>CP144697.1:34207761-36607761 GCA_036885675.1 Vigna mungo
AGTTTTATTCCGATTAAATTAGCCTTTGATGAAAAATATTTCATTAGAACAGATTAAAATTACATTCCGTTGCATTTTGTCTAGCGTCTTGTTTGGCTGTGTTTTTGAGCGTTTTTGGACTGCATTGTGGACTGTTTTTGGGTGTGCACTCCTTCATTACCTCAATTATTAATTTAATCTGCTAAAAAAGTTAGCTTCTTTGATGAAAACTATTTTTTTATGGATGTAATTGGATTTTGTGTATGCATGTTATTGGCTTTTGTGTATCCATGTTATTGGCTTTTGTGAATATGCATTTTATTGGCTTTTTTGTATGATTTCATATTTGCTTTTAGGTATGCATGTGTTATTTGCTTTTTAATATATGCATGTCATGAAGTTAAATTGTATTATTGTAACTGGATTGTGCGATTGTTAATTACTATCAAATCACTGAGTGAAACTTAGTTCCCGTTTGAAATTTAACACAAACGATTAATCTTTTAATCGTTTGTATTAAATTTTGAATTGTCCGATTGGACAGTTTGGGAAAATTATTTTTCATAAATTTGCGATAACATGTACGTTGGAGTTTATGCATAAGACTGATGAAATTTCGGTTCATTATTTGTGTTGTTCTCCGAATGCATATTTGATTGTGGTCATTCTTGTGACTACTGTCATTTCGTGTATTTCAGAGATCAATGCGAAATGCTGCCGAAATTTTATCAAATTTATGATGTAGACTTCTTTGCACATGTCGTAGCAATTTATGAAAAATATTTTTCCTGAATGGGTAGGGCCTAACCTTGTGAGAGTTAAGAATTTTATACTGATGAACTATGATACGAACATAGTATGGATCGAAGCTGGATAAATGCACGTCGCATCTCTGAAGAATATGAGAAGGGTGTTTCGGTGTTCTTGAAATATGTTAAAGAAAATGCAAAGTCTGTGAACAGGACATATTTTTGTCCTTGTGTTCGTTGTCTTAATCAAATACGACAAGACTTAGGCAATTTGCATGATCATCTATTCATGTTCCGCATAACGAGAACGTATACCGTTTGGACTTGACATGGAGAAGTACTGGACCAACCTATGACGTCACGAGGAACAAATTATGTGGAAGAATGGATGAGTGATCATTTAGAGGACATGATACGTGATGTTACTGAAGATAACTTTAGAAGAGCTAATTTGTACGATTCTCTTATCAATAATTCTGAGCAACCGTTGTACCCAGGCTACACGAACTTTACACGTTTGTCTGCAACTTTGAAGTTGTTTAGTTTAAAAGCAAGGAACAGATAGACCGATAAAATTTTCACGGAGTTGTTGGAGTTGCTGAAGGAGATGCTTCCAAAAAATAATATTCTTCCTATTCCAAATTACGAGGCCAAAAAAGTTTTATGTCCAATGGGTCTTGAATATCAGAAGATACATGTTTGCCCCAATGATTGTGTTTTGTACATCAAGGAGTTTGCTTCACTAAAGTATTGTCCAACATGTGGTTTAAGTCGTTTTAAAAAGAAATCTGACAGAAACATTGAAGAAGGTAATGATGGTGCACCTGGTAAGGTCATGTGGTATTTGCCTATAATACCTAGGTTCAAACTTATGTTTTCTGTTAAGGAGGATGCAAAGAACCTTAAATGGCACGTTTTAGGAAGAAAGTGTGATAATCTTCTTCGACACCCAGCAGACTCACCACAGTGGAAGAAGATCGATGAAACATTTCCAAAATTTGGTGCAGATCCAAGAAACTTAAGACTTGCACTTGTAACAGATGGTATAAATCCGTACGGGAACTTAAGTAGCAAACACAGTTCATGGCCAGTTATGTTGATGATATACAATCTTTCTCCTTTGTTGTGCATGAAGATAAAATATGTCATGTTGTCAATGATGATATCTGGTCTTAAACAACCTGGCAATGACATTGATGTTTACTTGAAACCTTTAATTGATGATTTGAAATTGTTGTGGGAAGAAGGTGTCAAAGTGTTTGATTCAGATGTTGAAGAGAATTTTCGTTTGCGCGCAATGTTGTTTTGCACTATAAATGATTTTCCAGCCTATGGAAACTTGAGCGGTTATAGTGTTAAAGGACATTTTGCATGTCCGATTTGTGAAGAAAACACTAGTTACCTTCAACTGAAGCATGGTCAGAAGATGGTTTATACAAGACATCGGAAATTCCTTCCTCGCAATCACCCTTATCGTAGATTGAAAAAAGCATTCAATAGAAGTGCCGATGATGAAGTTGTGTGCAGACCCCAGAATGGTGAAGAGGTGTACAACGAAGTCAAAAACATTGACATTGTATTCAGAAAATATCGTAAAAGTACATTTGCAAAAAAAATTTGGAAGAAACGATGAATATTTTTTAATCTTCCTTATTGGTCTAAACTTGATGTTAGACATTGTATTGATGTGATGCACGTAGAAAAAAATGTTTGTGATAGTGTCATCGGAACTTTATTAAACGTGAAAGGGAAGACGAAAGATGGAATAAAAGCAAGGCAAGATTTGGCTGAAATGGGAATCTGAATAGAGTTACATCCACAGACAATAGGTAGACGCACCTATTTGCCCCCAGCCTGTCATACTCTTTCTAAAAAAGAAAAACAAAGTTTTTGTAAGTCTTTAAGAAGTGTGAAGGTTCCACAAGGTTATTCTTCTAATATTAGTAACCTTGTTTCTATGCAAGAGCTAAAGTTAGTTGGTTTAAAGTCTCATGATTGTATATATTGATGCAACAATTGTTACCAATCGTTATTCGAGGCATATTACCTCCATCTGTTAGGGGTATTCTGACACGTCTATGTTTGTTCTTTAATGCCATTTGCAAGAAAGTTGTTGACCCTCGATGTTTAGATCAATTGGAAAATGAAGGAATAAGACTACTATGTGAATTGGAGATGTATTTTCCACCTTCTTTTTTTGATATCATGGTTCATTTGATCGTTCATCTAGTTCGAGAAATTCAAATATGTGGGCCGGTTTACCTAAGGTGGATGTATCCTGTTGAAAGATACATGAAAATCTTAAAGGGATATGTCAAGAATCAGTATAGACCAGAAGCTTCAATCATAGAGCGATACATTGCAGAAGAAGCTATTGAATTTTGTTCAGTTTACATGCCAAGTTGTGAACCAATGGGTCTACCCAAGAGCATACATGAAGGAAAATGTGAAGGTAAGGGTCGTGGTGTGAGGATTCAACGTGAGTAGAAAAGAAGTTGATCAAGCTCATTTGTACATCTTAAACAACACTGGTGATGTTATCCCTTACATTTCTGAACACATTAATGAAATAAAGGCATCACACCCAAGAATGAGTGAAAAATGGCAGCTTAATGAACATGTCAAAACCTTCTTACCATGGTTTAAGAAAAAGATTTATGCGACTCCAAATGTTTCTGAAACTCTATTGAGGTTATCTCGGGGGCCGAACACAAATGTCATTACATATGGTGGGTACTATATTAACAATATCTCTTTTCAGACAAAGGAAGAAGATGACAAAAGTAGAGTTCAAAATAGTGTGGTTACACTAAAAGCTGAGTCAGTGCACTTCTCTAGTTCTAAAGACAAAAATCCAATCACTGCATCAATTAGTTATTTTGGAGTAATACAAGAAATATGGGAGGTGGATTATGTGAGGTTTAGAGTCCCCGTTTTCAAGTGTAAATGGGTTGATATAAATTCTGGAATCATTACAGATGGCTCTGGTTGCACATTGGTAGATCTTAAAAAGATGAGTTTCACTGATGAACCATTTATTATGGCAAGTTAAGCAAGGCAAATATTCTATGTCAGCGATCCAACGAATGGAAAATGGTCAGTGGTTTTGGAAGGGAAAAACATGCACAGTTTTGATGATGAAGAATCTCTTGATGTACTTCAGACAACATGTAGCACATCAAGACCCATTGAAGACTCAATTGATGATGTTGCCGATGACATACGTGCAATTCGTAGTGATGATGATGAAGGGATCTGGGAGAAAACAATATCTTAATAAGTAACGTCTTGGTTTTTGTTTAGACTTTATATGAATTTTTATTTAGATGAAAATTTCAATTTCAATTCATACTAACCTTGTATATATTTTTCAGGTATGTCGACCTCAGACTCAGCATCAGCACAGAGCCGACGTACACGAGGAGTGACACGTTTGCCAGAAATGACATCCGGACATGTTCCTGGGCAAAGGAGACATCTTGAGATTGACCCAAGAACCGGTGTGGCATCAAGGCCAAATGTTGATAACTTTAGTAGTTATCTGGGTAAGATAGCCAAAACCCATGTTTCTATCTTCATGCAACTTGGGATGACGTCCCAGAGGTCGAGAAGAACCTCTTATGGCAAGATGTTCAGTATGGTTACTTAAAAGAAATTTGTTATAATTATTTCTTTGATCTTATTATGTCATTCACATGTTCCTTGTTTTAAATAGCAAAAATATGATGTTCCAAACACACTGGACATGAGGCACAAAATCTTATCGAACATATGTAAGAGATTGAGGGATTTCAAGACAAGGCTGACACGTCTGTATGTATTTGGAAAAAGACAACATGAGAATCCATCTCAGTATTATTCCTTCACAGAAGAAGACAGGATGCAGTTTTTATTATTATATAGTTATGCATAAAAATTGTTTTACAGGGTAAAAGGATAGCCGCCCAAGAAAGGCAAAGGCTAAATGATGCACCACACGTGGTACCTCCACCTACTAGGAAGGATCGAGAGGATGAGCTGGGGCTTGAGTCCCTGGACCTAGCACCTCTACCTACAAGGTACGAGATGTGGAAGGCTACTCGAATGAAATCTGATGGGAACATGACGTCTGCCTCAGCCGTAGTGATATCACAGAGAATTGTAAGTTGAAATTGTACACATTACTTTATTGTATTTTTATCATATCTTGCAATTTAAGTAACGTAAATTTTTTAATGTGCAGGATGAGTTGGTTGAGCAACAAACATAGAGAACATTTACTCCCCAAGGTAGGGAGGACATTTTAACAACGGCCATTGGAAAACCGGAGCACCCAAGACGTGTACGTGCAGTTCCCGGGTCCATTGGTCTTCGTGACTACTTTGGCCCTATACAAAAAACAACTCAATCAACGAATCAAGAGGCACTGAGGCAGATGGATCTTCAGTGGGAACAAAGAATTCGTCAAATGGAGCAACGATTCACTGAGCAGCTAGAAGAACAAAAACAAATACAAAGAGCACTTGAAGAGAAGCTGCAATCCATGATGCAGGCCACCTTGGGTGTTGCCACTGAAACTCCCACACCACCTCCTGCCAGCACCAAAGGATCCTGCTCGTCTGTTGAATCTACTGACTACATTGGTCAGTATGACTTGTTGGCTGATGGGGATCCCGCACGCATTGTGGCTGTCAGATGAGTAGTTGAGGGAGGCGAGACTATTCATGGTATTCCCATATCACCCCAGCACGTGCGGGTCAGGATTGACGAAGTTCGGGATCCATAGGCTCAGGTGCATGTACCCACTCCTGAAGTTCAATTTGTGGGGGAGGCGATGGGAAGTTTTTTAGCCTAGCCTAGAGCATTGGTTATCACACACATTGGTACACAACAGGTATAATATTTGTATCATTGGCTATTTTATATTATCATTTCAAAATATTTGTTCATAACTTTGAAAATGTTATCTTCAGTTCACACATCCTCAAAAGCAGTCGATGCATGAGGCACCAATACATGAATATGATGGGTGTGATGATGGTGATGACATGGCTGAAGCGGAGGATGATCCTATAGCAAAACTAATGTCAAGAATTCCCAGGTTCAACAAAGTATCAATACAAATATACTGAGATTTAAGAGTATTTGGTCTCCCCCCCCATATGCCAGTATATATCACATTCAATGATGTACCAGAGATCATTTCGGGAGACAAGATGTTGAATATTTCCATTATTCAACTCTGGTGCATGTAAGATAGTTAATTTTGTCTACCATAATATTTTAATTTAGATGCCTACTTTGTAACAAGTTAACTTTGTTGTTATAGGTACATGGACACAGTCATTGTAGACCAAGGTCAGTCTTCCGTTTACGGATTTCTTGAACCTCAGACCATTCAACGTTGTGGTAACACAGCTGAAATCAAACAAAATTATTTGCAAACATGGATGGCTGAGTCAAACAGAGACATATACCTTGTGCCATACATTGATGGGTATGCCTTGTTTTATGTAAAAGGTAATTAAAGTTTACTTAATTAGTTTACTAACTATTTATGATGTTCCAAACAGGGCTCACTGGCAGCTGGTGGTCCTCATTCCCAAAAAAGGTACAGTTGTCTCCTTCTGTTCGCTACAACGGAAGATGAAAAATGACTTGAGAAACATGCTTCAAGGGTAAATGTTTCGCCAAAAATGACTTTTAAATTCATGTCGGCCTTAACTTTTTATGATTTGATACTTATATTAATATTACTTTGTGTTTTAATGTAAATAGAGTAATGCGTAAATCTCGAGGTCAGCTAAATCACATATTGTATCCCAAGGTTCGATGCATTTATAGTTTTAATTCATTTACTATGTTATTCAATGATCTTAATTCTTGACTATATTTAGTTTTCCATTTTAGTGTAACAGACAGCTAGATTCATGGGAATGTGGGTACTATGTGATGTCTTGGATGAAGACCATCATTCGAGCTGGCATTACAAATAACTGGAATGAGGTAATAATCGGGCTTACTTTGAAAACATCAAAAATCAATTAATTATTTTGAACATATATCAAACCATAATCAATATTTCTTAATTGTGCAGCGCTTTAACAATTCATCTGCTTTACCCGAAGGCACGATAAAGCAACTAAGACAGGAGTGGACAACTTATCTTCTCCAAAAGTGGAACTACAACAAGACTTATTTTTGTTGTTTTAAATTACTTAGGTTTAGTTTAAGTTTATAATTTCATTTTTTTGATCTTTGATTGAATTATATCTATTTATAGCTCAAACAAACAATTATTTATTATAAACAATTGTTCTGGGAAATTTTTCTGAATTTCAGGTGTGGTTATATTCGAAAAATAAAATATTTATTAAAAAAAATGCCCAGTAGACGTCGGTTAATGCAAAACTGACGTCTACAGATGTTAGTCAATGCACAAAGCAACGTCCAATAAGTAACAGTGGACAAAACGATCTAGCGCGTACAAACGTCTCTTTTGTTGACCACTGACGTCTATGTTAACGTCTATTGTGGCTACGCTTGACGTCCATTTCCACATCGGCTCTGTACACATTCGACGTCTACATAGACATTTGTCATAGCCTGACTGATGTCAAGTTAACGTCACCAGAATAGACGTCGGTTCCGTAACGGACTTCAAAAGCCCAAAATAACCGACGTTAAACAGCGTTTTTCCACTAGTGAAAGTAAGAGGGGTTAGGGTTTGGTTTCCTTCCAATTGGTCTTTGAGGTTTGGGAAGTGTTTGGGGAGACATAGGAATGGCTTCCCAAGGGTGTTCTTCGTTTTCGAAAAGTTGGGCCAAAGGATTTTCTCGTTCATCCCATGGTGGTTCTTGTAGGGGAGGTGGGTTAATCCCTACTTGTTACTATGGTGATATTGCAGTAATCAAAGTCGCCAGAACTACGAAGAATGATGGGAGAAATTTTTGGGGTTGTCCTCATTACAAGGTTTGAAGTAAACCCTTCTCAGTTAATGTTTTCTTGACTTGACTTGATGCATTTGTTGATAGATTCCCTATCATGGTGAATAACAGGGTGGATCTTCAATTGGGAGTTGCTGTAACTTTTTCAAGTGGTGTTGTGAAGAGAACGTTGATGAAAATGATTGCACAATTCTGAAGAGAATAAGTGAGCTGGAAAATGCAGTGAAGGATTTGCAGAAAATGTAGAAAAGGATGAAGTTGTTAGTTGTAGCTTTGTGTGTGTGTGTATTGTGGTGGACCTTGTCATATTCAGGTTCTGTTTAGGTTGATTTAGTTAGATCGTGAATTTGGGAGTTTGTTATAAGTTGGCTTAATACCTCTTTTGTTCACCTTCATGTAATGTATTTGGATGCTTGAAAAAAGTAGGTTGGCAATGTGAAGGTGTTTTGGTTGGTGTAACATCAGTTATGCAATGCAATGTACAAAATGTTCGAATCAGTCTCCCATTTGGTTTAAAAATATTGAAATAGGTCAAGCCAATAATGCATATGATGATGACTAATGGCACATATTAGAAATCTAAGTACAAGTTTTGACCAAAACATGATCAAACCACTTTCATTCATTAAATAAAGACAGTACATAATACATCTCAGTTCACTTTGTCACTGATGAGTGAATATTTTCATGATTTCACTTAGTTTATTGTACTAGAATTAATCAGGGAATTGTGCTTAAATGTCCGGTATTTTCCCGTTTTTCATAATTATGCTTAATTTGACCGGAAATTCTAATTTTAATTAATTTGAATATTCTGAGCTAATTATTTGCATTTTTAATTGCAGGAAAAATTTTGGAGATATATTTTGGAGCATTGGGATGGAAGCAAATTAATTCAAGACTCTCCAATTAGACATTTTAAATTTTAGTTATATTGTAATTTAATTACTTAAACTTTTTGGACAAACTTTTACTTTGTAGGCCAATTTTTGGAATTAGATGTTGGGCCCAATTTTGTGAGACACATGGCACCATCTAGGTTTTTTTTTAGGATGGATCCCACCCCTATTTTTAAGACACATGTCCTAGGGATTGTAAAAGGGGAGCCGCCACTTTCAAAAATATATTCTCGGTGCTGGAACGTTTTTGGTCACGGAGCTTCTTCTTGAAAAAAAAAATGTTTGCAATATTGGATTTTGGATGATAGGATGAATGGGAGATTCCTAGGCAGCAGCGTCACTCATATTTTGGGGAGAGAATTTGATATTTGGCACTTGGCTAGAATGGTGCCCTCGTAAATGACTTTTTTTTTAGCCGTTAATTATTATTTTTTTTTTGGAGATTTTGGTTTTTGGAAATTTCTCTCTCGGCATTTGAATGCTAAATGTAGGGCAGCAGCTGCCACTTGCTTTTAGTTTTTTTTTCTGGAACATTTTCTTTGCTGTTAAATGCTTATTTATACGCTGGTTACAATGGTTGAATGAAAAAGAGCTTCCAGCCGTTACTTTGGAGATTTTATGCCGAGAGTTCTTCTTTGCTTGAAATTTTTTTGTTGATTTATATTTTCCATTTGAATTTGCAATTGTTTAGGCAGCAGCCGCCACTTGTTGATTTTTTTGCTTGGCTTTTAAACATTGTTTTTGGATGATGGGATGAATGGGGGAGGAACACGTTCTTTTTGGCCACCCTTTCTTTTTGGCATTGTTTTTTTGTATTTCCCTTTTGGATTCCATCAAGCTTTGATTAAGCATTGTCTCATCAATGAAGCTAGTAGCACGTCATGGCCAAGAGGCAGCAGCGGCCCCACCCATTTTATTTTTTTTAAGCTTTAGTTTATGTTGTTTTGGAGAAATGGGCTAGAATGTGCTACCAGCCCCCACTTTTTCTTTGATTAATTGCTTGGAGAATGTGCTGTACGTTGCTTCATAATTAGAAACATAGAAAGTGTAGTTGGTGGTGCACAAAGAAGAGCTGTCACGGTGAAGCATTCACGACTGAATGCATAATGAAGCAGTGATTGATCATGGGCGGTTCACACATGGATAATTTACTTTTTTTTTGGTGAAAATGTTGATTCAGTTTAGAAGAGCTCCAAAATATTTTTTTTCACACCTGAACCGTGAGAGATATGCATTTGATGTCTTTAATTAGCATTTTCTTTTCTTTAATTTAACGTTGCATTGAATAGAGCTGCATATTATTGTCTTATTTATCTCTTTTAAATTAGTTTAGATTAAATTGAATTAACGCATTGGCATTTCTTTTATTTCCCGCTGCAATGTCTATTTTATTTTTAGTCAAGTTTTCTACGTCTCTATTAGCATTTTCAACATTTGGTCCTTGAGAGATGACCTAGGAGTCACTTCCTAGCACTATACTGCATTCCTAAATTGCACATCAAATTTGCATGGGGTGCGACACCCATCAGTCACCAAAATAAACACAGTACATATAACCTCCAATTCATCTAACTAAAGATAATACATATCAGTTGACTTTGTCACCAAAATAAAAGACAGTACATAATACCTCCAATTCATCTTAAGTAAAGACAGTACATATCACCAAATTAAAGACAGTACAATACATAATAAACCAATTCATGTAACTATCTTTTCTTCTGACATGTAACTTTGTTGGATGGGTGATTGGGGACTTGGTGGCTGTGATGGTAGAGGGGTTGGGGAACTTGGAGGTGGCTGTGATGTTTGTGTTGTTTCTGCTGACTGGGTTGCTTGTGCTGGCTGGGTTGCTTGTGCTGGCTGGGTTGTGCCCCCTCAGAAGGCAAATGCTACACTTTTTCCTATGCCCTCCAACACACATTTGAGTGTCATCCTTAGTTAACTCCCATGCCTCCAACCTCTTTTTTTTCTTTGGCCTCCCAGGCAACTTCCTCATCACTGGTGGTTGTACATCATTGAAATTTGTGGTTTCCCATAGTTGGGGACCATTGAGTGGAAAAATTATGGACGCATACACCTCTTCATATGTGGATCGTCTGAAGCAAGTGGGTATAAAATTGTTTGGATCAACATTGCAGTAGTTCATTGCTGCAATTGCATGACAACATGGGATGCCACTGATCATCCATTTTCTGCAGCTACACTCTTTAGTGTCCAGGTCCACTGTGAACTTGTTCCCGACGGATGAAGTGTGCCTAACCTCAAAAATCTTTCGTGCAGACCAGCTGAAAGAAATGAAGCACATGAACAATGTAGATAAATAACAAAATGTATATAAAAGGAAATGATAACATTACCTTGGCACCCAAAATCTTGACAAATTACATTCGTTCTGAAGTCTCTTCTTTATCTTTGGGCATATTGTGAAGTTCATAGATGCCACCTTACTTCTGTTGGTGGTGTAACACCCCAGATTTTGGGCTGTCACGGATTTACAAAAAATTTTTAACACTTAATTCTGATACCATTGCGAGATAGAGTTTAAATAAAAACTTCCATTTATTATAACTGAATTTTGAAAACTTTATAAATCAAATGCAACTATAAAGCTTTTATAAAAGAAATTCTATTACAAAGCTATTAGCTTTGAAATCAAAATCCCAAAGTTCTCCTATGTATCTCGCTGCTCAACTTCGCTTTATCTTTATCTGTAACAACATCTACTCCCGTACAAGTACGATCATCGCAGGTGGAAACCACAACCACAACACACAAGGGTTAGCTAACATAAAAAAAATCATAAAACATACATAAGTATTCAACATCAACTTAGAATAAGGTTTACGAATAATACATATCATAGCACTCCTACACACACCCTTTACATGACGACACACCAAATCATTAACACCTGCACTATCAAAATTCCAAGTCACCAGCATATATAACCATAAAAGGATTTCATCAAAGTAACCAATTCACACCCAACCTCATTCGGACATTCACTAACTCCTTTCCCAATTAATTGAAACCATTCACTATACATTGAATCACCATCAGTTACTCATATACAACATAAGGTCAAGTGTCACTCCCTACCACTCTCTTAAAGAGCTTCACCGGGCCAGTACACTTTACCACACACTATTACATAATGACATCTCCCACCACTCTTTGGAAGGCTTCACCGGCAAGTACACCACTTCCCACCACTCTCTTAGGGCTTCCCCGGATAAGTATTTACTTTCCACCACCCTCTTGGGCTTCACCGAACAAGTATACACCTCCCACCACTCTATTCTTAGAGAGCTTCACCGGACAAGTGTCAGTGCTACTTCAACCACAATTCCAAGAACTTCACCGGGCCTCACCAACATAAACTCAAACCCGCAAGAAATAAACAATATCATATTCTCACAACCAACTAATAAACCCGACATATGCAAAACATTCTCAAAACAATAATTAAACAGACAACATAATAATAAGTTAACCAATAACACATAAAATAGTCAACATATACTAATACAAAACTCACCCCTTATCTTCCATAATTAAAAAATCCTACATCATATTTAATCCACACTTTTGTTTCGTTAATTTTCAAGTACAATTCCTTATACTAATTTTTACATAATATAGCTTATATAATATTTAAAACACGACTACTTTATACTAACATTACATGATATAACTTATATATATTTAAAATACCTCTCTATATAATACGAGAATATTATATAATATAAGTTATATAAATAAATACGAAACCAAAACCTAATGGCACAATTATGTTATGTACGCACCTCTCCAACCAATTAAAAACATTTATTATTTCTTCAATCTGCACCATACTTCAAAAACTACCACAGTACAAAAATTAAAAACAGAATCATCATTTACTCCATTACTACCACATTTTATTTTATTTTTCTACTGAAATATCCAATTATAGACTCAAACTCGGTCCATAAAACCCTGCGCCATATTTTTATATATACATCTACCTCAAAGCAAATATCAAAAAGAATTTATCAAATTAAACAACGACTCATAAACTCAGAAAAAAAAAACCATCAATACTGCACCGGATTAAACTTCCTGCATTAGCTACAATAGAAATATATTACATTGTATATTTGTCTAACCATTTACAATAAACTTTACACGTCACGTACAGATATAAAATTATATGATCAGAATTAATGTACCACATATTTTTAATTACATAATTTCAAACTATCATAAAATTCACCCGCAACAAACAAGAGACTTTCGTCCAATAATCAAATACTCATGGCATCACAGTACCAACAGAAAATAAAGGATTAATACCCGTTACTCATGCAATCACGTTAGATACACCTTAAAACAAAACAAAGTCAACTCTCTTTATACATATATTCATTCTCATAATTTTTGCAGAATCATAACCGAGCACAACAACAAAACTTCCCTTACCACAATTAAAAGGCTTGCTATCGTCTTTATTCCTTCCTCGCCGTGTGGTATGACGAACAACTCTTCCTGTCTTGCTCAATCAATCACTTTTTATCACTCACCAAAAGAGTTAGGGTTTTCTTTCAATACTCTCACGGCTGTAGCGGTTATCTTCCCCTCCCCTTTTTTTTTTTACCTAAATAGCTTACTTAAATATCTCTATCAAATAACCCTTTTTATTTCCTATTATCACGTAATTTATCTATTTATTTATTTACTTAAAACCTAGGCCCAAGCCCATACTTCTACATGCAACGTACCAGAATAAACCAAGGAATTTTCACTCTCTTTCAGGAAAAATAACATATATGAATTATATTTCTCTCTCCTCTCTTATATCTAAGGAAACCAAAAATAATAATAATAATAATACTAAGAAAATCTTAACAACCAAACCTTACCCTCTGTACGCTATTCCCATCCACATTTAAAGCCCAGGAATGCACACTCCCACAACCAAAACATCTACCATTAAACCCATTACATTTTGTTCAAATAATAATGCATAACATGTTATAAAATCCTTTATTTAGGCATTTTCAAAATTTTAAAATAAAAACAATTACTAATAAATTTTCATACAACTCACAAGTACTTTCATATCCACTATCACATCATAAATCAATTATTTTTAAGAAAATATTAAAATAAAAATTAAAGTTATTTTTATTTTATCCGGATCTTACAGGTGGCCCACCTTTTCATGAGATAAACTCTGATATCCTCCATCATGGTGATAATTAGTTTTCCTCTTGCATGAATAAGAACATTGTTGAAAGTTTCACTGATGTTGTTATCTAGGATATCACACATTGTTTAACCTGTGAAGTGAGATCTTGACCAAAACATGTTGCACAAAAGAATTCTCAAATGGGTTACAATGCATCTGTGACACTAAAGTGTATATAATGGCTAATAGGTTACCTTGGGGGAATGCCTTATATGCTTCAATATTGACTTCTTTAATTTTCAGCATTTCTCTCTCCCAAGCCTGGGGATATGTGCTGGTTGCACCCCTCCACATCAGATTTTTTAATATTTGCCCACCAAACCTTTTCCTAAAGTTTACATAGAGGTGTCTCATATAGAATCTTTGTTCTGCCCCAGGTAGAAGCTCCTGGATAGCTACGACCAACCCTACATAATTAAATTTAGTAATAAAACCAGATCCTATACAAAAGCATCAACTAAAAATAAAAATGAATATAATAATAATAATAATAATAATAATAATAATAATAATAATAATAATAATAATAATAATAATAATAATAATAATAATAATAATAATAATAATATAATAATAATAATAATAATAATAATAATAATAATAATAATAATAATAATAATAATAATAATAATAATAATAATAATAATAATAATAATAATAATAATAATAATAATAATAATAATAATAATAATAATAATAATAATAATAATAATAATAATAATAATAATAATAATAATAATAATAATAATAATAATAATAATAATAATAATAATAATAATAATAATAATAATAATAATAATAATAATAATAATAATAATAATAATAATAATAATAATAATAATAATAATAATAATAATAATAATAATAATAATAATAATAATATAATAATAATAATAATAATAATAATAATAATAATAATAATAATAATAATAATAATAATAATAATAATAATAATAATAATAATAATAATAATAATAATAATAATAATAATAATAATAATAATAATAATAATAATAATAATAATAATAATAATAATAATAATAATAATAATAATAATAATAATAATAATAATAATAAAATAATAATAATAATAATAATAATAATAATAATAATAATAATAATAATAATAATAATAATAATAATAATAATAATAATAATAATAATAATAATAATAATAATAATAATAATAATAATAATAATAATAATAATAATAATAATAATAATAATAATAATAATAATATAATAATAATAATAATAATAATAATAATATAATAATAATAATAATAATAATAATAATAATAATAATAATAATAATAATAATAATAATAATAATAATAATAATATAATAATAATAATAATAATAATATAATAATAATAATAATAATATAATAATAATAATAATAATAATAATAATAATAATAATAATAATAATAATAATAATAATAATAATAATAATAATAATAATAATAATAATAATAATAATAATAATAATAATATAATAATAATAATAATATATAATAATAATATAATAATAATAATAATAATATAATAATAATAATAATAATAATAATAATAATAATAATAATAATAATAATAATAATAATAATAATAATAATAATAATAATAATAATAATAATAATAATAATAATAATAATAATAATAATAATAATAATAATAATAATAATAATAATAATAATAATAATAATAATAATAATAATAATAATAATAATAATAATAATAATAATAATAATAATAATAATAATAATAATAATAATAATAATAATAATAATAATAATAATAATAATAATAATAATAATAATAATAATAATAATAATAATAATAATAATAATAATAATAATAATAATAATAATAATAATAATAATAATAATAATAATAATAATAATAATAATAATAATAATAATAATAATAATAATAATAATAATAATAATAATAATAATAATAATAATAATAATAATAATAATAATAATAATAATAATAATAATAATAATAATAATAATAATAATAATAATAATAATAATAATAATAATAATAATAATAATAATAATAATAATAATAATAATAATAATAATAATAATAATAATAATAATAATAATAATAATAATAATAATAATAATAATAATAATAATAATAATAATAATAATAATAATAATAATAATAATAATAATAATAATAATAATAATAATAATAATAATAATAATAATAATAATAATAATAATAATAATAATAATAATAATAATAATAATAATAATAATAATAATAATAATAATAATAATAATAATAATAATAATAATAATAATAATAATAATAATAATAATAATAATAATAATAATAATAATAATAATAATAATAATAATAATAATAATAATAATAATAATAATAATAATAATAATAATAATAATAATAATAATAATAATAATAATAATAATAATAATAATAATAATAATAATAATAATAATAATAATAATAATAATAATAATAATAATAATAATAATAATAATAATAATAATAATAATAATAATAATAATAATAATAATAATAATAATAATAATAATAATAATAATAATAATAATAATAATAATAATAATAATAATAATAATAATAATAATAATAATAATAATAATAATAATAATAATAATAATAATAATAATAATAATAATAATAATAATAATAATAATAATAATAATAATAATAATAATAATAATAATAATAATAATAATAATAATAATAATAATAATAATAATAATAATAATAATAATAATAATAATAATAATAATAATAATAATAATAATAATAATAATAATAATAATAATAATAATAATAATAATAATAATAATAATAATAATAATAATAATAATAATAATAATAATAATAATAATAATAATAATAATAATAATAATAATAATAATAATAATAATAATAATAATAATAATAATAATAATAATAATAATAATAATAATAATAATAATAATAATAATAATAATAATAATAATAATAATAATAATAATAATAATAATAATAATAATAATAATAATAATAATAATAATAATAATAATAATAATAATAAATAATAATAATAATAATAATAATAATAATAATAATAATAATAATAATAATAATAATAATAATAATAATAATAATAATAATAATAATAATAATAATAATAATAATAATAATAATAATAATAATAATAATAATAATCCTACTAATAATAATAATAATAATAATATAATAATACTAATAATAATAATAATAATAATAATAATAATAATAATAATAATAATAATAATAATAATAATAATAATAATACTAATAATAATCATAATAATAATAATAATAATAATAATAATAATAATAATAATACTATAATAATAATAATAATAATAATAATAATAATCAATAATAATAATAATAATAATAATAATAATAATAATAATAATAATAATAATAATAATAATAATAATACCTAATAATAATAATAATAATAATAATAATAATAATAATAATAATAATAATAATAATAATAATAATAATAATAATAATAATAATAATAATAATAATATAATAATAATAATAATAATAATAATAATATAATAATAATAATAATAATAATAATAATAATAATAATAATAATAATAATAATAATAATAATAATAATAATAATAATAATAATAATAATAATAATAATAATAATAATAATAATAATAATAATAATAATAATAATAATAATAATAATAATAATAATAATAATAATAATAATAATAATAATAATAATAATAATAATAATAATAATAATAATAATAATAATAATAATAATAATAATAATAATAATAATAATAATAATAATAATAATAATAATAATAATAATAATAATAATAATAATAATAGACAAGATTAATAATAATAATAGACAAGATTAATAATAATAATAGACAAGATTATGAGATGCACCAAACAACAAATAAAAACTAAATGTAAAGCAAAACTCACTGACTAATCTAATAAAAACTTAGCTAATAATCATTAATAAGTATATTATAAGTTCTCTTGTGGTATCCAAATATTAATATAAAACCTTCTTTTCTGATAAGTGGATAACAACGCAATAATTAAACAATAGAAAGAATAAGAAAATGTAAAATGATGTATTTTATAAAATATATAATAAATTGATAGCCCATAAAAAAATAGTTTTCTTTTTTTAATGGTAGGATATGATTCTTCAAGTAATGTAAATTTAGCTTTAAAAATTATGTTAGCTTTGGTAAACTTGTAAACACAGTTAATAAAATGCATGAAGAAGCAAATAAGTTGGTCGTTTCTAATAATTTGTCTTTATACGAAATTTCTGCAATGGCTTTTCAAAATCTATGTAATTGTTTGAATTTCGAAAACGTGATAAGACATTTAATTTTCTAATCGGCTGAAAGAGTTAGAAAACATATATTCACTTCACACTAGTGGAAAAACGATATTTAACGTCGATTATTTTGGGCTTTTAATGTCAGATCTCGAACCGTCGTCTATTCGAGTGATGTTAAATGAGACGTCGAACCCCACAGATCAGACATCTATATAGACGTC
This sequence comes from Vigna mungo, assembly GCA_036885675.1. Lineage (NCBI taxonomy): Eukaryota > Viridiplantae > Streptophyta > Magnoliopsida > Fabales > Fabaceae > Vigna > Vigna mungo. The sequence continues at coordinate 34,226,150 of CP144697.1, forward strand.
AGACTTTATAGGTCAGACGTCTATATAGACGTCAGACTCATAGATCAGACATCTAAAATGTCGCCGTATTTGATAGGATCTTTCTTCACTTGAGGCCTCTCGAGTTGCTCCTAGGTCATGGTGATTCGAGTTTACAACTTTATATTTTAGTTGAAGAGAATAGATTGTATGTTCTTATTTTGTATTGGACAGTTTTGATAATGTAGTGGAGGGAATTGGAGGAGTGCAAAACGCAAGAAATCGTCATCCAAGAACGCTGCCTAAGGACATGAGCAAAACTGCACAAAAACTCAATGAAAACGCATTTTAATCAGTTCAAATGAAAAATAATTCATCAAAGAGTAATGTAATCGGAGTAAAATTAATTTTAAACGGTGCAAAAGTGAGAAAACGAACCTGAAAAACGTAGCCTGTGCAGAGAAAACGCGAGGAAGATGATGAACAATGAGTGCGCATAACTATTGCCTCACCTTCGTAGTGTTTAATGCAGACATTTAGACGTCGGTTCCCAGAATAACAGACGTCTAAAGTGCTTTAGAAGTCAGAGTGGCGGGATCAGACGTCTAAATAAAGTCAAAAAGTGACTTTTTAAATTTCTGGATTTAGGGCTTAGACGTCGGTTCCCAGAGTAATAGACGTCTAAAGTGCTTTAGAAGTCGGAGTGGCGGGATCAGACGTCTAAATGGAGTCAAAATGTGACTTTTTAAATTTCTGGATTTAGGGTTTAGACGTCGGTTCCCAGAGTAACAGACGTCTAAAGTGCTTTAGAAGTCGGGGCTCTCCCAACTGACGTCTGTATGTCTGACAGGTAGGTGAATAGCCATTAATTTCTGCCATAGACATCGGGGCCCCTCCTAACTGATGTCTATATGATTGAAAGAAATGACTTTTCACCCACCTGTCAGACATATAGACGTCAGTTAGGAGTGGCCCCGACGTCTAAAATATTATAAACGTCGGGGCACCTTCTAACTGACGTCTATATGGCCAACTTATTTATGAAAATGTCACCGATCATCAATATACGTTGAGCTTACCCTTAACTGACATATAAGGGGTGACGTTAAATAGTGTTTTTGCACTAGTGTCAAATTATCACCAAAATTTGTCTTTGTAATTTCTGCAAAGACTAAAATATCAAAGTCTGTTCGCTTGTTTACTTTTAAAATTTTGATGTGGTTGCCTAACTTTCTAAAACACAAGAAAATTAGAAAATGTACAAGACAACAATAATGTTTATCATAAATCAATGTATTTATTTTTATTATTTAAAAGTATTAATATGTTTGGTAAATATACAAAATTTAAAAGTATAACATATGATACATATAATATATAAAATTCAATATTAAATTATTTAAGTAATATATAATATCTAAATTAAATAAATATAACCGTAATAAAAATAGTTGCTTGTCTTATTATTATAAATGTCAGTTTTATAAGAACACCATTGATACTGATTTTATTCTGTTAGGTTATCACCCAAAAGTACTAAACTCAGCTATTAATCAAATTGTTATCAATTTACAAGAAACATTGTTTTCAGAGATCGGACTAATAGTCTCTAAATTTAAAGAATTAGTCACTAAAATAATAAAAAAATAAATTCAAATTCAAATTTAAAGTAAGTGAATTTTGGTCTTTAACTTTGAAAAAAAAAATAGAAACTTATTTAATGAAAATAAAATATATTGTAAAAATTAATGATCTTGAATTTCTAAAATACTTGCTAAATTCGTGTATTTAATCAATGAACATTTTGTATTTCTAGATCAGTTTTATTTAATGAACTTTTTTTAGTGATTATTCACACACACACAAATAACTATCTACATCTACCTAAATATTTGCAATTTTTTCAATCAAGTTCTTATTTTCTGTTTGATTATTCAAGAATTAGGAAAAATGGAGTGAATTCATTTTTAAAATCTATCTTTTGTAATTCTGAAACTTATGGAAGTCTGTTCATATATTTTGGAATTAAACTTTCGAAAGTCTATTTATTGCGAAAATCTCACTGTTAAAAAAAAAGCATTATACAGCGCACATTATGCCACGGTTCCTCCGAAACCGGAGCATAATGCTGCGCGATAGCAGTTTTGTAAATAAAACAAACTTATATGCCGCGGTTCCCCACTTAACCGCGGCATATACCCTAGTCAACCAACTCCTTTGACGCCACGTCAGAAAAAAAAAATTAATGCAAGCTGAATACGTCGCGGTTGGTCAGAGAACCGCGGCGTATTCCCCCTGCCACCTACTGACATTCCCCATCCGTCAGCCCCTGCATTAAATTGGAAGGGGAATAGGCCGCGGTTTTAATGCAGGGGCTGACGGATTGGGAATGTCAGCAGATGGCAGGGGGAATAGGCCGCGGTTAGTCAGAGAACCGCGGCCTATTTCCCCTGCCACCTGCTGACATTCCCCATCAGTCAGGCCCTGCATTAAATTGAAAGGGGAATAGGCCGCGGTTGTCTGACCAACCGCGACCTATTCCCCTTCCACTTTAATGCAGGGGCTGACTGATTGGGAATGTCAGCAGGTGGCAGGGGGAATACGTCGTGGTTGGTCAGAGAACCGCGGCAGATTCCCCCTGCCACCTGTTGACATTCCCCAAATGGCAGTTGGGAGCAGTTGGGGGGATTCTAAACGTTAGGGAATAGGTCGCGGGTGGGCAGAGAACCGCAGCCTATTCCTTTATTAGAGTATATTTTATAAATTTTCAAGGAATATGCCGCGGTTCAGCGGCCAACCGCGGCATATAATTTAAAAAAAATTTCAAAAATGCCATTTTGGATAATTTTTTTTAAATGAATAGGCCGCGGTTCAATGTAGAACCGCGGCATAAAGGGGGGATATGCCGCGGTTAAGTGTAGAACCGCGGCAGATTCCCTTCTGAATGTTAAAAAACAAAAGCAGAACAGTTTTCTTCTTCACGCGAACCTAAAAACCTCGTCGACGCCTCATCTCCGCCGCAATCGAGTTGCGATTTTCTGCCGCTTGCATTGCTCCGACCGCCATTCTTCTCCGACCGCCAATCTTTTCTGCTCCGACCGCCATTCTTCTCCACCGGCCTTGCTTCTCTACCGCACCGTTGCTTCTCTGTTGCACTGTTCATCTCCTGCGAGCCAACCTGGTTTGACTTCTCGCCCTTCCTATGCTTTTATGCGATTCCTTTTAAATTTTATTGTGCTTTTGTTGTTTTATATGCTTGTGATCCTCAAATTAAGGTCGGTGATATATATGCTTTTGTTGTTTTATGCGATTCCTTGATTTCTCGTATTGTCTAGGAAGTTTTGTTTTTGGGGCTTGTGGAAAGGAATTGAGCGAAAACCATTGGGATCACTGATTACATTTGCATGAATGAGATGTCAGAAGCCAAATACAATTGAGAAACTAAAATCAATAATTATCCCATTACCAGAAACTGTAGCATGATGTAGTTCTAACTCATAATGTGATATCTAATTCCCATTTTAAAAAATTTAAAAATGTAATTACGTGGCAATGTGAAAGTTATTTAAGATCATGTAATTTCTCTATGCTTACGGAAGCTAGTTTCTCTCGATTGTTGCCAAATATTTTAAATAATAAATGTTGGGTTTGATCACGACATCAAATCACATAAAAAACCTTACACGTATCGAAGATTGTATGACTGAATTGATTGTATGATTGAATTGATAATTTTATATAGAATATTGTATAATTTTAATTTTGTAAAATTTAGGAATGGATCGAAATTGGATTAATTTACCACGTATTAGTGCTGAGTACGAGAGAGGTGTAGAGGAATTTATACAATTTGCGCAACGTCATGAGGGGAGAAGTGGTGATGAAGTGAAGTTTAGATGTCCTTGTGTAAACTGTTTGAATGGGAGAAAGTTGAACGCAACTCAAATTAGAGAACATCTTATCTGCGATGGTTTCCTAAGATGTTTATCTAAGCCCACTAGTTGAAGACTTGAAGGTTTTGTGGGTTGATGGGGTTGAGATATTTGATGCATTCGCTTCGGAGACTTTTATGATGCGTGCAATGTTATTTTGCACCATTAATGACTTTAGTGCTTATGGTAATTTGTCAGGATACAGTGTCAAGGGTCATAAAGCGTGTCCTATATGTGAAGAAAACACTGTAGCTCATCAATTGAAACATGGAAGAAAGACGGTGTATCTGCGTCATCGCAGATTTCTAAAACGTAATCATCCATATCGAAGGTTAAAAAAAGCATTCAATGGAGATCAAGAGAGGGACGAAGCACCAAATCCACTTACTGGCCTTCAAGTTCTTGAAAAAGTTAATAAAATACATCATGTATTTGGGAAAACATCCAAGAAGTCATCTGTAACGACCCCTTGGAAGAAGAAATCAATATTCTTTGATCTTCCATATTGGTCAAAGTTAGATGTTCGACATTGCATAGATGTGATGCATGTAGAAAAGAATGTGTGTGATAGCTTGATTGGTACACTACTCAACATTCAGGGAAAGACAAAAGATGGAGTGAATGCTCGTTTGGATTTGGTTGACATGAATATCCGAGAAGAGTTGGCACCCAAGGAGGTTGGTAAACGTACTTATTTGCCCCCTGCATGTTACATAATGTGTAGACAAGAGAAGATAAGTTTTTGTGTTTGTTTAAAGAGTATCAAAGTACCACAAGGATACTCTTTAAATATCAAGAGTTTAGTGTCGATGCAGGACTTAAAGCTTGTTGGCATGAAGTCTCACGATTGTCACGTCTTAATGCAACAGTTGTTACCGGTGACTATTCGTGGAATTTTGCCCAAAAATGTTAGGCACACCATAAACAGGCTGTGTTCATTTTTCTTGTCAATATGTAGTAAAGCCATCGATCCTACAAAGTTCGATGAACTTCAAGGCGAGATTGTTATCATCTTGTGTCAACTAGAGATGTTTTTCCCTCCATCTTTTTTTGACATCATGGTACATTTACTTGTTCATTTGGTTAGAGAAATCAAGTTGTGCGGACCGGTATACTTAAGATGGATGTATCCTATTGAGCGTTATATGAAGATTTTGAAAGGGTACGTTAAAAATCCATATCGTCCTGAAGGTTCGATGATTGAAAGGTATATTGCTGAAGAATGTATCGAGTTTTGTTCAGATTACATGACATCAACGAATCCAATAGGAGTTCCTCGCACATCATGGTTGAATAAATTTTGTACAAGTAAAAGCATCTGAGGTGTGAATGTGGTGACAAAAGATCGCGATGAATTGTTGCAAGCGCATCTTTATATATTGAACAACACAGATGAGGTGATCCCTTTTTTGGAAGCACACAAAGCCATTGTTAAGAATAAAAATCCAAGACAATCAGAGAAATGGCAATTGATGGAGCATAACAAAACATTTATGGCTTGGTTCAAATCTGAAATTGACAAAGAGCCACATTCTTCTGAAACTTTATTGTGGCTTGCAAATGGTTTGAAGTTTGATGTCGTGTGTTGTCAAGGTTATGAAGTCAATAATTGCACATTTTATACGAAGAAATTGGATGATAAAAGTACAGTACAAAATAGTGGAGTCAGTTTAGAAGCTTAGTCACTTCAATTTTCCACATCAAAAGATCAATCTCCTGTACTTGGATCAATGAGATATTATGGTATAATAGAAGAGATATGGGAGGTTGACTACACCAAGGTTTTTGTTCCATTGTTCAAATGTAAGTGGTTTGACAATAAGAGTGGTGTGAAAATAGATGAATCGGGTATGACAATGGTTGATTTTCGAAAGGTGGGTTACCGAGACGAACCGTTTATCATGGTACATCAACCATCACAGGTTTTTTATGTCAAAGATCTTGCGTCTGACCATTGGTATGTTGCTCTTGAAGGCAAAAAACAGATTGAAGTTAACGAAGACAATCTGATTAATATTCATATTGCTGACAACCATTCATTTAAAACTACAACAAATTTGGATGACCAATCTCTAGTTAACGACGATGTACATGCAATTCGGTCAGATCATGATGAGGGAATATACATATGATGAATCCATATCTTTATGTATGAATTTTCAATTTCTGTATAAGTATTTTATTAATATCACATTAATTTTGCTTTTACACATTTCTATGATTACTATTACATGTTTTGTTAATTTATATGATATTACATAAGTCTTTTATTAATATTTAATGTTGTTATTTATTTTGACAGATATATGGCTAATCATCCACACTCTTCAGGGGATGAGACTCCCCCGACCAGATCCACTAGAGGACCCACGAGGATGAAACAACTATTGCTCAGGAAACAAAGTGGTGAAAGAACTCCGGTGAACGTGAATGTCACCACGGGTGTGGCAACTGGCCGCTATGCAGATGACTTCCGATCATACCTTGGAGTGGTGGCACGTGATAAGATTAGCATTCTTGTTCCATCTTTTGATCATGTGTCCGAGGTTGATCGGAACGTTATTTGGAACGATATATTGGTAAGTTAATTAATAGCATTTGAATTAAAATTTGTTTATATTGATAATTTTGTACTAATACAACTTTATTATGTTTATTTCAGGTGACATTTGACATTCCAAATGTCACATCACTTAGAAATAAGTGTTTGTCAACTGTTGCAGAAAATTTCAGAAACTTTAAAAGCAAGTTGACATCAAGATACATCTATGGAGAACTTAAACATAAGTCTCCATGTAGTACATATAAGTCCATTGATGAGGAGACTTGGCGGCTTTTTAAAGAGAGTCGGTTGTCAAAGGAATGGCAGGTTAGTATAGTTGATATTATTCAATTCCTCATTAACAAATATATATCATATGAACTAATTAATTCATGTGTGTGTGACAGGCAATTAGAAGCAAAGCACAAGGAACAAGTGCTCATAACAAAAACCCCCACCTATTATCTCGTGGTGGGTATAGGAAGCTTGAGGAGAAACTCCTCAAACAAAAGGCAGATGCTAGACCACCATCTCAGGGTGGTAGCCCTCCTCAGCCTCCTTCTCCACCGTCTAGACATGAGAAATGGAAGTTGGCCCGTATGCGACCATCGGGCACCTACTCTTCCGACACTGCATGAGAGATTTCTGAAAGAATTGTAAGTTATCACTGTTCCTAAAATAATAAGTATTGTCATTATACATACTACATTAAACTATTTTAAGAATAATGGTGTTTTGTAATGTTACAGGACGCCTTGGTTGAGCAGAGCTCCCAAGGCCAATTCACTCCAGAGGGTCGCCAGGATATTCTTGCTGTTGCGATTGGACGACCTGAGCACCCTGGACGTGTACGTGCTGCAGGTTCTGGAGTAGGAATTAAAGATTATTTTGGGAGCTCTTCTCGTCAGCGTTCATATTCATACAGCGATACACAATGGATGACAGAAGAGATCACAAAAAAGGTCCGAGAAGACCTTAGAGAGGAGATCAGGGCCGAGGTTAGATCAGAGATGAGGGCTGAATTCCAAAGCATGTTCCAACAGCAGTTTCAGAACATGTGCCCGGTGCCATCTCCTATAGAGGAACATGATAGCCCTGCCCCTCCCACAGGTAAACTTAATAAACATTTATGTGCAATTATTTGTATCTTTTGTATAATCTAACATTTACTCTAACAGAGAGAAGCGGGAAAGGAAGTTGTTCCGCATCAGCCATCCCAGAGGATGACATGGACGATGGTAGTCCATGTCTGCTATACATTTTAGATGATACTGAGATGGTGCTGGTAGCTCGCGGAACAGAGTTTATGTCAGCGACTGTATGTCATGGTATCACTAGTAAAAAATTGTCTTTTTACAGCGCACATTATGCCACGGTTCACCAGAAACCGCAGCATAATGCTGCTCGGTGGCAGTCCTGTAAATAAATTGAACTTATATGCCGCGGTTCCCCAAACAACCGCGACATATACCCAAGTCACCCCACCCCCTTCGACTCCACGTCAGCAATAATATTTAATGACAGGGGAATAGGTCGCGGTTGAACCGAGAACCGCGGCCTATTCCCCCCTGGCCCCTGCTGACATTCCCATCAGTCAGCCCCTGTATTAATTGGACAGGGGAATATGTCGCGGTTGGCCACAGAACCGCGACATATTCCCCTGTCCATTTAATACAGGGGCTGACTGATGGGGAATGTCAGCAGGTCGTAGGGGGAATAGGTCGCGGTTCTGTGGCCAACCGCGGCATATTCCCCCTGGCACCTGCTGACATTCCCATCACTCAGCCCCTGTATTAATTGGACAGGGGAATATGTCGCGGTTGGTCACAGAACCGCGGCATATTTCCCTGTCCAATTAATACAGGGGCTGACTGATGGGAATGTCAGCAGGTGCCAGGGGGGATATGTCGCGATTGGCCACAGAACCGCGGCATATTCCCCCTGCGACCTGCTGACATTCCCCAAAAAGCAGTTGGGAGGCAGTTAAAGGAATTATGAACGTTGGGAAATAGGCCGCGGTTGGCCAGAGAACCGCGACCTATTCCCTGGTCTAAGTAAATTTTAAAATTTTCAGAGTATATGCCACGGTTCAGCGCCCAACCGCGGCATATAAGGTAAAAGAAATTTCAAAAATGCCATTTTGTATTATTTTTTTAAAATGAATAGGCCGCGGTTATGTGTAGAACCGCGGCCTATGCCCCCTTTATGCCGCGGTTAAGTGTAGAACCGCGGCAGATTCTGTTCTGAAGGTTAAAAAAAAACTGAACAGTTTCATCTTCTCCACGCATTCTGAAATTTTCTCTCTGCCTCCACGCGAAAACAGCAAGCACGATCTTCGTCGTTGCGCCTTCCGCCGTGGTGCCTCCTTCTGCCTTGCGCCATCATCGTCTTCGTCTTTGCCTCCATCGCGCCTGCAACTGCGCCTCAACCTCGCCGCCACCGTTCCTCCACCAGTGTCGCCGCCGCAAGTCCGACATGGTCGTCCCTGCCCGTTGCTGCCATCGCCTCCACTGTGTTGTCCATCACGGTAAGTTAATCAAACTATTGTATTTGATTATTGTATTTGATATATGAGTTTGTTTAACATCAAATGTTTAGTAGTGGTTGAGTAAAATTTTTGATTTTGCTTGATATAACCTTTGGATTTTATGGTTGTATTAATTTGAATTTGAAAAATTCTGTTGTAATTTGGTTAGTGATTGTGATAGTTGGATTTTTGTTAGAATTTTTTGTATTACAAACATTTAAATGTAAAATACAAAAATTTGTTAATTTTAGTACACACCATCAAATACATAATTTGTTAGAGTTATACACCAAATTAGAAGAACCATTTTGACCGAGGCATATATAATTTTAAGAAGAATTTTAACTTTGTTGGAAATAAAATTATATAGGTATAAAACTATATAGGTATAAAATTAATTGTATGATTGTATGGCTGAGTTGATTGAATTTATAATTTTATATACAAAATTGTATAATTGTAATTTCGTCAAATTTAGGAATATGGATCGAAATTGGATTAATTTACCACGTATTAGTGCTGAGTACGAGAGAGGTGTAGAAGAATTTATACAATTTGCGCAACGTAATGAGGGGAGAAATGACGATGAAGTGAAGTTTAGATGTCCTTGTGTAAACTGTTTGAATGGGAGAAAGTTGAACGCAACTCAAATTAGAGAACATCTTATCTGTGATGGTTTCCTAAGATGCTATACAACATGGATATGGCACGGCGAAGAAATACACTTTCCGATTGATTCGCAAACTGAAAATGTTACAAATTCCACCATGGAAGAAGATCAACCGGATGAAGACAAATTAGAGGACATGATCCGCGATGTTGGCGCAGAAAATTTTGCCAAAGCTCATGTGTATGAGACGATGTCGACTGATGCCGAAACACCTTTGTATGTCGGTTCAACTAAGTTCACACGTTTGTCAGCCGTGTTAAGGCTCATGAATTTGAAGGCGAGCAATGGATGGACTGATAAGAGCTTTACAGAATTGTTGACGTTGTTGAATGAAATGCTGCCAGATGGAAATACACTGCCCACTCGTAATTATGATGCGAAGAAAATTCTTTGTCCAATGGGTATGGAGTATAAAAGGATACATGTTTGTCCGAATGACTGCATTTTATATAGGAAAGAGTTTGAATTCTTGACAAAGTGTCCAAAATGTGGCTTATCACGATACAAGTCAAAAAAACAATAGTGAAGATGATGGTCAGATTGAAAAAAATGGATCTGCATTGAAAGTAGTTTGGTACCTTCCAATAGTTCCCAGACTTAAGCGTTTGTTTGCGAATCCCAAAGATGCTAAAAACCTTAGATGGCATGCAGATGAGAGAAAAATTGACGGGCTGCTTCGTCATCCAGCTGATTCACAACAATGGAAAAATGTTGATCGACAATTCCCCGAATTTGGTAAAGAGTGTAGAAATCTTAGGCTTGGTTTAGCCACTGATGGAATGAACCCATTTGGTAATCTGAGTACCAATCACAGTTGTTCGCCAATTATATTGATAATTTACAACTTATCTCCTGCATTGTGCATGAAGAGGAAGTACATGATGTTGTCTATGATGATATTTGGTCCAAAGCAGCCTGGAAATGACATAGATGTTTATTTAAGCCCACTAGTTGAAGACTTGAAGGTTTTGTGGGTTGATGGGGTTGAAATATTTGATGCATTCGCTTCAGAGAATTTTATGATGCGTGCAATGTTATTTTGCACCATTAATGACTTTCCAGCTTATGGTAATTTGTCAGGATACAGTGTCAAGGGTCATAAAGCATGTCCTATATGTGAAGAAAACACTGCAGCTCATCAATTGAAACATGGAAGAAAGACGGTGTATCTGCGTCATCGCAGATTTCTAAAACGTAATCATCCATATCGAAGGTTAAAAAAAGCATTCAATGGAGATCAAGAGAGGGACGAAGCACCAAATCCACTTACTGGCCTTCAAGTTCTTGAAAAAGTTAATAAAATACATCATGTATTTGGGAAAACATCCAAGAAGTCATCTGTAACGACCCCTTGGAAGAAGAAATCAATATTCTTTGATCTTCCATATTGGTCAAAGTTAGATGTTCGACATTGCATAGATGTGATGCATGTAGAAAAGAATGTGTGTGATAGCTTGATTGGTACACTACTCAACATTCAGGGAAAGACAAAAGATGGAGTGAATGCTCGTTTGGATTTGGTTGACATGAATATCCGAGAAGAGTTGGCACCCAAGGAGGTTGGTAAACGTACTTATTTGCCCCCTGCATGTTACACAATGTGTAGACAAGAGAAGATAAGTTTTTGTGTTTGTTTAAAGAGTATCAAAGTACCACAAGGATACTCTTCAAATATCAAGAGTTTAGTGTCGATGCAGGACTTAAAGCTTGTTGGCATGAAGTCTCACGATTGTCACGTCTTAATGCAACAGTTGTTACCGGTGGCTATTCGTGGAATTTTGCCCAAAAATGTTAGGCACACCATAAACAGGCTGTGTTCATTTTTCTTGTCAATATGTAGTAAAGCCATCGATCCTACAAAGTTCGATGAACTTCAAGGCGAGATTGTTATCATCTTGTGTCAACTAGAGATGTTTTTCCCTCCATCTTTTTTTGACATCATGGTACATTTACTTGTTCATTTGGTTAGAGAAATTAAGTTGTGCGGACCGGTATACTTAAGATGGATGTATCCTATTGAGCGTTATATGAAGATTTTGAAAGGGTACGTTAAAAATCCATATCGTCCTGAAGGTTCGATGATTGAAAGGTATATTGCTGAAGAAAGTATCGAGTTTTGTTCAGATTACATGACATCAACGAATCCAATAGGAGTTCCTCGCACATCATGGTTGAATAAATTTTCTACAAGTAAAAGCATCCGAGGTGTGAATGTGGTGACAAAAGATCGCGATGAATTGTTGCAAGCGCATCTTTATATATTGAACAACACAGATGAGGTGATCCCTTTTTTGGAAGCACACAAAGCCATTGTAAAGAATAAAAATCCAAGACAATCAGAGAAATGGCAATTGATGGAGCATAACAAAACATTTATGTCTTGGTTCAAATCTGAAATTGACAAAGAGCCACACCCTTCTGAAACTTTATTGTGGCTTGCAAATGGTTTGAAGTTTGATGTCGTGTGTTGTCAAGGTTATGAAGTCAATAATTGCACATTTTATACGAAGAAATTGGATGATAAAAGCACAGTACAAAATAGTGGAGTCAGTTTAGAAGCTGAGTCACTTCAATTTTCCACATCAAAAGATCAATCTCCTGTACTTGGATCAATGAGATATTATGGTATAATAGAAGAGATATGGGAGGTTGATTACACCAAGTTTTTTGTTCCATTGTTTAAATGTAAGTGGTTTGACAATAAGAGTGGTGTGAAACTAGATGAATTGGGTATGACACTAGTTGATTTTCGAAAGGTGGGTTACCGAGATGAACCGTTTATCATGGTACATCAAGCATCGCAGGTTTTTTATGTCAAAGATCCTGCGTCTGACCATTGGTATGTTGCTCTTCAAGGCAAAAAACTTATTGAAGTTAATGAAGACAATCTGATTAATATTCATATTGCTGACAACCATTCATTTCAAACTACAACAAATTTGGATGACCAATCTCTAGTTGACGACGATGTACATGCAATTCGGTCAGATCATGATGAGGGAATATACATATGATGAATCCATATCTTTATGTATGAATTTCTATGATTACTATTACATGTTTTGTTAATTTATATGATATTACAAAGTCTTTTATTAATATTTAATGTTGTTATTTATTTTGACAGATATATGGCTGATCATCCACAGTCTTCAGGGGATGAGGCTCCCCCAACCAGATCCACTAGAGGACCCACTAGGATGAAACAACTATTGCTCAGGAAACAAAGTGGTGAAAGAACTCCGGTGAACGTGAATGTCACCACGGGTGTGGCAACTGGCCGCTATGCAGATGACTTCCGATCATACCTTGGAGTGGTGGCACGTGATAAAATTAGCATTCTCGTTCCATCTTTTGATCATGTGTCCGAGGTTGATCGGAACGTTATTTGGAACGATATATTGGTAAGTTAATTAATAGCATTTGAATTAAAATTTGTTTATATTGATAATTTTGTACTAATACAACTTTATTATGTTTATTTCAGGTGACTTTTGACATTCCAAATGTCGCAACACTTAGAAATAAGTGTTTGTCAACTGTTGCAGAAAATTTCAGAAACTTTAAAAGCAAGTTGACATCAAGATACATCTTTGAACACCTTAAACATAAGTCTCCATGTAGTACATATAAGTCCATTGATGAGGAGACTTGGCGGCTTTTTAAAGAGAGTCGGTTGTCAAAGGAATGGCAGGTTAGTATAATTGATATTATTCAATTCCTCATTAACAAATATATATCATATGAACTAATTAATTCATGTGTGTGTGACAGGCAATTAGAAGCAAAGCACAAGGAACAAGTGCTCATAACAAAAACCCCCACCTATTATCTCGTGGTGGGTATAGGAAGCTTGAGGAGAAACTCCTCAAGCAAAAGGCAGATGCTAGACCACCATCTCAGGGTGGTAGCCCTCCTCAGCCTCCTTCTCCACCGTCTAGACATGAGAAATGGAAGTTGGCCCGTATGCGACCATCGGGCACCTACTCTTCCGACACTGCACGAGAGATTTCTGAAAGAATTGTAAGTTATCACTCTTCCTAAAATAATAAGTATTCCCATTATACATACTACATTAAACTATTTTAAGAATAATGGTGTTTTGTAATGTTACAAGACGCCTTGGTTGAGCAGAGCTCCCAAGGCCAATTCACTCCAGAGGGTCGCCAGGATATTCTTGCTGCTGCGATTGGACGACCTGAGCACCCTGGACGTGTACGTGTTGCAGGTTCTGGAGTAGGAATTAAAGATTATTTTGGGAGCTCTTCTCGTCAGCGTTCATATTCATACAGCGATACACAATGGATGACAGAAGAGATCACAAAAAAGGTCCAAGAAGACCTTAGAGAGGAGATCAGGGCCGAGGTTAGATCAGAGATGAGGGCTGAATTCCAAAGCATGTTCCAGGAGCAGTTTCAGAACATGCGCGCAGTGCCATCTCCTATAGAGGAACATGTTATCCCTGCCCCCCCCCCCCCACAGGTAAACCTAATAAACATTTATGTGCAATTATTTCTATCTTTTGTATAATCTAACATTTACTCTAACAGGAAGAAGCGGGAAAGGAAGTTGTTCCGCATCAGCCATCCCAGAGGATGACATGGACGATGGTAGTCCATGTCTGCTATACATTTTAGATGATACTGAGATGGTGCTGGTAGCTCGAGGAACAAAGTTTAGGACAGCGACTGTATGTCATGGTATGCAACTATTAAAGGATGACGTGAAGGTCTCAGTGGATGAAATGATCATACCAGATGCCATGGTTCCTCTGTCCACGGAAGAGATTCTCACTGTGGAACAAGCATATAAGTCGTTTATCAGTTGGCCTAAATTTTTGGTTAAACCAGTTTCTGACCCCTCGGTATGAAATTCTTCTTTACACTTCTCAATTTTAAAGGTTTTTAATGCTCTATATTACTTATCTTATCTTTTCATGTAACAACAGACGCAGACGCAGGCACAGGAGAAGATTCCTCTATCTGAGGAAGATCCTCTTGCTTCATTGCATCCACTTGCTGACATCCTTGATGATAAGCCTTTGGAGGTTGAGTATGATGCTAATGTATTTGGGAGAGGCTCTGAGGTCCCAATATACCTTCATAGCCAAGATGTCCGTGAGCTTGCGTCGGGAACACAAGAGTTGAATATTTCAATTATTCAGCTATGGGTCATGTAAGTCTATGAGCAATTATTTATATATAAAATTGATTTATATATCAAGTATCCTTATATCAAAGTTAATTTTTGATTTCAGGTATATGTCTGGGGTCAGTAACAAGTTGGGGCGTTCAGATGATTATGGATTCGTTGATCCCCAATTAATTCATGAATCAAATGATTTTGAGCAGATCAACATGAATCTGATAAGAAGTTTTGCAAGCCGCAAGAAAATATACTTGTTGCCTTATATATCCGGGTAAGTGAACTTTGTTAACATAATAAAGTTCCATATGTGATTTTAATATTTAATAGTTACATTATTATGAATTTCAGGCGCCATTGGCAACTTCTTGTTATGTCTATGCAAGACAACACTGCTTTGTGGTTCTGTTCATTGCACAGGCCTCCTCCCCCACAACTCAAACAAGCAATTGATTGGTAAGAACATCAATGTTTGGACTTTCTTTGTTATATAAATGAATGCTAAAACCTTTTTTTATAAACAGTTCTATTCCAGCAACTATGATGATGGGTGGGAGATCAATTGCTAACAGTAGAAAGATTACTTGGATTTCTCTCAAGGTTTGACATATGCTAAAGCCATACTTTGTTATACTTGTTTTATTTTAATGTTATTCACTAACTATTATCAACTGTGATGATATATTGTAGTGTAACAGACAAAATGGGTCATATGAGTGCGGATACTATGTAATGTATTGGATGACCCATATTGTTCGTTCTCACATCACAAGGAGCTGGGAAACGGTAATATTTAACTTTAACAAATTTTGATTTTTTTCCCAAATGTTGAATTCATATACACTAATTAATATGAATTGTCTTTTGCAGAGATTCAAGACTACTACACCAGTTCCTGAGAAGCCACTACTATTCATTAGGAAGGCTGCTGCGAAGTCTATAATTAGATTATACAATAGCTCTTAGATTTAAACATTCCATTTGATTAGATTGTATTTTCTTAGACTCTGTACTTTATTTGATGTTGAAATACATTTGAACATGTCTTTGTTATGTTGAAATTGAATTTCTGTACATGTTTTTATATGCAGGTCTGTTTTTGTGGTAGTGGATATCACAAAAACAGACCTGCAATTTTAAAAAACTGCAGGGGAATATGCCGCGGTTGTGACCTTAACCGCGGCATATACTTTTTCGTTTTTTTTTTTTTTTTTAAAAAAGACATATGGCCGCGGTTCTTGCACTAACCGTGGCCTATAGTGGACACTTTCTGCTGCGGTTGAACCGCGGCATATAGTGGACAATTTTTTTTTTTTAAAAAAAAGGACTTAGGTAGCGGTTCTTTGGAAAACCGCGGCATATTACGGAACTTATATACCGCGGTTGTAACCGCGGCCTAAAGTCTCTGACTTACTGAGATTGAGAAAGAAGCTGAATGCTTAGAATAAATAAATATTCATATGCTTAGAATAAATATTCATTGTTTATGTAATTACGTTTAAATGGTTTTTAATCCATTATAGTAAATCAAATCATTTTTAGGTTTTATATTTAATTATTTTTTATTTTTGTATTGTATGATTATCTGATCAAATATTCACCGAGTGGGCTAGGGTAGCGGTATATCAGACCTCGAATCCAGCAACTATTCGGCCAAACACTAGAGATGATCGAACGGTTACGAATACTTTAAAAATTTAAGTACCATCTATAATCAAGTTTACAGGTAAAGTATGTTTATCAAGTATTAGGTCATAATTAAGTCTATATTAATCATAGGTCCATCTTAAAACCTATAAACATAAGTCTGAGATAAGGAGGTAGGTGATTGCATTTATTGCGAATTTAAGATTTTACTATGTTAACCGAATGGTCATAATACTAACTTGAGCGTTGGAGTACTTTTGGCAGGTACACCCCCATGCAGCTTCGGAAAGAATTGTTAAGAACTTGGGAGAACTTTGTAACTGAAACGTAAGACGATGTTAGGAGGCTTGGAGAAAAGTGTGAAGGAGTGTTTTGATTGTGATCCCTAATCCCACACTTAAAACATTTTGACGTCCACCGTGGGACTCGAAAGATCTTGAAGAAAACCCAATGATGACCACAAGAAACATGAACTCACAAGACCCGACCGAGATTATTAGATCGTTGCAGCAACAGATGTTGGAGATGCAGTAGTGGTATGAAGGAGATTCAACGGCCTTGAGGGCCGAGAATTCGGTTAGGGCCAAAAACACAGTCGTCCGGTTGGAGCAATTCGCCCAACACTTTATCCCGGTAGGAATGAAACATCTTAAAAGAACCAAACTCAGAGATAATAGCCTAAAAATCTTACAAGAGGACAACATAAGGGCTAGCAAAGAACGCCATTTGCTGCAAACAAAGCATGCGATTGGGATGTTGTCATTCTTCCTAGCCATCATGGAAGCTCAAATCTCTGAGCAGTTCGTCCCTCCCAACTTCCAATTGACCCCGAGGAGCACCTCAAAATATTTGTCAACCAAATGACATTCCACACAACTAGTGATATCATCTAGTGTAGGGCCTTTTCCCTATCACTTGAGAGGAAGGCCCTGGAATGGTTTAATTCCCTGCCACCCAACTCAGTGGAGAATTTCTCAAGTATCCGAAGCATGTTCAGGCAGCAGTTCGCTAGAAGTCGAACAGAAGACCTAACAACTTTAGCTCTGAGCCTTAAGTAGGACAAGGAAAAGTCCCGGAAAGCCTTCATGGACCGCTAACAGAAAACCATTTAGCTTATAAAGAACATCCACCCAGAGTTCTTTCTTCAACACCTCGTAACGAACCTCAAACCCATACCCTTTGTTGATAGTTTGTGTCGCAAATCGCTGAAGATCTATCACAGGGCCCCAATTTCACGCCATCGGACAAAGATTATGTAAGAGGCATTAAGTGAAAACTTGATGCCTGCCCTAAAGAGAAGACCTAACCCTCCAAGGGCCGACGGAAACAAGCATTCCTTGTACCATAAAAACATGGGTCACACTACAGAATAATCTGTGAACCTTAAAGGTAGGATTAAGGAGTTGATCTGCACGAGTCAGTTGAAGAAATATGTTAAAACCGAGCAACCAGAGAGAAGCCCTAGGGAAAGAAGCTCGAAAAGAAGGGATCATTCGCGTTATGTAGTCGGGACCGATTGACATCGCGGCTTAAGGAGGAATCGCAGCCGAAGCAAGAGTAGGGACTGCCTATTGCGCGACCACATCAACATCATCTTGGGAGGATTCACGGGTGTTGGGTCCTCCTTCTCATTCAGGAAACATCCTGTACGGGCCCTTAAAATGGTTCACTTTGAGGAAAAAAAATCACAGATGAGGACTTTAAAGCCACTAGCCCTAATCAAAACGATCATATGGTGATCACAGTGGAAATAAAACCGTATGGGGTGAGCAAGGTGCTCATTGATCAGGGGAGCTTCATCAACATCTTGTATTAGAATACCTTCCAAAAAATGGACCTCTCAAAAGACTTCATTGTCCTATACAATGAACAAATAATTGGCTTCACTAGAGAATGGGTGGACACTTGAGGGTACATTCAGTTAAGGACCCAATTGGGGACCAGACAGGATAATATGGAGTTAAGGGTCATATACTTGGTGGTGGAGGCGAACACGTCCTACAACATCCTGATTGGGCGTTTGTGCCTCAATGCGTTCAGAGCGATAGATTCCACCCCTCACTTGGCAATGAAGTTTCCATCAGAGCAAGGTACCATTTGTAATATCCACGCGGATCAAAAAACCGCACGAAAATGTTATGTGGCTGGCCTCAAGATGGAGCCATACATCCCATCAAGAAACATTAAATGGTCAGAGATGGCCATGGCTGACTTGGACTCGCACACCAACACGGAAGATAGGATGAAGCCTCAAGGCGAGGCTAAGCCACTCGTCTTAGGGTAGGAGGAGATTCAGATAACCACCTTGGCCAACGAACTCAACGATGAGACCGAACGGTCATTGGTGAAGGCGTTAAGGAAAAATAATGACCTCTTCACATAGACCATAACGAATATCTCAAAAACCCACCTCATTGTCATGTCCTATAAGCTAGCCTTTTCAAGGAAACTCGTTCGGTCGCCGAGAAGAAACGTAGGTTGGGTGAGGAGAAGCAGAAAGCAGTGGACGTAGAGGTGAAAAAGTTGAGGGAGGTAGGATTTGTCCAGGAGGTCACTTATACCACATAGCTAGCCAACATGGTGATGGTAAAGAAGGCGAGCGACCAGTAGCGGATATGCACGGACTATACAAACCTTAACAAGGTTTGTCCTAAGGATGTCTATTTGTTGCCCAGTATAGATGTGTTGGTAGACAGAGCGTCAGGACATCAAATCTTGAGTTTTCTAGACGCATAATCGAGATATAACCAAATTATCATGTACCCTCCTAATTAGAAAAAGATAGTCTTTATCACCAAGCAGACTAACTACTATTACGAAGTTATATAAAAAAAAAATGTTTCATTTCAAGAACTTTTGTCTTAGTAAAACAATTTTCATTATCTCTCGACTATTCCATTATTTGAATGTCTACAAAATTTTCTTATATTTTCAAGGTATTTTTCATCTTATCGTTACCTTAATTATACACTTGTTTTCATTTATGCGTTTTCGTTCAATTCAAAGATGTATTAAATTATTTCTAAGACACACATATGGATCATTAGTCAACAAGCTGCCCCTGAATCTTCGACTTCTCACAACAATCAACCTATTGATCTTCTGGATACTTGTTTTGTGAACGAAATGGCTGACAATTGACCACCTCCACGGAGAACTATAGGGGACTCCGTTACTTACACTAGCCCGAGAAATTTCTCAAGCATTGTGAGGCCTATTATGAGTGATAAACTTGCATAAATGAAGCCAGCTCTACTCCAGCTTATCAGTTCTAATCAATTCTCTAGCATGGATAATGAAGACCCTCATGCTCATTTGGTCACTTTCTATGAATTGTGTGGCTCTGTGGGTGTAATGGGGGAGGAGGAAGAAGCATTGTATATGAGACTCTTCCCATTTTCTCTGAATGGCAAAGCAAAGGCTTGGCTTCAGTCACAGCCTAATCAAAGTTTAACTAGTTGGGAGGATGTGGAACACAAATTTCTTGCTCGTTTCTTTCCACCATCAAAGAGCATAGAAATAAAGCCTGCAATTGCTACTTTTGTCCAAGGAGTAGATGAACCACTATGTGAAGCCTCGGAAAGATTCAAAGCTTTACTGAGGAAATGTCTCAGTCATGGATTTAGCTTGGAGATGCAAGTGCAAACCTTCTGCAATGGTTTGCAACCTCATACAAAGATGATACTTGATGCATCCTTTGATGGGTCGGTTCTATTCAAAACTGCTGATGAAGCCATTGCTGTTATTGAAAATATGGCTTCCACTGACATGTGGAGTCAACATGGGAGGACTCAAGCACAAAAGAGAGGAGTTTATGAACTTGGTGCTCAAGATGCACTACTTGCACAAAACAAACTTCTTGCCGAACAAATGGAGCTCCTGACTCAACATATGGCCAAACTACCTCAGCAGTTGCAAGCAATGCAAGCTCATGCTCAACCGCATCATCAAGTAATAAGATGTGATTTCTGTGGAGATAACCATCCTAATGGTCATTGTCAAGTTCCTAGTAGTTCCCAACCTGAAGAAGTCAACTATGTGGGGAACCAAGGACGACAAAACTTCTTCAACAACCCTTTCCCTAATCATTCCAATCTAGGGTGGAGTCAAGCTCAAGGATCCTCAAGTAGTAGAAATCCATATCAACCTGCTCAACCTGCTCAACACTATCCATCTCAAAATGATCGGATATCAAAACTTGAAGAAACATTGCAGATGTTCATGCAGCTGTCCATCCAAAACCAAAAAAATATTGATGCATCTATAAAGAGTTTGGAAGTGCAGGTTGGTCAGTTAGCTAAGCATTTGGCAAACCAACAGGGTGGACAATTCACTGCAAATACTCAAGCCAACCCTAAGGAAGAATGTAATGTCATATTCACTAGAAGTGGAAAAGAGGTTGGGAGGAAAGAAGAAGAAAAAGACAAGCAAGAAGAAGAAGAGAAGAAAAAGAATGAAGAGGAGAATCAAGAAGAAAAAGAAGCAGAAGAAGAGATTGTTGGAAGAGAAGAAGAAAATAAAGAAAAAGAAAACGAGAAAAAGCAAAAAGAGAAGGAGATTGTGAAACACCTTCCTTATCCCAAAATCCCCTCTAATAAAGAGAAGGAGAAATAATTGGCTCGATTTAAGCAAATATTCAACCAACTTGAGATAACCATGCCCTTGATTGAGGCACTGCAACAAATTTCTGCCTATGCAAAGTACATGAAGCAAATCCTCAACAAGAAGAAGAAGTATTTAGATGAGGAAACAATTGAAGTGCAGGGAAATTGCAGTGCCATAATGCAAAAGACTCTCCCTCCAAAATTTAAAGATCCGGGGAGTTTCACCATTCCATGCACCATAGGAAGCCATAATATAGGGAAAACTCTTATTGATTTAGGGGCTAGCATCAACCTGATACCCCTATCTATGCTTAAAAAAATTGGTGGTCTTGAAGCCAAGCCAACAAGAATGATGCTTCAGTTGGCAGATAGGTCCATCAAATACCCTTATGGTGTGGTAGAAGACGTGGTGGTGAACATTGATAAGCTCCAATTCCCGGTGGATTTTGTAGTGATGGAGATGGAGGAAGATGCAGAGATATCGCTCATCCTTGGAAGACCTTTCATGAAGCCAGCTAAGGTTGTCATTCATATGGAAGAGGGAACACTGAAATTAAAAGACCAAGATAGAGAGGTAACCTTCAATGTCTTTAGTTCTATACAACCAAGAGGAACAAACTAGCCTTTAAGCAACCGATGAAGTTCTATCTGTTACTAGTCTACCAAGGCAAGTTGTCAAGTTGGCCAAGAAGAGTCTTAATTGTTTCTCCCCAAAAGTGAAAGAAGAGCAAGAAGATAAGGAAGAAAAACTAGTTCACCAAGACTCTGTCGTGGAAAAGAATGAACCCAAACCTGGCAAACCAGTGAAGCTAAAGAACAGGGTATGGGTCATCAAGGCTATCAAGGCAAATGAAGTACTTGAAATTGAGGCTCCTTACTCTAGGAGAGTCAAGTTGGTTACTAGAAAGCTTTTGAGAATGTGTTGGTGTCATGAAAGGAGAAAACACACCAACATCAAAGATCAAACTTGAGCATGATAGTGTCAACCTAATGACGTTAAACAAGCGCTTACTGGGAGGCAACCCAGCTTTCTAACCTTCTCTTGTGTGTAATTTTGTTGTTTGAGTGTGTTTTAACTGTTTGAATTTGAGTTAGAGTGTTTTAGTTTGATTTGGTTCTTTTGGAGCATGTTAGTTTGCATTTTAACTTATATGTTGTTTCTAGTTGCATGGTTGTTGTTGTTGAGTGTTGTTGTGAAAGAGTATGTTTTGGAGTATTTTTTGTTTGTTTTGATGTGTTCTAGAACATTTAGGGTGCAATGATGTGTTTTGAAATAGTTAGATATATGCTTTGTGTAAAAGCATGGTCTTGACATGTTTAGTTAGGTGCATTGTCATTCATCTTTTAGATTCATGCATTTGATTGTTTTCATGGTGCATTCTTGTTGTTTTTAAGTAGTAGAAACATGATCATTTAGTTTGAAAGAGATTGAATGCATGCAAATGTTGAAAATCCAATATTTAAAGCCCAAAATGCAGCAAAAAAAACAAACTCTGCAGACTACCGCTCAGCTGTACCTGCGCTGCACCTGCGCGCTATACCAGCAAAGGGCTTTTTCTGCATTTTTCTGATATGGCGCTCAGCTGCACAAAACCTGTGCAGCCCAGCTATGGTGCACCAGGACAACACTATGCGCTCAGCTGCACGAAACCTGTGCAGCCCAGCTATGGCGCACCAGAACAACACTCCTTTTTTCTCTATAATTTGGTTTTGTTATAAGTGGGGCTTGCTGCTAACCTTTTGTTTTACATGTTTTATCAAGCTACATGCTTCTATACCACTGGTTATGTGCCAATTTTGGTTCCAAACTTGTTTTTAAAACACCAACCATAATATCTATTTTACGAGTTTTCTTTTGCTTGGCCTGGAGACCAAACCAATTTTGTAGGGGGAGGTGGAGCAGCAGTTGGTGCAGAGGATGATGATCCTGAGTAAAGCGATGATATCATTTCATGAGTTAGAGCTTGAGGCTTCTCTATTCATATACATGACCTTTTATTTTGCTTTTATGTTTTGTTTGCTTGTTTTTAAATTTGAATGCACATTTTGCTTTTCAACTTGTGGAAGTTTTGGTTGACTTATCTGGCTTGATAGACTATGCTAATGCATGATACTGATGTTTGACTGTGAAATTATGCTTGAGATTATGTAGTTGAGTTCAAATTGTGGTTGTTTTCATCATGAGCAATCTGAGAGTGCTTTTTGTTTAACTGCGATCAATATTTAGGGTAGTTGCCTAATGATGTTTGTTGAACCTTGAGTTAACCCTGTGAGATGTTGTGCCTTAAATTTTTCTTGTGAATGCTATCATGTTAGATCACAACTGACTTTTCCTGAGTTTCTCTGGTTTGAATAATTTGCTTGCTTGTCACACATGATCAAGGCCATGCTTTTCTTCTACCTCAAATAAACCAATACAAACCTCTTGGACCTTAATGAAAGACGTTCTCCCTCTTTGAACCTCAAAACTAATGAAAATTCCCTGATTTCCCTACCTTGAGCTGAATAGAGAATACATGTTTGTTGTAGGAGAATGGTTTAAAGTTTGGGGGAGTTTGTTTTGTAAAGGTGTATTGAGAAAAATAGAAAAAATAGAACAAAATGAGAAAAAGAAGAAAAAAGAGAAAGATAAAGAAAAAGAATTGAATGAAAGAAAGTTGGGATACAAGTCAGAAAGTGGTTGTAACTTAAGTGAAGCAAAAGAGAAACTTGCATGATTGGAATTTTTAATTTCTTAGCTTGAGGTGCTTTGTTATCCAGAAAAACCATGTTTCTCTCTTAGCCCAGCCTCAATACAAGCCAATGAAAGTCCTTGTGATGTTGACTTGCTTATGAATGTGTTTAATTTGGTTGAAACGAATGGCAAAGTTGAATCGTGTGATATTGTGATAGTTGAGTGATAGATACACATCTTCATACACCAGTGCATTAGAGTGAAACACTACCTTAGGTGAGGATTGGTTCTACATCATTCGGTAAAGCATTCTACCATGATTGTTGATCTCTTTAAAAATGCGGCATTTGACTGATTGAATGTATTGTGAGCACCACAGTGGAAGGCTAATCTGTTACACATTTCTAGCCATTTCAAGTCAAGCAAGTGTTGTGGATTCTGCTGTGTCTATGAAAATATTTTTTTGTGTGAGAGTCAGATACCTTTTGCTTCAGGACAAGCAAGGTTCTAAGTTTGAGAGAATTGATAATGACATATTTTACCATGATTTCAATATTGAATTGAGAGAAAATGTCAACTCTTTCTTAACTTTGCACCTTCTTTATGCCTCAATTTGTTAAGTTTTTAAGTAGCTACACCTTAAGTTGAATTAATTTAAATTTCATTACTAATCCCCACTTTTTGGTTGTTAGATCATTTACATGAAACTTGTTGGCCGAACCGAGGAATGGAAGAATCACAAAGTTTGAATGAATGTAAAAGAGGAAATTTTGAGCAAAGATAATTGTTGCAGCTGGGGTGCAGCTGAGCCCCATTCTTCTCTGGAGTCTGCAGCTGGGGTGTAGCTGGGGTACAGCTGAGCGCCCTGCTCTCTGGAAGTCTGCAGCTGGGGTACAACTGAGCGCCCTGCTATCTGGAAGACTGCAGCTGGGGTACAGCTGAGCGCCCAGCTCTCTGGAAGTCTGCAGCTGGGGTGCAGCTGGGGTACAACTGAGCGGTGGCAACGCTAATGTGGTAAAAATAGGTCTTTTTAAGCCTAAAACACGACCAGCTCTCGATCTTTGGCTGCCCAAACACGATTTCTCTCATTTGGAGCTCTTGGAGGCGAGCTAGGAGCTGTGGGAACAATCCTTCTTCATCCTTGGGTCTTCTTTCTTCTTCCATTTCCACCATTGTTGTAAGCTTGAGCTCTCCATTCATGGAGAGCTAGTTTCATTATTGTTGGGGGATTGATGTAGCCATTAAACTCTTATGTAAATCACTTTGTTTTGAATGAATATATGCCTCTTTCATTGATTGTTAGTGTTTAATTCCTTTTCTTAATGCTTGTTGTGAAGTTGATATCCATCACATGATTTTAGGGTTTAGTTGATGTTGGGAAATGTTGGGTAAATCTTGACTTGGGTTAAACACCTAAAGGAAATAGTATCTAGGGATAGAACTAGGACCTTTGGTTGTCTTAAAATCTCATTTCTTAATGCTGAAATAATTGTTAGGTTTTCCAAGAGATTGGAGCCTAATAAGGAAGTCTAGGCTCTTTCTACCAAGGGATTGGGGTTTGAGTAAATTAGTAGATTGACATTGACATATTAATAAAGAGGAAATGATTTTCTAAACATAAGAGTGAAGTAGGTGAAATCATACCCCCAACAATATCATTCCATATCATTTTTAACCTTTCCATTTCAAAGTGTTTGAGTGCTTAAGATCACTTTTATCATCTACGCTTTATAGTTACTTTAATTGCACAAAAACTCAAATTATGAAAGAATTCTTTAGACTAGGTTAGTTAGAAATTATATGATTGTCTAGTGAAACGAGTCCCTTGGGAAACGATATCCGGTCTTACCGGTTTTAACAATGGTACTGTAGAAAACTCTCTAGACTCCACTCTTGAACTTGAGACAATCCAGCTGTTGCACAAGTTTCATTCAACTGATGCATAGCCATCAAATACCGAAGTTGCGATGTTTGTGCTGACATTCTAGAGGCCCCCAACCATTGAGAAATCACGTTGTTTTGCTGAACTAATGACGTATTTTGTTGTTGCATTGCTCCCACAAAGGATTCCATCACCCTTACTATATCGGGCACCTCCGAATCCGTGGATGAAGAAGAAGAAGAAGAAGAAGGCCTATATGCCATACTCTGCCCATACAGACAGAAGCAACCAGTCTAGCTCAAAGATTGACATACAACCCAAACTCAACGAAGATCCCGTAACTCTATCACTAAGATAAAAACATAACAGGAGTCTCTATAGGAACAATACTTATAACCACCACTCTCACTAAATTTTCCATCTTCAGAATTAAGAAAGGAAAACATCTTTGATATAGTCATGAGTGTGCACCCTCATCACTCCTATCAAGACATTTTCTGTTCTCAAAACTTTCAGTTAGACACACAACTCTACCATCTAGACTTGGAAAAATATGGTAACCCGTACCACTTAGACTCAAATCTTCACACGGAAGACACGACAAAACTGTAACTCATAAGTTATCCTAGGAACCATGGTCTGTTCATCGTAAGAGAATAAAACAATTAGTCTTATTCAAAGAAATTGGAATGAATGCTTTTGTACATTTAAGAGTACACAAGCACAAGCAAGGGATGCACATAACCTACAGGTTCTCTAAGGATAAAAACTGCTCTGATACCATAAATGTAACATCCCATTTATATAAAACTATATAATATAGAATGCGCCAAATATAATATAATAAAGTAGTTAAGAGTTTCTTTAAGATGAATTGTAATATAATACAGTCATCCAAAACTAGGGCGAATTAAAAACTGAAATGGAACTTATATACATAAGTGAAGTATCTCAAAACATAATCAAGGTGGACAGTAAAGTAACTAAGTTGTACATATGTTCTTAACTAGCCTATACTACTCAACAGCATCTGCAACATCTGAGCCATCCAATACATGCTCCAATGGAACCTCTCCTACCTCTACTCACATCCAAATTTGGATGATCATTGCAAAGGAAAGTACACAAACATACAACACAAACAAAAGCAAACAACAAGGGTAAGCTAGATTTCCAAAAATGCATACAAGTTAAGTAAAGCTAGATTGAAATACAAGAACATGCAATCAATAAACATAAAAGACAGTTTTATTAAGTTAATTACACTTAGACTCGTCCAGACTTGGAATGAATATCGAGCTATGGCGGGTTATGCACTTGTGGTGGCCTCTACTGCTTTGCAAAGCCAATTGCTATGGGTTCCACCCTACCATCACAAGGTTAGTCTGTTATCACTCACCTTGGCCCATTTAAAATGGAGACAACCAAGACTAGGGCCTCCTACTACTCTCACCACATAACATATTCTTCTCTAAGTGAGATTGAATAGTCATTAGAGTGTTAAGGAAAACCCCCAAGACTGAGCTACCTATATTCATTCCAATACTTAACTTAATCTCACCGAGAGATGACACTTGAATCATTGAATCATATTACACCATATGGAAATTAGGTTTTAGGATATGCTTAGAGTTAAACTTTGAGGAAAACATAGAACCAGTCACATGCAACATGATAGATTGCATGATCACAGTTCAGAAACACAGAGAGAAGAAGGGGAAACACTTACCGGACGAAAACACCAAATTCGATCGGTGAAGTTGAAGCCCACTACACTATGAGTGCTTGAATATCACCTAACCAGAATTCAAACGGTTCATTGATTTGAAATGGGTTGGATATGATGTAGAGCAAGGAGGAAGAAAAGGTTGAAAGAAGACAGTGGTTTATCATAATACAAAATGGAACAAAAACTTAGAAAATCCCAAGTTATTGGTTTCCTTGTAAGCATTTAACCAATTGTTTGCTGCCAAATTGTGTTTTTCTCATACTTTACAAATCTCATACCATACAATGTTTTATCAAGTATCATTCTGATACCACATTTGTAGAGATAAAATTTAATGAACAAAAAGATAATACATAAATTATAATAATTTTTACTTCATTTAAAATTTAATCTCTTTAACAAAAATTCTAAATTTTCTTTCCTCGGTAGAAAAAATGGATTTCACGTTATTGATTTGTAAAATAACTATAACTTTGAGAAAGTGAGAAGTGCTAGCCGAAGATAATTTGATAATAACTGTGTAGGGTAAGTATACACTTTCCTAGTATTGTATTCAATTTATTTCCTTTTTTAATGGAATAGTGAATCTAAGAGTAATATTGGTTTAATCAAGGGTAAATGTTGTTTGGATAGATAGTAATTAATTACTTACATTTGTTGATGTATCTATTGAATTAGATTATTCTAATATAATTAATTCTACTTTAATTCTACTTACTTGAATGGCGGGAGAATTGTAATATTAATAGAAAAGGAATTATAATCAACATGAGTGTGTAACTAAAATATGGTTTAAATTAAAAGTTAGCATTGCAAGGATAGTAAATGATACAATTTTACCGTTTTGGATGTATATTGTTCAAGTGAGTGTCTTACTTGAGCAACAATATTGTGGTTTGACCAGGAGAGATATATAAACAATTATCTCTTCTATAGAATACTCAACTATTAAGTGACAAATACTTAGATGTTAAGGTCTAACAATGGTGCATGGTGCTTTGTGGAACATGTTAGATCATGCATACATATGTAGCTTCACTTAAGCAACAATGGGATTGATCAAGTATTAAAGAGGTAAAGTACTTTATGCTTTTGGAACTCATTAGATTATAACAAAGTCTTGGATAGAAGTGATTTAATTGTAATTTTTTGTGGTGAGAATGATGTATAGTATCAGGTTGTTGATGATTTAAATTATTAGTTTATCTTTACATGTATGTGTTGTAAAATCATACTAAATATAAAAAAAAAGTAATATTATAGATAAAAATTACATTATAATAGTAAGGTCAAACTCTTACTTTATAAGTTAAGTTTTGGAGAATGAGTTACACTTAAACTTATTTTCTAAGATAATATTAAAGTTTATCGTAATAAAATTTTTTGAGTTTATCATGTCATCCACTATTAAGCCACTGTTAGACCATTCATGAAAATCTAATCTCATGCACAAATGTCCATGTCTCAATACAAGGTAATGTCAATTTATATTATATATACTAGTGACCTCATCTTACAAGATATTTTTATAAGAATAAATTGTGTTGCGGATACTATATTTACTATAAATAAAATTAATTTACAATATATAAGTATAGACAAACTTTGCCTTACAAATAAATTTCATTTAGATAAGTTAAATATGCTATCAAAGTCTATCTTATAGCAACAGATCGAATATGTTAGAAATCTTAACTCAATACAAAGTCAAATTATAGTATATAAATAACAACAAACATCTCTTTACTAGTTATTTTTTATAAAAATAAATTAGGCTTAAAGATAGTTTGTGATGATTTTCATATATTTTAATTATAATATTTATATTATGGACAAGTAATATTTCCAGGCCAATTACAACCACTAATCTAAAACTTTTGGCTCTACAACATTTCACTTGAGTGGAATATATGACTTCTAAAACTTTAAAAGCAATCCATGATATTATACTAACTATGGATTTCAATTTTCAAAATAACATGGTAAAAGAAATCGCAAAAAGCCCATGATTTAAACTTGATATTGTGAAAACTGTACACATAGGCATGTAGGGTGAATGATATGATGTGAACATAAAGAGAAGTCGAAGTCACAAAACATGACTATAGGCAAGCATCTCATCTATTACATTCCCAGATCCATTTTGCCCCACCATCATATATTTAATCAGAATGCATTCAACAAGGAATAAGGTTTTCTTCATCCAAGCTATATTGTTGTGACAACGACAAGGGTCACCAACAAATAAGACAATAGGCAAAGGCATGCAACTATTCGTGCCTTTAAAGTGCACTAGAAAACAAAAGTAGTGTTCATGTTAGGAATGTTGCAATCACGCCAAGTTTGGCCCATCAAAACAAAGTTCAGTGTCTCTCCTTTTTCCTCTCTAAGAAAAGGGTGGCCAAAGACCAAAGTACATGCTTACTTGGAAGCCACTTTTGTTTAGGGTACGTGTAATGCATGTATTGTGCCTACAAAGTTACTTTGTTTAAGAGGACTACCTTGTTATGTCTAATAAGTTGTACTATAATGAGTTGTACTAAATCTACAATTAGGTTTTGGTTTTGTTAGTGTGTGTAAATATGGCTCAGCATATCTGTGCTCACATGCATTGTGTAATAATTCAGAACAGAAAAAGCATAAAGGAAAAGCTATAAAAGTGACTGACGAGATTGTGTGTCTTAATTAATTAGCATTAGTTTACCAACACTGCTCAAAATATGATTCTAAACATGATATACTAAACTAAGTATACTGAAGAACGATCTTTGTTTCACAACAAATGCATTGAAATAATCAATAAATTAAAGTCTGAAAAGGTCATATATATAACTAGGCATGTTACATTGGTCGAATTTCTTAGGATTTGTATGTTTTTTTGTTGTTGTTGTTTTTATGCTCAAAATCTTTAAAATGGGAACTGATGTAAAATTCTTAGCTAAAGTCTGAAATTTGCAGGTTGATAGATTGGGGAGTTGTTGGTTTGTGTGATTTTATTAAATGTAGTGGGGACCTTCAATTGGGGTCACAATTTTGGCATCTTGTTCGTAAATATTTTAAGTTTGGGTCATCTTCTCTCTACCTCTTTTTCTTTCATCTTTTTTCTTTTCCATCTTGTAAGTTTTGGTATTCTTGGATCTTGATCTTACTCACTTTTTTACCCAATAAAACTCACACCAAATCAACGCAATTGGCTTTCAAGGAGATCATGTTCCCAATTGGTGTAATTATGTAATTATTGCTTAACCACAATATCCCCCTAGCCTATTCTACACCATTTATAATAGTATTTTTGTTTTGTAATATTATGTATTATTTGAGCTTATATCACCACAAAAATATGATATTATATTTTTTCATTATTAAAATAATTGTACTAACATCGGTTGAATCCGCTTTCAACCATTAAATTTGATCAGATTGGCGTATTCTTCAAGTGCATGTTAAAAGTTATACACTCCATTTGATTCAATTATAAATACTGAAATTGTGAACTAGCTCGATTTTTAAAAATATATGGCATTTATGTGATTATGTCATATGGCTTTGCTTTCTTGTTGAAAATACTATTATATACTTTCCATTTTACATCGGTTAAAAAAATTTATATTCATTATGAGTATATGGTATGCAATGTTTTATATTCAAAATTTTACTTCTAATAGTTTTATATATATATAATTATTTTTCTGAATATATTTGTTTTGCCTTTAAATAATGTTTTTTATGCAGGGGTGTACTTTATATTTGTAAATTTTGTTTAATCTTGTATTTAAGATAAATTTTTAGGTTGATAGAGGGAGAGATTGACTAGAGAAACACAACACAAATGAAACTAGGTCTAACTACATGAGGAATTGACACCACTTTATATCCAAAACTTTAAAATAATAGATTAATGCATCTTCACTTTTATATAGTGTTTTAGTTTTTCATTTATATTAAATGTGATACTTAAATTTATACTTGGATCTCCAACAAAATTATATAGTGATAAAATTACATTATAAAGCATAACAAAACATTCACTCATATAGTTTAGAGGTAATTACCAAGATAAATTAATTTATCAATCTTAATCTTTTGAACCATTTGAATTAACAAATAAATATATATCCCTTTCCTTCTATCAAAAACCATAATTATGTGGTTAAGAGATAAAAGAAGAAGAAGATGAATGTGTTTTTAACCATAGACACTGCTTAAAAGAAAATATGATAACTTCCTAATTAACTTGATTATTTGTTGAACTTTTTTGAAGTTATTGTAAAAGAGGAAAATAAAAAAATTGAATTCAAAAGTTTGTACACAAATTCTATATGTTAAGTTATGATGCTTAACATTATGGAAAAGATCTTTCACACTTATTCTTAATATTTGTTATAGAAAAAATAAACGAAGAAAAATATGTTTCTCCATTTCTTCAAACTAGGAAGAGAGAAAAAGGTTTTATTTGTGGTCCATAGGCGAGTCAGATAAATAAGGTGTTATCCACACTTTTAACTAAAATTCATCAAAAATTAAATTTTATAATTTTCAATTTACATTTATTTTAATTTCAATATTATCTCAAATAGAAAAATTCCAAATAATTACCAAACCATTCACAAAATTAAATTTTATTAAAATTTCATTATTCTAAACTTAAAAAGATATTTCTACAAGTTTCGATATTTTTTATTAATTTATTTCTAATTTGTAATCTAGAAAATAATTAGAAACAAATCTAAACAATATTTGTTATTCCAGGAATAATGTGTCTCTTTTGGAATTTACAATCCAAACTCCCATAAATAGATCACAGATAACAAAGAAAAGATAGGAAACAAATTAGCACCTTACATTGCCAAGACGAGGAATGAACTCAAGCTTTCATCAAATGGAGGATAAACTTTATGATTTTTTGTAGATATATTCAAGGAGTTATCTTTATATGTGTAAAAGTAGTTATTATCTATCAATATTACCTATTCTATTATCTATTATCTATTTAATATTGTTAGTATGTATGTCAAAAGAAAAATGTGTATAAGAAAAGAAGTACTATTAAACGAAAAACACTTGATGCATTAATACAAAAAGAAATTCTTAATTTAATGATTATGTAAATTAATAATAAGATGCATGTTATAAAAGAGCTTAACAATTGATATAGGACAGAAAAAGAAATTCTTAATTTCATGTTATAAAAGAGCTTAACAATTGATAAAATTCTCTATTTAATGATTATGTAAATTAATAATAAGATGCATGTTAGGATAAGAGACTTAATTGTATTTTTATGAGAAATTATATGATTATTAGATTAGCTGCTTATTTTAAAGTTAACATATGAGATTTTTTTTTCTTTTTCAATCTTTTCAGCTGTCTTTCACGTTGGCGATGAAATTTTCTATGGTTGTTATATTCTTCATGGAATGTTCTTCATCGAGGTCTTCCACTACTCTTATCAACCCAACTTTCTTAGTACTAACACATTTTCATTTTAACAACTATTATTCCTACCAACTATATTATATTATTCATATTATCATGACCAAAATAAAAAATATATATATTTATATAAGCAACACACAAAATCTTATAAGACATTCACAACACTCAACATATGTAAACGCTACTCAATGATTGAGAAGTTCAAAAGAAAAAAAAATGCAAAGAAAATTGGAAAAGTTGAAATAGAGAAAAAAAAAATTATAAATTAGTTATCAAATTGATGTGTTTTTGATAAATTATCTTGAATGTATATTATTTTGGAAAATAGTTTTAAAAATGAATTATTAAGAAAACCTTTTATTATAATAAGTTCATATATTGGAATTTCTCTTTCCCAAAACAAAATAATAAAAGTGGGAAGTTTTATTTTGTCATTTTCTCATTTATTACAACCTTAGCCAAACATCAACACAAAGTTACCTGCTCTGTCCCTTCGGATTACGAAAGCATCTTCATCATTCCTACGTGTCTCCTTCCCAAACATGAAAACCCATTTGCAAATTCGAAATTAGGTCACTTTTTAATAATTTTAAAAGAAAAAGTCAAGATTTGTGTGTTAGAAAATGTCATATCGGATTTTTTTTCCAGCTACAATTTTTCATGTATTTTTTTTTGCATAAATAAATAAATAAAATTACTATTTTATCTGAAAAGTCCCCATCACAAAAGTAAGCATGATTTCACCAAAAAGAAAAATAGATAAAAAAGGCCGAGTACTTGCCACAAGGAATAATTTTTTATGTTCGCGTATTACGTCAAAATTTTAATTATCCTTTTTCATAAATATAAATATGATTTTATTAAAATTTATAAATACATATTTTAAACCTATAAACACAAAAACTATATATAAGTATATATATTTGACATATTTTTTGTTTTCTTTACTCTTACAAATTGTAGAGTGAATACTTAAAAAATAAAAAATAAACTGACACAAAAAGTATTAAAAGGAAATCAACATGTTAAAATGTTTTCATTTATGTTGAAAATTTTGAACAGGCTGCAGATTCACAAAAGAAAATTGAAATAAAAAACTATTCTGAAATATTTATTTTATTATTTTAATAATTATTTTCCGTCTTTCTTAATCTTTGACTAGGTGTACTTTTACATCCTCCAATTCTCTCTCTCTTCACCTTTCACTGTTTTTTCTTTTTTTTTCTCTCTCTCTCTCTCCTCTGTTTCCCCGTCGGAGCCAACTTTGGTCGCCGGAATTTCCCTTCGGAAACTGCTCCTAGGCGAACCACCGTGATCCCTTTAAGAAATCTATTCAACCGGCTCGAAAGGCCGGTTTTCTTTTCCCGGTTCAGGCAGCTAGGTTTGGTCTTTGACTTGGAACCGTAAGTGGAGTTTCGGGGATTTTGGTTCTGCGAAGAAGAGAGGATCCAGGAAGGTTCTAGAGCGAGACTAAGAAGTGGGTTTGGAGTTTTTTTTCTAGAGAGAGAGATTTTGGTTTGATGTGAAGGGTGAATGGTTGTGAAGCGAAGAAGAGGTTGGAGTTTTCTATGATGACCGGAGCTCTTTCCAGTGATCGGAGAGGGTGGTGGCGCGTCGGTGAATCTCTCACATGGAATGGCAGATCTTGCTAGCTACGGGAATGCCAACCGTGACATTGAACAAGTAGGTTCTTTCTTTCTCTCTCTCTTTTTATGCATACGGGAAGGTTGTGAGTTTGGTATGAAAGTTACAACTATTTTTCTCTAATTTTGATTGTTTGTTTCAGTTTTTGTTCAAATGTTGGAAAGGGTTTAATGTCTTTTTTGCTTTTAAATTTCTTTTGTGTGTCTTACGACCATAGTTGATATTGTACAGCTGTTACTTAGGCGGTTCTAGAATAGGTTTTATGCAATTTCACCACTGGAGTAACTGATGTGACTGTTCTTAAGCAACTATTCTTTAAAGTTTTTATGCATTCTGAAACCACTCTGAAACTTATTTTAAGTTCTTAAGAGCTACACCCTTGGATGAAATTATACAACTTGTGGATGTTCGTAAATCTTAAATGACATTGTAGAGTTCACCAAATTCGACTTAAGAAACTTCAGCTCCTTTGGAGACGCTTGAGGTAATGAATTATGATTGTGTGCGTTTGCGTTTTTTTTCTTTGTTTGGGGGTGACAAGTTAGCTAAACTTGTGAGTTGTCGATGTTTTTTGAAAAATGTTGCGGACTAGAAGTGTTATTTCTGAGCCTTTTAGATATTCTTTTATTAAATGGATGAATGCTTCATGAAATGGGGAGTATGGAAAATGATGAGATACTGGCATGCATGTTTGTGTATCAATGGAGGGTAACTTGCCTTAGTTATAAGTGAGAAAATGTCTTTGAAGAGCATGTTTAGTTTTAAGGTATTGATAGTGCAGCAATTTATAGCTGACTGGGATGGTTTCGAATAGGGAGTTGAAGATTGCGAGAATGCTGTATATTTTTAGAACCTTCAAGGGTTGATTGCAATCATTGGCTGTACATTTTCTGATTTAGTTCTAAATGCAAGCTGATTAAATTTATATTTATCTAGGAGATTGAAGCAGCAACTGCTGTATTTTTAGTTGTTTGAACACAGTACTACATCTCTAACTTGTAGTTCAGGTCAAAATATTGAGAAGGAAGAGAGATAGGCTACTCATAGAAATTGAATCAATTTTAATTAACTCAGTTATACCTTTCTAGTTTTATTACCATGTTACATTCTTCCAGTACTGATACTTTTATGACTGTGTTGGACATTGAGCATTATGTGTCGATTTAAAAGTATATGATGTATTAGCTTGGACACTTGAGTCGATTCTTCCATATGGCTAGACAGTTAAAGGACACTTCTATTATAAAAAAGAATACGTGAACTACATTCCCTTCTCCTTGGGATGCTTGTATTATATTCTCCCCTCCTCTTAATATAGACTATATGCTTTCCACCCTTGAAAGATAAATATGTTACATTTCAATTCATTTGAATGCAAATTTCCTCCATCATGATGATTCTCAACATGATTAATAGTTAATTTTGAATATCTGTTATCAATTTTGTGGGTTTAGAATATTAAATAAATATTTAAAGGAAAATTTAAAGCCAACAATAAATGAATA
This sequence comes from Vigna mungo, assembly GCA_036885675.1. Classification (NCBI taxonomy): domain Eukaryota; kingdom Viridiplantae; phylum Streptophyta; class Magnoliopsida; order Fabales; family Fabaceae; genus Vigna; species Vigna mungo. Next base: position 34,262,045 of record CP144697.1, read on the forward strand.
AATGTATTTGAAACTTGGTTCTATCCTTTAAAATACTAAAATCAATAATAGGATGCTCCAAATTTCGTATTGGTAACAAAAACTATAAAAGATGGCAAAACGTTATTGAAAAGCACATTCATAATTATTTTACACACTTTAGAAGTTTGTTTATATTTTCCACACTCATATTCATCTTATAAGGGAGGATAGTGTATATTTTAAAAGAGAGGAGGGCAGTGTAACTTAAACATCTCTCAAGGAAAAGAAGAGTAATTTTCTCCGCTAAAGAAAAAAAAAATCCATTTCTTGAACATTAGCAAAAGATCATTTTAAACGGCTAAAAATATTTCCTTATTTGGTTTCTTCTAATTAAAATCAAGTTTGCTCCACAAAGCATATTTCACTAACAACGAGTAAATACTTATCCCACTTGATGAAGTTGCTACATGGAAAACATAACTCCATTGGGTTCAATTAAAAACCAATTCATTATTCATTGCGCAATCCATCGTAACATTTCATTTAATGTCTTTGGGTTCCCTCTACCCCTTTTCATAGGGCTGAAAACCTCTTTTAATCTGATGCTTATGTTCAATTTCATTTGATTATGTATACAGCTTAGTCTATTTGATCCTTATTGGTGTTTATGCTGTTACTTCTAATTCTGCAGGCATTGATTGCTTTGAAAAAGGGTGCTCAACTTCTTAAATATGGTCGCAAAGGAAAGCCCAAGTTTTGTCCATTTAGACTTTCCAGTGTAGGTTAAATGAAAGGCTTTTCTGGAGTGTTTGTGGATTCTCTACTTCACGTCTTTCTAACTGCGTGGTTGGACAATTCTTAACTGATTATGTGGTCATGACATATAGTTGCTATTACATGGTTTTTTATGCTAAAACAATACAAGCAATATAGTTTGAAAAGTCTGTTAATTTGTGTTTTCCTAGTTTACTCACCCTGCATAGGGATGTCAAAATGGGTTGGACCCATCCCAACATTTTTCTTTGGTGGACCGGGTTGTTATTTGCAACCCACCAACCTGCCTAACCTGTCCTGTTTAGGCCCATCGGGCGGATTTTGTGAGTATATATTGTCTTTTTAGGTTAATAATTTTAGTTTTAATTTGAATTTACTATTTAATTTGCATAAAATATTCTATTTTACTTTTATTGCATTAAAAAAAAGGGTTGACCCACCGACCACCATCAATGGTATTGGGTTTTTGCAGGTCAACCTGCCAACCCGATCAAATATGGGTTGACACACAAAACCCAAATAACAAATATGCGGGGGGCTGGGTTGACTGTTCTTATATGGGTTAGAGGTGGGCCAGGGAGAGCCAACACAAATTGCTACCCCTAGCCCTACATTTGGTGAGGTCCTGATGTGTTCTTTAATGGTATTGGATTTTGACGTACTAGAGTGTACTCTGTGATTTCATTTCACAGTTGGGAGTTCCCCTTAAATTGTAATACTAACTTTTACGTGATAACAATATTGTATAGCCTGCTTCTAAATCTTTTATATCTATTATCGGTAACTTGTCAATGCATAGGAAATAGATGAGTACACCTTGATGTATTTTACTTTTACATATGCCACATAAATTTTCCTCTGGCTGAAATCGGTGCTTTCCTGAGTTGGCACTGTGAATTATCTGTGTTTGCTGTATTCTAGTGTTACATTTCAGTTCAATTTGTGTCATTAATATCCAGATTTTGCGTAGGTTTTAATTACTATCAAGGATGAATTTCCTTAATATAGTAATTAGTGCTAGTGCTAACAAGCCGTGGCTGCCGGACAAACATATTTCTTATTTGGTTTGTGCCTTCATGGTTGTATAAAAAAAATAATAAATTCTAATAAAATTGCATCTTTTATGTTGTTCGTTGATTGAAGACTATAAAGTTGAACATTCATATATAGTAGTAGCCTTGACTTTGCTTTTTATATTGTCAAGTTATTTCTGTGTATACAAATTAAATATCTGTAAACTGTAGGACGAATCATCTTTAATCTGGATTACAAGTAGCGGAGAAAGAAATTTGAAGTTATCTTCAGTCTCTAGAATTATTCCTGGACAAAGAACTGTGAGTTTTCTCCCTTATTTACAATTTCATACAATACCATGGCTATCTCTGTTGCTGGCAAAGTGATTTAAAATTTTCTTTCACAAACTTCTCTTAATTGTTCTGTATTTTCTTTTCCTGAATCATTTGGCAGGCTGTTTTCCAACGCTACTTGCGTCCTGAGAAGGACTATTTGTCCTTTTCACTTATTTATGGTAGCGGAAAGCGGTCACTTGATTTGGTTAGTGACAAATAATGTTATTTGATGCATCACTTAATCATTATTTGGTTTCGTTTTCTGTAGTTTTTATTATTATATTAATTTGGTATTGCTTTCCAGATTTGTAAAGATAAAGCTGAGGCAGAAGTGTGGATTGCTGGCCTCAAAGGACTGATATCTTCTGGTCAAGGTGGCCGATCTAAAATTGATGGATGGAGTGACGGGGGTCTCATTCTTGATGTAAATATGCAAGCATGTGGTTTTTGTAGTTAAAACGAATTTTGGGCATGTTATGTTTGTACTATATCTGTAGATTTAGTTGTCAGTTAATAATTGAGTTTTGCGTAATTTTCCATAGGCAGCATTTGGGAAATGTGCTAGAATGGAATGGAACGACATAGGGGGTGTTGTTTCTATGTTTGGTGCATTTTAAAAGTGGAACACTGTTAGACATGAGGCCTAGAAATGGTACATTTTGGTTTTACTAAACATTGTGGAACCAAGAAGAACAGAACAAAACCGAATCATTTCATATTGTTCTCTATTTTTCTCAATTCTTTTGTCACCACACCAAAATGCTATTATAGGTTTACATTTTCAACTAATCAAAATGGATACAACTTATTTGCTCCATTACAAGAGTGATTATTTGTTATTTTCTCTTAAGTAATGCTAGCCTTTATTTTCTTTTCTTGCATAGCAGCTTATTATGAATGGCTATATGCTGTTGTTTGTTTATTTATTTATTTGAAAGAGATAGCCATTCACTCTTGCTCTTCTTCAATTGTTATTCGGGGTAACTGATTGTGCTGATTAATCTACTCTACTTTTTGTGTGATGTGTGTTTTTGCGAAAAAGATGAACTAATTGTACAAAAGTTTTCCTAATTCCTGTACCTCTGCTGTTGTCATTATTATGCTCCATAGCTTCTGATGAAATAATGGATAAATTGCTCATTATTCTCTGGCTTAAATAATATCAGGATAACAGAGACTTAAAATCAAAAAGTCCAAGTGAAAGTTCTGCTAGCACTTCACGAGGCATCAGTTCTCCTGACATTTCTGTGAGTCTTCCAAATACTTCACCGAAGTCTTTTCAACCTGACAATATAATCTCTGAAAGGTCACATGCACCACCAGACCCAACAAACATGCAAGTGAAAGGATCTGGTTCAGATGCTTTTCGTGTCAGTGTTTCGAGTGCCCCTAGTACTTCAAGTCATGGATCTGCACCAGATGACTATGATGCTCTGGGGGATGTATACATATGGGGCGAGGTTATCTGTGATCATGTTAAAATTGGTGCTGATAAAAATGTCAATTATTTCAGCCCAAGGGCAGATGTACTTCTCCCTAGACCACTGGAAGCCAATGTAGTTTTAGATGTGCATCATATAGCATGTGGTGTTAGACATGCTTCTCTAGTCACTAGGCAAGGTGAAGTTTTTACATGGGGCGAAGAATCAGGAGGACGCCTTGGCCATGGTGTTGGGAAGAATCTGGTTCAACCTCGTCTAGTTGAAGCGTTGACTTCTACAACTATTGATTTTGTTGCCTGTGGAGAGTTCCATTCATGTGCTGTTACAATGGCCGGGGAACTATACACATGGGGTGATGGTACTCATAATGCAGGGCTTCTTGGTCATGGAAGTGATGTCAGCCATTGGATACCAAAGCGAATTGCCAATTCATTAGAGGGACTTCAAATTGCATTTGTTGCTTGTGGTCCTTGGCACACAGCGTTGATAACTTCAACAGGGCAGCTGTTTACATTTGGGGATGGAACATTTGGTGTCCTGGGCCATGGAAATAAGGAAAATGTTTCATATCCTAAAGAAGTGGAATCCTTGTCTGGACTGAGGACAATAGCTGTAGCATGTGGGGTGTGGCATACTGCAGCTGTTGTAGAAGTTATGGCAACACACTCCAGTACAAGTGTATCATCAGGTAAATTGTTTACTTGGGGTGATGGAGACAAAAATCGCCTTGGACATGGGGACAAGGAGGCACGTCTTAAACCAACCTGTGTGCCTGCGCTTATTGATTACAATTTTCATAAAATTGCTTGTGGACACAGTTTGACAGCAGGCCTGACGACATCTGGACGTGTTTTTACTATGGGAAGTACTGTTTATGGTCAACTTGGGAATCCCCAGTCTGATGGGAAGCTTCCATGCTTGGTTGGAGACAAGATTGCTGGGGAATGTGTTGAAGAAATTGCATGTGGTGCGTATCATGTTGCTGTATTAACATCCAAAAATGAAGTTTATACTTGGGGGAAAGGTGCAAATGGGAGATTGGGTCACGGAGATATCGAAGATCGAAAAACACCAGCTTTGATTGAAGCATTGAAGGATAGACATGTGAAATATATAGCTTGTGGTTCAAACTACTCTGCTGCCATATGCCTTCATAAGTGGGTATCTGGTGCGGAGCAGTCTCAGTGCTCTACTTGTAGACAGGCATTTGGCTTTACAAGAAAGAGGCATAATTGTTATAACTGTGGATTGGTCCACTGCCATTCGTGCAGTTCAAGGAAAGCATTAAGAGCAGCATTGGCTCCTAATCCCGGCAAGCCATATCGTGTGTGTGATTCTTGTTATGTAAAATTGATCAAGGTTGCTGAAGCTAGCAATAGTAATAGAAGGAATGCCTTGCCTCGTTTGTCAGGTGAAAACAAGGATAGGCTAGACAAATCTGACCTGAGATTATCCAAGGCAATAATTCCTTCTAATGTGGATTTGATAAAGCAACTAGATAATAAGGCGGCCAAGCAAGGAAAGAAAAGTGATACATTCTCTCTGGTACGCACATCACAACCACCTTCTTTGCTACAGCTGAAAGATGTTGTCATGTCCACTGCTCTTGATCTGAGACGAACAGTTCCAAGACCGGTGGTTGCACCATCAGGAGTAAGTTCCAGATCTGTGTCACCTTTTTCTAGAAGACCAAGCCCCCCTCGCTCAGCTACTCCAATTCCAACAACTTCAGGACTTTCCTTCTCGAAAAGTATTTCTGATAGTTTGAAGAAGACAAATGAACTTTTAAATCAAGAAGTGCAGAAGTTACATGCTCAGGTGCATTCTTGCTTTCTTTCTCTCATGTAAATGAAGTTGTAGAGCTTTCCTTCTTTGACACTGTCCAGTTATCCTGCTGATTTTGAGCCTGGCAAAACACAGTCACTGTCACTTTGCTTAAATTGCCAGAAAGTTAATGTCACGTATATATAAATATTTGCTGTTTCTTTCACTTCTTGTGGTATCAAAACAAGTCTAATTATAGAGATCATTAGGTTGAGGGCCTGAGACAGAGATGTGAACTGCAAGAATTAGAGCTTCAAAGGTCAGCAAAAAAGACCGAAGAAGCTATGTTATTGGCTGCTGAGGAATCTGCAAAATGTAAAGCTGCAAAAGAAGTTATAAAGTCACTCACAGCACAGGTATTTTTTTTTTTTTTTGTTAATTTACTTCTCTTGGAGCCAGATGTCTTTTACTCTGGTTTATTTTCATGTGTTGCTATATTATTTGTAACCTGATGTCAACTTTCCTGCATTGACAAAATGAACATCAGGATTAAACCATCTATCAAGTTGAAGTTTATGTTTATAAAATTTCTTAACTGTAGCAATGAGAGTTAAGAAGTATCTTTCGTTTCCAGTTTTTATTTTTTGCTTTTAATTTAAATGTATATTGGAAAGTACATTACTTTATCTGTTGGGACATATACACACAGGTTTTAGTCTCAATGCATTTATTTTTTCAGAATAAATTAGTTTACATCTTATCCTCTGTTTATTTTACGCTAATACTGATTGACCATCAACATTCTTTTAGCTCAAAGATCTAGCTGAGAAGCTTCCTCCTGGAGTTTATGATACTGAGAACATAAGACCAGCTTACCTACCAAATGGTCTTGAGCCAAATGGCATCCACTATCCAGATTCAAATGGGGAGCAGCAGCACTCCAGAGCAGAGTCAATCAGTGGCTCTAGTTTGGCTTCCATGGGACTTGAATCCTCTCTACTGAATAGAACTGTGCGGAATTCACCAGGAACCAATGGAACTAATCTTCACCAGCAAATCCGGAGCCCTGTGATCTCTAATGGGACCAATAGTTATCCAGATGTTAAATTGCCAAATGGTGGTGGCGTAATTCAAGCAGGCAGCGGTAGCACAGCTGATGATGGTAGGGATTCTGGGAATTTTCACAATGACGAGAGTGGTCTGAAATCAAGGAATGCTGTACCTGCTGCTAATACTAATCAAATTGAGGCAGAATGGATTGAACAGTATGAACCTGGTGTCTACATAACACTTGTGGCACTGCGTGATGGAACGAGAGATCTGAAGCGAGTACGTTTCAGGTAAGCAAAAATCTTCCACTTCAACAGGTTATCTGTATCTGGTTTACTAGCATATTTGTCTGTTCAACTGTTGGTGGGCATGTGGAATTTGAAAATATGAACTTTAACTATGTTTTTTCATCTTTATGACTTGGTCTAACTTGGTCTCATACATTATTGTTATTGCTTAAAACTGAGATGTTTTTTCATGTAACCTTCGTTTATGTATACTCTCTTTGATGGTAAACGTAACTGCAGCCGAAGGAGATTTGGAGAGCACCAAGCAGAAACCTGGTGGTCGGAGAACCGGGACAAGGTATATGAAAGATACAATGTTCGCAGTGCAGACAAACCTGCCGGCCAGGCGGCACGAAGTTCGGAAGGGGCTGGTTCACCTGTTTCCCAAACTTAGGAGTAGGGAGAGGGAAGCCCTCCATTAACATTTATCACACTGAGCAACACTATAGGGAAGCAAGAATGCATTTGAGGAATCCTTGTTTGTTGGTGGTTCTTATGTCTATCCCTATTCTCTTCTCAGTCTTCTTTTACCCCTTGCCTCATTCCCTCTTTAAACTAATTGTCTTCCATTTAATCTGGGAAGATGCCCTTTACATGTTGTAGTGTAGTGTATATAAAATCACCAGTTCTGATCATTTTGACCAAGGAACTACCCCTACCCATTTATCCTTCCATTTTCTTGTTCTCATTTATTTCCATCACACCTTTCTTTGTACCTGGTGACACTTGCAATTTCATTCATTCAATTTTTTCTACATGGTTTGTTGAATACTTGGCTGATCATTCCCAACCTTAAAAAATATAAATGGCTCCTAATTAGGAAAACTCCCTTCATCATCCTCAAATGTATGTGTAAATGCAGACTTAAGGTCCGATTTTGATCTTACAAATCGTTGCAAGTGTGATGATTTACTTAAATGATAGATCAGGGATGAACATCTGATTTTATGGTGCATTATAATTAATAAATATTTTGCAGATAAACATGGATGTTTGAACAGAAATGAATTGATGAACTGTTGATCGCTTTAGTTGGGTCAACTATACCTTAGTATAATAATTGATGTTTAGTATTTCATTAAATAGATTTCCAGTAATTGTGGTAGCAGTTTTATAATTTATTTAGACAATTTCGTTTGAAAAGGACAGTAAATGTGAGTACATCTTCCAGTGATCTATATTGGTAGATTTGTAAATTATAGAATGACTTTTCTCCCAAAGCAAAAGTGATGAGTGAGAAAGATTAAAAGTGACTCTCAGTTATGAAGAAAGCATAATATAAACATTATCAAAATAGAAGACTAAATAGACCTCGTATGATAATTTTCTTCTCTCTTTTCTGAATTCTTCTGTTGAGATCTTTTTCTCCTTGTCAGAAAAATAATAGGTGCTTGTAAAGAGACTTCACAGTCAAGTCAGGAGGGAATCTAGATGGATAATAAATTTGTCATGTTTATATTGAATGAGACTTTACCTAGATAAACTTAGGTTAATCTAGATCCATTTGTCTTAATTCCTTATTAATATGATTATAGTTATAATGTTGTTTATGTGATTAATTAGAGTATTCTAGTTGTCTGACATGTCTTTGTTACTTTGTTGTATAGGTGCTTTCTAAGCTTGAGTATGACATGAAGAGTTTAAAAGAAAATTTTATATCACTGCTTGCTAATTATTATTATTTTTTTTTATCTTTATTGTACACTAGCCCTATATTCAAAGAGAGGAACAATGAAGACTCTATTAAAAAGGAAAATTCCATATTTTCGATCAAGAGTTTCTTAGTTCTTACCATAAACTGGTTCTCAGGCTCAAAGAAAATTTTTTGTATCTTCTGCCAAGAACTTCATGATTCTTACTACACATTTTGTATTTCAAACAATTCAATTCTCTCTTCATAGAAATGTACATACGTTCCAAAATAAATAAAAACAAAATATTAAGCATATTCTCTTATATTCTTACTACACATTGATCATCGTAATTAGATTACAACAGAAATCACAACAAAGACAAGCTAGCAATTTTAAATTTTCATAACAAAAATGATAACAAGTTATAAAGTAAAATCCATACATCTTATATTCACTTATAACATCCATAAATAACTTAAGTATCTATTCATCACATTTCAAGATCACTTGTGACATTACACTTGTCTTTTTATGCTAATCACACTAGACATTTGACGATCTATAGAATGCACATATGCTTTAAATTTAAACACCAAATATTCTACATTAGTTACATTATTATTCTCTTCATCATCCACTTGTGTAATCTTCATCATCCACTTGTGTAATAGGATAAATTTTTATTAGGTTTAATTGCTTCTTTTGTTCCCAGTTTGGTTGAAGTGTGTCAAATTCGTCCCCTTTTTAGAAAAATGTCAATTTCGTCCTCATATAAAAAAAAATTGTGTCAATCAAGTCATTTCCGTTAAATACAAACTAATGGTGTTAAAAACTTAAAGTGAGTTTTGAATAATAACCACTTCATGGGTCTGATCCCTGATATTGTAGTGCATAAAATGAGTTTTGAAAGTAATGATTTTTAACGGAAATGACTTGATTGACACAAATTTTTTCTATATGGAGATGAAATTGACATTTTTCTAAAAGGGGGACGAATTTGACACACTTGAACCAAACTAGGGATAAAAGAAGCAATTAAACCTTTTTATTATTAAAGTTTATATTTATTTCAAAAAAATTAGAATATGTTAGACAGATATGTGAATACTTAAGTAAAAATTAGAGATATATTGTTTAGTGTTTTTATATTGAATTAGATTAGGAAACTTAATCTTAACGAAATCTCTATCATATATTTTATTTAATCAATGTAATTGTTTTCTCTTAATTAAATTTATTTTATTTAAAAATTAACTCTCATTATATTAAGTTTTTCATCTAAATTAATAAAGAGTCATAATTTCACTCAATTAATACTAGTTTCTAAAAAAATATTTAAATTTGTACACTTTATTACTTGTACGATTTAATCAACTTAGCAAACAATCACATGTACATTTTTCATACAACAAAATTAATCAAATAAATCAACAAATCAATAAAAACATATAATTTTATATTATATATATATATATATATATATATATATATATATATATATATATATATATATACTAAAAATATCTAAATCATGAGACTGTATTTCTATGTTGTAATTTTCGTTCTAAAACTTGTAACTATTTCTGCCAAACTAAAACTTTTGCACCTACCACATGAATTGTTAGTGAGAAACACAAGTTCCCATAACTTCCATAGTTACAAATCACCATCAAAATCAAGTAACTCTGGTCATCATATATTTTTACATTTTAAAATATATCAATTTAGAGAATTCACATTAATATAATATTTTTACATAAAAAAATCATAATTATGACCAAGTTACATCCATTTAGTCTAAGCCTTCTACCCTATGACTAACTTTCCTTACTTAAAATTCTAATTTCTCTAACCTCAAAACTACTTACAAAAAATCCTAATCATCAAATTAAAGGTATGCTATGACTTTAGATGGACAGATTTCATCTTGTTCAACAAACTATACATACAAACACACATCCCTAAATATGGAACCATTCACATGCAACCGACTCAAGAAAAAAAAAGGACAAAAACAATTAATTTTAAACAAAAATATGATTGGTAGGTTATGATTTTCTCTCTACAAACTTCACTATTATGAGTTCAAATATGAAAAAGATTAATAGACCACTCAAAAACTTAAAGAGAAAATAGAAAAAATATATTTAAAGTGATAGTGATTTTTATAAAGAAAGTATATGTAGTTAAATTTTTCTATTTATATTTTTTAACTTATTTAATAAAATATTAGCTTTTTATCTCATACTTTTATTCTTATACAAATTTATATAGAAAAAGTAAACATTTCCTCTAAAGAATAAAACTTGAAATTTCCTATGTATTATTCACATTAGATGCTTTAATGATGATAATTTTTTAAGAATGGAACAATATGTTTTTAATGAGTTATGTAATGTTTGAGGAAATGTATGTATCATTACTTAACTGAAAATGGGTGGCAAAAGAATAACTTTATCTAAAATTTGACCCTTTTTCTAATTTTCCTATATTGAGAATTACTTCTTTTAATTAAGTTATCCTACCTACGTAAGTATTCTTTCTTCTTCTTTTTTTTTCAATTGTCATCTATGTGAATAAGTTCTTTTTCTTACACCAACATCAAAATTTTGTATCGATGTGAATTTTAACTAACTACATATACCTACGTAAGTATGACTTCATCAAAATGTACTTAAATCAGAAAAAAAAAAAGAACAAAAGAATGCCTAAGCAGGAAAATACCTTTGTTGTTTTAGATAATTGTAGTAAAAAAAGTTGTCACACATATAACTTTAATGTAAAAATCTTTACAATATCAATAAATTAAAAACCTTAAATAAAAATCAGCAAACTTGCCATACATGGTAATTTATAATTAAATGATAAGATAAATAGTTATTATAATAATTAACTCCAAGAAATGAGTCACGTGTCTCTAAAAAAATGAAATAAAAGGAGTCATATAACGTAAAAAAGATTTAAAAATAAGATGTGGTATTTTATAATAGACAGATAACTCTTGTTGGGCACAGGAATTAATGGTACATGTCCTCCCAATTAAACAGTTGCATGGCCCCTAAATTTCAATGAAAGGTTCAAATAACAGTGGAAAGTGATGAATGTGTTCAACCAAACCCACGTGAAACTTGAAATTTTGTTCCCTTAAATTACCAAATGATTTAATATTAATTAACAACTATTGACTTAGGGTTTTGTCTTTGAAAACGACCCTTATAAATGGTCTCAAATTGGTCACATGGCTTCAAAGATGGGTTTGAAATCAAGACATGAAATTAGACAGCTTAACCACCCAACAAAGTTATATCATTTTCAGGAACCAATTAACTTCAATTGGTTTGTAGTGTTTTTTCTTCAACTCTTTACAACAAAGTTAGTACAATGCATATATCTCTCCAATAAAAAAAAAAAAACTAAAGTCATTGTTCTAAAAATTAAATTAATTTAGTTTATTAGAAGAATTAAAAAAAAACAAAATTGTACATATCCCAGTGAAAACTTCATTATTTAACTCTTTGATCAATATCATAATAACACTGATTAGTGTTTGAAGAAAAAAAGGTTACTAGAACCAGTAGTGGGCACTTTGGAACACGTCACCTTGTCTTTTATTTGAAACGGGAACTATAGTATACATGAATTTGGAAATTGTTGGGACAATCAATGCAATGATAACAAATAAAGAATTATTCAATAATGAAAGATCTAAAATGTAAATCGGTAGAGAGATAGTTGTATGTCTTTTTGTAAATGGGTAATAAATTTGATTTGATGGAAAAAGGATCTTATATTTTTTTGGGTGTTGCTGAATCCACCACCACCCATTCTCTTTCCACCTCTCCAACCTTTTACAATTCTTTTAATTATAAAAATAGTTTCTTTTTTCTTTTTTTTTTTTACTTTTAACTCTATTTATTTATTTATTTTATTCTTAAATTCTAAATTTTTATCCATTTTTATTCATTTATTTTCACTCCTGCAGTCTCACTTTTCATTTTCCAAGTCTCACTTTCTCTCTTTCCAGATTCTCATCCCCTTCAACTCATAAGATTCATTTCTTCTCATCTCCCAACTCCTACTTCTCTTCTCTATATATGTTTGGTTCTTCTCCAAATTCCTGTCTTCATATCCGTTTAGTTTCGTGGTGCGGTGGTGTGGCTTTTCGTGGTACGACGATGCGGGTGTTTGCGGTGATCATTCGACGGTACAACGGTTCCAAACGATAATGAATATTTTATGACTAACATTATAAAAAAATAATTTTATTGACATTGATAAAAAAATTCTAAATGACATCAATGGAAACATATATCATTGATATTAGTAAAAAAAAAAGATTGCAAAATAAATCTAGAAATTAATCACAATCCATTGTTAACATGAGAGAAATCTTCATTATTGTTAGTAAAGTACCTCTATCTAAATTTCAAAACGATAATGGAATAAAAAAATGAAAAATGTATACATGAATTAATTAAAAAAATTCCAAAAGTTCAAAATTCTTACTATTTAATTATAATTTAAAATTTTCTAAATTTAAAATGATCAAATTCCTCTCTTAAAGTTTTAAAATTTCAATGTTTTATTTTTTTATTTAAATGATTATATAAAATGTTTCAACATTTTTATAAAATTAACTATCCTCCACAATATTATGAAGCATATAAAAAACAGAGAAACATAGAAACACGGGTCCACAATTAAAATGGTTGTGTTGTTTGGGTAATGAGATCGAAAAGAGAAAGAAACAACATAACTGTCAATAACAAATGCTTGTTAGTTAATCATAAACCACACTATTGTATTCATGCCATTCAAGTGGATAGAAGTTAAAAAATATTAACCATAAAAATAAAATTATACTGAAGGGTAAAATAGGAATAAGAAAGTAGAAAGGGGTAAAACAGGAATAGGGAGGTAGAGGAATGAAGGGGTGGTGGTGGAAGGAATATTAATCATATAAATAGTTATTTTTTATATATTTTATAGAATTATATTTTTGTTTTCTCTAATTTTTAAATAATCATTCATATTTTTATATTTTTGATAAATATATTTACTTCCCTTGTATTGAGAAAATTACACTTACTTTTCTCATTTTATATTAAATTAAACTTAAATAAAATATTTTGAAAATTAAAGATGATATCTTAACATTTAACATGACATAATTAAGGTAACAATTTTATTTTTCTAGTTATGCTCTTAACTATACTTAGTTTTCTAAATATTTTATAATAATAGAAATTACTGAAGTCATACTAAAATTGAAAACCTAAAGTCTGATTGTAATAGGAATAAAATAAAATAACTAAGGAAATAATTAAAGAAAATACTAATAATTATATCTTTACTATATTAATTAATTTCGATTGGATGATTTTATTCAATTATCTGACTAGAAAAGGAATTGAAGGTAAATAAAATATAATTAAATTATTTTCTAAACAATTGCAATTTTAATTTATTTAACATGAAATATAAGGAATTTAAATTACTAAATGTTAATAATGTACAACGTCAATAATCAGTCTAAGTTGTACAATCTTGCTTCATTTTACATCTTTTTAGATAAAAATAAAGACTTAATTCGAATTCAAACCTTCTATCTTTCATTTTTTTTTTTACTTTAATTATTTATTTATTTATGATGGTTTTTAAGCTTTTCATCCAAATCAAGAAAAATATTTTTTTTATATAATTTTAAGAGACTTAGTTTAGCTACTCTATATCTTTCAGTTTGTTCTATTTCAATGTACATATCATTATATTTTCTTTCTATGCTATCATGATAATTTTTTTTAAATTTTCTATATTAATTAAAAATATTTGTTATATTTAAATTTTTAAAAAATCGATAAAGAATAGAAAATTAAAAGGAATAAAGAGAATATTTCTTTATTCATAATCAAGTCTTCATGGAATTAAAGTCACAATATACTCCTTTAAACATATAATATAGTTTTGTCCCTCACCATAAACACCGATTATAAAAAATTGGTGAACCTTTGTTCTTATAAATACCGATAATATTATTAATATTATATATAAATACCATGATTTACTGTTTAACTTAAAGTGTTAACGGATCTTTGCATACTCATCCTTTTCCTTTTGCATGCATGCACAAAAGACGGTTCATCTATTTATATAGGCATATCAACTACAATAATTTCAAAATATTAACAAAATGGCCACAAAGACTTAGAAACGGGGTGTATTAAGTTTAACAAACCTTTTTCAAAATTCAAAAGTTAAAAAAAAAAACAAACCGAATTAAAAAATATATAAAAAAAATATGGATCTAAATGACTAAAATCATTCACTAATTAGTTTAGTTATCAATTTTTTGTGACCAGTTGGTTAGTATAATGACCAATTTTTGCAGCCCCTTCAACGATTGATTTAATAACAAAAATGAGTGACCAATTTATTCGATTTTGTTGTTAGTAACATATATTAGTTTTTTTTTAATATCGTCTTCCCAATTAAAAATATAAAAAATTATCTAAATGGAATATTTACTAAGTTATTTTATTAATTAAATATCATTATATTTAATTATGTCACTAAAATATTTATATAGGTTTATCTTGTAAATAAATAATAAATATATATAATTTATAATCTATAACAACATTATTTGCATGCAGTTATTCCATCATTAAATAAAGAACACAATGTGATAACAAGGTTGAGGAAGACAGAATAGACATATAAATAAAAGCAGTAAACGTTGTGAAGAAAAAATAAAATTAAAACACTCAATCTACCCTTTCTATTTAAATTGAAAATGGTTAACTAATTAATTAGTACGTGATATTGCTATCTTCCTAATCAAATCTAGAATACCTTTTTGTAGATTTGGAAGTTGAACCACTTCCACAAATGCTTTTGGTCTTCATCACTCTTTCATGAACTACAAAACTCGAAGCAATAAGACAAAAATTGTTCATATAATAAAGAGAGTATGAAGAAAAAATGAATTAAAAATTAAAAGTCAATACCAAGAAATAGTTTCTAGGGAAAAAAAATGATGTTTTATATATATATATATATATACCTTTGACTTTTGTTAATAAAAATTTATATGCATTACCTAATGACTTCCATGAGCATTACCCCAATTCTTGTTACTCAATAACCTTCTTCTTGTGCAATGACAACAGCAAACTACAATTACTGAGGGTGACTACAATAACAAAAGAAATGTGTAATTACGATATTGAATGCTAATTATTGTACATAAAACATTGATAAAATATAAATAAAAGTGAGAGAAACTGTTATATTATATTAATTGAATTAAGCAAATAGTATAATTAACGATTTCCTGATTAACACTATGTAACTAAACTTTTGTTCAATACATCAATAACATGTTTTGAATAAAAAAATAATCAATTATTTATTTAGTTACTATAATAATTACATGTTTTTATCACTAAGGTTTAGTTACTAGTTATCATTTTTGTAATAGAGAGATGTATTCTATTTTACTCTCTAATTGCTCATTAAAAACATTCACCCTAAGATAGCATAGAAAAATCAACCTACAAAATTGAGAGAGTCATACTTTGATAATAAAAAAATGCATTAAATTTCTCAAAATCTCATAAACTTTCACAAATTTGTGGGTGGAGTAAGAGTAATACAAGGTGAAGTAATCACAAATAATAATTACCATTCCCCGGTAAAAGAATTCATCATGTTATTCATTCCCTAACTAATTTAAAATCCATCTACTATTTTAGTATTAGTGAATATTCTTGAATACATTTTTAAAATATTCTTCATACATATTGTTTAAAATATAGTATAAATTTAAATTTTAAAGTACAAATTTGAATAAAATTACGTTCTAAATATTAACACTATATAACGCTATCACAAAACTTTATAACCTTTCAAAATGAGTTAAATATATATATATATATATATATATATATATATATATATATATATATATATATATATATATATATATATATGTGTGTGTGTGTGTGTGTATATAATATGTGTATAAATATAAATGTTTAATTAAACAAATTATAAACAAACTCCAATCTCAAACTTCTATACATGTACCTATCTATTTATGTATATGGTATAATTATCGCATATCACGACATAAAAAAAATATGTTAAGCTATTGAAATAAAAAATTTTAACTTAGAAAATTTATATAAAAAAGAACATTGTTATTGAAAAATAAAAAACAATTCAATTAGATAAAAACACCAATATAAAAAATTTATAAAGACAACACACACAGATACATATATCAAAGAAATTCAATAAACAAAATATCAACTATTACCTTCTCAAAAACTTTTATTAAATATGTTCCACCAGAAAGCTAATCTAAAGCAATATTTAGATTTACAAGAAAATACAAGAGTAATAAATCAAAATAAGCTCATTACAACTTAAATACACACATTTAAACATGTCATGATAGGTAGGAACTTTCTCCTCAACTTCTCATCACCCAATATCTTAGACTTTTTCCTCAACTTTCTCCTTAGCTACTGACTTGGTTGTTGTTGGCCAAGAGTACACACATTAGGCGAGACCAAAGTCAGAGGACTCACTGGCTTGACCATTGTTAGGCAAGGATATATTCGTTGGGCGAGCTCAAATTCAAAAATCTATTGACTTGGTGATCATTGGGTGAGAATAATCTTGTTAGGCACGACCAAAGTCATAGAGCTCACTGACTTGTCGATGGCTAAACGAGACAAGTCTCGTTGGGCGACTTTTGAGACATCTTAAGCTTGTGAGATCTAGTGATGATCTCATTGGACGAGTTATATGATCATTGGGCAATAGTACTTTTAAGTCAAATAAATATTCTCGCTGAGTGAGATTAATAAAGTCTAATACTACTTTTAACATGGTTTTTCTTGTTTATGTTGTTTTTATATGTTGGATTTTGTGAATGTTAATATGATGGTTAGTTTGTGATGTTCATTGTGAATGGTTGGAACCAATCCAAGGAGGACTGATTGTGATTTTGTTAGTGTATGTCTTAACATATGGGGAGGGAGGGGGGTCAGAAAGGAGGTATCTAGAACTCTAATAACTATTCAAACTCAGATATAGTATAATGAGTTATGTGGTGAGAGTCGCAAGAGGTCGTAGTCACTAGACTATTGGTCTTAGGCATGAAGGGTACTAACCATTAAGTGGTAGGGTGATAACCCCTTTGTTTATGACTTTAGAGAGCATAGATATCATTACAAGTACATGCCCACATTGAAGCCCTATGTCAAAGGCATGTATCCGGATAATTGAGTCTAATGTCAATTGTTTGTGTGAATAAGTGATTTCTGATAAGTTATACATGTTTAGTTGATAAAGTAGTATATTATGATTATTTTGGATCAAGCTTTTGTACATTAGCTTACTCTTTACTTTGTTGTGTTTCGTTGTGATTTTTTTATGATCACTTTACGTTGTGAGTAGATGTTGAGATATGTGAAGCTATGTCTCTAATGGATGGAGAAGAAACCAGGGAGTAACTTATACTCTTCCTTAGTTGTTTTATATAGAAGTCTTTTCTTTCTGATAAACTTATGTAGTTTTCAATGGACGTGTACATATTATATTACTATAGCTATGATGATGAATAACTATATTAGTATTCTATATGTTTTCTAACTATATTTTTTTTATTATCAATTGTATAATGTTTTATTTAATAATTTATACTATATGAGATGTTGCATCTAACATAAAAAAAGATTTCAACTATTTAAGTGAGGAATCCTTCCATTAAGAAAAAATAAGATTAAAAACAAGGTTAATTTTGAGTTCTATTTCTGCTCAAACATAAACACTAGAACATTTCATATTCCATTGGATTTTTATTGCAAATTTATTATAAAAATTTACAAGAAAAGACTTTTGTTGCTAGTTTTCCAAAAAATTTTAATTGGTAGATAATTCTTTCATGATTAATTATTTGCTATAAATTCGTAACATATCTTTTCACATCGAGTTCATAAACTAACTTCTATTTTATATATATATATATATACATATATACATATATATATATATATATATATATATATATATATATATATATATATATATATATATATATATAAACATGGTATATATATACACATATATGAATATATATACACATGGTATATACATATATGTGGATATATATATATATATACATACATATATATACATGTGTGTGTGTATATATATATATATATATATATATATATATATATATATATACACATGTGTATATATACCATGTTTATATATATACATATATATACATATATATATACATATATATATATATATATATATATATATATATATATATATATATATATATATATACACACATATATATATATATACACACCATGTATATATATATATATATGTATATATACACACATGGTATATATATATGTGTGTATATATATATATACATGTGTATATATATATACATGTGTATATATATATATATATATATATATACAAGAAACTTTTAAAGTAAACAAAGAGTTAATATATTTGAACTTAATTCTTAATTCCACAATTATGATAAGGTATAACCAAATTATGAAAAAAATAGATATGAAAGAAGAAAACTTGAAAAAAGAGAGAGATAAAAAGAAGAAGAAAGAAAAAAGGGACGAAGAAAAGCAATATAAGTATAGGAGTTGACGTCGTTTAATATACTCCATCTTTAAGAAAAACAAAACTTATAATGGCACAGTGACATTTTTTAAAATATTTGCACAATTATAAACAGTAGTTTAAAGATAACACAAGCCTATACCTTAAACTTATAAGTATAGGCTTTAATTCTTTAAAGAACCGAATCCTATAATGATGCAATGACATTTTTGAAAATATTTGTACAACTATAGGCTTTGATTATAGTTGTACAAATATTTTCAAAAATGTCATTGCATTTTTAAAAGGCTTTACCTACATGTCAAAGCATAGGATTTGGTTTTTGGTTAAATCGAAGTCTATACCATACTGCATAAGATAAATTTGTGAACTTTTACAACTTGCGAAAGGTCTTGTTGTATAGCACCACTGCATTTTTCTCCTTCGTCGTTGCAATTTCGTGTTTTCCTTTATTATAGCCTTTACTGAGATTTGTTTTTATCTTCATTATCATTTATCTTCATTCTCATTTCTCGTTATATCTTCTTTTCATTTTTGTTTTTATCTTCCTTCTCCTAACCATTTTCTTCTCATTTTGGTGTTGTCGTTGCATTTTTGTGACCATTGTCATCTTTTCGTGTTCAACATTATAGGTTCGTGTTGGTCTTGGTCTTTTACGTTTGGGACGCCATAACATTGTTGTTGTCTTGGTTGTTGGTTTGTGTTTAAGTGATTGGTCTTGATCTCTCTTACTTTCGCTCTAATTCTCGCTTTCACTTTCACTCCCACTCTACCTCTCAATCTCGCTCTCGTTTTCACTTGGGTTTGACTGAAACCTATTTCTTTAACTTTTTTAATATAGTTTAATGCTTCAATTATCTTACCAACCAAAACATATTTTTAAAGTATAAGCTTTGGTTAAGAATCAAAACTTAAACCTCTTATTTTTAACTTCCTCTCTATATGTTTTGTTATAGAACCAAAATATAATAATAAAAAAATTAATGTTATTGTCCTTTACTGCATTAGTACATGGTTTTCTTTAACATTATATGTATGTCAATGTTATTTAACAAGAAGTTACTGGATCAATTTAAAAGAAACAATTGAAATCTTATTTTGTAATTTGGACAATTTTTTTTCCCAATTACATTTTTTATATTATAATTCATTTGTTTATATTTTTAGAGATATGATTGTGTTATATTAATTTTGATTTTTATGAATTATTTATGTTTATATGAGACTAGTTTTTATTTTACAATATGGAAATTGCTTGAAATCAACAATAAAAAAAAGAATTACATTTTATTATCGCAATGATTATTATCAATGTAAAATCTTCATCTTCTATTTTAATTACATCCATAATCTCTTTAAATAAAAGTATTTTATACTTATACTTTTATGTTGATTACGACTATAATCACCGTAAAGTCATATAACCTTTTCTACGTGTATTTTAGTATAATAAACATAAAATCCTAATCTTCCATCCTTTTAATCTAATGTAGAAAAATTTCATTTTCTTGAAAGAAGATTTTATAACCGATTTTATATACCTTCTAAATTAATTCTTTGGTCTCTAGTTTTGAGCATTGTATTCAAAGTCATTCTACCTTTTAAAATAGTTCAGTAATGTTCCATATTTCGTAAAAAAAGGTTTGAAATAGTCCTTTCGGTTCACAGCGTTAAAAACATAACAATACAATTGCCTCCTTGGTCAAAACTGAATTATATGTATAGTTTTTGCAATACGTGACACCTTTGATATATTTGAAGGTGTAAATTAAAATTAAAAAAAAATTGAATGACGTAAGCAAGTTTTAATTGAGGGTTAAATGAAATTACCCTTATCTTAGAATCCATTCGCGATTTCTAGGTTGAAGAATCTGGTGAAAATGGTCTTCAATTGAAGGCGACTTGGTGATTCCTTGAAAACGCAACATAGGTCAGGTTAGTGTTGTGAAAATCTCCAACTTTAAGACACAACATAGGGTTTCTCTTCCCTTTTCGTTCCAGCTCGAGAGTGTTTAACAAGAAGGGGATTTCATATTATAGTGTTTTGGAGTTTCCTTTTCTTGTGTTTTGGATCTTGCAAATTTTAGGGATTTCAGATCAGGCTTTTGAATCAAGGTTGATTTTTACGTTTTAGGGTTTCCTTTTCTTGGGTTGATTTCGCATTTTAGGTTTTGGTGTTCATTATCTTGCAATTTGGGATTTCTCCTCTCCTTGCTCCCTGTTTTTAATTGCTTTGTGATTCCAGCGTTCAATGTGTTGGGTGGTGGTGGAATGGTGACTCCCCTTTGTTTTTTGTATTCTCTATGCGTGAATGGATAGAGGAGAAAGAGAAAGAAAATGAAGATTTTGGATGATGACCATGTGGGTTTCAAGAGTGTTATTGTGTATGTGTTGGAATTGAAAAATGATGGTATTGGAATGATGTGTTGATTGTGGGTTCGGGATGAAGAAAGGGGTAATGGGTTTGTGAGTGCTAGAGATAAGGCCAATTTATAATATATAAGTGGGTGCAAACCTCTCCTTACAATATGGTTTTTGTGGAGTTGAGTTAGACTTAAAAACCATTTTTAATATGTATCAGAGCCATGGTTATAGCCTATCCTAGTGAGATCTATGTGGCATTTTGTTCCACCCGTTATCAGGTTGCTGTCGGACCACCCATTAATTCTACCATCACGCTCAAGATGTATATACCTTGGTGTGAAGGGAGTGTGTTGGAAGTTCCACATCGACTAGAGATAAGGCCAATTTATAATATATAAAGTGGGTGCAAACCTTACCTTACAAGCTGGTTTTGTGGGATTGAGTTAGGCTTAAAATCCACTTTCTAATAGGGTCTAATAGGGTTGTTTTTTTCTATTTGTACAGGTGAGATGTGATAATGTTTGTGTTAAAAGAATGGAGGTTTATGGTGATGATAAAGGTGAAGAAAAGGTAGATGATGCTCATGTTGAAGGAGAAAGGAACTTCTTCACTTCCTCTGATAATGTTTGTGTTAAAAGAATGGAGGTTTATGGTGATGATAAAGGTGAAGAAAAGGTAGATGATGGTAATGGTGAAGGAGAAGAGAACTTCTTCACTTCCTCTACCTTGCAATTAGTCATGACACACAACAACAATTTCACGAGCAGTAGCAAAACTGTACCTGTTCATTTAATCTTATGTTAAACTTTTTCCACGTCATTAATTTTTATTTTTAAAATTTACATCTTAAATTACCTCAGCATGCCACATATTACAAAACTAGATACCTCATTCACTTTTGGCTAGATGGGCAATTGCACCATTATGTTTTTAATGCCGTAAGTCAAAAGGACTATTTTGAACCACTTTTTTTTATGAAATATGAGACATTACTAAACTTTTTTTAAAAGGTAGGACGACTTTAAATATAATGTCCAAAACTAAAGACTAAACGATGAATTAAACCTATTAATAATTAATTTAACAATTCATTCATGGTGATCCCAGGTGGTTCTAGTGTTATATGTATAATTTAACTAATATAAAAATATTTTATGATGTTTGGGACGCCACAAAATCATAAAATATTTATTTTTGATTTATATATAAACTAAATTAAATTTGAAAAAAAAGTGATTTGGTTTGCCTTCTTATTTTTCTATAACAAATCAATTATATATTTTTATGATAAAAATAAGTAAACAAAGTTATATATGGTCGGACCGTAAATGAGATGCATTTGATATTTTATTGTGTTTGTAATCATTTAATAAAAATATGATATAGAGAATGAAGTTCGAAGTTTATTTGGACTCAGCTTCACCAAAATCTTAAACGAGAAACGAGTGGCGTCGAGCGAGTCACCCAGCACAGGAGTGGGTGTAGAGTCATCGATAAGATTAAAAACGTGTTATATTGATTATAACGATTCATCGGTGTAGAAACTTTTTTTCTATTTTTACAGAATTGTTAGCAAAATAATTTTTTTATATTAGTTTTAAGTCTAATTGATATAGAAAATATTTTATTTTATTCTTATTTTATTATCACGTCATTTAATATATATTAGTTCTAAATTTACTTAAAATATATATAATTATATCATTGTCTCTTTTATTATATTACATAAATTATAATCGATGTAAAAATTATTATAAAAATTATTTTTTACACTAGTGTATTTTAAGTATTTTATATGAAAAATGATATTTTAATATACATAATTTTTTTACATTAATTTTAAATGATTCTTTTTTAATTTTTAAAAAAAAACTATAAATATTTATTATTTTAAGACTATTTTATTCTTGTTAAACATGTTAAATGAATATTAACACGTGTCATACTATTCTTACCTATTTCATATATTTAAAATTTGTTTTTTTATTATTTAACCACTTATGTGAGATATTCTTTAAAAAAAAAGTTTAAAGTAGTCCAATATAGATTTAAGTACACGTTTGTTAAATCAAGTATCACAATTATGTAGCTCTTCTCCTTTTCAATTTAACTTGTAAAATTCTCTAATATCTTTCAATTTATAAAAAAAAGTTATCCAAATAATTAATAAAATACATTGATGTAACAATTAACATATTAACATAATGATGACATCATGCTAACATGACTGATGTGATGATTGACAAAGTATTCACATGGTGGACATTACTAGAGAAGAAATTTGCAAAGTGATGGGTCTGATTCAAACTTACACCTCAACACTGTCACTCAAAGTGATGGAGGTGGACAACAAGTTTCTTACGAATCCTATTACTATAAATGTGAATTAATGATCAAAATTGTTATTTTAAATACACCTGTTAATTTATGACTATTAGTAAATTAAAAATTGGATAAATATGAAAAATATAATTATATTTATTATTTGTTTATAATAATACGCATTTTTATATTTAGAGACGCATTTAAAAGTATATATTGGATATGATATAGATATATAGAATTTATTAATATAAGTACCTTTTTAGATAATTTTGATAATTTTTTATTTTTCTAGAAATATAAAATTCTAATACATTTATATTGTGAAAAGAATGAAAATGATTATATTTTTTAAATTTAGTAGCCTATAATTATAAATTTTATTCTTACAATCCAAAAATTATATCATTTTTATTTCATTCTTATTTAATGAAATTTTCACTGTCGTCTACTTTCCTTCTTCATTTCGAAGTATATATATATATATATATATATATATATATATATATATATATATATATATATATATATATATATATATATATATATATATATATATATATATATAATCAAATTACTCTTTTTAAATTCATTATTATTTATGTTGTGTTTTTAATCTATCAATTCTAAAAAGTAATTTATAAGAATTCATAAAATCGTTTTTTTAAAACTAGAAGTACGAACTAAATAATCTCAAATATTTTAATATTAAAAGTTTAAAGTAAAAGTATAAATTTTATAAGACGAGTTTTATTATTTCAAGTTACAATATATTTTTAAAAGTAATATCCTCTGGAGCTCTTTCTTCTTTCTAGGTGTTCTACCTATTTGGTTATCTGTTTGAAAATCAGAGATTGTCAAAATGATCACTACGATAAGGTCTTCTAGTATAACCGAACAATTCTTGCAAAAGAATAAGTTAGTTTTTATTCTTTTCTCTATTTTTCACGTTTTCCAATGCATGTCAACAGTTAGAGCTATCAAAATGGTTACAACCCGCGAGCCAACCCGACCCGTCACGGGTTTGGGCCGGGTTGGGTTTGAAAAAATTGTATTTTTTTTATGCGGGTCAGATTTCAACTCGGCTCATGCGGGTTGAACCCGTGGTGGACCGGGTTGGCCCACCAACCCGTTTACCTAATTTTATTTTATTAAAATATAATTTTAATTTTATAAAAAAATATTTATTAATTTTTTTTGCTTGAAAATATTATTTAAGTTCCATATATTCAAAATTAATTAAATATTCATGTTAGGAGTGAAATTTGTTTAGATTTGAATTATAGAAAGTTTGTAATTTTTTTTATTTTAAAAAAATTGTAATTAAGTGGGTCAATGAGCCAACCCGTTTACCCACCAACCCATGGTGGGTCGAGCCGGGTTCGAATTTTTCTGGCTCGCTAATAAATGAGCCAGGTTGGGTTGGCTCACTAAGTGACCAACCCATGGTGGGCCGGGCCGGGTCGAGCCGGATTACCCGTTTTGACAACTCTATCAACAGTT
Organism: Vigna mungo; assembly: GCA_036885675.1. Classification (NCBI taxonomy): domain Eukaryota; kingdom Viridiplantae; phylum Streptophyta; class Magnoliopsida; order Fabales; family Fabaceae; genus Vigna; species Vigna mungo. The sequence continues at coordinate 34,287,172 of CP144697.1, forward strand.
TTTCACTACATGTGTCATCTAAGCTTTCTTTTAGGTTCTCTATTGATTAATGGTTCTAACTGTGTACCCTGACCATATTTCCGTGGTTTGTAGGTATAGATAGAGCTCTTTAAGTTAAGAAAGCGGTTTTAGGTTCTTTTAGGATTGTTCAATCATTTAACCGGTAAGGGAAGCTAAATACCTATTTTCTATTATGTTAATGCTTTGATAACTTGAATTGGTATGTTAGAGTTTGATTAAAGAGATTTAGTTTGTGGAGAATTTTTTGTGTTGTGGTGCAATTGCTTGGACTTCACCTATATGTTTGATATTTGATATTGGGAAACAATTACAATGAATTCTTGTTGTATATTGCCTGTTTTGATCATTTAAGTTGTTGTAATTAAAGTGGTAATTGGTTATAAGAACTCTTGTTTAATCTTGAAGTAGTGGAAGGTGAAAGTTTTGGCTAGTCTTAGGTCTAATTTGGGATTTTAATAGGCGTTTTTCTTAAAGAGTTGTTTTGGAGAGAAACTTGATGTTTGAGATTGGTTTTTAGGCCATTTAAGACTTGTGTAGTTTTTTAGTTCAACAAAATCTGATGTGATTTGCATAGAATCTGGTATATGAGCTTTAAGAGTTTTGGTTTCTTAATAAAACGGTGTATGGATAAGTTTTAGCCAAGAAAGAGGGGTTTTAACAGGTGAAATCTTTAAGGAAGGGTGTTATAAGCAAAGCGGTTGTTTGGTGTTTACTTTGAGGCCATTTAGGACTTGGTTAAGTAGCTAGTGCATTGGAAAATATAGTTTAAAGCATTAGAATTATGATTCATGAGTTGTGGTTTGTAGGTTGTTTGGTTTAACCTTGATTCTTGACTAAGCCACCAAATTGGTTTCTAATTTAAGTTATAAATTTCTTTTTGAACCAATTCCAATGTCTAAAATGCCATTTTGATCATTTGGATGGGTGCAAGGTTCATCAGAATCAGAATAATAAGTTGTTGTCTTCTGATATGGAGCTAAGTAGTCTTGTGTGACGCTCAGTGCTATCAAACCCGAGAGCACTTGCTCTCGCATGTGCTGAATGCTAGGACAGTTGCGCTAAGCGCCACTTTTCCAGCAGCGCTGAGGCTGAGCGCCAAGGTAGTTGCATTGAACACCACCTTTAATAGGTAGGTCCTTTTGATTCTTTTGTTTTATTTTTATGGATGGAAGGTATGCTTTATACTGTAATGTCTGTTTAATGATAAATATTGCATGTTATGATGTTTGTGCATGAGGTTGTATATGAATTTTTAGTATGTGTTATATGTATGGTGATATTCAAATGAAATGGAAAGTGTGGATTTAAGTATGATGTGAAAAAGATTCCATGAGAAAATCCTTTTGGTTGCTATGTTGTGTAATGTATTGAAGTAGGGGCTCCGAGATTGGGGGATGATTTTGACACTCTCAATCTCAATCTTAAGTAGAGATGGATGGTTATGTTGTGGAGAGTAAAAAGAGGTCCTTAGTTTGATGGTCATTTATTGGCGATAGATGCTTGACGGATTAACCTTGATATATAAAAGTTTAAGGGTGTGGTATTATGGTTTGGGCAAATTGTTTCACCACACACGGGGCAGGTCCCCATGAGCTCGACATCAATATATATATATATATATATATATATATATATATATATATATATATATATATATATATATATATATATATATATATATATATATGTATATATATATACATATATATACATATATATATATATATATATATATATATATATACATATATATATATATATATACATATATATATATACTTGCATGGTTAGATTTTAAGGTTGATGGGATTATTTATGCATTGCTTGCTTTATATTATGAATGTGATGTTATTGTTTTAAAATGTATGTATATTCTTTTCTTATTTAGCTTACCCTTCTGTCTATGTTTGTTCGCGTGTGTGCTTGTTTTCTCTTTTGCAATGATCACCTTAATTATGTAAGCTTATTGGGTGTCTTTGGTGAGTAAGAGTTAGCTGGTAACAGAGCTGAAGCTTAGAGTAAGACATTATGCCATTTCCTTTTGTTTTACAAAGTTTATATTTCTCTTTTGGTTCAGTGTGGTATATATTCTTGTAGTGTAGAATGATGCACATATATAGCTTACTATTATATGTTATTTATGAATAATTGTAATATCAATTTATATATTTTCTCTCGTTAACTGTTGTGTAGTATTATTTAAAATGTGATATATCCTATAGTAGTTGAACACTATGAAAATTGGGATATTACATATTGACATATAATAGTTGAATTAAAATTAAATGAGAAATAAAAACAGAGAATAATTGTTTTGAAGTTTTCCTCGGAGTAACTTTGCTTGTTCGTACATAATTAACACAATCCACATATTAGGTGTTTTGATGCTTGTTGCCAAATTGGAATTGGTTTAATGGATTGCTTTAGCTTAAATGTGTTTTAGTAGTAACTGTTTTTTATTTGGTTTTCATAGCTTCTACATTATGGTGCACATCATATGATCACATTGTTCATTCTAGGATTACCATTCCATACATTGCTTCACTTTTCTCATGATATCAAATTTATCTTACACTTGCTATCGTTGCAATTCAATTTTCATTTCAACATTTTAGTTATACATTAGCCATTGTAATTGCAATCTAAATCTGTTTCTCATGAGTCTTGTTGTTGTCAAGGGAGAGTGTGTGGTTGTAGCAACGTTCGTCGAGGGATTGTTCCTGTCGAAAGTCTATGCTTGTTGCATCTTTGCCGAGGGATAGTTCATGGTTGTGTAGAAGCCCTAAACTGTTAGCTGCCTCAGGGACCGTCGAGGTAAGTTCTGAGTCCTTCCTTATTTGTATTTGAGTCCTTATATTTAAGTGCTAAAGGCCTAGGTTTATATTTAACTGTTGCACCTGAGCTTTTAGATATTGAGGTAATAGATAGAAATTGAGCAATATCTATTCATAGATATTAGGCTAGTAGATAGAAATGGAGCTTCACATTTTAGTGGAGCGACCCCATAAGCGCAAGCCAGTGACCTGACGAGCTGAACATTTTAATGTAGCTTCACAACCATCATTACCTGACCTGTTTTGTTTACACCTCAAGCACCGCAAACCCAAAATTATCTTTTTAGGTATCATCTTTCATTTTGCCCAGGTCCTATGAACATTTAAGATTTTCAGATCCACTTGTTTGAATTTCAAACTTGTTACTTTCCCAAGCATGCCATTCATTAATTTTTTATTAGTATGATCTGTTGTGTTTACAGTCCAACCACTTGACTTAGAAGATTCTTCTTATGTGACAATTTTCACCCAATAACTCACCTGGGCATTTTCAGATCTTCCTTTGTTTGTTCCAGCTTTGTTACTTACCCAACCATTGTATGTTGAATCATTTCATGTTGAATCATTTCATGATTGCCTTCAAATACAACCTCAAAACTAGAATTATGTGGTGTGGACATTTCCAAATCCAAATTTTCTTCTTCTAACAAATCATCAATATCTTCAACCAAACAAGCATCAATTTCTTCTCCCCCATCAGTCCGACCTCTAACTATGTGAAGAAAATTGTAAACATCTATGCCTTTAATTTCACTTGATCTTATTTGCATCTAGATATAGACTATAGAAGCTCATCTAACTTTATGCGATCAGTTATTACAACCTAACAGTGACAACTGTAACAATCTACTCTAAGAGAAAACAATACATAATAATGGTTGTAACTACCTAACTAACTGGTAAAAGGATCAATCCAAATTGAGTGATTGCATAGGGGAGTCCAATGCTCAAGTTAATGATATTCAAATTGATATTAAACAAAACTACTTTGAATATGATGTAGAAGTTGAAGATAACATTAACAAACACCACTTTGTCTTGGTTGGTGAACATATTTAGCACAATCAAAACATATGATATAGATTGTTTATTGTTTTGTATCGGTCTAATGATTATGTGAATGTGGGATAGACAAAATACAAATTGCATTGGCCTCTGTTTAACACTTTCTTGAAAATATACCAGTAGATATATCCTTTGGTAATTATCAACGCATATATCCTTCAGTAATAATTACCAACAAAAAATTACCGACGAATGTTTAACCGCACTATAAAAAATTGTTCAAAGTTAATTTCCAGTTTAAGTTTTTTTAGTATGGAATTTTATCAGAGTTAAATTTAAAGTTCTCATAATTTTAGATATTTTAATTAAGTTTATATTTATTTTCTATAGTGAATATTTAAATTTTTTATATTTTTTAATTGAATTCATGTTATTTAATTTTTTCATTAATAAAATGATGTGTCTATTCCTTTATTTGTCATTTTTCTATTTTACCTTAAAACTAATAAAAAATAATATTAAAATAACAAAAAATATTTATATTTTAAATTAATAACAAAACTTTATATATAAAGATAACACATGATAACAGTCACACATTATCGATAAATACAAAAAATTAAATAATAAAAAATTAATTAAAAAATATAAAAGCTTTGAATACTGATGTATAAAAGATTAATAAAAAAATCAATTAAAAATAAAAAAAAAAATTATAAGTGCCTTTAAATTTAGTTTAGTTTTACTAATTAATAAGTGCATTTAGCATAAATGTTTACCTAATATTGTACTCATGAGGAGAACATTTAACTCAGTATGCTAAATGAATGTGAAGTTAACAGATAATGAGAAACAAATTGGAAGAAAAAGGACCACAATTTATAAACTAGCAGCAGTTAAAAGGACAAAGGACACGAACATGTATTATCAAGCTGCAAAATAATAACTGAAGCATAATTGCAGAAAATTAGAGGAACAATCTCTGAAATTTTCCTTCAGTTTCTCTTTCCTTTCATGTACAATAGGTATAATTTTACCTCAAATGAAGCTACAAAGTACATCATCATGACTACAACCTTTCAAGTTTCTCTTAATACAAGAAGCAAATATATGTACATATATGAACTTGAACCAGTACTCCACACATCATGCATGGAGAACTCAATCCATGTTCCATATGTATATAAGCTTTTAAGTTTCTGCAAAGTTCTTTTTACCCTTTGAAAGGGCCTTCAAAGTATCCAAAAACAAAGATGATTCAAGATAAGGATAGTTAAGATACCATATACACATTAACCCTTTCTAACAGAGCAGTGGGAGAAAGGAGCAACGAGATAACCCTCTATGGTTTTTTCCCTTTTGAGTTTTGTAATTGAATGCTGTTGTGCTGCCTAGAAGGTCCTGAAGGTGGCAATGGCATTGCCTTTGGCAAGAAGCCGAAGAAATTCTGAGACAAGCCTTGAGACTTTGGCTGCATGTTGAAAACTTGAGTGTGTCTGGAGCCATAACTAGTGCTGACCGAGTGTGCCAGCAAAAGCAGCAGCATTAGCCATGCATGAAGATATCTTCTACCCATTTGAGAAGAGAGAAAGAGAGGGAGAGAAAGGTGTTGTGAAAGAGGAGGAAAATGAGAAAATGTGAAGAGAAAGAAGAGAAGTTTGAAGGGTGGAAATATACTCAATAAATGAACATTAAAGAATTTGGAGTGCATTATGAAGTGGCAAGAGTGGTTTGTTTATGAAGGATAAATGAGAGAATGGAAGTGGTAGGGGCAGTGAAGGAGGAGTGTGCGGAATCATGGGGAGAGTAAATGCAAGATCATGTGATTTGAGATTTAGATGTTAGGAATCATATTTGTGTAAAGCTTTTGGTGGCTTGTAGCATTAAATGAGACAACATGAGCAATAGTCCTTTTGTCCAATTAAATAGAGACTAGGAAACCCTTTTATGGAACCTCCAACGGGTCATTAGGAAGTGTGTTTTAAGTCACATAAGAGTAGTGCTAGTAAAGACACAAAAAAGCCAAAAGGGTATTGGCAAATACAAAAACAGAAGCTCAGAAATATTACTATATCAAAATATGGTCCATGGTACATAATAACTTTGAAAAAAAACAACATATTTTAATACAAAGATTGACATAAGATTTAACTGTTGAATTGAAATGGTTTCTCTGACTCTCAGACAAATGTGCGTGTGCTATTTTGAGAGGAAAAAGTGGAGAGTGTCGTCTGGTTAGGTGAGTTTGTGGGCCTCCATGGAAAATAATGGCTGAGAAATGAACTCAAAGTCTGAAACAGTTCTATTGTGCCAAGTCTTTCAGCATTTGGAGATGTCCCATTTCACCTTTCTCTAAATATTTCTTTCAACATCAATTTTTAATACGTCTTAGACAAGAATTCATGAAAATGCTGATACTAGTTTTGAGGTTAATTAATCTGATGAGTTTTGATAGATTGTGTACTGATTTTGAGATTGAGTGAGACTAGAAAGATTCTAAAAATGAGGTAAACAATTCCATAGTGATGTGAGATTGTGAGTGAGGCATGAGAGAGTAAAATATGGAAGAGCATTAAAACTTGTTGCAAATTGAAAAGAAAAAGGTGACACCCCACCCTGCTATGCTAGACATAGGGAATTGATGAATGAGGCGTGTACTGCATGAGTGGATAGACGAAGGAGTTGGGTTTTCTTGACATAATAACTAAGGGTAGGACCATGAAATGCAGCCAAACAAGAAAAGACAGAAGAACTTGGACCCACATGCTCTATGTATAAAGAGACAGATATGATTGATGATATGAGAGGGTGGATTTTGTTGTAAACAGACCCTGTGAGTTTTCAGGACACGGAAACCTCAATGTTCATGATTTATGCGAGACTGGAAACTAGTTGATATAAAAGGTGAAACATTGATTTGATGTTCCCAGAAGAACATCATCTAAGTGTAACTGTAAAGTTTCCTAGATTGTTGTCAGAATTATTGCTGTTTTCAGACAAAATTAACGAGTTAACGATTAAGCAATTGTATGGAGGTTCTTTCATTGAACCCTTCGGTGATCATCATTTATACCCAAAGGTTCTTCATTGATTCGTTCTTTTGCTTTCAAAATGTTGGTTTCTATTTAACATGATTTAAAAATTTGGGTTTTCCCAATTTGGAGAGAGAAGCACATGAAGAAAATCATAGATAAAGGGATATCATAAAATTGAACAATGTTATATTATACATGAGTGAAAAAACAACGTTAAAATTAGTAATAAAATAGTTCGTTTGTAATTTTTAAACGGTTGTCACTAAATCTTTTTAACCTAGGTATTAATAAGAGAGAGAAAAATAAGATAACTAAAGTCATTGGATATCAAGCTGAATTGTTCATTAATTTTTGTTTTAGAAAAGAAAAAGGGATTCGAGACCTTTTGTATCCTATGATTTTCATGATATTGAAATTATAGTCATTTTTTTTATACTTTTTGTTGAATAGATCATGTTGTACTTTCAACTACTCTTTGAAACACTTCAGCTATTGTTTTATGTATTTTATACTTTCTTCTCACACATTCTGATATTTTAAAAGTTGTATCCGTTTTAGAAAATTATTTTCTTAAATGGAATAAAGCTTCCGAAATACATAATATGAGTTATTTTTTTTAATGCATTTCAGGTAATTTAAAAGGATATTGGGAGGTGCAGAAAGCAATTAGAAGGGCGAAGACTTTTAAATGGCCGCTACTTACTGCACCTCCATGATTTCTTCTTCACAAGAATTGCATTTTGGATTATACATTATAGAATACAAAATAAAATATGTTATAGATTGAACGTTCTCGAAGGAAAAATAAAACATACATTTTCAAAGGTTTAATACCTATTTTGGTCTCTCTTTTTGGGGAGTTTATTCAAAGTGGTCCTCCCTTTTTTGAAAAGTTCAATAAAAGTCCTACTTTTTGCAAAAACTGTGCAAGTTAGTCCTTTTTGCTAACGGCGTTAATTCTGCTAATGGCAGAGCTGCCAGCTGGCAAATATTTGATGACTTGTACAAATAAAATTCGTTTTAGTTCTTATATTGGTTTAAAAATGTTTAATGTGGTTCTCGTATTGGTTTAAAAATGTTTATTGTGGTCCCGTTTTACTAAAAAGGAAAATCATCCTTAGAGACAGTAAGGAGCTTCACAAATTTGTCAATGGATGCTCTTGTGCAAAGTTTTGTGGTTTTCTAAGAAAACAGCAGCTAAAATTTCACGTATTACAATACAAAACTGATGCGTTCTTTTTTCACATCTCCATACTTACTAATATAACACGTGAAACTACACTGATAAGCTTCAAATTATTGTGATTATACTTTCCCAAAAAGTTAGCGCATGAATTACTAAATCATGTGTGAAATCATTAACATATATTAAAACGGGACCACAATGAACATTTTTAAACCAATATGAGGACTAAAACGAATTTTATTTGTACAAGTCATCAAATATTTGCCAGCTGGCAGCTCTGCCGTTAGCAGAATTAACGCCGTTAGCAAAAAGGACTAACTTGCACAGTTTTTACAAAAAGTAAGACCTTATTGAACTTTTTAAAAAAGGGAGGGCCACTTTGAACAAACCCTCCAAAAAGAGGAACCAAAATAGGTATTAAACCATTTTCAAATTATACAATCTAGAATGTATTTTGATTTTTTATTTTGGATGAGAAAGTCCAAAGTGTTTTTATAAGAAAGAAGTAGGTAAAGGATTGGGGAGAGGTCAACGAAGGATGAAGAAGGTGATGAGTGGAAGTGATTCTAAAGGTGGAGGAAGAAGAAGATGAGAGCAAAAATGTCTTTTTTCCAGCGTACGAAGGTGTGAAGAAAAATGTACGGAGGTACGAGAAGAAGTTTTCCTTTCAAATTGAAAAAACACTCTTTCGGCTCTATACCAAAGCAAAGCCCTATCCATTGTTGTTTTGGACTCTTCAAGAACTTATAAAATTTAATTGAATTCATACATCTATATAGAAACCTAATAATTATGAATTTTCTCACCCAGTTGTGAGAATCAAGAAAATGGGATTCTAAGCTTTAAAGCTTGTTAGATATGAAAACCGAAGAAGAAAGGAGGGGAGAAAAATTGGTGATCTCTAAAGAAAAATTATCTCTAATAATATTTCATATTAAAAGAAATGTTAGGAACACACTTTTTATTACTTGAAATTTATTAAAAATTACAAAAAAAAAAAGAATTTGGCATTCTATCTGATTATTCTCTCTTGACTTGTAGTTTTTAATTAAGTGAATTACTGAATGAAATTTTTACAAAAAAGTGTGGAACTCCATTTTATTAAACGATTCTCTTTTAACTATGTAACGTTTAGTAAACTTAAATTAATAAAAGAGATTTTTTCCGAAAGAGAACTCCCTAACTTTTTTATAAAAATACAAAATATATGGTCCTTTTGTCGAAGAAATAAATAGGTCTATTTTTATTTGTTCCGATTATAAAAAATCGTTTTTAAAATTATTAATTACTAACTTCATTTTTACAATTCAATTTCAAATAGAAATACAGTTAACTATACATGTTGAAGAATTAATTTTGGAAGAATTTTTTTTATATTTGATAAGGTATATCTAAAATCTGGGATCCGTCTTGTTTGAAATAGTTGTTCTTAAGCTCTTGAAATTAAACTCACGTCTCATGTAAAGAGATAATTCACTCTGATTGCAATAATTCGCTAAGATAATGACAATTTAAGATATAATGTTAAGTTTACTTAAACTCAACATAACTGTTTATGAAATAAGTAATTTTCAAAATAATTACTCATGTCCGAGGAAAATAGTATTTTATTGTTGAAAAACTAAAAGTGACTCATTTTTAACATAGAGTAGGAAAACATAAATTTTTCATTCTATAAAAATTCACTTTTTATTTAAATTAAGCACAAAGAAACCCATCCAATATTTTTGTGATTTTATAATGAAAATAATTTTAAACTCAAATTTATATTAAGAATATTCTAGAGTTACACAAATTAAAAATCAGTATAACCCACATACTTTAAAAGTTACTTAAATAATTTGTCTTAAAAGATTATTCCCAAGAAAAACCACAAAGTGGCTTGTAAAGTGTTTTGATATATATGAAAACGTATGTGCTCACTTAATGAATATACTTACCTCTCTTTTCTCAATTAGGCATATCACTTTTTCCCACATATGAGAAACACATGCCACAAACAATCAATAACATCATGAGTTTTGTTTATCTAGGTTATTTTACTTTAGCTTTTTACTTTATATGTCACTTGGCAAACATCATGTCTTTTGAGCTTGAGATTATTTGTTAGAAGTCTTTTGTTGAAAGAGAGCATCTACCACCTTTTATTGAAGAGATAAGTTTCATATTCTCTATAAAAGAAAAGGTGGGATTGGGGAACATAAGAAAAAATTATGGTTCCCTTCTCACCAAAACTGTTCTTTCATCACTTGATGTCCGGTCTATAAGGCTATGTCATTCCCACACACCTTAAAGATGGAAGAATTTCACTCTTCCCTCACAAGTCTACATCTTTTTTTCTAAATTTGTCACTTTGAGGTATCTTTTTAACTTTAATTTCCGAAGTGTTTTCGTATGTGTGGTTTATTGATAAGTCTTAAACATGTATATATCTTTATCTACAGTGTGTCACACACATATTTTTTTCATTATATTTTATTAAGTTTACATTTAACTTTATCAACAATATTTTTTATTATATAATATTAAATTTCTTCTTTTAAATTCTTATTATAATTAAAAGTTTTATTATTAGAGTTACTTAATCAACAATATATTAAAAGTTTCTTCTTTATCAACAATATATTCTTATTATTAGAATTTCGAGCTACTTAACTAAAAGTTTTAAAACGACTTATTATAATTATAAGAGTCATATGAACACTAAAGTCAGTGTGCACTTGATCTAGAGACAAAACAAAAAAACTAGTATACACTTAATTTATAGGTAAAATCTCATTTGGTTGTACCATAAAAAGACTTAAACAAAATGTCATAAATATAAAGTTTAGAGGTGAAACTGCAACACTTTACAATCTCACAGTAAAAGAAATTCACAAATTCTCTTAATTTTTTAAATAGTTTGTGTGGATGGAATAATTAAAATATCTTAGAATTCATTTTTTTATTTGGATAAAGCAATTTAATTTCTATTTTAATGTAAACTGAACTTTATCCTTGAGTTTGAGTTAAGTTAATTTGACCTTTATTTTGAGACAATTCGTATTGACTTCGGTTTAAATCAATTCAATTTGAATCAACTCAGCTTGACATTCAACCAAGAATGACTCTGCTCAACCTTCAACCTGAACAGACTTCAAAGAATATTAAATTATCAAAATAAATAAATTATTCTCTTAAGTTGCATCATCAAACACGACATAAGAGTGGATAAAGAGGTTCTTAAAGTGATTGGTGTAATTGTTAAATAATAAATGTTTATATTACTTAATTTGACATATGATTTTGGCATTTAAAATGCATTAAATTGATTATTTTTTAATAAATCAAACCCCTTTAGCTTAGAATTACATAATAAGGTACTTAGAAGTAGAAAAAAGGAAATTGATGAGTTTTTGGTGATTTCTAACAATTTCTCAAGGAATTAAAAGATGATGCAACTGGGTTCAAATATCTCTTGTTGAACACTACAAAGACAATTTGGAAAAATCTAGAATATGACTTTATACATTTGAGCCATGAGAAAGTGGCATTGAGCACTAAAGGCGGTTAAGAGGAAAAAGTTAAAGGCGATGCACAACTTAAGTAGCAAGAACATGGCGCTGAACACCTAAGGCGAAAAAGAAATAAGAAAACTCTACATAAAAGGAAACCTTTGTAGCTAAGAACCACTGAAAATTTTTATAAATAAAGACCTCATGTCATGGCTTTAGACATTGAGAGAAGAAGTAAATAAGTAATAAAAGAGTAGGAATACAACATTGCGAGACTAGAGAGAGATATGTCCTTATTGTAAATTCTATGTCTAAATATTGTTGGAATTGCATTGTAATATTCTATAAGTAGTTGAACTCTATTGTGTTGATAAATTCTAATTCTTTATACTCCTTCTTAGGTATTTATCTATAGTTTCATTCAAATGTTTGTGTTTTGATTTATGTTCATTATTAGATGAATTAACTACTCATACAACTAAATAACCCATTAAAAAACTTGATATTGTGTAATATTGGGGCTTAAGCCCAATGGACATAAAAATCTTAACCAAAGTTTCATCCCATCATTAAATCATTAGCAACTAAGTACCTAGTTATTAGAGAATAATATAGATGTAAACTATTATTCTCCATTTTAGTAAGATTAATTATTTTGGTTATTTGTTTTTACTTCATTCAAAATGATTAGACCCTTGTGCAATCTTTTCTCTTACAAAATGAAACTTCACATTAATGTTCTTAATTATTTCATGGTAAACTTGGTTCTTAAACTGTGGTATCACACTACAACTATCAAATAGATGGAGATAATATGGTTTTGCACTCTCAACTCCTTAGCTAGACCCATTAGTCATATAGCTTCCTTCACAACTTATGACATGGTAATGTACTCTACTTCAGCGGTTAACAAAGCCATTACCTTCTATACATTGGTCTTCCATTTAATAGCAGTACCATAAGAAATGAATAGATAACTCATGATAGACATTTTGGTGTCAAAACACCCAACATAGTCTTAGTCAACAAAATCTTTTAAGGGAGCATCTTTGTCATATTGTCTGGCTCCACCATAAACCAAGACTTTTCAAGCGATCTCTTGAAGTAATAAAGAATCCACTTAAAAGTTTGTCAATGAGCTTGCCCATGATTTGATATGAATTTACAAATAATGCTCACAACATAGGCTATACTAAAGTGTATGTATACCATCACATACATAACAAAATCAATAATGTTTGCATTGAAAGATCGTCTTAATACTATTGTTCCTCCACCATCTTAAGAGACTATTCATCATTCAAATTGAATTGAAATGAAAGAGGTGTGGACCCAAGTTTCAAATTTATCACACAAAAATTCTTAAGAAGTTTTCTAAGATAAGCCTCTCGAGACACATATAGACTTTTCAAGTCACATCGTCAAATTATCTCAATCCTTGACAACTCCAAGATCCTTAATTTCAAACTCCCTATTCATGTTGTTTTTAACCTTTTGCACCCCAGGTTCACCATTGCTTGCAATTTGAATGTCATTTACATACAAAATTTTCAAAGAAATGACATTTTACTAAAATCTTGAAGTAGAGACATGTGTCTGATAGCAATTCAAGCCCACAAGAAGATTACAATAATACCATCAGGCCCAATGGGAAAGTGATGAGCTCGACTCTGAAGCAGATCAACGTGGAGCTCTAGAATATGACGCGGATCGCGCTGAAACACCGAGAAGCAGCGGAAGACGTAACTAAACTAGGAACCCCAGGGTTTGGTGTCGGAAAGGGGAAGGAAGTGAACAAACCTCAGATTTCGAGGGTTTGTTCGGTAGAAACCTGTGGTTTGACTCGGAAGCAATTTGAGTGGCGGAGAAGTGATTTTAATCGGTGGACTCGAAGGTTTCATTGATTGAATCGGTGAAATGGAAGTGGATCTCGACTTTAAACGATGATAAGTATGATGCCGCAAGGAAAGCGCTGGTGTGGCAGTGATAGGTAGAGCCACGCGACTGAAGTGGATTGGCTTACGGTGGTGATTAGGTGGAAGAGTGAGAAAATCTGATAATGGAGAATGAGAAGAATGACACGTGAATGGAAGGTGACTGAGAGAATCCCTTGGATTCTTCAGCCTTTGACTTTCAAGGAGTTAAGTCTGGAGTATACTCAACAGAAAATTAATTCATTATCTCAAAAGTGATTACAATAAATGTTGGCATGCTATTTATAGGACTAAAAGTCCCATATGCCTAACACAATACAAAGTACATAAAAGAATTGCTAAACTAAAGAAATTGGGCTTGGGGCCCAAGTCATCAAAAAGCTAATTCAAATATATCAACAAGAAATCGTAGATTACCAAAATATTTAGTTGATTATAAATTATAAAGAGTGGGGTTGTTTGAGGAAGGGAATATTTTGTATTAGCTGTCAGTTTGTTAGTGGGACTGTTGAGAGTTTGCTATTTTCATATCTCTTTTATATATGCCTGAGTAATGAAAGAATAAGATAGATGAGTTCTCCCTTTTCTATATTCTCTTTCTTTATTTTGCTACAAAAGGCTCCTTGACCTCAAATCAAGACATTTTCATCTTTCATCAAATTTTGAACTAATCAAATTGTTTCTTCTATTGTTTAAGGGATTACTTTAGACTATACAAAAATCTATTTAACTTATAAACATAATATATCTTGTAGTACGCATTAATATTCTTCAAACAATACAACATAAAAATTGTAATTCTTTAAATTATATTTTTAAATTTTTAAATTAATCAACTTTAATATTTTATGCATACGATATAATTTACTAATATTGTTTATTTTCATTTTCAAATAATAAAAAAAAATTATATTTTTTCAATTAATTTTGTTTATTCTTTAATAAATTTCTTCAATATTTTACATATATAATATATTTTAGAAAAATGGTAGGTAGGGACTAAAACCTTTCCCACCCAATTGAAGCTACATATTCCTAAACATTTTCATTCTCTCGGAAAATCCATCAATAACTCAAGTTTCAACAATATTGAATAATATATGTATTTACAAGGACAAAAATTTCTCACAGTCGACAATTTGGTGTCTTCCCACTCGTCGATTGAGTTGCATTCGGATTAAAATGACGATGGTGATTTGGAAAGACATTCTAACACTCAATTTAAATGTAAGTGATATAATAAATATAGTAATAATTGAACACTTTCTTATCTTATGAATACTGTCTATTTATATTAATTTAATGAGTTTTTACTTAAATAGACCTAGATTGACTAAATGTTATTCTTACGTACTTGATTAATTCTTCATATTGATTGATTAAGAGTAACTTTATTTAGATGGGAAATTCCTCTAAGTTATGATTATTAGTTCATGACAATTTGCATTACCTAAAGCGTTTTCAACAAATGTTATAAAAAAAGTGATTTTTTTATAGTTCAATGTGACATCCCAAATATATAATAATAATACTCATATATGTTGAGATTGTTGACAACACAATATCTATATCACTTTGGTTTTTTATGATGACAACACATTGCTTAATAACACGCATATGTTGTTGTTGTGTTACATGTTCTTATGCTGAATGATTGATATACCTGTTGAACATGTTTATGTGCTATATTACTATGTGAATGCATACACATTAAGTTTGTACTTGTTACATCATTTCTGGATGCATTGCACATGTTTTAATGCATGAAAACCACAAGCACTTTTGTGAACTTATAATTGTGTGACAGAGCTGCAGTAAAGTCGACTCCATTATTAATTGATTCGACTATAACAAACTCTTTGTACAGATTTTGAGAATCAGTGTTTTGTGAGACTTTGAGAAGAAAAGAATTTCAAAATGTTCTTACATGTCGAAGTCGACTATGTGCGCCACATATTCGACTCCATTAGTTATTTGATTTGAGATTTTATTATGCTCA
This sequence comes from Vigna mungo, assembly GCA_036885675.1. Classification (NCBI taxonomy): domain Eukaryota; kingdom Viridiplantae; phylum Streptophyta; class Magnoliopsida; order Fabales; family Fabaceae; genus Vigna; species Vigna mungo. Next base: position 34,302,680 of record CP144697.1, read on the forward strand.
TGTACTATAACAACTATATTTTCAAAAGTTAGTTGAGCATTGAATAGTAGGTCAACTGTATTAAATAAGTTTTTAATTTTTTGACTGAATGCTACCAGTTTGACTGAACTGTTATAATTGTCATAACATAGTCGATTGTTTTAGTAGCTTATTCAACTCAAAGAATGTCTGTAAAACAAAAATCTATAAATTGACAAAACACGAAGTTGTTCAGAGACTTTGATGATCTAACATTTTCATATTTTGTTTCAGATTGATATCTCTGGTTTATAGAGCTCCAAGAATATCGTGGTGATCGTTCTTCAAAGAGATTCAAAGGGAGATTGTTTGCGCGCTCATTGCTTGATCTCATTCTGCACATTGAAGGTGTTTCTAGTTTGATCAAGAATCCATTTGGCATCCGTGGTGTTGCTGTGTGTACCTGTTGTGACTACAGGGGATAGACTCGTGGAGTCTGGTTCACTTTGAGGATTGTTCAAAGTGGTGTTTAGCAGATTACAGGAGAGGGGACATCTTGCTGCAAGTCTTGCTGTGTTGTGTGCCTATATTTTGGTTAGAGGGTTAGAGAGGAGATTTATATTTTTGACGTGGAGGTCTTCTATAAATTCCTTGTTGTAAAAACCTTGATCATTATAGTGCATTTGCTTCCTGGGTTAGAAGGGCACTGGATGTAGGCATTGTTGGCCGAACCAGTATAAAAAACAATGTTTGATTTCTCTATCCCTACTCTTTTATATTTAGTCGTTTGTATTATCTACATAGTCAACTGCGATTTTCCGCTACACACATTTTTCATTACTTGCAATTCAAGAAATACTTGTAAAGTTTTCAACTTTGTTTTAAAGATTTGAAAAAGACTCTGATTTTGAAAACTCACCAATTCACCCCCCCTCCTTGGTGTAAAACGAAGGCTACATGTTTTCCAACAATATAATATAGGCGTCATCATCCAAATAAAAAAGAACAATTTAGAGATAGACTTGCAAATAAGTCTTAAAGTTTATAGTCATCTAAGAGATTAACTGAATTTAAAACTTTAAAGACAAAGAAGTACTTCCAAATAGCATAATCTCAGTACTAGAGTATTTCAAAATGACTTAAATTGAAATATAGCAATCCTAATAAACTAAGCTGCAGCATCAACATCCTCCAACTCTTGCTCCAAGGGGACCTCCTCAACAACATCTGCTCCCATCCAAGTAGATGATCATCGTAAAGGAAAACATACATAAGCAACACACAAAAGGAAAGCAAGGGTGAGCTAGATAAACAAGCAATACACATATAATACACTCAATCAATGTCATCATGCTTAGTTACATATGAAAAGAACCATCAACGTAAACTATTCAAACCATGCATCAACTATTCAACACGACTCATCTGGATTGGTATAACTGTCGAACTATTGGTTCTCTGTACACTTGCATAGTTCAGCTGACCCTCCCCAACACTATGCAAGGTAAATCCTTAAACTAGTCTATGTCTAAACTCTAAGACTATAGACGAGGACCTCCCTCTACTCTCACCACTCACACTGTTCTTCTCTATTTGAGCATGAACAGTGCTTTGAGTGTAGGGATAGACCTACCAGTTCAAAGCTCCATTCAGTTATACAGAACAACAATAACACTTCTCTAATCACTTTCAATCATCTCACCCTGAGATGTCCAATTCATACTCAATTTCATCATTTCAATTTGCAGTCATATTATTTCAAGCCACACAATTCAAATATATGGACATATATACACCTTGGCAGTCAAACAACATCACACATCTCAAACAGGAAAAGAAAAGTGTGAAACTCACTGGATCAGATCGCATAGCGCACCAGGGCACACAGCGCGATCAGCCAAATTTGCACAGCGCACCCCCCTTGTGCGCTAGGCGAATGGACCTGTAGAGGGGAACCCTCCAGTGAAATTCGCATAGCCACCCTGTGCGCTATCCGAGTCTGCATAATCTGCAGAACGAAATTCTTCAGATTTATGCAACCCAACACCCTGGAACTCGTTCTAAACCTTTTCCCCAACTTCTAATGCACCTAAAACATCTTATATACATAATTTGACTTGTCTAAATGATTCTAGGCATCCACAATATCATTACAAAGTGATTATGCACCAAATTACTCTCTAACACGTCAATGTCATCAACCTAGAGGTCTAAAATTAAATTTAACATTTAGAATGTGTTTTTGACCATTTTAGCACTTCTAGCAAGTCTCAAATGACTTAATCAAACTGCCCCAAAAGCCCACTTACACCCCTAACCTCCATTTTTCAAAATCACCTCCTCATTTTCCCAATTTGGCCTAACTTTAACTCTAAAACTCTAAAATCATTAACTTAATGACCCTAATTCTATTACACTACTAAGAACATGCTTTTAACCAATCTTGTGATTCTGTTAAGTCAAAATAGACTTCCTAACAGTACCCTATTGATAACGGTTGAAAAACCGTCATTTTCATATGCTAATTTGGACTAAATTACGCCCTTTATTGCTTAGAATGAGCTTGAAATCAAACAAAACTCAATAAATGAGTCAGTCGAGAGTCAAAAGCTGTTTTTAGCGGTTTTATGCTTGTTTTGCATCGTTTTGCAGCAAAATTGACAGAAGTGAAGATTGGAAATAAAGATGAAGGTCATAGACTCAAGAAAAGCGAGAAAATCAAAGAAAAGAAGAGTCCAGGCACTGCTCGGTGGTAGACCCCTGGCGCCGGGTGGTCAAACGGGAGGAAAAGACACAACATTGGGTGTCGGGCAGTAGACCCCTGACGCCGGGCAGTTTTGCGGCACGAGGGAAACCGCCGGGCAGTAGACCCCTACCGTCGGGCGGTTGTGCGATTTAAGGTCCACCGTCGGGCGGCAAAGTGTGACGCCGGGCGGTGGTCAGCTGGGCTTGAGCCTATTTTTCTGCTGCGCTTCTCACCTATAAATAGCCCTGTTACGAATTCCAATTCATTCTTTTGACAGAGGAGGGCAGCCAGACCTACTTTGCACTCTTTAAAGAGGATCTCTTGGATGCTTAGGCTCCTTTTCGTCTTTTTTAGGGTTTGCTTTCCATATCTTCCATTATTTTCATCTTGTTTCACCATGAATATGGTGAACTAAACCCTTTTTGTTGTTGGGGGAACGATGTAATCTTTTGATACTCTCGTTTATTGAAACTCTTGTTTGAATTATGTGTTTTTCATATGCGTTTATTATCAATTGTTGGATTCTCATACTGTGCTTAATGCCTTTATCGTTTAACTCATTCGGTAATTGATTTTTGACTTTATTGATACGGAGACGTACAGTAATGGAACGAAATGGTGAGATTTTCCTTGGTTAAGAAATACCACCTAGGGATAAGGGAGTAGGATGACCAATTGTATTTGCTTTTGTTTGTAATGCGTTGCTAGTTGCTAGGGGAGGTTAGGGATAGCAAGCCGGTAATTAGTAATAGGTCCTTTTCGCCGAGGGACTGGGTTACGGGGAGGCCAAGAAAGTTTGCATGCAATTAGATAATAAAGCTATTTAAACAAGAGGGGTAAATAAAAGAAAGAGGATTTGATGAAATTGTAAACCCCCAACAACTTCATTCATCCATTGCCTAAATCTTGTCAATTGAATCACACATTGCATATTTATTTTCTGTCATTGCATCCACCACAATTATTGAATTTTTCTCTGCAAGTCTTACGATTTTGATTCACGCGAACGATAAGGCCTTTCGAGTCTCATGGAAAGAACGATAATGGGTTTTACCATTTTTATTACTTGAGACGATTTGGTACACTTGCCAATCCGCTAACAAGTTTTTGGCGCCATTTCCAGGGACTCGAGGTTTGACTTATTTAGTAGTGTGAATTGACTGAATTTGACTTGTTTGTAATTATTTGTTTATATTTTTCTTTTGTTTTGTTTTATTTTATTTTTCTGTAAAAGTGCTTTTAGGGGTATTTTCTCTTGTGTATGCAGGAAGGAGTACACACTAGGAGCAGAAAAGATCAGCAACCTCTTCTCGAGGGGCTACCAGACAGGAGAAGGAGGAGAGTTAATCATTCTGAACGTGAAAACTTTCCTTCTTCTGAACCACTTTTGCAACCTTTTGCACAGGACTTAGAGGAGATGGCGGAACAACCTCCTCCTCCGAGACATACACTGGGGACTCAGCCAACACTGTGGGTCCCTTGAATTTCAACAGCATAGTCATTCCTGCGGACAATGCAACGAATTTGGTGATGAGCCCTGCACTTATTCAGTTGGTCCAAAGCAATCAGTTCCATGGATTGTCAAGTGGGAATCCCTACAAGCATTTGACTATCTTTGGCGAAATTTGCAATACTGTTAAGATGGCCGGAGTCTCAGATGAGAGGATCAAACTTAGCCTATTCCCATTCTCTTTGGGAGGAAACGCCAAGGATTGGTTGCACTCATTTGCTGAAGGGACGTTAAGAAACTGGGATGCGTTGGTCAAACAATTTGTCACTAGATTTTTTCCGCAAACCAAGATTCATCAAGGGAAGCTCGAAATCTCCTCATTCAAGCAAGTGATGGAGGAAACTCTCGGATAGGCATGGGACAGATTCAAAGGCCTGTTGAGAAAGACTCCAGTCCACGGATTTGACAAGACTGCTTATTTGCTTGCTTTCCTAGGAGGACTTAATACTTATTAAAAAATGATGTTGGATGCCTCAGTTGGAGGCAGTATTAATAGGAAGACTAAAGACGAAGCCTATGATTTGATTGAGACATGGCTCTAAATGAAGCTTCCCAAAGTGAGAGGGGCGCACAGAAAGGAGGAATGTTGCATCTTCATGTTAGTGATGCAATGGCTGCGCAAAATCATCTTCTTAACCAAAAGTTGGACAAACTGACAAAGGTTCTTTCTAAATTTCCAATAGGGTTAAGAAATATTTCTCAAACTCAACAACTTTGCAACTTATGCGGTGGTGACCACATCAATGGTCAATGTGCTTTTCCTGAAGAAATGCAGCAGGATGTCAAGTACATGGGAAATCAATTCCCATTTAAACAAGGTAGTTCTAACCAAGGCAACTCTAGCCAAGGTTGGAAGAACCACCCCAACATTGGACAAAATCAGAATACTTCTTCTGGGCAAGTAGGAGGCTTCCGGCAGCAGCAACCATCACCTTTATGGCAACAGGTGAACAACTTGACGGAGACCGTCAGAGAATTAAATGACCAGTTTGACAAATTTCTGAAAGTCTATGAGTCTCAACAAACAAGTGACCAAGCTAGTTTTAGAGCACTGGAGACACAAATTGGGCAGCTGTCAAAAAGAGTTGACACCGCAGAAAAGAACCAGTTCCGGGCCAACACTGAGGTTAACCGCAAGGATGAATGCAAAGTGGTGATGACGAGAAATAAAAGGAAGCTAGTAGAAGAAATAGTTGAAATTGGGAGCAGTGAAGATGAAGAGGAAGAGATGGTTTGTAAGAGTAAGTGCAATAAGCAAAAAAAATGCGAAGAGGAAGAGAAAAAGGAAAGGAAGCTAAAGAATCCTTACGAGTTATTCCGAGAAATTTTTAATCAGGTAACATTCATTCCTGGAGCGTTTCCGCAAGTGCCTAAAGATGAGAAACTGAATGAATACCGTCCTCGCAAGGTAGCTGATCTTGATTAGGAGGAAGAAGATCAAACACGGATCGTTAAACCAAGGAAGAAAGACCATCCTCAAAAATTGAAGGATTTAGGAAGTTTGACTCTCCCTTGTGTGATCAATGATGTGGATATAGGGACAACCATGATCAATTCAGGATCTAGTGTGAATTTAATGTCCTTCAGTGACTTCAAGAAGATTAGAGGGCTAAAATTAAAACCAGCATACACTTTCTTGACAGTTGTAGATGGATTCATAAAAAAACCTTTGGGTATGGTGGAAGACGCAATTGTTCGAATTGAGGAGTTGGAATTCTTGGTTGATTTCATGGTAGTGGATATGGTAAATGATGGAAGAATTCCATTAATTTTGGAAAGGCCTTTTATGAGGACTTCTCAGATCACGACCAAGTGCTAGCCTATAGGGGATCTGAAGGTGAAAGAAGGAGAATAATAAACAGATCTTGATATTAAAATGCTAGAAGAGAAGCTGGCAGAGAAGAAAACACCACAGGTAATGATCATCTTAACAGCTGTACTATTTTGCAGGCACATGAGAAGGAAAAGATAGATAAAAGAAAGTCACCCCACTTAAAGGACAAACTATTTCCATGGGGTGTAGCTGTTAGATACAAACACAGGAAATGGATTGTCAATAGGAAGCTCGAAGAGGAAGGAATGGTGGAAATTAGAAGGCCATATTCCTCTGCTATTCGCCAAGTAGAAAGACAAAAACTGAGAAGGTGGGATGATGAAGATTCCAGTGTGAGGAAGAAGAGTTGATTGCTGAGAAAAACTTTTTGTACTTTAAGACAATTTTTATTTTTGAAATTTAATTTTTCTTTTGAACATGTAAAATTTGGAATAATTTTTGGGTAGCATTTACTGAGGGATGCTAAACTTTTGGTATCTACTGAAGGATACCCGGAAGGTACACCTACTGAAGGGTGTTGGACGGCTAGCATTTACTGACAAATGCTAAACAGGTTTGGGTCAGGCTCGCGACGTTAAAAAAGCACTACTAGGAGGCAACCTAGGATTTATTCTTTACCCTTGCATTTTCAATTTTTGAATTTTATTTTTCAGTGTGTATGCTTGACTTGAATACTTTTTCTGAAGATGTTTGACTGACTACTTTGCATGATGAGTCTATTTGATAATGATCTGATGTGAATGATTATTGAGTTGTATGCATGTTAACATCCTATGAAACAGATGTGTGATGAAGTATGATTGTGGTCATGATGCTAAGCAGGATGTATGAATGACTGTGCGTGAGAAAGCATGTTGTGTGAGATATTGAGCCCCAGAATTGTTATTGTTGTATGTATTGTTCACATTGAAGCATGAATTTTATTGCCTTAATCTTGATGATTGATTGATTTTTATGTGAATGTCAAATGATTAAGGCCATGTTTGAAAACCCTTTTCTAGCCAAATTTCCACCAAAAAAGCTTTAAAGATTATATCCTTTTTGAACCTTAGCCCGAAACAGGATGAAACCCTTTGATTTGAAATTACTTATCTTGAGTTGGGTTGCGAATAATTGTATGGAATGAAAAGGTTCAAGTTTGGGGTTGCATGGGAAAAATGGAAAGGCAAAAGAAAAGCATTGAGCTCAAGTGTTGAAAAGCAAAATACATGAGTAGAGAAAAAGAAAAGAAAAGAATAAAAGCATAAAGATGAGCTCAATGACAAAGAAAAAGGGAAGCAGTTGGGAAAGAGTGAAATTGGTGAAAAAGAGAGAGTTTAAACTTGAACCTTTTCATTAATGAAATAGTTCTTTTGACTCAAGACTTTTGTGATCTAGAAAAACCAATTTTTCTTGATAGTCCGACCTCATTATAAGCCTTGGAAAAGTCCTTTTGATGCCATTTGCATGGAAAGATGTTGATTATTTAAGATGAATGGCAATTTTATTTCTTGTGAGTTGTGAACAATAAAGAGTGGAGTGCTACCCTAAACACTTGAGTGATTGAGTGAAGCACTTGCTTGGTGAGAACTTCTAAAGTTCATGATTGCATTCTTTGTTTAGTGGACTGATCATTCATACTGTGTAGCATATGTTGAGGAACGCATGAGCTAAATTAAGTTGAGAACAAGCATGCATCTTTATTTGAGTTCACTGATTATCTAAAATTGAGTAAATTTTGTCATGTACTTTGGAAATGTTGAATCATTGGATGAAAGGGTAGAAAGTCAAACTCTGTTTTGTTTTTTTTTTTTGGTTTTGTTTTGTTTTGCTTGAGGACAAGCAAATTTCTAAGTTTGGGGTTGTGATAACGGTTGAAAAACCGTTATTTTCATATGCTAATTTGGATTAAATTACGCCCTTTATTGCTTAGAATGAGCTTGAAATAAAAAAAACTCAATAAATGAGTCAATCGAGAGTCAAAAGTTGTTTTTAGCGGTTTTATGCTTGTTTTGCATTGTTTTGCAGCAAAATTGACAGAAGTGAAGATTGGGAATAAAGATGAAGGTCATAGACTCAAGAAAAGCGAGAAAATCAAAGAAAAGAAGACTTCAGGCACCACCCAGCGGTAGACCCCTGGCGCCGGGCGGTAAAACGGGAAGAGAAGACACCAGCATTGGACGCTGGACGGTAGACCCCTGACGTCGGGCGGTAGACCCCTACCGCTGAGCGGTGGTGCGATTTAAGGTCCACCGTTGGGCGGCAAAGTGTGACGCCGGACGGTGGTCAGCTGGGCTTGGGCCTATTTTTCTGCTGCGCTTCTCACCTATAAATAGCCCTGTTACAAATTCCAATTCATTCTTTTGACAGAGGAGGGCGGCCAGACCTACTTTGCACTCTTTGGAGAGGATCTCTTGGATGCTTAGGCTCTTTTTCGTCTTTTCTAGGGTTTGCTTTCCACACCTTCCATTATTTTCATCTTGGTTCACCATGAATATGGTGAACTAAACCCTTTTTGTTGTTGGGGGAACGATGTAATCTTTTGATACTCTCGTTTATTGAAACTCTTGTTTGAATTATATGTTTTTCATATGCGTTTATTATCAATTGTTGGATTCTCATACTGTGCTTAATGCCTTTATCGTTTAACTCATTCGGTAATTATTTTTGACTTTATTGATACGGGGACGTACAGTAATGGCACAAAATGGTGAGATTTTCCTTGGTTAAGAAATACCACCTAGGGATAGGGGAGTAGGACAACCAATTGTATTTGCTTTTGTTTGTAATGCGTTGCTAGTTGCTAGGGGAGGCTAGGGATAGCAAGCCGGTAATTAGTAATAGGCCATTTTCGCCGAGGGATCGGGTTAAGGGGAGGCCAAGAAAGTTTGCATGCAATTAGATAATAAAGCTATTTAAACAAGAGGAGTAAATAAAAGAGAGAGGATTTGATGAAATTGTAAACCCCCAACAACTTCATTCATCCATTACCTAAATCTTGTCAATTGAATCACACATTGCATATTTATTTTCTGTCATTGCATCCACCACAATTATTGAATTTTTCTCCGCAAGTCTTACGATTTTGATTCACGCGAACGATAAGGCCTTTCGAGTCTCATGGGAAGAACGATAATGGGTTTTACCATTTTTATTACTTGATACGATTTGGTACACTTGCCAATCCGCTAACACCTATCAGCCCAATTACACCCTAGGTATCAAATGATCGAAATCACTCTCTTACTTCCTCTGAGCTCACTTAAAAGCACCAACTTCATTAAGATTATTATCTAGTAATTAGCATAACACGTTTCACCCCATCAACAAGTCTAATTTTAGCAAGACACCATGCTCAATAACAGTTCACAGCGAGGAAATCATCAGCACACAGTTCATCATTCAAGAGGCACTAAAATTTCAACATGCATTAACTAATTTCTAGCAAAATTAGTGGCACAACACAAAGTTCATTATATATACATACATACATATATTAAGCTACCAAATAACAAAAATCTAGCTCCCCTTACCTTGATTTCCAAGCATAGTTTAGCTCACAACCCGTTTTCAACAATACTCCACTCGGCCAAGACCTTAACAGTACCCTACAAACCACCAAATGGTGGTGGAAACAACTCTTAGAGCTCGAATTTAACAGAGGAAAACTGGAAAGAATGGAACACTAGGCACATACAACTTACCAGATGAAGAACGAGAATCCAATCAGTTCAAACTAGAACCCTTGATGTTTCGGATGTTTGGTCACCTTTTAAAAGAGCATGCAATGGGTCAGTGCAGAGCAATGGAAAAGAGAAGGCAGAGAATGGGGGACTGGTTTTCTAAAGAGAGAATGAGCTTTAAGAGAAATAAATTGAAATTTGGTAAAGTTGTTGTTTTGAATACGCTTATAAAATAAAGAAACTCTCCTCTAAACTTTTAATCCTTTTCTTTATTATTTAGCATATACATACATACATACATACATACATATATATATATATATATATATATATATATATATATATATATATATATATATATATATATAATTTTTGGGATAAATTTATTTTTTCTGTACTTAATCTTACAAAAATTGCTTTATAAAATGAAGTTTTGATCTACTTATATATTATAAATTATTTTTAATTAATGGGACACTTATAAATTATTTTAATCAGTGTAAGACTTCAAATAAATATACAAAGTTTCCCATATTCCATCGTGTCCGTTGAGTCCTTCAAGTATTGCAGATGTGTGATTTAGTTTCTTTGTGTCTATTAAATTTTCTATGCGTGAATACTTGTTATTTTAATCCCTTAATCATGTCATAGCACTAGTAAAAAAACGAGTTTCTAACGTGCTATATACGCTTCGGTTTCGTAAAAATTGAAGCGTATAAAAATACGGTGGAAGTTTGGTAATAATAATCATACGCCTCGGTTTCCATATAACAGGTGCCTAAAGAGGATATTTCCTCGGTTCTTGGTGACCCGAGGCATAAACAGCCACCTACTCCACCTGTTACAAATCACTTTTCGTCTGACAGCTTTGGAAAGATGAATCTAACTCGGTCACCCCTTACAACCGGTGCTTAAAGTTTGTACTGTCTCGGTTATGCGCCAACTGAGGCATATAACATGAATATATTTTCAAAATTATAATTATATATTTCATTTTTAATTATTTTCTGAAAGTTTAGGGATCGAGTACGTTTGTAATTGAGGCAGTATGCCTCTATTACCTAGGGTGAGTTTGGAACCGAAGCAGTATAACGTTTTCACTTACTTACTCCTCACTGTTCAGAACTTTGCTTATCATTGTTCCTCTTCTTCTCGCGCTCTTCTCGCACAAACAAACTCTCTTTACTTTCACTGTTCTCCGACCACCGTGATACAACACCGTCACTCCGTGTCCACCACTCCGCCGCTCCACCGCCACCATTTTGTTGCAGATCTGCCTCTTCCATTTATTTCTAGTGGAGAACACATCTCCCTCCATCATCGCACGCGTGGAGAACACATCAGAGGGGGATTCCTCTACCCCTCACTCGGTGAGGTTTCGGTGGGGTTCCGACGAGCTTGAACAACAACGATTAAAGCTTCCCCGCACTCCCCCATTCGAGCTCACTGCACATCCTCCGGCATCGGAGCTCACACCCTCATCATCGTTTGATCTCCACGATCTGCACAAGGAGGGTTTTCTCTTTCGCGTCGTCGAGAGGGAGGCGCGTCAGAGACGTGGCGGGGACAAAAGGCGCGGTGTCCATTCTTGTTCTTGCGGTGGAGGCGCAAGGGCACAAGGGCGCAAGGCTCCTCCTCGGGTAGTTCCTCCTCAACCCCAAAACGCCATCTTTCGCTTCTCACAAGACCCTCTTCACGTTCCTGTGGGTGACAGCGCTGGCCTCGCTTTTCGTCTGGCAGAGGAACACATTCAACGTCTTTCTGATGCTTGGTGGTGTTCCTGTGCAGCCGCCGCTAAAGCTGCGGCCGGTGGTTTTTTGTTTTACTGAGTTTGGTGGGTGGTGTTCCAGTGTTGCCGCCGCCGAACACTGAAATGATTTTGTACGTGGTAAAGTTTGTTAGTTTCGTGGATCTAATTATTGATGCTTGAAGCGTTTTCATTTTTTCCTCTGTTTATATTTTCCCTTCATCTTTCTTGTAAATTTGCCCAATTTGATAAATGGGTATGATGATTTCACTATGCTTTGTCTTTTCTTCTTTGAAGAAGAATTTTCAGTTTTAAAGAAAATGTTCTGGTTCAGAGGATGTGAATAATGTTCTGGTGAATAATAAAAAATGGGAAAGATCAAAACCTGTGATTTGAATAATGTTCTGGTTCAAAATACCCAACTGAAAGGATATCCAATCTGAAAATTTTGGAAGAAAACATACTGACTCGGTTAAAAGAGAACCGAGTCGAATCCTAAATCGATATTACTTCTGTTAAAGAAAATCGAGACTAATCATATTTATTTTTACCTCGTCTTCGTATACCTCGGTTCGCAAACCGAGATCTATGCCCGAAAAGAACCGGTGCCAATTCGTTTAACTGTACTAGTGTAGTGCTAAAATCACACATATGTCACATCCCAATGCATGAAAAACACAAAGCTATTTAGGCAAACTTTTTCATAAAAATTATTATGATAGAGAAATACAAAAAAAGGAGTTTCTTTCCAAATTTTAAATGTAATTTAATAATAAATTAATTGTTATAAATTATATGATATATTTTTTTTTGTTTACATAATTAAATTTTAATTATCTTATAAATTTGAGTATGTTGAATTGAATTCTTAATAAAAAAATTTATTATATATAACATATAAAGGAATTTTTTTCTAAGTACTTGTTATTTTTTTCATTAATTGAATCACACAATTACTCTTATTATTCTTCTATTTTTAACTCAGAAACTTATGTTTTCTTTTTTCTATTTTTGTCTTACTCGTTGTATAATTCATTATAAAGAAGAATATTAATTGATAAGTTAAAATAGATAAGTCACGTCATATTAGTTGATGACAAAAAAAAGAGGATAAAACACTCAGAATTTTTTAAAATATTCAATAAAATAAACATTATTAATAAATGTTGAATTAAAAATTCTTAAATTTATAGTTAAAACTTAATTAAGTATATTTTTGAATTTTTTTTCTTACATGCATTATCATCAACGATCCATTAAAAATTGTATGAGTATCTAATGGTCCTGCTATGTTCACCATATTGGTCAGTGATACAGGTTCTGGGATCTCACGGTTGCATGCAGAACTGAAGGTTTTGCAGTCAAATTCATGACCTCTAAACAGTAAACCAAATTAAATTGAGTTCAATAATAGCATAGTACTCACCAGAAAATTCATGGCACCAGACACTGCAATAAATCAAAAGGGTATCTCTCAAATCTTTAATTCAACCCTATATTTATTTCATGCATTTATTCATCCATTTTCAAACTTCTTTTCAACACTAAATTTTAACAAGTTTCAGTTTTCATTCTCTCGCGCGCCGTGTAACGTTCTTTTTTATAATATATCATAGTTTATGTAATATTACATTATTAAAAAAATTACTAATGATGAGATTATGAGATACTTGTCTTCCTCCTCCTGTATGCATGCATATTCATCTCATTTTGGAGTTTGTTGTTGGTCTCTTGAAATTTTAAATCAGACAAGGATTTCAAGTGATAACATAACAAATTTAATAGCTTATATTGGTTCAGATTTATCCAACCTAATGAGAGATTATATAATCCTTGAATCTCAAACACATAACATCCAATGATACTAATATTCAACACATACATTAACTTACTACTATTGTAATAGCGTATATTATTCACTTTTTTTATATGAATGATATTTGGATGGTTGAAAAAAATAATATGTATTTAAATTATTTTTGGTTTCCACTCTTTTATAATATGAAACTATTGAAATATAGGAACAAATTCTTCAATTGGAGACTAATGAAGCTTTCATTCTTCGAAATAACATTAAGGTTTCAATATTAAGTTCATTGATTCATGACGTTTTTCTTTTTTAAATGATTTTCATGTTCCAACTTCAAATATATTGAGATAATATTATCAAAGCCATTAACCAGTTTTAGAATTTGAAATCCTTTCATAATTTTGTCTTTAAAAATGTCTTGAAGTCTTAAAAGAAGAATATGTATTGAATTATATTTTACTTGAACTCTTAAAGGAAGACAATTGGAATATTAAAATAACATCTAACAACCTATATTATTAAAATAATGTGAAGATAATGATAAGTGAATAATTGTTTATACTAAAATCAAGTTAATTATTACCATGTATTGTTATTAAATAATTAAATTTAATCTCATTTTGTTATTCCATAGTAATACTTTTCATTAAAAAAATAAGTTAAATATGTTTTTGGTTTTTAAACTATCGCGTGATTTTGGTTTTCATCTCTCTTTTAAACTTTGATCCATTTTTATTTCTCTCTTTTTAGAAAGTGTGGGATTTAGTCCTTCATAACCAATGTTGTTAGTTTTATTTTCTTACATGGCTAACAACGTGTCACGTCTTCAATACACATGTACAGTTAACTAATCAACGTGGCTACCACAAGTTTAATTTTTTTTAATTAATTTTTTTTAATGGGTAAAGGGTTGGTTCAATCAACTTCATTTTCTTTCAATAATAAAACCCTAAGGTTTCTCCTTTTATGCAAAACCCATGGTCAACACCAGGGCCACCTTCGGTTGTCGTAGTTGCACTCTACTAGTATGACCATTTTCCATCGCGACATGTGGCATTCGACTAAGGCTTCCTTATTCTTCTCTAAAATGAAAGTCAATGAGGGTGTTCATCTTCTTCCCCATTTGTGATATAGGCTCATGCTTCTAAGGGGTTTCTTTTTCCTCTATTCCTTTATGATATAGGCTCATGCTTCTCACACCTCCAACCACAGTCATCATTATGCCAACAACTGTTATTGTCACTAGCGTAGCCCTTTTCTCCTCCTCCTCTCTCGCGCAAGATCATTGTCCAGTCCAGGAACAAACTCTAGTCATCACCAACTTTTCCATCGACACCAACCGTGCAAGGAGAAAATCCTCTATTTCGTTGATGCCCTCCCTTTCTTCTTTTGTTTTATGTTTGAATGGGTAAATAATTATCTTTTGTGTGCATTGGTCTAAGTATGAGGGGTTATGGATGTTGTGTATTCTTGAAGTTGGAATTCACGATGGTGAAGGGAAGAAAGAGGTTTAGGGCTTGTGAGAAGAAGAATGAAGAAAGAGCTTAAGGGATGTGAAACGTAAAAGATGGTGGAATTTTAAAAAAATAATTTTAATTCAAAAATTAATATTAACTTTCCACGTTGATTAGTTAGTTGGACACATATTTTGAAGACTTGGCACACCATTAGTCACGTAAGAAAAAATATATCGGTGTTGGTTGTGGTGGACTAAATCTCGCACTTTTTAAAGAAGAAGGATGAAAATGGATCTAGACATATCATCCACTATAGTTAAGAAATATTTGAAACCATCAGTAGAAGAAGTACAATAGGCCCCCAAATATAAATATGAATTAAATCAAAAGGAGCTTTTGAAACAGTTGTACTTAATTGAAAAGGCAATTTTTTTTACTTAGAATAGTGATAAGTATCACAATGAGTGTATTTTGTATCAGGTAAAGTGGCATACATGGTGCATAATTTGATATAACAAGAAGAAGAAAGATGTCCTAGTCTAGAGTGCCAAATATCTATAGAGTTAGGTCTTATTGTAGAACAAGCAATAGAATTCTCATGAGTAATAGTAGCAGGTGAACCAAGGGGTGTGGATGTAGGAACTATCATGACATACAAGTTATCTCTATCTTCAGCTTTCTCAATCATCTGCAGGGTTGACTTGTCCTGTATTTCACATGAAAATTCAGAAATGGTAATTTTACAAGATATCGCAAAAGAAGTGGAAGTTTGAAAGAAAAGAAGGATGGTCGCCAAATCCGAGGCCAAAAAACTACTTCATGTTGGCTTCATTAAAAAAGCACATTACACAACATGGTTGACTAATGTTGTGCTAATGAAGAAAGCTAATGGGAAATGATGGATGTGTGTAGACTACACAGACTTTAACAAAGCTTTCCGAAATGATGCTTACCAGCTACCTAGTATAGATCAGCTAGTAAATGGAGTTGTGGACCATTGTATGCTAAGTTTTTTAAATGTCTACTTTGGATATAATCAATTCCCAATGATTGAAAGAGATAAGTTGCTAACAACTTTCATCAAAGAAGAGACCAATCATTGTTACGAGGTCATGCCTTCCCGCCTCAAGAAAGCTAGAACGACATATCAACAACTTATGGACAAAGTTTTGAAGCATTTGATTAGCAAGAGCATCAAAGTATATGTGGATAACATGGTGGTGAAATCTCTCACTATTCTCGGCATGCAAAGGATTTGTCCAATATTTTATAGACTTTAAGAATGTATAACCTAAGCTCTAATCCGAATGAGTGTGTACCTAAGATAGATGAAAACAAGTTCCTTGAGTTTAGAGTGAAGAAATAAAGGAAAGAGAGAAATAAAAAAAAAGAAAGAAAGAAAAAGTAATGTGATAAATAAGGTGACGAGAAGGACATAAAAAAAATCAAGGAAATAAAAAAGTTAAAGTAAAAAAGAATTAAATTTCAAGTATATTATAAGTTTGAGTACTTTTAATTGAATTTTTATTTTATTTATTAAATATTTAAGAAAATTTAATTTTTTTAATTGAAAATTTATAGTTTAACATTTTCTTAGCTTAGTGTCTTTAATGTTTAATATTATTTTTATTTCGTGATCTTGCTTACTTTTTTCGTTTATACTAATTACAAAATATACATTTTTAACATGTGGAAATAATTAATCAAGTAAAAGGTAATAATCATATTATTCCATTAATAACAAAATTAAATTGTAGAAACTCAGGTCGAAAATATAAAATTTTTAAATATTGAATAAGTATAACAATAATAATAATAATAATAATAACTAAATTAAAAATACTCAAAGACTTAAAAACTTAATTAAGGCAAGAAAAAAATAAAAATTACCTATGAATTATTGATATAATTGAATTTTAGGTTACAATATGTTTTCAACTATGATTTGTGTATAATTTTTACCTTAACAACATGATCTCGAGTTTAATAGTTTTTCTACATGGTATCAATCTTTCAAATGGATTGTTATATCTAAAAAAAGAAAAAAAAACATTAATACTAATTATTGATATATAACAATGTTATATGTGGAGATTTTAGGAAGAGGAATTTAGCATTTCTTCATATATAAATTTCATATATAAAAGGAATTCGGTAAACAGCTTTGTAAGCATTTTAATCGCTCATATTTTTATAATAATTTATTTTTTCAATCATAAT
Source organism: Vigna mungo (assembly GCA_036885675.1). Classification (NCBI taxonomy): domain Eukaryota; kingdom Viridiplantae; phylum Streptophyta; class Magnoliopsida; order Fabales; family Fabaceae; genus Vigna; species Vigna mungo. The sequence goes on from CP144697.1 coordinate 34,319,624, forward strand.
AAAATATTAGTTATATTTTTTTACATATTATACGAAATTTATTTTAGTTTTCTTGTCTTTACATGCTGAGCATGTCCTTGATTTAAATCAAAATTCTGGTTTGTCCTTGATTGTCAGCATTGTTTTTAGTTATTTATATCACACGTTTTTCAGCTATTTCAAATGTTTTTTTCTAAAATAAAAAAAAAAATAACAAGTTTGTATTTAAAAGAAGTTGTAGGTAGTTATCAATCTAGTCACGAGCACAGTGTAGGATCTCAATTACCTTAAAAATAAAAAATAAAATAAAATTGAGCATGTAAACAAGAATTTTACATATATACTATATCTCAAAAACATAACTTCACACACTAATTATATGTTTTCCTATTTTTTTGTCACATAAAAAATAGATTATAAATATAATAAGTTAAGTTGAGGAAAAAGGATTAACTGTACTTAAATATTTCTGGATTGGAGGGTTTTAATTTGAGTCTCTATATGTATTATTTGACTAACTAAACCTTTTTAATTCAAAAGTGATGTTACGGCTATGAATAATTGCCTGCCTATAAGAAAATTTGGAATATTTGGCTTTTCTTTCGTCTTAGCTTGTGTCTCTATATATTTGACTAACTTAATTTTTTAATTAAAGAAAAGGACCATTTTTTTAATTAAAGAAAAAGATTAGTTTAATAAGATTATGATAGCTAGTTTGGATTATTGTTATATTTGATTTTGATGGGTGACATGATGTGTAAATTAATTAATTAACTAATGTATATTCACATTTTCAGAATATTAATGTGTTACTAGAAAATGATTAGCACGATTTATTTTTTAGAATTTATATCCGTTACTTTTATATTTGGTATATATTATACTAGAAAATAAAATATGAAATATAAATTACTGTCATATTTAATATTGGTGTGTTTCACTAGTGAGATTAAGAAAGAATTTCATTATATATCGATATAAAATGTGTTTTATGTTTCCAATATTAATTAATATATATATATATATATATATATATATATAAATTATAATATTCATTTAAAGTAGAGATTACTAAAATTTATCAATAATTCTACTCATAAATGTTAAATCAAAACTAAAGACTACATATTACATACAAAAAACTAGTTATAAAAACAAACAATAATAACTATTAATTTTTAATGCATTAAAAAATATAATACGTTTTTATAATATATTACCGAACACTATAACATCCCATTTTAATAGCGAAAATCTATTAAATAAAAGTTACACAAGTGATAATCAACATGCAAATGAGATAGAAATATAACTACTATATTACATAATCCATGAAACATGTATTGAGTATAACAAGTTCTATATATACATATACATACATACATATATATATATATATATATATATATATATATATATATATATAAAAAAGAAGCTAGAATTTTCAAAGAGTGAAACCTATACATGATAGAACAAATCCAAACTAGATTGTTGTGTCTCCCTCACCCTGCACCGAATCAATTAGAACATATTCATCTGCTCACACTATTAAGGTGACGCAAACAAGAAGAAATAAATAGTTAGACAAATAGAGAAAAAAATGTAAGTTAGTGTACAAAAAGAGGTTTCACGAAACAAACATAGATATATTATAATACATTACTCATTCATAACATAACCAAATCACATTTGAAGACTCAAACTATATTCAAATATCCATATATGTACACTTGAGTTAGACTAGTGAAGTCGTGTACTAATGGTGATAACATATTGTTCTATCGAGTTGACACACACAAGGTTAGTCTTTTTCACGGTTATAAGAACCTTAGGGTCGTCCTTATGACAGGACCTCCTACCACTCTCACCTCCTAATCATCCTCCTCTACATAAGTATGAATAATTAGTAGAGTTCAAGATAACTACACCAAATGGAATAGTCCTTAACTCAATGCACACCCTAGTAAAACATACATTTCAAAGGATTCTCTCCTTGGAAATACACTATTACATTATCACTTTCATACCATGATTTAACAAACTCACATTCACAACAATATCATACATGAATAAATACCATGCATGCTTACAGTCATGTTAGCAATCCATGAAATTTCATAATGCATAATATCCATAGAATAGTTCACAAGGCATCATAAATTTACATTAAACATGCATAGCATCCATAGAAAATCACTTCATATAAGTCAAGATCAAAAAATCACATAACAACATAAAAGCTCTCCCAAAAGAGAAGCGCTTAACGCTAGGCCTGACCAATCAGCGCCAAAACTCTCACACTTTTGCTTGCTTAATGAGACATTGTCGTTCAACCAAAAAGTAAGAAAATAGCTCCAGACCTACAATGGTAATTGGTGCTCAACGGTACCCTGTCACTGCTCAATGTCAGACCATTCATAGATTTGACCACTTAACGATGGATACTAGCGTTGAGTGCCATAAAAAAAACCTGCAACATGCTCAACTATGATTTTATGAACTAGATACCTATTCAGATGACCAAATTAGTATTATTGACTCAACACTTGATCCAAAAACATGCTTTAGTGTCAAAGTAAATATCAATTTGCTCAAAATCACCAGATACTCAGTCCATTAGTTCAACACCAATCTAACCAATTTCACTTACCATACAAACATACTACACAACCAGATTTCAATAGCATTTCAACCAATTACAACATCAATTCCATCAATCTCAAAGAATAAAAAATAAGTAACGTTCAACCAGTAATCACAACAAGATTTTCCCATATCAAACTTCTAATATCAAGCCAATTCAAACATGTAACACAAATTATAAATATATCAATAACTTAGAAATATGGTAGTTAGCTTTCTTTTTCTAACATATGACTAAAACACTGTAGAAAACTTAAAAATTGCTTCAAACACACATGAAGCGTTATTTTCTCCGACAAACAATAGAAACATGTATACCATTAAAACCACTGATAAAAAAAACTCAAATTAATGACTCAAAAAACTCATTCAAGCTAAGCGAGACCTACATGCAACAAATATAAGAAAAGATCAAAGAAAAGTGATTAAAACTCAACTTACTCAAATGGAGAAATTGGTTGGTTTAAATTGAAAAGTTCGCCGCAAGGATCAATCCTACAATCCTGGTTCTCCAATCAAATGAATAGAGGATGAGAACTCTTAGAGAAAAATCAGATAGTTTTAGAAAAGGAGTTTTTAGAGAGATAATGTGTTTTAAAATTATAAAATCTGTTGTAACAAAACTATTTATATTAAAATATTTTAATATTAAAATAGTCAAATTTCACAAATATTAAACCATTCTCACTTTCAAAATATCAATTTCTAAGTTTTTACATAACCATATGTGTGTTTTTTTTTTTCATAATAACATAAAATAATAAATTATAATTGTAAAAATAAATATAAATAATATTTATAATTTGATTATAAATAACTTTTATTTATTTATTGATGATTTTTATCTGTTTAATTTAAAAAAAAGTTAGGAAAAATTAGAAAAAAAACATTAGACACAAAAGAAAAACATCTAGTTAGATTTAATGTCACAATTTAGTTTTAAAAAAAAATTGAAGTGTCATATTAACATTCTCAAAATTCTATAATACTGACGTGACTTACAGTTATGTAAAGTCACAATTTATTTAAAAAAAAAAAGTAAAGTGTCATATTAATATTCTGAAAATTCTATAATACTGACGTGACTTACGGTTATGTAATAGTCACATGTGTTATTTATTGCACTATGTAAAGTTTAACTGTAAAGTATAACAAAGTTAATTCATTAAAAATAACCTAATAATCATGACTATACTATTTTTAACGAATTCGAAGAACCAAATACTTTAGAATAAATCCAATTTAAATTATGAGTTATATGACAATGAAGAGGATTTCATCTCTACTTTTATTCTTTTATTACATAAATAAAATCATATGATAATATTGTATGTGGGAGAAATACTGGTTAATTGTCAATTAGACTGAATAGAATGTATTGATGATAAATGTTATATTATCTATATCATCTCTAGAGAGTGAATTCTACTAACACATTATATAATTATATTTTAATATTAATTAAACTAAAATTAGTCTTAATTTAAAGTTGGCAGAAATCGTAACCTTATTTCTAATATTAATTACAATCTTAATTTGACAAAATTAACCTTGATTTGTAATCTGTAGAATTTTGAATTTTAATTCTAAAACATTAATTATAATTTTTAGTCCACTAAAATTCTAATAATATTTATATATTAATTGTAATATTATTCTAATTCTATCTAATTAAAATGTAGTCCCTAAAATTCTAATTTAATGTTAATTTAACTAGAAAGGATTAATACAAATATAAAATAAGGTTTGAAACAATTTTTACACTAATTTCTAGATAATAATTCATTTAAATGAATTAAACTATTTTTTATAACGTGAGAAAACATATAATTTAGTTTTTTTCATTTATCAATGCATCACATATTGAGTAAATGTGAACACTTTTTGTAGCTTTACAAAAAGAACTTTTGGGGTTCATTTATATATATTATTTTTATTGTGATTGAGAAACATTTTCTTTTGATAATATACAAAAAACCTTTTATTTTTGTCTCACTCGTACAAAATTTATTTTTCATTTATTTTGATAATATTTTTACTGATAACACATTAATAAAGCAAAACTATGCGTCCTTTCCATTTTTTTCTCCTTTTTCTCTCCTATCTCATCTCTTTCTTCCATTTTTTTTTTATTTCTCTCTCCAATTTTTCTTCTCTTTCTGTAAGATTTTTGGTATTTGATTACATCAAAAAGTAGCTATTGGAACGAAGGAACATTCACCCGGGCAAATTTTAAACGGAAAAAGTTAAAGATTATGGCTTAATCCCTCCATTGGTCCTCATATTAGTGTCCAAATTTAAGTTTGGTCTTCAAGTTTTGAACTGTCTCAATTGGGTCATAATTTTTGTAAAAATGCACACATTTTACCCCAACCGTTAACTGATCTCAGACGACATTAATTGATGTTGAGATGTATTTTTTATTTTAGGCTTAATCTCTCCCTTGGTTCTTATGTTTGTGTGAAAATATCAGTTTGGTCCTCAAGGTTTTTTTCAAGTCTTTATGAAATGCAAACATTTTACAACATTTTACCCCAACCGTTAAGTGTATTGAGACGGTGTTAACTTTGAACTGAGCTGTGATTTTTTCTATGGTTTTTCTTTTTCCTTCCAATCACTTCACATTTCACTCATTCCTCCACCCTCAAACCCCCCGACTCACACCTTTTCTCCCTCTCAAACTAAAAAATGCCGCCGTTGTCGACAGTTCAAAAATTATGACCCAATTGAGACATTTCAAAACTTGAAGACCGGATTGAGATTTTCACACAAACATAAGGACTAAGGAAGGGATTAAGCCTAAAATAAAAAATACATCTCAGCATCAATTAACGCGGTTTGAGACAACTTAACGGTTAGGGTAAAATGTGTGCATTTTTACAAAAATTATGACCTAATTAAGACAGTTCAAAACTTGAGAACCGAACTGAGATTTGCACACAAATACTAGGACCAAGGGAGGGATTAAGCCAAAGATTATTTATTCTCTTGTTTGCGTTACGATTTTGAAATTTATATTTATGAATTTAGTATAAAAAAGCCATCATCTCAACTTAGTGTAATTTATATTAAAATTTTATTATATTCGAATATCATTAGATTTTAAAATAATTTTGTTACTTGATATTGAAAATTGCTTTAAATATAACCATTTTAAGTAAGAGGAAAGTTGTTTATGTCTTTTATAGAAAGTAAATATATTGAGTTTTATGCAAGGATTGTGATTAGTTAAAAAATTATTTGTATGCTTTATTGGATTTGGTTTAATAAATGATGATTTAAAATGTATTGAATTAGATTAATTATTTGAATTGTTTAAAAGTTGTATTATTAAAATGATTTTGAAAATATATATAAAAATGGATTGATTTTTTTTTTTTTTGAGATTGCATTTTCTAAAATTTACTGTCATGCGAAAATAGAACAAAAATATAGAGAGAAACACTTTGAATTTTTCTTAACCTTCCAACAGTCAACATTAGTATTGGAACTCAGCTGCACAATTCTTCTATTCTTGCAAAAAGTGAGGCATTTTCATTAAATTGGCAATTAACCAACCCTCATTATCTTATTTTTCTGTTTATAAACTAAAAGGATCAGATTTACTTAAAATTTTGACAAATTCATAAAGTGTCAAAATCATATATCAAAATCATATGAAATGTCAGATTATTTTTGTGTATTTTAGGTTATATATTGGTTATTACTATAAACTATAAACTTTGTACAAGTCCTTTCATATGTTTATAGTATAATAGATGATTAGATTTTGAGGGTGTTACAAAGTCAACAAAGAAAGCATATGAAGATTAATCTACAGTGATTTTTAATATACCGATATGATTTCTAAAGAAAGCATGGTATTATTAATTTCTCAAGCTAGCACAGGTTTTAGTACACCAGTTATAAAATAAAATAAAATATATTGTAAAATGTGATTTCACCATCAAGTTCTGGAGCAATGTACAACCATTTAAAATTTTGAGGCCTTTATACATTGTATTTATGAAGGGCATTAATATAGACATATGCCGAATTTTAAACCAGAGCTGCATTCGTTCATGATCTGACTTTATATGGCCACAGCATATTTATTTGCCTGAGCCATTGGACCACCATTTAATTCTCTCTGATACAAACGGGGACACTCATTAAAGCAATGTTTCATAATAAAAACATTATATTTAACTTATTATCTTTCCAATGTTTAAGATTCACGTACAACGTAATAATGCAAGGCTTTGGATATTTTATACCTCTAGGTTACATTTTGTTGGCTTTAGAACTTACACGAACGTTCATATATATGGTTCAACATGCATAATGTAGCATGTATTAAAATTCTCTCTCTTTTCCCACTTCTCTCTCAAATATAATCACACATGGGATGTTTAACCCGTGTATAAAATAGGTATAAATAGTTGTGCAAGAAGTGGTAGTAATATATCTATGTATTTGAACAAAAATAATGGACAATCTCCACAACCTACAAAATCCCTCGTATACGATGTTTTTACACCCTTATCATTATGTCATCTTTCAAGTTTATCAACAAGTTATATGAGATTCCACACATCTCCACTATAAAATAATCTAACATCTCCTAACCATTTAAATGTTTGATAACACCCTTGAAGTATAATTTAGGTTAATGAAAATAATAAATAAAGTCACTCGTACAAAAATAGCATACAACGTCGAATATTTTTTTTCTTTCACGTCGAATTCGAGAACGACATAATATCAAGAGACGTTAAATTTAACGTCCAATTTTGTCAATATATGATGTTACTTTACCGTCGAATTTTGTCAATATACGACGTTAATCAATTTTTTTTAATTAATTGTGATCCTTTTTCCTACTCTATCAAACCTGAAAAGCAGAAAAACAACAAATTTCAGTTTTCTATATTTTATAAAGCATGAATTATGAACGGTAATGTAGGACCAACAACAAAGAACGATAACAAACAACAAACAAGTTCAATCAAACAATAACAAAAAACAAGTTCAACCAAACAACAACAACAATCAAGTTCAACAAAAAATAACAAGAAACAAGTTCAACAAATAAGTTCTTCAAAACAAAAACGAAAACGAAAACCAATCTTCAAAAGATGGGTTCATCAAAATAAAGTGTCGCCACCCATGAGAGTGAAAACATAATGCGCCTATGAAGGACAAGAACACGAAAATAATCGGTGAAAATAATCGGTGAAAACAAACAAAAATCATACCAAAGTATTTAATTAACATGCATTTGTATCAAACGAAATAAAGATTACATGTGATGGTAGTCAAACTTCGTTCGAGAAAAGTTTGAACAGAAAATAGGGTCTCGCACAGTGAATGAATTTTCAATCTCCCGCTCAAATTTTTATTGAATTCACTAATCTTTTGATGTTTAACACAGGGACATTCGATGTTTTATATCCTTTTACGTCGAATTACAATTATAAACGACGTTTAATAATTGCATTTATTTACAAAAATGTCACCGGTCATTTTTAACGTTGACTATTGAATAGTTAGACATTAACCGTGTGACGTTATACACTGTTTTTGCACTATAGTGAATAGACCAATCATATAATATAATCTAATAATGTAATAATAAAATATTAATTTATTTTCTTTCTTCTCTTTATCAAGAAATAAATACATGTCTTACATTTTTATTAATTTAATAATAAAGATAATTTTGTATTTACAACTCAAGTGTTTAAATTTAAAAGGATAAATGATAACATAAGAGTTATATAAAAATTACAACTCAAATAATTTTATTTGTTTTTCAAACAATGTAATGATGAATAATACGATTATAAGTACAATTCACAATCTATAGAGAATATACTAAATTAATAGCAAAAGTCATGTTGATGATGATGAAAGAAATTTTGAATTAGGATTAAAGAGACTAACTAAACAAAATTATAAAAGCATAATAATACTTTCATGAGAGAATAGGAAGATAATACAACTATATGAGAAAAGGATGTTATTGTGCCTACAAGAGCGGAATGATACATGAGAAAAAAAAAACTAGAAAAACAGAAAGGGGAAGAAATAAAAGGACCTTGGTCGAGAGAGCTAACATAGAGCAAGAAACCATGAACAGAAGAGACTGTTATTATTCTATCATCCCCTTAAGCTAGGATAGATGTTAGTCATTCCCAACTTAAAATGAAAGTGTTTGAAAAGAGCATGAGTCAGAGGTTTGCAGCTTGTTGAGTGATTGAAATGGGTAAAAGCTTTAAGATGTGACAATCTATTTCAATGTGCTTAGTGAGTTCATGAAACACCTGGTTGGAGAAAATTTGGATAAATGAACGATTGTCACAATAAACTATAGCATGTTGAATGATTGGGATATGAATATCCTGGAGAGCATAAATGATCCATCGTAGCCCACAACTGAAGGAGACTAGAGCACAATATTATGCTTCTTATGAGCTTTGAGAAACAATGTTGCTTTTTGGATTTCCAAGAAATGATAAAATTTCCAAGGTAAATCAAGTAATTAGGGATGACTTTTCTATAATCAGAACAGATGGCCCAATCAGAGTCATTATATGCTTTGAGCTAATTGATATTGCTACTTTAGAGAAAAATACCATTGCTACGGGTTCCCTTTAGATATCTAAGAACGCGATTAACAACTTGTTAATGTAAGGTGGTAGGAGATGAGACAAATTGGTTGACATTGTTGACAAAGAAGGTTATGTCAAGTTTGGTATTGGTAAGATAGATTAAACGCTTGATAAGTCTGCGATAGGAGGAGGCATTTTCATCATTAAGGAGAAGGTGGTCCAAAAGGTAGAGTTTAGACCATATTCATAGATACTTCAACTCTTCTTGTAGATGCTAGACCATGGCAAGGGGGTATGCCATCAGTAAAGCAAGGATTTGTTCTACCAAGGGTATAGGAATCACACTAGAATTTGGGTTCTAGTGATTCAGGAATGAACCTAGGACTACAAGTAAGAGTATTTCTAGTACATTGAATGATTTGCATATTAAATAGACAATATAGTAGTGGTGCAACATAAAAAGATGAGATGAAATCCAATTATAGCCTTCACTCCATTTAATCTATCTAATATATACTATTATCCATTTTTCCATGTACTTTTTATCAAAATCCAAAAAACCAAAAAACTAACAACCAATATACTTGCTAAATCACTATGGATACAACACTTGTTGGTACTATTGCACACCAATACACTTGTTGGAAAATTATTCTTAGAAAAACATCATCAAGTATTGATGTAACATAGGCAACCAGAAACACACATAATAGATATATCATATAGTTTTCCATTCAATTTTTCATAAGGAGAAGCAAAGGAGTAGACATGTAATTTATCAACAAAGTAGTATATTCAGCAATAAAACACCAAAAAATTGTTGGCAAATTAGCTTGAAACAAGAGAGAACAGGTAACGCTTAACAAATGTTGGTGTTTGCATTCAACTATGTCATTTTTTTTGTAAGGTCTCATTACAAGTGATTTGATGGTTGATGCCTTTAAGGGAGAAAAAATTATGCATGGCAAATTCAATACCATTATTTGTGTGAATGGTTTTGACAATGGTGGAAAACTAGTTTTCTATGTTGGTGATGAAATCAATGATAATTTTTCGAACAAAAGATTTGTCAGTCATAGATATTCACCAAGTATAGGGAAAAAATCATCCACAATAGTCAGGAAGTATTTAAAGCAACACAAATATCGCAAGGACCTATATATGTATGTGAATAAGATTAAAGATTTTCATGGTGCGAGAAGTATTGATATGAAAAGGTAACTTTATTTGCTTAGCACGATGACAAGTGTCACATATTTATGTGCAATCATGAACAGTGAAATCACATTTAAGTTTTGAACTATTCAATCGGGTATCAAAAGGATGTCCTAATCTTAAATGTCACAAACTGGTATTCTTTACAATATTATTGGAAAAATTCGAAGTAAAGCTAAGCATATTTGAAGAAAAATCTAAAACATACAAGCCACCATTGATTCTAATTATATCAATCTTCTCTTTGGTGTGGATGTCCGATATGAGAAACCATGAAAAGAAAAAATCAGTTAACAATTGTTAGAAGAAATACATTTGGATATAAAGATAAGATTGAAATAAATATATGGAACATAAAGAACATTTGAGATTTGAATTATATGATTGAAAATCACAATTCAAAAATACTTACAGAAAATAGTATTACCATTAGGCAAGGTAATTTATATAAGTTTGATGTGATTGTAAGATGAAACACTTTGCAAAAAGACACTTATATGGTTTATAACGTTATAATCATGAATCCATTTGTTTTCAAACAAATTAGAATCAAGGATAAATTGGTATTACCTAAGCAAGATTGATTGGCCGAAACAAATCCAATGTGGTGAATTTAGGCAGGAATAGAAATATCTTTCAGATTATGGCTTTGGAAAAGCTTTACAAGAACTTGAAATTATTCTGGTGCAAGGCAAATGTACTCAAAATCTTCAAAGTTACTTTCTTTGATATTTCCATTGTCTTCTTGAACAAAAGTTTTGTGAACCTACGCTTGCTTGTTGTAGAACTTATGACTCGATGGATTACAACGCTTCTTATAGCGGACCTCCATGGTATGGCCACTTCTGTTGCAATGAATGTAGTGTTTTCTAGTAGTATGAATATTCTTAAAACTTTTGTGTTGATTTAGGAATTCATTCTTCCTATAATAGAAAATTTCATTGTCTCCAAATTTGCCACAATAATTACAAGCAGTGAAAGAGGTCACAATATTGTTGTCTTAAGTATTAACAATGGCTATAAATTTTCAGCGAACAATTGTCTTTCCTGTTGTGACACCAACAAAAAAAATTTGGTGATATCCAGAATAAGATCCAACAAAATCACATATGATGTGATATTATAGTAAATTGGTCATTTAGGCATCCTAAAAATTGCATAACTTGATCATCTTGCTTTCTTTGTGATACGATCTTGTCCATGAAAGAGTATGATCTTTTTTGAATTTGAATCATCAAGGGCCACAACAAAAATAAATCATAGAAGAATGCAGAATAAGACAGAAATGGGGACGCCAAAATCTAGTATATTGATAAGTCAAGTGAAGATTTGCCACAAAGATATTAATCTTAGACAAAAATCAGAGTTCTAATCCAAGAACCACGAGAATCCTCTCCAAAAAGTGGAAATGCATAAATTATAACTCAAAAATGTCTACGTATGTATTTGGTGACCCTATATATATATAGGTGCAAATGTTTAAGGCGCCTAAGAAACCCTAAAAGGAAGCCCAAAGACATTAATTAAAATAAAATTAAAATTTATTTAATTTCCTAAATTAATTTTCAATTTTTCTCATGATCTGCATGTTCTTTAAATTTCTTTCTTCATGGACATTTTAAGATTTAAGGAGACGTGTTTTGATCTTTGAGATTTTCATAAATTAATAGCAAACTCATTGAGCTACGTTAGGCCATAGCTTAGAAGGAAGTAAGGAGATGGTCCCTTCTGGTGGTATGGATGCGGAAGTAAGGTGGGATAAAGTATTATGATGGCAAATGGTGGTGATAACGCATGACCTTGGGCTATATGGTGAAGATGGTGAAGAGTTTGATGGTTCAAGGAGAGCTTAGGCTAACTCCATCAGGTAGGTGACTAGAGGGGCCTCTAGGGTTGCTCTAGTCTTGATGTAGGAAGTGTTTGGCCCTAATTTGGCAGCATAGCATTACAATAATCCAAGATGAAATACAAGGGCGGAGAAACCTCTATTTATAGGCCAAGGGTGTCTCCTTCTAACCCTAAAAACATCTTTTGAAAACCTAAAAGCAAAACCTAGCCGTCATGCATGTAATGGCCAAAAATTGTACACCATTAGGAGGGAGACAAGTGTTAAAAATCATCTCCAATGGTGGAGGAAAATGTTGCCACTACCAAAAAGAAATTCTCTCCACTCCTAAGGTGTCATGTGACCACTTCTAAAAAGCAAATCCTCTCCAATGGAAGCATGACACATGGCACATAAGTTCCACTTGGTTTGGATTATGGAAAATCATATGCTACTTACGCCTTAATACAAGCCTTAATCAAACCTACACTACATAGCGAAATACAAGGCCTAAATCCTACAGTACTCCTCCTTCTTCCATGATGGCCCAAGTGATGCAAACCTTTATTTCTCCTTCCAAAGATGGTTCTTCTTCCAAAGATGGTTCTTCTTGGAGGAATTTGGCCATGCTTCTAGTGGTTGGACCCTTGGTTATGAGTTTGTCATCATAGAACCTTTGAATTGCAAATGTTCTTCATCAAATTCTTCTCATATATGTTTTAGGAGATAGTCCTTTATCATGTCCTCTTTATTGAAGAGGATTTGTCCTCAAATTCATATCATATGAAGATTCTTTATCACTTTGTTTCATATCTTTCAAGACTTCATAATTACAATTGTGTTTGCAAGCACATACAAGTTCTGGCCGAAAATTCTTATCTCATGATGCATAGTTTAGTAAAATATTAAAAAATATTAGGGTCACATTAATGAAGGGTGGCAACCTCAAGTTGAAGACTTGATGCGTGAGACTGCCTTAAGAAAAACTATTTTTTATATCAGAAGATTTATCCATCCAAAGGATGCTTTGTTTGATAGATGTAGAGATTGAATGAACCAATCACGAGACAACCATGTTGTTTCATCGATTCCAGGCAACATAACTTGGCTTGTCTTTTTCATGTGGATGAACATTACCAAGAACAAATTCAATTTTGTTTTTCGCACTATGTGTAATGAGCATCGAGCGATTCTAAGCATAATAATTTGTATTATCAAGAACAAGCAAAATGAGGGAAATAACAAGATTGTTGCTAGGATGAAGATAAAGATAAGTGTGCACAAAACTTTCTTCTGTCATGAAAACACAAGAATGAAAAAAAAAAACAAACCAAAGAAAGAAAAAAAAGAAAACAAGTAATCAGACTTACGTGCAACAAAACTTTTCAATATACCATAAACGATTATAGATGTAATTCACATTCTGAAGAGAATTTACTAAAGCAATAACAAAAATTATGTCAATAATGATGAAAGAAATCGTAAAAGAGAAGAGGGTTAAAAAAATTAACTAAACACGTCGTAAAAGCAAAATAATACTTTGATAAGAAAATAGGAAAAATTGTGAGAAAAGAGGGTTACTGCTCCTATAAGAGGAGAATGAATATATAAAAAAAACATGAAATACAGAAAAAAAAACAGACAAAAGAAGAAACAAAAGGACTCTAGATGAGAGAGCTAACAGAGAGCGAGAAGACACGAACCGTATAGACTGTTATTATTGTATCAATGCACGAACCAAAGCTGATTTGCAATTTCTAATCTTGCTATGTAAACTACTTCTCAATTATGGTTTTGCAATAAGATGTAGTGGGTATACTTTTGAAAACAATCTAACACTGTGATTCGTGAAAACTTAGGTAGAATAACGATAAAAGAGAATGGTATGTACTAAGGATTATTCTTAGAACTAATTGCTCGAGAATTATGGATAAGAAAGTCATAAACATTCACCCTTGTGTTGGCTAGATAAAAATCTACCCTTGTCTTTGCCAAAATAATTGCTCTGCGGTTACTTTGAAATAACCATTACCAAAATCGATTTTTTAAGGATGACCTTAAGGGTAAAGGTTAGGAAAAGTTATAAGAAAATTTATCAGACAAGAAAATTAAGTATTTTAGCATCATTACGTACCTCACTTCAAATCTAAACTGCCATAAAATAACTTTTAACTTTTTTGTTCCAACAACATAAAATTTATTTTCTATGACAATTATGTTTGTTTACGTGGACATGGAAACCACTTTTCAGAGATCTCCAAGGCAATTCAAGGGAGTTTAAAAAAAAGTTCCTTTCTACAGAGATCTCATCAGTGAAATAAAAAAGAAGTAACTGTAAAACAGAAGCATATAAATGTACCTTTTCGGTGTAAAATAATAACAATAATAATAAATTTCAATAAATATTTATAACCACCTTGTGGCTAGACCAATTCACTGAAAATTCTTTAAGATATAAATTGTATTTTTTTTTTGGTGAAGTTTGGTACAGAAAATGAAAATTGTTTAACACGTGACGATGTGAATACTTCTTTTGACATAATTTAGGTTCCACTATTTTCAAATTCGAATTGAATTATAGAGTAGATTTAGATTTTTAAATTTTTCTTTATTTTATTCCTAACATGTATCTTCTATATAAAAAAAAAGTAATATTTTTTGCATGATTAGCTTTTAAATACTTTGTGAACTTAAAACATGGTCAAACCAATTTAGACTTCTAGAGGTTAGAATAGGACAATTGTTCCCCTCTTTTTTTCCACCCTACTAAACATCAACGATAAACCTAACCTAAAACTTAATGGAAAATAATTGAGAAATATTCACTATATAAATTTTGTTTTAATTAACTATCTATACAGTTGATATGGTCAGTGTAACCTCTTCATTTAAATTATCTTGTACCATATCATATCATATCTCATATATATATATATATATATGGACGACTTTGAAGTTGGTACTTAATACATGTTGCATAATTATTGCTATGTTATATTATGTTTCTCCAAATTATTTTCAGTCTAATCCTTGTACTTGTATACTAAAACTGATAAAATAATTAATTTAGAATATATATATATATTATCTTACGAATTATTTTTATATAATTAAGTTAAGTTTAAAATTTAATTTTTAATATATTTTATAAATCGATTTTATAAAGTTAAATTAAATTTTAAACTTTTCTGTACACATACCTTACAATTCATTATTATTAAGATGGTTTATATTAAAAAAATAAGAGAACCTTGTAAAAGAAACATATAATTTATTTTGATAAAAATTATAAATATTAAAGTAACAAATAATGAGTGGATGGAACAATATATCATCTAACAGGATAAATATGACTTTCCAAACATAAAATAGAATAGCAACGTTAATTTCAATTCAGTGGTGCTCGAGTATAATCATTTTGATTATGTCAAACAATAGTAGGTGAAGTTCTGGAGTCAAGAGTGGTTGAGGTTCTGGGTATGTTGTTTATGGAAAAACTTGCTTGTGATTTTAGCCAGTTGTTACTATCGAGTTTAGAATTTGTAGTATGAAGAAAACAAGTCTGGTCAACACGACTTTATGAAATTCCACAAAACCAGAGAGTTTTTGAGAATTCATTGACCGCATTTTTCAAGGCAGGTATTCTGGCACAAGCATCACTCCCACGAACTTCTCTCTTATCCTATAGACCAATTCAACAAACTGAACTTCCATTACTGTTTTGGGGTCTATTTACAGTATGGTTGTTCTACCCAAAATGATTTTGCATTTCTAGAAATTACTCTAATATTCTTAGAGATATTATTTTAACAGACAATTGTACATCTAACTCTACTTTCTCTCTTTACTGTGCCAAAGGAAAAATACAGTTTTTTTAGCTCATCAGGAAAGTAATTAGCTGAAAGAAAAGCATTCCATTGAAGAAAATTGAAAAAGTTATTGTAATATTCTTACTTATAAAAGATACTTATTCTCAAGTGGGTAATATTATTCAAATATATGCAAGTTGGTACTATATATTAGCAACTCTAAGAAAACACTCCGTGAGACTTTGATAATGATTATTATTACGTTCCCCTTTTGCTTAGTTTTCATATATTCCTCTCTTATACGTAACATATATGTAACTTCATAATTTAGATGCTAGCAATATTATTTTCCATTCTTTACATCATTTTCAGGAGAGCTACCTTCTAAGCTAATCAATACCATTTCCAAATATATTCTACCCCACCTTAAAAATAGTTAATGAACACATCAAATTTGGATGTCATATTCTAAACACTCTTAATATTTTCAGTTCTCAATTCAAAGCTATTTATGAAGTATGACCATGATTCAACCCTGGTTTCTTGGTTTAATAAATAATGAAAATTATGCAAGAAAATAGAAGAAAGAAAAGAAAATGGAGGACCGTTTAACTTAAGATGAAACATATGTACAAAACCGCACCTCAAAATTTTCAAAATATTTGCGGGATTGGTCAAACAATGAAAGATGTCGTTTTCCTCTTGAATACCACCCTTCTCACTCTGTCATATTTTTCCAGTTAGAGTCCCACTGTTATTAGAAACAAAAGTTTGACCAAAGACTATACACCCCTTTAAATGGACCACACACACTCTGTGTCAAGTGTGTGTATAATAATATCCCTTCTATCTTCTTACCCTGTGTTGTGTTGTGCTGTGTATGAGAACCCAAACAGAAACAAAGAGAAAGAAGCATCACAGAGAGAAAACAAAAGCATTACGATTAAAGGAAAATAATGGCTAAGATAAGGGAGAAGTTATACGTCACCGTTCCGAGTCTCTTTCGGTGCCCAATTTCAATGGATGTCATGCAGTCCCCTGTAAGCCTCTGCACCGGCGTCACATACGATCGCGCAAGCATTCAGCGCTGGCTTGACTCAGGACACGACACGTGTCCCGCCACCATGCAGGTTCTTCCCTCCAAAGACTTCATCCCCAATCTCACGCTTCACCGCCTCATCCGCCTGTGGCTCCTCTCCGCCGAACCTCCCTCGCCGGATTCCTCTGCCGACAAACTGCACTCCCTCCTCCGCCAAATCCAAACCGCTGACGATGACCTCGCCGGAACCCTCTCCAAAATCGCCGAATTCGCCACAACCTCCGGCGAAAATCGTCGGAAACTTGCCTACTTCCCCGGCTTCGACGCCGCTATCGTACGCGCGCTGGCCAGGTGCAGTTCGCGGATAGATGCGTCGGAAAACGCTATTTACCTTCTCGACTCGGTCCTCCGAGAAAACGGAAATCCAGAGAAGATGCGAAGGCTAATTTTCGACGCTCGCCAACAATGCTTTGATTCGATGATTTTCATTTTACGAAACGGATCTTCGAAATCGAAGATTGAAACGGTTAGGTTTTTGGAGTTTCTTGCGTGCGACTTTCAGTCCTCAAAATCGATCGCGGAAACGCAAGGACTGTTGTCTTTGGTAGCGGGTTTTTTGAAGGACGGTGGAGAGGAGTTACGCGAGGCCGTTTTGTTGTTTCTAGGCGTCCTTTCGGTGACTCGCTCCGCGAAGGTGGAACTAGTTAATTGCGGTGTTGTCGAATTGGTTTCGAAATTGTTACGAGATTGTTCGTCGTCAAAGACGGCGGAGAGGTGTCTGAGGGTGCTGGCGGTGGTGGCGACGTGCGCGGAGGGGAGGGAGGCGATGGCAGCGGAGCCTTCGTGTGCAGCGGCGGTGGTGGAGAGAGTGACGAAGGCGGTGAAGGTGGCGGCGGAGGACGCAGTGGTGGTGCTGTGGAGCTTGTGCTGTTTGAGCGGTAATGTGAAGGTGAGGGATGACGTGGCAAAACGAAACGGCGTGGCAGTGATTTTATTGGTTATGCAGAGAGGGTGGGAGGAGCACGTGAGGAGCATGTGTGTGGATTTGATTAAGGTTTTGAAGGATGCGTGCAAGAACAACGGGTTGGGGTTGGAACTCGGAACCTATGACACCAAAACCACTCATATCAAACCTTGCTAATGTTGTGATGTTGATGAAGTTGAACCAACTTTCCTTTTTTGGTAAAAAGTTGAATCTTCTTTTAGCATGTTAACAAAAGAATGTTTCATGTTCGTTTCACTCTTTTGTTTTATTGGAAAGAACCAAAATGTATATTGGTAGAGAATAATAATATTCGAGTATGACATATAGATTTGGAATTTTGAGTTTGAAGTTATGTTTTGGATAGGTTAAGGAAGTTCTAGCTAATCAAAAACTTACATAGACTAAATAGATAAGTTTTTATGACCTAAACAATGTCTTAAACTTTTGGGTGATGGAGAAAAAAAATTTATACATTCGCTCACTAGAAATAGGTTCTAACGGTTTTTATTACTTTACAAAATGAGTCTAACGTTTTTATTACTTTACAAAATGATATTTTGACATATAAACTTTTACATTTATTTTATATTATTATTTTTATTTTTATTTTTTTTAAAAGTGTAATTTTTTTTATGATTATTTTATTTTTATAATGTGTATCAAATGAATGTAAATGTGTGCTATCCTATCATTATTCTTATAGTAATGAAATGAGAAAAAAGATCTTATATGTTTGAAAGTTTGTCGTTTATTTCATTGATGAATTTACCCACAGAAAAATTCATTAGTAATATGAGTTGTAGATTATCGACGAAATTTAACGATAAAATTGACTATTAGATACATTGGTTATAGGTAATTTAAATTTTTAAATTTGACACTGAAATCTCAATGAATTTGGGTTTAGTAACGAATTTAATTTTATCAATACAAATTGGTTAGTAATTAGGAAAATTCTTGTAATTCTTTCATTTTCCATCCATTCTCAAATAATTCCTATATCACCTCATCTTTTTTTTCCTCCCTTTCTTCTTCTTCCTTCACCCAGTCATGGTTGCATTTCTCCACGTCTAGTTTAGGACTTATACCTAGAAATACCACCATCAGAAGCATCACCACGTCTTCCTTTTGTTTCCCAATCATGTAAGGCTCTTTTCTCCAAGATCACCCCCCCCCCCCCCCCCCCCTTTCCAATTGTTAGTCATTGCGCATCTTTCCATCACCACAACAATTCTCCTTCCTTCACTCAATCATGAATGAGATCCTCTCTTACATTCTAAAATCCATTTTTTGTTATGAAACTTGAGGAAGAAAAGGATCTTGTAACTTAAGCATGTATATTGTATGGGAAACCAATGAATCAAGCACAAGTGGAGAAGAAGAAAAACTTTGCTTAATTGTTAATCAAACATAAAAAAGTGGAAGTCTAAGTAATTATTTCCAATATGAGTTTGTTGATAAAAGACAAATTCTTTATGCTTTCAATCAATGCGTGATAAATCCAAAAGGCTATTTTTTAAATCAATATGATAAATGGACAAAATAGATGGCTAGAAAATAGAGTTAAATGAATATAAGAGAATAATACAAACCTCTAAATTGTTTTAGAAGGTTTGTATATGACTTACAAATTATCTTATGGTTGTGGAACTCAATTGAAAGGGGAATTTTTTGAATGTGAATCTTGTAAAAATCTGAAAGGAAAAATTAAATATCTTGAAAGAGAAATTGCAAGGTTAAGAGTTGGAAAATATAACCTCATTGCCATTATAGATTCTTAAAGAGACGTAAATGATAAATCTGGTCATGGTTTTATTCATGTTAGAGTCATAGTTAGGAATATTTGTTGTTGGACAAAAACCAAGAGAGGGAGGAGCGGAGGTGGTTGAATTGGTTTGATACTAAAAATTAAAACTTTAATCTTTTTCTCTTAAAAATAAAAGTTTTTTAAAAAAATTTACTTTATTTTAACTTACCAATCGCAATAGTAAAATAAAGAGTGTAGAGAATAAAGAAGATTGCATATTTATTTTATATTGATTAAAAAAAATCACACATTCAATTGTTAATCAACTCAATTACTCAATTACAGTGATTAATCAAACAGTTGGAAAAAGGTTGACTTCATTTCAACACTAAGAGGGGATGAATTGGTGAGATTTCAAAATCAGAGTCTTTTTAAAATCTTTTTCGCAAAGTGTAAACCTTTACAAAGTTTCTTGAATCACAAGGAATGAAAATTCTAAGTGCAGCGGAAATACAAAGTAGATTACGTAAACAGGTAAGTCGACTGAATGTAAAAGTGTAAGGATAGAGAAATCAAACGCATATTTTTATACTGGTTCGACCTCAATGCCTACTTTCAGTGTCCTTCCACAATCCAGAAGCAAATGCACTATAATGAAGGTTTTTATAACAAGGCTTTTATAGAGACCTCCACGTCAAAAATATAAAACACCTCTTTAACCCTCTAACCAAAATATAGGCAGTACACACAAAGATCTGCAGCAAGATATCCCCTCTTCTGCAATCTTTAAACCCACTTTGAACAATCCTCAAAGTGTCCAAACTCCACGAGTCAACCTCCTATAATCACAACAGGAAAAACCAATCTCCAGTAGATTGAAGGCAGTCTTGATCAACAAGAATACACTAGTTGTGCAGAATTTGATCAAACAGTAAGCTTAATACACGTGTCCTTCAAAGAACCTCTTCAAAGATAGATCACCATTGTCTTCTTAATGAGTTCTTGGAGAAAATTCTCAAAGATCACAATCTGTAAATCAAAATGAAAGTGTTAGAATTTCCAAAGTCCTTGTGATCAACTGAGTCACGTCTATTTATAGTTTTCTCTAAATCAGATGCTCCTATAGTGGACTATGCTACTAATAAAGTCGACTCTCATAAAACAGTTATAAC
Source organism: Vigna mungo (assembly GCA_036885675.1). NCBI lineage: Eukaryota > Viridiplantae > Streptophyta > Magnoliopsida > Fabales > Fabaceae > Vigna > Vigna mungo. The sequence goes on from CP144697.1 coordinate 34,340,631, forward strand.
AGTTAAGTCAAATAGTAGCTATCAACAACAACCAAATTGATTTTGCATTTAATCAGTTGACTATCAATAAAAGCTTTGACCAATAGTTGAAATATAGTTGTTACTGTACACAAGCATAACATAATTTCAAATCAAATAACTAAGTCGGATCCACTACGCTTGTAGTCGACTTAGGCACATCAGCTCAGTTTGAAAAACTTTTCAATGCAAAATCACTCACAGCACTAGTTTTGAAAATTTGTGCATAGTCACGAGTTTTAATTGACTTCTTCATAATGAAGTCGACTTAAAACTTGCAGTTATGCCACACAATATAAGCTCATAAAAGTGCATGTGGTTTTCTCTTCTAAACATATGTAATGCTATAATAAATGATGTATCAGATATAAGCTCAGTGAATGTGCATTCATATATCAAGATCAACACAAACATGTTCAATAAGATATCATCCACAACGAGGAATAAAACATGTAACACAAAACAATACATGTGTTATTAATAATGTATTGTTGTCATCATAAAAAACCAGAGTGACTAGAGCACTGTGAGATTAAGGTTAGCTAAATCAGTGTCTCCCTTATCAACAATCTCAACACAAACACTATCAAAACTGGAAATTACAATCACTAATGTGATAAGGACATACTTTACCATGATTTCAGTATTGAATTGAGAGAAAATGTCAACTCTTTCTTAACTTTACACCTTCTTTATGCCTTAATTTGTTAAGTTTGTAAGTAGCTACACCTTAAGTCGAATTAATGTAAATTTCATCACTAATCCCAACTTTTTGGTTGTTAGATCATGTACATGAAGCTTGTTGGCCGAACCGAGGAATGGAAGAATCACAAAGTTTAATTGAATGTAAAAGAGGAAATTTTGAGCAAAGATAATTTCTGCAGCTGGGGTACAGCTGAGCGCCCAGCTCTCTGGAAGTCTGCCGTTGGGGTACAACTGAGCGCCCAGCTCTCTGGAAGTCTGCCGCTGGGGTACAGCTGAGCGCCCAGCTCTCTAGAAGCCTGCCGTTGGGGTACAGCTGAGCGCCTAGCTCTCTAGAAGCCTGCCGTTGGGGTACAGCTGGGGTACAGCTGAGCGGTGGTAATGTTGATGTGGAAAAATTAGGTCTTTTTAGACCTAAAACGCGAAGGATTTAGGATCTTTTGCTACCCAGACAATTTCTCTCGTTTTGGAGCTCTTGGAGGCGAGTTAGGAGCTGTGGGAACGGTCCTTCTTCATCCTTGGGTCTTCTTTCTTCTTCCATTTCCACCATTGTTGTAAGCTTAAGCTCTCCATTCATGGAGAGCTAGTTTCATTGTTGTTGGGGGATTGATGTAGCCACTTAACTCTTATGTAAACTACTTTGTTTGGATGAATTTATGTCTCTTCCATTGATTATTAGTGTTTAATTCCTTTTCTTAATGCTTGTTGTGATGTTGCTACCCATGACATGATTTTAGGGATTGCTTGATATTGGGAAATGTTAGGTAAATCTTGACTTGGGTTAAACACCTAAAGGAAATAATATCTAGGGATAGAACTAGGACCTTTGGTTGTCTTAAAATCTCATTTCTTAATGCGGAAATAATTGTTAGGTTTTCCAAGGGATTGGAGCCTAATGAGGAAGTCTAGGCTCTTTCTACCAAGGGATTGGGGTTTGAGTAAATTAGTAGATTGACATTGACATATTAATGAAGAGGAAGTAATTTTCTATACATAAGAGTGAAGTAGGTGAAATCATACCCCCAACAATATCATTCCATATCATTTCTAATCTTACCATTTCCAAGTGTTTGAGTAATTAAGATCACTTTTATCATTTATGTTTTATAGTTACTTTAATTGAACCAAAACTCAATTTATGGAAGCATTCTTTAGTCTAGGTTAGTTAGAAATTATACGATTGTCTAGTGCAATGAGTCTCTTGGGAAACGATATCCGGTCTTACCGGTTTTATTACTTGAAATGATTTGGTACACTTGCCAAAGTCTCAACAAGTTTTTGGCGCCGTTGCCAAGGACTTGGTGTTCAAACTAGACTTTTGTGTGATTTTTAACTGATTGAGACTTTATTCTTTTGTTTATAATTTTCTATTTTATTGTAATTACTATTTTCATATTTTTGGAGCTAACTTGTGGCTCGAGTTTGGTTGTTCTCTAGTGTATGCAGGGAACTATCCGTACAAGGAGCACTGTGTCATCTGAACCACTTCTTATCGATCCTGAGATTGAGAAAACAGCTCGTAGAAACAACAGTGACACAAGGAGACAACGAGCTATTAGTCAACAAGCTACCCTTGAATCTTCAACTTCTATCAACAATCAACCTATTGATCTTCCTGAGACCTCTGTTGTGAACGAGATGGATGGTACAAGATCGCCTCCACGAAGAACCATAGGGGACTTCATTGCTTATACAAGCCCGAGAAATTTCTCAAGCATTGTGAGGCCCACCATGAGTGACAAGCTTGTAGAAATGAAGTCTGCTCTACTCCAGCTAATCAGTTCAAATCAATTTTCTGGCATGGACAATGAAGACCCTCATGCTCATTTGGTCACTTTCTATGAATTGTGTGGCTCTGTGGGTGTAATGGGGGAGGAGGAAGAAGCATTGTATATGAGACTCTTCCCATTTTCTCTTAATGGCAAAGCAAAGGCTTGGCTTCAATCACAACTGAATCAAAGTTTGATTAGTTGGGAGGATGTGGAACACAAATTTCTTGCTCGCTTCTTTCCACCATCTAAGAGCACAGAGATAAAGGCTACAATTGCTACTTTTGTCCAGGGAGTAGATGAACCACTGTGTGAAGCCTGGGAAAGATTCAAAGCTTTATTGAGGAAGTTTCCCAGTCATGGCTTTAGCTTAGAGATGCAAGTGCAAACCTTCTGCAATGGGTTGCAACCTCATACAAATATGATACTTGATGCATCCTTTGGCGGGTCGGTTCTTTTCAAAACTGCTGATGAAGCCATTGCTGTTATTGAAAATATGGCTTCCACTGACATGCAGAGTCAACATGGGAGGACTCAAGCACAAAAGAGAGGAGTTTATGAACTTGGTGCTCAAGATGCACTACTTGCACAAAACAAACTTCTCGCCCAACAAATGGATCTCCTGACTCAACATATGGCCAAGCTACCTCAACAGTTGCAAGCAATGCAAGCTCATGCTCAACCGCATCATCAAGTAATGAGATGTGATTTCTGTGGAGATAACCATCCTAATGGTCATTGTCAAGTTCCTAGTAGTTCCCAACATGAAGAAGTCAACTATATGGGGAACCAAGGACGACAAAACTTCTTCAACAACCATTTCCTTAATCATTCCAATCAAGGGTGGAGCCAAGCTCAAGGAGCCTCAAGCAGTAGAAATCCATATCAACCTACTCAACATTATCCATCTCAGAATGATCGGATTTCAAAACTTGAAGACACACTGCAAATGTTCATGCAACAGTCCATCTAAAACCAGAAAAACACTGATGCATCTATAAAGAGTTTGGAAGTGCAAGTTGGTCAGTTAGCTAAGCATTTGGCAAACCAACAGGGTGGACAATTCACTGCAAATACTCAAGTCAACCCTAAAGAAGAATGTAATGTTATATTCACAAGAAGTGGGAAAGAAGTTGGAAGGAAAGAAGAAGAAAAAGAAAAGCCAGAAGAAGAAGAAAAGGAAAAGAATGAAAAGGAGAATCAAGAAGAAAAAGAAGTAGAAGAAGATATTGTTGGAAGAGAAGAAGAAAATAAAGGAAAAGAAAAAGAGAAAAAGCAAAAAGAGAAGGAGATTGTGAAACACCTTCCTTATCCCAAAATCCCCTCTAATAAAGAGAAGGAGAAACAATTGGCTCGATTCAAGCAAATATTCAACCAACTTGAGATAACTATGCCCTTGACCGAGGCACTACAACAAATTCCTGCCTATGCAAAGTACATGAAGCAAATCCTCAGCAAGAAGAAGAAGAAGTATTTAGATGAGGAAACAATAGAAGTGCAGGGAAATTGCAGTGCCATAATGCAAAAGACTCTCCCTCCAATATTTAAAGATCCGGGAAGTTTCACCATCCCTTGCACCATTGGAAACCATAGTATAGGGAAGGCTCTTATTGATTTAGGGGCTAGCATCAACCTGATGCCCCTATCTATGCTTAAAAAGATTGGTGGTCTTGAAGCCAAGCCAACAAGAATGATGCTTCAATTGGCAGATAGGTCCATCAAATACCCTTATGGTGTGGTAGAAGACGTGGTGGTGAACATTGATAAGCTTCAATTCCCGGTGGATTTTGTAGTGATGGAGATGGAGGAAGATGCAGAGATACCGCTCATCCTTGGAAGACCTTTCATGAAGACAACTAAGGTTGTCATTCATATGGAAGAGGGAATACTGAAATTAAAAGACCAAGATATAGAGGTAACCTTCAATGTCTTCAAAGTTATGCAGCCAAGTCAAGAGGAGCAGACTAGCCTTGAAGCAACTGATGAAGTTCTATCTGTTACTAGTCTACCAAGGCAAGTTGCCAAGTTGGCCAAGAAGAGTCTTAATTGTTTCTCCCCAAAAGTGAAAGAAGAGGATGGAGATAAGGAAAAGAAACATGTCCACCAAGACTCTGTTGTGGAAAATAATGAACCTAAACCTGGCAAACCAGTGAAGCTCAAGAACAGGTTATGGGTTATCAAAGCTATCAAGGCAAATGGAGTACTCGAAATCGAGGCTCCTTATTCAAGAAGAGTCAAGTTGGTGATGAGAAAATTGCTGAGATTATGTTGGTGTCATGAAAGGAAGAAGCACACCAACATCAAAAATCAAACTTGAGCATAATGTTGTCAAGCTAATGACGTTAAACAAGCGCTTACTTGGAGGCAACCCAGCTTTCTAACCTTTCTCTTGTGTGATTTTGCTATTTAAGTGTGTTTTGATTGTGTGAATTTGGTTTGATATGTTTTAAGTGCAATTTGTTTGTTTTGGAATATTTGATGTTGATTTGGAATTCGTAGGGTGTGACTAATTGCTTGCTTGTTAATGTTGAGTCTTGTTGTATATTGATGTGTCTTGGAGTATTTTAGTTTGTTTTGATGTATTCTGGTGTGATTGAGTATGATTTGGTATGTTATGATATATTTAGGTGTGTTTTGTTTGTAAAAATTTGGTCTTGACATTTATGGTTAAGTGCATTGCCTATTGCATTCATGTTTTAACTCATGCATTTGATTTGTTTCATGGTGAATTCTTGGTGTTTTTAATGATTTGAAACATGATCATTTAGTTTGAATGAATAACAATTCTCAAAAATCCAAGATTTAGAAGCCAAAATGCTGCAAAAATAAACCTGCCAGACTACCGCTCAGTTGTACCTGCGCTGCACCTGCGCGCTACACCAGTAGAGGGATTTTTCTGCATTTTTTTGATATAGCGCTCAGCTGCACAAAACTGGTACAGCCCAGCTATGGCGGACCATGACAGATCTGAGCTCAGCTGCACAAAACCTGCGCAGCCCAGCTATGGCGCACCAGGACAACATTCTTATCTTCTTTGCACTATGGTTCTATTACAAGGGGGCTTGCTGCTAGCCTTTTGTTTTACATGTTTTTATCAAGCTACATGCTTCTACATTACTGGTTTTGTGCTAATTTTGGTTCCAAACTTGTTTTTCAAACACCAAGCATAATATTTATTTGATGAGTTTTCTTTTGCTTGGCTTGGAGACCAAATCAATTTTGTAGGGGGAGGTGGAGCAACAGTTGGTGCAGAGGATAATGATCTTGAGGAAAGCGATGATATCATTTCATGAGTTAGAGCTTGAGGCTTCTCTACTCATATACAAGACCTTTTATTTTGCTTTTATGTTTTGTGTGCTTGTTTTTAAATTTGAATGAACCTTTTACTTTTTAGTTTGTGGAAGTTTTGGTTGAGCTATCTAGCTTGATAGACTGTGCTGATTCATGATGCTTATGCTAGAGTTTGAAATGATGTTTGAGATGGATCATTTTGGTTCAAATTGTGGTTGCTTTCTTCATGAAAAGTCTGAGAATGCCTTATGTTTAACTACGATCAATGATTATGGCAGTTGCTTGATGATGGTTGTGGAACCTTGAGTTAACCCTGTGAGATTTTGTGCCTTAAATTTTTCTTGTGAATGCTATCATGTTAGATCACAACTGACTTTGCCTGAGTTTCTCTGGTTTGAATAATTTTCTTGCTTGTCACACATGATCAAGGCCATGTTTTTCTTCTACCTCAAATAACCAATACAAACCTCTTGGACCTTAATGAAAGATGTTTTCCCTCTTTGAACCTCAAACCTAATGAAAATTCCCTAATTTCCTTACCTTGAGCTGAATAGAGAATTCATGTTTGCTACAGGAGAATGTTTTAAAGTTTGGGGGAGTTTGTTTTGTAAGGGTGTATTGATAAAAATAGAAAAATAGAAAAAAAAATGAGGAAAAAGAAGAAAGAAAAGGAAGAAGAAAGAAAGAGATAAAGAAAAGAATTGAATGAAAGAAAGTTGGGATATAAGTCAGAAAGTGGTTGTAACTTAAGTGAAGCAAAAGAGAAACTTATGTGCATGATTGGAATTGTTTAATCTCTTAGCTCAAGGTGCTTTGTTATCCAGAAAAACCATGTTTCTTTCTTAGCCCAACCTCAATACAAGCCAATGAAAGTCCTTGTGATGTTAACTTACTTGTGAATGTGTTTAATTTGATTGAAACGAATGGCAAAGTTGATTTGTGTGATATTGTGATAGTTGAGTGATAGATACACATCTTCATACACCAGTGCATTAGAGTGAAACACTACCTTGTGTGAGGATTGGTTCTACATCATTCAGTAAAGTATTCTGCCATGATTGTTGATCTCTTTTAAAATGCGACATTTGATTGATTGAATGTATTGTGAGCACCACATTGGAAGGCTAATTTGTTACACATTTCTAGCCGTTTCAAGTCAAGCAAGTGTTGTGGATTTTGCTGTGTCTGTGGAAATAACGTTTGTGTGAGAGTCAGATACCTTTTGCTTGAGGACAAGCAAGGTTCTAAGTTTGGGGGACTTGATAAGGACATACTTTACCATGATTTCAGTTGAATTGAGAGAAAATGTCAACTCTTTCTTAACTTTACACCTTCTTTATGCCTTAATTTGTTAAGTTTGTAAGTAGCTACACCTTAAGTCGAATTAATGTAAATTTCATCACTAATCCCCACTTTTTGGTTGTTAGATCATGTACATGAATCTTGTTGGCCGAACCGAGGAATGGAAGAATCACAAAGTTTAATTGAATGTAAAAGAGCAAATTTTGAGCAAAGATAATTTCTGCAGCTGGGGTACAGCTGAGCGCCCAACTCTCTGGAAGTCTGCTGATGGGGTACAGTTGAGGTACAGCTGAGCGCCCAACTCTCTGGAAGCCTGCCGCTGGGGTACAACTGAGCGGTGGTAATGTTGATGTGGAAAAATTAGGTCTTTTTAGACCTAAAACGCGAAGGATTTGGGATCTTTTGCTACCCAGACGATTTCTCTCATTTTGGAGCTCTTGGAGGCGAGCTAGGAGTTGTGGGAACGGTCCTTCTTCATCCTTGGGTCTTCTTTCTTCTTCCATTTCCACCATTGTTGTAAGCTTAAGCTCTCCATTCATGGAGAGCTAGTTTCATTGTTGTTGGGGGATTGATGTAGCCACTTAACTCTTATGTAAACTACTTTGTTTTGAATGAATTTATGCCTCTTCCATTGATTATTAGTGTTTAATTCCTTTTCTTAATGCTTGTTGTGAAGTTGCTACCCATGACATGATTTTAGGGTTTGCTTGATATTGGGAAATGTTAGGTAAATCTTGACTTGGGTTAAACACCTAAAGGAAATAGTATCTAGGGATAGAACTAGGACCTTTGGTTGTCTTAAAATCTCATTTCTTAATGCGGAAATAATTGTTAGGTTTTCCAAGGGATTGGAGCCTAATGAGGAAGTCTAGGCTCTTTCTACCAAGGGATTGGGGTTTGAGTAAATTAGTAGATTGACATTGACATATTAATGAAGAGGAAGTAATTTTCTATACATAAGAGTGAAGTAGGTGAAATCATACCCCCAACAATATCATTCCATATCATTTCTAATCTTACCATTTCCAAGTGTTTGAGTAATTAAGATCACTTTTATCATTTATGTTTTATAGTTACTTTAATTGAACCAAAACTCAATTTATGGAAGCATTCTTTAGTCTAGGTTAGTTAGAAATTATACGATTGTCTAGTGCAACGAGTCTCTTGGGAAACGATATCCGGTCTTACCGGTTTTATTACCTTAAACGATTTGGTACACTTGCCAAAGTCTCAACATAATGCATTAAGCAATTTAGAATATGTTAAAAATATACATATCTTGAATGACCACAAGAGATGAAGAAACACCTTTTTTTGAAGTCATAAGGAATGAACACCTTATTTGAATCACACAAAGGAGGAACACACATCTCTTGAGTCACATAAGAAATTAAGAAACTCCTTCCTTGAAACTACAAGGAATGAACACCTCCTTTGAATCACACAAAGGATTACCACACCTCTCTTGGATCATAGAAGAGATAAATAAACTTACAAACCTTAGGAAGCAGTAACAACTTATCACTCAAGATTCACACTTGATGAAATTTAAGCCACTCATAAGAACTAGGTTTTTCCAAACCAAAAAAAAAATTCTCTTTCAAATTTTGTACTTTTTGAATGACAACCTACCACTTTATTTATAGAACTTCATTTCAAAATTAGTTTAAGAAAATGAAAATCAAGTCTTTAAAATTATCAGAATAATCGATTATTATTAGCAATAATAAATTATTCTAGTAATATTTTGGAAAATAGAATTTATCTGAGAGAATTAATTATCACTAGAATAATCGATTATTTCAAAACAGAAATAATTTTTCATCGAGATAATTGATTATCACTAAGAATAATCGATTACTCCAGTGTTTATTGCAAAATTAAAAGTCTCTCAAAATTTCTCAATATTGTAGTGTTTAAGTTCTACCTTTTGACTTGTGACCTTTTATTTTTACTATCTTAAAAGATACACAAATTACATGGCTTTAATAGCTAAATTTATAAGTCTTTAGTGTAATTATTGAATCCAAGCATTCTTTAACGCTTCAAAAACTTTCCATAAATCTCTTTAACTTTTTAACAATTCTCCATAAATCATGATTATTAAGTCTTCAACTTTTCTTCATTTATCATCATCATCAAAACTTTACTTGGCTTTAAGATTGAGAATAAGATATCAATCTTATTCTTAATCTAATGTTTATTGCAAAAATAAAAGTCTCTCAAAAGTTTCTCAGTGCTTTGCCGCTTGAATTCTACTTTTTGACATGTGACCTTCTATTTTTACTATCTTAATTAAGATACACATATTACATGGCTTCAACAAGCAAATTTATAAGTCTTTAACGTAACTTTTGAACCCAAGCATTATTTAACTCTTCAATAGTTCTCTATAAATCATCATCATCGTTAAGTTTTCAATTCTTCTTTATTTATTATCATCATCATAAAAAATTTACTTGTCTTTAAGATTAAAAATAAAATATCCATATTCTTCTTTAATCAAGAACTCACACAAAAAATAAAAAGAAATTACAAAATTTACAAAAAGTGTTTATATACATCTCTAACGTGTTTCTATTGTATGAAAAAAAGGGTCATAATGTTAATAAGTGTTATTTTAGAAAAGGTGAAGTGCTCAAAGGAAAACACACATGGACTCCAAAAGGAATAAAGTAGCTATTTACTTGAGAGAACCCACTGATAACAAGCTCCCACATAATTGATCATGGTGATATTCTTTCTAATTAAATGTTTTGATTCTTTGAATACTTTAGTGGTTGATTACATTAATTATATGTTATATTGGATATTAAAAAATGTATAATTGATTCCAATACAAATTTAATATTTTTCTACAAATATCTCGATTGGTAGAAAACAATTTTGTTTTTTTTTTTAGTATAATCGATTATTAATTAAAACAATTATTTGTCATCCTTTTTGTTTTAATTGATTATGAATGAATTAATTTGAAAAAAATTGTGTGTTGTTTTAATAAATTATCAATCCATTACTGTTATTCACTGTAACTAATTATAATAACTATGTTTTCAAAATTGAATGCATTGAAAGTCTTTTGTAGAAATGGGGGATAATCCTATCTTGACTTGCACTAGTGCAGCGAAGGAAAACGACTGCGGTTGTTTTTTACTATACGTCACGGTTTATATTCAGTCACGGTAAAAAGTATGGAACTTTAGGTCGCGGTTGCAACCGCAATAAAAAGCTGAGGAATAGACCGCGATTCCTAATACACCCGCGGCCTAAACTCCTGTCTTTTAAAAAAAAAAATTGTAGCATTATATGCTGCGGTTAGAACCGCGGTAGAAAGGCAGGAAGAGACCGTAGTTCTTACAACTAGCTTGCATTTGTAAATTATTTTAAAAATTTCTTTAAATAGGTTTATGTAAACATAACTCTCATTACCTAAGATTTTATTAAAACAAAACATGAAGACCTCACTATTCATGATAAATTACATCACAACATAAATAAATAATTCTTATTATAAAAAACTAAGTAAAAACATTAATACTAAATTTATCCTTTACTAAAATAATTTCATATTTTAAATTTTATATACTAAAAAAAGCAAATTCCTTAACATTATTTAATCCTCTCATTTACCACAAAAATACTTTTAAAACTTATTTTTTTACAAATTCTTGCTTTGGTGGATTTACTATTAATTTTTTTTTCTATCTTATCATATTTATTTGTAATTTTAATTGACTTATCATCTTATTCAATATTAAAATCTTTTTTTAATTTATTTTGAAATTTTCATTCTTCACTTAATTCTTATAAACGTTTTGGCTTTTTGTTTGACTAACAATTATTTATCATAATTACAGATTTTGGGTTTGCGGAAGTTTAAAAAAAATGTTTGTTACTTTAATTAACTAAAAAACTAATGTAAAATATAATCTTTTATGTCAATTTCACACACTGTGCTATCTTCCAGTGGTAAAAATGTTAGAAAAGCTTTGGTTGGTTATGGTACAGTGGGCTTATTTTAAATAATTTAAGCTATTTTATACCAGAAGAATACTCCAGGCAAAGACATTAACATTTAACCCATACTTAAAATATCTAAAGGCAACGTCCAAATATTTATAACCCAATGCAAACGCTGTACACACGTGGACCCCAAACTAATCCTAAAAAAAATAGGATAATGATATTTAACAACATTTTTTTGACAACATTTGAACATTGATTACGTATTAATTTGTGATTGGTCAAAAATTACTCCACAATAATGTTTATGATGATTATTATTGATTGTGGAGTAATTTGACTAATCACAGATTGACACGTAATGAATGTTCAAATGTTGTCAAAAAAATGTTGTCTAAATATCATTATCCAAAAAAATAATCACCATGGCTCCTCTGTATCCAAAAGAAAACTATGAATGCTAAAGTAACGAAAGTTTCCCCTATGTATCCAAAAAAATTAAAACATTCATACTTCAAATAAAGAAATGGACATCCTTATTCAACCACCATGGCCCCACGCTAAACGGAAAACAAATAATCATTAAATTATATTCTCTATTCAAACTGACTAAAACTTTTCTTAATAAATGAAATCGATTTATGCAAAGAATCAAGCAAAACATACAAATTAAACCATGACATATATCTTCTCACATAAATATACAAATGTATATTCATTGTCAATATAGACTGGAATTGAAGAATGTACCTGAAGATGGTGCGGTGGAGGATGGCGCGACAGAGGATTGGCTCGACGGAGTTGTAGTGGCGGCGCGCGGAATGTAGTGGCGAAGCGACAATGCAGTTTCAGCGGAATGCAGTGGTAGAGAGAGTTGCAGTTTCAGCGGTGGCGGAGAGGAGAGCGTCGAGCAGTTTCAGACTTCGAGGGAAGATAAAACTGTTCATTGTGTTTTTTTTTAACCTAATAAAACGATACTACCGCGGTTCTTAGTGAGAATCGCGGTCTATTCCCATTTAAAAAAAATAAAAAATTAAACTAAAATGGCAATTTTGAAAATTTCACTAAACTTTATGCCGCGGTTGGGGGGAAACCGCGACCTATTCTTCTAAATATGGGAATAGACAACGGTTCGTTAGCCACCCGCGGTCTATTCCCTGGGGAATATGCAGCGGTTCTTGGGGGAACCGCGGTCGATTCTCCCAATTTTATTAATAACGTTGAACACTCTTTTGGGATGACAGAAGGTGCAGGGGGAATAGGTCGCGGTTCTGTGAGAAACCGCGGCCTATTCCCCTACAACCTTCTATCATTCCCCACGTTGTCAGCCCCTGCAATAAATTTGCAGGGGAACAGGCCACAGTTAATAGCAGAACCGCGGCCTGTTCCCCTGCAAATTTATTTCAGGGGCTGACAACGTGGGGAATGACAGAAGGTTGCAAGGGAATAGGCCGCGGTTGCTCACAGAACCGCGGCCTATTCCCCCTGCACCTTCTGACACTCCCCACCAGTAAATTTGCAGGGGAATACGCGGTTGCTCGCAGAACCGCGGCCTATTCCCTTGCACCGTTATTGTTTTTCTGACGTGGCGTCAAAGGCAGATGTTTGACTGGGGAATAGGTCGCGGTTGTGCTGAGAACCGCAGCCTATAAGTTCGTTTTATTTTCAAAAATGCCACTGCGCAGTATTATGTTGCGGTTTCTGGTGAACCGTGACATAATGTGCGCTGTAAAAATTGTATTTTTTACTAGTGTTTGTAAGATTTTTCTACCCTAAACTTCCTCTTATGGAAGGAGTTTTAATTCCTAAGGTATGTTAAGATAAAAATCGTTTAGAGAGTAGATTATCTAAACAATCCAACTTTTGAAGTTTAACAAACAATATTAAACGAAATATTACTATATAGAATAAGGCTGTTTGACACAAAGTAGCGTCTAGTCAAGAAGTATCTTATAATGTCTTAAGCCAAGACTTGAAACAATGCTTTTTAGACCACACTATTTAAATAGATTAGAAAATCATAAATAGTGTTTAAGAATAAGTGTCTCTCTTTGAAATCTCTCAATAGATTATATGAGAAAAATAAGCTAGCCTCTTATGAAAATGAAAGTTTAATTCTTATGTAACACTAAGAATTAAAGAGATGTTTCAATTCAAATAATGTTATATCAAGCAAAGCCTTCTATAGAAGAATATCGTCTAATAAGTGACCATTCAACGGTTTATTCTTGAAGAAAATGCATCTTATGATTATACTTGATGAATATACAAAAACGATGCATTTATTAGTGAAATGACACATCACAAAGTGTCTTGAACACACTATAATGCTTAACACTTATCAACGTTAAAAAAATATTTAATGCGTGTACGAAAAATTACTTTGATACTTGTATACTTTATTTTTTGATATACGGACAAATCAATAAAACAAAAAAATATGATCAGAATCACGACACTTAAGAAAAAAACGTTGTGAGAGAAGAAGAACATTCTGGAAATATTTCCTAGAAGTTATTTATTTTGTCACATCAGACTTCACATTGAAAGACTACAAACTCTTCAAAAGTCAACTTGTTGGTCTAACAGTCATCTTTCAAGAGGATATGTGTGTGTGTATGTGCACGCGCGCGCGTGTGTGTGATATAGAAGAAAGCTTGGAGAGAAGAAGTTGTTGAAAGAATTCTTACATAATATAGAAAAAGTTCAAGATAACATAAGAAGAATATCAACGAGAAAAGAGTGAAAAACTCAAAGTGTTCTTATATTGTCTAACACTCGATATCTTTTGCGAGCAAAGAGAGAAACACTTTCAAGTGTCATAAATTGTATTGTATTTGAACATATATCCTTTCACTGAGAGTCATTCATTTATACCTCGTAGAAAATCCATCTGTGGATTTGTTGTAAGTTCTGAAGAGAACTCAAATACTTGGTTGTTCAACTTAGGTTGAGTTGAACGTCTAGACAATTGTCTAGGGTTAAATCATAAAGAGACTAAATTCGGTCTAGTCGAGTTGACTTGAAAACCAAGAGTGATGATGATACTTGATGAGATTCTGGAAAGACAAAATTAATGTAATCTTAGAAAGAAATTAGTGAAACTCTTTAAGAGTTCTTAAGAGAGAACTAAACATTGCTTAGGTTGAGTGAACCGATATAAAATTTTGTGGTATACTATTTTGCTATTAAAATGTTTTCCATTTACTTATATCATCACAACCTAGTGTCTAATCATCTTAAAAACATTGTTTACCTCCCATAGTATTCTCCTTGCAACTTTAAGATGGAATGGGTTGAAATTTAAATTGATAAATACATTTAGGCAAATGTTGATGAGCTAAAGACTGAATGAGACTTTTTCTTAGAGATGGAAAACTTCAATAAAATTTTTGTATATCTTGACTATTTTAGAAAGGGTAATGATACTTTGACATCCAAAAGTTGACAAATTTTTGACACCACCACGTGTCGTCTTGCTATTGGTCTAAGTGGAAAAAATTTTAAAAACATAAAAAATGACGTGGAAATGGAAAGGCGATGGAGTTGCTTGGTTTTCATTTGGCGGGTTTAATTCGGGTTTCAAAAATTGAAAGCTCATTTGCGCTAGAGAATTCGAGGGAACATTCTCCCACCCATAGATCCCCTTTCGCAGAACCAGTCATTCATCCACTTTGCACCGTTCACTGGACTTCCGTCGTTCACTGGATCCTTGTCCGCCACCATTCTGTCATTTCAAAGCACCAACATTGTTTCGTCGTTCGATTGTGCGTTTGGGGTGTACTGCAGAGCCAATTTTGTTGTTATCGTTGGTGGTTTGTGTTGTGTGGGTTATAAGAGAGTGAGGTTGACACAGGAAGGGTTTTTCTTGTTGATTTGGATGGCAGATTCTTGCCCTTGCTCATAACATTCTTTCTCGGGTATGTATTCTCCCTCTTTTCTTCAAATTCAGTTTCTATTCGATCCTTTTTATTTATTTTTTATTTTTCAATTTTAATACTTGTAAAAGAAACTTGATTTATTTTTTCTTCTTTTGGAGTTTGTTTCGGGCATGAACTTTGTGTGGGTGATATTGGTGAAAGATTAGATTTTGGGCGTGCAGAAAGTCTGTGTTTTTTGGTTGATTATTGATTGGATGTTATTGAGTTGCAATCGTTTTATGGAAACACGGAATCTATTGTATAGTGTCTGCCGACAATGTGTTATGGCGCTTTCAATAATTAGTTTAGTCTTTTCATTTTCATTAATGAAAAATTATGTGTTCGATTTGATTCAAGGGTTTCAATTCATGGGTTTTATTAGAAGTTTCGAACCATGTATGGGGAGATAAACTTTTTTTAGCTTTTGATTCTGTTTTCGATGGTTGAGTTTGATGTCTCTTAATTCTAAAAATTTTGTTGTGTGATTGATATTGGATAAATTATGGTATGAGCGTATATATTCACTTGAGAGTATTTGTTTTAGTGATGTTATTGGATTGTAATAACATAAATTAGTTTGATTCTTTCTTTCAGTTTCAACTTTCAAGTCTCCTACATTTTGTTTTAAGCCTGCACCATTGATAAAACTTTAGGCCTTGTTTCTTCTGGTTTCACCTTTCACTTTCATTTATAATGATAAAACAAGCACTTTGTGTCTCCTTTCTATTTTTATACATTTCTACATAAAACTTTGAACCGACAACAAATATTAGTTTTATGTTTTTTACTATCCATATAAAGATTTGAAAACACGACACTAATTAAGAATAAAGTCACAATTTTCCCAATATAAGTGAATTATCTAGTTAAGAGTCCAGTTCTGATTAAAAAAGTCATACAAGATTAAATTAAGACAGTGCACATAAATTGTGTTTAATTTATCTTTATCCTTTTGGATGATATGATTTAATTTAATGTGTATGATGAAACAGGTGTGTGGTTGATGCACTGTCACTTTGATGTGCACTTTAGTTGGGGCTTGAGGATGGCCTAGATTGTTGAGGATGGGAAGCTCCCTAATCAGAAATTGCCTCCTCCACCAGCTGATCTACCCAAGTGTTGATCATGATGCTTTCTGCCAAATTTTTCCTTCCTATTTGATTTTCCAGTTCTAAGTTAATTAATATTTGGATTTTTGCTTGCCAACTATGAAAGAGTTATGAGAGAGTGAAGAGCACCATCCTAATAGCCATTTCAGTTTTTCTTTCTTTCTATCATCCAGACACCTTCTGGATCACTTTTCTATACTTCCACTCCACCTAATTTTCTTGTGCTAATAAAATAAGGGTGTACGAAGTTATAGCATCCAGAATTTGAATGTATTTACCTTTCAAAATCTAATAAAAACTTACCTTCATTCAAATGATCTATTTTACTTCTCATTTTTATTACCAAACTAGTCTAATCTTATATCATTGCTTTAACAATAATGAAGCTCACATTTAATTTAAAGTTGTTTCTTTCTTCAGGAAATTAGAAACTTTAACTTTATTTAGGACACTCATTTTGTTACGCAATTCCAAATTAACACAACATAAGAAGGAACTCCTCCATTAATAAATGTTGTCACACATGACAATAATAGAGATATGTTGAACATAAGCAGAAATTTCTTTCTCAAGGTTAACCCCTAATAATTTATGCTTATTTGTCTTGCTAATATATCTCCAAAGATTAGTGCCACTTATTTTGAAATGCACATTTAATTTTTTACCAATTATATTAAATAATAATGGTTATCTGTCATTTTATTAATACATTTATATACAAGTACATCCCCAAGGAAACATTTTTTTTAAAAGTGATGGTCAAGAAACAGAACTGGCAGTAAAGGCAAAATAAGTGGGTAGTTTATGCTGAGTTTTTGCATGAGGAGGTCATCTATGAATCTAGCACTTATTTTGAACTTCCCATTTTATTTTTTGCCAATTATGTTAAACAAAAATGATTATCTGTCATTTATTAACACATTTATATCTAAGTTTATTCCCAAGGAAACATTTTTTTTAAAAGTGATGGTGCAGAAACAGAACTGGTAGCAGAGGCAACATAAGTGGGTAATTTAGGTTGAGATTTTGCACGAAACGGTCATCTTTGAATGTGACACTTATTTTGAACTTCCCATTTAATTTTTTACCAATTATGTTAAATAAAAATGATTATTTGTCATTTATTAACACATTTATATCCAAGTCCATCGCTAAGGAAATTTTTTTAAAGTGATGGTGCAGAAACATAACTAGTAGCAAAGGCAAAATAAGTGGGTAGTTTAGGCTGAGTTTTTGCACGAGGAGGTCATCTATGAATCTAACACTTATTTTGAACTTCCTATTTAATATTTGCCAATTATGTTAAATAAAAATGATTATATGTCATTTATTAACACATTTATATCCAAATCTATCACCAAGGAAACATTTTTTTTAAAAGTGATGATGCAGAGAACTGGTAGCAAAGGCAAAATAAGTGGGTAGTTTACGCTGAGTTTTTGCATGAGGAGGTCATCTATGAACCTAACACTTATTTTGAACTTCCCAATTAAATTTTTACCAATTATGTTAAATAAAAATGATTATCTGTCATTTATTAACACATTTATATCCAAGTCCACTGGAAGGAAACATTTTTTTAAAAGTGATGGTGCAGAAACAAAATTGGTAGCAAAGGCAAAATAAGTGAGTAGTTTAGGTTGAGTTTTTGCACGAAAAGGTCATCTTTGAATGTGACACTTACTTTGAACTTCCCATTTAATTTTTTACCAATTATGTTAAATAAAAATGATTATCTGTCATTTATTAACACATTTATATCCAAGTTCATTCCAAGGAAACATTTTTCTTATAAGTGATGTGCAGAAATAGAACTGGTAGCAAAGGCAAAATAAGTGGGTAGTTTAGGGTGAGTTTTTGTACGAAAAGGTCATCTTTGAATGTGACACTTATTTTTGAACTTCCCATTTAATTTTTTGCCAATTATGTTGAATAAAAATGGTTATCTGTCATTTATTAACACATTTATATCCAAGTTCATCCCCAAGGAAACATTTTTTTTAAAAGTGATGGTGCAGAAATAGAACTGGTAGCAAGGGAAAAATAAGTGTGTAGTTTAGTCTGAGTTTTTGCACGAGGAGGTCATCTTTGAATCTTACACCTTAAACACACACGATGACATATAATTCCTTTAAATAGCACCTTAAACACACATTATGACATACAATTCCTGGACATTGTGCAACAAAGGTCATACATCTGATGAAGGAGAATGGCTATAATTTCACATCTTTGACTTCCAATAAAGAGCGTAAAGAACCTTATATTACAATTCTCCAAAGTTAACAACCAAAAGAATTACCAGGGACTTCTAACTCTTAAGAACAGGGTAAATACTATCACTATATTAACCAATTGACAGTAATGTTTCCAAGCCATGTGAATAATGGAAACTGAGCCAAAGTAAATGAAGAGTAAGAGATAGTGGTGCTTGCTTGAATCATAACTCCTGGCTTCAGCGAAAAGAACTCTCTTCATTGTTTTAACCAAGAACAAAGTGGATGAATGATTGCTTCTGCAAGAGGGGGTCTATGAATGGGAGAACGTTCTCTCGACTTCTCTATCGCAAACGAGCTTTCAATTTTTGAAACCCAAAATGAAGCCCGCCAAATGAAAATCCTAACAACTCCATCGCCTTTTCATTTTCATGTCATTTTCAAGTTTTTAAAATTTTTTCCACTTGGACCAATAGCAAGACGACACGTGGTGGTGTAAAAAATTTGTCAACTTTTGGGTGTCAAAGTATCTTTACCTGTGCCTAGGGATAACAATCATGATATGTTGTTCATATATGCACAAAAAATGGCATTCAATTGCATTGCCCTACTATCTTCTCAGATGTCATGTTCAAGAAAAAATGATTGTCTGCTTATCATCTTTCTTTTCCTGTTTTTTTATGAAAAGTTTACCAGCACTGTAGAGTGGAGTTGAGGGTGAAAGTGCAGTTATAATGGAACTCTTAAATAAAATTAGAGAATTTGCTCTATATAAAATAGAGATGATTAAGAGAAACAACCAATGATTGTTTAGAAATGAAGAACAAGAAGATGTCCAAAGACAAAACAAAAAATCTTGTTTAAGAAGTTAAATCTGTTCAATAACCCGTCCAAGAACAAGAAAAAAAAAAGATTCTTATTCTTTTCGAACTCACTTTTAATTATAAGTAGTTTTTATTTGTTTTCTAAATAACTTTAATTAAAAATTGGTCAAATAAAAAATCATTAAATTTTAATAAAAGGCTACTTAAAAAATAGTTATTTTAATTTTTTTAAAAGATAAAATAAAAAATAAAAATGAACACAAAAATTTTATATATATGTGTGTGTTTAATTTATTATTAAATAATTTTAAATTTGTAAAATTTATTTTATTTTCATATATCAAAATAGAATATTCGATTTATTGTTTTCTAAACAAGTGAAATTATTTATTATTGTTTCATTTAAATATAGATTCTTTATTTTAATTGACAGAATTGTTTCTGAAACAATTATATAGTAAAAAAATATATAAATAACTTAAATATATTACTCAAATTTTATTTTTCAAAATACGTAAATAAGTTAAATATAATAAATTAACAAAAGCTTACTATTCTTATAACGAATTTTAATTATTTTAATATAAATTTAAATTTATATAATAAATATATTTTATTTTTTTAATACTACCGTACGTTAGCTACCTATAAAATATTTTAAATTGTTTTTATTAAATTCAGAGGATTAAACCTTCCGTCATGTCCAATTAAAACAAAACACAAGGATATAATAGGAAAAAGAAAAACACTAATTTTCCATTTGCCCAACTTAGTGCAGTGAAGTTCCTCAGTCCTTAGTCCCATCACCCAGATCAAACTGACTCAGTTTTCTACACCAACAGCATCAACACGCAAACTACACCTACGATTAGGGTTTCCGCCATTCCCCAAATATCCATCTTTCAAAAATTAGGGATTCTTCGGCCATGACGGACGGCTATTGGAATCGGCAACAGGCGCTTCTCCCCCACTCCGGCATGCTCAAGCGACCGCGTTCGGAATATGGTTTTTTCTTTTTCCTTTTCTTCGTCTTTTGGTTTTCTTTTGTGCTATTTGCCCACTTTCTCTTGAATTGTTGTGAAAGTTTGCAATTTTCTGTTTCGTTTGTAAATTATTTGTTATTTGGTTGTCACAATTTGTTTGGGCGTTAAGTGCCAATTTTCTTGCGCGTTAAACGGTGCTAATTTTCTCGCTTATTAGGGCTGCGTTTGAAGTGGTTCTGTTGTGGTTTAATGCTGCCTGTCTTTCTTGGGTCCTTTCGATAATTTGTGGGGTGTTTGTTAACTTGTGTTGGGATCCTGGTGTTTTTGTTGGAAGACAATCGATCTATTCTTCTTGTGTAGAATTTGTTAAGGTTTTGTTAATGTAGAAAAACAAACGCCCTTTGGACTTTAGGCATTGCATAGGGTTTATACTTGGGGAGAGAATTCAATTTAGGTCTGGGATACTGTTTATTTGGATTTCCTTTTTGTTTAAGATATTGGAGAGCCCAAATAAGTTGACGCCTCTCTTTTTATTTTTGTATCTGTTTCCTTTGGTACACAGTTTTGGATTGGTTTTCAGGGAGGGGTGGATAATACTTTTTTGGACAAAAAATGTATGTTTGTTGACGTTAATCAGTGATTGGAAGGTTGCATGATAATCTCATTTGACAAAATCTCAATTGTCGAATAAAAGGGAAGTTATATATTAAATAAATAGTTAGTAATTACAAATTTAGTTGTAAGTGAGTTACTTTACATATTGTAGATATAGTATAAGCCACCTGGATTTGATTTTAATTGTTCTCCCATTCTATCTTGTCTTGGGCTCTCTGCAGTTTTTCTCCATGCTGTCAGTTCTCATTGTATCCACCGTGAAGAAATTTCCCTTTGTATTGCCGCATTGATCTTTGAGAGAGCTATATCACACCCACTTATACACATTCACCTTTTCTCTCATTTCCCTACATATTTATGATTGTAAACTTGCTAATTTTGTCTTCAATCTTCCATTTTTACATTATTTTCTGATCAAAATTTTGAAAATCCACATATTTCAGTTCATTTAAAAAAAATAGAAAATCAACTTTGAAACCTCAAATTCCTCTCCTCTCTCTCTTGAATTTCTCATTGCAGTCTTTCTTGGTTTTTCCACTTTTCCTACTTCTGTCACCCTGGCTTTGTGAGTTTTATCTTTTTCACCATTGTGGTAAGTTGACAGGGGAGCCTCATGTAGTATACCTAGAATGAACACGTTCTCTTTCATTGAAAGGGGAAGAGTGTATTTGTCTATTTCCATCTTCTGATAAGACATATTTGAATGAATGTGGTTCCTATTAACCTGGTTACATTGTTTTCTTCTAATGACCTTTAAATTAAATTTATTGCTATACTAATTTTTCTTTCCGTTGGTTTAGATATGCTGATTGGTAAATTAGTTAATTTTATTTTATTACGTACAATTAGGCATATTAGGTCCAGAAAGTTTAGTTCATGAAAGCTTGTGTTGTGTGGTACTTTTTCCGTCAAGTTCTTTTTAAAACATTTTCTGTTTATACCAATTTTTGCTTTATTAGTTCCTTTTAATATGTTGGATCTTGATATTCTGATGGTGCATGAGTTGACAAGTAATTATATCTTTCTGCTGTGTCAGCAAACCATGATTTGGGTTTCATAAAGCTGCACCAAAAATGGACATTCTTCTATTCTATTCAATCTATAGCAGTGGCAGTGTATGAATAGGAATCATATATGATGGAGATTTTTTAATATGGTGTTTACAGCTTTAGTGCTCTTTGCTATTGAATCGATTTGTATTAATTATATTTTTTTAATGTTATTATTTTATTTTTTCATTTCAGATATGCCAGCTTCTGGTCTGTCTTCAGGTAATGAGATTCATAATTATATTGCTCGTGATGATGACCGTACTGTTCACCGAATGCTAAAGGACACAAAAACAATTGGAACTGCTTATGACCGCTACCTTCAGAGTGGGGTAACACTTCATCTTGCTGTGTTTTCTTAAATATTTCAGTGTTGGTTTTTTGGGCACTTTCACTACTGCTCTTTTGGGTGTTTCACTGTTTGCTTATGAGATCGTGCGCCCTGTTTGTTTATACAGCAGGTTTCTTCATTTGCCTCTGGGGAAGCCAGTACTGTTGGTGGTATTGGATTGGCTAGGGGTGGTGGTGGGGGATTACCAGGCCATTCACTAGCTGATCCTGCTGTTTTGGGGCGTCATGGAGGTGGTGGTCCAGATCTAGCACCAAATGGACGGGGTGTTAATTATGGCGGTCAGCTACCTGTAGATGCTGTTTCCAGGCCTGGACCTGAGACGGTACCTCTACCTCCAGATGCTTCTAGCACTTTGTATGTTGAAGGTCTTCCATCTGATAGCACAAGAAGAGAAGTGGCTCGTATCCCTTTTATTCTAAAGCAATGTTTGGGATTTTCATCTTCTTGCTTTTCATTTATTTCCGAGTTACATTGATTTTAGTTCTGTTATTCAAATTCCTTGACATCACCTTAGATATTTTCCGCCCCTTTGTTGGATATAGAGAAGTGAGACTTGTGAGCAAAGAATCCAAACATGTAAGTGCACTGTTTGCAACAGATGCTTGCTTGTCATCTTTTGGTTATTTATTTTCTTGGTAAAAAATTGCATCCTCTTTGTGGTGAAATGGCTGTTCAATGCAGCGGGGTGGAGACCCTTTAATCCTTTGTTTTGTGGACTTTGCAAATCCAGCTTGTGCAGCAACTGCTATGAGTGCCTTGCAAGGTATCATTTACAATTGCCTTCTGATATATAAGTAAATTATGTTTTGGTTTTATAAATTACATGCCTGCATCATTTTAAAATGAGATGAAATGTTGATGATTGTTATGAATTACAGAGCATTCAAGCAGAATTTAGTGTGCAAATAATAGAATCAGATGTGAACATTCTGCTCTATTCTTGTTTGTTCCAGCCCCTAGTGAAACCAAAATGTCATCCACGCTTGGATCTTATGTTGTTCTGATTATTTAAAATGCTTTCTTTTTTGTGGAATTGAATTTGAACCCCATTTCTTGTTATGCTTATATCAAAACGCACTAAAGACAATCCATATGTCATATTTTATCCTATTCTACGCACATGTCAAACACTGCCTTTGCATGTTTAAACTAATGGCTATTGTTGGGAGCATGTTCCCAATGATTAAACTGTTAGAAAATCTATAAAATATCTCAACATTATTGCATGTTAGAATATTTTATAGTAATTTGATTACCTCTTGGGAGTAGTTTCTGTATTTCATTATTTTCTTTTGGTTAAGCTATAGGAAGGAGGGAGACATTGAACTGAAACCTCATGTTTTTTAGACAACACAGATGCTTATATTGAAAAAAATGGAATCAACACAATACATAGAGGAGATTTCGTATCCTCTTATCATAAATATGATATGGGAATAAATAAAACGTTCTTAATAATACATATATAATCTAGATATTTTTTATGACAAGATTTGCAGTATAACACCCCCCAAAAGCTAAAGCATTTAGGTCACATATGTGCCCAGCATCTTGCAAATATAAACAATCCTTGGTCTTCTTAAAGACTTGGTGAATATGTTAACCAACTATTCACTAGAGCCGAAAAAAATCTAGTGATGTCTCTGGCTCAAATTTTTCTCATATCAAATGACAATCACCTCAATATGTTTGGTCTTCTCATGAAAGACAAGATTAGATACCTAGTTGTCACATTTGGTGCATTTGAGAAATTTTATCAAATTTAAGCTCTTTAAGTAGTTGTTTTAGCCATGACCTTAGAGGTGACTAATGTCATTGCTTTGTATTCTGCTACTGTACTCGATCTTGCCACACATTTTGTTTCTTCCTTTTCCACAATAGTAAATTACCTTCAACAAGAACACAATACTTGAAGTGGAGCATCTATAGCTTGGTGACATTACCCAATCATCACCAAAATACCTAAATCTTTCTATTTCCCTTGTCTTCATAAAATGAGGCTTTTTCTGAGAGCATTCTTAATATATTTCATGATTTGTACGACTTCATCCCTCTGGATTTGACAAGGAGAGTTCAAAAATTGACTTACTGTGCTCACCGTAAAGCGGATGTTAGGATGAGTCACAATGAGGTGATGTCAGGATCAAAATATGGTTCTCCTTGATCTAGTGCAAGTGTGACTCCCAAAACCATTAGTGTGTCCACAAGCTTAGCATTTAAATATCATTGTTTTGTTTAAAAATGTCCATTGCATATTTTCTGTGATATATGACCAAACCATCCTTGGATTGCGCAACTTCTATACCAAGGTCAAGTGTCTAAGATCTTTTGCCTATAACTTTTAAGCAAGATATTATTTTAGTTGGACAATACCCTCCTTATCATCTATGATAAAAATGTTGTTCATATATACAATAAAATAGATACATCCTCAAGGATAATGGCAATAAACCAGAGACCTACTTGGATAACTCGCCCTAAACAACAAATCTAGGAGGTCCCACTATGGAGACTTTCTCATCAAGATTACCATGTAGAAATGCATTTTTTATGTTAAGCTGAAGCAAGAGTCTAGTGGTGAATAGCCATAATGAAAAAGAAAAGTCGAATAAATGTCATTTTTGTAGCAAAAGAGAAAGTGTCAGTATAATCTTGGTCGTAGATTTTGTCTGTATCCTTTGGCAACTACATGTCCTATTTTAAGAGTGTACAACCATTGACACCCAACAATTGATCTGTCAGTTGGAGGAACTAACTCCCAAACTATTCTGAAGCAAGTCTAGTGGTGAATAGCTATAATGGAAAAGAAAAGTCGAATAAATGTCATTTTTGTAGCAAAAGAGAAAGTGTCAGTATAATCTTGGTCATAGATTTTGTCTGTATCCTTTGGCAACTACATGTCCTATTTTAAGAGTGTACAACCATTGACATCCAACAATTGATCTGTTAGTTGGAGGAACTAACTCCCAAACTATTCTGAAGGGCATAGATCTCATATATCGGTGCTTGTTGGTACTCTGGGTGAAATGAAGCTTCATTGGGAGAATTAGGAATAGGAGTACAAGATATTGAGGACAAACAAATATAATGTGTGATGGAAAGTCGATGATATAAGGCTCCAGACAACACATTAAGCTATACGAAAGAGATACATTGGGTTGAAACCGTGTGTTTTTAGGCAACATAAGGCTTTATTTACATTAAAAAAAATGGAATTAGTCCAATTAATGGAGGAGTTTTGGTTTCCTCTAATAATAAAAATATGATACAGGAATAAATAAAAATGCTGTTCCTAATAATACATATACTGGTGGAAACACGTGAGCTTAAGTGCCTATGCCCACTTTTTTATGATGATAAAATATAATTTAAAAGTTAAACTTTATAATAATTATTAAAATATAAAATATTAGTAAATTTTATATTTAATAGTAAAAAATTCAATACAGAAAAAAAATAAGCAGTTACAAACTGTATATACTAAGGAAGCAATATAAAATGGATCCTTTTAGGTAGCTTTTTTACAAACAGTAAAATAAATAAGATAGGCTATATTCATAAGGGTAAAATGGGTAATATAATGTGTACACTAAAAGAGCAGTTACAAATAGAATCCTCATTGTTAATAGTTTAGATGGTTAGGTAGTTTTTTTTACAAATAGTAAAATGAGACAGGTTATATTCATAAGAGTAAAACAGGTAACATAATGTGTACACTACTGAGCAGTTACAAATACAATCCTCATTATTCATAGATATAGATAATCATGATATTTTTAATTATATAATATTTGTTCCTTATTTCTATAATTTAAAAACTTTTATATTTAATTAGGATTTAAAATTAGTATTAATATAACTATGTTGGTAGTGAGGCAAGGAAATTTTCAAGAGCTCATTGTTGTTTTGGTTTTGGGTAACTTAATGGGCATACTAGTCTCGTTTTCTCTAGGTTTCCATTTTTAGTTAGGAACACTTGATTTAAGAAGTTGGAGGAAAATTTATTCACTTCTAAGAGTTGGAAGGTTAAGGTCGTTTGATCAACAGGATATTTTGAGTCTTACTAACATGTGCTTTTGATTACTGATGCTACCTCTACTCTAACACGGACATGTTTACCTTATTTAGGACATGACATCTAAGAAGATTGATTTAGTAGATTTGAGTGAATCAAAAGTTATCAGTTTGAAAGTAGTTGTGGTAAAACGTGTTTGAGACAAAGAAACAAAAAGGAGTGCTTTTAAAGCCTTACGTGGATGTAATAATTCCAAAATTAAGCAAGGTATCATATGCTAGAGATGAGACAAAAAGTTAAGTGAATCTAATCTGAAGCTTTTGAATAGTTTTTCATATATCTTCAAATTAAGAATGAAGAAAGCAACGTATGGAACTAAGATTTCCAAAAAAAAAAATAGAAAAGTTAAATGAGAGTTTTGGAACAAGTTAGATGTATTAATGAAGAATAAGAAATTTTTGGTCATAGATCAAGATATCAAAGAGAGTTGAGAGAATTCATTTTATAAGCTTTTAATAATGGGCGATGATTGTCTTGTAAAATGGAAGGAGTAAAATACCTAGATGGCGAAAAAAGTTCAGCTTACTATAGTATAATTCATAATTATTATTGGATAGGTGAAAAGAGGTTTTAAAGGGTGGATAATGGTAAAATTGTTTGGCTTGCTAATTTATTTATTAAGATTTTGAGATATACAACAATGCTAGGTGAAGGTATGCTTAACTATACTGGGGTATGTTTAGAATTTTTAATTATACAGGGGTATGAACTTATTGAGAAAGTAATTGTGCATGAATTAAAGGAAGAGGTGAGTATTGAAGAGAATCAATTTGTTTTTATGCGAGGAAGGTCTACAATAGAAACCATATCTTTTACTTTAGATTGATGGAATGTTATTGAAAAAATGCTTGCTGATTTTTATTGACTTGGAAAAAGCCTATGATGGAGTGTCTTGAGAAGTGTTATGGAAGACTTTGAAAAGGAAAGGATTTCTCATGGTTACACTTAAACTATGTACAGGACATGCATGGTATGACCATGGTAGTCAAAATTGCGCTTCAACCCATAAGATGTTCGAGTCTATGATCTTTTTCCCCTTCCCTGATCTCATGCTGTTTACTGACATTGTGGTTGATGTACAGGTTATAAAGTTGATGAACTCAGCCCTGAGTCCAGTCACTTGCGGCTTCAGTTTTCTCGGTATCCTGGTCCAAGAAGTGGACCTGCATCTCGAGGTAAAAGATGAGGTTGTTCTCATTGGCCATTTATGTGTTATGCTCATCTGAATGTGGGTGGTTCTTTATACCATGTATTGGGGTCGATACTCCATATGCTGTTTTATTTGTTCCCTCCGGATATTAGGGCATTTGAAATGCATATAGGCTGAGATCAGAGTACAATTTCAATTAGAAAAAGTCTAACAAATTCGGATTTTAGTACATGTATTCAATTACTCTGCTGTATCATTATTTGTTAAATTTAGTATGGTAGCGTTATTTTATAACTGTTTATTGGTTATCAAACATTAACGTTTCATCCTGTTATGCAAATTGGGTGGACTGTAATGTAATGTTAGTTTTTCCAAAAGCTTTTTTAGACATCACAACCTTCCATTTGTGAGACGTTTACTTGTAGGCTATTGTTTTCTGCACCCTATTACTACTGACTGTACCTTCCATAATAAGAGGGAGCTACTATCATTACTGTCACCGCGCTGCCATTATCACCACTACTGTGGAAGAAGAAACAAAGAGAACAAAAACTCATTTCAATAAACTTTATTGGGAATATATTTCGTGTCTTTTGGAAAGCTATTTTCGAAACATATTTTATGTAGGGATGTTCTAAAAGATTTATTACGGAAGATATATTATTAACGTTTCGAAAAGTTTGTTCCAAAATCCAATTTCAAAAATTTGGTTCTGAAAATTTGGAAAATGTTTCAGAAAGTTTCCAAAATACAAATCTTGAAGTCACATTTTTAAAAGACAATGATAATTTTGAAAATAAACCAATAACATAATGTGGGCAGGAGCAAATGTTAAAAAAATAATTATTTTTATTAATTGTAGTTTACATATATAATATAATATAAACCAGTAATAGAAAAAATCATCTCACCATATTTTAAACTAATATTAGCAAGTTATATGGTCATCACTTCAAAAATTAATTTGGAAAGCTAGCAGCCACTTTAAACATACTTTTAGGGTAATAATAAGAATAAACAAATTATGAAACAAGAGAGTACATATGAGAAGACCATAAAAGTATTTAACATTGGGAATGCTTTCTAATCAAATTAAACAAACATAATTACATTTCTATTAATAATAGAACATTGATTCTTTTAAGGGTAAGCCCTTTTCATTTTCCTTTTATTTTACTGAAGCATTCTCACCCGTATTTAATATAACACAGTTTGTAAGAAATTATTTATCTTCTATAAGATATTTTACAATTTTTAATATACTATTAGATTTTTGTTCTTCTTTATTTATCTTTATAAAGTATTCTGAGTATGAGTGTTTTTATTAATTAGGGAAAATAAAATTTTAAAAGTCAATAACACTAAAGATAAATTTGATTTATTCATAATATCCTTTAAAATAAAAATAAAGTTAACTAAATTAATTATCTTTTGTTGGTATATGTAACTTCATTATAAATACTTGTACTAAGAATGAACTAGTCTTGCCGTTTCTTTTGGGTTTGTGTTCAATTCTACATTTCAAAACATTTTTTTTCAAATTATGAGTTAATGATACTAGACTCAATCATGGTGTCAATTTTTCTCTGCAAAAATTTCTATTCTGTTCGTTTCCTTATATTTGTTTATAAATTTAATAATTTATTCAATTTTGTGGTTGATATATTTTTTAATTAAACTTTCATGGAAAATTTTAGTCAAAGAAATGGTTTTGTAAGTCTAACACTGATGCAATTGAATAATTTATTGTCAGATATCTTATTACTAACTAATCTGAATTATGATGATCTTCACTGACCTATATTGGCACATAATTAAGTATTATTAAATGTTGTAATTTGAAAAGCTTAAGTATGTATTACGTATGTATTCATTGGATCTTGACTATATCATGCTTTAATTTAGACAACCTATACTAACTTTTGTTTTCTTTTAAAAAGGGTGTTGAAAACATCTTTTTCTTTTTTTCTTCATACATAATTATGTGATATTACACTTAATTATTAATATTACTTAATAAACAACTTTTTTCGTATATAAATCAAAGTGAAAATCTTTCATTAAGTTTAGCATTTTTCTTTATGGTCTATTTATATATATATATAAATATTAGACTTTTCCATAGACTGCATGCATTTATTATGGATTTAGATGGATTGTAACTTTGAGGCAAATTATTCTTTGAATAGGATTAACGAAAATTATGGATACAGTATTACATCTCTTTCAAAAAGCTACAATCAATTTCACACTGAGTTTTTCTTTCATCATGATGAAGACATAATAATTCAAGGTAACAACAGTAAGAGAATATGGAAATTAGATACTTTAATTATAATAAGTAGAAATATTAAAAAGTAATTATTATCCAACAAATTTAATTGCTATGCGTTATAATTTGTTATCACATTAATGTGTAAACACGATATATTGAATACATTATTTATTCATAATTATTTGCAACAGTGAAATAATTATTATAATATTAAAATTTCTTTTAGCAAACGCTTTCCTTAAAAAGAAAATAACTCTATCTGATGATCAGGGTTTTTCTGGACATTTTTATCTTTAAATTATTGCAAACTATTACACTACTTTAACTTTCAACTCCAGTTAAATTTTCTTTTTCTAGAACAATTCATATAATTGAATATACAATTATTCAATTTTCTCTAACTTCATGCTCACAATTGTAATAATTACTTTCTGAAACGTACATATATAAATTGGCAGTATATATTGGGAGTGATATGAAAAATCTAAAGAGAAATTGAAAGAATGGACCAGTTTGAAGTCCCATTGGCTAAACTTTGTACTGTGTTGCTTTGATACCTTAGGTGTCATTGTTGTAGTTGGTGGTTGACTTTTGTTTTTCTTTTCTTTTTTCCTTATATTAAATTAAGGATATGTTAAGTTTTTTATATAAAATAAATAGGTTAAATTACAATTTTGGCACCTTTTCATTGTACGAATTGCAGTCTCTGTATTTCTTTTTATATTTTAGTTACATAATTTTTTAAAATTTGGATATTTTAAAAATTAAATATATTTTTAGTTTTTAAATTCTGATGTGAAATTAAAATTTGTTCTTATTTCAAATCGCATATCTTGATTCTCAAAATTTAAAAATAAATATATATAATCTTTTAAATCCAATTACGTTAATTTTTTTTACTTATCAAATACCTTTTATTACTATAAGAAAACAGTCAATTATTGAAGGATTAATTCGACGGTTTCGAAGCCTTCGGTAAATCTGAGTCATCGAAGGATGTTCCGACGGTAATGTTAGGTGTAGATTACCGAGGGCTTTTAGCCGTCTGTATTGGCATAATGACTTTACCGAAAATGTATGACCGTCAGTATATTGCTCAGACATTTGAGTTGTTTATATTGTATGACACATTTTTGTTTTAATATGAGTTAAAAAGTGCAAATGGCATATTAATAATATTTAATATAATTTGATTAAAAGAATTATATTCAATCATATTTAAATTTTGAGAATTAAAATGTATTAAAATTTTAAATATAAACAAATTTCAATTCTGTCACAATTTAGAAACTAAAATCATATTTAATCAATTTTTTAATCAAAATGGGCAAAGTTTTGTAACATCCCAATAAATATAACCAAAGTTATAATTTATTTTAGGAGTTAACAAAAATAATAAATGAGAACATAAATGAATAAGGAAAGCCGTACGTAAATAAGCTGGAAAATTAAAATCGATCGAGTTGAATATACACAATGTTTATAATATAGACCGAACGGTCTAGAATACAAAACGTTGGCCGAAAGACCAAAATTTCAAAGATTCGAGTGCTAATCTTTACAAAATTGCAACGGGAAAGAAACGCCTAAGCTAAGGACCGGACGATCCAGCATAACTCTCGGGCACGGCTTCCACTGGTTCCTCGGCATGCACAACGTCCTCAAGAGTTTCTTCCAACGCAGCTTCCAAAGTATCCTCTGCTCACATCCAAAAGGATGATCATTGCAATGAAGAGAATAGCCGAACGGTCGGATACCGAACGACAACATATACAAAGCAAAACAGATAAGGGTAAGCTTATGTAAATTTAATTTATCAATTCCTCATACAATTAAACATACAATACAAACAAATCAATCATGCAACATAACATTCATAAACTCAAGACCGACCATAAGACACCGTCCGGACTGTATGAACATGTAGCTCGGTCGTCCCTAGCACCCGGGTGGTGTAGTAACTGTTTTCTCCAGCTGCCACCCGAGGTTAGTCCTCCAACGGTTATTTCCTCGTATAACCGCGGACCTCCTGCCATTCCCACGCATGAGCGACCTCCCTCTACTTGAGGAAGCGTCCTCACGGAATATCAGGATCAAGGACAACGCCGGAGTCATTCCCACATTCATACTTTACCAATCATTGCCGAGTACATGAGACATTCCGCCCGTGGAATTCTCTTACTTAATCAAATTCATCATTCGTTATTACTTCCAAGTTGTTAGGGTGTTGAAAAGAATACTCGATACTTAATACCGAATAGTTTCTGACTAAACGTTTCATAAAACAGAGTACTAGATCTATGACCGAGTGCTTTACAAGACCGGACGTCCTCAGGATGAATAATATTAACAGTATGAAACCGAATACTTCATAAGTTAAGTGCCAGTCTAATACTGAACACTTGTATGACCGAACGTACAGTTTATGACCGAATGTTCTTAAAATTTGTGTACTGGTATAATACTTAGCACTTTTAATAAACATCATCAATATAAACCGAACGCTCAGTGTATGACTGATCATTCTAAATAATTCATATGAGACTGAATCCTTAGTGTATGACTAAGCAACTCCAAGTCGAACGTGCAGTATAAGACCGGACGTTCAGTACAATAAAGGTAATTAATATGAAACCAAGTCCTCAGTTTATGACTAAGTACTTTCAAAGAAACATTATCAATATAAAAACGAACGTTCAGAGGGAACGAACGCTACTATAATAAACATAGTCAATATGAGGCTAAGTAATCAGTCTATGACCGAATACGTTAAAGTCGAACACTCAGTATAAGACCGTGCGTTCTGTAATGGATAGATTACTACGACTAAATAAGCAAGTCATAAAGGTTTCGATACAATGGTATAAGAATGGTCGTTTTAGGGGAAAACCGAACGGTCCTAATGACCTTCGGTCTCAGATTCACATTTTCTCTAAGTTTATACTTATTATACAATTCTTACTTCAGCATATCATATTCCATTCATAAAATTCAAACCATATACTTCATATATCAAACATGCATTAATCAAACACACATTCAAAACATTACAGAAAATCAAAATTAAACTTTATAAGCTTCCCTTACCTCAATTCCAGCTAAACTTCTAAAGTTCCACTTTAAGATTGACCGAACGTCCAAAGTGCTCCGATTGGAAAACTAATCGGTGAAGATGAAAGGTCTTGACACCAGGAGTGTTAAATCTGAAAGGAGGTTGATGATCGGAGATGAAAGGGTGGTCGGAATTCTAGAGAGAAGATGTGAAGTTTAGAGAGAAGGAGGAGAAACAAGGTTTTCAGAAAGTTAGGTTTGAGGAAGAAGAAGAAGATTGCATGCAGAAAGTGTTAAGGATTTTAGAATTTCTACCTTAAGTATGGCCTCCAAACCGGACGGTCGACCATTCTCTGGCTGCCACATGTTTTCCACTAAAACGTCCGTCTACTCCTAGCGTGCCACCTGGTTTCCACTATCCGAAAATCTTCCTTCTTCTTTTTGCCGCCGGACGCTTCCCGAGATTGGGGAATTTAATGCACTGCAGCACTTGTCTCCCACTAAAAATCCTAGGACTCTGCACGGTTGACAAGTGGACGTCACTAAGGAAGACATTTAATGAGACGTGACAATCCCCCCAACAAATAAAAATTTTCGTCCTCGAAAATTAGAACGTACCTTCGAATAGATGCGGATAAGCTTCCTTCATGATCTCCTCTCGCTCCCAAGTGACATCGCCCGTTCGGTCATCCCAGATAACCTTAACAAGAGTAGTGCGTTTACCGAACGGTCGCTTGGTCATGTTCTTTTCAAATCTCACCGGTTGGACTTCAACTGAACAGTCTTCCTTGAGTTGAATGTTGTCAGCTTCAAGTACATGTGAAGGGTCAGCAATATATTTTCGGAGTTGTGAGACGTGAAAAACGGGGTGAAGGTTGGACAAAGGAGGAGGTAAGGCTAGCTCGTAAGCGACCGGTCCAATGCGCCTCAGGATTTGGTACGGGCCAAGGAATCGGGGAGATAACTTCTTTGGTCGAACGACTCTTCCAACTCCGGTCGTTTGGTTTAGCTTGAGGAATACATGATCTCCTGCAGCGAATTCCAACGGCTTCCTTCTTCTATCGGCATAAGACTTCTGTCGGCTTTGAGACGCTTTAAGCCTTTCCTGAATCAACTTCACCTTCTCCGTTGTCTGTTGAATGATCTCCGGTCCAGTTAATACTGTTTCCCCTTCTTGGAACCAGCAAAGGGGCGTTCGGCATTTTCTCCCATAGAGGGCTTCGTACGGTGCCATCCCAATACTTGAATGGAAGCTATTATTGTAGGTGAACTCAGCTAACGACAAGACTTCATCCCAAACTCCTAAATGATCCAGAACACTGGTTCTCAATAAGTCTTCAAGAGTTTGGATGGTTTTCTCGGATTGACCGTCCGTTTGTGGATGGTAGGCAGAACTCATCTGAAGTTTGCTTCCCATTTCTTGTTGAAGCGCTTGCCAAAACCGAGAGGTGAACCTTGGGTCTCGGTCTGACACTATACCGGACGGTACTCCATGTAGCCGGACGATCTCCTTAATGTATAGCTGAGCCAACTTGGACATAGGCATCTTTAAGTTGATAGGAAGAAAATGTGCGCTCTTGGTCAGCCTATCAACTATTACCCAAATCGCATCATGGTTTCTGACCGTTCGGGGCAGATGAGTCACGAAATCCATAGCGATGCTGTCCCACTTCCACTCTGGTATTTCTAGTGGCTGTAAAAGACCACTCGGTTTCTGGTATTCTATCTTAGCCCTTTGACAGGTTAAACAGGACTCCACAAACCGAGCTACATCATGTTTCATTCCTGGCCACCAGAAACACATTCGAAGATCCTTGTACATCTTAGTTATACCCGGGTGTATACTAAGACGACTTTGATGAGCTTCTTCCAGAATTAATCTTTTCAATTCTTCATCATTTGGAACACAAGTCCTTCCATTATATCTTAATAAGCCGTCCGTTCCATCGCTGAAGTCCTTGTGGGGTGGCACACCGTGCGGTTTACTAATCTTCTGCAACTCCTCGTCAAACGCTTGCCTTTCTCTGATCCGATCAATGATATTGCTTGACAGCTGCATATAACAACACTGAATACCGGTCGGCTCTAGCTCACACTGGAGCCTTAGGTCTCTAAAACTTTCAACCAGTTTCATCTCTTGGACCATCGTAGCTGCCATATGGACAGTTTTTCTGCTCAAAGCGTCAGCTACCACGTTCGCTTTTCTCGGATGGTATTGTAGTTCAAAATCATAGTCCTTTAAGAACTCCATCCATCTTCTTTGCCTCATATTCAGCTCCTTCTGGTCGAATAGATATTTGAGGCTCTTATGGTCGCTGAACACTTGAAACCGGACGCCATATAGGTAGTGCCTCCAGATCTTAAGGGCAAATACTACAGTCGCCAACTCCAGATCATGAGTTGGGTAATTCCTCTCATGAACCTTCAATTGCCGAGAGGCATAGGCCACTACCTTTTCTTCTTGCATCAATACACAACCCAAGCCTTGATATGAAGCATCACAAAACACAACGAAGGGTTGGTTGACGTCGGGAATTACCAAGACTGGAGCGTTCGTCAATCGCTGCTTCAATTCTTGGAAACTGGACTCACACCGGTCGGTCCAGACGAACGGTTGATCTTTTCTGGTCAACTGAGTTAATGGCGCAACTATCTTAGAGAATCCTTCAATAAACCTTCTGTAGTAGCCAGCCAACCCAACAAAACTCCTCACGTCCGTAACCGAACGAGGTGTCTCCCATTCCAGAACCGCTCGTACTTTTGCTGGATCCACGGTAATCCCGCCGGCCGAGATAACATGTCCAAGAAACTGTACTTGCTCCATCCAGAACTCACACTTGGACAATTTAGCATACAGTTGCTTCTCCCTTAGCACACCAAGAACTATCCTCAAATGATCTTCATGTTCTGCTCGGTTCTTGGAGTAGATGAGAATATCATCAATAAACACCACCACGAACTTGTCCAGGTAAGGTCGGAAGATACGGTTCATATAGTCCATAAAGATAGCTGGAGCGTTGGTAACACCGAACGACATTACTACGTACTCGTAATGACCGTACCGAGACCTAAAGGCGGTTTTCTGGATGTCATCTTCCTTGACCAATATTTGATGATACCCGGATCTCAAATCTATCTTGGAGAAGACCGTAGCTCCATGAAGCTGATCCAGCAGGTCGTCTATTCTCGGCAGTGGGTACTTGTTCTTGATAGTTAACTTGTTCAACTGCCGATAATCTATGCAAAGCCGAGAGCTACCGTCTTTCTTCTTAACCAACAGAACGGGCGCTCCCCAAGGCGAGGCACTTGGCCGAATGAATTTCTTCTCCAACAAATCTTCAATCTGCTTTTTCAACTCGGCCAATTCTGCTGGAGCCATTCTGTACGGCGCAATAGATATAGGACCGGCTCCTGAGATCAGGTCGATGGAGAACTCAACCTCTCGGTGTGGAGGTAGGCCTGACACTTCTTCTGGAAAGACGTCCATAAACTCTTCAATGACCGGACGGTTCAGATTCGGACGGTCTGTTCCACTTACGTCCATATACGTAAAAATGATGAAACTCATGGCGCCCTCAATCAAATCTTCTCTAATCTGGCCGAGCGTTAATGTGAGCTTCTCTTCTTCTCTTGGGAAAATCAACTTCTTCTTCCCACAATCAATAAGAATGTGATTGGAGGTTAACCAATCCATTCCTAAGATGACTTCTAGGTCTTGAAGAGGCAAACATATAAGGTTTACCTTGAATTTGTACCCTTCTACCTCAATAGGGCACTTCACACATACAGTGGACGTCCTAACCTCACCAGCTGCCGGGGTTGACACCACCAAGTCAAGCTGCATTTCTCTCTCGGCTAAACCCAACTTATCAACACATGCCTTCAAAATGAAGGAGTGTGTTGCCCCCGAATCAAAAAGCACACAGCAGGGTATTCCATACAATAAGCAAGTGCTGATGATAAGGTTACCTGCGCCGGACGCTTCAGCCCCCGTTATAGCATAAACTCGACCAGCTGCTTGAGCTCGGCCACCACTCGGTTGGAACCTCCCAGCGTTCGGTGGCCTAGAGAACGTTCGGCCACCCATATTACATTCCCTCTCCAAGTGGCCATTCCTTCTGCACCGGACACAAAATTTGGTATTCCCTTGCCTGGGACAATCCCGCATGAAATGAGGGCCTCCACAAGTGAAGCAACTCACGCTTCCTGGTTGACCGGGCGGTCTGGCATAGTTAACAGGCCGAACGGCCAATGTAGAAGGGCTCGATGATGATTGGGGCCGGGAATAAGGGGTCGCCCTGGGACCAGAGTGACTTCTTGCAACGATCGGTCCCCTAGCACTGGATTGCTGCTGTTTCTTACACTTTTCAGCTTCCAGCAAGTTCTTCTCTAATACCTTAGCCCTCTCCACTAAGGCCGGAAATTTCTGAATACAGTGGCTGGCAATTACCGGCTTCAAATCTTCCCTTAGTCCGTTCTCGAATTTTCTACACTGCCACTCTTCACTCATCTTCATTGAATAAAATCTCATCAGTTGTTTAAATCTATTGGAATATTCAAACACCGACATTCCCCCTTGGACGAGTTGGAGGAATTCCACCTCTTTAGCGAACCAGACGCTGTTTGGAAAGTACTCTTCATAAAACCTCTGCTTGAACATTTCCCAAGTGATAGGAACATGCTCGTCCTCCAACAACATCTTGGTACTGCTCCACCAATGACCGGCCTCTCTAGTTAGCAAGTACTTGGTAAAAGCCAGACGGTTCTCATCCCCGCATCTCTTCGCGTCATAAATTCTTTCCATGTCCCGAAGCCAATGGTCGGCTTCGTCAGCGCTACAATTGCCAGCAAACTTGGCCGGGCGGTGTTGGAGAAAGCTTTCCAGACTCCATTCCGTCTGGTTGTTTGATGAGGAACCGGACGGTCTGGCAGATTGCATACCGCTCGACATCATCTCCATTATTTGTCTTTGAGTTGCCTCTGCCGACACTCTAGCCGCTTCTGAATTTTGCAGAGCCAGTGCGTTTTGTTGAGCGAGGTTAGCGTTTTGTTGGATTAAATTAGCATTCTGTTGCTGAAGTGCGGCCAAGAATGACTCCAGCACATTGTTCTCGCCGGACGTATCTCTAACAACCGGTTGAGGAGGTGGTCTAGGAGCCATCTTCTGTTTTTAATCAGAAAGAAGAATCCATTAGTCCACAAGAAATCAGAAAATTCTGACCGAACATTAGAGTACATAGCAATAAGCATGGTATACTCATAACCTACAGGCGTTCTAAGAAAGAAACTGCTCTGATACCATTAATGTAACATCCCAATAAATATAACCAAAGCCATAATTTATTTTAGGAGTTAACAAAAATAATAAATGAGAACAGTAATGAATAAGGAAAGTCGTACGTAAATAAGCTGGAAAATTAAAATCGATCGAGTTGAATATACACAATGTTTATAATATAGACCGAACGGTCTAGAATACAAAACGTTGGCCGAAAGACCAAAATTTCAAAGATTCGAGTGCTAATCTTTACAAAATTGCAACGGGAAAGAAACGCCTAAGCTAAGGACCGGACGGTCCAGCATAACTCTCGGGCACGGCTTCCACTGGTTCCTCGGCATGCACAACGTCCTCCAGAGTTTCTTCCAACGCAGCTTCCAAAGTATCCTCTGCTCACATCCAAAAGGATGATCATTGCAATGAAGAGAATAGCCGAACGGTCGGATACCGAACGACAACATATACAAGGCAAAACAGATAAGGGTAAGCTTATGTAAATTTAATTTATCAATTCCTCATACAATTAAACATACAATACAAACAAATCAATCATGCAACATAACATTCATAAACTCAAGACCGACCATAAGACACTGTCCGGACTGTATGAACATGTAGCTCGGTCGTCCCTAGCACCCGGGTGGTGTAGTAACTGTTTTCTCCAGCTGCCACCCGAGGTTAGTCCTCCAACGGTTATTTCCTCGTATAACCGCGAACCTCCTGCCATTCCCACGCATGAGCGACCTCCCTCTACTTGAGGAAGCGTCCTCACAGAATATCAGGATCAAGGACAACGCCGGAGTCATTCCCACATTCATACTTTACCAATCATTGCCGAGTACATGAGACATTCCGCCCGTGGAATTCTCTTACTTAATCAAATTCATCATTCGTTATTACTTCCAAGTTGTTAGGGTGTTGAAAAGAATACTCGATACTTAATACCGAATAGTTTCTGACTAAACGTTTCATAAAACAGAGTACTAGATCTATGACCGAGTGCTTTACAAGACCGGACGTCCTCAGGATGAATAATATTAACAGTATGAAACCGAATACTTCATAAGTTAAGTGCCAGTCTAATACTGAACACTTGTATGACCGAACGTACAGTTTATGACCGAATGTTCTTAAAATTTGTGTACTGGTATAATACTTAGCACTTTTAATAAACATCATCAATATAAACCGAACGCTCAGTGTATGACTGATCGTTCTAAATAATTCATATGAGACTGAATCCTTAGTGTATGACTAAGCAACTCCAAGTCGAACGTGCAGTATAAGACCGGACGTTCAGTACAATAAAGGTAATTAATATGAAACCAAGTCCTCAGTTTATGACTAAGTACTTTCAAAGAAACATTATCAATATAAAAACGAACGTTCAGAGGGAACGAACGCTACTATAATAAACATAGTCAATATGAGGCTAAGTAATCAGTCTATGACCGAATACGTTAAAGCCGAACACTCAGTATAAGACCGTGCGTTCTGTAATGGATAGATTACTACGACTAAATAAGCAAGTCATAAAGGTTTCGATACAATGGTATAAGAATGGTCGTTTTAGGGGAAAACCGAACGGTCCTAATGACCTTCGGTCTCAGATTCACATTTTCTCTAAGTTTATACTTATCATACAATTCTTACTTCAGCATATCATATTCCATTCATAAAGTTCAAACCATATACTTCATATATCAAACATGCATTAATCAAACACACATTCAAAACATTACAGAAAATCAAAATTAAACTTTATAAGCTTCCCTTACCTCAATTCCAGCTAAACTTCTAAAGTTCCACTTTAAGATTGACCGAACGTCCAAAGTGCTCCGATTGGAAAACTAATCGGTGAAGATGAAAGGTCTTGACACCAGGAGTGTTAAATCTGAAAGGAGGTTGATGATCGGAGATGAAAGGGTGGTCGGAATTCTAGAGAGAAGATGTGAAGTTTAGAGAGAAGGAGGAGAAACAAGGTTTTCAGAAAGTTAGGTTTGAGGAAGAAGAAGAAGATTGCATGCAGAAAGTGTTAAGGATTTTAGAATTTCTACCTTAAGTATGGCCTCCAAACCGGACGGTCGACCATTCTCTGGCTGCCACATGTTTTCCACTAAAACGTCCGTCTACTCCTAGCGTGCCACCTGGTTTCCACTATCCGAAAATCTTCCTTCTTCTTTTTGCCGCCGGACGCTTCCCGAGATTGGGGAATTTAATGCACTGCAGCACTTGTCTCCCACTAAAAATCCTAGGACTCTGCAAGGTTGACAAGTGGACGTCACTAAGGAAGACATTTAATGAGATGTGACAAGTTTAATATACCAAAACAAACTTATATAAAATTAAGCATTAGACCATAACTAGAATGTTCCAAAACATTGAAACTAAAATCTTAACAAAAAAAAATAAAAATTGTGGATAAAAATTAAAAGGAATAAAAAAATGCAATTTATCATAAACTACCTTCTTGAAGAAATATCCTAAGCCACAACTTAGAACATGGTCATTCTTCTTCAATGAAGAAATAAGCGTGTGGGGTCTTAGTTGTCCTAAAGCTATTATCGTTTTTCTTGTGTGTGATTCCTAGATGTGACCTTCCCCAAACAAGATAAAAACTTTTGGATAATGCAAAGAGACAAACTTCTTCAAAGTAGCAATGTGTAAATCTACCCTAATTTGGTTATCAAACCCTATTCAATAATCAAGTAATATTAATTAATTAATTAATTAATTCACTCCTCCCCTTAGTGTTCACTAGATCTACAATGCATGCACATAACTTTTTACACTAAAGAAAGTAATTAGGGTAAAATGGAAAAGCCAAATCTAGCTAGATGAATCCTCTTTATAAAGTTTCACACCAAACACTTTTTTCCTTTCTTTCTTTTTTTCATGTCAAAAGTATGTGCCTAATATTGATTGACTACCTCAAAATTGCATTAATTATGTGCCAAAATCTTTAATCAATAAGGTTGCGTGTAAGAAAATTTGGCCAAAACTATAA
This sequence comes from Vigna mungo, assembly GCA_036885675.1. NCBI lineage: Eukaryota > Viridiplantae > Streptophyta > Magnoliopsida > Fabales > Fabaceae > Vigna > Vigna mungo. The sequence goes on from CP144697.1 coordinate 34,381,580, forward strand.
CCACTCGGAGTAGTTAGGGTTTCTCTTTGTAACTTTGCAATATATATATCTTCTTTAGAATGAGTTTATTTAAGTACAACTTAGTTATAAGAACAAGACAAACATAGGATATATCATCTTAAACTATTAAAATCATATCCTCGAACACTGACTTTATTAAAGAAACACAGAATAATAATTAATTAATGTGCGTACATTTAGTATTATAAAATAGGGTTTCTTATCAGAATTGTAGTCCTTGCATATTTCTATCAATAATTGTAAAATTCATCTGTATATTGCTGAAATTGAAAACAAATAAGACAATTTGAGTGCTCTTGTAATTGATTTTTGAGGCATTATTCACATCAAAAGTAGAATTTAACTGGGTAACAAAGAAAAAAGAAAAAAATCCTTGGATATTTATCAAGGGGTGAAGAATATGAATACTGCACAGAAGAAGACAAAGACTTTAAAGTCTTTAATATAACATTATTTATATATATATATATATATATATATATATATATATATATATATATATATATATATAATATGTATATGTATGTATATTGGAAAGTGGTCCATGTACATAGTTATGCTATGATTCATGAGTTGATAATAAGGAAGGAAAAGTCAGCCATGGGAATAGTTGTAGCTTTCACCATTAAGAGGTTTGGAATTTGTTTGGCAAGTATGTCCAAATTTGGAGGCTTAAAAAAGAATGAAAAATGAAAGGGTAGATGGATAAAATGGAGGCTTTGATGCAAAAACTACTTTGACTGTGTGTGGCTTTAAGGTTATGTATTATATGTTTGGTGGATGCCACCACTTGTTTTTATTTTATTATATTAATCTGTTAAATCAAACTTAGGAAATCATCAGATCTTCTTCATCATGCTGCTGCTGCTGCATGCATGTCTGGAATGTGAAACAGTCTTCTTCTATGTTTTCTTTTCTTTTTGTCTGTAAACTATTAGGCAAAATAATTGTTTGACCCTAAAACCCATTAGGGTTTTTTTTATGGAGAGGCATAAACAAATATGATTAAATATGTTATCATAAATGAATTATATTATTTTATATTTGCTATTAGTATTTTTATTGTAACATACTGTAGTTTATAAAGTGTTATTTATTTTCTGTGATAGAAACGTTTTATTTTTAAAATTTATTAGTACACAGATAATATAAAATATTTTTTTTATCGTTGATATATCTTTTATTAGTGTACATTTAATTATACATAAATAAAATTTATATATAAAGATATAAAGACAAATGTTATATAAATTTAAATGATATAATACATTAAATAAATTTTTGGAATATATATATAAATTAAAATGGTATAATGCAAATTCATGCTTTTTTTATATATATTTTGCCTTGTTTTAGTACTTAATAACACGTTCATATATAAAAATAGATTAAAAAGCATAATAATCTAAATTAATTAAAAATAACAGATAGAATTTTATTTATAGAAAATCATCTTAAATATAAAATAAAATGTATGATAAATGTCTCAAAGATTTAAAGAAATTTTATTCCATTTTTTTAATTAATGGATATTAGTTAGCGTATTTTGTGAAATAAGGCATGGTATTCTAAAAGAACAAAACTTACTTTCTAATTAGTAGTATTTTTCAATTGAATTTGCAGTCATATTTTATGAATGTTGTACAAAAAGTCCATAGTAGTTATCTACTTGCAATTAAAAAAATAATTTCTCTGAGAGATTAATTATGCCCACCAAAGTTCTATATTATTTTTTACAATTTGAAAGCCTAATCATATTTGTTCTTCTCATGTTCCATTTTGACCTACAAGAAAAGTACAGCGAAACAAATGATATATATGTGTGATTTTATTGCATATGCATGTCATGCTTTATATTCTTTAATTAATTATATATATTTATGATGTCGTGCATACACCATATATCCATATTTTGTCCTCTATAGAATTATAGATCTGTATATCTAAGTCTTGATTTTCTCTTCTTATTTATTAAATAAGAAACCATTGATTTATTGGTTTAAAATATTATCATCCAGTTGATTGATAACACAATAATTACAAAAGGAAAGAATTTAATAATTAATAATTTTATATTTATTATAATTGTCAATTTGTCCGTTTTGCTTTCATTGACGATTAGACAGTCAAGAAAGCAGAAGAGAGATGCTACACGAAATTTCGAAGTTGGTAGCTTAATATGTTGTCCAGCTGTTAGGAGAAATTTTCTAAAAGGCAACTTTTTTATTATTTAAATTTAAGTTAAAGCAAGGAAAATTTAATACATTTAATCACCAAAACACTTTGGCTAAGTAAAACTTTGGAAAAGAAATATTGCTTATTTTCAAAGGTTGTGTTTGGTTCTATGTTCTAGAAATGATACTCTATTTGCAATTAATTTTCAATGCATATGATTAGAATTTACATTAGTTAAAATTTCGAAGTATATTGCATAATACCTCTTTCTATTTGAAGACAGAAAATTAAAACGCTTAAAAATAAACGAAAAATTAGAAAAATGAGATGTTTAATTTTTTTAAGTATATTATAAGAGATTTATCCGGAAAAAATATTTAATTATATTAAAAATAAAATTAATTACATCACAAATATTAATAAACTATTAATAGCACAATTTATTTGATGGATAATATAATCCATCAAGAACTAATAATCGATTATTTATATAACTTATTATGTAGTTAATTTTTTATTAATATTTTATATATATTTTTATTATAATAAATAAATAAATAAATAAATCAATACTTTAACTTTTCTCTTGTTTTTAATATTTTTTAATTTAAATAATTTTTCTTTTCACTATTTTTTCATTTTTCTTCAATTTTTTTCTCTTATTCAAACAAGTTAGAAAATATTATGGATACCCGTATGTAAACTCATTTTGTAAGTACTTTGAAAGGTGAAATAATTGTTTTATAAGTTGAAACTAATTTACAAAATTAATGTATAAAAGGTTTCATCCAAACATATACATACATATATATATATATATATATATATATATATATATATATATATATATATATATATATATATATATATATATAGGAATGTATGTATGTATATGCTACGATGCAACATTGATTATAAGATTGTATTCATACTTACCGATTATAATTAATTAACATAATTGTCAACATGAAGAGGGTACAGCAGAATATTGAAGTGGAAAATTACAGTAGAATTTAACATGAAATAATTCAAATAAATGAGTTTTTAAATGTTGTATGATCACTCATTGCACATGGACATTAAAATTATAAAAAAAAATATGAATTATTGCATTATATATGGACTTAGATAAACAAATAACCTGATATTAATTTGTAATAATGTAGTTATAAACTATAATTCCTATATCAAATTCAGATTTTGTAATAATGTAGTTTTTCATACAAACAACATTATCTGAAATTGTCGTGTTCCATACGAACAATGCGTAGAATATTCATGCACTTATAATTTGACGAAAGAGTTACTGCTGTTAGATGCATAATGGAGTATTTTTATACATAGACAAACAAGAATTTTCATTACTGAAGTACAAGTGATACCTAAATTATATTCAAGTATATAATTGAATTCTCTATAGTCCCTCATAACAAAAATTTTTCACCGGTTGAAAAACTTTTTTATATCTAAGTGATATTTTTAGATCAATTACCATAAATTTGAAGTCGTTTTAAAACATAAAGTTTTATTTTTAAATGACGACTCGAAAAATGGAAGAAATAATGATTATTTAAATTATTAAGTTTCAATTATTATATTATAAAACTATTGAATGTAGTAATGTGAAACTATTGAATGTAATAATATATATTTTAATTGTTATTTTCGAAATTCAAGAAAATATTGATTAACTATTTATGCTTTTAATTATTCTTTATATAGTTTTAGTATATATATTAACACATGAAAAAAAAAAACCGTTATTGCACAGAAATTTCTACCATGAAACTTGTATACTTGTTCGGTATCGAAGCCTATTTCTTTAAAATCGAGAATCATATATAGTAATATATAGTAAAAGTAGACCCTATTCCAATAGCTTTTGGTAACATTTATATCCTTTCTGCCTCTATCAAACAATAGTAACTACCATAAATTATTGATCCTCCTTAGATAGAAAGCATAATATACCTAAACTTGCTATGCAAAAAACAAACATAGAAACTCATTTATGAACCTTTTAGTGCATGTAAAATAAATAACCAGTAAAATTCCCTCGTCATTATCATCATGGTATTTTTAGCACAAACTTTCTGCTCTCTATAAATTAAAAACAACATGCTCTCACAGTTCACACCATTTTTGTGATTGTATTTTATTACAGCACACACCTATGTATAGCTTCTACACCCTTCCCACAGACATATCAATTATTGTAGTCCAAATACATATGCTAACTACCAACCAATTTCGAGTTTTTTTTGTCCCTCACAATTTTATTTAATGATCATTTAATGCAGTTCATTAATTATCCTATCAACTCAAGATAGAAAGGTATTTTTAATTTTTTAAAAAAATAATATAAATTTATTAGTATACATGTTAGTTTTTAATTAATTAATTAATTATTTATTATTGTGGGTATATTATAAATTCAATGATATATTCTAAATTCAATAAAAAAGTGATATTTACATCATGTGAAAATATTATTAAAAAATTTGTGTCTAATTTATCATTTTCCTTTAAATATCCTATATCAATATATTAGAGATATTCATAAGATGAATCTTTATAAACGAATTGTATTTACAATCTCAAATTTTGCGCATGCAAGAAGCTTACACAGAAAATATATTTAGAGCCCTAAGAATTGTTGAACATGTCCTTATTTACTTTTCGACCTAAGAGGGTGTGGGATTCACGAAAATTAATGATCAAGGTATAAACCAGAATAAACTTTATTATTTGCAAAATTTTTATTTTAACCCAATTTAATCTTGTGAACTGATTTGTAAGACGAGTTATTTCTCATGTGCGTAATAAATTAAGAAATTTTTTCTTTTATTTAAGAAAAGAAACTTAGATAAAGTATTATAAGCATTATTGATGCTATTTTTTAATTATTCTTAAAATTCAATCATAATAAAAGGGTGTTCATAGTTTGATTTGGTTTGACTTTTAATTAAGAAATACATTCAAACGAAATATCAAAATATAAAAAAGATATGCTGTTTGATTTGCTTTTGATTTGAAAAGAAAAACCTGAATCAAATCAATTACAGTTTAATTTAAATAGATTTTCATGATTTTTAATTTTTAATTTAATTTTTTTCTTTGATTAAAGATTTTTTAATATTTTAAATTAAAGTATAATAATAAAAAACATGTCAATCAAGATGTGAAAAATATATTGAACAATAAACCACATTTTTTTATAAAATTAAATATTTAATTTCATTAAAAGTTAAAGAGCATAGATTCTCATAGTCTAACAGCAATTAATACAAAACAAAAAGTTAAGATTAATTTAATTAATAAATTATGAAAGAGTATGTGTTTAATATCGAGTTCCTGAAATTAGAATATACTCTGAAAACTATTTTGATATTTCATTATATTCTAAGACATTGAATGCAATCGGATTTGTTTTGGATTGATTTTGAAATTTCAAACCTTAAACAACCACTCAATTCTTAGAAACATCAATCTAAATCAATCTAAAATTTTTTAGTTTTTTTTTTCAATTTTCAGTTATTTGGATCAGTTTTCAGTTTTTGTTAATTAATTCGGTTAACACGCCTAATACTACTTATATTTAATAAAATGTGAATAATTTAAGTAAAATTGTAAATTTAATTGAAGAATAACACCAATAACTTGTGCAAGTTTTGTTGTTTAATTTATTCCCATGACAATCTGACAATGAAAGTAGAAAGCTTAGTTCAATTTTAGAATAGAAGGATCAAAAACATTTTCAAAATTTCCAAATAATTTTGTAGTAATATGTTGTTCTCACTAATTTACTGGTCACTTTCTTCCGCACGTCTAACCAAAAGCATGAAAACAGCAATTGAAATAGCTGGCAATTTCTAATTATTAAGTTGTTCCGCAGTCTCAAATATTATCGTCACCATTTTGACACTTTGAACACACAAAATTTACTATAATCAAATTCTAAATCCCATTTCACTATCATCTTTATTCATAGTTTTGTATTTATTTCATCAAAGATATTAAATAGTTTAAAAACATTAAACACGTTTTCATGTGTATACTTTTTAAAAAATAATGAAAAGTTAAATAGACAAGTTAAATAGAATAGTATACTACATTTATCTTATTTTAATGTTGTTTAATACGTGTGCCATGAAATTTCTTTTGGAGTTGAAGATTCCATGAGATAAAACTTGTGTAGAGTTAAATATGTTTTTGGTCCCTTAACTTTCAATGAAAATTGGAATTAGTCCCTCTTCAAAACTTTGGCCTAATTTAGTCCCCAAACTTTTGAAATATATGAATTTAGTCCTTTTAACCAAATTTTGTTAACTTTATTTCATGTTTCAAACGCATTTCTCAGTTAATATTGAAGTAAAAATGTGTCAAACGGTGTAAACAACCCAAATGCTATAATAAAATGTGTTTGAAACATCAAATAAATATAACAAAATTTAGTTAAAAGGATTAAATTCACACATTTATAAAGTTGGGGGACTAAATTAGGCCAAAGTTTTGAAGAGGGACTAAATTCAATTTTCACTAAAAGATAAGGGACCAAAAACATATTTGACCCAACTTGTGTATAAGTGGATGTCAATATCATCTTACAAGTTAATTTTATGAGATTGAGTTAAACTTAAAGTTCATTTCTTAAGATAATATTAAAGTGATCTGAAATTTATTTTAGTAAGATTATCAACTATGTGTATATTTTTTATTTGCTTAATAGCCATTAAATGACAATTAACGAGAATAATAGTCATTGACAATTAACATGATTAAAACCATTTATTGGTAATTAATGAGTCAGATGAGAATAATAGTCATTATAATATTTATAAATCTGACAGAAATACATGTTTGAATCTTTATTACAAAATATTTAAGTAATAACGCATCAGAGTGTCTTGTGGAGGCACTCACCTCCCTAGTTATGAAAAGAAGAAGAGAGAGAATAGCATAACTTGGAAGATCATGAGGAAGCTCATCCGGTTTCAAGATAACTTTGAATGCTTTAAGTAAGAGATCTCCATGCCTTACTCAAAACAATAAGGATTTAAACTTTACTTTATCAGTAAGATTAAATTAATCTTAAAGTTGATTTCTTAAGACTTTCTCTTTTTTTTTTTTTATAAAAATAATCATTTAAAGCCTTTTATTTATCCAAATATTTTTATAAATTTACATATTTTCATTATATTATTATTATTATTATTATTATTATTATTAAATACTCAATACTTTTATATATTTTCACTTGAATTTTTGTCATTTAACTTTCTCGCAAATTGATGATATAATTGTCATTTTACTTACTTGTCTCACCTCTTAAAATCCACGAAGTTTTGTGATTTAATATAAAATAATATTATGATTATTAAAAAATAATTTATTATTTTTATTTAAAACACGTTATATACTAGTGGATGTCATGATCACCTACATCAATTATGCGACGATTTTATTTATTTCTAATTAAAATATAAACCACTTTTTGTTTTGTATTAAGCATATAATAACAACATCACCTAAAAAATTAAACGAGAATAATTAATTACAAAACATAAAATTTTAAATTTAATAAATAAAAAGATTCATATTTATTTAGTGGAGCTGTGATCTTTACCTTTGATGAGTTTCTTTAATTTTAATCCCATTCAAGATTTGAGGCAGTAGTATATAATTTGTCCTAGATTTTGATGTAGATGTAAAAAAGTAAAGAAAAATTGATTGGGTTGGATTAAGAAATAACCGAAATGTGATCTAATGATTGTGGAACTTTTGAGAAGCTGTTTTTCCTGTCCCAGTTTCAGGTATAAACTATACAGTCAAAAAGCTGAAGCAGATGCACAATGCTACACATTTTCTTTCCGTTAAAATGTTTTCATTAACGTCACAATCCATTATAAAGTAGTAACCAATCACACTCTACTTTCCATGCTTCTAAAAAATTAATCAATTTTTAATTTACTTTCTGCACTTTTTAAAATTTTAATCTTTATTCTTAAAGTAGAAAATCTTTCATTACATGGATAGAAAAAAACACACTCATATTATAGGAAATTTTAAAATGGAGTATCATATATTAACAACTTTTTAATAACTTTTTTACGATAGATGTTATTATTTTATTAGTTTTTATATTTAAAACCAACCAATCACAAACTATTATATAAATGTTATAAAAAAATTATGAAAAAGAAATTATTAAAAACATATTTTCCTTTTTTGAAATGTATGTTGATAAAGTGATAAGTATTTTGTTTATTATTTCACATTTTCCTAAAATGATTCATCTTCAGTTAGTTTAGTGTAGAAACAAAGGTACGTGTTTGTTGACTTTTCTTTTTGCATATCTAATTGGTTTTGAGATATGGTGGTGGCTAGAACAAATAATACACTCTATCTTACCTAGACATCACCCTCATCTACTCAATAGGGACACAACATTCGCTTTCATTTTTTATTTTCCATAATCCTTATTATAAGAAAGGGGAAAAAGAATAAACATAAAGAAAAAGGGGAAGATAAAATAAGTTATTTGGTAAAGTTAATTTTTACTGAAAAATTAATGAAGAACACCGAATGCGGGTCAATGTATCATTTCGCCTCTCAACATGCAATGTTTGACCATTATTTAATGAAACGTAATTGATCATGAATACAATAGTTGTAGAAAAAAAATCAAACAAATTTGTAAGCCATGGCATATATATAACGGATTGAATTGTACAAAATATACTCAAGAATTTTTTATTGTATTATATTTTATAGATAGTTTCCATCATTTTATAATTTTCTCTTGGTATGAATTATTAAGAAAGAGAATATTAATTGGAATTGATGGACAAGTTCTTAAGTTGACGTATCGCATTCAACAGTTGTATACTTTAGGCAGTAAAATGCTAAAAGGCAAAAAAGTAAAAGAGTTTTGAGACTGAATTTTTCTTGATATGCCTTTAATTTTGCTTTGATAGGGAAAGCGATACCATGCAATACGTAAATATTCCTTTTGGCCTCCACAATAAGAGTGAAAAAGATAAAAGATTCCACCTTCATCATGACACACATTGTCCCAGAGAAGTACTACAAGATATTATTAAATGACCTTAATAGTCACCATGCATAATGTTTCTTTAGAAAAATAAAACTGTTAAAAATTAATTACATCAAATACTTGACAGGGACAACGCGTTTATTAACCCTAATTATTTTGAAAATTTGGCAATGGAAAAAAAAAATTGAAAGGATGGTTGGTGTCTTCTTCTTATAAAGAAAATAAGGGCAGGGTCAACATTTTGAAGTAATTGGTTAATTATTTTAATTGCTTCTTTATTATTATTTTCGTATCGCCAGCTGTCTCTATCAAATCCAAACCCGCGTTGCAATTTGGAGTGCATTGGTCCTGAAACTCAAATTGAAGTTAATTTTGAATAGATTCAGATTGTTTGTAAGAGATAAAATCTAAGTCTATCTAACAAGATAAATTAGTTGGATAAATGGGTAAAAAAGTAAGCTATATAAAGGGTATCACTACCTTTCCTAATGGCTACACCAAAACCCAACATGGGGTCTCCAATGGCCTCTCTTACTCTTACTACTCTTGCATTAACCTTATTCTCCCTCACCTTCTCATCTCAAACATTGGCTGACAACTACATCTACTCATCTCCTCCACCACCAAAACACTCTCCTCCTCCTCCATACTATTACCACTCTCCACCACCACCAAAGCATTCACCTCCTCCTCCATATTACTACCATTCTCCACCTCCACCAAAACATTCACCTCCTCCTCCCTATTACTACCACTCTCCACCACCACCTAAGCATTCTCCTCCTCCCCCATATTACTACCACTCTCCACCTCCACCAAAGCATTCTCCTCCTCCTCCCTATTACTATCACTCTCCACCTCCACCCAAGCACTCTCCTCCTCCACCCTACTACTACCACTCTCCTCCACCACCAAAGCACTCACCTCCTCCTCCATATTACTACCATTCTCCACCACCACCAAAACACTCTCCTCCTCCTCCCTATTACTACCACTCTCCACCTCCACCAAAGCACTCTCCTCCTCCTCCCTATTATTACCACTCTCCTCCACCACCTAAGCACTCACCTCCTCCACCCTACTACTACCACTCTCCTCCACCACCAAAACACTCACCTCCTCCACCTTACTACTACCACTCTCCACCACCACCAAAGAACCCACCATACAAGTACTCATCTCCTCCACCACCAGTTTACAAGTACAAGTCCCCTCCTCCTCCCTACAAGTACCCATCTCCTCCTCCTCCACCGTACAAGTACCCCTCTCCACCACCGCCAGTTTACAAGTATAAATCTCCTCCACCCCCAGTTTACAAATACAAGTCTCCTCCTCCTCCTTACAAGTACCCATCTCCTCCACCACCACCATACAAGTACCCTTCTCCTCCCCCACCAGTTTACAAATACAACTCTCCTCCTCCTCCAGTTTACAAGTACAAGTCCCCCCCTCCTCCCTACAAATACCCATCTCCTCCACCTCCCCCATACAAATACCCTTCTCCTCCACCACCGGTTTATAAGTACAAGTCTCCACCACCACCGGTTTACAAATACAAGTCTCCACCACCACCGGTTTACAAATACAAGTCTCCACCACCACCGGTTTACAAATACAAGTCTCCACCACCACCGGTTTACAAGTATAAGTCTCCACCACCACCCTACAAGTATCCTTCTCCACCACCACCACCATACAAATACCCATCTCCTCCACCCCCAGTCTACAAATACAAGTCACCTCCACCACCAGTTTACAAGTACAAGTCACCTCCACCACCCTACAAATACCCTTCTCCTCCACCGCCACCCTACAAGTACCAATCTCCACCACCCCCGGTTTACAAATACAAATCCCCTCCACCCCCAGTTTACAAGTATAAGTCTCCCCCTCCTCCTGTTCATTCACCACCTCCACCACACTACATCTACGCATCCCCGCCTCCTCCATATCACTACTAGATAGTGCTTTTGCATAGTGTTCCTCGTGGTAATCTTCTACACAAAACCTACATTATCGTAATAATCATGTAATATTTACGTTAAAACTCTCTCTTTACATGCAATCACGTGCAAATCTATTAGGGTAATGTTCTGCCTTAGTTGCAGTTTACAAAGTAAACTAATTATCCGAAGTATGTGACGTTAACACTCTTTTTTGTTTCGATCGAACAGTACTTTCATTTTCTTTTTAAATTTCAAAATTTTAAATTTTGGTTGTTGACCATAGTAATCATGGTTTCGACTTCCATTTTTTTAATTAAATTTTTGAGAAGTTTAAGGCAATTTTTTTTGTTTATTTCATGTTTATTAGAAACAAATTAAGCATATTCTTTTAAGCGTACTTTTATTATTCTTAAAAGATGTTAACCTTTTATCTTTTTCAAAGCTAAGATCGCGACCTACCTTTTTCAAAGGTATACCACCTCTACAGTATTACAATTTCTTACTCGAATTTAACACCGTATACAGTATCGTATGTTTTTTACTTACATGTAACATTTTGCGTATATAGTTATAAATACTCTATCAACACTTCTCATATTTTTTTCTCACACATAATATTATTAATTATATTTAGATACATATTTCTCTTTCTTTTTTCTTTCTTTAGATAACTAAAGAGTGTTGGAGTTTTTTTTTTATTCGTGTACATACACATATTTTAAGGATAAAAATCCAAAACCAAAGGGGAAAAACAGTATATTAATAATCTAAATAACAACCATTTTGCCTGCATTAGTATATGAGGGAGAAATATTTGCTCATATTTGATGAAATTATTGAGGGAATAAGCAGTGAAAGGGACTGTAGACTATTATGCTAACCATGTGCATGTACTTTGTAGGTTATTTATGAAGAATATGTGCCAATAAAGAACGTTGTTGATAGAAAGAAGATGCATTTTGCATTCCCACAAGGAAAACAACGGAAGCAAAGTTTCCGAGCGTTTTGTCTCATAAGAAGAAAGACGTGTGTCAATCCTTTTCTTTTTCGTTTGTATTGTTCATCCATTATTATTGTATTTTTATACAGTTGTAAGGCACTTCTTTGCTTTCTCTAATTGAACATCACATGAATGCATTTTGGTTGTGAAGCAAATTTAATAATAAATAAAAAACCATGCTTTCTCCCTTGCTCTTTGTATATTTTTTAGACCAATTCTACAATTAATATATTTTTAGAGTGTTTTAATTAATACTAGTTTGATTTACAGATAATAAAATGGTAGTTTATATTTAATCCAACTTCTTATGTACTAATAATTGTTGTTTTATTATTAGATTAAATGAAGTCTTCGAAATTTAATGTTTAGAATCTTCTCTTTTAGTCACGTTTAAATTTTGTGGTCATGAATAAAAAGTAGGATCGATTACAAGTATGATGACGATGTACGGACTTGTCATTGACATATTTGTCCGTATATTATGCATACAATTCTTTCAACAATAAAAGGTATTATATTAATTTAATATGAATTTGAATATTATAACAAAAAATTAACAATAAGTACTTAAGATAATTATTATTTGAACAGTATTGCAAAGTGAATGTTATAAAAAATTTTTTTGGGATAGTGTAAATTTATAGTAATCTTTAACAAATTATAAATGTAAAAGAGAAAGTCATTTACTAGTAAAAAGAGAGACTTTTTAACGTGTCTATTTAAAAAAGACATGATGATATTTTTGTAATTTTTGTAAATATATAGATATTGGTTAAAAAAAATAGAAATCATAATGTATTTTTGACATTGGTTGTTCTCATATTCGCTACCATATGGTCCTGCAAATCTGATATATGAAGACTTTTCAATTGACAAGCTTTCTGTATAAGACTTATGACCTCAATTCTCTACAAAACCAGGTCATAGGGTCTGTGAAACTGACAATTTAAAACATTTCAACTGGCAAGCTTTTTGGACAAGACTTTTGACCTCTATTCTCTATAGAACTGATGGCATAGAGTCCCAACATTTCCATTACAGGAAGAATTTTGAACTGACAAGCTTTCTGGAAATGACTTATGACCTCGGTTTTATGCAGAACTGCTGTCATAGGGTCCTGACGTTGCAGGTTGTCTTTTCAATTGGTAACCATATGGACAACTCTAAGGCCTCGGTTGTTTTGAAAACCAGTCCCATATAACTCTTTTGCTTCAGTTATACTGCGAACAAAGGAATAAAAGTTTGAAACAAATTTCAAAACTTTCACTGAAAATATTAATTTTTATTTTTTCGTAAGGCTTTAGGTAGCGTTCCTAGTAGAACCGATGCCATAGAGTCCTTATTGTTTCAGTTAATAGAATAACTAAGATAATATGAGTTTCTAGGGTTATATTTTGCAAAATAACAAAGCCTCCCATTGTACATTTCTTCTTCACTTTCTCTTCGCTTCTTCTTCTTCTCTACTCAAACCCTTATACGACAAAGCTTTTATCGACTAGCACAATTAATTTTTCTTATATTTTACATAAATGCTCATTGATTAACTATTTTAAGTATAATTTTCTTTCGTTTTGATCGATTGATTACATCTATGGCCTTTCTTGGCCTCTCGAACGGTGGAATGGAAGTGTCCACCCCAGCCTGATGACACAGATATGTAATGAGGGAAGGATGTCCTAATGGTGTCCTACTACTCAAAGTAGCAGCGCAACTCTCTATCTCATTAGCGATGACCTCGCCAATGTTCACATTCAACTGCCTCAGCATGCAGTGAATTACAACAATTGGGATTTATTCAAGTAAAATCATGTCTTCTCGTCCTAGTTGGTGTCTTCATCGACCCAACTCATCAACTGTCTTCTAACCACCCTTTTGATTGCTTTGGAGTATGGTCTTCTAATTTCCACTACTCCTTCCTCTTTAAGCTTTTTCATGATCCACTGCCTATTCATATATCTTACCTTTGAACCAAGCGAGAAAGATGTATCCTTTGGGTGGATTTTTCCTCCTTTATCTACCTCTTCATCTATAGGTACCTGCAAAATATTACAATTATCACTATCAGTACCTTCAGATTCTTCCGCTGCATCATCTTCCTTTGAAGCTTTATATTTAGCTCTCTTTTGTATTCGCGAGAGCTTTTCCCTAGATCCATTATACATTAAGATACTTTCTTGGTCTCTTAACATAATTCTCCCGTCATGGATACTCATCACTAATTTGGCAGTTTTCATGAAAGACCTTCCCAGAATTACTGGAATCCTTTCATTCGTGTTCATGTCCATGACTATAAAATCAACCAAGAACTCAAGATGATATATCCGAACAATAACATCCTCCACCATACCAATAGGCCTTTTAGATGTCCCATCTGCCACCATCACAATAAGGTTAGATGGTTTCAATGTTTGCCCTCCAATTTTATTCAGATAAGATAAAGGCATCATATTAATACTAGACCGAGAGTCTAGCATAGCTCTCCCAACATCCATATCTTCAATCACGCATGGAAGAGTAAGACTTCCTGGGTCCTTCATCTTTAGCGGATGGTTTCTCTTTCTAGGCCTTGCATGCACTTCCTGTTTTCCTTCTTCATCAAGATCTATGACTTCTCCAAGATAGTACTTTATTCGCTTGGAGTAAACAGGAATCTGGGGAAGAATTTCAATTGAAGGAACGATAGTCACCTGATTAAAAATTTCCCTAAATGGCCCACAGTGACTTCCTTTTCTCTCATTTTTATTCTTTTCTTCTTCTTTATTTTTCCAATCCTCTCCTCATATTCATCTTCCTCACTGCTTTCTACCTCAATAATATTTTCAGTCATCTCCTCATCTTCCTCCTCACTACTTTCTATCTCAACAACTTCCTCTTCTGCTTTTCTCTTGCTCCTAGTCACAACAACTTTGCATTCCTCCTTAGGGTTAACATCAGTATTAACCCTAAATTGGTTTTTCTCTGTGGTTTCCACCCTCTTTGACAGTTGACCAATCTGCATCTCCAGAGTTGTGAAATTGACCTGATGACTTGCATAGTGAGAATCATAAACCTTTTTAAATTTATCAAATTTGTCAGTAAGGTCTCTGACATTGTCTGTCAAGTTAGCCACTTGCTGCCACAAAGGTGATGGTTGCTGTCTATTATTGAAAAGGCCTTCTGTCTTCCCAGATGGGTTATTTTGACTCGGTCCAATACTAGGATGGTTCTTCCAACCTTGGTTAAAATTACCTTGGTTGAAATTTCCTTGCCTATTTTGGAACTGATTACCCATGTAATTTGCCTCTTCTTGCATCTTTTCAGGCATAACACATTGACCATTAATATGGTCACCACCACAAAAATCACAAAGTTGTTGAGCTTGGGACACATTCTTAATCTCCTTTGGAAGTTGAGAAAGAATCTTTGTCAAATTGTCCAGTTTCTGAGTGAGAAGGTGATTCTGAGCTAATATAGCATCATTAGTAGGAAGATGTAGAACTCCCCTCTTTTGCACTGGTGTGCCCCTTTCACTGTAAGTTTCTTGTTCATTCACAATCATACTCTCAATCAGGTCATAGGCCTCATCCTCAGTCTTTCTTCTCATGTCGCCTCCAGTTGAAGCGTCTAGCATCATCTTGGACTGTGTGTTTAGGCCTCCTAGGAATGCAAGAACTAGAGTTGTCTTATTAAACCCACGAACAAGGGTTTTTCTTATCAAGCCTTTAAATCTCTTTGAGGCCTGTCCAAGAGTTTCCTCCATCCCCTGCCTGAATGAAGAGATATCCAACTTCCCTTGACTGATCTTCAACTGCGGAAAATACTTATTCAAGAACTTGGACGTCACAATCTCCCATGTTTTGAAAGTTCCTTCTGGGAATGAATGCAACAACAACTTGGAGTTTCCTCCAAGTGAAAAAGGGAACAATTTGAGTTTGATCCTGTCTCAGAAACCCCAATCATCTTCACAGTATTGCAAATTTTATTAAAGGTAGTCAAATGATCATAAGGATTCTCATTTGACAACCCATGAAATTGGTTGCTCTGTACTAGATCAATCAGTGCAGGGTTCATCACCATATTTTTTCCATTGTCCTTTGGCATGGCTATGCTATTAAAATGCAAGGGACCAACCACATTTGACGCGTCACCCAGTGTACGTCTAGGAGGAGGTTGCTCAACCATCTCATTTTAATCTTGTGTAAGAGCCTCTGATGAAGATTGTAAAAGCCTTTTAGGAGAGGGGAATAGTTCACGTGATGGTCTTCTTACTTTCCTCCCCCTCCTTTCACTCAATCCTTCGAGTAGAGGTTGATTTTTCTTGCTCCTAGTTGGAACTGCTTCCTGGATGCACAAGAAACAAAAAACCAAAAACACTTTTATAGAAAAATAAAAATAAAACTAAAAATAAAACAAAATATATACAAAGTCAAATTTAATCAAAATCACACTACTAGTGAAGTCAAATTTAATCAAAAACTTATTAAGCTCCTGGCAAGCGTACCAAATCGTTATCAAGTAATATGAATGATAAGACCGAGTATTGTTCTCCCAAAGGACTCAGTGGCCTAGACGTTCGTGTGAGATTTTATAAGACTTGAAAGAAAAATAATTTGTAAGGTTGATGCAAAAACGGCATTTAAATATGCACATGCAAATTGAATCAGTTGGCAAAGAAGATTATGAATTAATGGAGTTGTTGGGGTTTACAATTTCATCTTTATCCACCGTCTTATATCTACTATTCTTGTTAAATTCGCTTTATTATCAATGTCATGCAGCTTTTTAATCTACTCAAAACCCGATTCCTCAGTGAAAAAAGCCTATTATCAAGTACTAGTTTACCATTCCTAGTCTCCCTAAGTAATCAATAACGCATGATAAACAAAAGTTTAAAGCAATTGACCGTCATACTCCTATTCCTAGGTAGTATTGCTCAACCAAGAGAATTCCTATCAGTTCGAGACTTCCCCGTACGTTCCCTTATCGACAAAATCAAGGATTAATGCATTGAATAAGTTAAACGATGCAAGCATGAAAATTAGATAAGAAAACCCAAACTATTGATAATACAAGCATGTGAATAAAACAAAAATTTCAATATAAGAGAGTATCAAAAGATTACATTGTTCCCCAACAACAATGAGTTTAGTTCACCATGAACATGGTGAAACTAGATGGAATTAATGAAAAGAATGGAAGAATAAACCCTAGAATTGGTGATTCGGAGCTCCCGCATCCAAAAACCGCCTCCAAGGAGTGAAGAAGAGCTCTGGACGTCTCTGATTGCCAAAAGATTACTCTAAGAATCGCACTGGGTCTATTTATAGGCCATAAAAATGACAAAATTTTGGCCCAGGCCCATCCATTTAGGCCTGCTCAGCGGTGGCAATGCTGAACGCTCAACGCTTACTAGACGCTCAACGATCTGCGACTTGGACGCCCAGCGCTGGGTTGGCGCTGGGCGGTGGTCGTGGCCCCTCCTTTTCATCTTTTCTCATCCTTTCTCTATTCTAATTCCTTCCTTCTTCATCTTCATCATTCAATTCTCGTAAAATCCTGCCAAAACAATGTAAAAACAAGCATAATATCTCTAAAACCACTTTTGGCTCTCTTGTTCTCTAACTTAAACAAAATGCATGATTTCAAGCTAATTATAAGTTATAAAGGTTGTTTTTTGATATCAAATTAATGTATAAAAATAATGGTTTTTAGACCATTATCAGTGTTGTAGGGTGAGTTGAACATGGGTGTTGCAATGTCGCAAGAAGAGAAGAAAAAAATGGTGATAAAGAAAGAAGCACAATCATACTGTGTCTCGGTGATAAGGCATTGAGGGAGGTTGCGAACGAGAATACTGCGGCTGGAATTTTGGCGAAATTGGAATCTCTGTACATGACAGATCCATGGCCCATAGGTTGTGTCTGAAGCAACAACTCTATTCGTTCCAGATGACAGAATTAAGAACCATAGAGGAGCAACTTGCAGAATTCAGCAAGATTGTTGATGATCTGGAAAATATTGACGTGAGGTTGGAAGATGAAGATAAGGTTGTCATTCTTCTGAATGCACTTCTAAGAACCTTTGAGCATTTCAGGGATGCCTTGCTCTATGGTAAGGATTAGGTGATTACTTTAAAGGAGGTTGTGACGTCAATTCAAACCAAGGAGTTTCTAAAACTTTAAGATTTGAAGGCAATCGAGGAGGTCGCATCTAGGCTCGTTGCGTTGAAAGGCAAAGGGAAGAAGTAGGGTGGAAATGGGAAGAAGTCAAAACCAGAACATATAAAACAGGTGAGATGTTTCAAATGCTAGAAGATTGGACATATCAAGAAGTTCTGTCCAGAGAAGAGAAAGGTTTTCCGGTCACAACAAAATGCTGATGTAGTAGAGGCGTCTTAGGGATATGAATCTGTTAGTGTTCTGGTGGTTTCGTTTGAAGATTCTCAAAGGAGTTGGGTCAAGGATTCTGGCTGCACCTATCACATGTGCCCGATGAAGGATTTCTTTGAGAGTCTTGATCAAAAGGAGCATTGAAATGTGCTGTTGGGCAATAAAAAGGCTTGTCGAGTGCAAGGAGTGGGGTCTGTAAGGCTGTAGGATGACAACCGAGAGATGGTGCTGTAGGATGTGAGGTATGTGCCTGAACTGAAGAGGAATTTAATTCGATAAGTTCTCTTGATCTTAGAGGATACTCCACGAAAGTTAAAGATGATGAGGTTATATTTTGGAGATGTTGTGGTTGTCAAAAGCAGAAGGAAGAATGACTTGTACATTCTGGAGGGTTCCGCAATCATTGGTCATGTCTCAGTAGCAAGTGTGAAGAATGAGAATACCTCTCGGCTTTGGCACTTGAGGATGGGACATATCAGTGAGAAGGGCCTTGAAGAGTTGGAGAAGCAAGGTATACTTCTGGGAGACAAACTGCAGAAGTTGGATTTCTGTTACCATTGTGTCCTAGGGAAATCACACACGATACCATTCGGTAAAGGGAAACACTTAACCGAACGACCATTTGAGTACACCCATGCTAACTTGTAGGGGCCTACGAGAACTCAAACTCATGGTGGAGGAATGTATTTCTTGAGTATAATTGACGACTTTTCAAGAAGAGTGTGGATCTATGTTCTGAAAAACAAGTCTGAAACTTTTTTCAAAGGTTCAAGGAGCGGCATAGTGAGAACGGTTGAAAAACCGTTATTTTCATATCGTATTTTGGACTAAATTACACCCTTTATTGCTTAGAATGAGCTTAGAATCAAGTAAACCTCAATAAATGAGTCAGTAGAGAGTCAAAAGCTATTTTTAGCGATATTATGCTTGTTTTGCATTGTTTTGCGGCAAATATGAGGAAAGTGAAGATTGGGGACGAAGATGAAGGTCTTATACTCAAGAAAAAGGAAGAAAAGAAGAGTCTAGGAACCGCCCAGCGACAAACCCCTGGCGTCGGGCGGTCTGTCTGGAGGAGAAGACAGCAGCACCTGACGCCGGGCGGTAGACCCCTAACGCCGGACGGTTTTGCGGCACGAGGGAAACCGCCGGGCTGTAGACCCCTACCGCCAGGCGGTGGCATGATTTAGGGTGAACCGCCAGGCGTTAAAGTGTGACGCTGGGCGGTTGTCTGATGGGCTTGGGCCTGTTTTCTGTTGCGCTCCTCAGTTATAAATAGCCCTGTTGCGATTTCCAATCCATTCTTTTGACAGAAGAGGGCGGCCAGACCTACTTTTCACTCTCTGGAGAGGATCTCTTGGATGCTTAGGCTCCTTTTCATCTTTTCTAGGGTTTGCTTTCCATATCTTCCATTATTTTCATCTTGGTTCACCATGACAATGGTGAACTAAACCCTTTTGTTGTTGGGGGAACAATGTAATCTTTTGATACTCTCTTTTATTGAAACTCTTGTTTAATTATATGACTTTCATATGCGTTTATTGTCAATTGTTGGATTCTCATTCTGTGCTTAAAGCTTTTATCGTTTAACTCATTCGGTAACTGTTATTTGCCTTTATTGATACGGGAACGTACAGTAATGTCACGAACTGATGAGTAATTCCTTGGTTAAGCAATACCACCTAGGGATAGGGGGGTAGGACGACCAATTGTTTTTGCTTCTGTTTGTAATGCGTTGCTAGTTACCAGGGGAGGCTAGGGATAACAAGCCGGTAATTAGTAATAGGCCCTTTTCGCTGAGGGATCGGGTTAAGAGGAGGCCAAGAAAGTTTGCATAACAATTAGATAATAACGCAATTTAAACAAGAGGAGTAAATAAGAGAAAGCAGATTAGATGAAATTGTAAACCCCTAACAACTCCACTTATTCATACTCTTTTCTCGTCAACTAAATCACTCATTGCATGTTTATTTTCTGTCTTTGCATTCACCACAACAATTAATTTTTCTTTCACAAGTTTTACGATTTTGATTTATACGAACTTTAAGGCCTTTCGAGTCTCATGGGAAGAACGATAATGGGTTTTACCATTTGTATTACTTGAAACGATATGGTACACTTGTCATTCCGTTAACAAGTTTTTGGCGCCGTTGCCGGGGACTCGAGGTTTAACTTATTTAGTAGTGTGAATTAATTGAATTTGACTTGATTTTATGTTTATTTTTGTTTTTGTTCTAATAAATGTTTTCTAGGGTTTGTGCCTAATTTTTGCAGAATGAATTTGAACAAGAATTTGATTATATGGGCACTCAATCCTACCAAAATAACTTCAACCACTGGTAGGAACCTCACTCATACATGGATCAAAATGAAAAAGAGAAACAATCCTCTTTAAGAAAAGAAACGTTATGGGAAGCTGAACAACGTTTACAGGATGAACAAATCTCTTGTGCATTAAGGTCTATGGGCATTATTGGGGTTAATACTGAAGCGGACCCCAGAGAAGAATGTTAATCTACTATCTTTAAGGATGATAAGGTTATCAATGAGGAAAAGATAGACGAAGATGAGATAACAAATGCATTGATTTCTCTGGGCATTATTAAGAATAAGGCTACCATTAATCCTAGAGAAGAATGTCAAGCCACTATCTTTGAGGATGACAAGACTATTGATGAAGAGAAGATAGACGAAGATGAGATAACAAAAGCATTGATATCTCTGGGTATTATTAGGGGTAACACTGAAGATGACCCTAAAGATAAGGTTATTAAGGAAGAAAAGATAGAAGAAGATGAGATAACAAAAGCATTGATATCTCTGGGTATTATTAGGGGTAACACTGAAGTTGACCCTAAAGAGGAATATCAAGTAACCATCTTTGAGAATGATAAGCTGAGTGAGGGAGAGAAAAAGGAAGAGAAAGAAGAAGAAGTGGTTGAAAGAAAAGAGAAAAAAAATAGAAAATGTGTGAAAATAAAAAAGAAGAAGAAATCATGGAGAAATAAAAAGAGAGAGTTGAAGGAGAAGATTGAGAAAAAAAGGAAGAGGGGAAAGAAGAAAATATTATATGTAAAACCTCTTCCTCATCAAAGGAAGAAGAGGAAGAAAAAAAAGAAGAAAAGATCATATGAAAAGCCCCTTCCTCATCAAAAGAAAAATCATAGGAAGGAAAAGAAAGTTAAGTACTTGATGGAGATCTTCAAGAAATTGAAGAATAAAGTTCCTATGGTTGATACATGGAAACATGTGCTTGATGTACTCAATTTTATGAAGAAATTCAGTAGGAAGAAGAAGAAGAAGAAAAGAATATCAAGCGAGAAGCAATTTAACACTTACTGATGGGTGTTTTTTGGGGCCATCCCAATTGTTGTAGAGCATTTTTATTTTTTTTGTAAATATTTGTTTATTTGAACAATCCTTAGGTAGCATCTACTGAGGGATGTAAGATTTTAGGTATCTATTGAAGGATACCAGGAAGGTGTACCCACTAATGGGTATTGGTAAAGTCTGTACTCATTAAGGAGTATTGAACAGGCTTGGGTCATGCTCGTGACATTAAACAAGCGCTACCTGGAAGGCAGCCCAGTTAATTGTTTGTTGGTTTTCAAACCCTGTCTGTAGTGCATTATAGGTTGCATGAACATCTGAGTGGGGAAAGTTTTGTAAGTGAAAAATTGAAGGCAAAAATCAGGTGCTACAGGAAAAAAATCATGCACAACGAAAATTAAAAAAGTGGGAAGGGGAAGTACCGCCCACCGTCGGGCGGTGCAACTTTACCGCCGAGCGGTGGGGGCGAGAAACCCAAACCAAGCCCTTTAAATTAGGAACATGAATTGTTTAGGAACATAACAAATTAGGGTTTTTAAATTCTTGGCATGAATTGTTTAATTAGGAACTATTTTGGCTTATTAGGATGCTTGAATCTTGTTTGCATGGATGAATTTAGAGTTTGAGTGGAGATTAGGGCTGTTAGAGACAAGTTTTGGGAAAAACCTTGTCGCACCGCCGGGCGGAATTAATACTGGTGCATACCGTCGGGCGGTAGACCCCTGCCGCCAGGCATTTTACTGAAAATTTTTGTGAAATGCTTGATTTTGATGCTTGACACGGAGGGAAACCTCTTTCATCCCCATTGTTGAAATTGTCTGATTTAAAAGTGTATGATGATGTATTATCCACTGACGATGAATTCCTATGGTATGTTGTGCATTATACTTTATGCAGGAATGACATCAGCATCACGAAGGGGGAGAAGTACCGGCAGCAAGAGGAAGGAGCCTGAAAGACCGAGAGGGTTTGATTCTCAGAGGTTCATCTCTAGGCACCATGAGGAGCCCTTTGCAACTGTGCAGGAAAGGAGACTGATGATGGAGAGGAAGGTTGCCTTCATCACAGATTCAGCTCCTGAATTTGGAGCGGAGATTTTAAGGAGAGATTGGATGAGACTGACAACCTAACCTGCACCAGCCAGTGTTGAGTTGGTGAAGGAATTTTACACCAACGTTATATCCAGAGGTGGAGTTGCAGCTGGACGGTATAGAAGCTTTGTGAGGGGGCATATTATTAAGTATGACCCTGAGACCATATACAGCTTTTTGGGCACGGAGTGGCCAGGGGAGCAGTGTCATTATGCGGCTCGAGCTAGTTTGCTTGAGGATACAACTGAGAGTGAAAGGGTTTTGTGCCTCCCTGGAAGGCATTTTTAGACAAAATCTAGTGGAGCATGGGTCAACATTAGGAGGTTAGACTTGTCACCTTTGGCAAGATATTGGATGACCTTCACTCATGCCAACATCCAGCCTTGCTCCCATATATCTGACATCACGATGAATTGGAGCTTACTTATCTACTGTATGCTGAGACAAATGGATGTGAATATTGGACAAATCATTGCCGATTAGATACGAAGCTGCGCCACCACTGTGAGTAGCAGGACACCATTGGGGCATCTGTCTCTTATCACTTTTCTCTGCCAACAGGGTGGAGTGGACACTGTCGTTCCCCCAATATAAGAGACCCAGGAATACTATTGATGCCTCATTCTTTCAGCAGTACTGCGCTGAGGAAGGAGAAGCAGGAGCAGCACCCAGGAGACGTCGTAGGAGAGCTACAGCACAGCAGGAGCAGGTGCCTGATACACCAGTACAGCATGTAGAGCCATTCCAGATGAGGGACATGTATATGTCCATGATGGAGGCTAGGATGGAGGCCCTTCGTATAGGGCAAATAGCGACTGCTGAGATGATTATTGGATCCTATGATCGGCCACCGGTGCATAGGTGGACTATGGATGAGTTCCATAATGCTATGGCTTGGCCTCAGGAGCAGGCACAGAGCAATGGATTTGGTGCAGCTAGAGCAGTAAACACAGATGAAGAGGACTTTGAGGATGCTGATGATGAGAGTCATGATGATTCAGATAACAGCATGGGATGATTGAGGGCATCTACTGATGGATGCCCATACTGTAGGCAGGATTTTATTTTTCTTATTGTCGCTTTTGCACTTTAAAGTTTTAGAATATGTTGAATTTTAATGTGTCTGCTTGGCTTGAAGACTTTTCTGATGATGTTTTGACTGAATGAATTACATGATGAGTTTGTTTAATGATGATCTGATGTGAATGATTATTGAGTTGTGTTGCATGTTGATATCCTGTGAAACAGATGTGTGATGAATTATGATTGTGGTCTTGATGCTAAGCAGGGTGTATGAATGAATGTGTGTGAGAAAGCATGTTGTGTGAGGTATTGAGCTCTAGAGTTTTAATTGTTGTATGAGAATTATTCACAGGGAAGCATGCATGATATTGCCTAAATCTTGCTGATTGATTGAATTGCATGTACATGTCAGATGATCAAGGCCATTTTTGGAAACCCTTATTTAGCCAAAATTTTACCCAACCGTGCGTAAAAGTTTTGTACCCTTTTTGAACCTTGGCCTAAACAGAATGAAAACCCTTGTGTTGAATTTATTTACTTTGAATTGGGTTTATGACTGTAACTATATTCAAGGTTCAAGTTTGGGGCTGTGGGGAAAGTTTGAATGGAAAAAAGAAAGGCATTGAGCTCAAGTATTGAGAATGAAAAATACATGAGAACAAGAAAAAAAAATAATGAAAGATGAGCTCAGTGTAAAAATAAAAGAAAAAGGGAAAAGTTGGGGACAAGTGATATTGGTTAAGAAAGAGAGTTAAACTTGAACCTTGAATGATAAATGAGCTCTCTTGATTCAAAGATTTTGTGATCCAGAGAAACCAATTTTTCTTGATAGCCCAACCTCATTACAAGCCTTGGAAATGTCCTTTTGATGGCATTTGCATGTGAAGTTGTTGATTGTTTAAGATGAATGACAATTTTATTTCATGCAACTTGTGAATGATGAAGAGTTGGAGTGCTACCCTAAACACTTGAGTGATTGAGTGAAACACTTGCTTGGTGAGAACTTCTAAATTTCATGAGTGCATTTTTGCTTAGTGGACTGATCATTCATAATGTGTGACATCTGTTGAGGGATGTATGAGATAATTGAGTCGAAAGCATGCATGCATCTTGATTTAATTTCACTGATGATTTGAAATTCAGTAGGTCTCATCATGTACTTTAGGAATGTTGAATCATTGGATGAAAGTGTAGAAAGTCAAGTTTTGTTTTTAGTTTAGTTTAGTTTTGTTTTGCTTGAGGACAAGAAAATTTCTAAGTTTGGGGTTGTGATAACGGTTGAAAAACCGTTATTTTCATATGCTATTTTGGACTAAATTACACCCTTTATTGCTTAGAATGAGCTTAGAATCAAGTAAAACTCAATAAATGAGTCAGTAGAGAGTCAAAAGCTGTTTTTAGCGATATTATGCTTGTTTTGCATTGTTTTGCAGCAAATCTGAAGAAAGTGAAGATTGGGGACGAAGATGAAGGTCTTAGACTCAAGAAAAATGAAGAAAATTGAAGAAAAGAAGAGTATAGGAACCGCCCGGCGGCAAACCCCTGGCGTCGAGCGGTCTGACAAGAGGAGAAGACAGCAACACCTAACGCCGGGCGGCAGACCCCTGACGCCGGGCGATTTTACGGCACGAGGGAAACCGCCGGGCGGTAGACCCGTACCGTAGGGTGGTGGCGCGATTTAAGGTGAACCGCCGTGCGGCAAAGTGTGACGCCGGGCGGTTGTCAGATGGGCTTGGGCCTGTTTTCTGTTGCGCTCCTCAGTTATAAATAGCCCTGTTGTGATTTCCAATTCATTCTTTTGACAGAAGAGGGTGGCCATACCTACTTTTCACTCTTTGGAGAGGATCTCTTGGATGCTTAGGCTCCTTTTCATCTTTTCTAGGGTTTGCTTTCCATATCTTCCATTATTTTCATCTTGGTTCACCATGACAGTGGTGAACTAAACCCTTTTGTTATTGGGGGAACAATGTAATCTTTTGATACTCTCTTTTATTGAAACTCTTGTTTAATTATATGACTTTCATATGTGTTTATTATCAATTGTTGGATTCTCATTCTGTGCTTAAAGCTTTTATCGTTTAACTCATTCGGTAACTGTTATTTGCCTTTATTGATACGGGAACGTACAGTAATGTCACGAACTGGTGAGTAATTCCTTGGTTAAGCAATACCACCTAGGGATAGGGGAGTAGGACGACCAATTGTTTTTGCTTCTATTTGTAATGTGTCGCTAGTTACTAGGGGAGGCTAGGGATAGCAAGCCGGTAATGAGTAATAGACCCTTTTCGCCGAGGGATCGGGTTAAGGGGAGGCCAAGAAAGTTTGCATAACAGTTAGATAATAACGCAATTTAAACAAGAGGAGTAAATAAGAGAGAGCGGATTAGATGAAATGTAAACCCTTAACAACTCCACTTATTCATACTCTTTTCTCGTCAACTGAATCACTCATTGCATGTTTATTTTCTGTCTTAGCATTCACCACAACAATTAATTTTTCTTTCACAAGTCTTACGATTTTGATTCATACGAACGATAAGGCCTTTCGAGTCTCATGGGAAGAACGATAATGGGTTTTACCATTTTTATTACTTGAAACGATATGGTACACTTGCCATTCCGTTAACACATAGACAGACCGAGAATCAATTGGGGTTCAAGTTGAAATGCATGAGAACTGATAATGGTTTGGAGTTTGTTTCTGATGAATTAATGAGTTCTGCAAAGATAAAGGGATCATGAGGCACAAAACTGTGATAGGAACTCTTCAACCGAATGGTTTGGCTGAAAGGATGAACATAACAATTCTGGAGAGGGTTCGATGCATGCTGTTGGGATCAGAGTTGTCAAAGGCTTTCTAGGGAGAGGCTGCCAATACAGCTGTATACCTGATTAATAGGAGTCTGTCTTCGACTCTCAATTATAAAATAGTAATGGAGGTTTAGAGTGGACAATCGGCTGATTACTCAAACTTGAGGGTGTTCGGTTCTTTGGTGTTTGCTCATCTCAAAAGGGATAAGTTGGAGACCCGAGCGGTGAAAAGTGTATTCCTTGGATATGCTGAAGGAGTTAAGGGATACAAGTTGTGGAGGTTGGATAATAAACCTTCAAAGTTGATCATCAATACAGATTTCCTTTTTGATGAGCAAGAATGGCTATGCTGACTAATAATCCTGAATGTGAGAAGAAGACTTTCATTGAGGTGGAGCATATTACTAATGGAGTCGTTCGGTCGTTGACTGAGGAAGACCGAACGGGTGAAGTACGTGATGAAATCATTCGGTCATTAGATGAGAACCGAACATGTGAAGTGAAAATAAATCTTGGTGATGATACAGATGGTATATCTGGTGATGTGAGTCACTCAAGACGAGTTGGTGTTGAATTGAGGAATTATCAGCTTGTCCGTGATAGGGAAAGGAGGATCCTTAAACCAACCAAACGGTTTGGAGAGGATGATATAATTTTCTATGCCTTGAATGCTGCTGAAGACCTTGAAAGCTCGGATGAACTGAGAAGTTACTAGGAGGCTCTTGACAGTAGTGATCGACATCTTTGGCAGGGTGCTATGGAGGAAGAGCTTGAGGCTTTAAGAAAGAATAGCACCGGGAGATTGGTGGATCTGCCAAAGGGTAAGAAGGTTGTAGGTTTCAAGAAAAAGAAAAGTATAGATTACCATGCGATTTTTGCTCATGTAATGGAGCATTGTTCGATTAAATTCCTAATTGTGATCGGTACTCATCATAAGCAGCACTTGGAACAATTGTATGTGAGAAATGTGTTTCAAGGTGCTAGATGTTTCAATCCAAATCGGTTGGTAATCCTCTTGGCCAAAATCTGGATCTTTCCAAGGAGCAAAGCTGACGACCAAAGATGAGAGGAAGAAGATGGAGTTTAGATCGTTCGGTCTTTGAATGTTTGTACTGTTCGGTGGTTTCTGTCTTTATTGAGTCTAGGTGGAGATTTGTTAGATAAACTCAATGTTGTTCGGTTTGTGTTTGTAACCATTCGGTCATTTGTCATTATTGAGTTTAAGTGGAGAATTGTTAGTTAGACTCAATTATTACTTGTGACCGAACGTCTCTTAATTGTGACCGAACGGTCTTGTATTGGTCTTGTAGTTGTGACCGTTCAGTCGTGTACTTTTTGTTTTGGTTTTGGTTGTTATTCAGTCTTTAACTAGTGTTCGGCCTGTGTTGACCTCCTATTGCTAATGATTGTTCGGTCTTGGTTGTTAATGTTTGTTACTGTTGCTTTGATTGGCTATATATTGTAGCTTGTATTTTCTATTTGGAGAAAAAAATTTCAATCTCGAAGTTTATTTTAGACCATTTTCTCTCTGTCTTTTCTCTGTTCATTCTTTCTCTTTTACCTCCTGGGTTTTTCTTTTCTCTGTTTTACGCGAACTGAACAATTTAAGCTATTTTTGATTTTTTTTTTATATGATTCCAATAGCTTTCAAAATTTTTGTAAATTGTTTTTCTAGTAATACACTTAAACTTCTTATGATCCCATCATTTTCAAAACTAAATAATAAAATACACTTAAACTTCTTCTTTACGTCTGTTGAAGTCAAATTTATGGTAATATCAACATAATTGTTTTCTCAAAATATGTTTTTTAATCGAAGTGTTTAGTTTCTATGAATTGAATAGATTTTATATAATATTTTCATTCCACTCAAACAAATCATTGAGGTGGCCACTCGATTCATAACTTTTATTTATTTTTTATAAATTACTTAATAATTTGTCATTGAAATCAATAATATAATATTTATTAATTATAATCATAACAAATTGGAAAGCGATTTGAATTATTTTCATGTCCCGAGCAAAAGTTTGTGTATTTTTTTCTCCGTTTTCCTAACATATTTGGACCCCAATACAAACATGATTGAGACGTGCAAATGCATTGTCATGCAATATTTTCTTTATAACAATTTCTGGGACTTGACCCTTTGGGTACGTGAGAATTGGGTTTATTTTGATCTTTCATTTTCATTGATTCTGTTTTGCAAATGAAATGAACTTCAATGTTCACGTTTTTTTCTTTCTTACATTCTAGAAAAAAGTTTTTTTTTTCTATTTCTTATATGATTAGAGACGATAAAATGGTAAAAGGGATTAGTATCTTAATTACTTTTTTTTTAAAAAAATTTAAATCAAAAGGTTTATATATTATTGGTAAAGGTTTATTACTTTTTTTTTATTAATTTACTAAAAATGTAAAAAAAATGAAATTTTCTCCTTTTGCTTTTTCTCTTCTTTAATTTTCCAACTTTCGGATCATGATCTTGAATCAGATTCTTCAGGTCTATTTTTTATAAACTGGTGGTGTAATCGATGACAATAGATCAAATTGATTCATTTTGTTATATTTAATTATAATGATGCAAAGGTTATTTATGTTTTGATTACGTTAGAAACATATTTAGAACATAAAACCCAATACTGTTTCTACTATTAATATATATCTGATAATCTGAGATGCTTTTCTTTTTCCACCAAATTCATATTTTCTTCCTAAGATTCTGACACTAAAGAGTAGAAGCCAAAGATGTTGAAACAAATGTACATGATTAATTGTATAATTTAATATGAAACATTTACGAAAGCTGGATTATAAAAGATTTGTTAGGTCGAAATGATAACGAAGCAGAATATGAGAAATAAAAGAAATAATGTTATTATATTGTTTTTAGTAACTACTGATGCTGACTCCATCACGCACATTAATCATAACGAAAATTTTGAGAACATTTTTGAATTTTGTTAGTAAAATGAAGCAGTTAGCTTCTTTTATTGAAATAAATATTACTTTTTCAGATATATTACTTAGAAAAGTCAGTGTGAACAACCAAAATATATATGTCAAGAATTTATTCTTCATCTTTGGAATTGGTTTCACACTGCCTTCTTAGACAAGTCTAAATGACAAGTTTCACGTTAACCATGAAAATTTGTTTTATATTTTCGTAGGATGTTTGTAACAATTTAGTAATGTAGTAAAATGATATTTTGATTTTCAATTCTTATGAAACAATCAAATAACAACTATTTTTAACTGTAAAAAATAATAAATTGAGGTTAATTATAATTGTTTACAATAACATAACAATATATTTGCCACATAAATATATTTATAATTGTTGGTAGGGATGTGAATCAACACGGTTCCCGTATCCATAATCTTTCCAACAATTTGTTTCACTTCTCAATATTCCACAAATATTTATATTGTATATAGAAGTAACTACTTGATGAGATACACATGAAAAATATAGGGTGCATAAAGAAATAGCTCAGAAACATCTTCGTTTACTTTTTCCAAAGGGCCTAAAATGGACCAAGTATGAGCCTGATATCGAAATAAGTAAAGTATTGTACGAAGTCCGGTCCAATATTCTAACGAGAAAACAACTACAAAAACTGTAATTTCTTTTTAAAAAATTTGTTTTGTTATCGAGAATTCTATCGTAACATTATAAATTTAAGAACTGATTTTATAAAAAAATTTCATTGAAATATCTTCAAATGAAATAAAATTAATATTTTAATCTTAAATTAAAATTAAATTTTGGATCACAATATTTTAAAAAAATATATATTAAATAATCAACTAAAATATTAATAAAAATGATAGTCATAAAAATTCTTTTTATTAAAATAAAAATTTTGAAAAGGTTTTAAGAATAGTGAAACGGCTTATAAAATGTACATTTGGGCTGAGTTGGACGGACTTTCTAATGTCTTCAGATTAGATCTTATTTCTTTTTTACACCCATATTTTCCTTTTGGGCATTAATCCCTACACCTCCCCATTTTAAACCTACATCTTCCCATCTTTTTTTAACTTTTCATTAATTACAAAACTAACCTTTTTTATTCTTTATTTTTACTTTTTTAACCCTCTTAATTTAGTAACCCTAATTTTTAGTTTACTTTCTATCTCAGCTTTCACTTTCACAAACTTTCAAAACTTTCGAAAACAGTCCCACCTCCCATTCCCTTCGCATTCACACACCCAAGCTCCACCTTTCATTTTGTAAAATTTTTCAACTTTTCCAGTAATTTCTTAAACAATTAAAATAGAAATAAAAAATATATATTATTAAAAACATTAAATTTAAAAAATATTTATATATAACTAAACCTTTAAATGGATTTGATCATCCTTCAACGGATGTCAACATCCGTTTAAGGGGAAACGGATGTAGACATCCGTTTCACCCTAAACGGATTCTTACATCCGTTGACTGTAAATTACATACCTCTGTGGCGCTCAGTATCTCCTTCAACCACCGCGCTACAAACACGATCACCTAGAAAGAGAAGAAGAATTCTGTACAGTTGCAACTTTCCTTCCCCAACGATTCTTTACAAGAAAATTCTCGCAAGAAAAGAGAACACAAAAAGAATTCGAAAAACCAACGAGAGAGAGCAGAACACAGCAGAAAGTGAGAAAAAAGTTAGGTTCTTTACTCTAAAAGATTAGAATTAAAATTAATCTATAAATTAAATTTTAGGTAAGGGTATAATAGGAATATAAATAAAAAATAAAAATATATATAAAAAAAAAGAGAATAAAAGTGAGATGGAGAGGTGGAGATCCAAAGAGGTGGAGGTGCAGGGATTAATGCCCTTTCCTTTTAAATTCTCATGAAAAATCTCTACTTAATCCGTAAAATATATTTCTAAATTGCGCTAATTTATTTTTTAATTCGTATACAGTACAATTTAGAAGTTTTTCTCTTCTTTATTTTACTTTTAAAAGATTTTTATTTTTGGATCGTGCAATTCAAAAACATTTTTCAATGCAGATTATATAGTCTAGAGAAGTCACGTTTTGCTCTTGGATTATGTAATTTAGAACTTTTTATACTTTCAGATTTTGTAATACAAAAGTAACTTTTTACACAAAGAAAACTTTAAATTTAGTCATATTTTTACAATGTAAGTTGTGCAATTCAGAATATCTTACTAATATTTTTTTTCATAAAAGAAATAATTTGACCTTTTAACCACTCAAATAGGGTGCAGATGAAAAATATGCTAATGTAAAGATAAACGATCTTAAACAACCGTATTGTGATACAATTTTTTTTAGGTTTAATAGGTTTGGAGGTTTCTATTTATGTAGATTTATGTTAATTAAGTCCCCGTATTTTGAAAACATTCAATTGAGTCCCTATTTAAGAAAAATTGAATGAATAAAGTTTTTGCCGTTAAATTATGTGGACGATGTTAAATGTATTGCCTGGTGGCATAGTGATCTGACATTCCATAAGCACGTGGCGGTTCATTGCGTGGAGTTAAATGATTTTAAATTTAAAAAACTTTCTTTGAATTATTTAATAAAAACATAGAACGTTAAACATCATCTTCTTCCTCTTAACATCGTCACACCAAAAGCTATAGCCGAATCAAGAGCATATCCTCCTTCTTTGCCAACAACTTCACCTTATAAATGGCATAAATTCCCCAACATTCTTCTGATATGGAGATTACATGTCACCTTTCTTTCCACAAAACGCACAAATCAAAGATCCTCCGAGAACCAACTCACCGTCCGTCGCCGCAGCTCGCATGCGTCTACCTTCTCGAGTCTCATCGCCTTCCGAGATGTCGTGAACAGACAGTTCCTATGGCCGAAACCTTGTCGCCATGTGAGAGCTGGGAAATGACGAATCTAAGATGGGAGGACGACAACAGAGACGATGACGAGTTTCTGGAGCGACTTCCACAGCACGCCTTTGGCGTGGAGCTTCTGGAAGTGGTGTTGCTGCTGCTCTTCCAGATCGCCGACGAAGGTCGCACCACCAACACTAGTCGGAACGACGAGATCTAGGGCTGTAATTGACTCCGATTTGGGATCCTCCCATGGAAGCACTATCGGCGGCGAACCTTGGAATGGTTCGACGATGATAGTTGAATAACACAAAAGCTTCCCCATTGTGATAGATGAATGTGTGTGGATACATATTTTGTCTCTTTCACTTCACCTCTCATTCCTTTTCTTCTCTCATATTGTTTGTAAAATCCAAATTATGACACAAGAGAAAGCTTTAAAACTGTAGACGTGGTTGAATAAAAGCAAAGAGAAAGGAAAGATATTTCTTTATTGAAAATGTAACAAGATTTGGAAGAATGTAACTTCTATGCAGATCTGAGGCCAAAGATAACATCTTTCGGTCCTTCAAAATTCAAATGCCCCTTTAGGTATCTCTAATTTTTCGAGTTTTTGAGATTCTTAGTGAAAAAACATGTCCAGGACAGGCCAAGCCATGAGACCAAAGACGAGAGGGATCTTCGAATTCGGAGGCTCTTTGATTTCTTTCTATGTTGCCAATGATGGGTACTTAGACTATGCTCACATTGAGTCTGGTTTGTCTGCACTGCAGATTCCTCCTGGGTATAAGTATGCCAAAGAGCTTTTCAATGTGTGTGATGCTGATAGGGATGGTAGGATTGATTACCATGATTTTAGGCAGTACATGGATGGCAAGGAGTTGCAGCTTATTGAACGAAATTCTTGAAAGAGATAAATTATTGGGTTAAGGGGAAGGGGAACGAATAGGGTGAAGAAAGAATAGAGTTTTCTTCTGCCTTCATGTCGACGAGTGCTCCTTCGACATCCTCTTCGAAGAAAAATGACTACAAGATCAACACCACACCCACCCACGCAAATAATACTGGAACAACAGCTAAATTCGCACCCTTTTCAATTAGTGATTTTCTGCTTCAGTTCAGGGATTTAATGAAATCCACACAGTTTATGTGCCACGTGTTTGTGAAAGCACCCACAAAATATTAAGTCCATCTATTAAAATCAATACGTGACACGTTTGTATAAAATGCCACCTCACCTAGTCACCAGACAAGAGTTTTAACGCCGTTTACAAAATTTAACGGTAAGAATTTTATTCATTCAATTTTTCATAAATAGGGACTCAATTGAGTGTTTTCAAAATATGGAGATCTAATTAATGCAAATCTATATAAATAGGGACTTCCAAACTTATTAAACCTTTTCTTTAAGAGCTGAGAAAAATATGTTAAACATTTTTGGAGAAAAAAGAATTGTTCAGTAAGAATAATGTTAGTAGAAGTGAAGAGATTGGATTAGGATTTATGATTAATTTAAAATTTTGATATAATATATGAAATAATATATTAAAATACAAATATATAGTGTGTTTAAAAGGAAGAATATTTAATGGGATTTTCTCAAGTATGCAGGAGTTGATCTCTTCTAGTGTATCATCGAACCTTTTCAAAATAAATTTAATTGAATACGAACTGCAACAAAACTGTAAAACAATAGATAATAAACCATTTTCAATGCAATGTCGGTGATACCACGTGGCAGCAGGTAATCTATTCATTAATTTTTCCACCAACTCTGTCATAAGTTGGCAAATAGGCTAACAATATGCGTAATGGACAAAACATCCTTTTGCGCATAGCTCTTAACTTAAACTTGTCTTTACTTCTTATTTGATTTAAAATCCGTTGAAACAATGTTAAAGTTATGGTGGTTTGAAACGCGTTTGTTGATATGGGTGAACTTAAAATTACTAAGCTTGATCATATTTATGTTTTTGAAAATCCTGTGATGAATGAATTGAGTTAATTAAGAATGTTTTGCTAATTTAATTAGTATTATATATTTATTATGGTACAATAAAAATTGACTAGAGTAATTCTTTTATAGTTATATATATTGGTTTATTTCATTAAAATACTAGAGATAAAAAAAATTTCAAAAATGAATTTACTTCCTAAATTATAAATGAAATAGTTGACTTACAATTTACAGCTCTAAAATTAGTCGTCATGAGTCTTAACGATTTTTGAATTGAAATCGTCATGAGTTTTGACGACTTCTTCAAAAAAATTTTGAAAAGATAAAGTTGTTATGACTTACGACGACTTCTTTGTAAATATGTTGAATGAAAGTCGTTAGAAGTGGTAACATATTTCAATTTATAAAGTGGTAACAACTTTTAATTGAACGAAAGTTGAGTAAAGAACTGGGTAAGATTGTCGAGTAGTAAAAAGAACTTGAAAAGTTTACTGAGTAACAAGAAGAATTTGGCTAGACAATCGTGGAGGTTTGAGATGTTGGTAAGATATGCAGATAGCCTAAATAATGAGGTGGAGCATACGAAGAACTCAACAAGACAACCGATTAGAGTAGTGAACTCAAAGAATGCAAAATAGTATAGTGAACTTGGTAAGACAACTAAGTAGTGTGGTGAACCTAACAAGACAGTCGAGTAAAGTGGACAGGTTGGCTATAGACAATTAGATAGCCTGGGGAGGTGCTTGGATAGTTCACATAGCTTGGAGCATGCAAAGAGCTTGGTGGAAAGCTTAATGGAGAACTCGATAATAGAGGATAAGCTTGCCAAGCTTGATTTCATAATGGAAATCGTCATGATTCAGGATAAATTTGATTCAATTGAATATCATTACCATTCTGGATGACATCCTATAACTTGAATAACATATTTACAAAGTTGTCTTGAGTCATGATGATTTCACATTTTCATAATTTTATGAAAAAGACATCACGACTTCAATTGAAAAGTCATTAGAACTCATGACGATTTATCCTATAAATTTCAAGTCAATTATCTCATTCTTGTAATTTACGGAATAAATTACACAATAAATAATTATAATTAAAGACATAGTATCTAAAAATTAAAGTTTCAACTATTTTAATACACAAATAAATTAAACATCCAAATTATTCAAATATTAATGAATAATATTATAGTAAATTAAATTGTCAGTAAATTTATATAATAAAAAAAACGTATAAAAAAGTGGTGAAACAATAAAAAAAGATCAAATTGTCAATTTATATAATTAAAAACAATAAATAATTATAATGTAAAATCTACGAAAAAAAATGGTAAAAAACTAATAGAGTTTTTGTTTAAATTAGTCCACCTTCAGACCGTTTTAACTTGTTTAACTCATATTTTAAATGAGTTAGTTTGATACATACTTAAAATAATTAAATTCTTTTCTAAGTTAATCCGGTTAAAACCCACAGTGAGTTATATTAACTTATCAAATAGATATCATTTTGACATCTTTAATTAACGTTTCTTTTAATATTTATTAAAAATATAAATCGATTATCATAAACTTAGGTACGACCAAAATTTTAAAAATAATTTATAATAGTAAAATATTAGAATTAAACAAAAATAAGTGTGATGTAGATAATATTTAACCCAATCTAGTTTCACTGATACATATAACATACTTAATTTCCAACATTAATTTATTAAGCAAGGACCTTATAACATAGATGCCATGCATTGTGCTAGAAGGAATATAATTATGCGTCCCTGATTACTAACGTGTAGCATTTGACAAATTATTAACTAACTCAAGGTTGGACTCGCTTATTATAACTAATTTTTCAATGCCCTACCGTCTTCGCTATTTTAAAACTTTCATAAACTAAAGTGAAACACATTCACATTTCTTCTAGACCACAATTCTATTACTCTTCAAACTATATTATAATATATATATATATATATATATATATATATATATATATATATATATATATATATATATATATAATAGCTAGGGTAGTTTGTTTATGTATTAAAAAGTCGGTTTAAGTCTAACTCATTCTCACAAAATCGACTTGTTCCAACACATTTCTGTAGAAATATCGTTAGAATAGGCTTAACCTGACTCTGATACTATGTTAGAAAGTGGGTTTAAGCCCAAATCATCTCCAGAAAACCGGTTTGTAAAGTGAGATTTACACCTCATTTATATATTATAATTTGACATTATCTCTAGTTGATATGAAACTTCGAACACATGGCATGATTATAATTAACATAACCATATTAAGAGTATTGGTTGTGATAAAGTATTTAATAAAATTTGATTTGCTGAATAAAGTGAAAAATGTCATAGTTAGGCAACAACATGCTTGGTTTTTCAAAGTTTGGTATATGAATTGCAAACAAATAAAGGAGAAAAGTGACAGAAATTGAAAAATAGTATCTCTAAGACTTCCTTTGCTTTTGAATATTTCTTACAAAAAAAAATATAAAATAAAATCTCAGACTACAAAGCTAAAATAGTTAAACTTGTCTTTTTCTACATAGAAAAAGATACCATTCTCCTTCTCAAGTCTTCCATCAAAATCTACATTGGTCCATACACGAAATATAACTAATCTATATTTTTTCTTTACTCAATCTTTTAACTTTATTTTATTATCTATTCTTTGCCTTTTACATCGTACACAAGGACAAAATGCACTCTAACCACTTTCTTGTACGTCCTATTCAAAAACACCATCACATCTCTCATTAATTCATCGTGTAGACTTGGATTGTTTGAATGAGTTTTTTCACACAAACTTATACGGAAAAAGAAATTGAACTAGACTTTCTTTTATGATTTAAAATTTACTTACACGAAAACTGATTCATAAAACCTTTCTCATGATTTTTCAAATGTTAATTTTAAATTATGCAAATTAAAAAAAATCCTTAACACAAACGTATGAATTAATTACACAAATAAAGTATAATTATAAGAAACACGTAATTTGTACTAATACAATTATATTCTTAAATAATAATAAATTACGGTTGAATAGAGAAATTATAGTATGTTTTTATATTCAAATTTATATAGACTACATAGAATAAAAAAACATACAAATAGATTATAGTTAGAACACGTAACATATTAAAAATATAGAAATATAAACTACTTATTCTTAAGTTCAATAGTTTTATAGCTGAATAATTGATATCTAGAATTTAAATACTCTTTCATTCTTTTAATATTTTTTAAAGATAAAATTATAATGAAATTTTATGTTCCAAAAGAAATAATATTTCGGATAATAATTGAGTTTACTAATATTTCTAAAAAACATTATATTATTATGAGATCGATAATCAGATTTTAAGACGAATTACCACTCCTTTATCTTTCGAATGAGGATTTCAAAATCACAGTCTACAATGTTTATAAAAGGTATTTATAAAGTTAAATTCATCTACAAACGAAGATTCCAAAATTTTCAATGGGGTTAAGTTGAATAGATCAAGTCAAAGGTAATGCTTCCAAGATGATTAGTGGAGTTGATGTTAGCATGGTGAAAAAAAAAAACTATATATAGGGGTTCCATAGCTTTGCTAACAGCACAACAAAACCGCCATTTTTGAAGTTTTGAGAAAATGGGGTCTCTAATGGCCTCTATTACTCTTACTCTTGTCTTGGCAATACTGTCTCTAAGCTTGCCATCTCAAACCTCTGCTGATAATAACTACCCCTATTCATCTCCTCCACCTACCCCTTACTACCACCACTCGCCACCACCACACCAATACTCACCACCCAAACATCCTTATCACTATCCTTTACCACCGCCGGTTTATAAGTACAAGTCTCCACCACCACCGGTTTATAAATACAAGTCTCCGCCACCACCGGTTTACAAGTACAAGTCTCCACCACCACCGGTTTACAAATATAAGTCTCCACCACCACCGGTTTATAAGTACAAGTCTCCACCACCACCGGTTTACAAGTATAAGTCTCCACCACCACCCTACAAGTATCCTTCTCCACCACCACCACCATACAAGTACCCATCTCCTCCACCACCAGTTTACAAGTACAAGTCACCACCACCACCCTACAAATACCCGTCTCCTCCACCTCCTCCATACAAGTACCCATCTCCACCACCACCAGTTTACAAGTACAACTCTCCACCTCCTCCTTACAAGTACCCATCTCCTCCACCACCACCATACAAGTACCCTTCTCCTCCACCCCCAGCTTACTATTACAAGTCACCTCCACCACCATACAAGTACCCTTCTCCTTCTCCTCCTCCACCACACTACGTCTATTCATCGCCACCTCCCCCTCACCACTACTAGACACCATTTACTATACCACCCCATGGTAAGCTAAGCTTCTTATACAAAACCTCTATGCTTTCCATGTTCTTTTTCTATCGTGGTTTTAAATCAGAACTATACGTAAAACTTCTACAATTTTATAGCGCATAGCAATAACAACTATATTTTCTATTATGAGATGAAAGTATGAAATATTAAATTATCTATAAATATCATCCTCACTGTTGCATTTGGACCCTTTCTTGAACATAATAAATTAAAAAAAAAAACCTTAACTTTTGGACTTCTATGAATATCTTACAACAATATTAAATTTTTATGTTATACATTTCACATTCACCATATACTTTTGTTTTTATAATCTTTTCCTCCTTTGGTAGATGTGTTATGTTCTGATTTCTTCGTTTTTTCCCTCTTGAATAGGTGTAGGAAAAATACTTGTTCGTTTTCGGATGCATTGATATACCTAATGTGAAAACTTTCTCCACGAATTTTATGATAAAATAATGATATACGTGCATACGTGTGGTTTTTCAGGATCTGAAGAAGAACATGTGCAAATAAAGGGGATGGATTGATGGAAGGAAGAAGTGCCATAGGGTTTATACAGTGAAGAGAGGAACGTGTTTTGCGAAAGAAGTTGTTTATTTGGTTTCGCTTTGTTTTTTATTTTGTATTTTAAATATTCAATGTTTTTAGGCACTGTTCTGATCTGATGATCCACGTGGTCTTGGCCCAGTTATTATATCATATAATAAATAAATTCCCTGATTTTTTTCACTTTGAAATTTTTCTATATGTTTTTGGTATAGTCTCGTTTCTCAAGCAAGAAACTCGAACGTGAAAAGAAAATGACGCACCTCGTATTTTAAGATTAGTTTTCTGTAATTGGTGTGACTGTAACAAATTATAATAATTTGTTAACAAAATTATTATTGTCATTTTACTAGAAAAATAATTATATTTATAACAATAAGTATTAGCAACATCACAAGCAGTGACATAATGGATGTCAATAAGAAATAGGTAAATATATATAAAAATAAATCTAAATATACTTTTACTCAAGTATAACTTGGACAAATTTTGATTACTGTATGAAAATGGCTCTGTGTTTGATTTATTAAATTTAGAATTCTTATTTTGAATCTATAATAGTTAGACTTATTCACAGTTGTTGTGTATCGAATTAAAAATCAACAGCAGTACTTTAATTTGCTTTAGAACTACATTAAACTGAGCCAGATGTAGAAATGCGGTTTGTTGGGTTCTTGGAGCGTTTCGAGAAAACCCTAGAACCAGAGAAAAATAAGAGAGAGAGAGAGAGGAGCGAGAGAATGAATACTGAATATTATTGAATGAAAAGTTATTATTGAGGAGCGGGGTTGGTTACTATTTATAACCAACGTAAACGCGCAACAGGCAAACCACACAAAGCAAACAACCAGACCGACCGGACCGACCGGTCAACAGACAAAAGAAGCTAAGTCTAAATAACAATTCTCCACCTAGACTTGCTTCAAAAACAAAAAAAAAAAAAACAAAACACGGACACGGCCGGTCAAACAATTAGTGACCGACCGGTAGACACCCAATCCTGGACAACAACAAGAGAAACCTTTCCTTAGCGAGCGGCTTTGTCAACATATCTGCAGGGTTCTCTTCGGATGCAATTTTGCAGATTTGAACGTCACCGGATTCAACAATGCTTCGGACAAAGTGCAGCTTGACGTCAATATGCTTGGTTCTGGAATGATAAATCTGATGATTGACCAGATGAATAGCACTCTGGCTGTCGCAATGAACACATATAGATTTTTGATCAAAACCAAGTTCCCGAACCAAACCTTTCAACCACAGTGCCTCCTTAACTCCTTCAGCAAGAGCATAGTACTCAGCTTCCGTAGTTGACAAAGCCACAACCGACTGTAGTGTAGACCTCCAGCTAACAGCAGTCCCAAACAGCGTAAACACATATCCCGACCGGCGTATGTGTTGGCAAAGTCAGAATCAACAAAACCTTCAATATAACCTCCACCTTGAAAGTTATTCTGGAAAGACAATCCAGTACCGAGAGACCCCCGTATATATCTGAGCATCCACTTCAACGCTTCCCAGTGTGTTGGTCCAGGATTAACCATGAACTGACTGAGAACACTAACACCGTGCGCCACGTCCGGTCTTGTGCAGACCATGCCGTACATAATGCTCCCAATCCCATTTGAAAATGGAACAGATTCCATCTTCTTTCTTTCCTCCTCGGTCTTTGGGCATTGTTCCTTGGTAAGTTTCAAGTGTTGACCGACCGGCGTGCTGGCCATTTTAGATTCAGCCATCCGATACCTTGAAATTACCTTCTGCAAATAACACTCCTGAGACAGAAAAAGGTTACCGCCCGGTCTATCCCTTTTAATGTCTATGCCCAAAATCCGCCTTGCTTCCCCTAGCTCTTTCATTTCGAAAGCATCCGCCAACCTTGCTTTCGTCTCACCGATCATGCCCTTGTCACTGCTAGCAATTAGGATATCATCCACATAAAGCAGGAGATATAACATTTCACCGTCATGATTCAGAGTGTAAACACAGTCATCATAATTGCACCGCTTGAAGTTCAGCTTTATCAGAAAGTCATCAAATTTCCTGTACCACTGCCTTGGGCTTTGCTTCAAGCCATAAAGTGACTTCTGCAACAGACACACCCTATCATCCACAGCGAAACCGTCCGGTTGCTTCATATAGATGGTTTCCTCCAAATCGCCGTGCAGAAAAGCTGTCCGAACGTCCAACTGTTCAAGATGCAAATTGCAATGCGCAACTATTGCCATCAGAACTCTGACCGAACAATGCTTAACCACTGGAGAAAAGATCTCATGATAGTCTACGCCTTCAATCTGAGTAAAGCCTTTGGCAACAAGCCTAGCTTTGTACCTCGCTTTCTCACCGCCCGGTGTAGCTTCCTTTTTCTTGAAAATCCATTTCGAACCTATGACCTTCTTACCCTTCGGCAGATCCACCAATCTCCAGGTGCTATTCTTTTTCAAAGCCTCCAACTCTTCTTCCATAGCACCCTGCCAAAGATGCCGGTCGCTGCTGTCAAGGGTCTCCTTATAACTTCTCGGTTCATCCGATCGGTTAAGATCTTCAGCAGCATTCAGGGCGTAGCAGATTAGATCCGCCTCTTCAAACCGTTTGGTTGGCTTGGAGATCCTTCTTTCTCTGTCACGAACAAACTGATAGTTTCTCAAATCAACACCAGCAGCTTTTCCATGACTTCCCTCGCCAGACATACCATCTGTATCATCACCAAGGTCTGTTCGAAATTCATCCGATCGGTTCTCCTCTATCGTCCGACCGTTTTCAACTTGCCCTTCACCCGTTTGGTTTTCCTCAGTCCCACCGGGCGTGCCAACTCCATTAGTAGTATGCTCCACCTCCACGAGAATCTTCTTCTCACTTCTAGAGTTTTCAGGGTGCATCGCCATCCTTGTTTCATCAAAAATGACATCCCTACTAATGATTAGTTTTGAAGGTGAATCTAACCTCCATAACCTGTATCCCTTAACTCCTTCGGCGTATCCAAGAAAGATACATTTCGCCGCCCGGGAATCCAGCTTATCACCCCTGACATGAGCAAACGCCAAAGAACCAAACACTCTCAAGTGTGAGTAATCAGTCGGTCGTCCACTCCACACTTCCATTGGCGTTTTAAAATTGAGAGCTGAAGACGGACTCCTGTTAATAAGATAGACGGCCGTATTGGCAGTCTCTCCCCAGAAAGCCTTTGACAACCCTGATCCCAGCAACATGCACCGGACCCTCTCCAGAATGGTTCTATTCATCCGTTCGGCCAAGCCATTCTGTTGCGGAGTTCCAACGACCGTTCTGTGCCTCCTGATCCCTTTCTCTTTGCAAAAACCATTAAACTCCTCTGAAACGAACTCCAGCCCATTATTGGTTCTTAGGCATTTCAACCTACACCCCAATTGGTTCTCAATCTGTGTGTGCCACTCTTTG
This sequence comes from Vigna mungo, assembly GCA_036885675.1. Classification (NCBI taxonomy): domain Eukaryota; kingdom Viridiplantae; phylum Streptophyta; class Magnoliopsida; order Fabales; family Fabaceae; genus Vigna; species Vigna mungo. Next base: position 34,424,539 of record CP144697.1, read on the forward strand.
AACTTCTGAAACGTTTCAGACTTATTTTTTAGAACGTAAATCCACACTCTCCTTGAGAAATCATCAATTATACTTAAGAAATACGCTCCTCCACCATGAGTTAAGGTTCTTGCCGGTCCCCATAAGTCAGCATAGACATATTCAAAGGGGCGTTCGGTTGAGTGTTTCCCTTTTCCGAACGGTATCCTGTGTGATTTCCCTAAGACACAATGGTCACAGAAATCCAGCTTCTGCAGTTTGTCTCCCAGAAGCAAGCCTTGCTTTTCCAATTCTTCAAGACCCTTCTCACTGATGTGTCCCATCCTCAAGTGCCATAACCGGGCGGTATTCTCGGTCCCACTTGCTACTGAGACATGACCAATGACAGTTGATCCCTCCAGAATGTACAAGCCGTTCCTCCTTCTGCCTTTGGCAACCACAGAATCTTCAGAACAGACCCTCATTACTCCATCTTCAACTTTAGTGGTGTAACCTCCAAGATCAAATGCACTAATAGAAATCAAATTTCTCTTTAGTTCGGGCACATACCTAACAGCCTGCAACACCATCTCACGATTGTCAAACATCTTCAGCCTCACCGACCCCACACCTTGCACTCGGCAAGCTTTGTTATTTCCGAGCAGTACATTTCCATGCTCTTTCTGATCAAGATTCTCAAAAAACTCCTTCACCGGGCACATGTGATAGGAGCAGCCAGAATCCATGACCCAGCTCCTTTGAGGATCTTCAGACGAAGCCACCAGCACTCCAGCCGACTCATATCCCTCAGACGCCTCTGCCACATCAGCGGTTTCTTGTGGCCGACCGGCCTTTCCTTTCTCCGGGCAGAACTTCTTGATATGACCCATCTTCTGGCACTTGAAGCAACGCATCTGCTTCGTACCGTCCGGATTCAGCTTCTTCTCTTTTCCAGACTGCTTCTTCCCTTTCCCTTTCACCGAGATCAATCCGGACGCTCCTTCCTCGGTTGTCTTTGAATCTTGAAGTTTTTGGAACTCCTTGGTTCGAATTGACGTCAAAACCTCCTCTAACGTGATCACTTGATCTTTCCCGTAGAGTAACGCATCCCTGAAATGCTCGAAGGTTCTTGGAAGCGCATTCAACAGGATGACAGCTTTATCTTCATCCTCCAACTTCACTTCAATATTCTCCAAATCATCAACTATCTTGCTGAATTCTGCAATCTGCTCCTCTATCGTTCTTGATTCTGACATCTTGAACGAAAAGAGTTCCTGCTTCAGGCACAACCTATGAGCCAACGATCTCGTCATGTACAGAGACTCTAGTTTTGCCCAGATTTCAGCGGCAGTCTTCTCCTTCGCAACCTCCCTCAGTACCTTATCACCAAGGCACAAGATGATTGCACTCCTTGCCTTATCTCCCATCTTCTTCTTCTCTTCTTGAGTCATGGCATCACTCATCCTCGACTCACCCTTCAACGCTTCATCACATCCCTGCTGTATCAAGATTGCCTCCATCTTGATCTTCCACAGCCCGAAGTCATTAGCGCCGTTGAACTTTTCTACGTCGAACTTGGTTGCCATTGCTCCTTGGGAATTCTTGAATCCTTGCCCCACGGTGGGCGCCAATTGTTGGGTTCTTGGAGTGTTTCGAGAAAACCCTAGAACCAGAGAAAAATAAGAGAGAGAGAGAGCGGAGCGAGAGAATGAATACTGAATATTATTGAATGAAAAGTTATTATTGAGGAGCGGGGTTGGTTACTATTTATAACCAACGTAAACGCGCAACAGGCAAAACCGGCAAACAAAACAAGCCCACCAAAACAAGCTCAAAACGCGCAACTGGTAAACCACACAAAGCAAACAACCAGACCCACCGGACCGACCGGACCGACCGGTCAACAGACAAAAGAAGCTAAGTCTAAATAACACGGTTAATTACTGTAGCAACCTTCCAATTGCGTGCTGTTACAATCACTGCTGTTAAATTCTTATTCTTTCATATATAAATTTTGTATATTTCAATGTTCTTGCGGAAAAAAATTGTGTGATATTAAATGGAAATTAAATAGATAAATTTATAATATATAAGTAATGTAAATTTTATTTTATAACTAACCAAAGATTAAGTTAATTTTAAAATTCATATTTTAAAATAATATTATATTTTTTATTTATTGGATCTCTCATGTTATTATGGCTATCAAACCCATCATTAATATTTAGTTTTGATAAAAGAATGTGTTAGAAATTTACCTCGAATAGAACAAACTTATAATATATATATGATAAATACATATCTTATGTTATTAATATATTTTATAAGATTAAGTTTTATTTAAAGTCTTTTTTTTAATATATTGTATAAGATGAATAATCACAAGATATTTGATACTAAGCATAATTTCAGACATAAATTCATTGTAACAGATTATATTCCTACTGATAAATTGATATGATAGGTTATCCCTATCTTCTGATAGTTTATAAACAACTTTCATGGAAGTGCAATAGACAACATATATTTTTGAAAACTATTGTATTGTGCTTTGTTCAGTGACAACCACCTTGACTTAATTCATGGTATCCAAATGGTGACATGTTATTATACAAATTCTGTTAATAAATTTGGGAGGAAACTATTAGAGAAAATTGTTCAAAACTTGGAATGAGAGGTGCAGGTGATGTGTTCCTAAACAAGGAAGGAAAACCAATTAAATTTCAGATACTTCAAAAAATTTCACCAGTGCAATATGATGTACACCATTTTAAAATGTTTATAAACTATTTTTTATTTCAAGATTTTTTTCACCATAAAAAAAATAGATATTTAATATAAACTTTTCATTGCACATATGTAGACGATTTTAAAATTAAAAGAACTTTTAAAAACCGATCCATATTTTTTTGATTAAATTGATGTTCATTTATAATTAACTTTTAAATTAATTTTTAGTTATAATAATTTAATGTAATTGATGTTAATACATTTTTATATTAATTTGTGTTTAAATTAATAAGTTAAATTGACATTAAATAAAATATATTTTTAATATTATGCTCATTTGAATTTTTATTCAAATTAATATAAATTAATATTTTGAAACTTTAATAAGAGAAGACAATGTGGGTGATCCATTCTGTTTTGGGCTATTTTACATTTGGCCACAAGTCAAATTGGCATGCCCTATATAAGAAATTAGGACTAATTTCTTTGATTTTCTTTACATAATGTCTGACAAGTGTCTCACATAAGAAAGTATTTGACTTGTAATTTTCTTCTTGAAAATTAGATGTAAGATTTTAACAACTTTATTTAATTAAAATAGTATAAATAATAATTTTATAAGTAATTTGTTTAAAGTAAGTGATATTTATAATTTTGTAATTTATAATTTTTAAGTACAAGTTTATTTAAGATAAAAGTTATTTTGAATTAGATTGAATGAGTAAGTTATTTAGAAGGAATACATATAATGTGTTATATTAATTATATTGAATTTTAAAAATTTAAAACTATGTGTATCAAATGCAAGTCAATTTGTTGTTAGTGCATGTAGATTGTGATTTATGCAAAGTGATCTACCATGTTAAAATACTCAGTGTATCTGGTATTTAAAAAAAAAAAAAAACTGTAGGCCAATTAATAAGAATTGGGTCATATTGTCATCTTTAATTTTAACAGACAGAAGAGTGTAAAATTAAAGTCCTTCCTATACTACTATAAAAACCTTTATTGACAGTTTTTTTATATATAAAATATTTTGGTGGGAAATTCCAACATATTTTCTTTTGAAAATTCTTGTCAAGAATTTAATTTGATTTTTCATATGAAATGAATTTATAGTGAAAATTTTTCTACATAAAATACGAGTTAATCTTTTTTTTTTGTATGAAATATAAAAAGAAATATTAAAATTATCTACGAATTTACTTATATAACATGTAAGAGTAAAATTGATATTATTTTTCAATATTTATAGAATTATATCAGGACCTTAAATGCAATGAGAAAACCACTGAAATTAGTGATTTTCAATAAGTTATAAAATAGTCTTGACAAAATGTGGAGAGAGAATGTGCTCAAAAATTGTATGCCTCCTGAAAATTATAACTAATTGCAGATTTATCTAACTTTGAAACCAATATAGGAATCACTCTTTGCAACTTATGGTGTGACAGAAAACAAACTACAATATAGGCTTAGGGTTTGTGCAGTTTGACATAATGGGGGCTGTCTGGTTAGAAAACACCAACTTTGAAAATATTAATGTAAATACTGAAAACGTTGTTGAGTTATAATAAAAGTATTAAACAAATCTTACATGTAAGCAAGAACATACTCTTCCTTTTCAAACTTTGCAAATTGCATATACAGAAGTAATGTTACGCTAATAACATATACTTATTATGAAGACTTTTGTGCATGAATTTTGCTCACAAACTACAAAACTTAAATAGTTAAATAAGATTGGTGTCCCTTTCCACAGAGAAAATAAGAGTAATGTCAACATTATCAACTGAGTGCATATTCTCCTCCTCAATTACAATGCAATCTCTCATCAAATTCTAATTGTCAATGTAAGTTTTTCTTCAATTTTATGTTTAATTTCTAATTTGCCTTGCTTTTCCACCACACAGTATCGTCAACTTTCATGCAACATTGAAATCATTTTAGTATTGTTTTACAATCAACAATCCAGATTAATTAACTTGCAGCTTACAAGAAGAAGCTACAATCAACAAGATTTAAGAGGGATATTATTTGTTCAAATTAACATTAATTAATTATTTAAAAAAAAATGAAGGTTGAAGATGAACTTTGGATAATTAATCCTTTTCATGTGTGCGAATATGTATATATATATATATATATATATATATATATATATATATATATATATATATATATATATATATATATATATATATATATATATATATATCATTTCAATAATTTAGTAATTACATATTATTATTTACTGTACAATATTAAATATGAAATTTGAATAAATTGGAGACATTTATAATTAAATAATATATCTTGTTACTTTTATTGAAAAAAAAACTTGTTATAAATTTATCATATGTATTAAATAATCTTAGCGTTTTTAATAGTTAACTGATATAAATTTAATTACAGTTGTCCCTCTTAATTTCTTCCCACACATAAACAGTTGAATTACTATGGCGAAAATATTTTACGATTATAAGTATTCGACAAGGTAAATTTGAATTGATCAAATCAAAGAACATCTTCCAAATTAGCCGGTGTTGAGGTGAAATAAGCTACTTAAAGGTACTTCCATTTCTTATAAGTACTTTAATACACCCTTTTATAATAACATTACTTAAAAAAACTGATGTCAAATAGTAGTATTAAATAAAAAACCATTATTACTAATAATTAGTCAAAGGATAACAATATTTTATAACATTTTTTTAATAATTTTTTATAATATAACTATATCATTATTTTATTGATCTGTTTAAAATAACTATAAAGTATAAATGTCAAAAAGTTATAAAAAAATAGTCGTTAAAAAAATTTTCCTTAGTCAAAACAATAGTTTATACAGATTTATTCATGAAGCAGTTCATATAGACGGATTTGTAGCTAAAGTCATACGAATTACAAATAACACCAAAACTAACATCTTATTGGCTGGAAGCTACAACTTTGCGTTGACTAAAACATGGGTCGCTGGTGGCATCAACTAAATCCATGCTAAAAAAAAAGACGCTACAAATTTAATATTAATTTATTATAAAAAAATTGCATTGGTGTAATCCGCTTAAAATTTAAAAATTTAATTATTTATAATTACATAGCGTCGATTAAACTGTTGCTTTTTAATATGAAAAACAAAAAAGATTAATTGTACTGTCGGTCTAGCCGACACCACTATTAATTATATATATAATTAACTAAAACAACATCGTGGCATTCTTTATTGGTTAGGATTGCTAGCTCAACTATAATACACCATACACACACCATTACTTCCATCTTCGCATCATTCATTCCTTCCAAATTTTGCTGCACCATACACTTGTTCTACTTCCATTCATTACACATTCTTACATTGCTGTTTAACTCTCTTAAGACCACACTCTTATTGTGTGTGATAATATTAAATTTTCAAAAAGTTCCATCATGCATGGTAAAAGTAAACATATCAAAGTGTGATTTATTTTTGAAGAGATTTTGTGAAAGATAGAGAAATCGAGTTGGAATATTGTAAAACTAAGGAACAAAAATGTAAAACTAAGGAAGCAGTGTCGTAATAGGAATACATGTTCCATTACCTAGTTTCTAATCCAATGTAGTTATTGTTGAAAACTTGATCAGTGTTGGTCATGTGATATGTGATAAGAGAAGGATTGATAGTTGCATCGATAGATGAAAGAACACGTATTGGGGTTGTGGAAGCATCAAGAAGAAAGGGATAAAATTGTTATTTCATCATCACTATGGATAAGAGGGAGGTACATAAAGAAAGAACTTTCTTTTTTACACTTATAAGATGGTTAAAAAAATCAAATTGCCTCTTTTATACTTATTATTCCTTGTTATTATTATTTTTATTCTTGTTGTCGTTATCTTCTGTTTAAATATTGTTACATGAATGAATTAAAAAAAGTATTTTGAAATATATAATTTGAAAGTCACCTTTAATTTTATAATTATGTAGTTTACGAATTATTTTTTACATTACTAAAATTTTAAATTGTGTAATCTACTTTCCGATTGTATACTGCTTGCTATACTTCCAAATTATCCATTTTTTATTGTGAAAATAATTATTTTTTAAATTATGCAATTCAAAAGCTTTATTCTACAAAAGAAAATGACTTTAGTATTACTATAAATAAAAAAAAAAGATTTTTAAACTGTATAATCCAAAATCGTACAATTAAAAAAATTTCTCTTCACACCTCCTCTTCCGCATCCCATAAGATTTTCATTTTACCTATGCTTTCTTTATGGCCCAAATTATGTTACATATAAATTTGGATATTTTTTTACTAAAATTTTAGTTTTTAAAATATATTGATCAACACTAAATATAAAACTTAAAATATAATAAAAAGTAAATAAAATATTAATACCAATATATTTTTAATATTTAATGAAAGATGGTAAAAAGTGTCAGTTTGACGGTCCATAAAAAAGGTGCCCACGTGCACACGTTCAAAAAGAGCTAGCGGTGGCGCAATTACAACATACGATACAATTGTTGAGAATTGATCAGGTTGAAGAGGCTTCGAATAAGAGTAAAAATACTACGAAGCTTCTAAGACAAAACCTGAGCGATCGTGTTCCTCCTCAACTGGCAGAGAAGGCTCCAGCACCATAATTTTTTGTTTTTCTTTAAATTTTTTAATAAAAATGTTATGTTATAGCAATTATGTTTAAGATGATATTATTTAAAAATCTATTTCAACCTTAAATATATATGTTGATATGGTCAATCATCATTGTATTATTTTTTTTTTTTAATTTTTCTTTGATAAATCTATTAAGATCATATTGTTAAAATTCATCAGTATTATCTATTTTGAAGTTTAAAGTTCTATTATAATTTTATTCTTAATAAACATTAAAAAAATTGAAAGAAAAAAAAATTAAATTATCTCTAATCTTAAATCATAAATTGTATGAAACGATGAAACTAAATAATATCAATAATGAATGATGATAATTTTTCACATAAAATCCATGAATTATTCTTTTAGCTTGAATTATTCTCACACAACATGGATGACAATTTCCTATATAAATATATGTGTACGTAGTACGTACATACATATATACATATATGTACGTACGTACCTATATATATATATACACATTAGGTTTAAACCACTTAGGCATTCCTATTTTCGTTCGGTCCTCCCACTTTGGTCCCATTCTTTTAAACTTTCCCAATTGAGTCTTCAGAATTGCTAATTTGAAGCAATTCAGCCCCTGCCATTAAAAATCATTAACGACCGTTTAAGTATTGATGACGTGACATTATAAATGAATTTTATATTAAAAATTATTAATGAATATTCGTGTAATCAGAATTTTAGAAGGGCAAAGTGAGAATAAGAAAGACTAAACCCTAAACCCTAAACCCTAAACCCTAAACCCTAAACTGTTTCTGTGCTTTGATTGGGTTTGGGTTTTTGGTTATGACTATTGTGTTGCAGGAAAATGGGTATCAGTCTCTATTTTTGGTGGTGTTGCTTATTGAAGGATGAAGTTGGAGTTGGAGGTAAAAATGAGATTCTGTTGTGTGTGGTCTGTCTGGGTTTCTGTTGTTTGAAACGACAGGTGAAGGAGGAGCTTGTGGTTGTATGCGCTGGTTGCAGAAGTAGGAGGTGATGGAGGAAATTGGTTCCAGAAGGGGGTGATACTGTTGAGTTGATAGAAAGTAATATGGAGTGAATATAGGAATTTGGGGTAGTGTGAGAGGTTGATGATGGATGATGGAAGAATCGGTGGGAGAATCTCATTTTGCTATGCTGGAGAAAACGATCTTGGAGAGAGTGATTCTGTTGAGTGAGCAGTGATTTTGATTGTGAGAATTTGGTTTTGTGATTAAACCTGGTAAGGATAGGCCATGAAGTTTTGGGTTGGAAGATGGTTTTGTCGGAGGTGAGGAATTGGGAGAGGATGGGAAATGTGGTTGATTGGGATAATGAGGTCGTGATCAACCAAAAAAAAATTCTCCGTTGTGCGTGAATGTTGGATGTTGTTAGAGGTTACGAGTTGGGCAGAGGAGCAGAGTGGTGGAGCCAAAAAGGGAATATCATCTATGTGATTTGGCGTGGTGTGGATGATGTGAGGTGCACACCTCAAAAATGGAATGAGCCCATAATCTTTTTCCGAAGCTTCCCCCGTTATCCCATTCCTAAAAGTAAATAAATGTGTTAAAGGATAACTGCTGTGACCGTGAGCCTCTGCTTTCAATTTCAAAGCAAAAATCAATTTGATTGTGGTGTTTTCCTTTTTTTTTTCAAGCAATTAAATGCGTCTTTGATAAGTTCATTCCCCAAGGGCCCTGCTGGATGAAGATGTGAAGGAGTGCAGGCCGTGACCTTCTCATTCTGTTATGGTCTAGATGGAAATTTTTATCACATTTAGCCTTCCTTTTCTTTTAAGAGAAAGGCTTTGATCGCAGCCATGGAAATTTGAGATGTAGGAGCGAGAATGTGGAGGAAGAAGAAAGTCTTTCTTATTCCCACTTTGCCCTTCTAAAATCCTGATTACACAAATATTCATTAATAATTTTTAATATAAAATTCATTTATAATGCCACGTCATCAATACTTAAACGGTCGTTAACGATTTTTAACGGCAGGGGCTTAATTGCTTCAAATTAGCAGTTCTGAGGATTCAATTGGGAAAGTTTAAAAGATGGGGACTAAAGTGGGAGGACCGAACGAAAATAGGGACGCCTAAATGGTTTAAACCTATACATTATATATATACCTAGATAAAATGAACTTCACACTTCGTATTACATTATATATACCAACGCTTTGCCATTCCATCTTCACAGCAATCCATCTTTAGATCAACATCCAACACTCAACATATTTCATTCTATTTCTCCCTTTTCTTTGCAATACTCTCTCTTCTCGGTCACCCCTTCACCACCCAAGATGGAAGAAATAAATCAGCCCGGAGCAAATATGATGGAAGAGACAAGGCGTCGACGCGCATACGCTCAAAAAGAGCTGGCGGTGGCGCAATTACAGCATACGATACAATTGCTGAGAATTGATCAGGTTGAAGAGGCCTTGAATGAGAGTAAAAGTACTACGAAGCTTCTAAAACAAAACCTGAGGGACCGTGCTCGTCCTCAGCCGGCGGAGGAGGCTCTAACACCGTAATTTTTTTGTTTTTCCTTAATTTTTTTTAATAAAAATGTTATGTTATGGTAATTATGTTTAAGATGATATTATTTAAAAATCTATTTCAACCTTAAATATATATGTTGATATGGTCAATCATCGTTGTATTATTTTTTTAAATTTTTGTTTGATAAATCTGTTAGGATAATATTTTTAAAATTCATCAGTATTATCTATTTTGAAGTTTAAAGTTCTATTATAATTTTATTCTTAATAAACGTTAAAAAAATTGAAAAAAAAATTCAAATTATCTCTAATCTTAAATCATAAATTGTATGAAACGATGAAAACAAATAATATCAATAATGAATGATGATAATTTCTCACATAAAATCATTGAATTATTCTTTTAGCTTGAATTATTCTCACACAACATGGATGACAATTACCTATATAAATATATATGTATGTACATACATATATACATATATGTACGTACGTACCTATATATATACATTATATATATATATATATATATATATATATATATATATATATATATATATATATATATATATTTGTTTAAAGTACTTGACACTTCGTATTACATTATATATACCAACGCTTTGCCATTCCATCTTCACAGCAATACATCTTCAGATCAACTTTCAACACTCAACATATTTCATTCTATTTCTCCCTTTTCTTTGCAATACTCTCTCTTCTCGGTCACCCTTTCACCACCCGAGATGAAAGAAATAAATCAGCCTGGAGCAAATATGATGAAAGAAAGAAGTAGCTGACGCGCACACGCTCATAAAGAGCAGGCGGTGGCGCAATTACAGCATACGATACAATTAATGAGATTTGATCAAGTTGAAGAGGCCTTGAATGAGACTAAAAGTACTACGAAGCTTCTAATACAAAACCTGAGAGACCGTGCTCCTCTTCAGCCGGTTGAGGAGGCTCCGACACCGTAATAATATCAATAAACGATGAAACCAAATAATATCAATAATGAAGGATGATAATTTCTCACATAAAATGCATGAATTATTCTTCTTGCTTGAATTATTCTCACACTACATGGATGACAATTTCCTATATAAATATATATGTACGTACATACATATATACTACATACGTACTGATGAGTCGTTATTTTAGTGACTATATTTGGTTTATTGCAGTTAAATAAATCAGGGAGTTGTGTTTAATTGTCCGTTATTTCCCCGTTTTTCCTAATCTTGCTTAATTTGGTCGAAAATTCGTATTTTCACTAATTTGAATTTTCTGAGCTAATTAATTGCATTTTTGGTTGCAGGGAAATTTTGGGAAACATCATTTGGAGCATTAGGATGGTGGCTTGCACATTAAAGACTCAACATTTAGTCATTTCAATTTTAAATAAATTGTATATTAGTTTTCTAGAAACTTTAATTAGGATTTTGTGTATTGGGCCCTTTTTAGTGGCAATTTTTTAGAAGCCCAATGTGTGGGACACTTGGCAAAAACTTTAGGGTTTCATTTTAGGAGGTGGACCCCACCTTGAGAAGTGTTGGACGAAATTTTAGGTTGCAATTGCCGAGACACACAATTCGAAGACTCCTTACTTTCATTTTGCATGGTTTCTCATGAACTCTCTCTTGGGAGCTTGTAGGGTTTCATTTTTTTGAGTTATGGAATGACCAAGAATGCATCTTTCTTCTTCTCTTCCTTGCAACCTTACTTATTCTTGCTTAAGGGAAGGGAGATCTATCATTCCTCTTCTTGCATTTTCCATTGAATGTTGAAAGGTTGAGCTTGGAGGTGATTTCTTCTTGCATTTTCATGGTGCGTCTTTGGTTTGAATGAAGAACTATTTTCGTTTTGCCTTTTCCTTTTCTGCAGTATTTTCGTTTTCCCTTTAGTTTCCTTGGTTGGATGATGAAAATGAGTTGTTGTTGAGCTTAGTAGTGAAGAAAGCTTGAGTTGGTATATGGGTGTTTGAGGTTTGAGCTATTTTCTTCTTGTGCTTTTGTTTGATGGTTGGAAGAAATATTTTGAAATGGAACATTGTGATTTGTTTGGAGGGCTGGACGGTGCTGCAAAGTAGGTTGGAAATTCCATTTTGTTTTCATCAAAAGTTTGAAGGAAAGTGAGTGTTAGGTTGGTTAGTAGAAGTTGAAATTTGGGGTTGTTGTTCTTATAAGCTTTTGCATTTGGAACTTTGGGTTCTTGGGGTGCATTCACGTTCATGATAGATGAAGAAAAGGTTTTGGATGTTTGTGTTGGTGGAGAAAACCGTTTGGAGTGTAAAAAGGAGAGAGAAATGGAACATTTAATTTTTACCTCTTTTGGACAAGCACAATATGAAGCTCATTTTCATACAAGGAATATTTCCAATTTTGGTGGTCATTTTTGCTAGCAATTACCGTGCATTGATATGAAGAAGAGAATGTTGTGTGCTTTTATTTCCTTTGACCTTGCTTATGTGGCACATTGGTAGAAGAATTTAGCACCTTTTTGACTTGTGAAGTTGGATGACAACATTTTCTACATGGTGAGGAAGATGAGTTCGGCATTTTTGGGTCTTGGAGTGTGGGGTACGAATTTTGCTGCATGGGAAGAGAGAAGGGATGTTTTCATTGGGATTGTTGAAGACACATTTTAATTTCCTTGGAGAATGGTGCACATGGGACAAGAAGTCAACACATTTTGTGGCTTATTGAAGGTGGAATTTGAAGCTTGACCTTGGTGCAAGGAACCTCACAGCCAAGAGGTGTTCCTAGGCCATTTGCATTTTTAATTTTATTTGGTTCGATGTATTTGGTCACATGAATGTGTAGGAAAAAACATGTTTGATTATTCCTTGTTTGAATTAGTTTAATTAGTAGGATTAGTTGCTTTTGATTTCTTTAATTTAGTTTTGCATTTAATTTAATTTAACTGTGTTAGGTAGTTGTTTGTTGCATTGTTGGGGTCTAGTATTTTATTTTATTTTGTCTTAATGTTGTCTTGCATTTGTGGTAGAGATAATTTAGTTGTCATGCTAGCTTAAATTAATTCGGTTGGTCATTAGCTATATTGTGATGTTTCCTTGATATTTATGAACTATAATTGTATTTGCACTCTGACTTGGTTAATATCAATTTTGCATTTGCACTTGCAATTGGGTATACGCTTAGTTGCCCAGTTGGTGTTACATCTTCGCTTAATTGATGTAAATGCAGGGTGTAAATTAGATTTGATATTAACATTGCGTTCGCTTAGTTCGCTTTTATGAAAGCAGGGTTAACCTTCGCTTAGTTGGTTAACTTTGTTGGATTAGAGGTTTGAGTCGCAACTTTATTTTGATGATCTGTGATTGGAAACATTGTAATTAAGTTAATGACCGACTGTTTTTCATTCTGTGTTTGAAACTGTTTTCTTATATCTATGTTAGAATTTCTGTTTGCGTCAGTGTTTAATTTATTCCTCCATATTCACCACAACATTTTCACAAACCCCCCTTTCGTGTTTGACTTAATTCTTGAACCACAAAATTGATCCTTGAGAGACGACCTAGGAGTCATTTCCTAACTATACTGCATTTCTAATTGCACATCAAATTTGTGTGGGTTGTGACAGCCCATCACGTACCTATATATATATATATATATATATATATATATATATATATATATATATATATATATATATATATATATATATGCGTACATATGTATGTACGCTCATATATATACGTATATACATATAAATATATGTACATACATATATACGTATATACATACAAATATACATACGTGTGTGCGCTTATATTTAAGTAGACACTAGGAACTTGAAATTGCTAACTCTATTGTTCCCTCCATAATACATGTCTTTTATGCTTTGCACATGAGATATGTTTACAATTAATTAGGCTAGATAACATTCGTGATATGTCCACTAATTATAAAAAAAACATAAGTTGAAATTGTTTATAATTTAAAATAAATTGATAATATACATACATATATATATATATATATATATATATATATATATATATATTTATTTATTTATTGAAGAAGAAACTAATGAAAAGAAACGAAAAAAAATTTCTCTTCACACCTTCTTGTAACTATTATCCCACAAATGTGCTTCATACCTACCAGTCCATCTATGCCTGTTGGAAATTAACTAAGTTATTCAATTAACTATAGTTATTATAAAAAAGTAACAGATTAGACAAAGAAAACAAATTCGGTAAGAAATTATACAAATGAAGAAAGCTTCAAAACTGACCTCATATCATTGCCAGTGGCTTTATAGAAGGAATCATCGAAAGATGGGGTGCTGAAAAATTGAAGTCTTGAATCAGATTCTGATTGAGATGACACATTTTGTCAAATGGGTTAACTGCGTTGATGTTTGTAACCTCTGTAGAAGAGTCAAATAAGAATTCCACTTGTGGGGAACCATGTGAGAGACTATTATCAGATTCTGTTATGCCTGAGCTTGCTCTAATAGCAGAAGGGAAGGTGAAATTATTTTTGCATATCAAACACGTTTTGCAAATTGTTTGAACTAGAGGGCATGAACTGGTTCCTCAGTTTAGATAGCTGACACCTTGCTTCATCCCTCTCTTGGTAAGCCATTTTCAACTGATTGAACAGTTCTGTCTTGAGATGCTTTGTGGTTTCAAGTTCAAATCTGGCATCCATAAGCTTTTGCCTTAATTCTTGTTCTCCCTGAAAAACCAATCAAGAAAATAAAAAATTACTGTTTATATAGAAGTCAAAGAGCCATTTTTAAGGTCTAAATTTGTGAACAAACTCGTATATATAAAAGATTAGGACACCACTTCTAAACATATTGAACGATAGGTTTGTGGGTATTACTTATACATTTTACATTACCAATATTAAACTTCAACTTTGAATTCTGAACATAAATGAGTTAAGTCGTTGTTGCCTTAACTAGTGGTATTGGTTAGGGAATGAAGTTTAGCTGAATAATAAGCAGCCTCAAGAAGTTTTTGTAAATGAACATCATAGAAAGTGACCTGGTCATGATTTATACTTTTCTGCCTTAAATTAATATAGATTATTGACATGAATTAGCCCTATGTAGTCACATAGTGCATGCATCAAGTTCAAACACTGTTTCAAAGTAAGATCCACGTAATCCCAACCAACCATAGAAAAAAATTAGACTATGATTTATCTATTTTCCTATGCCCAAATAAATGGAAGACACCCTATTTATGGAAACAACAACAATAAGGGGATTTGGTATATAACGGAAAGAATAAATAGGGGGATTTGGTAAACAAGGAAACACATTAATTTCTTTTATAAATAAAGCAAGTACCAATAATTGACAATAATTGTCCAAGATTTAATGTGACGGAGGATAAATTGGGGGTCAAAGATTAAATTCTGAAACATGTTGCATAAAAATAACAAAGGATCCTGACAATTAATGCACCATTGCAGAAGGTAAAACCAGTAAAGAGGAAAACATGAGAACAGAGATGCGTCCAGAATAAAACATCCTAGATTCAAGAATGTAGTTTTCTCCTGTGGAAAATTTTGCAACCTTAGACCTGAAAAACATTGAAGCCTATTGTTTCGGTATGGATTCTCAAGGACCGAAAGCACTAACCTCGATGGCGTGTTTCTGCTTCCTTCTGATGCGAAATCTCCTATTGCCTTCGCCGTCCGTTCTTCAGACCGTCCGTCGCACTCTGATCCTCGCCCGGGAGGGGGTGGTACCTGTAAAGGTACTCCGACGATCAAGTTAGATGTCGGTATGGGAAGACCCTCTGTCCTCAACAAGTGGATGCCTAGAACGGAGAGAGGGTGGAACTCAATCAAGTATGAGAGTGTCAGTGTAAGTTGAATTGTGCGTACCTTGTTTGGAGCCTTTTGGTCTTTATTTATAGGCTTTGGATCGATATAAAATCAATATAACAGAATAGAATATAAACCACATGAAATATAAACAAACTCACCTGAAATATCTCTGTTGAGATATTATTTGATACAAGATAATATTTGACCGTTCGGTCTGGCCGGTCGTATATTTGATACGAGATATAATTTGTCCGTTCGGAGTAACCGGTCGTGTGAGACATACTACCGTACATCATGCCCCCCAAGTCCAAAGGAGGGATGAAGCTTTAGCTTGGCGTGACTGCAGGACTTTAAAGAGTGTTGGGAAGGATAATGGCTGAACGGTGTGGAACAACTTTGTCTTTAATGTTGATGCTCGCTCTTGAAACAAATAGGCTTGATCGGATCAATAACGGTCGGTTTGGTGTAAGTATAGTCCCTGTAGAGTCAAGACTCGGTGGGTCTTGATGTTTTTGAAGTACCGAGACTCGGAGGGTTTCGATGTAATTAACGGGCGTTATAGGCCGTATAGAACCAAGACTCGGTGGGTCTTGATGTATTTGTTGGACCGAGACTCGGAGGGTCTCGATGTAATTAACGGGCGTTATAGGCCGTATAAAACCAAGACTCGGTGGGTCTTGATGTATTTGTTGGACCGAGACTCGGAGGGTCTCGATGTAATTAACGGGCGTTATAGGCCGTATAGAACCAAGACTCGGTGGGTCTTGATGTATTTGTTGGACCGAGACTCGGAGGATCTCGATGTAATTAACGGGCGTTATAGGCCGTATAGAACCAAGACTCGGTGGGTCTTGATGTATTTGTTGGACCGAGACTCGGAGGGTCTCGATGTAATTAACGGGCGTTATAGGCCGTATAGAACCAAGACTTGGTGGGTCTTGATGTAACTAGACTCGGTCGGTCTAGTGTAATTGGTGGACGTTATAGTCCATAGATGACCAAGACTCGGTGGGTCTTGATGTAACTAGACTCGGTCGGTCTAGTGTAATTGGTGGACGTTATAGTCCATAGATGACCAAGACTCGGTGGGTCTTGATGTAACTAGACTCGGTCGGTCTAGTGTAATTGGTGGACGTTATAGTCCATAGATGACCAAGACTCGGTGGGTCTTGATGTAACGAGACTCGGTCGGTCTAGTGTAATTAACGGACGTTGTAGTCCATATGCATTATAAATGATCTGCAAAAGATGTGACTGGAAGACTGTATTGAAATAATACTGGATAAAAAAGACAATCGGTCTGTAAAGTATAAAGAAAAGAGCAAAACATTAACTATAATAAAATTTGAGATGGGTGACATTCCAAGTGTTTGGAACCACTTTGCCGTCCAGGTTTTCTAGTTGATAGGCTCCATTCTTCAGATCTTTGTTGATTCGGAAAGGCCCTTCCCAATTATCAGCCAGTTTACCGTGGGATTTATTCCTTCGTGCATGTCCTCGCTTGCGCCAGACAAGATCTCCCTCGTTGAAATGCCTAGGCCGGACTTTGGTATTGTACCGCCTGGTTATCAGTCGCTTCTGTGCTTCATTTTTGATTAGTGCAATTTCGCGCCGTTCGGGCAATGTATCAAGATTCATCCGCAGTTGTTCTTCGTTGAGATTCATATCTTGCATATGCCGTCGAAGGGATGGTTCTCCTATCTCGACCGATAACATGGCATCTGTACCGTATGTGAGGTTAAACGGGGTTTCCCCTGTTGATCCGTGTGGTGTACAACGGTAGGCCCAAAGTACTTCCGGCAGCTCTTCGACCCATAAGCCTTTAGCTTGACCTAGACGTTTCTTTAACTCAGAGATGATAGCCTTGCTTGCGGCCTCCGCCTGCCCGTTGGTTTGTGGATGCTCAACAGAACTCGTGACGTGTTTGATACCAAGTCCCTGGAGGAAGTCTTCTAGCGTACGGTCAACGAATTGCCGACCATTGTCAATGATGATCTTTTGGGGTAGGCCGAATCGGCAAATTAGGCGCCAGATGAAACTTTGTACTTTCCGGGCGCTGATAGTTGCTAGAGCCTCCGTTTCGATCCATTTGGTGAAGTAGTCGATAGCTACTAAAAGGTATTTGCACTGTCCTTTTGCGAGCGGTAGGGGTCCGGCTATATCCATCCCCCATTGAGCGAACGGCCACGGGGATATGATGGTCCTTAATTCGGATGAAGGGATTCGAGTGTCGTGGCCGTGGGATTGACAGGAAATGCATTTTTGAACAAATTCCTTACAATCTTTTTCGATGGTGGGCCAATAAAATCCTGCTCGTAATATCTTAGCTCTGAGTGTTCTCTTTCCTGAGTGAGAGCCGCAAATCCCATGGTGAAGTTCTTCCATGACATACCTGGCCTCTTGGTTGGATAAGCATTTCAACAGCGGTGTAGTGTACCCGCGTCGATAAAGATCGTCTCCTACGAATGTGAAGCGAGCAATTCGTTTGGAGTCGACCGTACTCACCTTAGCACCTTGCTCTTGCTGGATCATTAACTGTATTATATCCTGCCGCCAGTCAGTCGAAGGGGGGTTAACACTGGTGGTGCATGTCTCCAAGAGGGGTTTCTTTAACTTGGTCTTTATAACCGAGGTAAGTTGGCTGTTTCCTCGACTGTGTTAGCTTGGAGAGCAAATCTGCTCGGGAATTTTGCTCTCTGGGAACGTGAATAATCCGGAAAGTGCCGAACGCTTTAATGAGGTCGTTGACCTTATGATAATACCGCAGCAGGTGGTTGTCCTTGACTTGGAAAGTGCCGTTAATGTGTCCTACGACCAACTGAGTATCCATTCGGCATTCTAGATGCTGGATGTTGAGTTCTGCTGCCAACCATAATCCGCTGATGAGGGCTTCATACTCCGCCTGATTGTTGCTGAGTTGGAACGTGAAAGATATAGCCTGCTCGACCAGAATACCGTTCGGTCCTTCCAATACTATTCCGGCTTCCGCTCGTCGTTTGTCTGAAGATCCATCAACGTTTAAGTTCCATACGGACGGTTCCATTGCGGGGGGTAATTCGGCTGCAAAATCTGCCAAATGTTGCCCTTTGATGGAGCCCTACGGCTCGAAGCGTAGGCCGAATTCGGATAGTTCAATAGACCATGCAACCATCCGTCCGGCCAAATCCGGTTTCCTGAGGATCTTGGCGACGGGGTGATCGGTTCGGACAACCACTTGATGACTTTGAAAATAGGGGCGAAGTCGTCGAGCGGCATTAATTAAGGCCAGCGCCACTTTCTCCACCTGTGAATATCGTTCTTCAGCTCCTTGTAAAGTTCTGCTAACAAAATAGATAAGTTTAAATACAGGTGTTTCCTGTATGAGGGCGGCACTTACCGAATGACCGGATACTGAAAGATACAATTGTACGTCGAACCCCTCTTCCGGACGGCTCATGACGGGCGGGTTGGTTAATATATTTTTTATGGCGGAAAAAGCCGCCTCACATTGATCGTCCCAGTGCCGGGGGACATCCTTCTTCATGTTGTTAAGTATGGGCTTGATGTGTTCGGAGAGCCTCGGTATAAACCGAGACAAAGCGGTGAGACGTCCGACTAGGCACTGGACCTCTTTCAACCTAGTTGGGGTTCTCATCTCCAGAATTGCTCGGCACTTGTCTGGGTTGGCTTCAATTTCCCGGTTGGTTAGCATGAATCCAAGAAATTTTCCGGCTGAAACGCCGAAGGTGCATTTAGACGGGTTGAGGCGTAAACCATATCTTTTGAGTTGTCGGAAAACGTCCGTCAGATCTCGTAAATGCTGTTGATGAGAACAGCTTCGTACGACCATGTCATCCACGTAAACTTCCATGCATCGTCCGATTTGATTGTGGAAGATTTTGTCCATGAGTCGCTGATACGTGGCACCTGCATTTTTTAAGCCGAACGACATTACCTTATAGCAATAATTAGCTTGTTCGGTGATGAAGGACGTGTGGTTCCGATCTGGAGCGTACATTGGAATCTGGTTGTATCCCGAATATGCATCTAAGAAACTGAGGACCGTGTGACCGGAGGCGCCATCCACTAGGCGATCAATGCTGGGGAGGGGATAGTTGTCCTTAGGGCAAGCTTTGTTTAGGTCGGTGAAATCTACACACATTCGCCACTGACCGTTCGATTTTTTGACCATGACCACATTTGCTAACCACGTGGTGTACGTTATTTCACGGATGAATCCGGCCGTGATCAACTTGTCTACCTCCTTTTGTACCGCCGCCCATTTTTCGGTACCGAGTCTTCTCTTCTTCTGAGCAATCGGTCGCGCTTCTCGGAATATGGACAATTTATGAGTGATGACCTCGGGGTGGATACCTGGCATATCTGAGGCGCTCCAGGCAAAGAGGGTGCTGTCAGCCCGTAACAGAGCTGTGAGGTCGTCTTCATTTGTAGGTGTGAGGTCAGCTCCAATATTAGTAACCTGTTCTTTACTCTTCCCTAGGATGATCGATTTGATCTCCCCCTGGGGTTGAATCCGGTCGTCTGTGTTGGTCCTCGAGTCTAGGTCGACCGATATGGTTTCCGGTCTGCTTTCTCTCTTGTATGTAGCGGCTTTTAAGGAAGCCGTGTAACATTGCCGAGCGGTTTTCTGATCTGCTCGAACGGTGCATATTTCACCACTTCCGGATGGGAACTTCATCGCCAAATGTGGGGTTGATACGAACGCTCCAAAGTCGTTCAGGCACGGACGACCGAGAAGAGCATTATACGAAGTATTAGCTTCCACCAACAAGAAGCGTACGCGGATTTCTTTGGATTGGTCACCGGTACCCAGGCGGGTCTTTAGGTCGATATATCCTCTTGTGTCAACGCGTTCACCTGCAAAACCAACAATCTATTCATGAAAAGGTGTTATGGACCCCTCAGACAAAGCCATCCGCTGGAATGTTGTCCAGTATAGGATATTGACCGAACTTCCTTGGTCTATTAGGACCTTGCTCACGTCATATTCCGCAATTCGGGCCGTGATGACCATGGGATCATCCTGTTCTGGATCAGGGGCATGGAAATCCCTGTCGGTAAAAGTGATGTCCAGCATTGACAAAGGATTCTGGGCTATTGTATGGACGCTACGCAAGTTTCGCAAGTGTCTTTTGCGAGCTGAAGACGAAGCTCCTCCTCCGGCAAAACCTCCTGAGATGGTGTCAATACGGCCCTTTGGGGTCGGGTCTCGCTTCCGTGATCTGCTTCTCGAACGTTCACGAGTACGTTCGGGCTTTCGTCGAGGTGGTTCGGGACTCCTTCTGAATTTTCTGGGGGAACGTTCTCGCTGGGGGGAACGTCCTCGTCGGCGTGTTTCTGATTTAACAAATTCCTGCAAGTAGCCCGCACGGACTAATCTTTCTATCTCATCTTTGAGTCCCTGGCAGCCCTCTGTGGAGTGTCCTTGGTTGTCATGAAACCGACATATCTTGGACGCGTCCGCATCCCTGGGCGTCCGCCTTTTTTGAATGGTAATTAGATTGGCTTGGAAGGCTTTGTCAAATACCTTGTCCCTTGGAGCTGTAAGGTGAGTATAGCGGTCGTACCAAGGTCCGAGCGGGGCTTTCAGTTCTCTGCGAGGGGGCCTGTGATTGCGACCTCTGTCATCTGTGGCCGGAACTTCGTTCTTCTTTCGGTAATGTCTTTGGTCCTCCATTTTGATAAATTTGGTCATTTTTTCATGCAACTCTTCCATAGTTTTTGGTAATTCAGTGTACAGGCTTTCTAAGATAAACCCTGGTTTGAGGCAATTAGGGAGGTTACTGATGATGAACTCATGGGAGACACCCTTCACTCTCCTGGTTGTCTCCGAGTACCTACGCATGAACGTTCTCAGGGGCTCGTCTCTCCCTTGTTTGAGGTTGACGAGTTCGGCAGCGGACACCCTTTCCCTCTGGTTGGCAGAGAACTGCCTTTTGAAAAGCGTTGTGACAGTTTGAAAGTTGTCGACTGAGTTTGGAGGAAGAGTGTAATACCATTCTAGGGCTTCGTCTTTGAGGGATAGGGAGAAGGTTCTGCATTTGACTAGATCGCTGTTCGAATAGAAAGCCATGGAGTCGATGAAATTACGGAGATGGTGTTCTGGATCCGTTGTTCCATCAAATTTTTCGATTTGAGGGGGCGGTCGGTCGGGCATTGCAGTCTGCATAATCTCCTCAGTGAAGGGTAACAGTTCTGGTGATCGTGGTGGAGGACCACTATCATCATGAAGGTGATTGTTTCGGCCGTTGCGGCGGCCATGATTAGGGTTGCCGGTGTGGCTATTGTCTTCCGTTGCTTCCTGTTGTTTTTCTTTAAGTTGGGCTAGTTCTGCGACGAGTTGTTGATGCGCCTCTTGTTGCTGGAGAATCATCTGGGACTGCTGTTCGAGTTGAGCCTGAAGTTGTGTTAGGAGCTCTGTATGATCAATACCGTCCATGCTTCTGGTGGTCACCATTGGGAGTCTTCGCTTTCGGCCCCACGGTGGGCGCCAAAATGTTTCGGTATGGATTCTCAAGGACCGAAAGCACTAACCTCGATGGCGTGTTTCTGCTTCCTTCTGATGCGAAATCTCCTATTGCCTTCGCCGTCCGTTCTTCAGACCGTCCGTCGCACTCTGATCTTCGCCCGGGAGGGGGTGGTACCTGTAAAGGTACTCCGACGATCAAGTTAGATGTCGTTATGGGAAGACCCTCTGTCCTCAGCAAGTGGATGCCTAGAACGGAGAGAGGGTGTAACTCAATCAAGTATGAGAGTGTCAGTGTAAGTTGAATTGTGCGTACCTTGTTTGGAGCCTTTTGGTCTTTATTTATAGGCTTTGGATCGATATAAAATCAATATAACAGAATAGAATATAAACCGCATGAAATATAAACAAACTCACCTGAAATATCTCTGTTGAGATATTATTTGATACGAGATAATATTTGACCGTTCGGTCTGGCCGAGATACGAGATAATATTTGACCGTTCGGTCTGACCGGTCGTATATTTGATACGAGATATAATTTGTCCGTTCGGAGTAACCGGTCGTGTGAGACATACTACCGTACACCTATGTATTTAGTTACAGAGAAAACGTAGATGAAGAACTTAAGTGACAAAGGTGCTGTTTTCAATTTGAAATAAGAATGAATTCTTTCCCAGTAAAACTTTTCCTCCAATTCATAAGATACACAAACAGTGGCCATTTACCAAGATAAGAAAAAGGTAAACTTTCTTGTGTAATCTTTCAAAGATCGTCCTTCCACCCACAATTCATTCCAAAACAATCAATAAACAAAGAAACATGAATGGAGCAGAAGGCAATGAATCAGTTGAATGACAAACTTCATCCACATAAAGAATATCAATCATGGAAGTGAGTAAAAAAATGAAAGAATACATGAATGCAAATGTCATTTAAAGGAAAAAGGATCTTGCAAGATAAACTCTAGTCAAGAATGCAGCAGAAGAAAAAACAGAAATTATCAAATACTGACAGAAGCATAAACACAAACATATACTACACATATAATTAATTAATTTATATATATCTATGTATGTATGAATGATGTGATATGATTATGCAATAACAAACCTCAGGGTAGATGAGGAGAGAATCCAGGTCTTCCATATTTGCGGCTGCTATTTGAGAGCAGAAAGGGAGAGAAATTTGGAAAAGCAAATATTAGTGTAGAAATAGATGCCCAAAAAACCAATGCTATTTTGTTTAACTAATACATTCGGAAAGATTATCCACTTTGAAATCTCAACTACGTTTGCAAAGGCATTAGACAATATAAACAATAAAACAAGAAGAAAAGTATTACAGGGGAGGCAAAATAAAATGAAAAACATTTATTTTCTCGTACCTAATCTATAGTCACCTGCAATGTGACATGATCACCCCATTCACCACTCCTAGTACATCCACACAGAAAGCTATCAGTAAACACATAATCTAATGAAGCCACATCAACAAAAATAACATAGCATGATGAGAAATAAGAACATACTTGCTCATCTTCTTCAAATAATCACTATAACCCATGGGAACATAACCAGAATACAGATCCACCACTACAACTGGAAAGCCAAAAATCTTAACCTCCAACTGGTTAAATTCTTTTATGAGCCTTGCTGTTGGCCTGTCTAGAAACTACCTTTCAGGAACATTAAATACAAAAACACTTTCTAAGTCTTGTAAATTTTTCTTCTCCCTCTGAAATAACAAACGGATTAAATAAGAGAGTGCAAAACTAGGGACACTGAATTAGAGTTTAGCCTTAGTAATATGTGCAATGAAGGATTTCATTATTGCAATCACATAATACTGAGGTAGCAAGGAGAAAAAATAATTATAATTGGCCTTTAAGATTTACAAAACTGAAAATCAGAAACCTAGTCTTCTAATTTGTAATTTCTACCACAAGAATAAAACCAAATTTTGTGACAATGCTACCTTACTTAAGGTTTTTCCCTACTCTACTGCGCAAGAAGCAAGAAGGGGTGAACAAAAACCTACAGTATTGAAGAAGCATATGGCAACTTGGTCCTAGGATCTGGTAATGATCTGAATCTTTAAAGTAAGAGCTTGTTATCTATAGACAGGCCACATTAGTTGACTCCTCCACCTACAACAACACATGAACAAATTATTAGGTATAAAAGCTATAAACAAATATAAGAACAGACATGACTGCCTTTACTGCACATATTTCTAAGAAAACATAATCTTTGATCAAGAATTAAAATTTATACCAAGATGTAACCTCTTCCAAAGCAAACAACACACCACCAACTGGAACTCTAAATGAAGCAGCAACTCCAACAGCACATCCACATGTCAACTTTAAAAATATCAATGAAATTATAAATGAGCATTTCTTCTTTCATAGGCTGTGTTCTTTTATATGGATTTGAGGGAGATGATTTGAGTGGATTTGAGGATAATTTTTTTGTTGTTTTTTTAAGTGGATTTGTGCGAAATTCAGAGCCGATTTGAGGATAAAGTTTGTGAGAATTTGTGTAAGATTTGATTGATGTGACAGATTTAAAAAATTAATTTAATTGATAGAAATTGAAGATTACCAAAATGCCCCTAATTATTAAAGTAATATAAAATGTTATATTTTAATGTTATATTTAATTTTAATGTTGTTTATAAAGAGACCAAAATTATAAATAATTATTAAAAATTATATTTAAAAATAAAAAAATTAATATTAATTATTAGGATTAATTTTAATATTGTACAAAAAAATTTATTTTAGTAAAACAAATTTCCTTTTAGTTGTAATATTTTTATAATATTATATTTGTTATCAAAGTAAAATTGAATATTTTTAAGGAAAGAAATAATTAAACAAAGATGAAATATTACATTAGATAAAAGTTTTATTTATAATTATATTAATATAAAATTATTTATTTTTCAAAAATAAATAAAATATTTGTAATATGTACTTTTTCAAAATATACTTAAATATATATAATTATTCTTCAAATTTTTTAACCCTTTATATTCATTATTATAGTTAAATGAGATTATAACTTAATAATTGAATCAATAAAATGTAATATTTTTTTCTTTTTAGTAAAAGAACTTAATTAACTCAAATAAAAATGATAAAGATAAACTAAAAGGAAATTGAACATGAACAATATTTGTGGTTAATGGGTGCAAAAGCAACTGCAACTATAGTTCTACAATCCACTAAAAAGGTGAATCTGGAATAGCTCCAGTTATGGCAGAAGCACGCTTTTCTGCTCGTAAGAACACACCCTCCAGCGTCCTTCTCGTCAACATCAGAGACACCATAGCTTCCATTCACGAAGGTTAACACGCTGGAGCTAACAAATGAATACCATGAACGAAGGAACGCAGCTGTGCAAGTCCAAACCACTCACAGACCTCAGCGAACCGGAAACGACACCGGTAGAAACGAATAAACACGCCCACACCTTGGCTGGAACCAGATACGGGAAGTTGTTGGAGAAGATCGATCCGGATACGGCTCCCCTCGAAGTTCTTCGACAAGTTGGATCCGGATACGCGAAGTTGCTGAAGAAGCTCGATCCGGATACGTCTCCCATGGAAGTTGTTAGAGAAGCTGGATCCGGATACGTCAACCTTGTATCCGGATACGGTTGCTTTGGAACTCCTTAAAAATGCTCGAATCGGATACCCTTTTCTTTGAACCGAATACACAACCTGTTTCTTCACTTCTACAATCCCTCCTTCCACATTTGGACATCTGCATCCACTTCGTCATCATCATCAACAGCGTTCTTGCTCCTCCATTAACGACTGTCTTGCTCTTCGTTTAAATCACAGACCTTCTACCTGCAACAATCACATGGACAGCCAGTGCAAACTCGTGAAAGCACAGTGTATGAGTTTTCATTTTTATGTTTCATGGGATATGTTAGTAAGCATCAGAATCGAACAAGGTTTGTGGTGGAATTTTAATTTTCGTACAGGACATATAAGTCTTTGTCCAGTAAATCAGCGTAAATCCTCTCAAATTAGCGAGATGGGTTTAACAGTGAAATCTCGCAAATCAGTGGATTTTTATCTTTGCAAATCATCGCAAATCATCGCATGAGAACAATGCCCATCCTCTAAATCCATCCTCGCATATTAGCGTGAACAGTTATTTCCCTACAAACAAACACAGCCTTAGGATTGGAGCATTATATGAAACTTCAGTTACTTAAACCCTTCAAATGCCTCCGACGCCGTTTAAGTTCGATCAAGCCAAACCTGTGATTTCCTGCTCTGCGATCGCCACCTCGGAGCTTGTCGTTCCGTCCAAGCTCGAGCAACTTGCGGTGGAGTTCCGGTCACTGCGGGGGCCGAAGGACATTGGGATTGGGAGAGAGTCAGAGTGGAGAAGATGCAAAATGCAACGTGAAAGAGCAACGAAGTGAAAATTAGGGTTGGGGAACGAGTCACAGAATGGAAAAGATAAAAAGGCAAAGGAAAGATGATCGAAGGAGAAGTTAATGTGAAAGAACTAGAGACAAAGTGAAGAAGAAAAGGCAAAGGAAAGGTGTGGTGAAAAATGAGAGGCAAAGAGGAGAAAATGCAGAAGGCAAAGGTGTAAAGAGAAAGTGCGAAGACGGAGTGAATGAGAAAAAAGAAAACATAGTTGCGGTTTCTATCTAAACCGCCCAAATTTAGGAGAGGTTTTAAAAACCGCAGAAAAAAGAACCCCTATTATATTATATTTTTTTTGTAGTGCCGTAATATTTTCATTTTACCTATGCTTTCTTAATGGCCCAAATTATGTTACATATAAATTTGGATATTTTTTTACTAAATGTTTAGTTTTTAAAATATATTGATCAACACTAAATATAAAACTTAAAATATAATAAAAAATAAATAAAATATTAATACCAATATGTTTTTAATGTTTAAAGATCAAATCAATTAGTTTGCATGACTTTTTTGCATTAAATATAAAGATGGTAAAAAGTGTCAGTTTATCAGCTCATAAAAAAGGTTAGGATAGTTTTTTTAACATGAACTTGCAAGTCAATCAGATCATCTAGTATAAACTTAGCAAATCGCAATATCCTTAACTTTGCACCTGTGCCCTACGGTTTAAAGAATAGTATATAATCGTAAGTCTTAGGGTGTGTTCTTTTGTAGTGATTTAAAGGAGATGATTTGGGGGAGATGATTCCAATGGATTTGAGTGGATTTGAGGGTAATTTTTTTGTTGTTTTTTTTTAGTGGATTTGTGGGTATTTGAGAGTGGATTTGGAAGTAAAGTTTATGAAAATTAGTATAGAATTTGATTGATGTGACAATTTTAAAGAATTTGTTTAATAGATAGAAATTGAAGATTACCAAAATGTCCATAGATATTAAAGTAATATAAAATGATATTTATTAATGTTATATTTAATTGTAAAAATGTTTATAAAACATAAAAAAATTAAAAAAAGTTATTAAAATTAATTTTTAAAAAGTAAACAAATTATAATTTGGTAAAATAAATTTACTTTTAAAAAGTAAAAAAAATTATTATTATTATTATTATATTTATTATTAGTATTTTTTATTATTACTATTTTTATTATTATTATGGTTATTACTATTATTATTATTATTATTATTATTATTATTACTATTAATATTGCAACCAATAAGTCTCAGTTTGTGCATCTCATCATCGATTTGACCAATCATGGAAGTTATCTCATGGATGATAATAGTTTCATGTGCAAACGAGAAAAGGATAATATTGTAAAACCCCATTCTTTACCTTCAAATCTCCTCTTCTCTGCGAAGATAGAATCTCTCTTCAATCCCGCAAATCTTCGCTCGTAATCACTCTCAAATCGTTGCAAACGAACAACTATATCATCGCTTTTCGTCGCCCGCAAATATGTGTGAATAGTACAATCAGCTGAAGAGAACACACCCTTAAGGATACATATTCAGACAATATAAGTAATTCTAAGATTATTTTTTTTATTTAATTATTGTTTGCTTAGGATAAATGATGAAAATTTGAAAATATTGATATTTAATAAAATAATAAAATATAAATTTTATCAACGTAAATGTTTTATAAATAAGAAATACTACAATGCACATTAGTACAAAAACGTTGTTTAACATCAGCTCATAGATGTCGGTTTGAGGTTCACCGATGTAATATGATGACCGGTGGCAAATCTGTAAATAACTAAAACTAGGAGACGTCTGCTACATGCATAGCCGATGTCTCAAACAATACAGACGTTAGGCACACTACACATGGATGTCTAAAAGGTCTGCAGAAAGGTGAATAGTCGCCATATGGACGTCTCATACGACCACATTGACGTCTACATTCATCTTTAGATGTCGCCTGACAACAAAAGACGTCTCTAATTCTACCAGGAAGGTCAATAGTCGCTACGTAGACGTCGGTGCGCTGAGCGCGGACGTCTGTTTCCTGACATGTTGGTACATGTAATTAATGTTTGTGCTAATGGACGTTGGTGCCCCTTAAGAATGCATGTCTATAGCCTGACAGTCAGGTGGACTGTAATAATTTTTCCACAATATAGACGCCGGTCAAACAGTTGGTGACGTCTATAACATTAGAGACGTCAATCATCCATGCAAGTGACGCCTAAAATCCGCGCCATTAATTATATTTAAATTATAAAGACGTCAAATTAGTGAGAGCATCGACGTCTAAAACATTTTAGACGTCAGTGGATTAAAGCAACCAACATCTATAGTGCTTTATTTTACAGAACGCGAACCCGCGAGCAGTTACCATTATTGATCATCTTCTTCCTCGCGCTTTCTGTTGTGGCATTGCTTTCCAGGTTGATTTTCTCTATTTTGCACCGTTTAAATTAAGTTTTACTCCGATTAAGTTACTCTTTGATGAAATATCTTCCATTTTTGAACCGATTAAAATTCGTTTTCGTTGCGTTTTGATTCAGTTTGTGGCGTGTTCTTGGGCGACGTTTTTGATCATTTTTGGCCTATATTTTTAGGCGTGCAGTCCTCCATTTCCCTCCATTGTTGTTTTAATTTGCTAAAAAGGTTAGCTTCTTTATTGAAAACTTTTATTGTATGTGTGTTATTGTCTTTTGTGTATGTATGTTATTGGCTTTTGCGTTTGCATGTTTTTGACTTTTAGGTATGCATGTGTTATCGGCTTTTGAATATGCATGTGATAAATTTTAGTTGTGTTACTATAATTGGAATGTTAAATTATAAGTATGAAATCACTGAGTTAAACTTAGTTCTCGTTTGAAATTTAACACAAACGATTAATCTTTTAATCGTTTGTATTAAATTTTGAATTGTCCGATTGGACAGTTTGGGAAAATTATTTTTCATAAATTTGCCATAACATGTACGTTGGAGTTTATGCATAAGACTAATGAAATTTCAGTTCATTATTTGTGTTGTTCTCCGGATGCATATTTGATTGTGGTCATTCTTGTGACTACTCTCATTTCGTGTATTTCGAAGACCAATGTGAAATGCTGCCGAAATTTTATCAAATTTATGATGTAGACTTCTTTGCACATGTCTTAGCAATTTATGAAAAATATTTTTCCTGAATGGGTAGGGCCTAACCTTGTGAGAGTTAAGAATTTTATATTGATGAACTATGTTACAAACATGTATGGATCGAAGCTGGATGAATGCACGTCGCATCTCTGAAGAATATGAGAAGGGTGTTTTGGTGTTCTTGCAATTGTTTTCCTTGTGTTCGTCGTCTTAATCAAATACGATAAGACTTAGGCAATTTAAATGATCATCTATTCATGTTCGGCATAACGAGAACATATACCGTTTGGACTTGGGATGGAGAATTACTAGACCAGCCTATGACGTCACGAGGAACAAATTATGTGGAAAAATGGATGAGTGATCATTTATAGGACATGATACGTGATGTTGGTGAAGATAACTTTAGAAGAGCTAATTCTCTTATCAATGATTCAGAGAAACTAACAGATTCACCACAGTGGAAGAAGATCGATGAAACATTTCCAGAATTTGGTGCAGATCCAAGAAACTTAAGACTTGCACTTGCAATTGATGGTATGAATCCGTACGGAAACTTAAGTAGCAAACACAGTTCATGGCTAGTTATGTTGATGATATACAATCTTTCTCCTCTGTTGTGCATGAAGAGAAAATATGTCATGTTGTCAATGATGATATTTGGTCCTAAACAACATGGCAATGACATTGATGTTTACTTGGAACCTTTAATTGATGATTTGAAATTGTTGTGGGAAGAAGGTGTCAAAGTGTTTGATTCAGATGTTGAAGAGAATTTTCTTTTGCGTGCAATGTTGTTTTGCACTATAAATGATTTCCCAGCCTATGGAAACTTGAGCGGTTATAGTGTTAAAGGAAATTTTGCATATCCGATTTTGTGAAGAAAACACTAGTTACCTTCAATTGAAGCATGGTTAGAAGACAGTTTATACAAGACATCCGAAATTCCTTCCTCGCAGTCACCCTTATCGTAGATTGAAAAAAGAATTCAATGGAAGTGCCGAGGATGAGGTTGTGTGTAGACCCCAGAATGGTGAAGAGGTGTACAACGAAGTCAAAAACATTGACATTGTATTCGGAAAACATCGTAAAAGTACATATAAAAAAATGTTTGGAAGAAATGATCTATATTTTTTAATCTTCCTTATTGGTCTAAACTTGATGTTAGACATTGTATTAATGTGATGCACGTAGAAAAAAATGTTTGTGACAGTGTCATCAAAACTTTATTAAATGTGAAAGGGAAGACCAAAGATGGAATAAAAGCAAGACAAGATTTGGCTGAAATGGGAATCCGAACAGAGTTACATCCACAGACAATAGGTAGACGCACCTATTTTCCCCCAGCCTGTCATACTCTTTCTAAAAAAGAAAAACAAAGTTTTTATAAGTCTTTAAGAAGTGTGAAGGTTCCACAAGGTTATTCTTCTAATATTAGTAACCTTGTTTCTGTGAAAGAGATAAAGTTAGTTGGTTTAAAGTCTCATGATTGTCATTTATTGATGCAACAATTGTTACCAGTTGTTATTCGAGGCTTATTACCTCCTTCTGTTAGGGGTATTCTGACACGTCTGTGTTTGTACTTTAATGCCATTTGCAAGAAAATTATTGACCCTCGATGTTTATATCAATTGGAAAATGAAGGAATAAGACTACTATGTGAATTGAAGATGTATTTTCCACCTTCTTTTTTTGATATCATGGTTCATTTGATCGTTCATCTAGTCCAAGAAATTCGAATATGTGGGCCGGTTTACCTAAGGTGGATGTATCCTGTTGAAAGATACGTGAAAATCTTAAAGGGATATGTCAAGAATTAGTATAGACCAGAAGCTTCAATCATAGAGTGATACATTCAGAAGAAGTCATTGAATTTTGTTCAGCTTACTTGCCAAGTTATGAACCAGTGGGGCTACCCAAGAGCATTCACGAAGGAAAATGTGAAGATAAGGGTCGTGGTGTGAGGATTCAAAGAGTGAGTAGAAAAGAAGTTGATCACATTTGTACATCTTAAACAACACTGATGATGTTATTCCTTACATTTCTGAACACGTTAATGAAATGAAGGCATCACACCCAAGAATGATTGAAAAATGGCATCTTAATACCTTCTTACAATGGTTTAAGAAAAAGATTTATGCGACTCCACATGTTTCTGAAACTCTATTAAGGTTATCTCGGGGGCCGAACACAGATGTCATTACATATGGTGGGTACTATATTAACAATATCTCTTTTCAGACAAAGGAAAAAGATGTTAAAAGTAGAGTTCAAACTAGTGGGGTTACACTAAAAGCTGAGTCAGTGCACTTCTGTAGTTCTAAAGACAAAATTCCAATCACTACATCAATTAGTTATTTTGGAGTAATACAAGATATATGGGAGGTTGATTATGTGAGGTTTAGAGTCCCCGTTTTCAAGTGTAAATGGGTTGATATAAATTCTGGAATTTTCACAGATGGCTCTGGTTTCACATTAATAGATCTTAGAAAGATGAGTTTCACTGATGAACCATTTATTATGGCAAGTCAAGCAAGGCAAATATTCTACGTCAGTGATCCAGCGAATGAAAAATGCTCAGTGGTTTTGGAAGGAAAAAACATGCACAAGTTTCATGATGAAGAATCTCTTGATATACTTGACACAACACGTAGCACATCAAGACCCATTGAAGACTCAGTTGATGACATTGTCGATGATATACATGGAATTTGTAGTGATCACGATGAAGGGATCTAGGAGAAAACAATATCATAATAAGTAACCTCTTGTTTTTTGTTTAGATTTTATATGAACTTTTATTCTGATGAAAATTTCAATTTCAATTCATACTAACCTTGTATATATTTTTCAGGTATGTCGACCTCAGACTCAGCATCAGGACAGAGCAGACGTACATGAGGAGTGACACGTTTGCTAGAAGCGACATCCAAACAGGTTCCTAGGCATAGGAGACATATTGAGATTGACCCAAGAACTGGTGTGGCATCAGGGCCAAATGCTGATAGATTTAGCAGTTATCTGGGTAAGACAGCCAAAACCCATGTATCTATCCCTCATCCAACTTGAGATGACGTCCTAGAGGTCGAGAAAAACCTCTTATGGCAAGATGTTCAGGTATGGTTACTTAAAAAAATTTCCTTATATACTTATTCCTTTCATCTTATTATGTCATTCACAAGTTCCTTGTTTTAAATAGATAAAATTTGATGTTCCAAACACACTTGACATGAGAAAGAAAGTATTAACGCATATATGTAAGAGATGGAGGGATTTCAAGACAAGGCTGACACATCTGTATGTATTTGGAGACAGACATGAGAATCCATCTCAACATTATTCCTTCACAGAAGAAGAATGAATGCAGTTTCGTCAATCTAGAGAGACTGAGGAATGGAAGGTAGTTATCTTATCGACAATGTCTTCAAAGCAGTTTTTATTATTATATAATGATGCATAAAAATGGTTTTAGAGGGTAAAAGGTTAGCCGCCTAAGAAAGGCAAAGGCTAAATGATGCACCACACGTGTTATCACGAAGTGGTTATGCGAAACTGGAGAAGAAACTTAGAAAGAGTCGAGCGGATGAGTTGGGGCTTGAGTCCCCGGACCTAGCACCTCCACCTATAAGGTACGAGATGTGGAAGGCTGCTCGGACGAAATTAGATGGGAACATGACATTTGCCTCAACCGTATTGATCTCACGGAGAATTGTAAGTTGAAATTGTAAACATGGTTTAATTGTGTTTTTATCATATCTTGCAATTTATGTAACGTAACATTTTTAATGTGCAGGATCAGTTAGTTGAGCAGCAAACACATGGAACATTTACTCCCCAAGGTAGGGATGACATATTAACAACGACCATTGGAAAACCGGAGCACCTAAGACATGTACGTGCAGTTTCTGGGTCCATTGGTCTTCGTGACTACTTTGGCCCTGTACAAAAAACAACTCAATCAACGAATCAGGAGGCACTGAGGCATATGGATCTTCAGTGGGAACAAAGAATTCGTCAAATAGAGCAACGATTCACTGAGCAGCTAGAAGAACAAAAACAAATACCCTGGGTGTGCCCATTGAAACTCCCACACCACCTCCTGCCAGCACCAAAGGATCCTGCTCTGCTGTTGAACCTACTGACTACATTGGTCAGTATGACTTGTTGGTTGATGGGGATCTTGCACGCATTGTGGCTGTCGGACGAGTAGTTGAGGGAGGCCAAACTATTCATGGTGTTCCCATATCACCCCAGCATGTGCATGTCATGATTGACGAGGTTCGGGATCCCCAGGCACAAGTGCCTGTACCCACTCTAGAAGTTCAATTTGTGGGGGAGGCGATAGGATGTTTTTAAGCTTGGCCTAGAGCATTGGTTATCACACACATTGGTACACAACAAGTATCATATTTTTATCATTACTAATTTTTTATTATCATTTAAAATTATTTCTTCATAACTTTGAAAATGTTATCTTCAGTTCACACGTCCTCAAAAGCAGCCGATGCATGAGGCACCAATACCTGAATATGATGATGGTGATGACATGGCTGAAGCGGAGGATGATCCCAAAGCAAAACTATTGTCAAGCATTCCCAAGTTCAACAAAGGATCAATACAAATATACTGGGATTTACGAGTATTTGGTCTCCCCCCCATATGCCAATATATATCACATTCAATGATGTATCAGATATCATTGCGAGAGACAAGATGTTGAATATTTCCATTATTCAACTCTGGTGCATGTAAGATAGTTAATTTTGTCTACCATAATATTTTAATTTAGATGCCTACTTTGTAACAAGTTAACTTTGTGGTTATAAGTACATGGACACAGTCATTGGAGACCAAGGTCGGTCTTCCGTTTTTGGATTTGTTGAACCTCAGACCATTAAACGTTGTTGTAACACAGTTGAAATCAAACAAAATTATTTTCAAACATGGATGGCTAAGTCAAACAAAGACATATACCTTGTGCCATACAGTGATGGGTATGTGTTGTTTTATCTAAAAGGTAATTAAAGTTTACTTAATTAGATACTAACTATTTATGATGTTCCAAACAGGGCTCACTGGCAACTGGTGGTCCTAATTACCAAAAAAAGTACAGTTGTATTCTTTTGTTCACTGCAAAGGAAGATGAAAAATGACTTGAAAACCATGCTTCAAGGGTAAGTGTTTTGCTAAAAATTACTTTTAAATTCATGTCGGCCTTAATTTTTTATGATATCATACTTATATTAATATTACTTTCTGTTTTAATGTAAATAGAGTAATGGGTAAATCTCGAGGTCAGCTAAATCAAGTCTTGTATCCCAAGGTTTGGTGCATTTATAGTTTAAATTCATTTACTATGTTATTCAATGATCTTAATTCTTGACTATATTTAGTTTGTCATTTTAGTGTAACAGACAGCTAGATTCATGGGAATGTGGGTACTACGTGATGTCTTGGATTAAGAGCATCATTCGAGCTGACATTACAGTTAACTGGAATGAGGTAATAATCATGCTTACTTTGAAAACATCAAAAATCAATTAATACTTTTGAACATATATCATACCATAATCAATATTTCTTAATTGTGCAGCGCTTCAACAATTCATCTCCTTTACCCGAAGGCACGATAAAGCAGTTAAGGCAGGACTGGACAACTTATCTTCTGCAAAAGTGGAACTAGCAAGACTTATTTTTGTTGTTTTCAATTACTTAGGTATAATTTTCATTTATAATTTCATTTTTTTGATCTTTGATTGAATTATATCCATTTATAACTCAAACAAACAATATTTATTATAAACAATTGTTCTGGGAAAATTTTCTGAATTTCAGGTGTGGTTTTATTCGAAAAATAAAATATTTATTAAAAAAAATACCCAGTAGACGCGGTTAATGCACAAACCGACGTCTACAGACGTATGTCAATGCACAAATCGATGTCCAATAAGTTACAGTGGACAAAACGTTCCAGAACGTACAACCGTCTCTTTTGTTGACCACTGACATCTATGTTAACGTCTATTGTACCTATGCCTGACGTCTATTCCCACGTTGTCTGTGTACACAGCCGACGTCTATATAGACGTCTGTCATAACCTAACTGATGTAAAGTTAACGTCACCCGAATAAACATCGGTTCAATAAGTGACGTCAAAAGCCCAAAATAATTGACGTTAAACAGCATTTTTGCACTAGTGGCATTTGAAGATAAATAAGAACACGAGTCAATTCTTGTTAATTTAAATATACAAAAAAATATAATATTTTTATTTTATATATATATATATATATATATATATATATATTATGAAGACCAGGAAAAAAAATGGTATTTTAGAAATAGTAGTGAATTAAAAATAGTAAGACTGAATTATTTTAATATTAAAAAGTTTTAATATGAATGGATTTGTTATAAACGAATTTTATTATTTTAAAACACATCATCTCTCTAGAAACCATTTTTTTTAGAGTTTTCTGAGTTTTCTTTAGGAGTTCTTCTTCTCTGCTCATCTGATTGAAGAACTAAGACTATATGAGTGATCTTGGCGTTAACCTCTTCAATTGAGACCAATAAGTTTCTCCATCTGAGTAAGTTAAGTTTATACCCATTTTCTTTGGTCATTTCTTTCTTTTGTTACATGTGGGCCCCACTCATTTTGCATGTATTGTCTGAGTCTTTTATAAGACTCTTTATTGATTAATTACTAATAGTATACCCTGATCATGTTTCTGTTGTCTATAGGTACAAATAAAGTTCCTTCAACTGTGTCAGCAGATTATGATTCCTTAGAGCAATTGGTCTTCTAAAAGGTAAGGGAAGCTAATTTATTTGTCTTTAATTTGTATTATTAAGCATGAACTAATAGTTAATGGTACATGGAATTAATGTATGTTGATTGTTATACCTGGAATGGCAGGTTTTAGTATTAAGTGTGTTTGGATGCATGTAATTGGTTGAATGATTGTTTATGGACTTTGATGTTTCTGTTTGGACTTGAATATTGTCATTAATGTTGTGATTGTGAAGTCGGGGATGTAATATCTATGGTACTGTTGAAGAGAAAGGAATTAGGCTGAGTTATATATCATTTTTGGGCTAAAATAGAGATTTTAATAGGTAAATTTTCCAAGTAAGGGTTTAAGGAGATAAACTATAATTTACCTGTTGTAGGGTCAATTGACACTTGTTTGTAGCTTGAGTTGCTAAAAATCTTAAATGGAAATGAGTACGAGTCAACAGGGTGGTTTAGGAAGATTTTAACCTCAATTTAGGGGTTTTTGAGCGTGAGATTTTGATTTGAAAGGTTTGAAACAAAATGGAGTGTTTGAGGACAGTCTTTGAGTCATTTGGGACTTGTTTAGACCCCTAAGTTGTTAAGATATGCATTAGAAAAAGGTAGAAATGATTTAAGGTCTATGAAATAGAGTTTTTGTTGTCATGAGTTAGATTTTCATTGTAAAATGAAGTTAACATTGTTAAAGTTGGGATACATACTCTTGGATAGGTCAAGTGTGGCTTCAAGCACCATATGGAAGTGGTAGAAGTTGGTAGGAGTGTCTAAGATAGGTTAAGTTAGGTTGAGAGGGTGCAAATTCTGCATAACTAGTGTTCTGCAAAATTATGCAGAGTGGATGGGCAAGCCATGGGAGTATTTGAGGAGCTCACTGTTTTGGCTCTCGCTGGGCGAGTGAAGGCTACTCGTTGGGCGAGCCTGTGCTCGTTGGGAACCTAGTTTTTCGTGTTCGGCGAGTGGGTCTAAGTCATATTGGATGTTTTAAATTCTTTTCTCTTATATGCATAGTTTTAAATGGTATGATGGTTAACTTTATGATCTGTGGTATGGTTTGGAACATATGATTGAATTTATGAGAGATTTGTAAGAGTTCTAAGAAGAATTCTTAATGGTTGTATTAAAGTGTTGTTGGTATGAATGTAGGGAACTCAATCTTGGGGTTATCCTGACACTTTAATGATAATTTATTCTCAATTAGGGAAGAGTGATACATGTGGTGAGAGTAGTAGGAGGTTTAGTCTAAGTGCTTCTAGTATTGCCTAAGATGTGTTACAAACTAACCTTGTGAGTGTGGTAGAATGAAACTCATTGACAATGACTCTGTAGAGTAGTAGAAGCCGCTACAAATACATGAACCGCCATAGCTCGACATTAATACCTTATCCAAATGGTCAGGTCTAAATTCATAGTATGCCTAGGATTTTTGTTTAATTTGGTATGAACTTTTTATTGTGATGAATTTCAATATCCTGTGTTTGTATTTTATTATGTTTTGTATTTTATTCATCTCATATATCTTTTGTTCTCTTTAAATGATTTGGTATTTAAAAAGATTTAGTTCCTTGAATCCTTTTGCTAGATACTCAATCTTTTCCTCGTTCTTTCATAGTTAATATTTTAAATATATAGGTACAAAAGGTTATTGGTTGCATCAATTATTCCATATAACATAGACTAAAAGAGCTAAGTCACAATTTATGACTTGTGGGACAATTGTTGAGGAGAAAATTATTATATAGTGCATCAATTATTCGATAAGGTAGATATTTGAATTGTGACCTTAGATTGTTACAGTTTTACAAAGAGTTACACTTTGACTATTGGCTAACTTTTGACCCAATAGTTTCAATCTAAAAATTAGTATTAAAATTAATATCAAGAGTTTGATTTCTAGTAGAAAAATTGATGATGAAAAAAAGGTTACGACAATTATATTGTGACATAGATCAAGTAATTAAGCTAAGTTATAATCCAAAAGTTTGATTCCTAACAATTCAATTGATGAAGAGAATATTATTGCAAGTTACATCAATTATTCTATAGTATAGGTCAAGCGGAGAACTCACAATTGAATTTTGGTATTTGAGCTATTATGCTTTTATGCAGAAAGAGGTACACTCTCACTATTAGCTATAATTCCTGACTAATTGATAAATATTTAATTTAACACAATAAACAATTTATCATTATTTTATAACACAATGATTTTTTTTATTTTTAAATTAAAATTTTCCTTTTATTTTCATCACGCTTTTCTTTTTCTTTTTTATTTGGTCACCAATCACGTCCTTTAGAAGTTTAAGTATGACTTTGTACCCTTGAAGTGAAGAGAAAATTTATTTGTAAGGTGTTCATGTAAAATCATTCTATCATATTCCTAATGTCTCCCCAAAAAGTATGTAGGTTCCTTACATGGACACAACATTACTCCAAACTTCATCCTCATATTTACCGATGGTGAAGGAAATATTCAACTTCTTTGTTTAATTCAACCATTGAAGTTTGAAAGAGTGGTATAGTTGGATCATCAAAAACTAGTCTACCACTTTTGTAATATTAGTTAATATAACTATTCCTACCTTTAAAATACATTGTGATTGTTAAAACTACACCTACACCTATCATAAAAAATACTACTTTTTATGAGACATAATTTTAACCGTTATGAAAGGTAGGGTATAAAACATGTAAATGACATTTTCTGATAATTTTCTATCATAAATTTTTAAAATAACACATAGATAATGAAAATTTTATGACCTCGTCATAAAAAATAATAACTTTTTTTAACAATTGTACTTGTATCGATTCTAAATCTAATGTAGAAGATAAATGTCATAAAAAGTATCAGCTACATTAATGCCACTTTTGTAAACATTATACTGTAAGAAAAAAATTTATTATTTAATTAATATACATGTCATCATTTAATTACTTTAAAATATACAAACAATTATCTTAGCCATTTAGAGTCACCGGTATGTATAATTTTAACAAAAAGAAATCCAATTATACCTGAAATGTTACTATTATTGTTGGAGATGATATTGAGAAAAACAAAAGAAAGTAAAGATTGTACATAGTTACGTATTTACTTTCTGTATATATACAAATTTTTTTAATTGTCTTAAAAAATAATGTAGTAAAAAAAGGTGGTGACACGTGAAGCAAAGCTTGTACTCTAAACTCCCAAAACCACGAATTATTGTTTTACAAAGTTACCTACCTACCTTCATTTAAAGGCATTTAAACCATTATTAACAAGTTGGCTTAATTTTCGCCTTCTGCCTACCAAAAACCGTATAAATATGCTATGCTATAACCTAAAAGGGATTATTCTTGTACATTCACTATTTAATATCTACATTATTACAATGAAAACGAGTGTGTATAGCATTAGATAATTCTAAATCTTTTTATACTTTTTACACTGGTGAATGGTGTGTAATTAAGCAATGAATTATATATATAATACAGTTTTAACTTATTATGTGCAGCCTTTGTACTATAATACGGAAATAATGATAAGAAGACGAGGCTGGTAGATCATTTTTCTTCTACCTTTGCGTTTCTTGCATGTCAAGCTCTATAAATCCTTTTGTACATAATTTTAACGAAGTCTATTTCGCATCCATTAGCATTTCTCATACGAAATATACAGAAAATATAAATAATGCGAAGTCAAAGTGATAAATTTAGGGTATTGTTTATTATATATGTATAATATAAGTTGGCATAATACAACAGAGTGCACTGGCAGCAGTTAGAAAACCGCAACGGATGCAGTAGAAGGTGTAGACATGATTTAAACTGTCCCTTAAAACATGAAATATGAAAATATATAAATATATAATGAAAGCGAAACCAAATCAATGCTAGATTAACGAAACGTGTTCCATTGTTGAGTAGATGGTGGTTCTTCAAGTCCTTCCGTCTCCTTTATTTGGACACGTTGTTTATTTCCTGAAAAGCAAAGCACATGCGTTTATATTATTAGTTTGTAAAGACATGTAATTAACAAAACGATACAGTTTTCACGTTACATATATGAATGCAGGAAAATTAAAAAAAAAGGGGGTAGTTTATCACTTAATTTAAAAAAAAAATAGTTGACTTAAAATTTATAAAAATAGTAAGAAGTAATCACTCTCGACGACTTTTTAATTGTAGTCGTCATGAGTACTGACGTCTTCTTTATAAAATTATGAAAAAGTAAATCGTCATGAGTTATGACGATTTCTTTGTTTGAACAAAAATCGTTAAGAGTGGTGACGTCTTTTAATAATCCTAATTAGAAATTGTTGTCATTACTAACGACTCCAATGCAATCCTGACACACTCATTCCTTCTCGATCTTCATATGCTGCCAAAACATGGGTCACATTCACACTATCCACTGATTCTCCTACACTACTAACCTTCATGTGCATTGAATAATGGTCGAGAACATGCACTAGGTACCTTTTCTACCACTTTAGAGGATGAGAATTGATTGAGCTTGTAATGAGATTCTCATACACCAACATATTGATATTTTAATTCAACGACATTGACCAACGTTCACAGGCACACAATAGCTAGGTTATATGTAGGTGAATGTAGGTGCACAATCAATTTTGCATCTCATCACCATTTCATCAACTGAGTGTGTTGCCCTCCCACCATCCTACAATAATTGCTTTCGAGTATAGAACTTTCACCCTAAATCCATCATCATGGTATGATATTTTATCTATGCACATGGTCCTTCCCAACAGATTCTTTGTGATTTTTCAATGCTTTATGTTTGCACCTCTAGACATGCAAAATCATCCATCAATGACACATCCTATCACATTTTCCTCTAATTTTTTAGCTTATAGTCGTATGCATAGTACAACTTATAGCTTCTTATCTATACAAGTATGTGAACCAATCCAATCCACCAAGCCCGAGGGCTAGGCCAACAGGTCGACTTCATTAAAAAAATTTGAATACGATAGCTCGACCAAGGTCTGATACAACTGGACCAAGGTTTGATGCAAGTCGACCAAGGTATGATGCAACTCGAAATGTAGAGTTATAATACATTAAACATATAAAAGTTAAAGTTGGTTTGTTCTCGATTTGCATAAGTGATTTTGTTGCTTTTATTATTGTATTATATTTTGGAATAATGAATGAAAATTTTCTTTCTCTAGTTAAACCCTTCAGCATGGCACATAATCCACGATTGTGGACGACATCACTATGAATGTCGTCACCATTGTGGACAACAACCTATAAATTGAAAATTGTCACCACTCTTAACGACTTTCATTCAACATATTTATATAGAAGTCATCATGAGTCGTGGCGACGTACATCACCTTTTCAGAATTTTATGAAGTTGTTAGGACTCAGTATGTCTTAATTTGGAAAGTCGTTATGACTCATGACGACTTACCCTATTTTTATAATTTTAATCCATTTTTGACAACTGTGAATTGTCTAATTTTTGTAAACTACGAGATAAACTACTCCAATTTTTGAAAATTACCCATGAACGAATCTTCAAATGAAAAATAATTATGGAGTTTTATGAAAATCTTACCAAACAACAATCTAGTGGTAGTGACGATGAGGAGGAGGTGGACTATAATAGTATGGAGGTGGAGGTGATTTTTTAGGGTGAACTGGTGGTGGTGGAGGCGGTGATTTATAGTATGGTGATGGAGGTGGTGGTGACCGGTAATATAGTGTTGGAGGTGGCGGATGTGAGTCCCTATAGGGTGGTGGTGGGGGTGGCGGGGACTTATAGTAATGTGAAGGGGGTGGAGGAGGAGAGTAGTCCTTCGGAGGTGGTGGAGAATAGGATTTCTTGGGAGGTGGTGGTGACTTATAGTATGGGGGAGGGGATGGTGGTGACATATGGTATGGTGGTGGGGGTGAAGGTGAGTTATAATATGGTAGTGGTGGTGGAGGAGAAGAGTACTTGGGTGGGGGTAGGGGTGCTGGTGAGTTGTAGTATGGTGAAGGAGCTAGTGGTGAGTTATAGTATGGTGAAGGGGTTGGTGGTGAGTTATAGTATGGTGAAGGGGCTGGTGGTGAGTTATAGTATAGTGGTGTGGGTGCGGGTGAGTTATAGAAGGGTGACGGGGGTGGAGGTGAGTTATAGTAGGGTGGTGGGGGTGGGGGTGACTTATAGTATGATGGAGGGGGTGGAGGTGACTTATAGTAGGGTGGTGGGGGTGACTTATAGTATG
This sequence comes from Vigna mungo, assembly GCA_036885675.1. NCBI lineage: Eukaryota > Viridiplantae > Streptophyta > Magnoliopsida > Fabales > Fabaceae > Vigna > Vigna mungo. The sequence continues at coordinate 34,467,208 of CP144697.1, forward strand.
GTGGCGGGGGTGGGGGTGACTTATAGTATGGTGACGGGGGTGGGGGCGAGTTATAGTAGGGTGACGGGGGTGGGGGTGACTTATAATATGGTGGCGGGGGTGGGGGTGACTTATGGTATGGTGGCGGGGGTGGGGGTGAATTATAGTATGGTGGTGGGGGTGGGGATGACTTATAGTATGGTGGCGGGGGTGGGGGTGACTTATAGTATGGTGGTGGCGGTGGGGGTGAATTATAGTAGGGTGGTGGGGGTGGTGGTGACTTATAGTATGGTGGTGGTGGTGGGGGTGGGGGTGAGTTATAGTAGGGTGGCGGGGGTGGGGGTGAGTTATAGTACGGTGGTGGCGGTGGGGGTGAGTTATAGTAGGGTGGTGGGGGTGGCGGTGAGTTATAGTAGGGTGGTGGGGGTGGCGGTGAGTTATAGTATGGTGGTGGCGGTGGGGGTGACTTTAAGTATGGTGGTGGGGGTGGAGGTGACTTTAAGTAGGGTGGTGGGGGTGGAGGTGACTTTAAGTAGGGTGGTGGGGGTGGAGGTGACTTTAAGTAGGGTGGTGGGGGTGGAGGTGACTTTAAGTACGGTGGTGGGGGTGGGGGTGACTTTAAGTATGGTGGTGGGGGTGGAGGTGACTTATAGTAGGGTGGCGGGGGTGGGGGTGACTTATAGTATGGTGGTGGGGGTGGAGGTGACTTATAGTAGGGTGGTGGGGGTGGCGGTGAGTTATAATATGGTGGTGGGGGTGGGGGTGACTTTAAGTATGGTGGTGGAGGTGGGGGTGACTTATAGTATGGTGGTGGGGGTGGAGGTGACTTATAGTATGGTGGTGGGGGTGGTGGTGGCTTTTTGGGAGGTGGCGGAGGTGGTGGCCTATACTTCTGACGTGGAGGTGGAGGAGAACGATGGTGATGGTGATCGTGATCATCGTCATCGTCGTGATCGTGATCGTGATCATCGTCGTGATCGTGATCGTGATCATCATCATCGTCGTGATCGTCGTCATGATCATGATCGTGATCGTTGTCCCTATCATTTGAGGTTGCAATTGACAAGGTGAGAGAACATGTCACCAAGAGAAGAGTGATGGTGACAAAAGTAAACAGTGACCTCATTTCCTCCTAAACTTTTTCCTATTCCGAAAGGCTTTTTTTTGATTGTGCTACTACTAAAGCTTCTGTCTCCCTTATATAGTTGCTTAATCAATCATCTTGCAAACTATATAGCTAGTATGTACGAGTTAGGCTTTCACAATTAATGAATGTACAAAATACCATTTGAAAACTCTTAATTTAATAAATTGAATAATATATATTACACTGACAAACCCTTTAATGTTTTCACGTCGCACTTAACTGGTTTCTTATTCTTTCCATAAATCTCTGTGAGAATACAGTGAATTTTATCAAGCAAATTAAACAGATATACTGTAACTTATAAGACATGTTAGTGTATTTATTTTTAACATAATTAAAAGAATTAACATACGAAAAAGAAAAGAGAGAGATTCTCTAAACTAAAAAGTATGATATTTTCTTTATAAATATTTGAAACTAAATTTGATGCTTAGTTAAATATATTTAGTATAATTTTCTTTTATATTATACTGTAACATTCCAAAAATTACAAATATAACTATATTATTAAGTGAGCAAATATATAACTTACGGAGTGTTTGTATTTGTTAGATATAACTTTTAAGATGACTAATAAATTTATAATATATATGTATATATAACCTTATAATTTAATGATAAAATGTTATATTAACCTCATATATACTATTTTCAACTCTTAATTAACAAAATAAAGTTGAAAGTATCAATTAGCAACTTCTAGCTGAATGAATTATAGAGTTACTTACACATGCACTTTATGAATGGAAAAGGAGAAGAAAAAACATAAAATTACAAATAACTTATGCGTTTATATTCTCTCAAATGTTTTCTAGTCAAATTTGTAGTTTTTGTAACAAGTGTATAAAAAACCTTCATGAGTTATTAAGAGAAGTTGATAATTTTGATTGAAAATAAGTGTAAATAGATTTTATCCCTGTGGATGTACGTCGGTAAAATATGTGTAAAAGGTGAGGTAGATTGGTTATAGTAGTTCTTGTTTGGACCAATGTAAAAAGGTAGCCGGTTATAATAGGTAGTAAATTAATAGTAACGTTGACATTAACCTTATTTTCTTTAAAGCTTTAAAGAAAACAAACCAACACGTTAACGAATTTTATAGATATTTAGTCAAATTAGATATGTATTCCTAAATTTAATATATGTATATCCCTTAATTATTATTTAAGACAAATTACTAACAATTATTTAAAACTTAGTTAAATTATTTTAGATTATTCTTCTACACACTTATTTGATGGCAAATGAATTCTTTCTTTGTGAAAATTGTCAAAAATTTATCTCGATTTTAATAAAAAATCTTTATATTTAATAAGTAAGAATATGACTGCGAATAATATTTGATATTTTTAAATTAGATATAGAGATGAGATGGTGTGTATATACCTCTCTCGTCTCCTTCCATGTATTCATCTCTGTTTATAATCATTCTCTTTTAAGTAACTAAAACACATTTAGTTTATTATTAGGTAATATAAGACATTTATAGTAACTTTGCTTCAGTGTTTATTTTCTTAACATGTTTCTAAATCATACACTTGATCATTTTCACTCTTTTGTATAATTACTTTTTTTTTTTCATTATCTAATTCTTATTTGATATTTATGCAATTATAACTTTTTTAAAAAAAATTTACATCGAAAAAAATAATGTGTATCATTTTTGACATTGAATTTGACAATATCATTTTTTCTTTCTTGTGATTTATATTTTTTGTAAAAAAAATATTTAATTAACATTTGAAACAACAAATAGGAAAATACAAACACAAGTACAAGTATACTCGTTCTCCAATTGGGATGCAAATGAGACAAAAGTTTTATACCTGTTAGATGAAGATAGGGATGGGGATGTGAATCTTTACTTGGAGGATGAGGGGATAGTCAAACCTACACATGTCCTGCTCGTTGTCATCCTCAATTACTATTATAGACCTCCTATCGCCTTCAATATTCTTTTGTTACCATTGAATACACAAATCTTTTTTTTTCAAGCTTACCATGAGATATAAGGTACAAACCTAAATAGTGAGCCAATGATGGAAATGGAGCAAGGTGGAAATAAAGGAAAAATGGAGAGGATTATAGTGGTGGTATAAGTGACACTCTACAAGTGCATTAGCGATAGAAATCACACATACTGTCTACAGATATTGCCAACCATTAGATGCTCCTGACTCAACTACTAATGAAGCTAACCCTTCTCTCCATGATAGACCGATGATTGAACCTTATGGTCGAGGGTAATACCCGATCATCTAAAAAAATAATTTGTATTAGATGACTATTTTTACATTAGCTTCAATATGATGACTTTTTGTGTATTCATATTTAAGTTTATTCTTTCTAAAGTTACTTCTTAATCCATTATAACGTTTGTTGAGATTGTTGATAAGGGGAGCACTAGTTTAGCTAAACCTTACAATCTCACAGTGCTTCTGGTTTTTGATGATGACAACACATTATTAATAACACATGTATTGATATCTGTTACATGTTCATTACTTTCACGTGTGTGAATTCTTGAAGAACATGTTTGTGTTAATTCTGTCTATGTGTACAATTTACTTCTTTCTACTTCAGATATCATCTATGATTGCATAACATATGTTTTGAATTTCTGTTGATGTTTTAATATGTGCAAGCTACTCGACCTAGTTAGTTATGTTTTGAATTTTTGTTGATGCTTGTGAACTATAACGACTATATTTTGTTTCTTTGACCAAGCATTGATTGTTAGTCAACTGAATTAAATGTGCAATAAATTTAGTTGGTCTGAATGCTACTAAATGTTATAACTGTTATAACTGTCTGACTACAGTCGACTGTATTATTAGCATAGTCAACTTTGGGAGCATATGTTTAATAGAAATCTATAAATAGACGTGATTCTGTTTTCTAGAGAGACTTTTGGTAATTCTAACATTTTCATTGAATTGTTTCAAATCTTGATCTCTGCTAGAAAGTAAGAACCTCCAAGAACTCATCAAGAAGACCGTGGTGATCATTCTTTGAAGAGTTGCTTGACGAACAAGTGTTGGTGTGCGCATATGACTGCTTGATCATTCTGCACAAAATGTGCTTTCTTACATGATTAGATACTTCTTTCAATCTTTTGAAGATTGTGGCTGCCCTGTTGTGATTACAGGAAGAGGACGTGCTGCGTTGTGGGAAACTTTGAGGATTGTTCAAAGTTGACAAAGACTGCGGGAGAGGGGATATCTTGATGTTGTTATTTGGGTGTTGTATGCCTATATTTTGGTTAGAGAGTTAGAGAGGTGTTTTATATTTTGACGTGGAAGTCTCTATAGAAACCTTGTTGTAAAAACCTTGACCATTATAGTGCATTTGCTTCTGGGTACAAGAAAGACACTGGATGTAGGCAATTTGGCCGAACCAGTATAAAAACTGCGTTTGAATCTTCTATCCCTTAACTCTTTCAATTTCAAGTGGACTTTATATTCATCACAGTTAACTATTTTCCACTGCACTTGATTTATCTTTTTCCTTGATTTTCAAGAAACTTTTGAAAGTTCTTATTTTTATGAAAAAGATTTTGAAAAGACTTTGATTTTTAAACTTCACCAATTCACCCCCCCCCCCTTTTGGTGTTGAAACTAAGGCATTGTATTTTCAACAATTGGCACCAGAGCTGGTTTTCGTAAGATATTTGAAAAACTAGTCGACTACATTTTTCTTTGAATCGACTATATTCGTGGCAAATGACTTCTAGTTTTCAAACCTTTGGTGAAGGTGCATCTACAAACAGACCAGCACTGTTTGCGGGTGAAACTATCGTTTTTGGAAAATTCGAATGCAAATTTTTCTTGAATCCGTGGATAGAGGTATTTGGGATGCAACAGTAAATGGTCTTTTTGAGCCAACTCATGTTATTAATGGAAAAACTGTTTTGAAAAATTTTTCTGAGTGGTGTCAAGATGAAAATCATAGAGCACAGTATGATGTTAAAGCACGACATATAATTGCCTCTGCACTAACTGTTGATGAATTTTTCAGGATATCTCAATGGAAAACCGCTAAAGAAATGTGGGATGTCTTGAAGTCACACATGAAGGAACGGATAAGGTCAAGAGAGCCAGAAAGCATTCTTTAATACAAGAGTATGAACTTTTCAGAATGAGGACTGGTGAAACCATATATGAAGTTCAGAAAAGGTTTACTCACATTGTCAATCATCTAATGGCTCTTGGAAAAGTTTTCAATAAAGAGGATATCAACATCAAGATTCTCAAAAGCCTGAACAGAAGTTGGTAACCAAAAGTCACTACAATCTCTTAATCAATGAACATGGCTACCTTGTTCGGGAAGTTAAGAAAACATGAACTTGAACTTGGAAGATTGAAAGAAGAGGAAGAGATTAAAGAAAAGAAGTCCATAGCACTGAAAGCTACCAGAAGGAAAGCCTCAAAGACTGGTTTATCTGAGGATGGTTTTGATGCAGAAGTGGAGAATAACGAACTGATGTCCATGGTGGTAAGAAAATTTAAACGGTTTATGAAAAATACTAGTCAACTTACTGACCATGCAGGAAATGGCAAAGGAAAAAGAGCTACCAGATCAAATGTATTCAATGTTATGAATGTAGCAAAGAAGGACACATCAAGTCTGATTGTCCAGGTCTGAAGTTGAAGCAGAAAGCAAACAGGAAGTTCCCCAAGGAAAAAATCAGAAAGCAGAAGAGTGCTTATATTGCCTAGGAGAACAGTGATTCAGAATCCTCAAGTGATGAAGATTATGATCAAGAGGAGGAATCAAACATATGCTTCATGGCTGGAACATCACTGATAGATTATGGAAGTGATACAGAGTTCAAGAAAGAACCTATTGAAGTGAAATGCGACCTTTTCCTAGATGTACATGCTGAGGCCATGCGACTATAATATAAGGTCAATCAACTTAACTCTGAAAGAAAGGATTATGAATATAGAATAAATAATCTGGTTAATAATAATGAGAAATTGCAAAAAGAGTTACATAGTGCTTTATTATTTGCTAAAACTATAATAACTAAGACTGTAACAGTTGAAAAAATTTGTGAATATTGTCCTATTCATTTTGAACAAATATATTACTTGACTAGCACGCTAGAAAAGTTCACTCAGGGTATAGATAATTTAGATGTTGTTTTAAAGTCTTCAGGTAGAGCTATATATAGGCAAGGTATTGGATATAAAGCTCAATCAATAAGACCAATACAAAGAAGTTTGCTGATTTAAGTAAACCTGTTAAAAATGCTTGCTTTTACTGCAATAACATTGATCATACTGTTAGAAATTGTTTTTATAGAAAGGTTGGTGTTCCCAAAGGTTTATACAGATGGATTCATAACGAACATCTTGATGTAACTAACAATCAGGGACCCAAATTCAAATGGGTACCTGCATCAAAAAATTTGAATTGTTTTGCAGGATAGCATCAGATGCTATGACATGATGTGAGAACTCAAGGATGAACTAACATGGTTATATCAAATTTCTTGAGGATCTACAACTGGTAACAATCATCTTATGTTTGCATAATATTTGATATATATGATTGTTTGATTGTTTGTTGTCTGTATGATTGGTTGATTGAATGTGTTTCTGTTGATGTGAAAATCAAATTTTATGACTTTTAGTCGACTGGATTATGAGCACAATCGAATGCATGTTGTTGTATGTTTGTTTCTGTTTTTTTTAAAACTCTTTGTCATACAGAAAGTCAACTTAGGATTTAAGAAAATCGATTTTGTGTCTCTGTTTTGTGCTTTCTAAATTTGAAAATTTAAAATGGGCCTAGTTTTGGTGGAACTTGGTTCGCGCCATTTATATTGTGTCCTATATCTTGAACTGCTATAGAAATTAACCTGTGTGTTGGTAAAATTCCTGAAACCCTAGACTGTGAAAGAAGATTTCCAAGAATCTGCATACTATGGCATCATCAAGTCGTGCTGTTGAAGAAATCAAGGGAAAGGAAATCATTGTGACAATAAGTTCTGATCCTATTGGCTGGATCAATGATGAAGAAACAAGAGAAAGAATTCAAAATGCTACTGTCAAGGTTATCGCTACTCTTAAGAATCTGAACTAAATTTGTTTGAAAAGGAGGGATTCGTGTTTCCTGAGTGGTTTGAAAGACAAGGACTATCCATTTTTGTACAGATGAAAGGATACTAGTATTCGGACCTCGTAAAGGCGTTCTATCACAATTTGAAGGTGGTGAATGACGATAAAAAGGTATTGATATTGAGATTGACGATTTTATGTGGAATATTATTACAAACTTACCTGGTGAGGGAGCCTCTTCACACCTACCATCTATTGAAACTAATGCATTGCTTAACAGGAGAAGGCTATACAGAGATTGGTTAAGGTTTCCTAGAAGGTATTCTATCGAAAGAACCTTTGTGCATGAAGGACTAATCAAGGAAGAAAATATTGTGGCTTATCTTCTAGCCTGGATAATTCTACCAGGAAGGGTGAGAAAAGATAGGATAACTGCTGAAGACACTTACTTGCTTCACGCAATAAAGAACAAAATTCCCACTAATTGGTTGCATGTTGTAAAAGATCACATGAAGAATGTGGCATTAAAAAGATCACTTTATCTGCCATATGCTGTCTTTATAAGCAAAGTGCTTGTGCTGCAAGGATTTGACATTAGCAATGAGCAAAAGTGCTTCTAGGACTCTTCAAATGTATTTGACCGAGATTCTGTTATGTGTCTTGGGTTAGTGAAGACTATAAATGGTTGGCTTCATAGGTGAGGCTAATTTTGTGTATAGCACTGGAAGCACTCCAGCTATGATTGAAGATCGTACCAACTTTTTCCCATAAACAAATTTTGAAAGTTACACTACTGAACAGATCAGAATTATGCATGACAAATTTGTCAACTTTGAAAGAAGATATAGTACTGCTCAACAACAAGTGGAAGAAAGCTCATCTGATGAGGATACAATGGAATCTTCTAACTCAGCAAAGGGCTTTTAGGAATTCTTGCTTTTTGTCTTAGAATCTCTGTGTTTTGGTCTAGTTAACCTTTGTTTGTTAAATGTCTCTTTATGTTTCTATAATCTTTTGAAAATGGCTAAATTTGCCATTTTGTCTGTCTAGTGGTCTGATCCTATTGTAATATCTTTTGGAAATATTAATGAAATCAGTTGTTTTAGTTTCAATTCCATCAGTTTTGATTTTATGCTTGAGTCTGCTTATATTTGATTAAAATAAACTATGTGTTGAATGAAGTTGATTATGCATGTGTTTACTGTTACATTGATAATTCTGCATATTCACTTCGTACCTATATTATTTCTTGCATTACTGTAATTCTAAAATGCTTGATCTACAAAAGATCTTGAGAGGTTTTGCAGGAACATTGCTTCTGGACATACTACTGGAATTTCTACTCATTGGAGAACAATGAAATTGATTGCCAATGAAGAACAATCGACAACTGGTTTAACTAGGTTATAAATTCCATTTACTAGAATTTGGTTATTCTGATTATTCTTCATATACTATTTTTCTTTCAATATATCTCTGCTTTATGATTGATTGATATATTTATGAGATTATATTGTGAGATTGTGATTGATTGTATCTATGCTTAATTGAGTTGTTTGTAAATCTTTTGATACAATTATGTGACATGCTTTTATATGCTCTAAAATTTATGATAACTGCAATTGTGCATTTGTGTTTTGATTATAAAACATGCATAATGGCAGGGGGAGCATTGCATTGTAGTTTAGATATTTCACATGCCTACACTTAAGGGGGAGATTATTTCTTTATCATGTGATTATCTGTGATAGGGGAGTATCATTTATTGATTAATATGTTTACACTGATGCATCTCTAACAAATCATTTATGAGCATATCATTACCATAGAGCATACCTTTTTTGTTAATGCACAAAGGGAGAGAAATTTGATTGTTTTGATTGTTTATTGCTTGATATTGATTGCTTGATACTGGTTGATACAGAAATTTGAATGTTTTGATTGTTTATTGCTTGATATTGATTGCTTGGTACTGGTTGATACAGAGTATATATGTTGTCTTTGTGACTTTGATATATTCATTTTGAATCTGAGAAAGAGTTCATTTGTTTGCTCTGATATTTTGTTAAAATCATTTGCTCTAATACAGTTTGATTATATGAGATGTTGTGTATAAACATGGTTGTTTATTAATCATGGTTTTGTATCATCAAAAAAGGGGGAGATTGTTGAGATTGTTGATACGGGGAGCACTGGTTTAGCTAAACCTTATAATCTCACAATGCTTCTAGTTTTTAATGATGACAACACATTATTAATAACACATGTACTGATATGTATTACATGTTCATTACTTTCATGTGTGTGAATTCTTGAAGAACATATTTGTGTTAATTCTATCTATCTGTGCAATTTACTGCTTTCTACATGAGATATCATCCGTGATTGCATAAGATATGTTTTGGAAAAGAAAACTACATGCACTTTGGTTGAACTTTTATTGTGTTGCAAAACTGCAAGTTTTAAGTCGACTTCATTATGAAGCAAGTCGATTAAAACTTGTGACTTTGCACAGATTTTCAAAAACAATGTTATGATTATTTTTGCAAAGAAAGATTTTCAAAATTGCATTGAAATGTCAAAGTTGACGGTATGCGTAAGCTACTCGACTTAATTAGTTATATTTTGAATTTTTGTTGATGCTTGTGAACTATAACGACTATATTTTGTTTCTTTAACCAAGCATTAGTTGTTAGTCAGCTGAATTAAATGTGCAATCAATTTTGTTGGTCTGAATGCTACTAAATGTTATAACTGTCATAAATGTCTGACTACAGTCGACTGTATTAGTATCTTAGTCAACTTTGGAAGCGTCTGTTTAACAAAAATCTATAAATAGACGTCATTCTGTTTTCTACAGAGACTTTTGGTAATTCTAACATTTTCATTGAATTGTTTCAGATCTTGATCTCTGGTAGAAAGTGAGAAGCTCCAAGAACTCATCAAGAAGACCGTGGTGATCATTCTTTGAAGAGTTGCTTGATGAGCAAGTGTTGGTGTGCGCATAAGACTGCTTCATCATTCTGCACAGAAGGTGTTTTCTAATGTGATTAGATACTTCTCTCAATCTTGTGAAGATTGTGGCTGCCCTGTTGTGATTACAGGAAGAGGACGTGTTGCGTTCTGGGAAACTTTGAGGATTGTTCAAAGTTGACAAAGACTGCGGGAGAGGGGATATCTTGTTGCTGTTATTTGGGTGTTGTATGCCTATATTTTGGTTAGAGGGTTAGAGAGGTGTTTTATATTTTGACGTGGAGGTCTCTATAGAATTCTTGTTGTAAAAATCTGGACCATTATAGTGCATTTGCTTTCGGGTACAAGAAGGACATTGGATGTAGGCAGTTTGGTAGAACCAGTTAAAAACTGCGTTTGAATCTTCTCTCCCTTAACTCCTTAAATTTCAAGTCGGCTTTATATTCTGCACAGTCAACTATTTTTTGCTGCACTTGATTTATCTTTTTCCTTGAGTTTCAAGAAACTTTTGAAAGTTCTCATTTTTACGAAAAAGATTTTGAAAAGCTCTGATTTTTAAACTTCACTAATTCACCCCCCCCCTGTGGTGTTGAAACTAAGTCATTATATTTTCAACAAGGTTTATTAAGAAATACCTCCAGAAGACAGAGATCCTTTTTGGAGCGATTTAAGGTAAAATGTCATCAAACCTATTCTTATTGCCTGTTCATGTATGTTATGTCAATTGAAAAATAGAGCCCATTATTATTACACTTTAAATACCGTGCATATTATGTCATCAAGATGATTTAAACTTGTTTTATTGTTACATATGAAGGTTTAGTGGAGACATGAGCATGAAGCTTAATTTCAAAAAACTTTCACTACAAAGCATCTCATAGGTTATCAGAAATGTTTAGAGATGTTGTGGTTGTTGAAGAACACTCTTATTGGGTTGGGGAGCATATTCGAAACTCATTACCAGCTCATTGAAATCCTCCTGATTATTGCAATAAATGTGGTAGTTTAAGGAATATAGTTTCATAAAAGGGTGAGACCTTACACACAGGTTCCATTACCACTCATGAACATGTCATTCATATAGTATAAACCTTAATTCCTTTTGTTATCGTATCATATATGATATAACTTATGTCTTTTAAAATTGATGTATATATATAACCCTATATTGTTTATAGGCACAAGAGTTTGGATGGGTTGTGCACATTGATGAGGTATTTTAATATACTTATCTTTGCAAAGAATCTGGCCAGCTTGTTAATGAAAGCTCTCAAAAGACACATGAAAGTAAACACTTTTTCTATTATTTGTTTTAAACTTTAACCTTTTACTATTAATTTCTTTAAACTTCGTCTTTTATTATTAATTGCTTTAAACTTTGTCTTTTACTATTACTAAATTAATTCTTTAACAAGAAGAATTTTCAAGTGAACTCTCACTGGTCAGATCAGAAAAAGAGACATGTCCTGATGCATTAGAAGAGCATAATGATGAAGATGACATGATTAGGTGATAATGGTTGAATTTGTCATTATCTGTGATGTAATTTTGATATTAAATCAACCCTCTTTGACTTTGAAGCTTGCTTAAACTCTTGCTTTTAGTTTAATTTTGTGAATAAGTGAATTGAGGTTATGTTTAATGATTTTATCACTAATTCCCTCAATTTTGTAGGTGATTGATATATTTTGGAAGAGAAGAAAATTATCAAGGAGTTGGAATCCAGGAAGGACAACAAAACACCAGAATAGAAGGCTGCAGAAGGCTTAAAGGACGCTTGGTTGCTCTTTTCTGGGGCCCTGACTGGTTGTCACGCAACCACACTTGGTTGCCCTCTTCAAGGGCCCTCAGTGCTACTCTTCACCCATGAATGCCTGCATGCTTCTTCTAGGGCGCTCAGCGGTGGAAGTCACACAGTTACGCTTGCTTGCCCTCCTCTAGGGTGCTGAGCGCCAGCTGCATGCACCGCAAGACGCTTGGTTGCCCCTATCCAATGCTCTTAGTGCCAGTCTTCTCGCAGGCTCGCTTGGTTTCCCTTAGTTAGGGCGTTGAGCGGTGGCGACGTAGGCCTATGGGCTAGTTTGGATCTATTTAAAGGCTTTTACGCACTAGGGTTGATATCTTTTGACGGCTGAAGCACAAAAACCCTATTTTCGACCCTTTAGAGGTAGATTGGGCATGCGGGAGCTTTTCTTTCTATTTCTAGGGTTTCCATCTCATATTCATTCTTCCATTCTAAGCCAAGGTTCTCCAAGACAATGGAGAACTAAACTCATTTGTTCTTGGGGAAGCTGTAACCTATGAATTTCATGTATTTGCATGTTTTAAATATTCTATGCTTCTTTCATTGAATGTTAGTGATTTAATCCTATTTGTAATGCTTGTTATGTTTTGGCCACTCATGGCATGATGATTGGATTTCTTTGTTATTGGGAAATACCTAGGAACCATGATATGGAGAATTTCACCCAAAGGGAATATTGTCTAGGGATAGCGATAGGATTTTGGTTGTCTTTAGCTTCTTTTCTTAATGAGGAATTGGTTATTAGGGATGCAAGGGATGGTGGTCTAATAATTAAAGCTAGGCTTTTTACACCGAGGGATCGGGTTCTAAGTAATTTAGAAAGTGACATTAACATTCCAATGAAGAAGATGAGTTCTAATATGCATGAAAGTGAAGTAGGTGAAATCTAACCTCAATAACAACATCATCTCATATCATCAATATCATTCATTCATTCTTGTTTGAGTCTCAATAGATCAAATTTTACATTCTAGTATTTATGTTTACTTTTATTGCATTAAAAATTAAATCAATGAAATCGTTCTTCATTCTTAATTAGTTAAGGTATTATATGATTGTTTAGTGACACAACTCTCTTGGAAAACGATACTTGGTCTTACCATTTATTATTACTTGATACGATTCAGTACACTTGTTGAACCCTTAACATTAGGACACAATGTTGGGTTGACATTATGGGTTGTAAAAAATAAAATACAATTATGTGAAGCAAGACTACATGCTACAAATTATATTACTGAAAGAGGTGCCCTCAAGTACCAACCATCTTATTTCAACAATGCTAAGGTGGCCATTATCCACCTCACGTAACAACTAAAAGAACATGGATAGGCTTATAATGATTTAAGTCATAGGTTTAACACTCTTAAAATCTGGTCATGAGATTCTTCCCACCAAAAGCGCAAAGTTGTATTCAATAGCCTTAGTCTAGCCCAACACCTTCTCAACAACAACTTAGTTCAGTCGAGCACGACCTAACCCAGTTCAGCCCCTCCCAATCTAGCCCACCTTAGTCTAGCCACAATCCTAGCAGCAATAAGAAGACCTTTAAGAAGAAGAAAAGAATTCTTATGAATATGTAGATTATTAGGACTTTATGTTACTTATACACATGCTTTTAAAAACTCTATATTTGTCTGGATTGCTTTATTTATGAATATATTTGTGATGTTTGTTTGGATTTCCTTATGTACATGTTTGTGATGTTTGTTTGGGTATTAATGTTTGTTTGGATTTTATTGTTTAATAGGCATTATCAATTTCATATTGCCTTATCAGTTTCATAGATGACCACATGACAAAACTGACCGGATGAGATCATCAAAGGAGCCCGATTGGTCAAATAGTCCACAATTCGCAAGTCAAGTAGGATACACAGCCCATCAATCAAGCGACAAAGAAGGAGGTAAGCATTTCTTAATGGGTTTTGGGCCATGATTGGGTTGTGATTAAGGTTTCACTAATTTCAGACCCATTTTAAAACCTATAAATAGAGATCAAAGGTAAGAAGGTAGGTGGATTCATTTAAGACTTTACTCTGAACCCCAATCGGATTGATTACTGACTTGAGCGTCGAAATGCCTTTAACAGGTATTCCCGGACAGTTTAGAGCAGGAGCAAAAGGAAGGATTTTGACTAAGGCACACAAAATTACGTGAGCTAACTTGAAGCAAAGTGTGAATAAGTGTTTTGTGGAGATCCTTGACCATACACCCGAAACAACAACCATTATGTTTGTTTGGTAGGCAGAGAATACAACTCAATGCATTGAAAATTGTTGTGCCATTTATCTACGGAATTTACAAATGGATCTCATACCTGAGACATGTAATTACCAATAGATATCGCACATTTTTAATTATCAACGTAATTACCAATGAATATATTTGTCTCTGTCAGTAATTATCAAGGGATGTATCGATCAATAATTACCGCGAGACCACATCTATCAGTAAATCCTACCAATAACACCTTTACCAATGAATATTAACTTGTCGGTAATCCGTTGAAAAATCATTTACCAATAATTTTTTTATGTTTTTGATGGACTTTAGTCATTGGTTAATTCATTTTTTCCTTATAGTGTAAAATAACTAAAACATATTTTCTTATTATTTGAATATAAGCTTTGATTCTTTGACTGAACCGAAGCCTATACTCAACCTGTAAGATAATATGCTTTGATTATTTTACAACGGTTATCAAGTGGGTCATTACTTTTAAAAATATCAATGCATTTTTAAATGTTTCTTATAAAGCATATTAGAAAAAACTAAATGTCAAAATGCCTCTTTTTGCACTAGTTTCATATATTATTACTTCAACTTATTAAAATATTTTAGTAAATATCATTAATGAGTATATTTAATTTTCCATTAAACATAAATAACTCTATTAAGCTTATATGATCTTACCAATGACAATTTTGGTAAAGTTCAAGACTAGAATATCCTTACAAGACTGGAAAAAAAAACCTAGAGTTTTATAGTTTTCACAATACAAAATTTTTTTGGTAAATTTATAATCATTTAATTAATACAACTAAACATGAAATTATTTTTTATAATATTATATATTTTAAAGTATCTAAATTAAAAATATATATACTTATGTATATATTCTTAAAATTAATTATTAGGTATGATCGTTTTTATTTGTTCCAACGCAAATTAATTTTGTTTCTTGCTAAATTGATTCAATGCTCCACATTGTAGTTTAATTTAATGTGCAACTTACTGTGGTTATTACATATTAAAAAGTTAGGTTGTAAAAGATTATTAACATGGAAAATAGAAATGTATATACGAATATGTATAATGTTTGAGTGACCTTTTATTTATCATATCTTAATTGTAAATTGTATATTATTAACTTAAATTTAGCAAACTTGTATAGTAAATATTATTAATGTAAATTATTTCATTATTTATTAAATATACTTAAATCTATATTAAATTTAATTACATTTTATGGGACATGTAGTAATATGCTTCTATTTTTTATCGTTTAAATTTTTTAAGATGAAATATTTAATATACATTGATCTGTCAAATAAAGTGAAGAATGTCATAGTTAGGTAACAACATACCCGATTTTCAAAGTTTGCTACTAATATAGGCAATAAAGTCCCACAAATGAAAAAGTCTTATGGAAAAGACTGAAATAGTTACATTATGTTGGTGACTTTTTCTACAAAGTAAAATAAGGGTAAAATTGACATTACCTACTCTTAACTATTTACTTTTCATCACCATTCGGATCAATATTCGCCTAAACATGAAACATCAACAAAAGTACAGTTTTTATTCTTGTTACATATTTACAAGGACAAGTTTATTCGTACTGGTTTTTAATCAAAAATTTTAAATTTATATCAGTATAGTTCATGATGTTTTTAATGTACAGATTACCAAAATAAATTAAATTTAAATTAAAAAAAAAACCTATTAACCACACATATATGAGGTGTTTATTATATTATTATTTGCAATTATTATTTTCCTCCTTTTGCTCGGGCATTATTGTTTGTTAACACTAAAAAAAGTTTGGATTTATAAACGATAAAAATTTGTTGATAAATTTTATAGATAGATTAAAAAATTCATCAATAAATATTGATAATTTTTTTTCCAATAAATGATTTAGTTTATTTTTTGGTTAAAATCATTTAGGCGTCTCTATTTTCGTAAGATATTCCCAATTTGGTCCTCTTTTTTTAAACATTCCCAATTGAGTTCTTACAAGTGCTAATTTCAAACAAATTAGCCCCTACCGTTAAAGATCGTTAACGGTGTTAAAATTGTGCAGAGGTGGGTAGATGATGTAAAAATTCTCCTTTTGAGGTGTTAAAATTGTGTAGAAGTGTTAAAATTGTGCAAAGGTGTTCAAAATTTTTCTCATTCTCTCCTGTACAATTTTAACACCTCTACACAATTTTAGCAACTCAAAAGGAGAATTTTAACCACGTCATCTATTCACCTCTGCAGAATTTTAACACCGTTAACATTTTTAACGGCAGGGGTTAATTTGTTTGAAATTAGCAGTTATAAGGACTCAATTGGGAAGGTTTAAAAGAAGGGGACTAAATTGGGAATACCTTACGAAAATATAAGGACGCCTAAATGATTTTAACCTTTTTTTTTCTTTTTTTATTTCTCTGTTTTCTCTTTTCCTAATTTTCCTTTTCCTATGGTTTTCCTTTCTGATCCTTTATTATTAGTTAGCAAAGTGTAAAATTATGTGTTATGATATAAAATGGGAAAGTCAATGTAATTTGTGGTTGAATGAATGTGAAGGAGTTTCAAAGGTTTCGAGAGCACTATAATTGATAGGTTATAGGCGAAGGGAGGTTGGAAGTCAATGAGATTGTGTTATTCACGTGGCTTTCATATCACAATAATAACATCAAAGAAAAAAAATATTGAACTTGAGATATAGGTTATTGGTTAGAGAAAATGTGATTGAATTGAGGGAAAAGATTAATGATATTACAAAGAGAATTTTGAGTTAAAATCCTTAGCAAACTCTAACATGCAACCAGGGATGGGAAGAAGGTTTGAGTATTATATATATTTAACTGCTATAAAATTTTTATATCGTTTCATCTTTATGAAAAACATGTATATTTATAATGTTATCTTTATGGTTATGCTTGTAACGCTAATTTATTATTTCAAATATTAACTAAATATTATATTTTTAGAAAAAATAAATATCACTTTAAAGAAAATGTGATATAATTAAGTGTTTAATATAAAAAATATATACATTTTTTCTCCATTGTTAAATATCAACGAAAAAAGTTAGAATAGTACCAGTAACAATATCGAGTATTAAATAAAAGTTATGTAAAATAAATAATTATAAAAAATAGTATAAATGATCTACTGCATACAGTACAAGAATTTTTGTATTTATTAACATATTTATTGACAAAAATAAATTTATTCATAAATTCAAATTTATGAATAGATTTTATCAATGTTATTTAAAATTTAAATTACCAATTACTATTTTTGTCCATAAAAAGTTTGTTGGGCAGTAAAATTTGTCAATAAATTATAATTTGTATTGATAATTTTTTTTATTAATGTATGTGTTTTGTCCTCACTCACACACTTTCCGAGAAAACTTCTCAGAAGGTCACCCATTCCAAAATTACTCCAGGCTAAGCACGCTTAACCATGGAGTTCTTATGGGCTAGGTTACCGAAAAGCAAATGCATTTGATGATATGAGTAGCCAAATCAATTCCTTTAAACTATCCTTCAACCGTATAGTCCCATACCTATACAGTCTCCAAATCCCTCTCATTCTGGTGTATGTTCGATTCATCCATGTGCCCCTTCCACTCGAAGCCTGCCAAGAGTCGCTCACTCCCTGCCCTCGTCAATGCCCGGGCGTCACATTAACGGCCTTGGAAAAGTTTGTTAATAATTTGTGATTCATATTACTCGTTAATATTTTCATTAATAAATTTATTGATAAAATGAGTAACAAAATTTCTATTAAGTTTTTTTGAATATTAAATGAAACAAGATGAAAAGAAAAAGAAAGAAAAGAAAGAAGAGGAGGGAGGAGGAAGTGTGATAGCAATGGTGCGATACTCATGCAAAAGTGGCGATGTCACTGTCAACAATGGTGATTAAAATAGAAAGAGGAAGAAGAAAAGGAAGAATATGAAGAAAAGAAAGAAGAAAATGGAAAAGAAAAAAAAAACAAGATTAAATCGTGATATTTGTTGATCACCACAATCTATCTATAATTATCAATGAATAGAAATTGATAAAGATTTACTATAATAATTTGAGATAATATATAGTCACCAATAAATTTTACGATTCGTCGATAAAATATATCGACAACCATTTCACCAATAAATTTTTAATCATTGATAATCTATTAAAAAAATTAAAATTTGAACGTACTTTTGTTATTATCAATAGATTTTATCTTTTAATAATATGTTATTTTCTTACAAAAACTAAACAGAATAAAATTTAAATTTAAAATATTCAGAAAAATAAATATGATCATTTATATGTTCTTAATTTCAATTTTAAGAAAAGAAATATGTGTAAAAAATTATCAATTTATATCTATTTTTTTCTTTTTAAATATAAAAAAATTGTTTAGAAATTATATATCAAATATTCGTAAAATATTTAAATGCAAATAAATAGTTTTTTTTAAATTTTTCTAATGAAAATTTAAAAAATAGTGAAAGGAAAAGAAAGATGGTTTCCCTAGTTGAATAATTTTCAATAAGGAAAAGATATACAAAAGTTTCAAATATGTAATATTATTACATGTATTAATAAAAATTTAATTATTTTTAAATATGTAAATAAAAATTATAATATATATATATATATATATATATATATATATATATATAAAATATAAATATAACTTTTATTTACATATTAATTATAGAAAGTGCAATATATTTACTTTTTATTATAAGAAAATATAAATTATTTAAATATAAGTTGACATTATAAGTAGAGGTAGGAATTTTACAAAACTGTGGATTATTCGTGTACTCGCAATCTAAACGAGTATGAATTTTTATTTTTAAATTAAAACTTGAATGGTGATTTTTAAAATTCGGTCTATAATTAGCCACAGACCAAATAGGTTATACTCATGGAATTCACAATTACCCTCCAATATAGTACAATCAAAACATTTAGTTTTCAATGTGTTGTTAGGGTTTCTTTCACCGTTGAATAATTCAATAATCACGTTCTTAATTTACTTTGATTCATATTAAACTTCCAGATATCATCGTAGTTACCACGTTGTGATGTCTTCATTTGTAACTATTTTATATTTTCTCATGTGATACTTATAATACACTTCATTATGAAATTTGATTTTTAGATATTATTTAATTTAACAAACAATTAAAATATATATGAAGTATACTAAATATATTTTTAATTTTATATATATTTTCGGAAGCACGTAAACATGCAAAAGCTGATGGACGAGTGCGGTTTATTTCAATGTAATAGTAGGTCTGATAAGCTACATTGTAAAATTCTAGTTTCTTTTTAACACATTACGTTATTTCAACTATATATTTTAATTTTATTACTAGGATATTTGTAAAATTCAACTCTCCGGTAACCATGCTTCTAAGTAATAAATTTAAATAAGTTATAAATGTGCTATTAATTTTTTTTTTATTTCATTAAATATTAATTGAATATTCATTAGCAATGTTAACTCTAATTGTTAGTTTTTTTTTTATCAACAATAATTAATATATAAATAAAAGAATGAGGCATTTGGGATGTCTCAACTCAACTCATGTACAATACTAATAAATAAAACAAAGAAGATGAGATATTGAAATCTATTGATACTACATCTCCTTTTCAATATACAAAAATCTCAAACAACACTGCAGAAGACAAAACACAAATGAAATATATCTTATGATCTCTACAAACTTAAAATATTATAAAATATCTATTTATATAATTATATTGTATTTTTCACTAAATAATAGGTTAGAATGAAAGATAATAACATTATAAATATAATATCGTTATTTTTACCTTTCCACTTCTAGCTATCAAATTATCTTTTTTATTTGTCAAACCATTAAATGCCTTATTTTTTCCTTTCGACTAGTAGCTATCAAATTATCATTTTCATTTCTTAAATCCATTAAATGCTCCAGATTGTTCAAATTAAAATAAACCTACAAATGTTTATATTTCAATTTTGGTATATTCAGTATAACTTATTATAAAAAAATGAAAATAGGAAAAAAAATATATATATATATATATATATATATATATATATATATATACACGTTTATCTATATATAGTCATATATAAATCCTTATTATTGTTCATAAAATTTATTTTAAATTTTATAATATTGACTTTTAATATTTTTATTATAGTTTATACACTTTTTTTGTCTTCTTTTAATTTTAAAATATTTAATTATGATAGTATAATGATTATCCTTAATTTAAAAATATTATTTTTATTAATTATACTGTTTGATTAAATTAGATTGATTTGCGACTATTTTTACAATATAACAATTATCACTAGAACAATAATACGCTCCTCTGTGTGGAGTTTATATAACATTTAATAATATTGGATTCCCTAATAAAGTGAGAATTGTCATAGTTAGGTAAAAATAAAGTTTGCTATTATTGTAAACGAATAAAAAGGCAAAGTTCTACAAACTGAAAACACATACTACAATATCAACGACTATTTATTGCTCTTAAAATATAAAACTAAAACATTAACTGGCTATTTTTCTATATTGGTCCAAACAAGAACTTCTATTATAAATTTAAAACTGACCTTTTGCACATATTTGATACACGTCCTATCATACATACATGGAAGTATGAATTACAATTATTTTTCAATAAAATTGGGAATTTAATTATACATACAAGAGACGTTTACAAATATTTATAGGTAAGTAATTATATAGTAAAGCTTCCCTTATTTTAATATAGAGAATTATGATGGTAAATTAAATGGAAAATGAATATATCTTTTAATGTTTGTAAATAAATTTAAAATTATTTATTTTCTTTTTATTTTAAAATGTTATTCCTCTAATACTTAGATATCCTGTGTACATTTCCTAAAATTTAAGATTAATCTTTTTCACTTTTATGATCAAGTTTTATTTGTAAGTAGGAAAGTAGTGTTGGAAATGGGGATGGTTCGAGTGGAAAAATCTCATATAATTAAACTCAATGGAATTATCAGCAAATATATCAGAAGGTAAGGTCAAGATACTTACGTGTGGAAAAGATATAAGTATGAAAAATATACAGTAAAATACGTACAAAAAATGTTGTACAGTAATATTAAGTAATGTTTTTTTATTATTTAAACTGAAAGACAAAAGCAATCCCAAAGTGCAATATACTTTGTTAAGACAAAATTGTTTATAAGATTTGTATGTCTAAACACTCTCATATTTTAAAATTTAATTAAATAACATTAAATAAAACAAAGAATATGAAAATACTTAACTTGAAGAATAGGACTAGCACAAAAACAAGTGCTAGGAATAAATCT
This sequence comes from Vigna mungo, assembly GCA_036885675.1. Lineage (NCBI taxonomy): Eukaryota > Viridiplantae > Streptophyta > Magnoliopsida > Fabales > Fabaceae > Vigna > Vigna mungo. The sequence continues at coordinate 34,488,757 of CP144697.1, forward strand.
CCCATTATCCAGTAACATGGAAAAGTTTTAGGAAAACAACTAGATTAAAGTTTCAGATACAACAATAAACAACTTACAAGTCAAAATGTCTAAGAGAGTTATGCTAAACACGTAAGATATATTTTATCTAGTGGTATTAAGTTGAACTCTCAAAAACCAAAAAGGTGTCAAGACAATGTCTTTGACTAAACCCTCTAAAAGCCCTAAACAAAAATCCAAAAGCTTGTAGAAGATGAAACGTGCTAAACACTCTAACTCTAAAAAGACGATATCCCAAAAAGCGTTTAGAACAGACTAGACGATACCATGAATTGAAATCATTATTTCGTCCAACGATGAAGTTCCTACTCAACGTTTGATATCTTAAAGAAAAGCTTAAATGATAAACACTGCCTCAATGGTAGAAAATGTAAAAAGCATTTTGTTGTTCTGAACAAGCATTAAATGTCATAAAATGCTTAAGGTTCAAAAACAAAAAAAAAAAGTGATAAAAGATAAAATATATCTGTTGCAAGCACAATCTACTCTATTCTATGTAGATAACACTACATGCATCCACATGCTCTATTTGAAATATATTAGAAATGAACGTTAGAGACAAAGAAGACATTCACGGAATGTTCTCTTCATAAGAAGACGTGTTTGAATGATAATACAACCTACTTCGAGCAAAGTATTGAAAAAGCAAGCTTGCTCTGACAAGTTGAATTTAATCAACGCCTTCACACACAAGATAGAGAAGACACAAGACTCAAGGCTAAGAGTTCAGTTTAACAGATATCTTTTGACAAAGCCTTTAAATAGAAGATCATTCAAAGGAAGAATCAAGAGGATAACTTATAATGTAAATATCAATACTACGAAAAGCGTTTAGAAGAAAAGCATAAAAAAAACTCAAGCTCAAAGAGAATATCAGAGAACAAAAAAAGAAAAATTAAGCAATACTCTCAAGTTTCATTGTAATATTTGCTTTACTATTGTAAGAAGAGAGAAAAGAGAAAAGAGTTAAAACATTTCTGTTGAAACTTAGACGAGTTAAGGAAATCTAGGTAGCGTATCAGCGGATACCAGGATTGTCTAGTAGCAGGAGTGGTAAAACTCAACCAATCTAGGGTAACAAGAGTTATTCATTGATTGGGAATATCATGAGTGGTGAAGAATACTACACAACTATGAGTAGGTGAAACTCAATTAGATAGTGTATCGGGGGATACAAGGAGTGTCTAGGAATACAAAGAGTGGTGAGAATACTCAGTTGTAATCTTGTTAAAAATTATAAGTAGAACCCTCTAAGGATAAAGGAGACTGAACGTAGCTCAGTTGGAGCGAACAAGTACAAATATATTCGTGCATTTATTATTTACATTTGTCTCAACACTTCTCTCATAAAACCTGTAGTTATATTTTCATTTTAAATACAAGAGCTTCCCATACTAAATGACTGTACATTAAAAAGGAAGTTTTTACAAACACTATAGTGAATATCCTAAACAACACGTTGATACGCTATCATTGACACGATCAAATTAATACTAATAAATTATAGCAACTTCAGTATTGCTAAGATAGTACCCAACAAAATAGAAAGGGTAAATTCAACCCTAAGTCGTCTCCCGATGAACACAAAATTAATTTCTAACAAATTAGTTCGTATAAAAACTATTAAAAAGGAGTTAGTCAAATAAAATAATAGAAATAATTATAGAAAATAAAAGATTAAAGAACCAAATAACAAAAGATACAAAGACAATGATAAAGAAAATAGATTGATTTCAGTACTTTTTCAAAATAGGATTCATCATTGGTTATCTAAATATTATTGTTGAATTAACTATTGTCTTAGATTTTCAAATTAATCAATGTAAATTCTCAATTAAATTGTTAGCGTTCTCACTTTTAACCAAAGTACATTCTCAATTGAAAGCAAGAACTTTGTAGATTAGTAATAATAAATTTAACCAAAATACATTCTTAATTAAATATTACCATGCCTAATCATGTCTATTCTTTTACCTCTTATATATAAAGTAAAAAGCTAATTAACCAAAGTACATTCTTGATTAATTCTTGTTAAAGTTTTTACCACTAATCAAAGTACATTCTCAATTATTGGCAAAAACTCATTCAATCATATATGTTAGAACATTGCTTCAGGACTGAAACATGTCCACTTTTAATTCTGTTTTTATTTTTTCCCTAGTTTTAAGGAATCAGTTTAGGTTTGTTATTTCTGATTCATGTATTTGATTTAATGGCTTAATTCTAGGAACACTAAGTTAGTGGGTAGTTATTTTTAAATTTTATAAATTGTACTACTGTCTAGTTTAATAAAAGTAAGATTCATTATTCTCCTTTCCATATATTCTCCTCAATATATTTTCCCGTTCATCTCTGTTCATTTTTTTTCCTTGTTAAAATCTTTGCTATCTCATATAAAACACCAACAACTGGTATCAGAGCCATTTTCTTACGGGCCTGTGAAAATGGATGCTGAATCAAATTTCTCACAAGTTGCACCTCCAGTCTTTGATGGAGAAGGCTACGATCTTTGGGCTGTCAAAATGGAGGCTTACCTGGAGGCTCTAGATCTCTGGGAAGTTGTAGAAGCAGAGTATGAAGTTCTTCCGCTGCCGGATAATCCTACTATGGCCCAGATCAAACTTCACAAGGAGAGAAAAACTAGAAAAGCAAAGGCCAAATCATGTCTATTTGTTGGCGTTTCTCAAACTATCTTCACAAGAATTATGACTCTTAAATCAGCCAAAGAAATTTGGGATTATCTAAAGGAATAGTACACTGGGGATGAAAGAATAAGAAACATGCAGGTGCTTAATTTAATGAGGGAATTTGAATTGCAAAGGATGAAAGAGTCTGAAAAAATCAAAGAATATTCAGACAAATTGTTGGGTATTGCCAACAGGATAAGGTTGTTGGGCAGCAATTTTCCTAATTCCAGAATTGTTGAGAAAATTCTGGTAACAGTGCCAGAAAAGTATGAAGCATCTATTGCTTCGTTGGAGAACACAACGGATTTGTCTAAAATCACATTTGTAGAAGTGCTACATGCATTCCAAGCCCAAGAGCAACGAAGTTCGATGAGGGAAGATCCTGTTGTTGAAGGTGCTCTTCTAGTCAAAAGCCAACAAGCCAAAAACTACAAGAAGAATAATCCAGCTAGTAGTCAAAGCAATACAAATAATTACTATAAAGGAAAAGGTGGAAAGAAAAATTACCCTCTTTGTCAACACTATGGCAAAATGGGTTACCCTCCATTCAGATGTTGGAGGAGACCAGATGCCAAATGTATAAAGTACAATCAAATGGGACATGAAGCAGTCATATGTATGAGAAAAAATCAATCGCAAGAAGAAGAAGCTAAAGTTGTTAATCAGGAGGAGGAGGAAAATCAATTATTTGTGGCCACCTGTTTTGTAAGCAGTGAAGAAAATGAAAGTTGGCTGATTAATAGTGGTTGTACAAACCATATGACCTATGACAAGGATCTTTTCAAAGATTTAAAGCCAACCAACATCACCAAAGTCAAAATAGGCAATGGTGATTATATTTCAGTTAAAGGAAACGAACAGTTGCAATAACAAGTTGCTCAAGTACAAAGTTAATTTCTGATGTCCTTTTTGTACCAGAAATTCAACAAAACTTGTTGAGTGTTGGCCAATTAATTGAGAGAGGCTTCAAAGCCGCTTTTGAAGACAATTTTTGTTTGATTAAAGATGCAGCTAGTTAAGAATTTTTCAAAATCAAAATGAAAGGAAAAATTTTTGCTCTAAATCCATTGGAGGAAGAGCAAACTGCCTTTCCTGTCAAGGAGAACATCACAGAAGTTTGGCATAAGAGGCTTGGGCATTATCATCACCAAGGGCTGCAGTTTAAGAAAATGACAGTTGATTTTCCAGAAATTGATGATCAAATACCAACATGCAAGACATGTCAATTTGGAAAGCAAAAAAGAATTCCATTCCCAAAGTCAACATAGAGAGCCACTCACAAATTGCAGCTCATCCACACGAATGTTTCAGGCCCTCACAGAACACCTTCCTTAAAAGGTAGTCTCTATTTTATTACCTTTATTGATGACTTCAACAGAATGTGCTGGATCTTTTTTCTTGAAGTTTAAATCAGAAGTGGCTCAAGTTTTTTGGAAGTTTAAGACAAGAGTTGAGAATGAAAGTAGCTGCAAAATTCAGATTGTTAGATCTGATAATGGAAAGGAGTATACTTCAGCAGAGTTTGACAGGTTTTGTGAAGATTCAGGCATAAAGCATCAGCTGGCATCCCCTTACACCCCCAACAAAATGCAGTTAGTGAGCGGAGAAATAGATACATCATGGAGATGTCAAGATGCATGTTGCATGAAAAGAATTTGCCAAAAAAGTTTTGGGCAGAGGCAACAAATACAGCTGTGTTTCTTCAAAACAGGCTTCCAAGAAAGGCAGTGAGAGAAATGACACCATTTGAGGCATTGAAGAAGAAGAAGATGACTGACAGAATCAAACAGTGGATGATGTTCCTATGAGAGTAACAAGGTTACTCTCAAATGTTTATGAAAGGTGCAATGTTGCCTTATGTGAACCTGCTGACTATGTAGAAGCAAAAAAGGATCAAAGGTGGATAGATGCAATGGAGGAGGAGTTGTCAATGACAGAGAAAAGCAAGACTTGGATCCTGGTGGATAGACCCCAAGACAGGAAGGTAATTGGAGTCAAGTGGGTGTTTAAAACCAAACTTAATGCTGATGGCTTAATCAACAAACACAAAGCTAGGCTGGTGGTCAAAGGGTATGCCCAAATCTTTGGTGTTGATTATTCTAACACTTTTGCTCATGTTGCTAGATTGGACACAATCAGGTTACTCCTTGCAATAGCTGCACAAAAGAGCTGGAAAGTATTCCATTTGGATGTAAAGTCAGCCTTCTTAAATGGTATCTTACAGGAAGAAATTTATGTTGAGCAACCCCAAGGATTTGTGAAGGAAAGTGAGGGAGATACAGTTTATCTTCTCAAGAAAGCCCTTTATGGTCTAAAACAAGCTCCAAGAGCTTGGTATAGCAAAATTGATGAATATTTACTAAATTTTGGATTTGAGAAAAGTCTATCAGAAACAACCTTGTATGTCAAGCACAATGACACTGACATTCTTATTGTTTCATTGTATGTTGATGACCTACTAGTTATAGGAAACAATACAGAGCATATTCAAAACTTCAAACAGGAGATGATGAAGGTGTTTGAAATGACAGATCTTGGAGTTATGTCCTACTTCCTTGGCATGGAGATCAAGCAAGGGCAAGGTGAAATTTTCATATGTCAGAAAAAGTATGCAAAGGAAATACTAAAGAAATTTAAAATGGAAGAATGCAAAACAGTAAGCACTCTAATGAATCAAAAGGAGAAGCTGCACAAAGAGATGGCGCTAACAAAGTTGATGAAGGATCTTTTAGGAGCTTGATTGGTTGCTTGATGTACCTCACTGCAACAAGGCCTGATATTTTAAATGCTGTAAGTATTTTGTCTCGATTCATGCATTGTGCAAGTGAATTACATCTCAAGGCTGCAAAAAGAGTGTTTCGGTATGTGAAGGGTACAAGTGATTTTGGTGTTAAGTTCACATGGAGCAAAGAATTTAAGCTGGCAGGTTTCTCTGATAGTGACTGGGGAGGTTCTATGGATGATATGAAAAGTACTTCAGGCTACTGTTTTACTCTTGGATCAAGTGTTTTCTCTTGGAGTTCAAAGAAGCAAGAAATTGTTGCTCAATCCACTGCAGAAGCTGAATTTATTGCAGCAACAACTGCTATCAATCAATCTTTATGGTTAAGAAAGATTTTAATGGATTTAAATCTGGAGCAGAAAGAAAGTACCAAGACTTTTGTTGACAACCAAGCTACTATCGCTATTTCCCATAATCCTGTATTTCATGGGAAAACTAAGCATTTCAACATCAAGTTGTTTTTTTTAAGAGAAGTGCAGAAAAATGAAGTTCTGACTTTGATTCATTGCAAGTCTGAAAATCAACTTGCAGATTTATTTACAAAACCACTCTCAGTCAACAGGTTCGAGCTTCTAAGGAAAAAAATTGGTGTTTGCAGCTCCTAAAACAAGGAGGAGTGTTAGAACATTGCTTCAGGACTGAAACATGTCCACTTTTAATTCTGTTTTTATTTTTTCCCTAGTTTTAAGGAATCAATTTAGGTTTGTTATTTCTGATTCATGCATTTGACTTAATGGCTTAATTCTAGGAACACTAAGTTAGTGGGTAGTGGGCAGTTATTTTTAAATTTTATAAATTGTACTGCTCTCTGGTTTAATAAAAGTAAGATTCATTGTTCTCCTTTCCATATATTCTCCCTCAATATATTTTCCCGTTCATCTCTGTTCATTTTTGTTCCTTGTTAAAACCTTTGCTATCTTATATAAAACACCAACAATAAGAAAGCTTCTAACTTTAATTAAAGTAAATTCTCAATTAAAATTAAAAACCCTTGGACTTATATGATTGATATGTTATGTAGATTTCACACCATGCTAAATTGCTACAGTGTAAAGATCATTACTTTTACTTGATTAAGAAGCAAAAAACATAGATAAACATAAATCAGAACAGGAATCAAAAGAACAAAAAAATTTATTCATTTAACCTCATAATCCAATTAAGAAATTACAGTACAATCAACCCAGAGGCTTAACACTCTGTGGAATGATGAAATAACATGAAAATAGAAGAAGAGAGGGTGAAGAACATGAGAGAAGAGAGGGAGGACGGAATTTGAACCCCCCAAAGGGTTCCTAAGCTCCACTAATGTGTTTCCATAAGTCTCTTTATATAGAAATTGGATTGGGCTTTGTTTTAGACTTTTGTATTTTTAATCTTCTTCATGATAATGTAATCTCCTCCAATTATCTTTTAAATAATTCAATATCTTCAAAATATATTTGATTGTTGTGGAGATCTAAAAATATTTGAGAAGATATATGCTAGATTAAAAATGATTTGGTAAATATTATCTTTTGATATTTATTGATATAGTTAAATAAGGTAATTATTTAACAATATCAAATAAAATATCTTAAGATATGTTTTTCCCAAATTATATTTAATCATAAAGATTTATCAATTATCAAAGTCCTTTTTGTAGAAAAAAAATAAAGAAAGTCGCAAGATCCAATTTTTGTTGCATGTTCCCTCCTTTTAGCTTAGCCAAATTTCTTCACTTTTCATGCTATGTTTGGATTGACTTTTTGTAGTCTTCATTATTTTCTACTTTTGGATTTATCTTTAAGATGTCAAGAAACTTTAACCAATTTATTTCCACACCTCAATGAGCTCAACTTAGTTGCAGCTGCACTAACACACGTCAAAATATCCAAAAAAAACATTTATGCAACTAAAGAGTTATTTTTAACATGTTTTTGTATCTCATGCTAGATAAATCCAATTATAACAAATCCTAATTAAAATATTCTATTAAAGTACAAAAACCAATTAATAATCCAATATTAAAGGCTAAATGAGGGCATAAATATGCACTCATCATACCCCCTTACTTATACTTTTGCACTCTTGGGCATAAGTTACTGTACGGTAGTATATCTCTGACGGCCAAATTCACCGAACGGTAAGGCTTACCCATTTACTGGGCCGAGTCACCAAGCTGGTCCAACTTTATTGGGCTCCAGGCCCATCACGTCGCAGACGTAAATAAAAGAATAAAATCACATATCAGCTATCAAATAATATCCAAACAGAGATATATCAAATAATATCCAAACAGAGATATATCAGAATGTATCCAAACAGAGATATGTCAAGTAAGTTTGTTTACATTTTATTCTGTTTGTATTCTACTAATCTTATATCAATCCAAAGCCTATAAATAAAGGCCTAAGGACTCCAAACAAGGTATGCTTATGCTCTCTCACACTCATACATACACATCCTACATATTCTCCTCCTAGAATATTATCGTATTTGCGATAAACCCTCTCTTCACTCTAAAGCATCAACTTGCTGAGGATTGAGGGTCTTCCACAACCGACGTTTAACTTGATCGTCGGAGTGGCTTTACAGGTACCCCCCTCTCTCTAGGGTGGAAACTGGAACTCGACGGACGTATTAAAGAACGGACGGCGAAGGCACTTAAAGATTCAGCGTCAGAAGGAAGCAAAGTCGTGTTACCAAGGTCGGTCCTTTCGGTCCCAAAATTATCACCGAAACAGTTACTAATGTCATAACTTTATTCTGGATCAATATTCATATCAACATTAAACCAAAGGAAAAGAACTTCACTGGAAATTAATCAACTTTCTAAATCATGTTGCCATGAATCATGTGAATGGGAAAACTCTATTTTAAATATATGAGTTAATCTTTTGAATTTACTAGGAAATCAAGTATGAAAGAGATCACTCAAGTTAAAATATCTATTCACTCACCAATGTTCTCTTAAGCGTTTAGGCTTGAGTTTGCACTTTAAATACTCATGTATGTGAACACTACCATAACTTAGAAGGATTCTAATATTAACATATTTTGGAAAAACATGCATTCAAAGATCACGAGAACTTTACAAAGGTTGTAATGTGGCTAAGGCAAAGGTAGGAAAAATTTAGAAAATAAAGGCTTAAAAAGTTTGGATAGAAAGAATTAGGAGAAAAGGTTTTGGAAAACAAATATATATTTTTTTTGTTCACTTTTTGAGAAAAAAATTATCCTTCTCTTTCTACATTTTGTTTCCCATTTTTACTTTTTCTAGTCTTTTTTTTTCTCATTAAACTTTTTTTTCTTCCTTTTTTCCATTTTTATTATTTTATGGGTGAGGTACTCACCCACACACTTTATTCATCACTTATTCTTAACACAATCTATTATCTCCTTCTTTCTTCCTGAGATAAGGGATAATATAATCTTTCCCTTTTCAAGGTTTTGCAATGGGTTTTAAGAAAAAGAAGTTAAAGGCTTAAAGGGGCTATCAATGGATTAATATTAGGGTGGACTTATTTGGTCAAATAGCTAAAAACAAGAAATGCCTTAATCATATCAAATAATACATATCTACCTAAGTTGCAAAACAAAAGAATCAAGCTAAATATTAGAGTATAGACAAAACATGAGCAAGTCACTCAAGCAAAATAGGAATGACACATGGTGGTCCATCCATCACAATTAGATTCAAAACTCACAAGGTTAAAAACTCTTTCACAAAAGATTTAACAAAGTAATTCTTAAATTAACTCAATTAATAATTTATAGTTATGAATCAATTAGGCTAGCTTCTAATCGATTCAACATAAAACATGACAACTATTTCAAAATCCAATGTCAATATGTTTTATTTGAAAACAAGAAAATATTTTTGGGTAAATTTCTTATGAGACATTTTCTGTAAGAGTTTAACCAAGTAGAAAGTTAATACTTTCACAATTTTCTCAAAAAGAAATCACATTTTTTTTTTATGGAAATAAAACAAAAATTGAGAAGTAGAAAACAAAAAGAGAAAAAAAATCCTAATTACTATCTGTCTCCCCACATTTATTTCAAAAACTATCTTTTATAAACTTATTTCGGGGAGGAGACAAAAAACTTTTGAAACGTTTGGCTTAAGCTAGTCATATGTCAAAAATTTATTTTCTTTAATTTTATAAAGTAGAAGTCACTGTGTACAATTTTATTAATTTTTAAATTTTTATTTTTAATAAAAAAAAATATAAAAATTTTTCTATTTATACTAAAAATAGAAAATAAACATGCATACATCTTTAAATTTTTATCAACAATGATATCAAACGAATTTAAATCTACCCTGGTTTCTTGTTCTAAGAACCTTTCTTTTTGTTCCGCAGCTAAGTCAACAAATATCACCACTTAAAATCTACTTTCACTGTTCACATCAACAAACTTGATGTGTGGAGCATGTGGCTTTAACTCAATTTCAACATCATCACATGCATTAGGATGGTTAATAGGATCATCAATAATCCTTATAATCCCATATTGTGAGCAAAAGTCTACACTAGAAGTAGTTGACCTTGCTGCTTCAACATCAACAAATTCAACAACACCTTTAGTAAAATTTGTATGTCCATCGTTAGACATATCGGCGTGATGTGATTCTATAATTGGTTATTGTTTTGATCTTTTAGGAATATTAGATTCCACTTTGTCCAACCTCTGATTCAATTCCTCGATCCTTTTCATTAATTCAATATTCTCAACCCATATCTTCAAAAGAATTTGAAACTCAGGATTATTTAGTTAGTCAACTTACTTATATCAGGTGCAATAGTAGATGTGACAATTTATTGTTGATAACCATATGAATCATCTGGTTGTTTTGGATAGTAATCATAATTCATTTGAAAATAACATTGTTGATTATTTTTATATGAAAAATTACTTTGCAATTTTGAAAGAGGTTTTCTGAAAAGAAATAAGTTGAAAGCTTGTTGAGTAGACTTCCAAGAAAGAGAGGTGTGCCTCAATGGACAACTTAAGTACCTTATATTTCCTTAGCCAAAGGTTCCCCAACTAGTTTCAGAAATATCCCAACAAAATTCCTCAAACAAAAATTATGATGAAAAAATATTACTAAACTAAAATAACTAAAGAAAATAAAGTAAAATAAATGATAGAGAAAAAAATTGAGAAAAATAAAATGTTAGTGATAAATAAAACAAAAACCAAAATGCTAAAAATTCTAACTGTGATCTCCGACAACGGCGCCAAATTTGATACATTGTCGTTGACGAGATCAAATTAATAGTACTAAACTATAGCAACTTTAGTATTGCTAAGATAGTAGCCAACGAAATAGAAAGTGTAAATTAAACCCTAAGTCATCTCCCAATGAACACGTAATTGATTTCTAACAAATTAGCTCTTATAAAAACTATTCAAAAGGGGTTAGTCAAATAAAATAATAGAAATAATTATAAAAAATAAAAGATTAAAGAACCAAATAACAAAAGATAGAAAAACAATGATAAAGAAAATAGATTGATTTCACTGCCTTTTCAAAATAGGATTCATCATTGGTTATCTAAAGATTATTGTTCAATTAACTATTGTCTTAGATTTTGAAATTAATCAATGTAAATTCTCAAATAAATTGTTGGCGTTCTCATTTTTAACCAAAGTACATTCTCAATTAAAACTAAAAACTTTGTAGATTAGTCATAGTAAATTTAACAAAATTACATTCTCAATTAAATATTACCATGTCTAACCATGTCTATTCTTTTACCTCTTATATCAAGTAAAAAGCTAATTAACCAAAGTACATTCTTGATTAATTCTTGTTAAATTTTTTACTACTAATGAAGTATATTCTCAATTATTGGCAAAAACTCATTCAATCATACGAAAGCTTCTAATTTTAATCAAAGTAAATTTTCAATTAAAATTAAAAACCCTTGGACTCATATGATTGACATGTTATGTAGATTTCACACCATGCTAAATGGCAATATTGTAAAGATAATTAGTTTTACTTGATTAAGAAGCAAAAGACATATATAAAAATAAATCAGAACAAGAATGAAAAGAACAAACAAATTTATTCATCAAACCTCAGAATCCAACTAAGAAATTACAGCACAATCAACCCGAGAGGCTTAACACTCCATGGAATGATGAAATAACGTGAAAATAGAATAAGAGAGAGTGGAGAACATAAGAGAAGAGAGGGAGGACGAAACCTGAACCCTCCAAAGGGTTCCTAAGCTCTACTAATGTGTTTCCTTAAGTCTCATTATATAGAAATTGGATTGGGCTTTGTTTCAAACTTTTTAGTTGTTGTAATCTTCTTTATAATAATGTAATCTTCTCCAATTATCTTCTAAATAATTCAATATCTTCAAAATATATTTGATTTTTGTGGAGATCTAAAAATATTTAAAAAAGATTTGGTAAATATTATCTTTTGATATTTATTAATATAGTTAAATAAGGTAATTATTTAACATTAATAAATAAAATATCTTAAGATATTTTTTCCCCAAATTATATTTAATAACACTTATCAATCATCAAAGCCCTTTTGGTAGAAAAAAAATTAGAGAAAACCGCAAGGTCTAATTTTGGTTGCATATTCCCTCTTTTTAACTTGGCCAAAATTCTTCACTTTTTCATGCTATGCTTGGATTGACTTCCTTTGGTCTTGATTATTTGCTATTTTGGGATTTATTTTTAAGGTGTTATGAAACTTTAACCAATTTATTTTCACACCTCAATGAGCTCAACTTAGTTGCAGCTACACTACGTTAAAATATCCAAAAAACATTTATGCAACTGAAAAGTTATTTTTAACATGATTTTGTATCTCATATTAAATAAACTCAATTATAACAAATCCTAATTAAAATATTCTATTAAAGTACAAAAACCAATTAAGAATCCAATATTAAAGGCTAAATGAGGGTATAAATATGTACTCATCACACGTGAAAAAATTTCTTTGTTTAAAATCGTTTGTAAGGTTGGGTGTTTAACAACCACTTGAAAAATTATGTACTCGAAGAAAGTGCTATCAGGAAGGTTGCGAAAAAGGTTTTCCATTAACATTTTTTAACCATCCCTTCTAGTGTTTTTCAAGTATTTCACACTTTGTATGGAAAGTAGTGTATAAGCCCAAACACATGCATATAACATGTGAGTTTGAAGAATCATAGATCAAATCTTAAAAAAAAGGGTAAGATAAGCTTAGTTGATGGATGTCTCATCTCGACTAAAGATAAAGTAAAATTTATGGCATATAGGTGGATAAAAACATCACTTTACAAGTAAATTTTATGGGGTTGAGTTAGGCTTAAAGTCCATTTCATAACAAAGTATCAATGTTAGGGTCTATCCTAACGAGATTTGTTGTTAGTTGAATATATTATTTTAGCTGCTATTGAACCGTTATCAGACCACCCATTAATATCTAGTTCCACGCACAAGATATATATACCTCAACATGAGGAAGTGTGTTAAATGACTCACATTGACTAGAGATAAGGCTAATTTAAATTATATACTTATAAGTGGGTGCAAACCTAACCTTACAAACCACTTTTGTGGAGTTGAGTTAGGCTTAAAGTCTACTTATTAACATTAGTCATGCTTGAATATGAAAAATAATATAGGAGAATGCACCTTTTATGTTAAACTTGACCATTACTGAGACATGCATAACATAACCATATGATTCAGGATATAACAACGGTGAACTATGTTAGATGTGAAATTAGATTTTGGTTAGGATGAAAAAATACACAAAAGTGAGGTGGGTCATTGTTAAGTATATGGTAATAACAACATAAACTCGAATAGAAGATATAAATATCACGTTATCTATAATGATACAAATATGAGAAATCACACTTTTATAGAACTATGTTGCATAAATTGGAATTGGTGAAAATATAGATCCTACATTTCAAATTTCTTTAGGTAATATGACCAATCATACTATTTTAGAAATTTGATGCGTGTTTTGTACTCTAATAAAAGGACCTAAGGATATAAACTTCTATGGAGGGTCAAAAATTGGAAAATGGTAGTAAATAAAGTAGTTAGTGATAAGAAGGTTTTAAAAGTTGGATTTACACTTATTCTTAATAAGGTGTTGTTGTAAGTTATATTGATCACAACAATTCATCATTGTTAACTTTAAATGTAAATGAGCAAATAAATCTATTAAAAAGTATAAATCGTGCATGAAGAAAATGAAATAATGATAAGAATTTAAAACACTAGAGAAAAATAAATGGTTAAAATATAAAGGAAAAATAAAATAAACTACGAAAAAATATATGACATAAAAGAGTAAATTATACAAATTTCATAAAAAAAAAAAGAAAAGATATCAAAGAGACTTCTTATGGGACTAGGAAGCGGCGAGTAGGAAGATAGCATGGATAAAGTGAGAGAATATATGCAAAATTAAGGAATAAGGAGGTTGAGTATCAAGGATATTATGTCATTTACTATTGGTTTACCAATCAAGTAAAAATTGGGGTTGGTTATGGAAAATGAGGAACTATGGAAGAAATTTTAGAATCCAAATATGAGTCTAGGAGAAAATTGAATATGATAATGGTAACTCTACACATGAGTTAGATGGTGAAGTGATTTGAGGGAAGTGTGTGGAAATGAGGCAGATGGAAAGTGGTTTGATGAGAATGTGGAATAGAAATTAGGGAGCATGTTCTAAGATTAGTTTTGGCAAGTTAAATGGTTAGGAGATTTCCCTTTCATATATAAATTCCTTAGGATGTATCCAAATGACTATAATGAAAGGGCTATAGTAGGGGAGTCAGGCTGGTGGAATGCTACTAAATTGGAATGGTTTATGGAGTAGAGGAGGGCATTGTTAAGACAAAATTGTCTTTGTGCCTAAACGCTCTCATGTTTTGAAGTTTAACCAAAAAACATTAAAACGAGATAATAATATGAAAACAATATAGGTTGAAAACACAAGACTTAGAACCTAAATCCTCAGCATAGAAAATCTTAGGAAAACACTTAGGTCATTAGAGAACCTTAGAAAAGCATCTAGGTCAAAACAACCAGACATGGTGCTAAACGGTTGTTATTCCTAAAGCGTCTAAGAGAGTTAAAGCTAAACGCATAAGCTTAACATACCCAAAGGGTATTTAGTTTAGCTCTCGAAAACAAAACAGTGTCAAAACAATAAGCTTGAGAAAACCACTAAAAGGTTAGAAATATAAAACATTAAGTAAAACATCAAAGAAAATCAAAAAAGCTAAACGCTAGAGGCATAAATAATAAGAAGTGTTTACTTGTCTAAATGGTACCATGAGTAAAAACAATACTTCATCCAACGACGAAGTTTTATTCAAAGCTTGGTATCTTTAAGAGAAAAGTTTAATTATCAAATGCTACCTTAACAATAGGAAATCAAAATTCACTTAGTTGTTTTGAGCAAACATTAAATGACATTAAATGCTCAAAATTCACTTAGATGTGCGAATTTTTGCTGTCATGCCTTGTCTCCCCTATCAAGAAAATTCACTCAGTGCACCAAGGCTGGTGCGCTGTGCAAATTTTTGTTGTCTTGCCTTGCACCCTGGTGCACTGTGCGACCCGGTTAAGTGAGTTTCACACATTTCCTCTTCTGTTTGAGCTGTTTTGATGTTGTTTGACTGCGAGGGTGTATGTATGTCTATATAACTGATTTGGGTGGCTTGACTGTGCAACATGATTAAGGGTATGATGTTTTGTGTTGTGAATTATAGTTTAAAAGTATGTATGTCTATATAACTGATTTGGGTGGCTTGATTGTGCAACATGATTAAGGGTATGATGTATTGTGTTGTGAATTATAGTTTGAAAGTATGTATGTACAGAGTATGTGATTTATGTAAGTGTAATAAAGTGGTGGTTGGTGTAAGTGTAACAAGTATGGTTCATGGACGTAATTCCATGATCCTCAAGGAGAGGATACATGGTGGTGCCCTAGTAGTGTTAGAATGATTGCATGGTAGCTCAGTCTTGGGGATTTCCTAAAGCTACAATGATCAATTATTCTCAAGTTGAGAGGGTTGAATCATGTGGTGAGTAGTAGCAGGAGTGTTGTAGGGTGGAACCCATTAGCAACAATTTTGCAAAGCAGTAGAGGCCACCAGGAGTACATAACCCGCCATAGCTCGACAATCATTCTAGTCCGAACGAGTCGGTTTATAATGCAACAAGTCTTGTAATGTCATTTACTATGTTTTAAGTGAACTTTGCATGCTGGGTGTGATTGTATAACATGCTTTTTATACTTAGCTCACCCTTGCTTGTTTGTGTTGCTTGTGTATGTTTCCTGTTGCGATGATCATCCACTTGGATGTGAGGAGATGTTGAAGAGATACCTTTGAAGCAAGTGCTAGAAGGCAATGAAGATGCTGCAACTTAGTCTTTTCTAAAACTTCTCTCTTTTCCACGATGTTATTTTGAAATACTCTTCTCGTTAAGTTTCCAGTCTAGACCTCTTTTGTTAAAGTTTCAAATTCTTAAGTTAATTTGGATGACTGTAAATCCTAATACTCTAATTTCTTGTCTTAACTACTTTCCAATATTATCTATGATGATGTCTTTATTATATTTGTTCATGCAATATAATTGGGATGTGACATTTATATTATTTATTATGAAATATATTATAGACTACGCCTTCGTTATAGTCGTTTAGTATTTTAATTATGTAATAAGATTATAGATAATGCTAATATAAATATGATTAGCATGACCTAATATCGTTACATACACTATTGGTCTTTTGGGTATTTCTCCAATTTTATCAATTTCTAATTAGTTTAAACTAAAGCAATAGAACATTGGTAGACCACAAGCATGAAAAAAAAAAGCACACTATTAATTCTCAGTGAAGCTGATGTCAGATTTAGTTCATAAAAATAAACTAACTTTACAATTACCCTAGGCTGTTGCTTTGTATACCCCCGTCAAATTTTTCCCTCCACCCCATAAAAAAAGCTTTCCTAAAATTTTTCCATTTAATTTAATCTTATAAAATTAGTTTAAAAAATCAAATAAATTTATTTTATTTCTAATCAATCAGAGATCTCCAACATTGGTGACAATTATGGTAACAAGATAGATGCTCACAAGAATCATGATAAGAAAAAGAAGATAAGTAACATCATTGTTCAAAGATGTTGTTTCTTTTTTTTTTCTCCTTTTGTCACCAAAGATTCTTTCTAAAATACCAAATGTAAATGCTATCCTTCCTATCTCCACAGACCAAACGCCAGCCAGATACAGACCCAAAGCTTATCATCACTATTTTTTTTTATTCCGTTAAACAAAAGCATGAGAATTTTGACTGCAGTTTCGATATTGAATACATTAATACTGTTTTTGAGTAGGGTAATGGAAGAAGGTTTTTTATTTTTATAAAAAAAAATAAAATGTTTTATGATTTTGATTAATTTTAAAAAATTAAATTTCTAAAATTTTATAAGAGTAAATTCAAAATTATATGATTTTAAATTTTATTCAAAATATAAAATTTTGTTCATAAAATATACGGACTCTTTAAATTCTCTCAACTATTTTTGTTTTAGTTTCATCAACTTTAATAATATCAAGGCATTCTTAGGATAAGTACTCTTTGATTAATGTCGATTAAATATTCTTTTAATGACTTTCTATTAATTATTTAAACTAATATTTTTGTATTTCACGTTGGTGGATATCGGAAATACTACTTTCCTATGGATGTAAACTAAGATTTTTTTATTGATATTTGTCATGATTATTGTTATTATTCTTTTGTTGATGTAGGCAATGATCATGTTTTTTATCAATACCACTAATGTTTTTTTTTTTGTTAAAAGTTTCAAAAAATCATTTTGAATTTTTTTAACCAATGATAATTCACAAAAGAAATCCCCAACCAATAACATTTTTAAAACAATCTTAATCAATGTCAACGTAAATAATTATGATTCACATTGAAAAAAATTAACACAGTCAACATATATCCAGAAAAAGTTAAAAAGTTGTGAATATTAGTTGAAAAATATTTAAAACGAATTTTAAACAAATAACAACATCACAAAAATCAAGTGAAAGAAACTATTAATATTAATGTTTTTAATGATTAACAATTGTTTGATGTTTAAATAATTTTTATATTTAGTAATAATCGAAATACAAGAATATTAAAATTCAATAAATTTAAGTTGTTTTATTTTAACTAAAACATTTAAAAATAAATCAAATTAAAATAAGATGTTCAAATTTAATATATTCAAATATCTCAAACTCTCAAATAAAAATTGTGAATTTTTTTTATCTAAGTAAAAGGTGATTGTGTCAAATTTGGAAACAGAGAAACATAAAAAGGCAATTTAATATGTAGCTTTTTCAATTTTTGAAGTTCAGAGAGGATAAATATACTCACTACAAACTTATCCATAAAAATATTAAGGAAAAAAAATCATAAAAAAAAAACAATACTCTTTCTAAGTTTAAATTCACATGAAAAACTAAATTTTAGAAAGTCTCCTAATTTTTTTCTAAATTAGTTGTATAGAAAAGTTTATGCATAAGTTAATTTTAATTTGTAAAGAAGTCAAGTTCTTTTATTTTCCTTTTCTAAAATCTTTATTGAGAAGCATTTTCAAATATCATAAACTTACCTTTAAAGTAGGAAGGATAGACGTAACGAATCCTGTCTCCATAGGCAATTGTAAACTGTGTCTAGGATTCAAACCTACCACCAGGTTACAAAACAACACAAATTATGATTATGCAGATAAGCTCCTTTTCAAGATATGGATATAGAATATAATTTCAAAAGGAAGCTAGAGAGATTTTGAGTGAAAAGATGCCTAGGACCATTTCTCTTGGTCTGTAATCAGTGGTTCCCTAAAATTATACACTCAAATTCCTTGCCATTTTTTTTCAGCCTTCTAGATAAGCTACTACATAACAATTCGGCCCTACTGTTATCCCAAAAGCTCAAAGTCTACAAACATTAGTTTCCTTCCCGATATTGTTTCAAAAGAACGTGTCTTTTCACAGGGTTCTTTACTTTTATCAGTCACAGGTAACATCATGATTTTAATTTTAGATAGGAAATACCATTGTGTTCTTAGTACCATTCTACTGGGAACCATAGGCTTACTCTGAAACTAGTTTTGCTTACTCTGAATCAAGTTTAGGTTCCCAACAACGAGCTTTTATTTTTGGGGTAGAGAGGGTGGGAAGACCTAGGTCAGAACTTCTCAAAATTCATGGAAATCTTATAACTCAATCAATCCCTTAAGTTTGGATGTGGAGGATCCAACATAACTTTAGCAACCATCAAATACTGCATAATCACCTCTATTCCATATTATGAAGTTATTAAGAATTACACATCCTTCGGGGGTTGAAAGCATAGAAGTACATGGTTTATTTTTCATAGGCTCTACTCATACTAATTTCCATGGATTTAAAAGTAAAGCAGAATAAAAAAAAGGAACGGAATGAAAATATTATTCTACATGTAGAAACAGCTGGTTTTTCTGTTTGCTCCAGAAATACTTTTTGGTGATTCCAAAATGATAATAGCGGAGTAAAACCAAAAATCCTACTAATCATTTAACCAAAGAGATATACCTCAAATTCAAATCACACTTTATTAGTGAAACGGAGGGAAAACACATTTACGCAAAAACAGAACAAAGAAAATGATGACTTCACTCATCTCTAATTACACGCTGCTTAGGCTAGCTCTTTCTTTTGGTTGAGAGGCCGGCGAGATGTTCCTACCTACTCTCCGCAATACGCCGGCGGCTTCAATGGCCAATCTCTAGCTTCCCAAATCCTATGAGAAGCATGGATGTAAATTAGACCTTTTATAATAATTTTATGGGGAAGGATGATATATCGGTTCTTAAACATTTTCTGGATGTAACTTAAGTCAAAGGCCCAGATAACAAACATAGGAGTGTTACATGTTCACATTTAAACAATTATTTAGATATAAATTTGAGGTCAATTCTTTCGGTGTACATGTAAGTTAACATTTTGCATTATTCAGATGACTTCTCAGAAAGAGATGCTTATGCAGAGGTTTCTGCGTCATAAATTGTACTGTTATAGATATGAAAGCAGACGTGAAGATGGTCCGTACAATGAAGAAAAAAGTATCCTCACCTAACAGAAACAGTTTACAAGCTCAATATACAATTCAAGCAATATCATATTATGACCACGTGTGAAAGACCAACTAAAGTTGAAAGTTCTGAGCATATTACAGCAGCTTATATCCAGATTCTCAGAGGCAAAAACCAAATCACACTTCTAATGCAAGAAATGTCGTTTAGTCTCCGTATTCATCTTCAGATTTGAAGTTTGAAGATGTAACTTAAAAGGAAACGCACCAGGCTTAAGAAAAGTAGGAAAAGTTATAAACATCCTAATATTTTCTTCCATACATGAATACAACAGCTAATCTGTCATATTAATATTTTCATATGCATTAAACATGAAAACATCTAAATCACAGGACCAAATTGATTCCTATCATTTTTTCCGTAAATCCATAAAAAACTCTGTAGACTCTTTAATATCTTATGATACGACTTAAAATCTTATGTGCTGAAATTCAAGAGATGGAAGAATAGGCTCAGTATCTTACATGTAAAGTTTCTAGTCATAAGAGCTGAAAACTCCTGGGGGTCATCCAATGCTAGAAAGAAAAAATGTTCATGGCACGTTTCTAGTCCTATAGTTTCAGTCACTCAGTTTCCTTTGCTAATTGTATTTGTATTAAAATAAATGTGAGCCATAAATTGGCTAAAGGAGAATCATGCTTTCAACTAGGAAAAAGAAATCTAAATTAGCTCCATCGTAGAGATAGCAAATAACTTCAGAATGGGCAGTGCAAATCATGGATCGGAAGGGTGACAGAAACCCTGATCTTAGAATTTGATGATTTGGACATTTTGACTAAAAATCAACCAATAGAATATCTACACAAAAAGGTTATGCTATTCTGAATCCAATACAATATGATAAACAAATCAAATTTGTATTAACTTAAAGGAAACGTGCTCAACTACTCATTCACATCAAGCTAAATTCACTTGATTGGTACAAAAGAAAAAAAAGCTGAATCCCTAAATCTATAGGAAATTATGCTAATCGGTTCTAGTGGCCATGCAAACCCTTCATCTCACAAGACAATAAAGTTTTCTTTTACACACTACCAACCTAGATCAGTACTAGAGTTCAATCCCATCACTTTCCAGCAGAAACCCACAGGAAAATGCAATGGCCCTATAGTCGTAGGAACAACAAAGAGCCAAACCAATAGATTTGTTTCTCTCAATTAAAGTCTTGAATGGATAAGTTTCTTCCTAAATATTTATGAAAGAAAAAAAAAAGTAAAATAAACTTCTCTCACAAGGTAAAAATAACTTATGCATAACTTAAAAACAGCTTTTGTGAAAACCTAAGCGATTTTAGCTTCTCCGAAAAGCTAATTTTAAATTTTAACTCAAGCATACTTAACTTGTCCAAAAATTAATTTTAGCTTATTGAAGAAGCTTATTTCACCTTTCTTTCTTATTTTTTTGTTCTATAAAAGCTTACTTGAAAAACTTTATCTAAACATGGCCAAAAGCATTTGCTAGTCTACCACCCTTCACTGAATTGAAGCATTCACTTATCATACATTTGTGTTTACAAGTAGTTCAGTAGATTGACTAGGGGTCATTCAGTGTTTCAACTTTCAGCTCATCACAAGATCATTACCAAACATTACACATGTTTACGATCAATACAACAAAAGATAAGAGCACAAATACAAACGGAGAATTTACACAAATAGCGAGACTCCGGAAACACAAGATTCCACAAATCAGTTAAAATTTCCATTGAGAAACTAATTGTACAATACAAAACATTTCATAATCGTTCTACTCGTTCATAATAAAAAGAAACACAAACAATATCAATTAACAAAGCATTACCAATTAATTACCAGTTTCCAACCACAAACCCTAAATTTTCAGGGCACAGCATGGAGCCTCCCTTCAAACACAAACCCGCGGTAGAGTCCGTCGCCATTCCCCGGAAGGTTATCGATCCACCGCCACTGTTCCCCTTCGGCGGCACAGCGGTCCCAGAGCGCGAGCTTCCCGATCCTCTTGGCGGAGAAGCAAACCCTGTCGCCGCCTCCGAAGACTTTGAACTTTGTCGATTCGCGGAAGGCGCGGAACATCTCAAGAGGCATGCGCGCTGCCTCGTCCCATTCGAGCTTGTCGAGGTCGAGACGGAGGACAAGGATGGTGGAGCAGGGCGCGTTGAGGGCGAACGAGGACTTGAGGCCGCCGACCATAAGGATCCGGTTGCCGTGGCCCCGAACGAGGCGGGGGCGCTTGAGGACGTCGAATACGTCCCCCCACTCGTGGCGCTCGAGGCGCGACCACGAAGGCGAAGGTGTTGCGGCGATGTTGCAGGAGAAAAGTTTCCACTGGTTCCGCCAGGGGGAACCGACGTCGCAGAGAGCGAAAGCGGAGTGGTTGATGAGTAGAGGGGAGCGGGGTTTGGAAGGGAGGTTTGAGGAGAATTTGAGCCACTTCGGCGTGCAGTGGCAGTAGAGGGCCGCGAGTTCGGTTAGGACCATGACGCGGTGGTCGGCGTCGACGAGGACGGCGCCATGGCGGGACCAGGCGGAGCCGAGATGGGGGAGGACGCGGAAGGTGCGCGTGAGAGGGTTACATGCGATGAGGGATTTGGTTGCGGTGGTGTCTGGCTGGGAAGGGTTGGCGTTGGGCTTGGGCTTGGGCTGGGCCCAGAGGTAGAGGAGACCGTGAGAGGAAGCAACGGGAAGAGGTGAATGGAAGGGGAGAAAATCGAGGGGAAAATGGAGCCATGTGTTATGGTCGGGATCGAAGAGGGAAAGAGAGGTGTGAGAAGTGTGAGAGGTGTGAGGAGTGTGGCGGTGGCGGAGGGCGAGGAGATGGAGGTGGAGGGGAGGGTGGGAGATGGAGAGGAGGTGGAGAAAGGAGGGGGCAGAGAGGAGGTGGAGGAAGAACTTAGAGAGGGAGCGGCAGAGGATGATTTGGCGGAGGGGGAGGGAGGAGAAGATCTGATGGAGCGTGTCGTGGGGGAGACGGTAGATCGGAGGCTCCTCCTCCATCACACCACGGCGGTAGGGTAATTGGGTGGTGGTTGGTCGCAGTGGGTGCGGCGGTTGGGTTGGTTCCAGTCAGAATAGGGAATACAATTTGTTTTGTTTGCTTTTAAGAAGGTTAGTGAAACTGAGAAACTTGCTTAAAGATTCTTCTTGGGTATATTGAGTTTCCCACACCCTCAAGCCAATTTCTGTTGCCGCTTCTCATTCTGATTCTGGATTAGAACCGTTATTTTCAAGAAAAAAAAAATATATATATAATCAGGCATAATATATGTTTTTATCTAGAAATGATGTTTTACTCTCTTTTTATAGCATATTGTGAACATAATTTTTATATCATTTATTTTTACGCTAAAATATTCTATTAAAATAAGTAAGGTAATGTATTGTATAATACAATAGAATACCACTTAGGTAAGGTGTTCTCGTTTGGGAGATATAATCCACAAAAATAAAGATTTCATTTGGCTTTTTCCTCGAGTAATGATTTATCCCGTAAGCAATGAAACTCAACTTGAGTGATATATTGCCGTAAAATAGAGAATGCATTTTAAGCATCTCTTTACTTAAACATCAAGTTCTTACTTAAACATGAGACTTATCACTTGATTAAGGAATTTCAAATTTGAAAGTCTTATATTCAACTTCTGTCTACTCCAATGAGATCACTTTATTTGAGCAAGATATGTAGATGAGAACAAATCTCAACATACCCAAAATAACTATCAAACTTATTGCACCTCATTGATGAAGGTTGAGAAACAGAGAAAGAATCAGACGTGAAAACAAGAGAAAGAAGTGTGATATTATTATGGAAAGAAATGGAAAAAGTATTTGATTGTGCTTATAGTGAATACAAACAACACTTATAGAAAACATAGACTAAGAAAGAAAATACCGAGACAATAAAATAAAATATATGGCAGGTAGGTGTCATACACTTAAACCAATTAGTTGGCACTCGAGCGATGACATTAGAATGCATAATTTATCATCCCCTTAAGCTAGGAATAGACATACATCATTCCCACATTTGTACATAGGTTGTTGAAGACGACAGAGGAAAAATGCTTGGTTAGAATATCAATTGCTTGAAGGGCAGAAGAATCCCGAAAGCAGACCTTTGTTGATTTTATCATGAATGATGATGTGGCAATCAATCTCCAGGTACTTGGTTCTTTCATGGAACACTTGGTTGAAAACAATGTGGATCACAAATTGATTGTTACAATAGATGATGGCAGGAGTGGTAAAAGGAATGCAAAGATCTTGAAGGAGATATGCAATCCAATGGATCTCAGATGTAGTGGAAACAAAAGCTCGATACTCAGCTCCATTGGAACTTTTGGACACTATTTTTTTCTTTTTGAACTTCCATGAGATAAGAGAATCACCAAAGTGGATGAAGAAGCTTGTGATAGATTTTCTGGTGTCAAAACATGAATCCCAATCAAAGTTATAATATGTTTTTAGTCGAGGGTTTGTGTGAACTTTGAAGAAGAGACCATTGTCGAGGTGACCTTTGAGGTAGTAAAGAATTTAGTGAATGACTTGTTAATGAGAAATTGTGGGACAAGATATGAATTGGCTAAGATGATTGGGAGAAAATGTGATATTTGGTCTAGTGTTGGTGAAATAGATAAGTCGACCAATGAGACGATGGAAAGAGGAGGCATATTTATCATTAAGAGGTGTGTTGGATTGGAGGGAGTTAGTGCAGGAAGAGTGCACAATAAGAGTGGGCATAAGTGTAGAATTTGTCATGTTTTTTTTTTCATAGAGAAGGTCAAGGATGTATTTGTTTAGGCTCAGATTTATTCCACCAAAATTTTGGCCAATTTCAAGGCCAAGAAAGTAGGTGAGATCTCTAAGATTTTTGATATGGAATTGCTTGTCAAGTAGCATGGTGAAGTTATTGATTTCAATCTCATTAATCTCTGTCAAGACAATGTCATCAATATAAACCAAAAGGGCAATGGTATTAAAATTTTCATGTATGAGAAAGAGAGAATGATTAGAATAATTATAGTTGGGACTAATAAGGAAGGAAAAAAGCTGGAACAAGAAAAAAGTTTTGCATACCATTGCGTTCCAGCTTTTCTAAGGCCATATAAAAAGAACCGGAGCTTGAAACTCTGTTGGGACCAGGAAGGGATAAACTAGGTGGAGGCTACAATATATTTGTTCATGGAGATCAATGTGAAGGAAGGCGTTATTAACATCGAGTTGTTTGAGGATCCATTGGTTTGAAGTAGCAATAACAAGAAACAAACACATGGTGGTAAGCTTTGTAGTAAGAGCAAATGTGTTCAAATTCTAGTTAAGTGTAACCTTTGACAACTAGGCGAGCCTTGTATCGATCAACATTATCGTATGACTTGTGTTTGATTTTGTATATCCAACTACAACCTATAATT
The DNA here is from genome assembly GCA_036885675.1 of Vigna mungo. Lineage (NCBI taxonomy): Eukaryota > Viridiplantae > Streptophyta > Magnoliopsida > Fabales > Fabaceae > Vigna > Vigna mungo. The sequence continues at coordinate 34,513,834 of CP144697.1, forward strand.
GTCTTGCTAGGAGGAAGATCCGTGAATATCTAGGCATGGTTGGTATTTAAGGCTTGTAACTTGTCATCCATAACTTGTATCCATTGGGGGAGATTTAAAGGCCTTAAAGTAGGTGTTTGGCTTAGTAAAAGCATAAATAAACAAGTTAGTGTGTTTAAAATTTGAAGACAAATTATCATATGAAATAAAGTTGTGTAAAGGGTATTTTACTACAATGTTGGTGTGAAAATCTTGAAGATATATAGGAGCTTGTTGAGTATGAGTTAATCTTTTATGTGGAACTTCAATAGTCTCAACAAGTGATGTGGTGATGTTTGGTTCAGTAATAACAATGTTCTTAGTAAGGTCAGTAACATCACAAATTTCAACATTAGTGGTAATATCCTTAGTTTCAATAACATCATAATCAGAATTAACAATAGGGTCATGATGAGTAGGAACAACAATGTTATTATGATTAATAAGTGTGTGAAAAAAGTTGTTATAGACAATAGTGTATTACTAGGTATAAGTATAGAATGGCTATCACAATCATGACTTTTAGCATCATTATAGGAGAAATGTTCTTCATAAAATTTAACATTACAAGAGATTTCAAATTCATGGTTATGTAAAAATAAATATAAGTACCCTTTTGAGAGCCTTGAATGTGAGAAAGACTAATGTAATTTCCTTTTATGGGATGCAAGAGTGTTAGTAATATAAACACCCAAAGACACAAAGGTATGACAATCACGTAGATTTTCATGAGTTTTTTTCACAAGGAGTGCTATTATTCAAAATAGGCGTGGGTATCCAATTAATAAGGAACGTTGCATGTTGTGCAGTAAAACACCAAAAGATAGAGGGAAGATTCGATTGAAACAAGAGAGACAAAGTGAGCAACATTTAAAAGGTGCTAGTTGTAACGCCCCGACAACTTACAGGGACTGTTAACTGCCCCCACACATCAACACCAGGCTTTCTAGTGTGCTTTGTCCTCACTCGCACACTTTTCGAGAAAACTTCCTAAAAGGTCACCCATCCTAAATTACTCCATGCTAAGCACGCTTAACCATGGAGTTCTTATGGGTTAGGCTACGGAAAAACAAATGCATTTGTTTTTCGATAGCCTAACCCATAAGAACTTCATGGTTAAGCGTGCTTAGCCTGGAGTAATTTAGGGATGGATGACATTTTGGGAAGTTTTCCCGGAAAGTGTGCGAGTGAGGACAAAGCACACTGGAAAGCCTCGTGTTGATGTGTGGGGGCAGTCAATATTCCCTGTCAGTTGTTGGGGCATTACAAATGGTATCAGAGCCTAGCCTCTCCTAGTACGGTGTGGTTCGAGGACGAACCAAGCGGAAGCTGGTGGGCATGTGACACCCGAGCACTAACGAGGGCGGGGAGTGATCGCCGGTGCAAGAGGCACGACGTGTGGGGGGCACAGACAAGGAGCGGCTCCTAGCAGACTTCCAGTAGAAGGGGCACATGGAAGAATCGAACATACATCGGAATGAGAGGGATCTAGAGACTGTATAGGTATGGGACTATACAGTTGAAGGATAGCTTAAAGGAATTGATTTGGCTACTCATATCAACAAATGCATTTTCTTTTCGGTAGCCTAATGTTGACTCACTGGCAAGCGTACCAGATCGTTCCAAGTAATAAAATCGGTAGAACCCGATATCGTTCTCTCCCAAAGGACTCATGGCCTTATCTTTCGTGTGAATTAAAATAATAAGACTTGTAAAGAGAAAAAATTAATTGTTGTGGATGCAAGAGCATAAAATAAACATGCAATGCGTTGATTCAATTGACGAAAAGAGTATGGATGAGTGGAGTTGTTGGGGATTTACAATTTCATCTTATCCGCCCTCTCTTATCTACTCCTTTTGTTTAATTTGCTTTATTATCTGATTGTTATGCAAACTTTCTTGGCCTACCCTTAGCCCGATCCCTCGGCGAAAAGAGCCTATTACTAATTACCGGCTTGCTATCCCTAGCCTCCCTTAGCAACTAGCAACGCATTACCGAACGGAAGCAAAAACAATTGACCGTCCTACCTCCCTATCCCTAACTGGTATTTAATTGATCAAGGAATTTCCCCCAGTTCATGACAGTACCATTCGTTCCCATATCAGTAAAGACAAACAACAGTTATCGAATGAGTTAAATGATAAAAGCTTTAAGCGCAGAAGAGAAACCCAACAATCGATAAACAAAGCATATGACACTCATATAATTAAACAAGAGTTTCAATAAAAGAGAGTTTCAAAAGATTACATTGTTCCCCCAACAAAAAAAGGGTTTAGTTCACTATTCTCATGGTGAACCAAGATGAAAATAATGAAAGAATGGAAGAGCAAACCCTAGAAAAGATGAAAAGGAGCCTAAGCATCCAATAGATCCTCTCTAGAGAGTGAAAAGTAGGTCTGGCCGCCCTCCTCTGTCAAAAGAATGAGAATGAATTCGTAACAGGGCTATTTATAGATGAGGAGCGCAATAGAAAACAGGCCCAAGCCCAACAGGTAACCACCCGATGTCACACTTATGTCGCCCGACGGTTTGCCTCTTATCGCAAAACCGTCAGGCACCCCTGCCTTGGTGCCATCTCCTCGCATTTGGCCGCCCAGCGGTGTATTTCTGCCGTTGGGCGGTTTCTAGACTCTTCTTTTTCTTGATTTTCTTCTTCTATCTTGAGACTAAGGCCTTTATCTTCACCTCCATTGTTCACTTCCATCAAAATTGCTACAAAACAATGCAAAACAAGCATAATATCGCTAAAAACAGCTTTTGACTCTCGACTGACTCATTTATTGAGTTTTGTTTGATTCCAAGCTCATTCTAAGCAGTAAAGGGAGTAATTTGGTCTAAAATAGCATATTAAAATAACGGTTTTTCAACCGTTATCACCTAATCCATAAGAACTTCATGGTAGCGTGCTTAGCCTGGAGTAATTTAGGGAGCAGTCAATATTCCCTATAAGTTGTTGGGATGTTACACTGGTGTTTTCTTTTAACTACTCCATTTATCAAAGTTCTTCTTTTGAAGAGTTATTTCACGTAACTCTGGTTTCTTTCTTTTTCTTCTTCCTTCTTGGTCCTTTGTTTTTCTTTTCTGTTTCTTTCCCATGGCAGGTGAAACTTGCACCTCTAGATTTTGGTACCTCCACCCAATGAGAACCCTACTACTACTCTCATCTCGCCTGTTCTTGATAAATCCAACTAATATTTATGGCGCAAGTCGGTGATCACAACTTTAAGTGCAAAAGACAAGGTGGAGTTTGTTCTTGGCACCAACACTCAACCATTCAAAGAAGAAAAAAATTTTCTACCTAGACTTGATGCAAACATATGGTTCCTCATGATTGGTCCACTCGGTTTCTTAACCCATATGCCAAAGTATAATAGATGGATGTTAAGACTCCGACAAATGTACCGAATCGTATTAAGTAATATAATTGGTAAGACTAAGTATCATTTTCCCTAGAGACTCTCGACCTAAACAATCATGTAATTTCTTGATTAATTAAGACTTGAGAACAAAATAATTTCGTTTATAATGCAGAAAATAAACATGAATGCAAGTGTTAGATCAATTGACAATAAGAATGCACATGTGATTGGTTTGTAAAATATGGAATGATTATGCTGTTAGGGGTTTCGACTTATCCTATCTACTCTCATGTATTTATGAATTCTTCTTCTTCATTAATGTTAATGTCACTTTCTAATTGACTTTAAACCTGATGTCTCGGTAAAGAAAGCATATCCTTAATTACTAGTTTACAATGTCTTATTTTCCTAGCAATTAATTCTGCATTACTTACGCACATAAGCTTAAAGGCAACCAACCCTCATATCCCTATGTTTAGGCAATACTACTTTTGGGAGAGATTCCCCAAATTTAGATTTCCCCGTATGTGTCCATATCGACAAAATCAATTATCATGCTATGAATGAATTAAACAAAGCAAACATAGAGTATAAAGGAAAACCCTAACAATTAATTAAATAAGCATTTATAATATAAACCAATTCAATACATGAGAGTTTCAAAGGATTACATCGTTTCCCCAACAACAATTGAAGTTTAGTTCACCATGGACATGGTGAAACTAGATGAATAATGGAAAAGAATGAAAGATATAACCCTAAAAGTTGAAGATAGGAGCTTTCACATCCAAATCCGCCTCAAACGGGTGAGAATAAGTGTTTTTGCGCCTCTTTCTGTCAAAAGATTCTAGGTTGTCCAAATCATTAAATAGCTCGAAATAATTACAGAAAACACAACCCAAGCCCACTCGTCGGCGCTCAGCGCCCCAACTTAGGGCGCTCAGGCGTGACTGCGAGAGCTTTGCGCTTAGCGCCCCTGGAAGGGTGCTCAGGCATCACCTGCAGTACAAAACTGGCGCTCAACGGTACTGGAAGGGCGCTCAAGCGTGGGTGCGTGACAATTGCGGTGAGGGCCTCAGAAAAAGGGCAGTCATGCGCCAATGCAAGACTTCAGCGTTGAGGGCCCCAAAAAGGGTGCTCAGTGTCATCTGCGATTCGTCTTTCTGATGTTTTTCCAATTCTTCTGAGTTCCAACTCCTTGATACTTTAACTCTTCTTCCAAATCATCATAATTCCTGTTAAAACAAGGAAAACCAAGCATAAAATCCATAATTCCACCTTCAACTCTTTTATTCTCAAAACTTAAGCAAAAACGTGATTTCAAACTAGTTTCTAAGTCATAAAGGGTATTTTAGTATCAAAATTAAGTATAAAATAACGATATTTTTTACTGTTATCACAACCTCAAACTTATAACTTTGCTTGTCCTCAAGCAAACAAGATGTAACACAGTTTTCAAACAATAAATACAATGGTTTAGACATTCCAAAACTTTTTCTTTCAAGACAAGTAACTACTCAAATCAGCTAAATATAAAGAATATCAGTCAAGATGTACAAATGCCTTGATTCCTATAACTCATTACGGTGCTCACACAATCACATAATATCCAACAGATGCTATTCTCATGAATGAACAATTAACTAAGCATAAATGTAATCATGTATTCATGGAACTACTCCTCACCAGAGAAAGTGTTTTACTCAATCACATAGGTGTATATAGAGGTGTCTCCTTCACTCTACTATCCCAATGTCACATAAAACAAAATTGCCTTTCATTTAACCACAATCAAACATATTCACAAACAAGTATCATCACAAGGACTTTCCATGGCTTGTAACGTGGTTGGGCTAAGAAGAACATTGGTTTTCTAGATCACAAAATCCTTGAGTTAAGAGAGTCATTCATAATTGATTAGCTCTGCTCCAAGCTACACAATTGGTGTTTTTGATGCTATTTGCATGAAACCAAAAGAAATAAGAAAGATCCAGGAATACATGAATTCCAACAATGCATACAGTGTTAGTAATTTCAATTTTATGAGTAAAATGAACAATCACAATCGGACTTAGAAATGTTTAGATCATGAGAAAACAGTGTGCAGTATCTAGTTCAGTTCATTCCATTAAGCATAACACAAAAAAAAAAATAGTTTTTTTTATGCAATGATAAACTGGATGCACTAATCTGGTCACAATGCACTAATCAATGCAGAATTTTATGCACGAAAATGATATAAACAAGGAACAAAGAATAACGTGATATAATGCAGAAATTCATCAACTAGGCTTAATCAATCAACCTAAATAGAATGGAAACTGTACAATAAAGCTCAGCTGTTTAAGTTCCCAATCATCACATTGAAGTTCTGTAATGCACTCTCATAGTCCAATCGACTCAATCATCATTAGATTCAAGACCCAACTTCCAACCTGTTGCAACTATTTAAAGGAATCTCAAACAAGTCAGTTCAAAATATAAGGCAGAAATCAAACTAAAATGCAAGATTACTGCAGCAGTAGCTTGATCTTTTTCCCATCATATTATTGATTCTGCACAAGTAAACAATTAGCACATAGTTAAAAGAAAATTGACTCTCACAAATTTGCCAAGGAAACTAGTCTATAACAGCCTCACAAAATTCTCATCACTCAAGCTTCTCTTTAGAAATGTAAATCACACAAAGGAAAGGTTTGGAAGGGAGATTCTCCCTTGATAGTTTAAGGTTGGAGAGTCTTTCAAACCACCACCAACTAAGATGCTACCAAGCACACAAACCTCTTTCAAATTTCCAGAAATCCAGAGTGAAAGAGCTTCTCGAGTAATAAATGGCTAGGCTTAAGCAATGGGCAAATAGAACAGACAGGACAGATCAAAGCAAAGACAAAACAGCAGAGCAACAACACTAGACAGACTCTAGATTAGATGAAGAAAGCAAGGAAAAGCTTCAATTATGAAAAATAGCGGACAGATTGCACATGTGAAGTAGACAAAACTAAGATTTAACAATCAAGACAAGTAAGAAAAATGGATTGCAAACATGGAGGCACAACAAAATGATCCCAAGAATAGAACTAGAACAAATTTAAAAAGCAAGAAAAGACAACACAAGAAAAACTTCTAGAATCAATTAATGATTTCATAATATAATGGCATTTATGTTGGTGAATACCTTTGCATGCATTTCAGAGATGCAATCACAGATTTATTTTGGTACACATAATGCAGCAAGATGTTCATCATTCAATAGCATATTGTGAATTGTACATGTGAAAGTTTCTTTCTAATTTTACTCTTTTTTTTTTCAAATCTGACAAATTTATATTTTTTTTAAACACTTGGCCAAACTGATTCTTTCTTGGATTCACACAAATCTTGCTACAACTCACAATAAACTAACGAAAGAATGTTGTATCACCAAACCAGTCATGAATCCACCAACAATTATGATTTCAAAAAGAATGGTCATATAATGTTGTCACTATCAGTTATTGCAGCAAAAAAAATGAATTGAAACTGACCAAACAGTTTCATCACTTAAATCAAATGTTGTAATGACTTCATATGGTGACTTTCTGCCAAACTTAACCAAGACAGGCAATAAACTGAAAATTGGAACATAGATAATGAAGACTCAATGAATCAAAAAAACAGAACTCAACATCTGATCTAACTAGTAAGTATGATTGACACTCTATCAGACTTCAAAGCAATACCAGTTCGGTGTAGCTGGTCAAATCACAAATCTGATGATTAATAAATGTGCAACCGAGCTAGGCTGAGCCTTTCATTGCTCACTTAGTATGCACTTGCTATTGGAAAACAGCTCAAATTCTTAATCAGACTTCAATCAAACAAAATTAAAACTGATTGTAGTGTTGCATAGATCAAAACAAATTCACGAAACAGGAGATTCATTATCAGTATCACTGAAATCTGTCACCAAGCTAATTTATCCAAATGTCACGGCTTATATATGGTGAACAGAACTTACTCAGTGCAAGAAACTCAAATGAATCACAAAATACAAGCAACAACTAGTTAAATTCATATTTACTTGACAATTAAAACAAACAACATGACTTTGACATAACAAAAATGGATTTTCAAATTAAAAGACTCAAACAAGAAGACTGCACCGAATAAAATGATCAAAATAACACTAACTCAAGGCACAGAACGAGCAAACTTGGAGTCCTAATCACATAAATGCATATTCAAGAATGAATAGACATTACTCAAGAGATATCAACAGTAAACATAATACTCAAGACAATATAGAAATGTAATTAACAACGCGTAAGTGAAACAACTCACACGATTTGAATCAAAGACGCAAAACGATACAAACTCAAAATCAAAACAAGACAACAAATCAACATATCAACAACACAAGAAAAGAAGAAAACTTAAGACAAAGATACTTATCTGCTGACGAGTGCTCGAACCGAGCTCTGAATACCACTTGATGAAAGAAGGCTCCAAGGAGAGGCCGATCGAAACGGTGCGACGACGAATTTGAACCTCCTCGAACCGAGCTCTGAATACCACTTGATGAAGAGGGAACACAAGAAGCCCTAAAATCATGAACGAACCCTAGAAAAAGAGGGAAAACTCGATTTGGATCGATTAATCAGTAGAAATAGTGTTTTGAACGGTGGAGATGTGTTAGATCAACGCAAATAAGTGTTTAATCGGTGAAAACCGAAGAAAAGATGAAATGCGAAGGAAACCCTAATGGAGGGACGGAAATATTCAGTGGAATTGGAAGAAGAGTGAACGAAGGAACTGGATCTGTGAAGGAAAGTGGATTTTACCGGTGGAAGAAATGTGGGTCTGTGGTTGGAGCTTGAGAGCGAGACGAATGCTCTCGAAGAAGACGTGAGTAATGTGTGCGTGTCTGCGTTGAGGAAGAGAAGCAAATGAAGACATGCGTGGAACGCTGATGCAATGAAGCGCCGACGCATGTAAGGTCGTGGCAGTGGAGTAATGGTGCAGCGTGGAAGGGTGACGTCGTGATGAGAGAGAAGCACTTGGAATGGAAAATGAGAGTGAGGAAGTGTGCCTTGGAAGGTGGCTAGAGGAGGTCTCTTCGACTCTCTTGCCTGACTTTCAAGAGAGAATTATTTTCTGATTCAGAAATTCTAATTCTCATTATTCTCAAAAGTGAAAATACAATAGAGGAGCTGGATATTTATAGTGACCCAAGCTCCTTGCAAGCTAAGCTATAGATACAATGAAATGTAAAAATACAATAAAAGAGGACTATGTCAGGAAGGATTCCATCATATGACACAAGCAAACAAGTAATTCAATAATAGAAACCTGAGCAAAATCATTCATGTTTTCAAAAGAATAGAAATCATCCACAACAAAAACTGTTGAGTTCAATTCCTCGTATACAAGCTAATTCCAAGTTCCAGATATTTCAGATACACATCCTGCTCAGTATCATAATCACAATCATAACATCATGCATAAGTTCACATAAATTGTGAACAACCACCTGCATATTAACATCTTATGCACCATCTCAACATCAATCAATACAAAAGCAGCATAAAGCATAACTCATCACACAACACAACATTATCAAACAATTGCATCAGATATAAGTTTTAAACCAAGTACATCACAACTTATTCTAAAAACAGAAGCAAAAGCAGTAAAAATAATAAGACCAGTTTAGAAAATTGGGTTGCCTCCCAGTAAGCGCTTCTTTAACATCACGAGCCTGGTACATGCATCTTCTAGCACCCATCAGTAAGTGCAAATCTTCTCTTCAAGGCCCATCAGTAAGTGTTTAGCATCATAGTATGCTTCAGTAGATACTCAATCACCTAGCATCTATCAGTAGATGCCATGCCATAGCAGGCTCATAACCAAATATCAAAATATAAACTAAAGTTCAAATTACATCACCAAAATAAATAAATCAAAGAAATCAAAGTTTTAAAATCATTGGGGTGCCTCCCAGCAAGCGCTCTTTTAATGTCACTAGCTTAATACAATTAAGCTCAAGTTTCATCTTCAATGTTGGTGTTCCTTTTGCTTTCATCACACCGACTTATCAACAACTTTCTGTCCACCTTTTTTACTCTTCTTGAATAGGGAGCTTCAATCTCTATTACTCCATTCTCTTTAAAATCTTTGACAACCCATAACTTGTTCTTGGATCTTATAGGTGCGCCAAGTTTGAGTTGTTCATCCACTAAGTCATGATGAACTATCTTCCCTTTGCAATCTTTTTCTTCTTCCCTAACCTGTGACAAGAAACAATTTTTACCTTTGATAACCGGCTTAGCAGTTTTAGGGCTAATCACTGGTGCATCTTCATATGCAGCTTTGTGACTGGTATTCTTTATTTGGATTTGCTGCTCAGCATTGAAAACATTAAAGATCACATTCTCTTCTTGGTCTTTAAGCGCTATCGTCCCATCATCCACATTGATGATTACCTTGGCCATTTTCATGAATGGTCTTCCAAGAATAATCGGGATCTTCTTATCTTCCTCCATCTCCATCACCACAAAGTCAACCAAGAATTCAAGTTTATCTGTACGAACCACAACATCTTCCGCTACACCATAAGTTTTCTCGGTAGATCCATCCTCCATTGGCAAAGTAACCTTTGTAGACTTAACTTCAAGACCACCAATCCTTTCAAGCATAGATAGGGGCATCAAATTAATGTTTGACCCTAAATCAATTAGGGCTTTCCCTATTTTAACTTTCCCAATGATGCAAGGAATGGTAAAACTTCCTAGATCTTTCACATTTGGAGGAAATGCTTTCTTCAAAATAACACTGCAATTACCTTGTATATCTCTTCTTTTGAGGAATTGCTTCATGTGCTTTGCATAAGCAGGAATTTGCTGCAATGCTTCAGTCAAAGGCATAGTAATCTTTATTTGCTTCAATATCTCCTTGAAACGCCCATATTGCTTCTCTTTATCAATCTTTGAACACTCCTTAGGATAAGGAAGAATCTTTTCAAATTTTCCAATTTTTTCCCTCCGCTCTTCTTTTCTTTCTTTTCTCTCTCAACCTCACGTATTCTCTCTTCTTTTTCTTTTCTCTTCTCTAACTCAACTTTTTCTTTGCTCTCCTCCACCCTCTCATTACCTATACTCACAATAACTTTACATTCTTCTTTAGGGTTAATCTCAGTATTAGCCCCAAATTGATTTTCAGCTTTATCTTCCATCTTCTTGACTAGTTGGCCGACCTGCATCTCCAAATTTCTTATAGCAGCTTCAATACTCTTATGATTGGAGATAGTCACCTACATATACTGTTTAAGCGTTTCTTCAAGCTTTGAAGTTCTGTTAGTTAAACCAGATATATGTTGCCATTGTGATTGTTGCTGTAGTGATCTATTGAATTATCTCACCTGCCCAAATTGTCCAATTTGACCTTGACCCATACTCGGGTGAGGTTTCCATCCTTAGTTAAAATTACCTTGGCGGAATTGATTGCCTATATAGTTAACATCTTCTTGGGCCTCCACTGATAAAGCACATTGACCATTGATATGACCACCACCGCATAATTCACAGAGTTTTTGTTGAACTTGTGAAACTTTCTTCAACTCCTTTAATAATTGAGCGAGTGTCTTCGTCAAATTCTCCAATTTTTGAGTTGTAATCTTATTCTACGCGAGCAAGGCATCTTGAGATTGTAGATGTAGGACTCCTTTCTTTTGAGGTGGAACTCCTCTTTCACTATACATCTCGTTATCATTGGTAGCCATCTTGTCAATCAATTCATAAGCTTCCTTTAAAGTCTTGCACTTAATATTACCTCCAGCTAAGGCGTCTAGCATCAATTTAGTTTTTGAACCAAGTCCTCCAAGGGAAAGAATGACCACCATTGTGTGGGCGTCTTCCTTATCAACCTCTTGTATCTATCCCACGCTTGACCTAAAGTTTCTTCTATGCCCTACTTGAAAGAAGAAATTTCTTTCTTACCTTTGTTGATTTTCGACTGTGGGAAGTACTTGGTCAGAAACTTTGCAACCATGGCTTCCCATTCAGTAAAGCTATATTTCGGGAAAGAATTCAACCATAGTTTAGCATTTCCTCCCAATGAGAAAGGAAACAAACTAAGCTTTATAGTTTCATCCGGCACACCATTGATCTTTACAGTGTTGCAAATCTCGTTAATGTGGTCAGATGCTCATATGGACTTTCATGAGACAGTCCATTAAATTGGTTGCTCTTCACCAATTGTACCAATGCCGGCTTTACCTCCATATTTGTAGCATTGACCCTCAGTCTAACAATGTTGTTAAAGTGGTGAGGGCCACTTACTATTGTGTAATCTGCCAGAGTGCGTCTACCATTATTCTTTCCAGCCATCTCTTCAGTGCTCTGGTCAGATACTTGCGGTGAAGGTTGTAAACTTGTCTTCGGAGAAGGAAATAATTCTTTAGACTTTCTGTTTCTCCTCCTCCTCTTAGTCCACTCAATCCTTCAAGAAGAGGTTCCGCGTTTTTCTTGCTTCTAGTGCGAACTATACCTTGCATAAATAAGAAAATAAAACCCTAGATATCAATTATTAGCACAAAACAAGACTTCAACAAGTGTACCGAATCATATCAAGTAATATAATTGGTAAGACCAAGTATCGTTTTCCCTAGAGACTCACAACCTAGACAATCATGTGATTTCTTGATTAATTAAGACTTGAGAACAAAATAATTTCGTTTATAATGCAGAAAATAAACATGAATGCAAGTGTTGATCAATTGACAATAAGAATGCACATGTGATTGGTTTGTAAAATATGGAATGATTATGCTGTTAGGGGTGTTGACTTATCCTATCTACTCTCATGTATTTATGAATTCTTCTTCTTCATTAATGTTAATGTCACTTTCTAATTTACTTTAAACTCGATGACTCGGTAAAGAAAGCATATCCTTAATTACTAGTTTACAATGTCTTATTTTCCTAGCAATTAATTCTACAATACTTACGCACATAAGCTTAAAGGCAACCAACCCTCATATCCCTATGTCTAGGCAATACTACTTTTGGGAGATATTCCCCAGATCTAGATTTCACCGTATGTGTCCATATCGACAAAATCAATTATCATGCTATGAATGAATTAAAGAAAGCAAGCATGAAGTATAGAGTAAAAACCCTAACAATTAATGAAATAAGCATTTATAATATAAATCAATTCAATACATAAGAGTTTCAAAGGATTACATCGTTTCCGCAAAAACAATTGAAGTTTAGTTCACCATAGACATGGTGAAACTAGATGAATAATGGAAAAGAATGAAAGATAAAAACCCTAAAAGTTGAAGATAAGGGCTTTTGCATCCAAATCCGCCTCCAAGGGGTGAGAAGAAGTGTTTCTACGCCTCTTTCTTTCAAAAGATACCTCTTTATTAGGTTGTCCAAATCATTAAAAACTCAAAATAATTACAAAAAACACAGTCCAAGCCCACTCGTCGGTGCTCAGCGCCCCAACTTAGGACTCTCAAGCATGACTGCGAGAGCTCTGTGTTCAACGCCCCTGGAAGGGCGCCCAGGCGTCACCTGCGGTACAAAACTAGAGCTCAGCGGTACTGGAAGGGCGCTCAAGCGTGAGTGCGAGACTGCTATGCTGAGGGCCTCAAAAAACGGCAATCAGGCGCCAATGCGATATTTCAGTGCTGAGGGCCCCAAAAAGGGCGCTCAACGTCATCTGCGATTCCTCTTTCTGATGTTTTTCCAACTCTTCTGAGTTCCAACTCCTTGATACTTCAACTCTTCTTCCAAATAATCATAATTCCTGTTAAAACAAGGAACACCAAGCATAAAATCCATAATTCCAACTTCAACTCTCTTATTCTCATAACTTAAGCAAAAACATGATTTCAAGCTAGTTTCTAAGTCATAAAGGGTGTTTTTAGTATCAAAATTAAGTATAAAATAATGGTATTTTCAACCGTTAATAATGGACAACATTGTGGATATTTTGAATGACCTCAAGAACAAATTTTCTCAAGGTAATTTAGCCTGCATCTCTGATCTGCAATTTGAAGTTGCTACTTTGGCTTAAAGAGACTTTGGTGTCTCAGAAGTTTTCACTAAACTCAGATTTATTTGGGATGAGTTGTATAACTTTCAGCCAAATCTTGCCTACACTTGTAAGAAATATTATAATTGTCAAGTTCTTCATATAATGACACAAAGATAAAGGGGAAATCATGCAATGCAATCCCTTAGAGGTTTGAAAGACCAATACGACAACATCAAGTTATGTATTTTGCTTATGAAACCTATTCCAAATATTACAAAGATCTTTTCTTTGGTTATAGAGCAAGAAAGGTAGTTATCCCTTGGTTTTATAGTTATGTTTATAAAATATATTAATCCTAATGCTATTGTAGGATCAATACTTGAACCTATTACAAAAGATTGGGACTATAAATCAATTTGTTATCACAAGAAATGGATTCCTTAATCACGATTCTCGAAATTCAAGAGGCACCAACAATAGAAAGGTGTACACATATTGTGGAAGAAATGGAAACACAGTGGAAGTTTGTTACAAGAAACATAGGTATCCAATTAATTCTTTAGTAAAAAACAGTCTCAAGCCAACAACATTATTTATAAGAAGACAATGGCATCACAAAAGAACAAAATTGTAGTGATCTTGTTGATGCTTGTCTCACTTCGCAACAACATCATATTCTTGCTGATATTTTCAAGCATGCCATTCCAAATAACACGGTGAGAATGCATAATCTATCAACTCCCACAAGGGTTTAAGGAAAAGGTTGAAGGGAGAATGATTATTAACAGTGAATGGATACAATAATAATTAATTTTGCAACACCTATTAATAGGTTGTTTCATAACACATTATGGAGTTGATTCATTATATGAGGCATTACTAAATAAGTGTCAAATTGCATTTCAAGTTGGAGAAAGATGGAGAAGAGATGAAGGAAGGAGAAAAAGGTGTTAGAAGGTGGATGGTGGAGAAGAGAGGGAGAACCAAAAAAATGGGTGGTAGAAGGTAGACAGAGAGGGAGACAAAAAAAGCCCACAGAAAAAATGTTAGAAAATTGCTTCAGGACTGAAACATGTCCACTTTTAATTCTGTTTTATTTTTTTATTATTTCCCTAGTTTTAAGGAATCATTTTAGGTTTGTTATTTCTGATTCATGCATTTGATTTAATGGCTTAATTCTAGGAACACTTCATTAGTGGGTAGTTATTTTTAAATTTTATAAATTGTAATGTTCTTTGGTTTAATAAAACAAGTTTTCATTGTTCTCCTTCCATATATTCTCCTCAATATATTTTTTCGTTTATTCCTGTTCATTTTTGTTCCCAATTAAAAACCTTTTCTCACTCTTATAAACACCAACAATTGGTATCTAGAGCAGTCTTCTTACGGACCTGTGAAAATGAGTTTTGAAACAAATTTCTCCCAAGCCGCACCTCCTGTCTTTGTTGGGGAAAAATATGATCTCTCGGTTGTAAAAATGGAAGCTTACTTAGAGGCTTTGCATATTTATAGTTTTCTGTCAGTCAGATTGTTTCTCAGTTGAATAGCCTACTAATTCAGTCGACTGTATTAATACAGTTATAACAGACAGTCAACACAGAGGCTCTCAGTCAACAAAAATTAACACACATTCATTGCAGTTGACCAAGTCATCAATGCTTAACTAACTTTTAAAAATATAGTCGTTAGAGTGTGTAAGCATAACAAAATTCCAAAATAGATCAATAACACAATCGAATATGCAATATACAATGTCGACTAACACAAGTAAAAACACTATGAAATTCTTTTCAACTCAAAATATCACACAACACTGATTCTCAAAATATGTACAAAGGTTTTAGAATAGTTGAATCCATTATAGGTGTATTCGACTGGACTAGAACTTTGTCACACAAATATAAGTTCATAAAGATGCTCGTGATCTTTCACTTCCAGAAATGTGAAATAAAATGTTTTTAATCAACCAGTTCATATTCCACATATTTATACAAGCATGTTCCACAAATATATCACACAATCAATTATAGGAACATACATCACAGTACATCAAAACATGTTCAACAGATATGACAATTAATTCAGAATAAGAACATGTAATACTGCAACATGTGTACTGTTATTAAGCATTGTGTTGTCATCATCAAAAAATAGTTTGATATAGAGTTTGTATTGTCTACAATCTCAACATACTTCAACAAAATTTGATAGGTTTTGTGAAGATTCAACTAACATCCCCTTACACACCTAAACAAAATGGAGTTAGGGAGTAGAGAAATAGATACATCATCGAGATGTCAAGATGCATGTTGCATGAGAATAATTTGCAAAAAATGTTTTTGGCAGAGGCACCAAATACAATTGTGTTTCTTCAAAACAGGCTTCCAACAAAGGAAATGAGAGAAATGACACCATTTGAGGCATGATATGGTTATAAACCATCTCTAAAATTTCTTAAAGTATTTGGTTGTTTGCGTTTCATTCATGTTCCATAGAGTAAGCATGACAAGCTTGATAGGAGAGCTTCACCAGGAATTTTTATAGGCTACAATTCTGTCAGTAAAGCCTATAAAATTTTCCAGCCACAAACTGGAAATATTATTGTCAGTAGGGATTTTCACTTCATGGAGGATGAAGAGTTGAACCTGGATGATGCGAAAAAGAAAGGTCAGAACATGGAAGAACTGAAACTCAAGTTTTCTAGTTCAAGCATTGAAGAAGAAGAAGATGACTGAGAGAATTAAACAGTGGATGATGCTCCTGTGAGAGGAACAAGGTTGCTCTCAGATGTTTATGAAAGGTGCAATGTTGCCTAATGTGAACCTGTTGATTAAGCAGAAGCAAAAAAGGATCAAAGGTGGATAGACGCAATGAATGAGGAGTTGTCCATGATAGAGAAAATCAAAACTTGGATCCTAGTGGATAGACCTCAAGACAGGAAGGTAATTGGAGTCAAGTGGGTGTTTAAAACCAAACTTAATTCTGATGGCTCAATCAATAAACACAAAGCTAGGCTGGTGGTTAAAGGGTATGCCCAAATCTTTGGTGTTGATTATTCTGACACTTTTGGTCATGTTGCTAGATTGGACACAATAATGTTACTCCTTGCAATAACTGCACAAAAGAGCTGGAAAGTGTTCCATTTAGATGTAAAATCAGCCTTCTTAAAGGGTATCTTACAGCTAGAAATTTATGTTGAGCGACCCCAAGGATTTGTGAAGGAAAGTGAGGGAGATAAAGTTTATCTTCTCAAGAAAGCCCTTTATGGTCTAAAGCAAGCTCCAAGAGCTTGGTATAGCAAAATTGATGAATATTTGCTGAATTTTAGATTTGAGAATAGTCTATCAGAAACAACCTTGTATGTCAAGAACAATGACACTGACATTCTTATTGTTTCATTATATGTTGATGACCTACTAGTTACAGGAAACAATACAAAGCATATTCAAAACTTCATACAGGAGATGATGAAGGTGTTTGAAATGACAGATCTTGGAGTTATGTCCTACTTCCTTAGCATGGAGATCAATCAAGGCCAAGGTGAAATTTTCATATGTCAGAAAAAGTATGCAAAGGAAATACTAAAGAAATTTCAAATGGAAGAACGCAAGATAGTAAGCACTTCAATGAATCAAAAGGAGAAGCTGCACGAAGAAGATGGTGCTAACAAAGTTGATGAAGGATATTTCAGGAGCTTGATTGGGTTCTTGATGTACCTCACTACAACAAGGCCTGATATTTTAAATGTTGTAAGTATTTTGTCTCAATTCATGCATGGTGCAAGTGAATTACATCTTAAGGCTGCCAAAAGAGTGATTTGATATGTGAAGGATACAAGTGATTGTGGTGTTAAGTTCACATGGAGCAAAGAATTTAAGTTGGCAGGTTTCTCTAATAGAGATTGGGAAGGTTCTATGGATGATATGAAAAGTACTTCAGGCTACTGTTTTACTCTTGGATCAAGTGTTTTCTCTTGGAGCTCAAAGAAGCAAGAAATTGTGGCTCAATCCACTACAGAAGCTGAGTTTATTGCAACAACAACTGCTATCAATCAATCTTTATGGTTAAGAAAGATTTTAATGGATTTAAGTCTGGAGCAGAAAGAAAGTACCAAGATTTTTGTTGACAACCAAGCTGCTATCGCTATTTCCAATAATCCTGTATTTCATGGGAAAACTAAGCATTTCAACATCATGTTGTTTTTTTAAGTGTAGAAAAATGAAGTTATGACTTTGATTCATTGCAAGTCTGAAAATCAACTTGCAGATTTATTTACAAAACCACTCTCAGTCAACAGGTTCGAGTTTCTAAGGAAAAAAATTGGTGTTTGCAGCTCCTAAAGCAAGGAGGAGTATTAGAAATTTGCTTCGAGACTAAAACATGTCCACTTTTAATTCTGTTTTATTTTTTATTATTTCCCTAGTTTTAAGGAATCAGTTTAGGTTTGTTATTTCTTATTCATGCATTTGATTTAATGGCTTAATTCTAGGAACACTTCGTTAGTGGGTAGTTATTTTTAAATTTTATAAATTGTAGTGTTCTCTGGTTTAATAAAACATGTTTTCATTTTTCTCCTTCCATATATTCTCCTTCAATATATTTTCTCGTTTATTCCTGTTCATTTTTTCTATTAAAAACCTTTGCTCTCTCTTATAAACAATAACAAAAAAACATAAATAAAAAAAAGCAAATCAATGACATGTGATCAGCTTCGAAGAGTGTTAATACTATTTAAATAAAGGAGCTACAATGAGCCTTATTGAATAAAATAAGAACTAAATAAGATGAAAAAAATTAAAAAATCACATTAAATAAACTCATAAATATTGGATTTAAAAAAGTTATTAAGTCATATTATAAAATTGCTATTCATTAACATGGATATAGAAGTGTATGTAGTAGTCCATAAATTCAACCAATTCAATATGATAATGTTTTATTTTAGTAAGTATTGGATGATTAAGTTGAGTTATATTTATTTACGTTGGTAAAATTATAATTGAGTTTAATGTATGCTTTTAGGATACTCACAAGGAATGACAATACAAATGTTGTGGTGAAAAAAAAAAGATGAAAGATATTGTTTTCAATGTAGTTGAAAATACATATAAGCCAAGAGTTTTAAAATATATGTCTAGAAATAGTTGTGAGGCTAAGAAGGAACATATTGAAATGAAGACGAATAAATTGTTCAACAAGTATGATAATATAGATGATTCGAAGAGTCTTATAATGATTCTAAAAGACAACAAGTTGATAATAGTTACATTATGGCCAATGGTAGAGTAAGAAAATGATCCATCACGTATGAATATGCATATCTACTTGCATTCTTCTTAAATAGTTGATAACAAGGTTTTGAAAGATAAGAACACAAACATACGTTAGTCCAGTACAGAAAATACTCAATAACTAAACATGAAAGAATAGGAGATTAACATATCATCATAACAATTGAGTTTTAATATGTAAACTTGTTGATTGTTTGCCCGTTTGTAAATTCTTAAATAAAATCATGGATTTCAGAAATTGATCAAGAATAATTTAAAGCACGATTAGAAACTAAAGATTCTACATCCATTAATGTAAATGGAGGAGTATTTGGCAAAGTAAAAAAAAAAAAGAAAAAAAACGAGTTTAATTTATTTTAAATAGTGCATAATATGCTAAGAAAATGATACGCGATAATAATTTTGCATCTAAGACGCTACAATTTGAAAAAGCTGATTTCCCAAACATGACAATTGATTATCATGTGCTCGAAAGATATTAAAGTTTTAAAAATCAATTCGAAGCTTAGAAAACGACTTGAATTGGCTATTTAAATAAGCTTGAAACTTCAACAACAACATTCATTTTCCAACCTTTTAGTTACGCTGTCAACTTGATTTTTCTACTTCATGTCTTTAATTTTCCGTTTTTGTTTATCTCTATTTACAATGCACTTTTCAAACTTTGACTGGATGATTAAATGTTGAATAAGTTGACTCCAGAAAAATAAAATATTACACATGCATGTCATGTCTTCAATTTTTCACGTCAAATCCTTTTTTTTTTGTTTTTTCAATCGTCAACCTAAATGACTACTGTCTTAGATTATTTTCGAAAAATCTTCTTACCAAAGACTTCTCACAAGAAAACTAGAAAAAATAATCCTTAATAAGTTAAAATTAATTTATATGCTAATTCATTTCTAGAAGTTTATTTATTTAATTTATGTGTACCTTTTTGTCAGTGTGTTTCCTTCAGTGCATGCAAGTTTAGATAACCAAGAACGAGTTTGGTGGTGTCAAGAATTGGAGAACGATTCAAGTCTTGTGTACGTCAACAAGGAAAGTGATACACGTGTGTAAAGAAGATGGCTAGCAATGGGAGCATTAATTATCCAAGGTGCCTTACCGGTGTTCCATGGAATGTCTTTTGATGATTGGAAGATTACAATGCATGCCATGTTCGGGTTTCAAAACATACCCGATGTGATCATGAATGGGATTGAAGATCCTGGTCATAAAGCAACAGAAAAGGAAAAGAAGGAATTCAAGACGCAGCAAAAACTAGACAAGGCCAAATTTCTTATCTACCAGTTAGTAAATTCTAAGGTTTTTTAACAAGATCTCCAAGGCCTCCACTGCCAAGGAAGCCTGGGAAATCTTTAAAAAGGCAAAGTTGCAAGCGCTGAGAAGGCAATTTGAACTCTTAAGTATTGAGGAAAATGAGTCAATTGCAGAATATTTTGACAGAATTCAGGAGCACGTCAGTGCTATGAAGGCTTGCAAAGACGGTACTAAAGATCAACAAGTGGTTGAAGAGATCTTGATGACCTTGATGTAATGGAGGTTGAAGAGCTGCAACATTCCCTTTAGGCATACGAGTTTCGGATAAATGAAAGAAAGTACAACCAAGAACAGGTACTTCAAGCTCCTTATTACAAAGGAAAAGGGAAAGGGTCATGGAAGAATGGAAAATCAGCAAGTAAAAATAAGACTCAAGAACACAAGTCCAGTGATTAGGGTGGGACTTCTAGTGGCAACAAAATCTCATCAGAAGCAGAATTTCAATTCAAAAGGCGGAAAAGAATGGTAAAATGCTACAATTGTAAAAAATATGGTCATTTTGCCAAAGAATGATGGGATGGAGAAGGAGTAAGGATAAGCCAAAGGAGAATGCGAATTTGGCTCAAGACTCTGCGTCATCCTCTGACCCAGAGATTGTCATGTTGATGGCAAAAACAAGTACTGAAGGTTCAGATAATACTTCTTGGTACCTAGATTCAGGTTGCTCTACACACATGATAGGAAGAAAGGACTGGTTTATAAAGATTAAGGATGCTTCAAATGACAAGATTTGTTTCGCTGATGATAGTAGCTTAAGAGCTGAAGGTGTTGGTCGAGTTGTGTTGAGAGATCAAGATGGAAGGGAAATTATGATTGATGAAGTTCTGTATGTGCCTGGATTAAAAGCCAATCTTCTAAGTCTTGTACAGTTGCTGCATAAAGGTTTTGCTATGAAAATGGAAGATAATTCCTGCTCGTATATGACAGGAATAAGAAACCTGCAATTTGTGCTCAGCTTTCACAAAATAGGACATTTCAAGTCAATATAAGCATATTGCAACATCAGTGCGTCAAACATATAACAATTGTGTTGAGTGGTGTAGCACTTAAGATTCGGACATCATTTTCATGATCTACATCAGCTGAGTCATAAAAATATGGTTACAAGACTGCCTGGAATTAAAATTTCTGATGAAGTTTGTATAGAATATGTCTATGTTCCCGGGAAGGCTTTATAAAAGTTGAGGATGATAGATTCTGATACGTGTGGACGAATGCAGATAGAAACTCCTAGAGGCAACAGGTACTTTGTAACATTCACTGATGATCTAACACGAAAGTTGTGGGTGTATTTGCTGAAAAGGAAGAGTGAAGTATTTGATGTCTTCATTAAATTCAAGAATTTGGTTGCTAAACAAAGTGGATTCTGCATTAAAGTTTTGACATCAGATGGTGGAGGTGAGTACTCGTCATCTGATTTCAAGAAATTTTGTGAGAACGAGGGAATCGTACACGAAGTCATGCCTCCTTATACACCCCAACATAACGAGACTGCCGGGAGGAAAAATCGCACTCTATGAAATATGGCGCGTTGCATGATGAAAAGTAAAGGGCTTCCAACATTTCTCAGGTGAGAAGCTGTTAACACAACAACATACGTGTTGAACAGGTGTCCAACCAAGAGGTTAGCATGCATGACACCTGAGGAAGCATGGACAAATGTTAAACCCGATATTTCTCATCTGAAAATTTTTGGTTCGGTGTGCAACAAACACGTTCCTGAATAAAGAAGTTAGATAATCGAAGAACTCCTCTCATTTTAATTGGATATCATACAACTGGGGGTTATAAATTGTATATCCTCAAACTAGACAAGTGTTGATGAGTCATCTTGCTGGAATTGAAAAGATAATACAGAGGTTCTTGGAGGTTCTACTATATTACTGGATGCAGAATCCTCTTCTGTGCAAAAGGAAACATATGAACGAATTGAAGGAAGATCATCTAGGATGACTCAACCTTCATCTCGTTTGAAAGAGTATGAACTTTTACATGATTTAGTAGTTACTTCAGATGGAGATTTGGTGCAGTTTGCTTTCATTGCTGAATCTGAGCCAATTGATTTTGGGGTAACCGCAACAGATGATAATTGGTTGAAGTCACATGGTGTTAGGTTCTAAATAGGAAACCTAACCAGAAAAACCTCTCACACACTTATAGCAAACAACAGAACAATGAACGAATGATAATGAACAGATCAATCAGATCAATCTCTTTTATAGGTGGTGTATGGTATGAAGTAGGACCGAACGGTTGGTATCCAAAAGTCGTTCGCTCTAAAAAAGTCATATATATATATATATATATATATATATATGTATGGCTCGGGACCCTACTCCAGATAGTAGGGATACTTGACATGCATTGGGAAGTCTTTGCATTCTATGCGGTCTGGCTCGTACAGATGTCATGATTGAAAAGGTTCCTATGATTGAAAAGGTTCCTATGACATATCCAACTTGTATGGGTTACTATCTGAACAGGCATGCGTCGACTGTAGTGTCACATAGTATAAGGAGCGACCACCGACCCTCATACTTAAAAGGGGGAGAATCGCCATATTTTAAAGGGGGATACATTAATATTTATAGTAACAGTGTCAGTCAACCAAATCAAATGGTCTTTATCAAAGATGGGCCAAAATTGGGCTAATCTTTAAGTTATTGGGCCAATGGTCTAGCACAAGATAAAATAATCAAAGGAGAATAAAGTATTGAAAAATATCTTATTGAAGTTCTGATTAAAGATATTGATAAGCGGTTAAGATACTAATAAGTAGTTTATGAGCAACCAACTAGATTTTTAGGTAAGTGTGTTTATATTTTATTGGGCTTATATCAGTTTAAGCTCCATGAGACAACTTATAAATAGAAAGTCAGGGCCAACAACCAGGTTCGTTCCATTTGATAACGGATTAAAATACCGTTATTTGCTGTGATTTTGATACTAAAAGCACCCTTTTTTAACTTAGAAACTTGCTTGAACTCATATATTTTCAGTTAATTGTGTGAATAAGAGAGTTGAGATTGATTTTAATTGTTTTATAACAATTTCCCCTTGTTTTGATAGAGATTAAAGCAATAATGGAAGAAGAAGTGAAAAGACATGAAGATGGGGCTCAAAAGGGGTAAAAAAGGCATCAAGAAGGGAGAAAACCGAAGCCCAGGCGACAGAAACGCGAAAACAACGAGCTGAAAATCACCGCTGGTCGCCCGGGCTACGGACGCTTGTAGCCCAGGCACTGAAAACTGGCGCCCAAGCCTTACAGAACCCTTGATTCACGCCTGGGTGAGCTCCCTACGACGCTTGAGCGTGATTTGACGTGGATCGGGCCCTGTTTCTGCTCTGATTTGATTCTTTTGGACTGGGCCGCATTTTGGCACACTTCTGGCACTATTTAAAGGACCCTAGGGCTCTAGGTTTTGCATCCCTGGCAGAAGAGAGCATACAATACAGTCCTAGTCAATTCTTAGTCTTCCATTCTTCTTTCTTTCTTCCATTGTTCATAGGTTCCCCCATGTCTATGGGGAACTAATTTCTATTTGTTGTTGGGGAATGATGTAACCTTATGAACTCTCATGTATTTGAATTTGTTCTTAATTCCATATGCTTTATTTCATTATTTGTTAGAGTAATTCATCTGCTTTATTCTTGCTTATACAATAACATTATCTGTGAATTTCATGAGTGCCGGGAGGTTCCTTTCAATTCAGGTCCTCGTTGAATTACTCCTAAGGGTTATATTGGTCAGAGATGAGGGTATGAGTCTTAGTCGTCTTAACCTCTTGATCTTCACATCTTTTTACTAGGAATGCTAGGAATTGCATGAACTCGTAATTGGGGACAAGCTTATTGACCGAGGGATCGGGTTTAAGTGTTTTCGTGAGGGACGTGGCATTAATGAATAAAGAAGAATTCTTATATACATGAGAGGGAACTTGGTGAAGTCTAACCCCAACAACATAAACATCTCATATAAATCAACCTCCATTCATCTATGTACTCTTTTGCCATTGATCAATTGCAATTTATTTTCTTTATTATTTCTGCACCACAAATCCATTATCTTCGTTATTTTAAGTCTTAATTAATCTTGTTTTCACACAACTGTTCAACGCCGAGAGTCCTCTGGGATATGATAATTGGTCTCACCATTTTATATTACTTGTGCGACACAATACACTTGCCGATTTGCCCCAACACCATTCAGGGTCCATTCCCACTCAACTCATATTCTAAAATATTCAAATAGTGATAACTATTTACAAAATGTTCAATTGTGAGCCGAGGCTCATCAAACCGCTCCTAACTTGAATGTCGAAGTGTCTTTTGTAGGTACCTCCCCCTCTCCACCTAGAGGGCGACCGAACGGTCCAGATTGAAGAAGACCGAGCGGCTAAGTCTGAAGTCCACCAACCATCAAGATTACCGGAAACCGAGCGGTCCACACTGGAAATCATTTGGTCCGCACTGAAGACCGAACGACCACAGAGAAGCAAATGATCTAGATTGAAGGAAGGCAAGCAATTCAGGCGATTCAGGCGTTTAGAAGCAAGGAAGGCACGTTAGAATAGGTTAGTCTCTCGTTCCTATAAATCCCGACCGAAACAGATGGTAATATCTGAATAAACAAAAATAAACAATAATTGAGAGCATAACCTCCTTCAATTACTTGGGAGCATAACCTCCTTCATAGGACGGTAGCCGCCTGTCAACAAACTCAATAATCAAAAAGCATAACCCTAACAATAGACTCTAGCTCTATTCATACTAAATATTTCCCTATAATATATCTATATTTAATATAAATATCCCCATATCTTTCCATAGAATATATCTTTAATTAATATAAATATTTTATACTGAATATTCCCAAGAATATATATTTTTTTACTATAAATATCTTATACTGAATATTTCTCTAGAATATAGCTCTATTTACTGTAATTATTTCCACCCATTTTCACCGTTATTAGTTAGGATCGTAACTCTTAAACTGATAAGTTACAACTCTTCACCCGACCTCCTATCGTTCGGCTTGCTCCCCCATGCCTCCTGCCATACGGCTTTCATACCTATGCCTCCTACCGTTCGGCTTGCGTCCCTTTACCTCCTACCATTTGGCTCCCTTGCCTCCTACCTAGGGATGGCATAAAAACCCGTACCCGCGGATAAAATCCGCTACGGGTATTCAGTACCCGCAGGTAAAAGGTACCCGCGGGTAACGGGTAACGGGTATTTTAATACCCGCTTGTTAATGGGTCGGGGTTCGGATATCACACTATCCGTACCCGCGGGTACCCGTTACCCGGTTGAAAAAATGAAAATACAATTTTATCCTTGGTCTTTTAAATTATTTTTTAAACTGTTGAATTTTGTATATGCCTCAAACCCTAAAATTCACTTTGAAGGGTCTTATTACTTCCCTCCCACACCAGCAGCACCAGCACCAAATATCTAAACTTCTTCTTCTTCTAACCCTTAATGAGCCACGCTGATGAACAACACTGTCGCAGGGTCTCACGGTGTCGCTGCCGTTCAAAGCACAGATCTTGCGTTGCTATCGCTCAAAACACAGATCTCGCATTGTTGCCGCTCAAAACACATATCTCATGTTGCTGTCGCTCAAAAAACAGATCTCGCATTGCTACCGCCACAAGTAACTGGCGACGCTGTCGAACACATCGCAGTCGCTGCCTACCTCGTCAAGGATGTGCGTGTGGAGCGTGTTGGCGCTCTCCCTGGTGATCATCATCGGCGGCTTCGGCTTGTTCTTGGATCCTGGCGGCCGCCCATTCTTGAAGTTTCCTTTCCTTTTTCTTACCATTTCTGTTTCGTTTTTCAGAGGAAAAAAAAAGAATTGGTGGCTTGCGGTGTGAGGGTTATTGTTCGAGCTCTGGGAAGCAGCAGTTGGCTATGGTGTGTGAGGGTTATTGTTTGCTGTAGAAGAAGCTACTGCCGCCAGGGACTTCCCCTGTACTGCACCAAATGGGAAGGAAAAAGGAGAAACCCTAAAAGGGTTTGGGCTTGGCCCATCTTAGGTTATGAAAAAAATTTTAAAAAGAAAGTTTGGATCTGTCTATTTTAAAAATAAAATTAATAATAAAGGAATGAAATGGATTTTTGACCTGTTTTCATAAAATAATTATTTAAACATTGATCTTAATTCTGTTTGACAAAATAATATGTTTTATTTTTCAATTTAATTTAAAATTTTTTTAAAAATCATAAAATATTATATTTTTAAAAAAATTACGGGTTGAAACGGGTATCCAACGAGTATCTGCGGGTTGAAAAAAATCCGCAGATTTTTTTCATGCAGGTATCCGGCGGGTAGCGGGGCGGGCACAGGTATATTTTTTTACATGTTGGTCAGGTTCAGGTATCACACTATCCGACCCGAACCCGACCCATTGCCATCCTTACTCCTACCGTTCGGCTCCCCTGCCTAATACCATTTGACTCCCTGCCTCCTATCCTATCACCCTATATCCTATCATTTCTCACCCTTTTAGTACACTTTTTTAGGTTTTAGGTATTCAAACTTTGAGTTTTAGGTAGTTGGTTGCTTTTTAGTAGTTTCCTAGCTTCATTTCACTATTTTAGACTTGTTAGGATAGTAACATTAGTTATTGTTAGTCTAATTTAGGTGAATTGCCACTTTCTCACCCTTTTAGTGGACTTTTTTAGGTTTTACATACTCAAACTTTGTGTTTTAGGTAATTATTTGCTTTTGACTACTTTCCTAGCTTCATTTTACTACTTTAGATTGTTAGGATGTTAACATTACTTATAATTAGTGTACTTTAGGTGAATTGGAAATTTCGCACCCATTTAGTACACTTTTTTAGGTTCTAAGTACTCAAACTTTGAGTTTTAGGTAGTTGTTTACTTTTGTGTAGTTTTCTAGCTTCATTTCACTATTTTAGACTTGTTAGGATAGTAACATTCGTTCTTGTTATTCTAATTTAGGTGAATTGCCACTTTCTCACCCTTTTGGTAGACCTTTTTAGGTTCTATAAACCTAAACTTTGTGTTTTAGGTAATTCTTTGCTATTTGTAAGGAAAGTTATGACTCGTTTCTCTTATCAAGAGGGGCATGGGTGAATTGATTTTCAATAAAATCTCTTTATTGTTGAATGTTTTTGGAATCTTAGATGATCTTTAAAGCACACAATATAATTATGAAAATAAAGCAGTAAAGAGATTAAGGATAGAAAACAAAGACAGTCTTTTTATCCTGGTTCAGTCTCAATGCCTACATCCAGTCTCTTTCAATCAACCTTAATTGAAAGACTCTCCACTATAAAGATTTGAGTTTTTACAACAAGGCTTTACAGAGACCAACTCTCAAATGTAAATCTCCTCTCTAACTCATCAATATAATATAGCAAACACCCTACAGAAGAATAATCCTTTTCACTACAGTAACCCTTTGAGACCCTTCTCAAAGTACCAAGAACCCCACGTTCTTTTTCCTAGCAACACATACAGGGAAACAAAAATCTCTTGATTGCAAAACAAAGTTTGATCAGAAAAGAAAACACCTTAATTGTGCAGTAGTTGATCAGCCGATAAACGTTCAATGCTAGCCTTCAAGAATTCTTCAAAATCTGCAAATCCTTTGTATGTTGATTCTTGGAGCACTAAGCGCACCTGCAATCTCTATTCTTGACTCACGGATATCAGATACAAAATTTCTAAATTGATAAAAAACGTAAAAGTGAAAGTCTCTTTTTAATACAACGCGCTACGTGTCATTTTATAGAATTTCTCATGTTTGACGCTTTTTAATCGATTACAAAAATAATGTAATCGGTTACGCTTATAATAGAGTTATATCAGGATTACATTAAAACATATTTAATTGATTAAGCAAATAATGTAATCGAATTCATTTTAATAGTAAGTCAAAACATTTGAAAATATGACCGTTATTATAGTTATGACTTAGCTTGAAAACAATTTCATAAACAATGTAATTGATTAAGTATTTCACTTAGTCATATTTGAAAACTTTTTCTCTCACAAATTCATCACTGCATATTACAAGAAGGTGTTTGCAAAGACATGAGTTTTAATCGATTTTACATATAATGTAATCAGTTAAAACTTGTTGTTTTGCCATAGTTTTAAACATTAGTTATCAGATGAACTTAATTGATTATATAACCACCGTAATTGATTACTTCATATAGATTTGCTCTATGCAAGTGGTTTTAACATATGAAAATATGAGTATGCATACAATAGATGTAAACACATATATGACCATAGAGAGTATGCATAACAATCAGTTTAGCAACATATGTATAAAACATAAAGACACATTTTTGTTGTTGTCATGCAAACTTTTATGTGTTGTCATCATGAAAAACCAAACACATAAGGGATTGGGTTACATTCCATTGCTTCCCCTATCAACAATCTCCCAACAATCTCCCCCTTTTTTTACAATGCACAACCATGATGTACAACACAACCATGATGCAGAACCAAAAATTGTTTAATCATACAAATTTAAAATTCTCTAATTTCTCATATCACGATCAGAAATTGTTCAATCATACAAAATTTCAAA
Organism: Vigna mungo; assembly: GCA_036885675.1. Lineage (NCBI taxonomy): Eukaryota > Viridiplantae > Streptophyta > Magnoliopsida > Fabales > Fabaceae > Vigna > Vigna mungo. The sequence continues at coordinate 34,542,430 of CP144697.1, forward strand.
TTCTCTAATTTCTCTCCCCCTTTGGGGCATCAACAAAAAAGGTATTAAGAAATAGAAATAGAATATCATAAAGAGATACATCAATTAGAATTTGTACATAATAATATCAAAAATTGATGCTCCCTCTATCATTATGTAGTAGCTCTATGTTCAATAATTTCTCTCCCTATGATTATGTATCAGAGCTAACAGTAATGAATGTAACAGAGTATTAATTTCAGAATCAGTTTCAAGCATGTATCAAATTTAAAAAACAAGTATCAGAGTAAAACAACTAGTGCTTGAAGCCAATGGATATGTGTTTGCAACATTTAAAATACTCAAAATGATTGACAGCGAATATGATATTGTCAATTTTTTTGAGTATAAGAATGCATGAAAGCATATATCATCAAAATGAGTCGTTCAAAGTAAATGATTTATCAGTAAGAAAGTTCAAACCATATTCACGTGTTTTAATCGATTTCGCTGCTTTTGCAATCAATTAAATTCTGCAGATCAACTCATATTCCATTTTAGATCAATGCTAATTCATGTAGAAAATGGAGGTTTTATGGATTGGTTTAAAAGAAAAAAAAAAGAATAACTGCTGGGATCCAGATTTAATACAGTCATACTCCAATGCCCATCACGTTAAACCCTAAAGAGTTCAACGTTCAACGTTTTGTTAAAATAAAAAGAATAATTGCTGGCAAATTAAATGTCGAATCCAGAAAGAGTTCGATGTTCTGTTAAAAGAAAATGGATTGGTTTAACAGAAAAACGAAAAAAATAATAAAAAAAGGGATTCATCCTTGGCTTCTAGCTGGCATATAAAACGTCCAATATTTATTATGGTGGACGTCAAATGTGGATGGGAGGAAAACTGTGGAAGCAAACCACTATTTAGTATTTATTTATTTTGAATTGAACGTCAGTTGTTTCCTAACTTGACATTATGTGATTCTAAGGTCATTGTTTTACGTCGATTTGGTTCTTGTGATGACATTAATTAATTTTAGACGGCGTGTTGGATTCAAAAACGTCGTGGAGCAATTGAATTTATTTACAAAAAGGCCACCAGTTATTCTTAACGTTGGCTTTTCTATTATTTGACGATGAACGCGTGACATTATACGCGATTTTTGTATTTGTGACACTAAGGAGATGAAAGCTCAAATGTATCTAACAACTAGCCTAAGGCTAGATGAAAGCTCAACAGAAGTGGACAACACTCTTTATCATCAAATGATAGGTCCACTTTTATATCTCACCACGTCTATACCTGACGTATTGTTTAGTGTTTATCCTTGTGCGAGATTTTAGTCAAACCCCAGAGAAACCAATATCAATGTTGTTAAACGTATATTTCACTATCTAAAAGGAACAACGTCTCTCAGAGTATGCTATAAAAGGAATAAGAACTTCAATCATGAAGGGTACTGTGATGCTGATTTTGCTGGAGATAAGGTTGAACGGAAGAAGCAAAAAGCAAAATGCAATTGTGCTATCAATAGCTAAAGTTAAATATATATCTGTTGCACACTACTGCTCACAACTACTATGGATCAGGAATCAACTAGAAGGTTACAATCATGTTGAAGGTAAGATTCCTATCTACTGTGATAATAATGATGCCATTAATTTGTCTAAAAATCCTACATTTCATTCAGCGCTAAACATATTGAGGTTTGATGAGTGTATATTTATACTCACATTTTAGGATTTATTTCAAATTTTTAGTGGAATAATTGTGTTTAAGTGGTTGATTTCAAGAGGATTTGTTAAAATTGAAGTTATCGGGTTTGAGAATTAAAGAGGCATAAAAAGTGATTTTTAGTTCATAAATTATTCTTAGATGTTATAACGTTTGTTGATGCAGCTGAAGTCAACGTCTAAATGATTAAAAGGATTAAATTTAGATGTCCAATTTACAAAATAGACTCTCATTAGATGCTAAACTCTAGTCAAAGCTAGTTCAATCTGGTCAACTTAGGCTCCTATATAGTTTTGAAAAGAAAGAAAGGGTTAAAGTGCAAGTAGAGGACATTTCTAGACTTCTGTGCAATTTTGAATAAAATGAAAATGGTTGAAATGTAATTTTGGAAAATTTTAAATCCGTTAAATAATTTGGGGAAATATATCTTAAGATATTTTATTTGATATTGTTAAATAATTACCTTATTTAACTATATCAATAAATATCAAAAGATAATATTTGCCAAATATTTTTGAATCTAGAAAAGATTTTCTCAAATATTATTAGATCTCCACAATAATCAAATATATCTTGAAAAAATTGGATTATCTAGAAGATAATTGGAAGATATTACATTATCAAATAAGAGATTTTATCAATAGAATATATCTTCCAAATATTGTTTATAATTATCTAAATCTATTAATTATTGAAGATATAAGATAAAAGATTTTAATAATAGAATATTCAAAATCCAAGCTCAATCAAGCCCTATATAAAGAGACCTAAGGGAAGTAGTAGTCATGATTGATTCATTCACTCAGACTCTTCCATTGGAAGCAATCATCCACCACTATTCACACTTTTATTTCACCATGTATTCTACTCCATTCATGCAAGGCTAAGCTTCTAGGGCTATTCCACTGTAATTTCATTATGGATTCTAAGGTTAAGTTGAATTAAAATATTTGTTTTTTTTAATTATTGATTTGAGTTATCCCTTTTCTATGTCTTTCATCACTGAATCACTTTAAAAATGATTTTTGCATCATAAGATGTTTGAACCTACATGCATATTGATCATACGAGTTCAAGGGTTTCTAGGTTTGATTGAGAATGTACTTTGACTGAATTTAGGAACTTTCATATGATTATACAGATTTTTGCTACTAATTAAGAATGTACTTTTATTGGTGGTAATAATTTGAACTATAATTAATTGAGAATTTACTTTAATTAATTAGCTTTTAATTTAGTTAGGAGATTTAAGAATAGACATGATCAAACACAATAGGATTCGATTGAGAATGTACTTTTGATTAATTAATTGTTAATAATCTAGAAAATTCTTGCATTCGATTGAGAATATACTTTGGTTAATTGTATGATCGCTTTCAAACTAATTGAGAATGTACTTCAATTAATTTTAAACTTAAAAAATGATCAATTGAGTTATAATCTATGGATAACCAATGATGAATCTATCTTGGGAAAGACGTAGAATTAGCCTATTTCATTATAATTGTTTCAAGTTTCCTATTTTTTCTTCAATTAAATTCAAACATTATTCAAACATTAATTTCATTAGTATAACTTTTCACTTTATTTTTAAGCATTACATAGCATTTACGAACCTTTCATAGTTTTCATAAGAATTAAGTATTGAAAAGCAATTCTGTATTCGTTGGGAAACGACTCAGGGTTACTTTAACTCTATCTATTTTCTTGACTAATAACTTGGCAATAATATTGAAGTCACCTTTGATAACTTCAACAACAATGGTATCAGCAATCAATTATTCATTTAATGAATGTACAATGGTAAAAAACATGCCTAAAAACTCCAATGGCTAGTTGTGTTAATCGATTATGGTAAGTCATAATTGATTATCCTAGGTTGATAATCGATTATTCTAGAGACAAATTTGAGTTTTTATCAACCTTTAAAAACCTCTCTATGATAATCGATTATCTTAAGTGCTAATCGATTATTGTAGAGCTTTTTTGACATCAAAATAAATTTTTAAAGCATAATATACATGGAAGAAGAACAAATAACGTCATATACATAAATCTACTTATTACAAAAGCTGTAACACATAAACAAGTCTTCATGATGGTCTTCTTGCAACTTGAGCACTTGAGACTTGATTTGGGTATCATCAAAACTTTTATACTTCATCTGTATGCTAACATGTAGTTGGATATTGTTATTGGATCACTGATTGAATCATTGTAGGTTGCATATTGTTTATCATAGGTTTGGTTATCTCATTGTAGTTTCGATATTGTTTTGTGAAGGTATGATTGTGTGAATCTAGGATAATTAACCAATACATATATCATTGGAATCTGTCACAACTTTACTGACCAAAAGATATATCATTCAGTAATTATCAACAGATATATCCTTTGGTAATTACCAACATATATATCCTTTGATAATTACCGACAGATGTGTTCGTCTGACGAATAATTATTGAAAGATGTGTCCGATGTTAATTATCGAAGACCGATATCTGTTGATAATGATTACTGATTGTCGATAATCCGTTAAAAACAGTGTATTATTAGAGAAAATTGATTGTTTATGAAGGATTCTGTCTATCGATAATTGTGTTTCTTTTTAAATGTTAGAAAAAAAAGAAGAAAAGATATATTAAAGAAAGAGATAAATTATGTGCATACCGAGTCCAATAGTGATCGTAGTACAAAGTTTGGGATAGTGAAACCTTTTGTATTATTCTTAACTTCGTATATTTACCACTCGTGAGCTTAATATATTTTCTCTCTTGGGAGGGCATTTTTGTTATTTCAAGAGTTCTTAATTTTTGGACGAGATTGGAAAATTGTATAGAGATTATTACTCGCATGTAATCTGGAAATCATGTACTTGTAGTCCAAATTTTATTTGAATAGTGAAATTTCTTATATGCTTAGGAAAAACTTAATGTAATCGAAGGTTTGGAATAAATCATTGTAAAATTCTCTTTATGTTTTGATTTGTTTATTTTAAGTTATTTCAGTTTTATGTTATGAAAAAAGAGTCTGAGACTATGTTGAATCCTCTTTTTAGAACCTTATGTCCCACGAGGAAGATGAGATTTTGAGAAAAAAGATAAAACAAATAAAAACAAAAGAAAGAAGAAGAGATGAAAGAGAAAAGAAGGTGCAGGGGTTCATATGCACTGATGTTTTATTTAAACGAAAATAAATTAAGGACTTTACAAATTAGTTAAAATTTAATTTATAATTTTTTTGAATTTATATTTGTACTAATATTTTCACTACTCTCAACTAGTCTGTGGTTGATGACATATTGCATAATTTGAACACACTGCTTGTAAGTTCTTCAACGTTATACGAGTAAAATCTTCATTGAATAATGAGTAAAAAAACATAAGAGAACCAAATACATTTAATAGAATTCTGGCAATGAACAATATAGTATTTTTTAAAATACATAATTACAATTTTTTTATTTTTTAAGTAAATATATAATTATTTTTAGGAGTACAACAACTATTAATATATAACAATACAACAACAATATATTCTATATAAAATGAAATAATTAGATACATGATACTCTCGTATTACAATTAAACTTGGAATTAAATATATATTAGAACTAAACTTTGAATCAAATCTCCCATGCAGTGCAAAGTGATAACGTCCTTGCTGAACTTCTTTTGTTTTCAATGAAAGTACAATTGAATTTGAACAAGGTGTACAACAAAACAACCCCAAGTCATGCAACCATTCTCACAAGCCATTGAGGCTTTCCTATTAATAACACACAACATCCAATTCCCATTCCAAATATCATTCCACATCCATATCCTATAGCAACCGGCTTCCATCCAAATCCATATCCATGCTCTCTCTTAAAGGGCACTGAAGGTGGAGAATGTTGTTGAATGTCCTTGCTGCATTTTTTTGTCAATGGAAACCCACATAACCCAGAGTTTCCCTTGTAGGAATCGTTGGAAAATGTATTGAATTGTTTTCCTTGAGGTATTGCTCCCACAATATGATTATTCGAAAGATTGAAAACTTCGAGAAAGTTCAAATTGGTTAGTTCTGTAGGAATCATACCAGTAAGCATATTTGAGGACAGATCTAGCGATTCTAAGTTGGTCAAATTTCCCAGGGATTGGGGAATAGGACCACTAAGTATGTTATGAGAAAGGTTGAGCGCTTTAAGAGCATGAAGTTCTCCAATCACGTTTGGAACCTCTCCTTCAAATCTGTTTTCTGATAAATCAATTGTTACAAAGTCTGTCCGAATTTTCTCCATTGTAATAACGATTGATTTTGTTGTTACTGTCAAAGAATCATATAATAAATCACTTGTGATGTATTCCTCATTGTCATCTTGAACAACATTCTTCATGGCTTCAAACTTTCTTATGTAGACCTTTGGTATTGGGCCGCTGAAGTTGTTGGAAGAGATATCAAGTATAACTAAATTGGCAAATCCATGTTTGGTCTTTAAATTTTCAATGGGGCCATGAAACTTATTGGCTCGCAAAACCAATAATCTTAAATGTGATAGACCTTGAAGCCAACGAGGAAATGTACCTTCTAATTGATTGTTGGCAAGATCTAAACCCTCTAGAATATTGCAATTGGACATAGATTTTGGCAAAGAACCTTTTAATTGGTTGTCATTGAGATTCAAAATCATGAGCCAACAGTTCTTTGAAAAGCCACTTGGCAAAGTGCCATGAAGTTTGTTGTGTTGTAGATCCAAAACAGAAAGGTATGATGAGTTAGCAAGGCATTGTGGAATGATGCCCGTCAACTTGTTGTGTGACAAGATGAGATACTTAATTGAACTTGCATTGCAAATTGAGGAAGAGAGGCCACCAGTGATTTTGTTAAAACTAAAATCAAGATAACTAAGTTGTTGGTTCCATGAAAATTGGTCCAGTGATTGCTCCAATTGGTTGTGAGAGAGGTCCAAGCCAGATAATGAGCTAATTTTGGGTAACCAATTGGGAATTTTTCCTTTGATTTTGTTATTGGATAAATAGAGAAGTTCTAATATTGGTGCTTTTCCTGATAACTTTGGAAATTCAGTTAAACTCGTAGAAGATAAGTCCAAAGCTATTAACGAGGAAAAAGTACAGTTGCCATTGGATTCAAAATTTAGGGATAATTGATTATTCTTGGAAAGGAAAATATATTTCAAATTTTGAAGCTTAGAGAAAAGCGGAAAGTGAATATATCCACTTAAGTTGTTTGATGATAGATCTAAGTAAGTAAGATTTACAAGGTTGAAAATTGTTTCTGGAATATTACCTTGTAACTTGTTGTAGGACAAATCTATACTCTCCAAGGAATATGGTGAGTTTGCACTTAGAAGACCTGTGAACTTATTTCTTGACAAATCTAAATTCACCAAAGACGGCAAAGATAAACACCATGAAGGAATTGTGCCATTCAGCAAGTTGTTATTTAATGATAAGCTAACTAGATTTGAAAACCCTGTTATATAGTTAGGCAATGGACCGTTTAATTTATTAAATGAAATTTCCAGTAGAGAAAGTTGAGTTAAGTCGAACAATGAAGATGGGATTTTTCCTTCAAAATTGTTATCCGAAAGAAAAAGAAGTTTCATTTTAGTTAGCCCAACAAACACGTCTGGGATTTGACCACTGAATTTATTTCTCGAAAGATCCAAGAGAGTGAGATGTTGAAGATTTGAAAGTGTTGATGGTAGCTCACCTCCTAAATTGTTACCACTGAAATGCAATTCTTTAAATTTGTTTGCCTGAGGAAAAACATTTGGGATTTGACCACTAAGATTATTACCATTGAGATTGAGAAAAGAGAGACGTGGAAGGGTTAGGAGTGAGGATGGGATTGAATCCACAAGAGAGTTAAATGAAAGATCTAGGAAAGTAAGATTTGGTAAACAAAAGATACCATCTGTGAAGTTTTCCCTTATCTGAGTCCCTTGAAGACTAAGAGTGACTAAGGAGGAAGACAAATTGAGAATGTTGATTGAAATTGAAGACATGTCTGTATCATCCAGAACAAGCTCTTTAAGATCTGTTGCATTACGGAGTAGTCTCTTCCAAGGGCCTTCTTTCCACTTTAAACCATAGTTAAGAGAAAGATCCAGGGAGGATAATTTGGAAAGGTGTGAGAGTTGGGAAGGAATTTGACCTTGGAAGGAAGAAGCAGATAAGTTAAGGTATGTGAGGCTGGCAAAGCCACCAAAAAGAAACGAAAGATGAGATTGATAGAAATGATTGAAAGCAAGGTTGAGTGATTGGAGATGAGAAAGAAGGAAAAGTGTATTCTTTGGATGGATTTGGCCAGAAAGACCACTGCAAGTAAGGTCGAGACCGATCACATGACCGGAGATGGGGTGGCAGGTGACTCCATCCTAAGAGCAACAATCTGTTCCATTTTTCCATGTTGCTGTCTTTGGATAATAACAATCATCATGAGTAATAATAGTAAAGGAGTTCTTGAAATGATGCAAGAGAAAGGCGTCATAAGGGTGGCATAAGGAATGAGAGGATGAAAATTGAAAAAGTAAAAAGAGAAGGAACCATCTCATCCATAACTCCATTACTGTTAACTCACTCTCAAGTCTGTGGTTTGATTGAATGTGTTAATGGGGATGATCGATATTTATACCCAAATTCAAAACAAGATATGTAGAAAGCGATGCTTTCATTGGTGTTGTGGACCCTACTTTAAACTTCAACAACGCATCTCTCACGCAAACTTTTGTTTTCTAACCTTTTACCTACGCTGTGGACTTGATTTTTCTACTTCATGTCTTTAATTTTCAGTTTTTATTTTCTGTTTAAAATGCACTTTTCAAGCTATGGGTGACTCATCAGTTACAGCAAATGCTTGGATTTTTTTGATGAAAATAGTGTAATTATTTTTATCAAATATAATGATATTAATAAAATTTAAAAAATTTACAGAAATAAATAATTCACGTTGATATAATACGATTTTAAAATAAAATAAAAATTATATTTTTCAAACACGACTTCAAATTGTTAAAGAAGATGAAGTCCGTGTTTTAAAGTCACGGCTTTTAATTTTCAGTCATAATTTATAAGTACAAGTTCAATTTTTTTATAATTTCTTTTATAAGTCATACTCTTTCTATTTACATTTTTTTTTTTTAATTTTATGCATACTTTTATTATAAGTCCTTTTTATTGTTACTTCTTTCCCTTTTAAAGTTTATGTTTTTTTTTTCAAGAAAAGCATTTCGAAAACTAATCTCATCGTGGTTAAAGAAAAGATCCTTGAAAAGTTTTATTTGATTTAAAGTAACAATTGTATGTAGCACTTAGGTTAAAATCTTTCTACCCCATCATATACGTTGCTATATAACCATTTACATTGACTTGGGAGTCAGTCACTCACTACAAACACGACATAATTCAATTATGAAATTTAGAGTTTCTATCTCTTCAATTATTATGTAAAACTATTTGTCATTTTTCTCCTTAAATCATTATTTCCAACACTTTTTTTTCTAATCCCACAAAAATGTTCCTGGGACCATTAATTACTATTTTCTTACCTTTATTATTGCCAAAATTTGTGTTTTCCATGATGGTTTTTTTTTTTATATATAATGAGGCCAACATATAATTGTGATGGTGGTTTCATATACTGTTTTGTGGTTTCACATACCGTCATAAATCTTATTGTCAAAAAAATATAAAATAACATTGACAACGAACATTTAATACAGTGACATTTTAATATTTTAAATAAATGATAATTAAAATTGTCATAATATTTTTAATTGAAAAACAATTTCAATATATATAGTGGTGAATTGAAACTCTATTATTCTCATTACCAACAATATTGTAATAAATTCTGAAATGTAAAATGTGATTTCTAACTGATTAATTATTCATCGGTGTTTATAGTCTCATAATTTAATAAAACCTATTTTTCATAGGTACTAATAAAAAAACATAATACAATAATGCTCATTAACCAACATTTTCATTTATTGTTTGGTTTAATAGAAAAAATGTACATCTCCAACATTTCCATCAATATATAAAAAAGTGATGATATAGAAAAAAACCACTATAAGTTCTAATATTTGTCATATCAGAACATACGTTTCTAAAGATGGGGACGGGACTTGATTGGCAGTATCGGTGTTCGTTTATCTTATTTGGACTGGGTAAAGTGCTTCAAAATTTGAAGGTAAAACAGTAATTTAGTAATAACTCCTAAAGAATTAGGCTTCCTTTAATCAATACAAATAGAAAAGAAAAAGTCTTATTTATTGCCTATGAAAAACCAATATAATAATATAAATATATATGGACAATTTGAATTCTAGAAGTCAACCCATGTGTGTTGATTATCATGTGCTTATTAAAGATTTAAAAATCAACTCGAAGCTTAAAAACGACTTGAATTGGCTATTTAAATAAGCTTGAAACTTCAACTACACATCTCAAACATTCATTTTCCAACCTTTTAGTTACGCTGTCAATTTGATTTTTCTAATTCATGTTTTTAATTTTCCGTTTCTTTTTATATTTCAATGTGTTTCAGGTATACATTTACTTTCAGCAATCTCTATTCCTTAACTCTTTTTTAGACTTATTAAAGATATTTCCATGAAAATTATCAAAATATTCTTAGTATTAACAATAATATAAATGATATTTATTAATAATATATTTATTGATAAAAAATATTATAAAGAAGAAAACAAATTAAAATTAACTTTGAAAATAAAATAAACTTTATTTAAGTAAAATCACATAATAATGTTTAAAATTTATTTTTTTAAACATAGTTCATAACTAAAGAAAATATTTTGCTTTAGATATTTGAAACATAAAAAAAATCAAAATATAAACAATTAAAATTGAAAATTGGAATGTCAAAATTTGAAATTATTATTTTATTATTTATGATTATTTTTATTTCAATAAAGAAACCAAAACTGAATTTGAATACAAACTGATTATAATATTTTATGCATTATATGAAAATTGAAATTATTAAAATTGTAAAAGAGTAAAAATGATATTTAATTTAAATCAGTTCAAATCTATTTGTTAGTATCGATTATTCAAAGTTCGCTAATCGTTCTAAATTATTGCCTCCTATTCCTTACAAATTCTTCAAAACGAAAACTATTTAAATGGTGAATCGATCCTGACCAATTCCTTTCAACAGGAAATTCTCTTTAAACGAAAGGACCGTAAAGAAGCTGATGGAAATTATGACTTATTTGCATGAGATGGGTTTTTGACCATCCGTTCATAAAGGATTTTCTTAAATAATAATGAAATAAATTACTATTATTGACAAAATTAGTATTTTTAATTTTGTTTTCATATCTAGTATTTACTATATATGAAGATTTGACCTAAATAGTAACTATAATACTTTTTAATCTTTATTATTATATATTAGTGAAAGCACATCTACTAGACACGTGTGTCTACATTTTTTTAGATAATAAAATATAATAAAATTACTATTACTATTATTATTATTATAAAATTAAATATAATTATTTTTTTGTAAATACTTTTTATTTATTTTGTACATAGTTTTATAATTGAAAAACTATAAATTTCAAAGAACAATCAAATTAAAAATAAAAAAGAAAAAATTTCAAAAATAATTACCTAAAGGATAAAATTAATAAAATAATTATTTTAATTTAGAAAAAGAAATTATTTACAGAGTAAAATTGAAAAATAAATATAAACACAACAAAGGATAACTCCCTTTTTACATATGTATATACAATAATGATCCAAATTATCTATGTTAATTATATATGTATAGGCATTGAAATGTAATATTGTTAAAATTATCATGTGGACATCATTAACTCAAAAATAAAAATAAATAAATTTAGAAACAAAATTTAAATATTTATTAAATATTACATACCAAAATTATTGAAAATAATAATTATAAACATCAACTTATAAGGAGTGAATTTTAAATATATGAAAAAATAATTTAACCTTTAAGAATCTACCTTTATCTTTCTTTCCATATATGCTACCGATACATAATGGACTTAGTCATGATAAGTAAACTCAAGCCCATATTATTAATAACATAATATATATATATATATATATATATATATATATATATATATATATATATATATATATATATATATATATATATATAGGTTTGCTAATTTACGTAAGGGAGTTTTTTAGTTGGTACATTTTAACAAAGTGTACCGAATTTTAGGTTACAAAAATGTCCCTGTTAAAAGAGAAAATCAACTTTAAATCCAAGAGTATTTTAATAATTTTAAAATTTAATTTAAAATAAAAAAAGTTAAAGGTAGTTATTAAAAATTCTGATTGGTCCACGTGTACGAGAGAAATTATTAGCTTTTATTTTATTTTTAATTTTAAAAAATAACTACCCTTTATTTTATTTTTTATTTTAAAAAACAACTACCTTTTAAAAAATATAATGGTTTATGGTTTGGGTTTATAGAACTCGGGTTTATAGAACCCTTCTGGATTTATAAAATCTTTCTGGGTTTATAGAACCCGTCTGGGTTTATAAAACCCGTCTGAGTTAAAAAAACAACTACCTTTTATTTTATTTATTTTAAAAAATATATAATAAAAACTAATAACTTCTCTCGTACACGTGGACCAATCAGGATTTTTAATAACTACCTTTAATATTTTTTATTTTAAATTAAATTTTAAAATTATTAAAATACCCTTGGATTTAAAGTTGATTTTTTTTTTAACAGGGACATTTTTGTAACATAAAATTTTGTACACTTTACTAAAATGTAACAACTGAAAAATCACTTTACGTAAATTAATAAACCCCGTATATATATATATATATATATATATATATATATATATATATATATATATATATATATATATATATATATATATATATATATATATATATATATATATTAAATAGTTTATTGGGTGGTATATATGACAACTAATGTCATTATGGGTAAAGAAAATTTCTTACCGAAAAAGATTATTTGATTTAAAGTACCAATGGACCATTGACTTGGAAGTCACTGACTACAAAGAGACGTAGATGCTTTGACTTTTCAACTTCGTAATCTGAGTTCTATCTCTTTGTAACACGCGTTGGAGAATGGTGTAACGGTGGGAGACACGTGGCAAGCAATGCACAAATTAATGATATCCGTAAGAGTACACGTATGAAGAGAGAGCATAAAGTTGAAGGAATTCGTTCGGTGAGGCGTGTGCGGTATGATTCTTCTCTCTGCATTTCTTTCTCTGCAAAATTCTCTCTGTTCCCTTAACCTGATCCTTCTTCCTGGACATTTCCTTTTCAGGAATGATTCTTCCCCTATGGATATCCAAATATTTAGATGACCAATATAACCATTCTTGAATGCTCTGTTTTACCTACTTCGATTGCTTTTAATTGCTGTTACAACAGATTGTTTATCCATTCAGACTTGGTCCTTTATTTCATTTAATACAATTTATAAATTTCGGATTTCATTCTATTCTACCCTAGCACTGTTACATTGGTGCTTTCATTGACTCCATGGCTGAGAACACCCGCTTGAAGGATTTACAAAACGAAGTAAAAAACATTGTGGAGGACCTGCGTCGTTTATCGCAAATAGTGGTGAAGCTAGAAGCAGCTTTTGCGGTTCAATCCAAGTTGCAGGACAAGAAGATGGACCAGATTCAAATCGTGTTGCAACAATTGTTAGAAAACGCGTCTCAATCTATGGGGAATTCTTCAAACTCAGGTTCCACAGCAAGGGTTACTCCGCTTTCCATGACTTCTATGACACGAGACATTTCGCTGGGTTTCCCTCCCTTTGATGGTTCTACACCGGTGCTAGAGTGGATATTTAAAGCAGACAAGTTCTTCAATTATCATAACACCCCGGATGCAGATCGTGTGGAAATGGCATCAATACATTTTGAGAAGGAGGTGGTTCCATGGTTTCAGATGTTACAAAAGATGGAAGCAGTCACCACTTGGACAACTTTAAGCCGCGCGTTGGAGTCCCAATTTGGACCTTCACCATTTGATTGTCCAATGGCAGATCTGTTCAAGCTGCAACAACAAGGCTCTGTCTCCGAGTACTACTTAAAATTCATGGCACTGACGAATAGATCGAACGGGTTGACGGAAGAAGTTGTTCTCAACTGTTTCATTAGTGGATTGAAAATTGAAATTAAACGGGATGTAGTGGTCATGACCCCAACAACTTTGTTGAGAGTTGTAGCTTTGGCCAAATTATATGAGGAAAAATATATAACTATACCCAAGTCATCACCCTCCTACTCTACCAGATTTCCAACATCCTCATTCTCTTCCATTCCTTACAACTCATCACCCAGAAACACACCCAAACAACCCTTCTCTGAGACCAAATCAATTACGCCACCCTTATTACCCACACCACCGGGGCCGCCACTAAAAAACCCCAACGTCAAGAGAATAAGTCTTACTGAAATGCAATTAAGACATGAAAAAGGTCTATGCTATTTCTATGATGAAAAATTTTCCTTCAACCATAAGTGTCCTAATAGACAATGTTTTGTGTTGCAACTTGGTGAAGAAGAACAGGTAGGAGAGAAAGTACCATCAGATGATACAATAGAAAATGATACATTAACCATGGACGACCATCACCTATCCTTAAATGCTTTAAAAGGAGGTTTGGGAGTGGGAACAATCAAATTTAAGGCTTCTATAGGCACCTTGTCAGTCACAGTATTGATTGATGGCGGAAGCTCAAATAAATTTCTTCAGCCTCGGGTGGCAAAGTTCTTGAAGCTCCCAATTGTCCAAGCTCCAAAGTTTCTTGTCATGGTGGGTAATGGCAATTATATGGAATCTGAAGGATTGATTCAGGATTTAAAATTACATGCTCAGGGCAATGTATTTCAGTTATCTGCTTTCTTGTTACCAATTTCTAGTGCAGACCTCATATTGGGTGCTAGTTGGCTTAAAACTATTGGGCCTCACTTGGCAGATTATGAGAGACTTCAAATCAAGTTTTTACAAGGTGGAAAATTCAGTACATTACAGGGTGACAATGATTCCCTTCTTCATACTGCCCAATTACACCACATAAGAAGATTGGTCAATACAAATGTTATAGCTGAAGTGTACAGTATGCAAATTGTTCAAGAGGATGTTATTCATTCTCCCTTGCTTGAACTTCAACTTCCTGTGGAAATGGCACCTGACTTGGCACTTTTGTTGCATACATACAGTTTCGTGTTTAGTAACCCTTATGGACTACCTCCACCTAGGTCTCATGTCCATCAAATACCACTGCTCTAATCCGTTAAAGTTCGACCTTATAGGTATCCTCATAGTCAGAAGGAAGAAATTGAAAGGTTGGTGGCAAACATGTTGCAAGAAGGCATCATCCAACCAAGCAGTAGTCCTTTCTCTTCTCCAATCATCTTGGTCAAGAAGAAAGATGGTTCTTGGAGGGTATGTACTGACTACAGGGCTTTAAATGCTATTACTATTAAGGATAGCTTTCCCATCCCCACAGTCGATGAGTTGATTGATGAACTTTATAGCGCTTCCTACTTTTCTAAGTTGGATTTACGATCGGGTTACCATCAAATTCTGTTGAAACCTGAGGATAGATACAAGACGACATTTAGAACACATCAGGGTCTATACGAGTGGTTGGTCATGCCTTTTGGGCTGTCCAATGCGTCGGCAACATTCCAAAGTCTCATGAATCAGATATTTAAAGGCTTGTTGCGACGCTTTGTACTAGTATTTTTTGATGACATACTCGTGTACAGCGTCAATTGGAAGGATCACTTGCAACACCTTGAACGAGTGCTCGCCATTCTCAAGGATAATCATCTCTTTGCAAAATTTTCTAAATGTACTTTTGGAGTTCAACAGATAAACTACTTGGGTCACACATTATCCGGTGATGGTGTGGCTATGGATGTTGAAAAGTTAGAAGCGGTACGAAACTGGACTCCACCTTCAATCAGAAACAGTTAAGAGGTTTTTTGGGCTTGATTGGTTATTACCGCCGCTTTGTAAAGGGTTATGCCAGTATTGTTGCTCCGTTAACTGATTTATTGAAGAAAGAGGCTTTTAAATGGACTGATATCACTAAGCAAGCGTTTATAGCTTTAAAGCCAGCTTTAACTACTGAACCTGTGCTAGCCATTCCTAATTTTCTTGAACCATTCGTTTGGGAAACTAATGCTTCGGGATCTGGAATAGGCGCTGTTTTAAGTCAACATAAACATCCAATAGCATATTTCTCTAAGAAATTGTCTCCTAGAATGCAAAAACAGTCGGCTTACACACACGAATTCTTTGCCATTACAGAAGCATTGGCCAAGTTTAGACATTATCTTCTAGGACACAAGTTCATCCTTAAAACAGATCAGAAAAGTTTGAAAGAACTGTTGGATCAGACCTTACAGACTCCTGCCCAACAACAATGGCTGCCAAAATTCCTTGGATATGATTTCACTATCCAATACTCTCCAGGGAAAGACAATATACATGCAGATGCTTTATCCAGAAGCCTTGCTATGGCATGGTCAGAACCGGTGAACTCTTGGTTAAAACTCGTGGCGGATGCAACACAACAGGATGCATCATTATTACATATATACTAGAATTGTATTAGAAATGCTGGCAAATTTGAAGATTACACTTTGCACAAAGATGTCATTGTCAAGAAAGGGAAAATTATGGTGCCTCATGACCAGACCTTAATCAACATGATCTTGGCTCAATTTCATACATCTAAGGTGGGTGGACATGCTGGTACCACTCGAACCACAACCAGAATAAGCGCACAGTTTTATTGGCCCAAGATGAGGGACAATATACGAAAATATATCAAAGAATGTGTCATATGTCAACAAGCAAAAGTCAGCCACTCTTTGCCCACCGGCCTACTTCAACCCCTTCCTATTCCTAATATTATCTGGGAAGAGATTGCAATGGATTTTATCACTAATTTACCTCTGTCACAGGGTCATTCGAATATAATGGTGGTGATAGATAGACTATCCAAATTTGCCCATTTCATTCCTTTAAAATCCGGATTTAATAGTAAGGTGGTAGCTAAAGCTTTCATTCAAAACATTGTCAAATTGTATGGTTTTCCCAAGTCAATTGTTTCTGACAGAGATAGGGTGTTTATTAGTTCCTTTTGGACACATTTATTCCATTCACAAGGTACCAAATTAGCCATGACTTCTGCATATCACCCACAATCTGACGGCCAAACCGAAAATCTCAATAAAACCTTAGAGATGTATCTACGATGCTATGTTTTTTATCATCCTAAAACGTGGTCTGAGATGCTTTCGTGGGCACAATATTGGTACAATACTGCCTTCCACCATAGTATGGGCATGTCTCCTTATCAAGCTATTATATGAAGAATCAAGTTGACAGAAAGAGAAGAGATGTTCCTTTAGACGTGGGGGATTTAGCTTTGGTTAAGCTTCAACCTTATAGACAGCATTCCATGGTGTTCAGGAAGCATCAGAAATTCAGTTTGAGATACTTTGGACCTTTTGAAGTTATCGGACAGGTTGCCTTCAAACTACTGCTTCCTGAATCCGCAAAGATACACCCAGTTTTCCATATCTCATTACTAAAAAAAATTTCATGGAAATCAGAAGCAACAATACCTACCATTACCCCTTACTACAAGTGAGTTTGGCCCTCTTATTCAACCTATCCGCATCTTAAACTCACGAACCACTGTTAGGAATGGGAGGCCAGTTGAGCAAAGATTGGTGTAGTGGGATTCCTTAAGTGAAGCTGAAAATTCATGGGAAGATTTGGTAGAACTCCAACAATCCTACCCCAATTTCAACTTTACGGACGAAGTTGCTGTTAAAGAGGGGAGTAATGTAACAGGGCTGGAGAATGGTGTAACGGTGGGAGACACGTGGCAAGCAATGCACAAATTAATGACATCCGTAAGAGTACACGTATGAAGAGAGAGAGCATAAAGTTGAAGGAATTCATTCGGTGAGGCGTGTGCGGTATGATTCTTCTCTCTGCATTTCTTTCTCTGCAAAATTCTCTCTGTTCCCTTAACTTGATCCTTCTTCCTGGACATTTCCTTTTCAAGAATGATTCTTCCCCTATGGATATCCAAATATTCAGATGACCAATATAACCATTCTTGAATGCACTGTTTTAGCAATTTCAATTGCTTTTAATTGCTGTTACAGCAGATTGTTTATCCATTCAGACTTGGTCCTTTATTTCATTTAATACAATTTATAAATTCCGGATTTCATTCTATTCTACCCTAGCAGTGTTACACTCTTCAATCAATATGTTAAATTAATTATCATTTTTCTACTTCAAACATTATTCTCATGACTTCAGCATTTTAGAATTCTGAAAAAATAGAACATAGATTTTTGTTTTGACCATTATAATTGCAATTTTTTTTATCTTAATCAGTATTGTAAATATTTAGATGGGCCCTTTTTAATTTCCTAATTTTACCCTTCGAGATTCTAATTGTAATTTTTGTACATCTAATTTCATTTTAAAATATTTATATTATGACACGAAAATAAAACGAAATGTCATATAATGCATAAAGAATGAACTCACGTGATAAAACTGTAAGAAGAATTTGACGAACAAATTTAACTGAGAGTATAGTACAAATGAGAGGAATGCTTTCATGAATTTGAAATTGGATGGATATTGGAAAACATTCTCTAACTCAATGGTATTTCATATCTAAAACATGAAAGGATGATGAATGGAAATGTATGAGAAATTCAATTTATGAACTCCGTATACTATTTAGTTCACGCAATACACAATCTTTTTTTATAATTTTAAAATAATATTGATCAATGTAATTATTAGTATTAATATGAACAAAATTTTGGAAGAAGAAAATTAGATAGTAGGATAAGTCACGTTATAAACTTTTTAATAAAAAACCATTAAATAAGAAGAGAAATACAAAAACCTTCAAAATAAACTTACTTAATTTTAGAACTTTTTAAAACATTTGTATATTATTAAGAATGGATGAGTGATCATTTAGAGGACATGATACGTGATGTTGGTGAAGATAACTTTAGAAGAGCTAATTTGTACGATTCTCTTATCAATGATTCTGAGCAACCGTTGTACCCAGGCTGCACGAACTTTACACGTTTGTTTGCAACTTTGAAGTTGTTCAGTGGGATCTTCAGTGGGAACAAAGAATTCGTCAAATGGAGCAACGATTCACTGAGCAGCTAGAAGAACAAAAACAAATACAAAGAGCGCTTGAAGAGAAGCTGCAATCCATGACGCAGAGCAGTCCAAAAACAGTCGAAAACACAACCCAACAAGACGTTTGAAACTGCAACAAAACGCAACGAAATGTAATTATAATCGGTTCAAACGAAAGCTTTTTAATCAAAGACTAATTCAATCGGAGCAAAACTAAATTTAAACGGTCAAAAACACAAAAAACGAACCTCTAATGGCGCGACAGAGAAAAGCTCTCGACGAAGAAGACGATCAACAGTGGAAACTGCTCGCGAGTTCGCGTTCTGAAGTTTATGTCACTATAGACGTCGGTTGGATATCGAGACAGACGTCTATAAGGTTATAGACGTCGGTGATCTCACTAATATGACGTCTATATGATTTAAATATTAATATTGGCGCGGATTATAGACGTCAGCTATGTTCACAACGGACGTCTTGTGGGACATAAGCGTTGGTTGCATGGTAACCGACGTCTAGTTAGTAGAACAATCATTATAGTTTCACCTAATTGTCAGGTTATAGACGTCTGTTAGGGGCGGGCATCGACGTCTACGTCTCAGACCATTAATGACACTCAACTACCTGTCAGGTTATAGACGTCGGTGTGAGCGACTCGACGTCTACATCATGACTGTTCACCACCTCTGAGACCTTTAGACGTCGGCGGTTATCATGCTGACGTCTTTAGCTTGACTATTCACCTTACCTGGCAGTCCTTTAGACGTCATTTTGGAGGAGCACCGACGTCTACTGTTCTTCACTCATCGGTTAGATGTTGACCCGACGTCTACTTGCCCTACTTAATTACGAAGTTGCCACAAGTCATGGTTTTACGTCAGTGGACCAAAGAACCGACGTCTATGTGGTGACGTTAAACAGCGTTTTCCACTAGTGATCGTTTATCATTTTTATTATTAGAGAATCTACTATTTACAATTTCATACATTGGCTAATCAATTTTTTGTTTAAAATAGAATTTTATTTCTTAATTTTGATTAACTCAATCTTAATATATTATTTAAAATAATTATATATAATGCATTTGGTTAAAAACATATGTATATAAATAACTTAAATACATTTTCATCTAAAAAATAATTATTTAATTTTTTAAAATAAAATACTTATATTAAATTTAATTATATTTTTATAATTTTAAATTAATTTAATAAATATACTATAATTTGTAAAATTTTTGTGCTACACATACAAGTATTAGATATTTTGTAAACCAATAATACATTTGTAAAACATTTACTTCTATATATAACACACCTCAATGCAATGGTAACAAATGAAATAAATTGTCTTGCAATGTATCTCTTTAACTTCCTATCTCTTCGTCAAGGTTAATCTTTGCCTTTTAATTTTATTTGACACTGTATTTTAGAGAAATCTTTGAGAGCTCACAGCTCCAAGGGATCTTACAGGTACAATTGGGTATAGGCTTAAGGGATTCCAATTCTTCCCAAAGGATTTTTAAATCAGTAAAGAATTGATTAACACTTCTTTCCCCTTGTTTAATTGAGTGAATATCTTGAAGAAGGTCAAAAATTTTAAAGTAATCACCTTTAGAAAATCTCTCCATTAACTCATCCCACAATTCTTTTGCTTCTTCAACATATATCACACTTTCTGCAATCTGTGGAGAAAGTGTCTTTATGATCCATGAGAGCACCATCATATTGCATCTCTCCCAAGCGGAAGTAGAGTGGATATTAATCTTGCTCTTGATACCATAAAGAAGCCGGCCCAAACAGAAATAGCTGAGGCCCAATGGCCTTCGACCCAATATGCGAAATATCTTATTTCGCTAGAAGCCTCTTCTACCAGATGGTAGGTGAGAGCGTGTCTAGCGAGATACAAGAGAAAGAGGGGTTTGTTGAGATCTCCACGGTGACTCAGCAGGGAGGTCGCACCGCCTTCGCAGGATCAGGAAACAAAAAAAGATCGAAGAGAAGAAGAATATAGAAGCGTGTATCAGATGTTAGAGCCAAAAAAGCGTTTCTTTATTTTCTCTTGTGTTTCGTGAATATCTCTGTGTTACAACTGTTTAAGAAAGGGAGAAACCCTATTTATAGAGTTAAAGACAAAGGGATAAACAGAAAATAAAAAAAACAAATTAACAAACTAAGAAGGCATAATTACTCTATTATATAGTAATAGTTCTAATAAAGTATCTAAATTTTAATATGAAATTAAAATTTGTTTTATTCGAAGATTTGTTTCTCAAACTTAAAAAATTAATGAACAGAATCCTATATTTCAAATTGTGATAAATTTTGTTTTGACATGTCAGACAATTTTTGAGACTAATGTCTAAATTTTATATTATTTAAAATATTCTAGTTCAATTATGATTTATAACAATGTTTGATTAAGTAAAAAAATATTATGTATCAATTCATTTATAGTTTAAAAATTAAGATGTATCAATCTTTCAAATAAAAACAAATTTTAATTTCACAGGACTAAAAATATATCAAATATCAATTTAAATTACAAAATTATTTTGTATTTACATTTTCAAGTAATGTAATAAAAATGATAATTTTTAAATTAATTTTTATTTTAGAATAAAGCTAGCTTACATGTTAATCTGGTCCTATCATATTTCTTGTCTACCAATTCGATACTCACAAAAGAACTGACTAATTAAAATTTTCAGCACAACTTGTCATACAAGCCCTAAGTTTTAATTTTTTTTTTATTAATTATAATATTGTTTTATCTTATATGAGCCTCTTATATTATTAGTTGATAACGAATATGTAACATCCCAAAAATTATAAGCTGAGTATAATATATTAGGACATAACATTATAATAAGATGAGGTAGTTTAAGGATATACCTGGAGTTATATTTGGTACACTCATCTGAAATACTTATGAAATTAAAACTTTACAGACTTAAGAGATCTCTCAAAATAACAAGAAAGATCTAGGTGTAATGCTATAGGCTAGGAGCTGCATATACATTACAGAGTTTCTCAAAATATAAATAAGTTATCTAAACTAGACTAGTAGAAGTCCTAAGAACTAGGGGTTAAGTCTTCTTTGCTCTCCAATGTGCACTCCAGTGGAACATCATCAGCTATTGCTCACATCCAAAGGATTGGATGATCATCGCAAGGAGGAAGGCAAACACATACAACACAGATAATGCAAGGGTAAGCTAGGTATAAAAAAACATGTTATCAATCAAGTATTTCAAGCATGCAAGGACCATAAACAATATAGACTATGACCAAATGTATTTTATTGATACCAATGACCGACCACGTGATTTGACCATCCGGACTAGTATGAAATGTCGAGTTCCAGGGATTTGAGCACTTGTAGTGGGCCCTACTGCTTTGCAAAGTCATTGCCGAGGGGTTTCACCCGACCACACACAAGTGTAAGCCCTTTACAGCGGTATAGGCCTACAGTGAAAGCCCCTATCCTAGGACCTCTTGCTATTCTCACCACATGACTCATCATTCTCTAATTGAGCATGGACGGTCATTAGAATGTCAAGATAAACCCCATCCTGAACTCCGGCCATTCATACGGTCAATCACAACAACTATAGGGCACCACCATGTAACCTCCCTTGAGGATCATGGAATTACGTCCATCAACCATACTTTCACTTTAGAACTTAACTCAAGACGTGAACAAGTGAATACCATAATGTTATCACTTTGAAATCCATATAAAAATCATTCAATATACATTAGCATATCATAACAGTCCAAGAAGAATCACTAAACAACCCAAAACCCCGTAACTCATACTTAGACAAAGAAAATGGCTTTGAAACCATCACCAACAATTCCAGAAGGGTCCAAAACCCCCAGAACGACCTAAAGAACGTCCAAAACGGACGTCAAGAACTCCTAGAATGTCAAAAACATCAAAAATACTCAACGTATCCAGAAAATTCGCTCAGTGCACACCCTGTGGTGCGCTGTGCAAATTTTTCCTGCCAGAACTCATTCGCAGAGCGCACAGAGTGCGCTATGCGACTCTGCATAATCTGCAGTGCGAAATTCTGTAGATTTGAGGAACTCACACACCCAAAACTTACTCTAGACCATTTGGTGAATTTCTAACACTCCAAATTCGAAGTATAGGTTGAATTAAACTTGTCTAAAGGTTCAACACACTCCTAACCTCCATCTCTAGTAATTATGCATAGAATTGAGATCTAATACTTCAAATTCATTCACTTATGGACGCAAACTCAATTTTACCATTTGGAAACTATTTCAGGCCATTTTGGTGCTTCTAATAAGTCACAATTGACTTAACTAAGTTGTCCTAATGGCCTAAACCCATCCCGGACCCCTAATTCAAGAAATCACTACTCCACTTCCCTAAATTTGATTTGAACACTATAATTTATATCTGCTGTTTAGCTAGCTATCTGCATGACTGAAATTTCAACCTCTCAACACTCAATTCATATAATCCAATTAGGCATACAAATGCCTAATTCATCACATATACAATTACAAAATTCACAGTTAATAAACATACATTCCAGCACATACGTTCATCTATACAGTTCAAACAGTAGCATTCAATTTCACCATTTTCACATGCATTGACTCAACAACCTTACACAAACTTGACACAGGCATAATAACATTTTACACACCAGAAATCAAACCTAGCTTCCCTTACCTTTAATTTTCCTAACAGTTCAAAGCTTGCCTCTAGACTTCCTGACACTTCTAGAATGTTGCCCCCAACCCTATAGATCACGAAATGGTGATCAAAACACATTTTTAAAGCTGGAATCGAAAAGAATTGAGATGGGAAAAATCAAGAACACATGCAATCAGCAGATTGCATGTTCTAGAATTCAAACAGTGTAGAAAAGAGGGAAGAACAACTTACCCTCTTTTTGAACCCAGAACGCAATTGGTGTCAATTGGAGTCTTCGACGTCAAGATGATTTAGGTGACTCTGAAAAGGAATTCAAACGTTTCAGATGGTGAAGAATTGAGAGAAAATGTAAAGAAGAAGAAGAAGAGCTTGAAGAGTGAGTGATGGTTTTTTAGACAGGAGAAATGCTTCAAAAAATCAGATTTTTGCTTAAGTTTGTGTTTTAAAATAATCACCCTCTTATCTGTTGCCATATGTCCTCCTCTAGTACTGACAAAATTCTAAGTCTTTATAGAATCACCCCACTTTACCAAGTAAAAGAAATTTAACAAGTAATTTATATTTACCAACATAATGTCTGTGGAGTTTTGCGTTGAATTTTTTTAAATATTCATTTATTCTCTTTACGCGGTCGGTTAGTTCTTTCGGCATGTAGAAAACGCCAAATTTTTAGCTTATCTAGTTTATTTCCACTAATGGATACGTTCAAAAAGCAAATGATGAATATAATGCAGTAGCAATAATTACACGGAGAATGTTTGAATTAAGACTATGAAAGATATCAGCACTGATTCTGTTTACATTGTCGGGGTGCTAGTTTTATCTCTGTACATCTAAGATAAAAAGAATTTGTGAAACAATCGTTAATATTGTTTTCAACTTCTTGAAACATATTTTTTTTTTTTTAAATCAACTCATTTTCCAAAAGGAAACTCTTTTTAGTTTATAAAAAAGTGTATATAACTTTGTCTATATTTTTTATTATCTTGAATGAATCATTTTTCAAGTATTTTGTCGGCTACGTATCCTTAATAATTGAGTTTCTGATCATGCAATGGCAAAGAAATTATAGAAGAAATCGTCTTCTATCGGTAAGAATTTTTTTAATGTAGATCTATATTTCAGAGGAATTAGCAGAAAATAGTAAAGTTCGGATAAAATACACAATATCAACTAAAACTTTATAAGTCATACTGATCTTACAAATATCTTAGCGTGAAAATATGGAAATGTGGAAAGATTTTAATAGCAGCTTAAATAGTTTTAATGGTTGAAATTGAATATTTATTTTTAATTTAAAAGAATATATACATTTGAAAAAGACTTTATGATGGTCAAGCTAATAACAGAGTTGAAATCTTTATAAATTTAATAATAAGTATTAGTGATCATTGAATGAGTATTTTTAGATAATATTAATTATATTTATAAGATTAATACGGATTATGAACTTATATTATCATTGGACTAATACTTATTTTAAGAATATAATAACAAGATAATAATACTTCATAAATAATAATCATATCATCAAACTCTCAACATTAGTAATTATATGTTTGATATGTCTATTAAATCAAGTGAGGAAACATATAAATATGAAAGTATAAAAATATTTATTCTAATAATGCAAAAAAAAAAAGTAAACTGAGTATACTGATTTTGGAACTTTCTTTTTTTCTTCTTAACATTTAATAACGGATGAAAACAGTCTTAAGTGACATTAATTAACCTAAAATTTAGTTAATTTTACTTATATCAAATGAGAAGAGAGTAATTGTTTTTTTCATAATTGCATGAAATTCATTAACCAATGTTGTATTTTACGCAAGGTCGAGTAATTATTCCTGATACGCTAATTAGTTTCTGTGATCTAATCCAATGCCAACATCTAAAATATTTTTTATTTATCTATCTAGACGTGAATACGTGAATATAAGTTATAAAAAGTAATAATTTTGTAATTTTGTTTTCAAATGAAAATTGAAAGAAGTTTTATCTGAACCAAATTTCATATTTTAATATAATAATAAATAATATTTTTGTAAAACAAAAAATAAAAGCAACTCATAAAAAGTATATGTAAGTGCGTGATGATTTTATCAAAGTTTTCTGCATTGAAAATTTGCAGAAATATTCCCTGAACTTCTCGATATATTCTATTTCACTCAATGTTATGATATTTTATCAATTTTGGCACCTAAGGATAAATATGGCTAAAGTGCCAAACCGATTACGTGACATGCATCTTGAATTAATTTTAACTTTAATAAATTGTACTCTCCAAAACCCACGGATTATACAAGATTGTCTACACCCATAAAAATATACTTAAAAATAAATTTAATATACTGAATACACTTCAAGTGTTTTATTAAAAATTAAATTAAATTCAAATAAAAATATTGAATTTAAATACAAAGTTCGATCAACATTGAAATTACATAATAAAATTTAAAATATGGTTACAAAACAAAAAATAACAACATTGCATTCATATATTAATTATATTTGATTTCATCATTGACGTGGCAGAATCTTCACTTGCCGAAGCTTTGTCCATTGATCATCTACAAACAAAAAAATAAATAATAAAATTGTAATATATCAAAAATTTCATATCAATTTTAGAGATACCAATTTAGATAAAATGTTAATATTAATGTTTGGAAAAAAAAAAACCTTGTTTATCTCATTGAGAATCAAACGAAAGAAATTCGAGAAGTTCTGGATTTTGCTCAAATTGCAGCATGTCACGCGAAGTCAAGGTTATCCATGCCTCCATGCCATCACCAACCTTAGTACCCATCAAAATCACCACGTTTTTTATAGGCACTCCGATAGTGCGCACGTAACTTGGTTTTCCCCATCCGAAATCCGTTTCATAGAACCCAAATCTCATCCAACTGCTAAAGCTGTAACATGGAACACCCTTTTCTGCGGCCATTCTTCTTGCTTCCTTCAATGACTCCATCACCTTAAAAAATTCATCACCCTGAAGCTTACTCACATAATTTCCATCCATTTTTCTTATCGTTTCCCTCACTCTCTCGCACAAATCACGAAGCCCCAGTTCTCCTTCCGCCTCCACCACCGGAGACACTGCTTGTTGCCACAGATTTCCCGTCGAATGCTCCGACAGCGTTTGGGCCATTCTGCTGCGAATGTTCACCGCGTGGGATACCATAGATGCCGGAATTTTTCCTTCCTCTGAACTTGCTTTCGCCGCTTCCAGTGATGATTTCCATATCAGTGATGTCACGGCTTCCACACTAGTGGGAGTGAAATCGAAGCTCCCCAGCTTTTGCTTCAGTCTGGATATGTTCGTCCTGTTGAACACAAACCGCTTTGTGACAATGCTTTTTTGGCCCATCATGCCACGAATCAAGTCCATTTCTATCTTCCTCGGCGGAAAAACCTGTGCGCCTTCTTCCATTTGTGGTAGTATCGGTTTGTTGCCTCTGCAAAAGTTCAAATTAATCATACAATATATTATAAAATAAACATTCAAATCTCGAGAACTGGGTATATAAGTTTATACAATGGGTAGAATGATTTGGAATATGTGACCTTTATACCTTGATGTTGCAGCCCAAGCAGTGAGGAAGGATGCTGCTGTGGAAGCATCAGCGATCTTGTGTGAGAAGCAGACGCCGAGCGCAAAACCTCCACAGGTGAAGTGGTTCAACTGAACTGCCATGCTCCCAGTGAGAGTTTCCCTTGCAGGGTTGTAGGGATCGCATGGGAAAAGGTGGTTGATATGGTAAAGGTCAGGGTTTTTAAGAAGGCTTGAGAGTTCCATGGGGACTCTACAGTCGGTGAAAACAACGCCCTCATCGTTGCACTCAACGGTTGAGTTGTCTCTGAGGGTTCCGCAAAAGGGGTAATAGAGAGTGAAAACTTGTGATAAAGAAGCCTTTAATTTATGAGATATTGGTTTGTTGTGTGTGGCATCGGAAGCAGAGTAAAAGAGGAGAATAGGGACGTAAAATGGAGGAGCCAATTGATCGAGGAGAGAGAGTTTGAAAAGCTTATTGGATGTTGGAGAAGATGGCTTTACTGTTTCCTTAGATACAATCTCAGCTTTCACTTCCATTTCTAACAACAGAAGGAGTTGCTATGTATAATGACTCTCTCGAACTAATTCTTGCCTTTATATAGCCAAAAATTCTTGCCTTGAATTTTTAAGAGCAATAATGCTCACAAGAATCTGAATGTAAGATATGAAATCGTGCACGTTAGAATATTATATTAGGAAATTATGATAAATATTATGATATAATAAGATAATAATTTAAAAGCCCTGTACTGGCTGCATAAAAAAGTGTCAAGATATATATAATGACCCTAGAACATAAGAAATGTATTGGCAGAACCACGATTGTTACATTTTATTTTTCTTACACAATGTAATAATATTTAACATGATTTATGATTATAGATATATAAATTTTATAAAAGAATATGCAAAATATTCAGGTTAGACAAAAGAAGTATAACTTAAATTGAACATGTGATCAATTTTTTTCCTAATTTGTTTAACATATCATTTAAAAGGGTTTTAAGGTAACATTAATTTGAAGAGTGTTAGTGATGACTTTCCTCTCCATGCCTCAGGCAGCAACCGTGAGAATCCAATAAATATACATATAAATAACTTTTTTTTTAGATATTTAAAAGTTAAAACCTATGTTAGGTGTCTTCAAAACATAACGGTTTAGGAAAACCTTTCTATTCACTATAGGATACGTGTATGAGTATATCTTGGTCATTTATGTCTAGATGTATGGTATGATCCAAAACATCAAAGACGTCTTTGCCAAAGACATGTTGATAAATCGAAATCATCATGTAAAAGACGTTGATTGAGTTTATTATAATGTACGATTAAGTAACTTGAATGACTAAAACTAATTAGAATAATTAATCACATGGATTGTGCGTCTATCCAAGTAAAAGACACATAAACTTGGTATACTCAGTACAATACACAAGATAAATTAATCACTTACATTATTACAACATTTGTTACCTTTTCATGCACTTGTCTAACTTGAACATCAGAGTGTCTTCTGTAGATTTAACCTCCTTTTGTTTGATACCAAGCCCCTCTGAGGAGCATTATCAATCAATATTTGGGTGGATTTGTTAGAGGAGACTCATTGTCATAGCTAGGAAGCAACACCTTAAAGTCGTGCAGTATGTTAACGTAGTATGTAGAACTTATAACAAAAAAAGAATGCCTTATATTATCTTCACGGACGTTGAATTTCAAGGCATAGACCCTGAGCAAGATGACCTTATGGTCATCAAGATGGAAAATGAGAATTTTGTTTGTCAAGAAGATCTTGGTGGATCAAGGGAGTTTAGTAGACATACTATATTGGAAGACATACAAAAAGTTAGAGTTGTTGGAAAAGGCGATAACCCTGTATGATGAGCTCATATTCGGGTTTTCTAAAGAAAAGGTTGATACTAAGGGGTATATCGACCTTACAACCACCTTCGGGAAAGGAAACTTGATGAAAAACATACTTATATGGTATCTGGTGATAGATGTGAACACAAAATATAACATTTTCTTGGGACGATCATCACTCAACCTCTTCGAGTAGCGATGTTGCTGTATGCAAGGTGTGTTAAGATCTGGACCTTGCTGGTCGTGTGTTGCCGACCAAACAAGGTATGGATAGTGAAGAAGTTGTACACTAAGTTGGGTGGCAAAGTGTTGAACTATGCTAGCGCTTTCCCCTTTAAGGATAGGGTGAAGGCCCTACACTGCATGAAATTTATCGCCGTAAAAATGACCATGGTGTTGAAATTCGTTGGTGCTCGTTGGGGTCAGTTGGCCCATCATATTTCTTGAATGCTTGCCATCCATGGCTCGGGCATGAACTCCTTCATGATAGCAGCTGTAAAGGGTATCAGACTGTCTGTTTACACCGTTTGCATTGTGAGAGCTTCCTCGCTTGCTCCTGTATGACTTGTTCACATTCGAAGGACCAGCCCTATTCAGTACAAAGTTTTAGGTGGTCTTCTCCTGACGCGCAACTGAATTTTCAGTCCTCAACATCGCTATCTCAACTTCATGTCACCTCTACAACTCTTGTTTTTGTCTTTGCATCTCCCTAATAAGGCCCACAAAAATATTCATCTTAATAAAATGTAGTAATTTTCTCTTAGTATTATTAGTAGTAATGATTTTTATGCGTAGAAAATATGATTAATAAATTATGTGGTAAGTTAAACAAAAATTCACATTACCTCATATGGTGCAAATTAGGAGGGTAAGAAGAAATCAAACTTGCCTGTATAGATTTTGGTTGTCCTTAACTTTGTTTTTCATGTTTTCCATTTCTGGGTTACCATAGTAAAACCTTAATCTCCACTTTGTTTACCGTTAGATTAAGCTTAAATTTTGATATATGATTCCTGGGATATATGAATATACTTTGACCGTTCAAACTTTTAAATGAAGGTCTGTAATTAAAGGAATGAATTTCGCAATGTTGAGTAAATTAACCACCACTTATTTCTGTCACAAAGTTACTGTAGTAAAAGTTTAGTTCCCACTAAATTTACCGTTAGATTAAACTGAAATTTTTATTTATGATTCCTGAAAGATCTTACTCCCTTTTGACCGTTCGGATGTGTATTTAGAAATCTGTACTTAGAGAAAAAAAATTTCGCATCTTTGTGTAACCTGATTAACACTGTAATTCTGTTCTCCAGTTACCTCAGTAAAAACATTAATCCCCGTTTCGTTTGCCATTAGATTGACCTGATAATTTAATATATGGTCCATAAGACATATAAAATCATATTGACCGTTCAGATTTCTAATTGGATGGTTGTCCTTAAAGAAATAAATTTTGCATTCTAGATAAATATGAAAACCACATAATATTTTTAAGTTACTCTGGTAAAACTTGAATTTCAACCTAGTTAATTGTTAGATTTTGTCAAATGGAGTAGTGGAATTTGGGAATGATAGTGTCTAAGGAACCCTTATAATGTATCAGGCCTGGCTCTTAGGCTTTTTTTACAGCCTTTCCCTTAACAGGGTGAGAAGGACCCTCTCTTGACATTACTACAATGTGGAATTATAAAAATAAAGGGAAAAAGAATGCAGATGATTAATTAACGTATACATACATATTTGGTATTTAGTACATGATTGTATTTGATTTTTTTGTGTAGGATTACAACTTTGTACTTTCGTACATCTGTACATGTTTGTATTTCAATTTGTAGTTGTGGCATAACACAAGGGTTGTTCTAATTCAATCATCTTCATCGTCGACATCAACATCATTGTCATCGTTGTTGGAACCGACACTATGATCATCATCATCTTCATCGTCTTCTTCTTTATCATCCTCAAGTTCTTGTTCTTCGTCATTGTCTTGTTCTTCCTCTTCTTCTTCCTCTTCTTCTTCTCCATTTCTTGTATTTGTCCTTCCAACTTTGTAGCATCATCATCAAAGTTGTGCAATGTGGATACACTTTCAACTTGAATAATTTCATTGGCATGCAAAGTCCACCGATCAAAGTTGTGCAATGTAGATACACTTTCAACTTGAATAATTTCATTGGCATGCGAAGTCCATCGGTAATTCGACTTTTTATTGTACGTGTATTTGTTGTAATCAAAATTTTATTTGATTAGTGAAATTTGTTATAAGAAAAACTTAATGTAGTCTAAGATTTAGGATAAACTATTATAAAATTCTCTTTATGATTGATTTGTTTATTTTCAGTTTTATGTTATGTAAAAAAGAGTTTGAAACTCTCTTCAGTCCTCTTTTTAGAACCTTGTGTTCCACGAAGAAGATGAGATTTTGAGAAAAAAGATAAAAGAACAAAAACGAGAAAAAAAAAGAAGAAAAGATGAAACAGAAAAGAAGGTGCAGGAGTTTCGTATAAAACAACTCATGTTTTATTTAAACAAAAAGAAATTAAGGACTTAACAAATTAGTTAAAATTTAATTAATAATTTTTTAAAATTTATATTTGTGCTAATATTTTCACTCCTCTCAACTAGTCTTTAGTGACATATTGCGTAATTTGAACACTACGTAAGTTCTTCAACGTTAAAAAAAAACATAAGAGAACCAAATATATTTAATAGAAAAGGAATTCAGGCAATGAACAATAAATAGCATTATCTAAAATACATAATTAAAATTTTTCTATTTTTTGAGTCAATATATAATTAATATTAAAAACACATTGGCCCAAAGGTTTTAGGCCCTAAACGTGCTGGCCCGAGAAAAGAGAGATAAAAGTTTCACTAGAAACTTCTTCTAATTAAAAAAGTAGGTGAGTCTCAAAAGAAAAGTTGTGATGGAGAGAGAAGAGAGAAGAAAAGGCTATCAGTGTCAGGAAATGAGCGATCTTTGCGGAGGAGCTCCGGCGACGCTTGCGGCAGTTGCAGCGGGGGGCAAGGTTGATCTACTGGTGGCAGAGAAGAGGTGCACCGTGACAGAGGTAAGTAAAACTACGAAAAATCTTTGATTGAAAGAGACTATTATTGCTAAATGTGTTTTTCTTTTCTTACTCTGAACAACATATTGGAACCTCTCTTATATAGAGTTCCAGTCAGCAACATTAAAGAGACATAATAAAAACAGTTAGAATCTCTAACTGAAAACATAAAATCCCTAATCTAAAAACCCTAACAAAAGATGCTCTTAGGAATATTAATCACAAAACATAAAAAATTAATACCCTCCCCTCAAGCTGGATGGTGGATATTCACTAATCCAAGCTTGGGAACGATAGATTTAAAATGAGTTCGATGAGGAAATTTGGTGAACACGTCAACGAGCTGCTCTTCTGATCGAATGGGAAGAAGGTGTAAAAATTTGGCTTGAATCTTCTCACGAATCACGTGGCAGTCCAGCTCAATGTGCTTGGTCTGCTCATGGAAACTCTAGTTATGGGCGATGTGTCTGGCGGAATTGTTGTCACAATAAAGGACAACAATAGTGGGCTGAATCTGAAGGTCTTCAAATAGGTAGTGAAGCCACTCCATCTCCCAAACAGTGGCAGCAAGTACTCGATACTCTGCTTCGGTAAAGGATCTTGACACAGTGCTCTGTTTCTTTGACCTCCATGAAACCAATGAGGATCCTAGAAAAACATAATAGCCAGTCGTTGACCTCCTTGTGTTAGGGCAAGTGACCCAATCTGAATCACTGAATCCCTTAATTTGTATGTCAGAATCAACTGCAAAGAAAAGTCCTTCTGAAGGGCTGGATTTAACATATCTTAGGATATGTTGCAAGGCTTGATAGTGATAATCAGTAGGCTCCTGCATAAACTGGCTCATTAGGTTAATAGTAAAACACAAATCAGGTCTAGTTAGATAGAAAATTTTTCCTATTAATCTGCGATAAACACTAGGATTTTCCATATACTTCTCCGTTTTATATAAAGAATCTGTGTTGCTCAAAAAGGGTGTAGAACACGGTTTACTTCCTAACATTCCTGTTTCTTCAAGAATGTCCAAGGCATACTTCCTTTGACAAAGATGTATCCCCTTCTTAGATCTAGCAACTTCAAATCCTAGGAAATACTTGAGCTCTCCCATATCCTTTATTTGAATTTGACGATGTAAGACAACCTTTATGTGAGTGATCTCGATCATAGAATTCCCTGCTAGGACAATGTCATCCACATACACTAGCAAAGCTGTAAAATCTGTCGGAGATTTCTTGACAAAAAGATAATGGTCAGATTTTGATTGAACATAGTTAGTAGAGATAAGAAAAGAAGATAACTTCTCAAACCACTATCGGCTGGCCTGTTTTAGGCCATATAAAGACTTTGTTAGTTTGTAGACTTGTCCCTTGACGTTAGTGTCCAATCCAGGGGGCAGTTTCATGTAAACATCCTCCTTCAAATCTCCATGCAAGAAAGCATTGTCTACATCAAGTTGATGTAAAAACGAGTTCCTTGTTGCAGCAACAACAAGTAAAAGTCTCACATAAGTGAGCTTTGCAACAGGCGAAAAAGTGTCCAAGAAGTCTATTCCTTCTTGTTGGGTGTAGCCCTTGGCTACCAGCCGGGCTTTATACCTTTCCACAGTACCATCAGCTTTGTGCTTTACCTTGTAAACCCATCTACATCCAATGGGTTTCTTTCCTAGAGGAAGTTGAGTCAAAAACCAGGTACTATTGTCTTGTAGAGCCTTGATTTCCCTCCGCATAGCTTCAGACCATTCAGGACTATTTTTAGCTTCCTCATAAGAATTAGGTTCTTTGCTAGCAGTCACAACAAGAGTGTATTTTAAATACCTTTTGGACAAATACTCACAAGATAAAACATCAGTGATAGGATAAGGAGTTTTCAAATCGTTTTTGACACATAAGGATGCATATGAAGGCTGAACTTACAGTATTTGAACTATTAGCTATAGCATCATTGGTAGCAATAGTGATATTAATCTTGGAATCAAAATTAACACTAACTTGTTACCCAAAATTTGTCTCTCTTGTTGAACCACATAAGAAAATATTTTGGTGTTAGAAGGGATGGAATCCATGAGCAGTAAGTAAGATTCCACATTGGTATATTGTTAATTGAGGCCTCTTAAAAATTGCGTGCTTGGTCTTCTTTCCTTCTTTGTATACTGCAAGAGCATTTCTTAGAACACATGCACATGGGATTAGGCCAGAGACTCTCAAGTTCATTCCAGATAACTCTTAATTTAGTAAGAAATCTGTTACTAAAATATCTCCTGGTGATGAAGCCTCCAAGTTTTGAAACTTGAAGTAAATCTCCTTAAATATTGGAACTTGAGATCTCCATATTTCCTCAACCTTGTCCATCCAATGCCTAATAGATAAAGAGATAGAGTGCACGACCAAAGAGACTACTATATTATTACAACGATGACCAGCAGTGTAGGAAAGATTGTGTATTTTGTTTCCTTAAGTTTCTTTAATGTTTAATGTCAAATATTTTCAAAGTAAATCTGATATGAAAATTTGGAAGATAATAAATATTATATGATTTAAAATTACCAAAAGTCATTATATCTCTAAAAACTTGTTTCAAGATGATATAAGAAACTTCTTGTTTGATTATTCATATTGAAATAAATACACAGTGCTGGAATCATTTGCTTCAGTTTTAAGAACCACAACAATCATATGGTATGAAGTTGTAAAATGACTTTAATTTGAAGATACAAAACTATGAGATCAAAGAAATATATATAGAGAAAGAAAAAAAACCATAAAGTTAGAAAGAAAGAAGAGATATATTAAAGAATGAGATATAATTGTGTGCATACAAAGTCCAATAGTGATCGTAGTACAAACTTTTGGGAGTGTGAAACCTTTTGTATAATTCTTAACTTCGTATATTTAGCACTCGTGAGCTTAATATATTCTCTCTCTTCGGAGTGGTTTTTTGTTATTTCAAGAGTTCTTTAATTTTTGGAAAAGATTGAAAAATTGTAACTGAGATTTAATAATAGTGTAATCTGGAGAGGTTTATATGGTCGTGTAATTTGGAAATTTTGATGTACTTGTCGTAATCAAAATTTTATTTGATTAGTGAAATTTTTTATACGAAAACTTAATATATAGTCAAGATTTGGGATAAACTATTATAAAATTTTGTTTATGGTTGATTTGTTTATTTTAAGTTATTTCAATTTTATGTTATGCAAAAAAGAGTTTGAGACTCTGTTCAATCCTCTTTTTAGAACCTTGAGTCCCACGAGGAAGATGAGATTTTGAGAAAAAGTTAAAACAAACAAAAACAAAAGAAAGAAGAAGAGATGAAAGAGGAAAGAAGGTGTTGGGGTTTCATATGCAACAACTCATGTTTTATTTAAATGAAAAGAAATTAAGAACTTTACAAATTAGATAAAATTTAATTTATATATTTTTTCTAAATCTATATTTGTACTAATATTTTCACTACTCTCAACTAGTCTTAGGTTAATGACATATTGCATAATTTGAAGGTTAAACTCATTCATTAGTCTTTATTTTCGCGTTTTTGTCCCAAATTAGTCATCGTTCTATTTTTTGTGTCAATTAAGTACCTAATAGTGCAAAATTGAAAGAAATTGACCCTTATCGTTAAATACAGTTAATGAGGTTAAGTTTTAAGTTACCTCTGCGGGTGAGGTGGTCAGATACTTTGACGTGGCGTGCAAAGAACATGTGACCTAGTTTTTATTATTATTAACGAATGGGTTTAACCTATTATTATTATTATTAATTATTTGTATTGTTTAATTTTTATTCTCAATAATTTTTGTAAAATAACTGGAGCTCCTTCCTTCTTCCTTCCACAAACCTATAATTTCCTCACTACATTGTTCGCGTCGCACCACCGCCGGCAACCACCTCTTGCACTGGACATTCAATCATCAACTCTTTAACCCTGTGTAATCTTCTTTGTTTCCTCCCAAGACCCTTCAGAATTTTGGAAACCCTTGGCCTTCATGTTTTGTTTTCTTCCCTAATTTTGGTTTTTTATTCTTTTTTTTTGCGGACCACCCATTCTTGGGAAGATGGTGCGACCAGGGAAAATACTAAGGATTCATCAAAGCTAGCTAGTAAAACAGGTCTAATTTCTGGTAAGGATATAAGCGACGAGATTGAAAAAAAGAAGAGGGATGATATGTTGAGGTAATTTTTTAGTTGTTTTAATCTTGCAATTCCCCTTTCATATAATTGAAACCCTTCTTTCAGTTATACAAATATAAATGCTCATTGCTCCCTCTGTCTTTCTATGGAATTTTTGGTGTCAGTTGCTTCACATTACTCCATAGCATTGATAACTATGTTTTGTGCAGATTTAATCAGATGGACCATTGTCAGCGAAGATCACAACACCAACACCAGCATTGAAAAAAAGGGTTTTGATTTTGGGATTATGGGTTTTTGTTCCTCTCTAGAGATAGGTGTTGCAATTTGGGGGTTAGGGTTTGCAAATTTTGGGTTCTTTCTCTGATTTCGAAATTGGATTGGGATTCTATTTCTTCTTTGTAGATTTGGGGGGTACAGATTAAAGGCTTTTGATTTTGTTTTCTTGATTTTGCGATTTGAGATTAATGAATTAAATTTTCGATCGTTGTGTTTTTGGGTCAAGTTTGAGACCGTGAAGTGGAAGTTATTCCAATTATGAGTAATTTCTTTTTACATATTTACTTTTCTATGCAAATTTGCTTTTCTCTGGTCCCGATTTCTTATGCAAGTTGTGCGAAGGAGATAACGGCCATGCGAGGAGCTTTGCATATTTTGGTTCACGATGAAGATGGTGATTTTTTATTGTTGTTGAGGAGGCACGATTCTTGGTTGGTTTCTGTTTGCAAGTGAATCTGGGCTTGATGATGAACGCAGAACCGGAGATGCTTCCATGATTGACGATATGCCAATTTGAAACAAAAACCCCAATTCTTTAATTTTTTGATTAACTTCACTAATAAAAGGCACATGACAAATTAGAGCCACCTGAAAGCTTCTTTGCATGCCACGTAACAAATAAAAGCCACATCAGCTTCACAGATCAGCTATAAGTTAACCCCGTTAACTTGATTTGACGACAGAGGTTAATTTCTTTCAATTTTTCAATCTTAGGGACTTAATTGGTAAAAATATTAAGACGGAGACTAAATTGGGACAAAAACACGAAAATAGGAACATTTGAATGGGTTTAACCTAATTTGAACGCACTGATTCAATTGAATAATGACTAAAAATATAATAACCAAATACATTTAATAGAAAAGGAATTCAGCATTGAAAAATACATAGCATTTTTTAAAATACATAATTACAATTTTTCTATGTTTTTAGTCAATATATAATTAATTTTAGGAGTACAATAACTATTAATATCTACCAATACTACAATATATTATAAATAAAACAAATTTGATAGCTCAAGGGAAATGAAATCCTTCATCACAGTCTTCTATCAACAAAATAATCAGAAACAAGACACTCATATTACAACTAAACTTGGAATTAAATATCCATAAGGTACATACAACACATTCATATTAGAACTAAACTTTGAATCAAATCCCCCATGCAGTGCAAAGTGATAAAGTGATAAGGTTCTTGCTTAACTTCTTTTGTTTTCAATGAAGGCACAATTAAATTTGAACAAGGTGCACAAGAAGACAACCCCAAGTCATGCAACCATTCTCAAAAGCCATTGAGGCTTTCCTATTAATAACACACAACATCCCATTCCCATTCCAAATACCATTCCACATCCATATCCTATAGCCACCGGTTTCCATCCAAATCCATATCCATGTTCTCTCTTAAAGGGCACTGAAGGTGGAGAATGTTCTTCATTGTCCTTGCTGCATTTTTTTGTCAATGGGAACCCACATAACCCAGAGTTTCCCTTAAAGGAATCATTGGAAAATGTATTGAATTGTTTTCCTTGAGGTATTTCTCCCACCATATGATTATTGGAAATATTCAGAACTTCCAGAAAGTTCAAATTGGTTAGTTCTGTAGGAATCATACCAGTAAGCATATTTGAGGACAGATCTAATGATTCTAAGTTTTTCAAATTTCCCAGGGATTGGGGAATAGGACCACTAAGTATGTTATGAGAAAGGTTGATCGCTTTAAGAGCATGAAGCTCTCCAATCACATTTGGAATCTCTCCTTCAAATCTGTTTTTTGATAAATCGATGCTCACAAAGTCTCTTCGAATTTTCTCCATTGTCACAACGATTGATTTTGTTGTTATAGTCAAATATTCATCTTTTACTTTTCGAAAAGATGAATAAGTTCCAATGTATTCCTCATTTTCATCTTGAACAACAGTCTTCATGGCTTCGAACTTTCTTATGTAGAGCTTTGGTATTGGGCCGCTGAAGTTGTTGGAAGAAATATCAAGTATAACTAAATTGGCAAATCCATGTTTGCTCTTTAAATTTTCAATGGGGCCATGAAACTTATTGGCTCGCAAAACCAATAATCTTAAATGTGATAGACCTTGAAGCCAATGAGGAAAGGTATCTTCTAATTGATTGTTGGCAAGATCTAAACTCACTAGAGTACTGCAATTGGACATAGATTCTGGCAAAGAACCTTTTAATTGGTTGTCATTGAGATTCAGAATTCTGAGCCAACTGTTCTTTGAAAAGCCACTTGGCAAAGTGCCATGAAGTTTGTTGTGTTGTAGATCCAAAACAGAAAGTATAATGATGAGTTAGCAAGGCATTGTGGAATGATGCCCGTCAACTTGTTATGTGACAAGTTGAGATACTCAATTGAACTTACATTACAAATTGAGGAAGAGAAACCACCAGTGATTTTGTTAAAACTAAAATCAAGATAATGAAGTTGTTGGTTCCATGAAAATTGGTCCAGTGATTGCTCCAATTGGTTGTGAGAGAGGTCCAACATAGATAATGAGCTAATTTTGGGTAACCAATTGGGAATTTTTCCTTTGATTTTGTTATTGGATAAAAATAGAAGTTGTAATATTGGTACTTTTCCTGATAACTTTGGAAATTCAGTTAAACTCGTAGAAGATAGGTCCAAATTGTCTAACGAGGAAAAAGTACAGTTGACATTGGATTCAAAATTAAGGAAAAACTGATTGGAAAGATTAAGATATTCCAAATTTGGAAGCTTACAGAAAAGTGGAAAGTGAACATATCCACTTAAGTTGTTTGATGATAGATCTAAGTAAGTAAGATTTACAGGACTGAAAATTGTTTCTGGAATATTACGTTGTAGCTTGTTGTAGGACAAATTTATAATCTGCAAGGAATATGATGATTCTTCACTTAGAAGCCCTGTGAACTTATTTGTTGACAAATCTAAAGTGACCAAAGATGGCAAAGATAAACACCATGAAGGAATTGTCCCATTCAGCAAGTTGTTATCAAATGATAAGTTAATTAGACTCGAAAATCCTGTTATATTTTTGGGCAAAGGACCCTGTAATTTATTAAAAGAAAATATCAGTTCAAAAAGTTGAGTTAAGTCAAACAATGAAGATGGGATTTTTCCTTCAAAATTGTTATGCGAAAGATCAAGAACTGACAATTTGGTTAGCCCGACAAACACGTCTGGGATTTGACCACTGAATTTATTTCTCGAAAGATACAAGAGAGTGAGATGTTGAAGATTTGAAAGTGTTGATGGCAACTCACCTCCTAAATTGTTAACACTGAAATCCAATTCTCTAAATTTGTTTGATTGAGGAAAGACATTTGGGATTTCACCACTAAGATTATTACAATTGATATTGAGAAAAGAAAGACGTGGAAGGGTTAGGAGTGAGGATGGGATTGAATCCACAAGAGAGTTATGTGAAAGATCTAGGAATGTAAGATGTGATAGGTTAGAGAAGGAGGGAGGGATTGAATCCACAAGAGAGTTATAGGAGAGGTCTAATGAAGTAAGATGTGAGATGTTAGAGAAGGAGGGAGGGATTGAATCCACAAGAGAGTTAAATGAAAGATCTAGGAAAGTAAGATGTGAGAAGTTAGAGAAGGAGAGAGGGATTGACCCTTGGAGTTGAGAACTTGAAAGATCTAAGATATTAAGAGAAGAAGTGCTACAACCAACTTTTGGAAGGTGGGTTTGAAGGTACAGATTATATGAAAGATCGAGGTGTTGAAGATTTGGTAAACAAAAGATACCATATGTCAAGTTTTCTCTTAGCTGAGTCCTTTGAAGACTAAGAATGACTAAGGAGGAAGACAAATTGAGAATGTTGATTGAAATTGAAGACATGTCTGTATCATCCAGAACAAGCTCTTTTAAATCTGTTGCATTTTGGAGTAGTCTCTTCCAAGGGCCTTCTTTCCACTTTAAACCATAGTTATGAGAAAGATCCAGGGAGGCTAGTTTTGTAAGGTGTGAGATTTGGGAAGGAATTTCACCATGGAAGTTAGAAGCAGATAAGTTAAGGTGTGTGAGGCTGGCAAACCGACCAAAGAAATGAAAAATGAGATTGATAGAAATGATTGAAAGCAAGGTTGAGTGATTGGAGATGAGAAAGAAGGAAAACTGTACTGTTTGAATGGATATGGCCATGAAGGCCACTGCAAGCAAGGTCGAGGCTAATCACATGACCAGAGATGGGGTGACAGGTGACTCCAACCCAAGAACAGCAATCTGTCTCATTTTTCCATGTTGCTGTCTTTGGATAATAACAGTCATCATCAGTAATAGTAGTAAAGGAGTTCTTGAAGTGATGCAAGAGAAAGGCGTCATAAGGGTGGCATAAGGAATGAGAGGATGAAAAATGAAAAAGTAAAAAGAGAAAGAACCATCTCATCCATAACTCCATTACTTCTAACTCTCTCAAGTCTGTGTGGTTTGATAGATTGTGTTGAAGACTATATATGGGGGATCACAACATAACAGGATGTGCGCAAAGTTATGCTTTAATTTTGTCGTGGACCCACCTTGATACTTCAGCAACACATGTCTCACGCAAACAACTTCAACCACACATGTCTCACTTCAACAACACATGTCTCATGCAAACGTTAATTTTCTGACCGTTTACATACTCTGTCAACTTTGACTTTTCTGCTTCGTGTCTTCAATTTTCGCTTTTTATTTTTCTCCGTTTAAAATGTATTTTTCAAGCTTTGAGTGAATGATAGTGTTAGCAAATACTTGATTTTTTTTTATATAAAAAGGATGAAATATTTTATCAAATTTATTGATATCGACAAATTTTTTACAGTTCATAAACTTTTAGTTTCTTAAAATTTTTATATAAACTTATCTTTTAATTTTAAATTA
Source organism: Vigna mungo (assembly GCA_036885675.1). NCBI lineage: Eukaryota > Viridiplantae > Streptophyta > Magnoliopsida > Fabales > Fabaceae > Vigna > Vigna mungo. The sequence continues at coordinate 34,583,836 of CP144697.1, forward strand.
CTTTTATTAAAAGAGTAGAAATACTAATTCATTTCTAGAAGTTATTTTATTTTATTTTTTGACATTTTTATCAAATAAACTTAGTCTACATCAATTGAGTTGCAGTACAAATTAATTAGAATATTCACTAGCAGACAATTGTGACTTATTTGTATTATATCAGATGACTAATTTTTCTGTATTATTTTAACCATACCTATATCATAAAGGAGTTTATTCTTTTTAAAACAATATTGAAATAAATAGTAGGAAAAACAAAAGTAATACGTAGACTAGCTATCTAGCAGGAAGCAAGGCTCTTTCTTTCTTGAATCACTCCCTTGATTTGACGTAGAAGGATAGAGCGAGCTAGGGTTGGCTCACGTTTGCTCACTGCTACTATGCTTTTTTTCTCCCCTTAGACTTAACCTTAAATATCATTTGAAGCCCACTCGCCTTACCCTCTGAATGGATCTGAAAATAATCTCCCATTTGCTCCAGATATTCAGTGTTAAAAACCCACCCAAGGTTTCTTTTCTAGGTTTAGATTACCTTCCTAAAATAACCAGTAACAGGCCTTCTCGGCCAATCCGCATGCACACGCATCCCTTCCAATTAGAAAAAAAAAAGGCAAAGAAGTAGGGATCCTTTTTTAGGCCAAGGTGATTTTCAATTGTTTATACACACTCATTCACACCCGTTCACATATGTACACACAAGCACTAGGCCAAGTCCTTTTGAATGATTTAAAAACATCCATGCATTATAGACACAACCACTGCTCAAGGTTGATTTCAATGATTTAAAAACACAAACAATAATATTAAATCTTATTAAAGACATTTTCAAAATTTAAAATAAAAATTAATATTTATTTTCTTCTTGATATTTTCTTCACTCAATAATCTACTTTAATAATTATTGAATATCATAATGAAATAAGAAAATATTTTTATTTTATACAGATCTTATAAGTGGTGTATATATCTTTTGATGTCAAACATTTTTTAAAATTTATAATTTTAACTGCCATAAATATCATATTTTGTAGTGTCACCATTCAATTGGTATGGTATTTGTCTTTGTGGAATGTTGTGATTTGATTTATAAAGCATATTTTATACATATTCTTCATTTGGTGATTTTAACATTCGTGACACCCACCATTATCATTGTGTTCATATTTATACTGTATGTATCATCTCCACATTTTATTATAATTTGGTTACCAACATCCATGATAACATTTATGTTTCTTAACAAATTAATCAATCAACAATTTGTCGAGACTCTTAAAAAAATATATATTTTTTGGGTCCTGTTAAATCTTGAAAAAGGGTTCGAGGGATATCTAACTTGTCAGTAATCCATAAAGAAAAAAAAAAAAGCAGTTATGAATGGATTTTTGCCTTCAGTAAATTCAGTTTGTTTTTGTAGTACAATCAACATAGTGTCATCAACATATATTACAAAAGCTATAAAGTTTGGAAAATGGATGTGATGATTGTGACTTTGAAGTTGTGAAGAAAGGCGAATCGTTTGACGAGTTCAATGACTAGAATGAAATAATCTAAACTTGGACTTGAAACGAGAACCATACGTGAGTTTTGATATTTCCATAAAGTGATTATGATAAGTACTAAAAAAAACTCCAAAATTTACATTGGTTCTCTTTTAGACAAAGTAAATTCACATATCTTATACCTTTAATGAACATAAATTTATGTTGAAATTTTAACATGTATAAATATAAGTCTTCCAATATTACATCTGACATATAATAAACGTAAAAAATAAAAATAACATACGTAAAAAAGTTTTTTTTGGTTAAAATATATATAATAAGTCCTTTTATTAGTGAATAGATTGAATATTAAATTAATAAGTATCTTAAAATTTTACTATTAAAATAGAAATCAAATAATAAAAGGAGAATGCCAATTTTCTTAACACTAATATAATAATAGAAAGGTTTAATCCCTCCAATGATCCTCATATTTGTGTACAAATCTCAGTCTGATCTTCAAATTTTGAACTGTCTCAATTGGGTCATAATTTTTGTAAAAATGGACACATTTTACTTTAACCGTTAAGTGGTATTGTTTGATTAGATGAAATTTTTATTTAAATTAAAAAATTATGACGTGGCAAAATTGAATTGAGTAAAACATTTTTACTGAAATAAGAGTACAGAAAGAGAATTAGGGATTTAGTCAGTGGAAGAAGAGGAATTGGAATCCTAGAGAAGACAAAGAGAATCAACTGCATTCTACCAATTCGAAACCCATTAGAGTTTTTCGCCTCTCCCACCAGACCAATTGGTCTCTGCATCCTCCACTTGAATCTAAAAGGGAACCAGAGGAATCCATAAGCGCTCATCTCCTCCGTTCATGTGCGTCTGCCTCAGCCTCCACCCAATCGACCGCCGCGACCTCATCACATTTCACTTATTCCTCCACCATCAAACCCCCCGACTCACACCTTTTCTCCCTCTCAAACTAAAAAATGTCGCCGAACACCCCTTCTCCTCCGTTTGTGTTCCAAACCAGAAAATTTATTTTTACCTGCAAGATGAACAACACAGGTTATTGGTAGGGTGTCGTATGGTGACAACGATACACGAAAAGGAGAAGAAGATGTGTGCAATGTAGAATATTGGTAGGGACAAATCAGATATGAAAGATCGATGTTTTTGTAAAAAAACTCAGAGATGTCCACGAAAAGCGTGATTCAATGGTAAAATTAAAAGTTTGTTGTTGTTATTGGCAGCAAGAGAAAATTTGAGAGAGAACAACGAAGGGATATTGAAATTCTGTCGGGATAAGATCAAATCTGTGTTGATCTTCTTCTACTTTAATGGGTTCTGGTGAAAATGATTCATCTGCAGATTGGGGTACACAATAAACATCGAGCATATTAGGGTAAAATGTGTCCATTTTTACAAAAATTATGACCCAATTGAGACAGTTCAAAACTTGAGGACCAAACTGAGATTTGCACACAAATATGAGGATCATTGGAGGGATTAAGCCTAATAGAAATAAGAAAAACACGATTATATCTTTATTTTCATCTTAAAATAAGATCTGATGTAGAAGTCAATCCTGTCAAAATTGAGATTTCATAGGTGAAAGTTTAGTTAGAAATATTATTTTGAGATTTTATACTATTTTTTTAAAGAAATTATTTCTTCAATTTTTATTTTATAATAAATCTTAATTTAAAATTTTAATTAAATCTTTTAAGTCTCCCTTCATAATTTTTCAAGAAAAGATAATTTAAAATATACTCACTAGTGAGGGTAAACGACAAGCTTATTTTCGCCCATATTCCTGAACCGAGGCATATATAGGCAAGGTAAAAAGTCTACCCTTTTATGCCTTGGTTTAGAACCGAGACATAAAAGGGTAGGATTTTGTCTCGATTTAAAGGTAACCGAAGCAGTACGGTTTTTGGATTTTTTAATTTTTTTTCTCGAACAACTTTACGCCTCGGTTCCTTTTGAACCGATGCAGCATGTCGGCCTCTACTGCCTCGGTTAGGACCTACACTGAGGCAGTAGAGTGTTTTTTATTTGTATTTTTTGCTTTTTTGCCAGACTTTCTGCCTTGGTTGTGGCCTGAATCGATGCCATAGAGGCGTATTTCCTTGTTTTTTTCAAGAGCAGGTCTATTTCTGCAACATTTCCAACTGCAAAAATAGACCTGCATATAATTTTACAACCAGAACAATCCAAAAGCATATATTTTCAATAAAAATTATATTAAAACATAAATTTATTCAATGTAATCATAAGTCAACTTCTTAGAAGCATAAATCAATTCAATGTAATCATAAATCAACTTTGAAGCATAAATCAATCCAATGTACAAAGTTAAACTAATAACAATGTACAAAAAACATAAAACAACTTAGAAGCATAAACTTAGAACTTACTATATCCTAATATCTACTACATACTATTATATATTTCAATTACATATTTAGTCAGTGCTTTCCTCACGAGTTTAAGTGACTTCTCTGAAATTGGAGTAGTCATATTATATATCTGCATAAAACACAATGATTTCAATTAGTGTATATGAAATCTAAACTATAGAGAAAATAAAATTCAAACCTAAATATTACCGTTTCCCATCCACTGGTGTAATATGCACGAATAATGGTCACCATTCAATACATGATGTAGTAACCACACATGTTTTGTCTATTACACTACAATATATCATCATAATTATAAAATGTTAATTAACATTATTGGAATACAAAATGTAACAAAGATGGACTAAAATACTAAACTTTAAGGGTCATCCATGTAAGCTTTTTAGCTGTAGCAGTAGATCTCCTAGACAACATCATATGTGCTGCTAGGGAACTATTAAAAAAATTGCTTTAGTATAAATTTATATAACAAAGAAAGTTAAAACATTGATGTTCTTACCAATCTACTACTTGTCAAGAGGGCTGGGAGGAGACTTATCCAATGAACAAAATAATCAAATCTGTTATTCAAAAACATAAAATAACTTTAAAACAAATAAATCTCATCAACAAAATTTCCCGTTCTCTCGTCGTGCTACTCCTGTCTTGCCTTATCTGCACTGCTATCTACTCCCGTACAAGTACGACCATCGTAGGTGGAACCACAACCACAAAAGTAAAGGGTGAGTAACTAAGAACATAACATAGCATACAATTCAGTAATAACATCATCAAAACACATACTATATCGGTCATTACATCATATTATCTCTCAATACTCAATTCATAACTCTGACATCACACTACGTCTTCATGCTCAACTCTAACACAGACTAAAATACTCATTATATTACAATACATCCCAGTATTCAACTCAAAATAGAGTGATTCAAACCTGTTTACCAAAACAAGGCGATTCGAGCCGTCTTCCATCGCAACTTCAGACCTATCTCCCCGACTTCTCAAGGAATTACGAGTAAAAACTTTGGTCAGGCGCACCCACTGAGCACTATACTCACATGAGCCGAAGTCATTGAGCGAGACATCCAACCCTCTCATTCCTCGTGCACGAGGAAGGGTGACACTCAAATCTCTGTCTCCGCAGAGACCCAACATTTTATCGTATACTAATAAGAAATCAATCGCTCAACAAAACTCTAAGGAAATAACAAACGCTTGCTCTCACAACCACACCATCACGATCATACATATTTCATAACACCGTGCCCAAAATCAATCAATCTCATAAATCAACAATTTATTTAAAATTCACCACTATTTTAAATAAAATAATTTTCACAAATAAATAAATTAACTAATTTCCACAACTCAGTAAATAAATTAATTTTAACAACTCTCTAATTTAAATATTTCACTGCTGACGCAACCCTGCGTTCTTTTAATAATTTCACAAAGCAACACCTTTCTTTAATACACCCATTTTTCTCTTACTTACACTCCCTTTTAAATTTACCAACCCAAGTGGACCCCACTAACCTTTTTAACATTAAAACAATATCCATATTTTTCTCTCACCACGTGGACCCCACTTAAATTACTCTTTTCTCACAAAAACTTTCTTTCACTCTACCTTTTTTTCTACTTTTACGTGACTATTCTCCTCCTCCCTCTCTCTTCCTCTTTTGTTTTCATTTAAATACTCAAAGTTTCACTTTTTCTATTTTTCTCTCAAAAATCGTGAACCCTACCCTTTATCCACTACACTTTCTATCTCAAATTCACTTTTTCTATCTTTCCTACCCAATGTTATTTACGTAACACTCTCTCCATCCCATTTTACATTTCCAATCTTCTCTCTCTTTACCATTTAATGCTCACGGTCCATACCTCCATCACACACTCTTTTCTTTTGTTTTTTTTTTCCTCACCCAAGCTTCGCACCCTTACGTAAACACACCCAATTCTAGAGCCGTCAAAATAGGTCACAACCCGCTGGCCAACCCGGCTCGTCACGGGTTCGGGTCAGGTTGGGTTTGAAAAATACAACCCACCTATATGCGGGTCAGATTTCAACCCGGCTCATCTAGACCCGTCTCATGCGGGTTGAACCCGTGGTGAGTTGGGTTGGCCCACCAACCCACCTAGCTAATTTTATTTTTTTAATTTATTATTTTATTTATGAAACCCTATAAAATAAAATACTCTCTTCACTCACTGTGTATACCAAAAAAGTAACCTTTGCTCTCACAAATCACTCTCACGGTACTTGCTCTAATTTGACGGTGCTCTCACTCTCACTTCACTGAAATTCTTCAAGGAGCAGTTAAAACACCCTTCCTTTTTTCTTCTCTTTTCTCCACATTTTTGTTTTCTCACTTCTCTTTCTTTTTCTTCAAAAACCCTATAGTGACAAAAATAGGGGTTTGCGAATTTGTTTTTTGTTGTGGGGGATTTGAAGAAATGGAATGGTTTTTTTCTTGTTCTGACATGCTTATATCTGAGTTTGTTCATTTTATTTAAACAATTTGATTATACATTATTTGAACAAGCTGCTTTTGATATCTTTGAATTTGGGAAATTATGTTAGAGATTATACTATTAATTTTTTGTTGATGTTGTTGAGTACTGGTTCTTTTTTTATATGTTTGAATTTGGATTATATTGTACTTTTTATTATTATTTTGAATTGTCTTTAACATAATTTTTTGGGAGTAAAATTTGTTTAAATTTAAATTACATAAAGTTTGTATTTTTTTATTTTAAAAAAATGTAATTAAATGGGCTAGTGAGCTAACCCGTTTACCCACCAACTCGTTGTGGGTCGGGCCGGGTTCAAGTTTTTTTGGCTCGCTAATAAATGAGCCGGGTTGGGTTGGCTCGCTAAGTGACCAACCCGTGGTGGGCCGAGCCGGGTCGGGCCGGGTTACCCGTTTTGACAGCTCTACCCAATTCACACAATGCATTTTGGAAAACGTTTGTTTAACAATGCTTTTTTGCCAATGATTTGACAACGCCACGTGGTTGTTGTCCATTGGTTGTTTTTTAAAAAAATAAAAACAATACTTAAATGGTCAGAGGAGGGTATATTTGGAATGGAGAAAATATGAAATTTGGTTTCGTGGTTTCAATATTCATCCTTCATTTTCAGTTTCGTGTTATCTGTTGCTCACATCACTTGCTTCCTCTCATCTCTCTCAGTTGCTTTCATCTTTGTCGGTTACCCTAATCTCTCTCTTGCTCTCATCTTTTGGTTGCTTTCATTACTAGCTTGCGATCATCAGTCTCATCTTCGAAACCATAGTCATTTATAATCTCGCTTGTTGTCATCTCTCTCGCTTGCTGTCATTGCTCTGTTGGACGTCCGTCTCGCTTGTTGTGCCCTGTCCCTATCGTTGTAGTGGTGTTATTTGGCAAGTAGAAGTTGAGGAACCCTACCCATGTTTTAGAGAATTGTTTTTAGCGTGTTGCGCCAACCCTAACCATGTTCTCCACTATTTTTTTTTGTTTTTTTATATAACTGCAGGTTAATGGCAGCCCAAAACCCGAGAGTAAGATGAAGTTTTTTTGTTGTTGTAGTTGATGTTTTATCCTCTCATTGTTGAATAATAATAATGTTTTTTTAATGTTGTGTAGTAGCTCCTTTGAATCTCGATGGATTCATCAAATGAATGGCTTACTCAGAGACGTTCATGTAGAGCGCATTAGGATGACACCATTTAGGTGGTGTTTGCATGTACTTAGCCCTTTGGAGGTGATGTCATCAACCGCATCAAACAACTCCAGACATTCATTGGTACAAGATTTGACGCCTTGGAAACGCGAGTTGGGAAAATAGAGGAACAATTGCAATACTCCCGCACCTTCTATGATAACGAACCTCGTAGTTAGAATTTGATGTTTAGTTGTATTGACTTTGAGTAGGAACATTTATACAAAGAAACACACTGCATTCGAAAATCACAAGTGCACTTCCAAAATTTAAGCAAAATTTGGTGGTTGAATGGGTGATTCTGCATATAGTCTTGCAAATGACCATTTGAACAGTGCACACAAGCTTAAAATATTAAAATAAACTTGTTCAAACATTCACCATACACAAAAATAGTTGGATGCAGCAAATGACGGTAGCAGTAGCTAATTATGCAGAAAAATGCACTGAAAACTGAAATTGAACTATGGTCACCCAGGTTATCATAGATGGCTCCTGCTGACCAATTACTTGTCCAAAACCCAAAATACACTCGCGTAAACGATTACAAATGGTCTAAGAACTTCACCTAAGTGGTTGATTTCATAAAAATGGTCTAAGAACTTCACCATGATAGGATCCCCCAAACCTGACCTCCAAGCATAAAAACACACTTAAACAACAAATTCAACTTAAAATCACTGGACTTGTGTAAAAAAACACTGCAATTGAATTGTGGTCACCTAGGTTACCATAGGTGGTTCCTTATGTTCAATTAGTTGTCCAAAACTCAAAATACACTCGCATAATTGTTTACCAGGCTCTGGTAAACGATTACAAGGTTGTTTTTGGGTGCACTGGTCTAAGACCTTCACCTAAGTGGCTAATCCCATCAAAAGTGGTCCCTTACACCATCATGGGCTTCCCCAAACATGACCTCCAGCCATATACGTACACCTAAACAACAAATTCAACTTCAAATCATTGGACCTGTGTCAAAAAACACTGGAATGGAACTGTGGTCACCCAGGTCACTCAGGTTACCACAGGTGGCTCCTGAAGTGCAACTACTTGTCCAAAAACCAAAATTCACTAATGTAATTGTTTACCAGGCTATCGTAAATGATTACAAAGGTCATTTTTGCTACATAGTTTACAAGACTTCACCTAAATTGGTAAAAAAGTCCATCAGTTTAAAACACTTATTCATATACCACGTTCCTTTGTCATCATAAAACACACAACTTAAATACATTGTCATTGCACATAAACATATCTTTAAATCAATCATCTTTCCAATAACTTTGTATACATATCTCAATGTTTGTCACAGTTTCTTCATATATATAATTGTTTCTTACAATCTGTACATATAATAATTTTCTTGGAAAAAATACACATTCCTCTAAAAACAAACTACATTTCTACAAAGGGAAATAATCCTACAATAATCCATACTCCGCTAGCGCATCAATTATTTTTATGTTCTCGTTGTCCAGGATCCAATCACGTACATACTATTTTCTAATTCCAAGCAAATCCTCCTGAAATTAAAATATTGCAATTTCAAATTTAACACAATCATGAAGCATTACTAACAATCATATTCTTACTTACATTCGTATATTGCGGCATGTTTTTCCATTGTATTTCTCCTCTCCATCCCAAATTTCCATTGCTTTGAACATGATAACTCTACAATCATGTCTCAAACAATACAACCAAAACATAAACCACAGATCATAACCTACATCATTTACAACAACAAAAATATAAAGACGAACGGTCAATTAACCCAAAAACATAACTCAAGGACGAAAATGGAGAGAAGAGAAGAGAAGAACACATTTACCTTCCTCGAAGAACCAAGCTCACCCGCCATTGTCATTTCGCACAATACCGTCAACGAAGAAGACGTCCACCGAAAAAGAAGAGAGCCACGACGGAGAGGGAAAACCAGGAGGGAGAACGAGGAAGCAGAGGGAGAATGAGGAGGAAGAGGGAGAGCGCGGAGGAAAAGGGAGAACACGGAGGAAGCACGTTGATTGCTAATGAAACAAGGAAGGGTATTTTTGGAATCCTAAAATGCAGAAACCTTATTCAATTTCCCACTCAGTTTTTAAAATAAAAAAAAATTAAAACGACCCAATAGAATGTTGACACGTGGCGTTGTCAAATTGTTGTTAAAAACGCGTTGTCAAAATAACGGGATCCATGCATTTTTCTTTCTCCTCTCTCCTCTATTTCCAATTTACGTAGCCTATCACCCACACACACCACCATTTTTATTTTATCTCTCGATGACTTTTCAATCCCAAAACCTCTCTCCCATTTTACGTCAAACACCATGCTCTCATCACCATCTTTCTTTCTCTTTTTTTTTTCTTCAACACTTACGTCAACCTTCCTCCCTTGCCACCGAGCTTCTTCTTTCTTCACCATTTTAATCAACCTTCATGTACCCCGACTCACTAAACATGACTTTCACTCCTCTCATTCTCATAACTCACTCTTTTCTCTTCCAACAATGGAAGAGTACTCTCAATACCCTCCTACCCACACTCTTGGTCAAATAGTGTAGATAAATGCCCCACAATATATATATATATATATATATATATATATATATATATATAATTCATGCAAGGTGACAATAAACAAGACATACCATAAAACATGATTTTAAGTGTACCCATGACATTTTTCATACACAAACAACACCCCAATTCACCCAACATGTATACCCATTCCAACAACACCTTTTTCATAAAATATAACCATGTATAGTCCATTATATAGCCCATATAGTAGAAAAACGAAAATAAACATGTATACCCCTTTACACAACAACACCTTTTGGAAAGCTAGCATGTACAACCCAAGGTACACCCCTTTACCATACCAAAACGAAAATGAACAAGTGCCCAGGCACAATTCCCTCCATGCAACAACACATGAAAATTGAACAGAAAATAAAAGTGCATGCATCAACATGTTATTTTTTATCTCCTCAAAAGAAAGCAAATATGCAACATGTTAACTTTAATGTCACACAAAAAGAAGGAAGCATGCAACAACATTACCATGTTACCTTCTACCCATCATACACTATGTTATATCCCATGTTAAACCCCTTACCTCTAGTTCCAAGCAATCTTTCGAAGGTTCTTAGGTTTCCTTCCTTCACTAGAAACCAAGCTTTCACTCTTCTTTGCTTCCTACAAGTCACGTCCAAAACACCAAGGCTAGGGTGACTCTTTTCTTTTCTCTCACCAACTTGGTTGTTCTCCAAATGTGCCCCTCCAAAAATAACTCACGGTTCTCTCTCCCTTTTCCACTCTCACCAAGTTTGTAAAATAACCTCACTAACTTAAAATTACCCACTTATGTAGAACCACCCCTACACCTTTCTAACCCTTAACCACCCTATTCTAGGTCACTCTCAAAGACACCCCTTAACTCATTTCAGATTTTTCTCATTCCTAACTCCACATTAAAACAAATAAAACCTTTCTTTAATGTGTGTAAGTGGTAGGTTTAAAGTATGTTTAAGTGTCTCTATAATACCCATTTATGTAGCCTACAACTTTTATGAAATGGTAACTTCTCCAAGAAATTCAAAGGCCACTTCTAAACTTTCTAAGTCTAAGAAATCAAATGTCCACAACCATGCAAAAGTGAAAAAACAAATTAAAAAAAAAACTAATGGACCCAAGCAACTATTTCACGTGAATGAGAGGAGAATAAATGGAAAGTGAAACTCTCACGGTTTTATTTTTCAAAGCAACCAAAAAGTTTTTCTCTCTCCAACCATGCTATGTAAATGCATAAAATAAATTGAAAGTGCACCCATATACACTGCACACAAATGGTCAATTGAAGTTTTAATTCTCTCTTTCTTACCTCATGGTGGGACCCACACACCAAGATGGAAAATAAATAGAGCTAAGAGCCTTTTTTATCGTAGGAGGGTTTGAACTTAAAACCAAGCACACACCCCTCCCGTACCCACACAACAACCACTAGTTAGGCCAAGTCCATTCACTAATATAATAGCACAAACAATTATATTTAAATACTTTTTTAAGCTTTTTCGAAAATTAATATAAAATCATTATTACTTTAATTTTCTTCCCTTCCTTAAATATTTATCAACAACATTTCACATCACAATTTATTATCTAATACCACAAAAATAAAATACTTAAAGTAAGAAATCATTTTATTTATACGAGTCTTACATTCTCCCCTACTCCCAAAATTTTCGTCCTCAAAAATTAAGGCTACTATGCGAACAAATGCGGGTATTCTTTTCTCATAAACTCTTCAAGCTCCCAAGTCATCTCCTGAGTTTCCTCGTTCCATAACACCTTCACCATGCGAATTTCCTTTCCCCTTAAGTTCTTCGTTTGTTCATCCAACAATCTGACCGACCCCACTTCAACTGTGTGATCTTTAAGGACCTGTATATCATTAACCTCTAGCACATGAGTTAGAATCTGGAACTAATTCTTCAAAAAAAATCTGGAGATAATAAATAATTTTTGTATTGAATCTTAAACGGGAAACTAAGGCTAATTCTCAACAACAATATATATTCCAGTAAACAAATAATTACATATGAAAAATATAACAAAGTAAGCAAACAATATATTCAAGAAATCAAATAATTTCATATGCAACATACAATATATTGAAACAAATAATATATTCAACCAAACAAATAATTATATGTTTATATTAAAAGGAAAATTTTAAGAATTTACTTAGGAGTGTGAAAACCGGTCAACAATGGAGAGTGTCCACATTTTAGAAACTATAAAATCTCACCACAAAAACACAATATCTGAACAAAAACAAATAACACATTAATTAGTGACATTATCACAACAAAACTAATCTTATTTTTACTCATAAACTAAGTAATTTCTACAATTGACTACCTACATTCGTAGCATAAACTAAGCCTAGGCTTATAAACTATCTTACAATATAATGTATACTCTACTTGGACCCAAATATTCACAGTGGAAAACACAACAAAAAACTTTCACTTACCAAGCCAAGGAGGACCACGACAGCAACGGCGAGGACCGTGGGAGCGGCGACGACAAGAGTGTGGAGACAACATGGCGTGGTGGGGCAGCAAGAGCCAAGGAGGACCACGCGACGATGGCGGCAATGCGGCAACAACACTGTCTTGACCATGCGATGACGAGGCAATAGCAGCGAGGCAGTGGTTGGATGACAACATCGGCGATGGTGTTTGGAGATCTTGCGAAATTTGTGTTTTTTTTATATACATGAAAATTATGTTGTATAAAACAAATTATGTTATTGTTATTGAAAATGACATTATATTTTAATACAATAGTACATTAAAGGAAATATATCAACTAAATGATGTAAAACCACCAAGACTCTTATTATTTTTTATCTTTAATTATAAAATCATATTAAGGATAAATGGATGTAGAGTAGTACATTGAAGGAAACACATCGACTAAATAATGTACAACCACCATGACTCTTGTTATTTTTGTATCTTGAATATTGAATACTGATGGAACCAATTTATGTAAAATTCTTTTATACATATTATGTTTATTTATTAAATGACATACAGTTATGACATCACATGAGTCAAGTGAAAACATATTAGAATTAATTAATGAATTATAATTTTATTATGTGATTAATTTGAAATGTTATGAAGAGTTCAATTGTGATTTAATAAAATATAATTTTAATTGACTAATTTTATATTATTTTTCTTTGTTGTAGTATTTTTCTAATTGATATCAACAATATCATGACAATCAAATTATTGAAGTTACGGAATATAATTAGTACATGTTTATAGGTTATGTTATGGTGATGTACATGCTTATAGGGTATAAATAAGATATATATGTTATGGTTGTATATACGTCTTATAGAACAATGTCATGTCATGACACGTACTTGATGATTCAACGATAATATTTTAAAATATTATTGTACCAAAATTTTTTTTCATACATTGAAGTAATGAATATTCTTTTTGAGACTTGGTTTTGTCATATTTGTTTTAATATTTTATATATTTTTTTAATATTTTATATTTTTTTTATATAATAGAACCAATGCAAGTTTATATATAATAAAACTAATATTTTATATTTTTGAAAAAATATTTTATTAAAAAAATAATTTGTTTTTAAAAAATTTTTTTTTTTTTTGAAAAATTTAGACAAATAGATAGCGCTTATTTAGATAAATGCTATGACAATAGATAGCACTTATTTAAATAAGTGTTATCTATTAATAGATAGCGTAGACATATATAGCACTTTTTAAGCGTTATCTATGATAAAAAAAAAAGTGCTATCTATGTACATTTTTGTAATAGTGATATTAGAATTAATTAATGAATTATAATTTTATTATGTGATTAATTTGAAATGTTATGAAGAGTTCAATTGTGATTTAATAAAATATAAAAACCTATTAATACAGGAAGTTTTAATAAAATAAATTAAAAATAAAATTAAACTGACTTTTCTCTTGCCATATAATGAAATAAAGATATAATCATGTAACCATGTTTGTCCCCTTCTCTTCTTCCGGATCAAGTGCATCGGAGTTCTGAACGCATAAGTGTTTTAAAATGATCCATCCTAGATATATGCAGTACCAGAGAATATCAAAACTTAATGAAAGAAAAAAATATCACAAGAGAGGTTTACTATTAGTAAACTTAATCAAAGAATCAGAGATGGTTCACATCATACTTTCAATCTCATTTGGTTACGATAAAAGAGTTGGATCATAATCTTAAATACTTACGTGAATCATGGCAAACATGGTCATGAATGCTAACAACACTTATGAAAAGTTCCACGCAAGCCATTGAAAGTCTGAGATCCCAATCTGACCCTGACACAATGTCGTCGAAGTACAAAGTAAAACATTGAGTACCAGTGTCATTTAGGGTATCCAAACTAAACAAGTATCACTCAAGAGATTAGCTGGAAAACTTCACCACGGTTCAAAAACCAATAAAACCAGACCCAAAACATTGGCCAAATCAAACTAATCTGCCGAGAAATCGACAGAGCTCTTCATACAAAATGATTGGCCATCAAACAAAACCATCTAAGCAAAAAGGGAAGAAAGCAGAGAAAGAAGCAGGCCAACAAGAAAATCATATTGTGGTGCCTTGAAATTAGAAAACTAAAAAACCCTAGCAAAAACAAAAAGACGCTTACCTGTTTGCGGAAAACTCACGAAATCATCACACTAACGGGGTTTCTTCAAATCAACGCCAAAATCATTCGAATCCCATTCTGAAAAACAGCTTTGGCATAAGGTTCGATTGGGGTTTTTATACTCCTTTTTGGGTATTTTTGAGAATGAGTGTTAAGGTTCCGAAGTCAATGCTTTTGGAGGACCAGGAGTACTGGTTTTTGGAGAGCTGGGAGTGTTGGTTCCAGAATTTTGTGGGTGTTACTGGATTTAACACAATGGGGATTTTGGGAGACAGAACTTTAATTTAATTTTTTATTTTATTTTATCCATACAATAAATATAGTGTTATCAGTGGTTAGTGTTTTTTCACTTAATGACTCATTGGTAATTATTTTAGCTACATCACTTCTGTACAATTTTTATTTTTGGTAAATTCTATAGACTATGGTTAAATGGAGTTGTTGGAGTTTACAATTTCATCTTATCCACTCTTTCTTATCTACTCCTCTTATTTAATTCGCTTTGTTATCTAATTGTTATGCAAACTTTCTTAGTCTACCCTTAGTCCGATCTCTCGGAGAAAAGAGCCTATTACTAATTACTGGCTTGCTATCCCTAGCCTCCCCTAGTAATTAATAATGCATAATAAACAGAAGCAAAAACAATTGATCGTCCTACCCCCTATCCCTAGGTGGTATTGCTTAATCAAGGAATTTCCCCCAGTTCATGATAGTATCGTACGTTCCCGTATCAATAAAGACAAACAACGATTATCGAATGAGTTAAACGATAAAAGCTTTAAGCGCAGAAGAGAAACCCAACAATTGATAATCAAAGCATACGACAAGCATATAAATAAATAAGAGTTTCAATAAAAGAGAGTTTCAAAAGATTACATTGTTCCCCAACAACAAAAGGGTTTAGTTCGCCATTGTCATGGTGAAACTAGATGAAAAATGATGGAAGAATGGAAAAACAAACCCTAGATAAGATAAAAAGGAGCCTAAGCATCCAAGAGATATTCTCCAAAGAGTGAAAAGTAGGTCTGGCCGCCCTCTTCTGTCAAAAGAATGATTCTGAAATCGCAATAGGGCTATTTATAGCTGAGGAGCGTCACAGAAATCAGGCTCAAGCCCAGCAGACAACCGCCCAACGTCACACTTATGCCGCCCGGCGGTTTCTCCCTAATCGCGCCACCGCCCGGCGGTGGATTGGGCCGCACTGCGGTTTTCCTCTAATCGCAAAACCTCCTGGCTGCACCGCCAGGGCATGAGACAGTGGCTCCCCCTCGCATTTGGCCGCCCAACGTTGGATTTTGGGCGCTGGACGGTTCCTAGACTCTTCTTTCTTCATGTTTCTTCATTTTCCTTGAGTCTAAGACCTTCCATCTTCAATCTCATTCTTCATCTTTATGAAAAATGCTGCAAAATAATGCAAAACAAGCATAATATCGCTAAAAACAACTTTTGACTCTTAACTGACTCAACAACGTGTTTTGCTTGATTCGAAGCTCATTCTAAGCCTTATTGGGTGTATTTTGGTCTCAAATGAAACATGAAAATAACTGTTTTTTAAACCGTTATCAGGGGGATAGTTTCCGGCGGTTTTATAAACCCTGGAAAATTTCTAACGTTTTAACAAAACCACCCCTAAATATTTTTGAATAATTCCTAAATATCTATCTACCTCGCATCTTTCCTCTACCTTAATCATTTCCTTTATTATCTAATTTTCCTCAAATCCTATTTTCTCGTTCTCTGCCTTCATTTCTGATAACTCTCAATATTTTCATATTTTTTTTGTGTTTAGAAGTACTTGTTACTGTATTTTAGTTTTTAATTGTTTAGACTTAGGTTAGTTTTATGTTTTTCTTTAAATTCTTTAGTTTTGTATAATTTTAGTTAAAAATAGATTTTTAGTGTATTTTTAGTACACCTGTAAATAATTAGAAAATTTATATTTTTTTAGAAAATCTTTTTGTAAAAAAATTCTTTTCTTTCATTTGATTTTTCTTTTCTTTCTTTAATTTTGAATTTTTTTTATTGTAGATTGGGCCTTGGTTGGGCCGTTGTTGCTGCCACATTGGGATTAAAAGAAAGCAGCTTGGGCTGCTGAAATTGAAGCATTATTGTGTTGGAAATATTGTTGAATGTAATGATTGGGCCTTTAATTGGCTACAGGAGCAAAAATCTGGCTGCACTGCTGAAACTGCAGATTGGGCCAACATTGGTGCCATTTCAGTTGGAATTGAGTGCATTGGTTGGGCCGTGCAAGGCTATTTCGCTGGGCTGATCTCCAACTAACTAGAACGCAGGAGCCAATTAATGAAACAGTGAGTTTCGTTGTTGCTGCTTAGGGGGTCATTGGCTATGTTTCATTTAGGCAGAAACATCATCTCTGGCAGAGAGAGAAAGAGACAGAGAGAGAGCATTCTCGAGCAATTCATTTGAGAGAAGAGAAGGAACCACGTGTTAGGGTTCAAAGGAGCTCACGTCTTGATCGAAGATGAACCGGCGAAGATGGATGCTAATCCGAGGGCTTAAACAGAAGGATGAACATTGGCCGTCGGATAAAGCTAACAGCGCGTAAAGCAAGTTTCTTTTCCTTTTTTCTTTTCTCTTTCATTTTCAACCCTATATAAAAGGGTGCTGCTACCATGTAAAAGGGACTTTTACGCCCTTTACTTTACTCTAAAGTTTACGTTCCTTAGATTAGGGTTTTACTCGATTTTGTGGAGTAGGGATTTTGTTACTGGATTTCACGAAGGAATTCACGAGAGTGACATAAGTGAGTTTTCTCTGCGGATTCTGGTAAAATTGTAATCGTAGGTGTTGTTTTTAATTTTTTGTTTCAATTTCTATTTTCTGTTTTTCTTGTGTGTTTTGATTTGAGGAAAATTGATTTGAACTCGGAAATCTGCATACTGTAATTCCTTTTTGGAATTATACGACCCCGAGGTGGGCGTAAATGAATGAGATGTCTTCTTGAGACAAATAGGAGTTCAATTAATGAAAAAATATTTTAACTCATTGTTTTAGTAATTTTCTGTCTGTGAGTTTCATTTGTAGATTTTTGATAAAATTAAATTGAATCTATTTTGATTTGGTAAATAAATTGATTGTTATTCATTTTAAGTTCTATATTAGAACTTTAGACCCCAAGGTGGGCATATTATGAACGGGATGTCTTCCTGTATAATAATCAATCACTTGATACGCGATTTCAAGCAAATTTAGTTCAGCTTTGTGACTTTTATCCAATGAATTTGTTTTGTTTACTAGTTTAGGTTATGTTTTGTTTGTAATGGTTAGAGTTAGTTCTGATTCATGAGTTTTTCACCTGATTCTTTGATTTAATCATTAGTTCTAGGTATTTTCTTGTTAAGTTGATTCAATTTCTTTTGTTTTCCACTTTCAATATTTTAGTTTTGTTTCTTAGTTTCAATTATGAAATGATGATTATTTTTGCTTTAGTCTAGGATATGACATTATTGAAATTCTTTTTTCATTGCTTTTAGAATACATAAACTTTTGTTTTCAGATTCAAGTCATTCTTTCTTTGTACATAGTTAATCATAATATGATTAGTTTTAGTTTCTATTTTAGATATGAATAGATTCTATATGTTTTTTTTTTCTATTATTTTAGCTTAGGTTCTGTTTACTTACTTTCTTCTTTTCTTTTAATAGATTTTGTTTTTTTTTTTATTTTGATTCTTTCCCTTTTTAAATTTCAATTTAATTTCATTTCCCCACCTGTTTAGTAGTTAGTAAATAGAATAAAAGCAAGATCTAATTCTACATTTTAAACTTAATTTTAGTTGAGTCATTGGATTGATTCCCTGGTTATCCTATACTACATTAGTGGGGAGTAGGGTTTGTTGACTTTTTGCGCAACCAAAAAACCTTTCAACAAATGGTGTCGTTGCCAGGGTGATGGGCTGTCGCAACCCACACAAATTTAACGTGCAATTTAGAAATGCAGTATAATTAGGAAATGACTCCTAGGTCGTCTCTCAAGGACCAAATGTGGTTCGAGAATTAGGTCAAACACGAAATGGGGGGGGTTTGTGAAAACGTTGTGGTGAATACGGATGAATAAAATCAAAACACTGACGCAAACAACCATGTAAACACAGATGCAAACACGGTTTCAAAGACAGAATGAAAACGGTCGGTCATTAACTCAATCACTATGCTTCCAATCACAAATTAACACAACATAGGAGCTAGTCAAACCTCTAATCCAACACAGTTAACCAACTAAGAAAAGACTAATCATGTTTTCATAAAAGCGAACTAAGCGAACGCAATGTTAACATCAAATCCAATTTACACCATGCAGTTTCATCAACTAAGAGAAGACTCAACACCAACTGAGCAACTAAGTGTATAGCCAATTGCAAGTGCAAATACAAATTTCATATTAACCAAGTCAGAGTGCCAAACACAATTACACTCCAGAAATCTCAAGGAAACAATGTAATTTTATTAATGACCAACCCGACTAACTTAAGCTAACATCACAACTAAATGAACACAATCAAACAGAACAGACATATAGTAAACGAAAACAATAAACAGAACATAATTGAAGGCATTGAAGTGAATGAAAACGTTAAACTAAACAAAATAAAATCAATCACTAAAGCAAAGAACCTATCTGCATTTGAATATTTATGCATTCTATACTAAGAAAATGGAACAACAAACAATCTTGGAATGAAGGTACCATCCAATCGGTGATAAGAACATGGTATCATAGACTAAGCTATCTATCTTAAACAAATAATAAAACGCCTAATTGCATCAGCTTGGAGGCACCGAGCTGGAATAAAAGCAAAGCCAAATTTGTGAAGCAATTGAGTGCAGGGGAAATGAAAAATGAAATATTTGGAATGAAACTCTAAAGGAAAAATGCATTAAATGCCTTTTGTAATTTGAAACGCAAAGCAGGTGGAATCAACTTTCAATTTGAAAAGTGCTTGAACAATATTAAAGCAACGCATAAATTAACCATACATTGGAAATTAGAAATGAAGTTGTAAAATTATTGAACCCATTTTCCGTGATGATAAACCATTAAAAACGCAAATGATTACAGCCATGTGCCTAGTCTAAAAACCAATTTGAATCATTGCTTCCAAGATATAAAATTGCTGCACCGTGAATGAAAAGAAAGCACCGTGAAGTTGTTCCCATCTCCCATGTGTCTCGTTCCAAAACATTGCCACCTCCAATTCTAAAAACCCAAAATACAATTCCTCAATCCATCACCGTGACACCACTCTTTGCTCCAAGAAAATTACTCAATCAAAAGCAAATGAATGTAGCACCTACCTTATAAATGAGTCCGTACATTTACTTCTACTCTCTATCTAATCACCTAGCTAAACACGTAACTACTTTTTCTAAAAGAAAAGAAATACTATGCTAAACATTCAAGAGCCTTGCACGTCCCATCCTTGACCAACTGCAACCTTTTATAAGGAAAATGATATATGAACAACAGTTTTTGGTTTGTAAGAGTGAACTAGATGATTGACCGCATAAATACCTTGTAAGTCTGAGTTTAGAAAGAATAAAAGGCTTGTATGCAAATCTGTGCTATATGTTTTTTCTCAACTCTTTGGATGATGTTTTGAAATTGGTAAAATTCTCCTTACTGATAAATGATAAGTTTGAGATTCAAATCTCTTCTAAATGCCATAAGACCGTGAGTAAATGATAAGCATAGGGTCATGCACCATTTAATATTGCATAACTTTAGAAATGTTTGGTCATATGGCCCATGGTATTATTGGTCTAGTTAATACAACTTGGCTTATGGTGTTTGACCATACTTTCGGTGGAAATTTTCTCCAGCTACTGTCCAGCTCCTTATTTCAATTTAAAATTTCCTTGAGTCTAGAAATTTTGTGCACACTTACGAAAATTTGAAAAATTAACCATAATTAGCTCACTGCTTCAAAATTTATGAATTTATAGTCATTAGAGAGATCTTTGAGTCTCCTATCCAACCCAAAAAGAATTAATTCATTTGAAGTTATGTGGAGAGAGTTATAAGTAAATCAATCAGTAAAGGTCATAATTGAAAATACAAAAAAACGTGATTAAAATTCTGCTCTTAAAATTTTTACTGCAGCTAACTCTGTGATCTAAAAATTACGAGTCTGGGGCAATGCTTGTTGGTGTTGATAAATTCGGTAACAAGTATTATGAGAAGCTTGGAGACACATAGTATGGTAAGTTTGTTTTTCATTCTACACGTATGTGGGGTTTGTCCAGCAAATTAGACATGACTAAAACCAACAAATATAACCTATCCACATGGAAATCTAGCATTAACATCAATCAAGCATTCCAATTATTGCACATGAATATCTCACTATTGATATATTTATCAAGAATTTGATAATGTTTAATGTTTTGGCTTTTCAAATGCTTCTGATAGGCCTTTTATAATTTATAAGAGGAGAACTAGAAATTAGGTTCTGAATTAGGAATGAATTGTTCTAGGGTTTTTATTCAGTTGTAGCAGTTCTTTTCATGGGCAAGCCTACCTCTAAGTGGTTATTGATCAGGAAAAAAAAAGGATAGGGGAAAAGCGAGAGAAGAGGGAAGATAGAAGATGGTTAGGCAGGGAGAGGCGAAGCTCTCAACAAATCTTGGAATGGGACCTTTGTACTCATTTAATGTGGTTTCTAATCTTCCATTTGTTTCTTTATCTCTATTAATTTTTACTATTATCGCTTGCATTTTTGGATTATTATGGCAAAATTATTGTGGTAAAAGTGACTTCTTTCTATGCATACTGGTTATATTGACTGACTATAATACCTCATAGATATGGGTTATAAAAATTAGTGTAAGATTGATTTTGTTGTATTGCATATGTGATGAACTCAGCTTCAAGCATTAGATGTCTTCTTATAAATTCAAAATTGCACAGTTTGGATATTGGTTATTTAGGGGAACAACTGTGCAAGATGATATTTCATTTACTTATCCTTATCAAATACGAATCTGAAACTCATTGTGTTGTATACTCTCTATATGCCTTTGTGAAATATAGAAGCCTTTAAAAGCTGTTTTGACAATGTAATATACCTACATGTAAGAATAGAAACATATATAATATAAAAACACATAAACGTTGTTCTTTAATGAACATTATATTGACATTGTCTTCTAATTGGATAATTTCAAGAAAAACGTTGTTTTAATTGGATAATTCCAAAATAAATGTGACAACTGAATATTTTAAATTAAATTTCAAATTATTAAAAACGGTCAAAGATTTCTTTCTTTCTATATTAGCATTGAACGGTCAAGGTTGTGGAGCTGTTTACTCATTTTTCTACTTCTATAACATTTTTATAGTTTGTTTGATGTTTCTTTATTTATATACAATAAGTTTTAGTTAACATTATTTTATACTCTCTTTTTTTTATCTTACTTGACTGTTTATGCAAAAGGACAGGCATGAAAAGTTGATACTAATTTGGAGCAATTTGTTAGTCAATGGATTTTGGATGTCGACACTATGCGAAGGAATCAAGTGTTGCAAGATTTAGGTATTTTGTAAATATTTTGGAGAATAGTGATTTTTGCAAAGTTAATTATTGTTTGTTTAGAACTTTTTCAATATGTATTGTTGCTAACTGAACATATATTTTCTTACGAATGTTGAAATAATT
Source organism: Vigna mungo (assembly GCA_036885675.1). NCBI lineage: Eukaryota > Viridiplantae > Streptophyta > Magnoliopsida > Fabales > Fabaceae > Vigna > Vigna mungo. The sequence goes on from CP144697.1 coordinate 34,606,373, forward strand.
GTTACATTTATTGTTAATGAAATTTGAAGATCAGAACTATAAATGTTTTAAATGTTTGCACAGTAGTCCGCACTAAAAAATGAATGTCATATTCATAATTGACCCTCTTGTTAAAAAATCTCACCTGAAGTACCCACTTATATAGCCTTTGGTACCACTTCTGTTCCTACACCACGGGTTTTGGTAAATTTGATTTTTTTTACCACGTATTTGTTGATAAATTGTATAAATATTGGTTCCAAATTACTTCTAAGTAGAAAAAATGATGAAAAATAAATTAGGCAATCCAAAATGAATGTGATGTTCATAGTTGACCTTCCTGTACAAAAATCTCACCTGAAAGTACCCACTTATTTAGCCTTTGGTACCAGTTTTATTCCTGCACCATGAGTTTTAGTAAATATGGTTCTTTTACCACGTATTTGTTCATAAATTGTATAAAAATTGGTTCCAAATTACTTCTAAGTGGAAAAAATGATAACAAATAAATTAAGCACTAAAAAAATGAATGTCATATTCATAGTTGACCTTCCTATGCAAAAACCTCACCTGAAGTACCCACTTATTTACCGTTTGGTATCATTTTTGTTCCTGCACCATGGATTATAGTAAATATGGTTCTTTTACCACGTATTTGTTCATAAATTGTATAAAAATTGGTTCCAAATTACTTCTTAGTGAAAAAATGATGAAAAATATATTAGGCACACAAAAACGAATGTGATGTTCATAGTTGACCTTCCTGTACAAAAACCTCACCTAAATTACCCACTTATTTAGCCTTTGGTACCACTTCTATTCCTGTACCACGGGTTTTAGTAAATTTGTTTTTTTACCACGTATTTATTGATAAATTGTATAAAAATTGGTTCCAAATTACTTCTAAGTGAAAAAACTGATGAAAAATAAATTAGGCAATCCAAAATGAATGTGATCTTCATAGTTGACCTTCCTGTACAAAAACTCCACCTGAAGTACCAACTTATTTAGCCTTTGATACCAGTTATGTTCTTACACCATGGATTTTAGTAAATATGGTTCTTTTACCATGTATTTGTTCATAAATTATATAAAAATTAGTTCTAAATTACTTCTAAGTGAAAAAAATGATGACAAATAAATTAGGCACTCAAATGAATTTTATATTCATAGTTGACCTTCTTGTGCAAAAATTTCACCTGAAGTACCCACTTGTTTAGCCTTTGGTACCAGTTTTGTTCCTACACCATGGGTTATAGTAAATATGGTTCTTTTACCACATATTTATTCATAAATTGTATAGAAATTGGTTCCAAATTACTTTTAAGTGGAAAAAAAATGATGAAAAATATATTAGGCACACAAAAATGAATGTGATGTTCATAGTTGACCTTTTTAATGTTTATAAAATACAAAAAATTCCTATTTTATAACTATTTTACCTTTTTAATGTTTATAAAATAAATTTAAATATGTTATCGTTATTTATACCAAAAAAGTATATAAAATAAAAGCTTTTTTATTTTAAAATAATGATATTTGAACACATTCCATTCATTTCACAGAAAAATAAAATAATTATAAAAAATATATTAGCATGAGCAAAATATATTATTAACAATTTCCATAGAATCCTTTCAATACCTCATTCCATTTTACAATAGAAATAAACTTAGATACTGAAAGACAAATAGAGTACTGAATGAAGTGAATAGCTAAACATTACATTTTTCTTTACTTATAATGAATGTTTTTCATTAAACACATTCAATCAATCACCTTCATAAATAAAGCTAAATTGCTACGCTTAATGATTATTTTCTTTTCTTTTATCTACCCCTCTTAATATGGTAAAACTTATTGAACTTAATAAATGAGAGAATACAAAGGTTTCTATTTCAATAAATAATTGGTGAAATTTTATTTGAGATTTCCACCATCTTAAAAAACTGGCTTCAGAATCTTAAACTTTGACCAGTGAATAAAGCTCAAATGGTGTTCACTGTTCTGAAACCACCAGCTTCTTAAGCTCCTTTTTATTTACCTGAAATTTCACAGGGAAAACAATTAACTAGTTTTCCATCTCAGAAGGCATGTCACTGAGAAAAAATGGAAATTTTGTCCATAAGAACAAAATAGAAGGAAAAGTAAATTACCTTCCCCATGACATGGGAGGGAGCTTTTCCCACAGGATTAGTTTAGTTGGAATCTGACAAAAATAATAAACAAGTTATCAAAAAGTAAAGTAATTAGCAGTAGAGGAAACACCAAGAAAAAACAGATGGTGCATTTTAATTGTTTGGTTAGTATGAGAAATAGTCAAGAAATAAATAAAGTGCATTTCAATTTTTAGAATAATATGCCATCATATGATACATAGGTCATGATCTTCTCTTTTGACCTTTAGAACTCGTCTAAGATAGCTGGATGCTGCAAAAAAATGTTCTGATTGTGAATATCCATATATTCAACACTTCCGTGGAGGAAAAAAAATGTAACAGATACATGGGGTTGATAACACCTAACAACCCATAATGAGGAAATGGTAGCAACTTGCCTCTATGATAACTGATTCAATTTCCAATGCAGATAGCTTATAGCCACCAACCTTGATTATATCAGCGTTAGTACCTGTTAGAAACACGTAGAGAATGTACACAGAAGAATTTTCCATTACCTGCCCAAAAACGCCAAGTGAGTCATAATCCAATCATTTTCTACAACCAACATCTATTCTATAAACACACACTTTATTACAGTCATAGGATAACAAACAATCCAATGCTACATGAAACAACATAACTAGGTCTAATATCATCATACTTGGCAAATTAGTTTTGTTGCATTGCATCTCTATTAAATCATTATGGGCACTATCGATAATAAATCCAGTATGACCACTGCGTTAATTTTCTATATCTTATATCATATACAAGCAACCTTCATAATCCAATAAATCATGTTTGTATTCATGATTAATTACCAATTATGTTTTCAGGCAAAATATCTAGAAGAAATATTTATCAATAACTTATTATACCAATAGCAACCTGTAACCTTCAGATAAAGTATCAACATAGAAAAAAAATGCCTTCATAGCAATATGCAAATTATTATCATTTTTCACCAAAAACTTTCAATGGATACTAAGTTTTTAGAACAAATCAGTACCTGCTTGTACCTCTCTTTTTTCCTCTCGGTCTGCACAATAAAATCTTTAGTAAGAGATTAGAGGGTAAATATACATAATAAAATCTAAAGCTAAAAAGCCAAATGGACAACAAGAAATGAGACACACAAAAGTGACGCTACAAACTACCGGCGACACTCCGACAGACTGCAAATTCTGACAACGGAAAGCGACTCTTCTGAGAAGAGGCACGAAAATGGTTGGGTGGGAGGAAGACACACGAACGCTGATATGACTGCGGAACGACGAAAAAACGTCTTTTTCGGTTGTCGTTGCAATCAAAGCTTTGAACAATGCCGGTCATCGGAACAGACAATACTTCCTCAGGGGGCACTCCGGTGCACAACGAAAATGGGTGGGTGGGAGGAAGATGGGACTCTCTCTAGATTTCACGCGCTCTCTCTCTAAGCTTCGGTTCTCTCTCTAACCAAGTCTAAAATCAAAATCTGAATTGTGAAAATGAACCCCCAAAATGAACCGAACCTCAGATTCAAAACTCTGCCCCCAAATTTGTTTCCACGTCATTCTTCTTTTTAAAAATTAATTTCCACGTGGACCACTCACATTTAGACACGTGTCCCGTGTCTAAATGTTGTCCAAAACTGTTGTTCATATATCATTTTCCCTTTTATAATGTGCTTCCTATTTCTAAAAGCTAAAATGAATTTGCTTCCAAAAGCTTACCAACACCGTGCCTTTATGTCTCCTCTGCTGAACATAACTTTCCACCAACTCCCATCAAATCATTTCTTCATTCATCAACTAAATAAAAGAAAAACTATCCACCTAAGAAGCTGCCAACTATTGGAACGTCTCATCATCATAGACCCATCCTAATCTACTTTTCATTTAGGTTAAACCCATTCGTTAGTCCTTATTTTCGCGTTTTTGTCCCATATTAGTCCTCAATTTATTTTTTGTGTCAATTAAGTCCCTAATTGTGTAAAATTGTAAGAAATTGACCATTGCCGTTAAATGCACTTAACGGTGTTAAATTTTAGGTGAGCTGTGCTGATGAGTTGGCAACGTGTCGTGCGATAACTTTGTGACGTGGTTTTTTAAGTTTTATATAAAAAATGTTTGATTTTTAAATTAAAAAAAAATATCATCTTCCATACTTTGTCACCTCTTCTTTCAATCCCATCCTCTGTATGTTCATCAGCTAAATGTATCTTCATCATCAGATAGATGTATTTTCATTGTTTAAACAATGAATTTAAAATTTGAGATTTTTGGGAAAGATTTTTTCAGCTTCGAGATAGTTAGGGACTTTAGGTCTCTTTCCTCTCAAACTACCTTAGGTTGGGGTCGTCATCCTCGAGCTCACGCATGCCACCGCCCCATCTTTGAACCAGCCACCGCGCCGACACCTGCTTCCAATTTAACGTGTCGCCAGCGATTGTAGATGCTACCGAAACCACGACCGGCCACCGCATCACTGCCAATCTCTCCCATTCATCACTTATTCTCCGATGGCGACGAAGATGGCAAAACCCTCGTTGCTGCCACTATATGCCTCTCCGCCGCCGCCGCCATGAGTTTCCTCCGCCGGGTCTTAGACTCTGGCAATCTTCCGACGATTCCGAAACCGCCTCGGCAATGGCACCCTACGGCCTGCAGCGCTTCGTCTCTGCCATCACGCGTTGGATTCCGAAACCACCATCCTACGCCGCCTTCGAGACTCATCGTCACATCATCACCGGCGACACCAACCTCCACCAAAACCCTCACACGAATCGTCTTTCTACTTCCTCGATGCGTGAATCAAAATCGATGCAGCTAAAACTGAAAAAGCTTCACAAGCGCCTCAAAACCAACCAAGAATCGCGCAAATCAAACCTACGAAGAACCCTAATCGCAAATTCCCAAATTCAAAACTAGAGTTCTGCAATTCCCAAATTCAAAACTAGGGTTCCGCAGTTCCTAAATTGAATTTTGTTTTCTGTTTTCAAAAATTTTGTGCTACCTCTTTTGTGATGGCGTCAATTTCTGATGGCCTTCCTAGATTTCTGGCAATTATTGAGGTGTATATCTCAGCTGATAAAATGGTTAATGGAGAAGTTGACTGGTACAGGATCCTTGGTGTGCAAACTGAAGGAGAGGTGTCAGAGTATGGAAGATGATATTTTTTTATCTCATTCTTTGTCCGATGATGAAGATACAGAAGAAAATACAGAGGATGGATTGGAAAAAGAGGTGACAGAGTATGGAATATGATACTTTTTTTAATTTAAAAATCAAACATTTTTTATATGAAACTTAAAAAACCACGTCACAAAGTTATCTGCATGACACGTCAAGGTTTGTGGCCAGCTCATCAGCACAACTCACCTAAAATTTAACACCGTTAAGTGCATTTAACGACAACGGTCAATTTCTTACAATTTTACACAATTAGGGACTTAATTGGCACAAAAAATAAATCGAGGACTAATGTGGGACAAAAATGCGAAAATAAGGACTAACGAATGAGTTTAACCTTTCATTTAAACCAAACAAAAATAAAGCTACTTTCCTACTAAAGCAGCGAACAACCTTCATTCCCAAAGAAAACGTTCAAGCAAAACAAAATATGAAGTCCTCTTATCACCAACATCCAGCGTTTTCTTAATAAAATAAAAAGGAAAAGTAAATGTGCTCATCCAATGCCAATAACCGTGAACCACATGTTCCAAGCCAAGCAAAAATCTCCAAACGTTCCAGCCATCGGTGAATCTGCCGAGAGTGTAAAATGAGAGTGACGGCTACCATTCTCAATCCCTAGGCCGTGTGTGTCATATAATGAGGGTGGGGACCACCCTAAAAAATCTAGGGAGGTGCCATGTGTCTTACAACTAATTGGGCCCATCATATTTTTGTCAAAATTTGGCCCAATGTGCACAAGCTTGTCTAAAACAGAACTAAACTTCTAAATTACAATTTTGATTAATTTTAAACTACTAAATTAAAATATAACTAATTCTAAATTGTCCATGTGGAGAGTCTTGAATTAATTTGTCTCCATCCCAATGCTCCAAAATATTCCCTGCAATTAAAAATGCAATTAATCAGCTCAGAAAATTCAAATTAACTAAAATAAGAATTTCCGATCAAATTAAGCATAATTAGGAAAAACGGGAAAATACCGGACAATTAAGCACAATTCCTTGATTAAATTCGGTACAATAAGCTAAGTGAAATCAATAAAATATCGACTCTTCACGGGGACTCGGCGAATTAAGTTTAGAAGTGTATTGTTAGTCTTTGCATTGATAGAGTTTGTATAGTTTTTCTTTTCTTCCATAAATCTTAGTTTGAGTTTTGCAATATAGGTCCTAGGGGTCTGTTTGGTGTTCTTCTAGTGTGCAGTTATTAAGCATGAATAATTCATTTGCGTATGGTAATTTCTCTTTACCTTATAATGCTTAACCACCACAATTTAACCTGTCCTGTGAGACTTTTAGTAAGTATCCTTTGCAGCAAACACCTCCCTCTTTCCAACCTTATTGTGAGCAGCCACCCTGGCTTGTGCAACAAGAGTTGTCTCATTGGAATCAATATGATGAACTGAAGCAGGAGGAATTCCATACAAAACAGGCATGGCAACCAACATTCTGTGATCAATGGCAGTAAGGGATTCCAACATCTGAACTTCAAGGACTGACCACTCAAGGGGCTCAGTTAGTAGTTGTTGTCAACAAGCTAACAGGGAGAGCTGAAGAGGAAAAAGTGTTGGAAAACAGGTTGGCTTCGTTTTAACACCAAGAGGGGGGGGTGAATTGGTGAGTTTTCAAAATCAGAGTCTTTTCGCAATCTTTTTCACAAAGTACAAAACTTTACAAACTTTCTTGAATCGCAAGTAATAGAAATTTAAATGCAGCGGAATATTGCAGTAGACTACACAAATAACAGAGTCGACTGAATGTAAATAGTAGGGATGGAGACCTCAATTTATATTGGTTCAGCCTCAATGCCTACATCCAGTGTCCTTCCAATACCAGGAAGCAAATGCACTATAATGGTCAAGGTTTTTACAACAAGGCTTTTATAGAGACCTCCACGTCAAAAATATAAAACACCTCTCTAACCCTCTAACTAAAATATAGGCAATACACACAGCAAGACTTGCAGCAAGATATCCCCTCTCCTGCAATCTGCAACCCACTTTGAGTAATCCTCAAAGTGTACCAAACTCCAAAGAGTCCACCCCTGTAATCACAAGAGGTACAATAATCATCACGGAATGCAACACGAGCCTTGATCAACCAAAGAACACCTCAATTGTGCAGAGAATTATCAAGCAGTAAGCGTAGTTGGATGCTCCTTCAGAAACTCTTCAAAGAAAGATCTCCATTGTCTTCTTGATGAGTTCTTAGAGCACTAAATCACAGAGAAACAATCTGAAACAGAATATGAAAATGTTAGTTCTTCCCAAAGTTCTTTGAATAACTTAGGTCTCATCTATTTATAGATTTCGATAAATCATACACTCCTGCAGTTGACTAAGCTACTAATACAGTCGACTGTCTCCTGCCAGTTATAACAGATAAGTCAAATTAGTAGCAGTCAAGTCAAAAAAATTAATTCCACATTCAATTTAGTTGACTCTCATTCAATGCTTAACTAACTTTTAAAATATAGTCGTTACTATTCACAAGCATAACATAATTTCAAACACAGCAACTAATATAGTCGAATGCGTAGCACACACAATCGACTTTAACACATCTGCACATATTGAAATTCTTTACAATGTAAAATCTCACATAGCACTCTACTTGAAAATCTGTGCAAAGTCTTCAGTCTTAGTCGATTCAATTAATAATGAAGTCGACTTGAACTATCAAATTTGCCACATAGTTTAAGTTCACAAAAGTGCATGTGGTTTTCTTCTTCGAAAATATGTGTAATGCAACCAGAAATGATGTAACATATACAAGCTTAGTAAATGTGCATTCACATATCAAAATCAACACAAAACATGTTCAATAAGATATCAATCAATAAGCAACAGAACATGTAACACATCAACATACATGTGTTATTAAAAATGTATTGTCATCATTGAAAACCATGGTGAATAAAGCACTATGAGATTAAGGTATAGCTAAACTAATGCTTTCCTTATCAACAATCTCAACAATCTCCCCCTTTTTTGATGATGCACAATCATGATTAATAAAGAACCATGTTTAAACATAAGCAACACAATAAACCAGTCAAGTAATCACTCAAAATCAAGCAAACAGTAAGTGCAAGTGTTTAAATGATCATTCCAGTGTATCAGAGCAGTTTTCAGAGTATAAAGCAAGTAAAAGATATATTTCAACTTTATAAAGAACCTTTACTCTGAAACAGCATTGTCAAGCAACAAATCAAGCATATGATCAACCATTTCTCTCCCTTTGTGCATTAACAAAATAGGTATGCTTCTAGATATGATATGCTTATAAGCTAAAAAATTTAGAGATGCATCAAATTAAAAACACTTTACAGTCAAAGATGCTCCCCCTATGATATATATCACATGAGAAAAGATAACCTCCCCTTGAAGTATAGGCATGTGAAGAAATATGAAAGTATGTAATGCTACCCCTCTAATCATGCATAATTTTCTCAATCAAGTTCAGATGCATAATGCAGTACAGTAAGAATCAGAACATACAAATAGCATAAAACAGTCTTGTATCATAGTTATGATTTCAAACAATCTATCAGGCAAAGATACAATCATCAACAATCTCATAATATCATCTCATATACAAAATTCACAATCATTGCAAAGCAGAGATATATTGAAATAATCAGAAGAAAATAATCAATCAACATAATAACCAAATTCCAGTGATGGAGATTATAACCCTATTATGATCAATTCGATTGAATTATTTTTCCAGTCGAATACATTGCTTTCCAATGAGTTTTGATTCCACCTGTGAATTCCAAAACAATGTTTTCCTGCAACACCTTTCATGAAGTCTTGAAGATCAAGCATTTTAGAATCATAGAAGTGCAAGAAAAATAATCAAATATGAAGTGAATATGTAGAGCAATTAATGTAATCAGGAAAGTATGCATAGTCAACTTTAGACAATACAAAGTCGATTCAATCATTCAATCAGAACTGATTTAATGAAGGATACACCCTAAATTCTATGCATACATGAAGAGAAGGATCTAAAATTGAGTGGAATTAATTTGGCATGCTTCAAACCTATATGTTCTATAACTTTATGATAAGAGAGGTGCAAAAGGAATATGTCAAACACACCAAACAGAACATGAAAGTCTCGGCCAGACCATGCAAAATTAAGCAAACAGGTGCAGTTTTGGTATTGCTGAAAAAAATGCAATGTGCAGCAACTACTCTCGGCCAAGCATGTATTTTTTTAATATGTGTGTTTGACAAAGCTGTAATTTGATTTGCTTAATACATCTACTAGTACAGAACATACAAGCAAAACATACACACTTAAATCCTAAGATGATCCAACTCAATTCAGCATACAAGAACCAAGATGCAAAAGGACTCTTAGCAAGTGCAATTTCAAGAATTATTTTCTAGAAAACTCCTAAGGAGGAAACACATTTGACTCAATTCAAAGCTAAGCAATCAAGAAAAGACACATACAATCCATCCAAGACAAGAAATACAAGCTGAAACAGCAAGCAAAATGGAATAGGACACCTACTTGTTGAAGACCTCCAATAGCATTGTTGCTGTTTGAAGAAAAAGTGCTTGCTAGCCTCTGGACAGCCACGGTTTAATACCTCCAATCCTTAATTTGAAGCTTTGATGCCGTTCTTAAGATTGTGTGGGTGTTATAGCACGGTCCAGGGACTAATTCAGCCAGCCAAATACATCAAACAACAAGCAACAATGCAAAACAGATTAGAGATATATCAACAGCAGAATACTGGATGAACACAGTGGAGAAAAAATTTTATTGCGAACAGTAACGAACGAATTTGAACAAAGTAAAAACTATAAATGAAATTAGGCATCCAGACGAAAATGTAGAAATAAATTTCACTCAATTTGGATTTTTAATGAGCAAAATATGAAAGAAACAAAAAGCACATTCCATCAGCGTTTTCTTGGGCGCAGGAAAATGAGTACGGGATGAAAAACATTAAATGCGCATAATAAATGATGGAATTAGCTCAAAGCAATGATTGGAAATTATTCCTAACATGTAGACGAAACTAGGAAAAAAAATTGCACTCAATTTGGATGAGAAATGAACTCAAACTGAATCAAACAAGTTGGCTAGTAAACTGACGCACATGCTGGGCGAGAAAAACAAGCTAAGCAAAAATTGCTGAATTAAAAGAACTACTACTCTAGCATGCAATTCCTAAGAAGATTAAAACCTAAGGCTCATGATACCACATGATGGAGAAGTGCATACCTAGAGAGAATATACTAAATGACATACAAGAGAATGGAAAGGAAATAAAAAGCGGAAAAGAGTAGAGAAAAGGAAACTTATTATTCGTAGACACGCCACTTGAAGAAGACTCCAAGATAAGTGTTGAAGAAGGACCGCCACTCGCTTTGCGCAAGATAAGGTCTGCCCAAAATGGACTAAAGAGGCAGAGAACTATCTCTAAGAGGAAGGCAAATTTGCAATTCAACTCAAGAATTCAATTGATTCAAAGGTGTGTACAAAGGAGACCCCTAGGCTTCTTATATAGCTTTTGGAGTGAGTTTGGTTGATAGTTTCAAGAGACATGGAACTTGAATGCCTAAGGTCTGACCAGCAGCGTCCCTAGGCATTTCTTAGCCCCACATTGCTTAATTCTCTCATTCCAAGAGGCTTTATAAGCTTCCTAGCAACCTAAAGTTCAGAGAATGAAAGTTAGCTAAGACTACTTGTACTACAAGCTATGCAAAATGAATTACTCTTCTTTAAAAGAAAAAGAGGCAAAATACAAGCCCATGAAACATACACTATTATTTTTGTACTTTTTGTCACTCTAAAAGCTCTTCATTGTTGCCCCATCTATGATCATATCAATAGTTCAATTGCAGTGGTTTTTTACACAAATTTATTGCTTTTAAGTTGAATTTGTTGTTTAGGTGTGTGTATATGGTTGGAGGTCATGTTTGGGGAAGCTCATCCTGGTGTAGGGACCACATATGAGGCACTTAGGTGAACTCCTTTAACCAGGGCACCCGAGAACACCCTTGTAATCGTTTACCAGAGCTTAGTAAACGATTACACGAGTTAATTTTCAATTTTGGACAAGTAGTTAAACGAAGTAGAGAATATTTAACAAAATAATACTTATTTCATTCATTTAAAAGTGATTTCTACAATAGAGATGTTATTTCTAAAATGACAGCTTTCCTAGATATGTGAGACTTTGAATACATTGAGCGACACAATCAAGTTCAGACATATGATTATTCCAAATAAATCTAGAAATAGTTTTTTCCGAGTTATGTGAGACTTTTTTTAAGTATCATTTTCTAACTTTAAGGGTCACCTTTCTTGCACTTCTATGTATTTTTCTTGAATGAATTAGTGCCCAAATAAAGACTCAAAGAAATTTATATAAAATATTAAAATTGCTAACAATATTTACATCTATAAAAATTTTACAAGACTAAGAAAAGATAAAGTTACTTTAAAAAATTTTCCTTAAAACTTCATCTCCTTCTATCCTTTTAGTTATGAACACTGTACTGTACGACCAACCGGTCCTTTATTGGCATGACGGTCAATGTTTCTAGACGAGTGAAAGTCAACATTTCTACCTTTGCTTACTTTCTATAGACTAAACGATCGCTCCAAAGAGAAATCCACTGTTCGGTCGAACACTTATTAGGTGATCACATTACGAATTGAACATATTTATAGGTAAAACACATTTATCAGTTTATTAGTGTAAAATCAACATATAACATCATGTGTTCAACGTCCTATCATTGAATAGCCAACATTAAAAATGACCAGTGGCATTTTTCTAAATAAATGCAATTATTAAACGTCGTTTATAATTGTAATTCAACGTAAAATAATATAAAACGTCGAATGTCACAGCGTTAGACGTTAAAATGTTAGTGAATTCAATAAAAGTTTGAGCGGGAGATTGAAAATTCATTTACTTTATCTTATCGCGCAAGACCTCTCTCTCATTGGTGACGACACTTTATTCCGATGAACCCACCTTTAGAAGGTTGGTTTTCATTTTCGTTTTGAAGAACATTGTCGAACTTATTTGTTGTTTTTCTTCTGAACTTGTTTGTTGTTGTTGTTGTTGTTTAATTGAACTTGTTTGTTGTTGGTTATTGTTGTTTGTTGTTGATACTTCATAGTTCATGCTTTATAAAATACCAAAAACTGAAATTTGTTGTTTTTCTGCTTTTCAGGTCTTGTAGAATTGTAAAAAAGGATAACAATTAATTAAAAAAATTGACTAACGTCGTATATTGAAAAAATTCGACGTTAACTAAATGTCAAATTTTTTAAAATTCGACATCAATTTAACGTCTCATTATATGACGTCGTTCACGAATCCGCCGTAAAGGCCCAAAATATTCGACGTTGTATGTGATTTTTGTATTAGTGGATTTTGAACCGTGATTAGACTAACCCTAATTAAAAACTCATTTCGAAACCTATAAATACAGAGGTAAAGTAAGGAGGTAGGTGATTGAACTTATTTTAAATTTAAGACTTTACTATGATAACCGATCGACATATAATTGACTTGAGCGTCGAAGTGTCTTTGACATGTATCCACCTGTATGGTTTGGAGTTGAAATAACAAGGACATAAGATAACTTTATAACACAATTGATTGTGATATCCGATCCCATACCCAAAACACTAGTGTTTTCTCAAATGGTTCTTCACATAAGATGAGCATAACTCTTTATTCAAAAAGAAAAACAAAAAGTCAATTAAACAAAATTTTCAAATGATTGCACCTTAGATAATTGGTAAAACCAAAGAAGAAATCAAGATTCTTCTATCAGCCAAATTTAACATAATGACAAGATATATAGATTGAATTTCTATTATTTTGCCTGTAATTAAGTAAAACGCTAAGATGAGAGTTTTGATTTTAGAGATTTAAACGCAACTACCAAGATGGTAGTGAAATAAAGTCTATTATATATGGATATTATGGTTATAATCAACTTTACATTAAAAAAGCAACACATTTGTAATGTTGTAGCTGGAGACTTACTTACGGTTTGTAATGTCACTTGGAATAAATAACTTATCAAAGATATTTGAATTTTATTTTTCACGATTAATTGAAAAACTTATATAAATTTATATTGATGATATAGTAATAAACTAAAGAAAAACAGTAATGTTCACAAGGAGTGGATTGCAATTACTTCTCCCAATTATGTTCTTAATAAGTTAATTATCTCTATATATTAAGATTGCATTACATTACTGTCGATAGGACAGTAATCCACATTTATTATTTTGTTCTCCAAGGAGCTCTATAAATAGAGCTTCTCCCATTTCATTTTGTAAGAAAACAAAAACAGAGAAAGTTTCGTGCTTAATAAAACAAGCAAAGATAGTATTTTTCTTACCTTTCTCGCTGCTCTCCTCAAGATCGCCTTCTTTCTCTCTCGGAACCGTCGCCACTCAAAAGCACCCAGAGGGCTTTGCTCAGCCTCTTCCTCCATCGTCCAGAAGAAGCTTCGAGTTCTTTTTCTCTCCATCGGGGAAAGTGAATCTATCCTATCTGCCAGCAAAGAAGTATCAGAGATATTTTTATCTCTTTCTTGGGCCAAAAATGAATTGGGCCATTCCCTTAAGTCATGAACAGTGTTGGGCCATATTTTAATATGGTATCAGAGCAGGTGTAATACCTGTTCTGCTTCCGCTGCCTCAGCTGCCATTCTTGGTATCTTCTTGGGTCAATTCTTGATTTCAATTCTTGCAATTCTTGCTTCTTGCCTCCATGGATCAGAAGGATCATTCAACCAACCCAACCAGTCCTTTCTACCTACACCCAGGGAGAACCCATGACTTATTCTCATCACTCAGGTTTTAAATGAAAACAATTATTCTTCTTGGAGCAGAAGCATGAGAAGGGTTCTGTTTTCCAAGAATAAAATCAAATTCATTGATGGGTCTATCAAGAAACCTCAAAAAGGTCAAGCTTTATTCGATGCTTGGGAGAGATGCAATGTGATGGTCCTTTCTTGGATAACAAAGACACTTTCTCCACATATTGCAGAAAGTGTGATATATGTTGAAGAAACAAAGAACTATGGATGAGTTAAAGGAAAGGTTCTCTAAGGGTGACTATTTTAAAATTTTTTACTTACTCCAGGATATACATTCAATCAAACAGGGAGAAAGAGGGGTGAGTCAGTTTTTCACAGATTTAAAAATTCTCTTGGAAGAATTGGAATTCTTAAGACCCATACCCACTTGTACATGTAAAACTTCATGCAGTTGTGAACTCTCAAAAATTTCCTTGAAATACAGAGAAATGGAGCATGTTATATGTTTCTTAAAGGGGTTAAATGATGCCTACAACACTGTAAGGACTCAAATCCTTTTGATGGATCCTCTCCCCAAAACCAATCGTGTTTTCTCTCTCATTATGCAACAAGAGAGACAAAGAAACAAAATTCTGCAGAAACCAAGATATTAGCTAATGTTGCTTACAGAAGCAATCAATGGAGAGGCCAAGGCCGCAGTGCTGGATCTCGTGGTCAAGGAAGAGGAAGGGGGAGGAATCCTAACTATGGAAAACAATGCTCATACTGCAACAAAATGAATCACACAGTGGATGAGTGTTTTTCTAAGCACGACTACCCACCTTGGTATAAGAAAGGAGACAACAATCAAGACAAAAGAAATTATTGGAGTTCTGCGAATGCTTGCCAGAACAATACAGCACCAGAGGGGATTCAGAACATTCATCAAGCCAACAATAATAATGTTCTTAATTCTTTTACACTAGAACAGATGTAGAAACTCCTCAAAATGATAGACAAGATTGATGAACTCACTCACAAGGTCAATCAAGTACAGAGAAATGAAACAAAAAACAAGCAAGATATGTTTTCTTGGATTATTGACACTGGTGCCACATGATAAAAGAAACTTTGTTACTTTCTATAAAATTAAACCTATCTCTATCAAACTGCCAAACAACACTGCACTCACTACTGAACACACAGGAACTGTACAATTTTCTAAGGACTTTGTCATTTTCAATGTTCTTTATATTCCTAAGTTTTGTTTTAATTTAGTCTCTGTCCAAAGTCTTATTAAAGACTTGAATTGCAATCTAACCTTTTCTTCTGAGATTTGTCAGATAAAGGAGAATTATACATTGAAGATGATTGGGTATGCTAAATCTTAGAAGGACTCCTGGATATCTCAACAACTATGAGCATCAGGTGAATCAATCCTTATCTGTGAAAAAAAATTTTAAAACCCTATATCCGATTTTTGATCTGTCGTGTTATGATAAATTGTCAAAGAAACACTTAAGGTACACCATGGCTATCACTGGAAATAAGGAACCTCAATCTTACAATGAAGCAAAAGGCATGAATGAATGGGCAGAAGCCATGCAAAGAGAAATCAAAGCTCTACAAGACAATGATACATGGCATTTAACACAACTACCTCCAAGAAAGACCCCTATAGGGTGTAAGTGGGTGTATAAAACCAAATATAAGGCTGATGGTACCATAGAAAGGTTCAAAGCTCGTTTGGTGGCAAAAGGGTACACTCAACAGGAGGGAATAGACTACCTGGATACCTTTTCCCTTGTGGCCAAGCTTACTATTATTAGATTGCTCATTGCCTTAACAGCCTCAAACAACTGGTTTCTACATCAACTTAATGTAGACAATGCTTTTCTACATGGGGACCTGAATGAAGAGGTTTATATGGAGCCACCACCAGGTCTGGACATCCATCATAAGGAACAGGTTTGCAGGCTAACCAAGTCACTATATGGTCTCAAACAAGCCAGTAGACAATGGTTTGAAAAACTGTCCTTTTTTCTTATATCTGTTAACTATGCTCAATCTAAATCTGACCACTCATTGTTTACCAAGAGAACACCTGCTGGTTTTACTGCTTTACTTGTATATGTTGATGATATTGTTTTGAAAGGAAACCCTATGGTAGAAATCAATCACATAAAGGACCTTTTGCATAAAAAGTTTAAAATAAAGAACCTGGGAGAGCTAAAATACTTCCTAGGATTGGAAGTGGCCAGATCTAAAAGAGAGATTCATTTATGTCAAAGAAAGTATGCCTTGGACATCCTTGAGGAAACAGGAATGCAAGTCTTCTTCTAACCCCTTCCTGAGTGACACGAGTTCGCTATATAAAATGGACAACTACCTAGATGATCCTGGTCCCAACAGAAGACTAATAGGGATGTTGCTCTATCTCACCAATACTAGACCTAATTTATGTTTTTCCATTAATTTACTTAGTCAATTCATGCAATCTCTCACTAACTATCATTATCGGGCTATTCAACATGCCCTTAGGGATATACAATCTAAGCCCTTTGAAGGATTATTCTTTCGCGCTGACTCTCCAATGCATCTAAAAGCCTATAGCGACTCTGATTGGGCAACATGTACGAATACTAGGAGATCTACTATAGGATTTTGTGTTTTCCTTGGATCATCCCTCATTTCATGGAAATCTAAGAAGCAGAAAACTGTGTCCAGATCCTCCACTGAAGCCGAATATCGTGCTCTAATAGCCACTGTATGTGAAATATAGTGGATTCACTATCTCCTACAAGACCTTCAAGTTCAAGAAGCAGGGATCCCGACCCTATATTGCGACAACAAGTCAGCAAGACACATAGCTCATAACCAGAGCTTTCATGAACGAACCAAGCATATAGAGCTTGATTGACATGTTGTTTGTGGAAAAATACAGGAAAATCTTCTGTATCTTCTTCCCGTTTGATCCGATGAGCAGTTGGCCGACATCTTCACCAAATTTCCCCATCGCGTGAGATTCAGATCTATATTACCTAAGCTTGGACTAGTGAGTATACACCATCCAGCTTGAGGGGAGGCTATTAAGATTGCATTACATTACTGTCAGTAGGATAGTAATCCACATTTATTATTCTGTTTTTCTTGTTATGATAGATTTTCCCTTCTTCCCCAAGAAGCTCTATAAATAGAGCTTCTCCCATTTAATTTTCTAAGAAAACAAAAACAGAGAAAGTTTCGTGTTTAATAAAACAAGCAAAGATAATATTTTTCTTACCTTTCTCGCTGCTCTCGTCAAGATCGCCTTCTTCCTATCTTGCAACCGTCGCCACCCAAAAGCACCCAGAGGGCTTTGCTCAACCTCTTCCTCCATCGTCCAGATGAAGTTTCGAGTGCTTTTTCTCCCCATCGGGAAAGTGAATCATCCAATCTGCCAGCAGAGAAGTATCAGAGATATTTTTATCTCTTTCTCGGGCCAGAAATGAATTGGACCATTCCCTTAAGTCATCAAAAGTGTTGGGCCATATTTTAATAGTATATAAATAATATATATATATATATATATATATATTTTAAAAAACAATAATGTTCACAAAGGAGTTTGAATATAAGACTTTTAAATTAATTATTATTGAAATTTTTGGGCACGATAAAAGTATAGGCATAACAAATTTTGTTATATTTTTTGGTTTACAAAATAAAATAAAATAAGCATTTTGTGTCTATTTCAGATATTTAGAATATAATTTGTATAATTTATAAATCAATCTTGTCGGTCGATACCTGTACATAATATGTTCGAAATCTTCTGCGTAAATTGTACTTAATATAAAATATAAATAATATCTTTTTGCAAAAATAATGCGAACATGGAGTTGACCGTGAAGACTTTTTTTATAAGCTACTTCAATCTTACCACTTTGCATGTTAAATTCTAATAAATTATTTAGAACAATAATGTGGAGGAGTTTGAATGTGAGACTTCTATGTTACTTGAATCCTATTGTTTTTTGTTGTGCACGTTCAAATATAATAAATGTATTGGCAAGTCAATTTTGTTATATTTTCTGTTTCATACAATTAAAATAAGATAAAAAAAAATATAATAACCATTTTATTGTCTTGTTTTAGATGAAACTATATATTTATATATATTTATTTAGCAATAACATTTAAATTGACTTGGAGATCGTTAACTAAAGATCGAACTCCAAGTGTTGCAAAATGATCTAAAAATCTTAGTTTGAAAACCTCGTTAATAAGTACAATAGTGGCAACTCAACCAAAAAAATGGTACAACCCATTCATAATCTTGTTCAAACCCTTCACGTGGTTGAATCTCACAGGATTTTCCAACATGCAACCTTTGCAACAAACTCAAAGTAATATGTACTCTCTCGTCCCACAGCTTGTCACCAACTAAACTACCTTTCATTACAATGAGCTATAAGATACCAATGACAATCATAGAAAATAATAGTGGACCTTTTCCTCCAATTTGAAAAACTACACTATTAAGAGATACAATGGGTAAAATATCATAATAAGCATCAAGGAGGAAAAGTCAACTTCTACTCCAACAAGAGTGTGATTCTTTGTAGGTTTCCTAAATAACCACTAGTACAAAAACATCGTAGAATGTTGGTGTTTTTCAAACTTTCACGTCAAATTCAAGGTCGACGTCATACCGAGAAACGGTAAACTGGCATCATATTTAAAAAATTTGACGCTAATTTACGTTAATTGATGACAGACATAGAATAATTCGACAAACTCAGAAGAGCAAATTAACGTCAGATATTGCTTTATGTTCGACGTCAATTTACGTCAATTAACGTCGAATTTTGTCAATCTATGACTCTAATCAACTTTTTTTTTTATTAGTTGTGAATTTTTTTACAACTCTACGAGACTTAAAAAGCAAAAAAATAACAAATGTGAAGTTTTTGGTATTTTATACAATATGACACTAGTGTAGTCAAGGGAAACGACAACGGTTATTTTCGCTTATAGGCAACAGTTCTACAACCGAGACTTATACAGGCAAGACAAAAAGGGTAAGCTTTTTGCCTCGGTTCTGAACTGAAGCAAAAAGGTTTGGATTCTGGATCGGTTCATAGGTAACCGAGGTAGTTGAGTTCCAAATCGCACATCCATTTTTCCAGAAACCCTAGTCGCCTCTTCTTCCTTCTCCGCACCTCCACTAATTCGTGTCGTCGTGAAGCCATCATCTCCTAACCTCCAAGTACGCGAGCTCGTCACGATCTCCTCCATATGTGAAATTCATTACAACAACCACCGCAAGAACTCATCTTCATCACGGGAAGTCATCGTGCCACCATGGAAATTGCGAGACAGTACCATTGGAAGCTTCTTCTTCACAGAATCTTCATTCGCGACCTCCAAACAAAAATCACCAAACCAGAAATCAAGCCCCAAATTGCGAGACTTGTGAACCCTTTCGCACCTTCATTAGCTTCCAAACCTACAAATTAGACCACAAAATTGCCCAAAATCGTGAATCAGAATAGCAACCTCCACACACAGATCCACAGTTCAAAGCAATCTGCGAGACTAATACGCGAATCCATAATCACCAAAAACCCCTCTTGCATGCGCTGCTGCAAAGGGCAAACCCTATTTCCACTTGACTGTGAAGACACTATAGCACTTCGTCGTCAAGAAGGAAATGTCACGACAGATCCAACGCCTAACCGCCACCAGGCCGCCAAGCCCAACGAGACACTTTAGAGCAACAGCGAGACACTTTGGAGGGATGCAACGAGACACTTTGGAGCAGCAGCGAGAGAACTGAAGGCACCAACGCGTGAAGAAAGCGAGCAACAAGGATGGTGCTAGAGCAATGGAGGCTTGAACGAGGAAGAAGAAGACTTCTTGGGTGCGCGAGGAAGAAGAGCTCTTGCGGGAGGAAGAAGAAGATTAAACAGTAGGTTAAAGTTTTTAACGCGTTCTGGAGTATAAAAATTTATACTACCTCAGTTCTTCACTTACCTGAGGCAATAAATGCCTATATGCCTCGGTTAACAAATCAACTTATGCCTATACAGGTCGGTTACATTCAACTTATACCCCTCAGTTTTCTATCTAACCGAAGCATAAACCCCTTTTAACACCGGGTCTGAGTGAACCGAGGTCGTAGGTGTTCAATAATCAGACCTGCCTGGCTCGGGAAGTTAGTTCTTCAAGGCGGTGTGGTTGAATTTTTCAGGGTATTAAGGACCGGTTGGAATTGCAACTGAGGTAACACAACTTATATGCCTTGGTTCCTTGAACCGAGGCATATAAGTTTGACTAAAATACAAAAATACCACCGCATTCTGATAGGCTTTGGTTTCTCCTAAACCGAGGCCTATTGTGCGAGTTTAAATGCTATTTTTTTACTAGTGTGAACTATGAACACGTAGTGTAGTATCAACAACAACAACCAACAATAACAACAAACAACAAACAACAACAACAACAACAAAAAAAACAAGTTCAACAAAACAACAACAACAAATAAGTTCTTCAAGACGAAAACAAAAACTAACTTTCAAAAAGTGGGTTCGTCGGAATAAAGTGTTGCCACCAATGATAGAGAAAGCAGAATGTGCCTATGAAGGACAAGAACACGAAAACAATCAGTTAAAACAAACGAAAATCATGCCTAAAGTAGTTAATCAACATGCATTTGTATCAAATGAAAGAAAGATTACATGTGATGGTCGTCAAACTTCGTTCGAGAAAAGTTTGAGCAGAGAAGAGGGTCTCGCGCACTAAAGTGAATGAATTTCGAACCTCCCGCTCATATTTTTATTGAAATCACTAACCTTTTGACGTCTAACCCTAAGACATTCGACATTTTATAACCTTTTGACGTCTAATTCTAAGGTATTTGATGTCATATGTAAGTACATTTTAACTTTCACGCCAAGCATTTTCGCAAAATTTACCCAATAGGACGTCGAACTTCTTAATATTCAACATCTTATAAAGAACTTTTAAAAAAAATCATTTTTTATTTTTTAAACATACATTAATCATACCAGATAGGAATTTTAAAGAAAAAAATATGGTTGATTTTTCAAAAATGCACAAAAATGCACAAAATGGATCAAAATGCAATCCTAAGAGATTTCTAAAATTCCTAGATCTATTCTGATGTTTACCCTCTTTAGATATGACTCCAATTCCGTTGAGATATTTTGTTGAGATCTTCGTCTTGAGGATTGTCATCATTCTTCTCTTCATCTGTTGTCTTTGTCAAATCTTCAAAATTACCTGCATTAGATTCATTTGACTCAAGAGGTTTGGCCTCAAGGTCCACAATTTTATCAAAGACAAACATGCTTGGAATAATTTTTTTTTTTAATTTTTTTTTAAAAAAAAATTAAAACATTTGAAAAAAAATCTTAAAAGTTAAACCTTATCCTTTAAAAAAAATTGAAATTATTTTACAACCCAAATATATCTACCACTTGGAACACCGAAATGCTTAATTTTACATTTATTTGAAGTATGACCATTTTTCATACAATAAAAGCAAGTAACAACATTTGGGTTCCTATAATTATAATCATAATAATTTTGATTATATTTTGGAAAATATTTGATTTTATTTTTATAATTATAATCATTATAATTATTTTTAGGAACATTTTCAATTGGTTAACGCGTTCAACAAACCAATAGTGGGTGAATTGGTTTCTTATCGTAAATCTTTCTTTTAATAATTTTCTCAATAAAAATAATTTCCTTAAAATAATTTAAACAAATTAAAAGAGTAAGGAAGAGAGAAAATTGCACAAGTAATTTTTATACTGGTTCAGATCATAGAGATCCTACATCCAGTTGTTAATCTCAACTGAGAATTAACGCTTCACTAGCACAAACCAACAAACTGTTACAATCACAAAGAAAATAAAACAGTTTAAGGTTAGAACACCTCTCTTGTTACCCCAAGAGATGAAACTCACTTCCCCTGTAACCCACAAGGGATGAACACCTCCTCTGAATCTTCACAAAGGATGAACACCTCCTCCGAATGCTTCACGAAGGATGATAGGCTTTCAACTCAGCAACAGCAACAGCACTCAATCACACTCCCTGTGAAAGTTCTCGCTCTATGCCAACATGCCAAGTTCTCAAAGCCACAACACAGGGGTTCAGCAAACCCCAGAACACTTATCACCGCACACTGCACATAAGAATATAGAGAAATACACTTTGTATTTTTCGTATTTTAGAATGAGAGTCCCAATCTAATTTATAGAGATTTCACTCAAGGATACCTCCAAAAATCCGTTGTCAACTAATTAATTGTGATAATCAATTTTCCACTTATGGTAATTGATTATGCATTTGATGAATGCACAACGGTAAAAAACTTGCTTAAAAAGTCTCATAATTGCTCATGATAATTAATTATGGCAAGTCATAATTAATTATTGATAATTGATTATTATAATTTAATAATCAATTATCTTGAGTATAAAATGAGGTTTTCTAATTTAAAAATTAATTTTAACGCAACCTAAGACAAGTAATACATATAATCAAAGATAAACCACATCCTATACATCAATCTACTAAATTAAAAAAGCTTTAATATAAAAATAAGTCTTCATGAAGATCTTCCTGCAATAAGAGCACTTGAGACTTGACTTTGAGACATCATCAAAATTTCTTCTCTTTAGTTTTATGCTAACAACTCTTTATAGTGATTAACATCTGGACGTAGAATATGCTGATTCGAACCAGTATAAAAATCTTTTATGTGATTTTTTTACTCTCCTTACTCTTTATATTTTCTGTACATCAACTGTTTGATAAAACATTTAAAAGAAAATTAAAGGAATATTTTTAAAACTGAAACTCTTTGTTTTTAACAATCTGTATGAAACAAATGGTTGGACATTTTATAGTGAACCCTTAAGTATACAAGATTGCATATAGTTTGCATCTTAAATTAATTTTAAATTTAATAAATTGTACTCTTCCTCTAAAACCTAGGGATTATACAAGATTGTCTACACCCATAAAAATATAATTAAAATAAATTTAATATACTGACTTCTTCAGGTGTTTTTCTTAATAATTAAATTAAATTCAAATAAAAATATTGAATTTATATACAAAGTTCGATCAACATTGAAATTACATGATAAATTTTAAAATATGGTTACAAAACAAAAAATAACAACATTGCATTTATATATATATATATATATATATATATATATATATATATATATATATATATATATATATATATATATATATATATATATATATATATATATTATATTTGATTTCATCATTGACGTGGCAGAATCTTCAATTGCCGAAGCTTTGTCCATTGATCATCTACAAACAAAATAATTACTTTAGTTCATCATAAAAAATAAATGTATTAAAAATTTCACTTCAATTTTAGAGATACCAATTTAGATAAAATGTTCATATTAATGTTTGAAAAAAAAAAAAAAACCTTGTTTATCTCACTGAGAATCAAACGAAAGAAAGTCGAGAAGTTCTGGATTTTGCTCAAAATGCACCATGTCACGCGTAGTCAAGGTTATCCATGCCTCCATGCCATCACCAACCTTAGTACCCATCAAAATCACCACGTTTTTTATAGGCACTCCGATAGTGCGCACGTAACTTGGTTTTCCCCATCCGAAATCCGTTTCATAGAATCCAAATCTCACCCAACTGCTAAAGCTATAACACGGAACACCCCTTTCTGCGACCATTGTTCTTACTTCCTTCAAAGACTCCATCACCTTATAAATATCATCACCCTGAAGCTTATTGTATAGGATAAATTGTAATGATGTAAAAACTCTTAGAAGTTTTCGTATTTAGTGAGTCATTGCGCAAATAATCGATTATCAAGTGTGATAATCGATTATCACGAGCAAATTTAGAAAAGAGATGCTCGCGCAAATAATCGATTATTGCACAGAATAATCGATTATCACTGTTTGATTTAATATTGTCCAGGTCGAGCATATAATCAATTATTGCTTAGGATAATTGATTAACACTTTTTTGAAAACCCCATAACAGACACAAATAATCGATTATATTTGGCAGTTGGGAGATGTCTTTTGAGTTTCTGACCTTGGGCTTTTAAATAGTTTTTTCCACAGCTCTTAAAGTTTAACTTTTCATTTGAGAGTATTAGAGTTGTGTAACTAAGGGAAACTCTCTGTGAGTGAAAAGGGAATCTAAGTATTTGAGAATACAGTGTGATCTGAGGAAGTTTTCAAGTGTTAGTTCATTGCTCTTGTCAAGTCCTATGAATAGGAGAAGCTTGTGCTTTATGTGTCAAAGGTCGGAGCGGTTCTCTTCAAGTTGGCAGAACTGTTTCTTTCAGTTCGTTGGTCGAAGGAAGAACTTCGATGCACGCACTCTTCCGGTTCGTCTGTCGAAGGAAAGTCCTTGTTGTCTGCTTCCGGTTCGTTTGTCGAAGGAAGCTTCCTTCCGGTTCGTTCGTTGAAGGAAGGTTTTGTTTTTCTGTTTCTATTCACTAATCTGTAAAACTTATTTTAGTGAAAACATTAATCACTCTTTATAGTGATTAACAACTGGACGTAGAATATGTGATTCTTCTACTCTCCTTACTCTTTATATTTTCTGCACATCAACTGTTTGATAAAACATTTAAAATAAAATTAAATGAATATTTTTTAAAACTGACCGAACAAGCTCTTTGTTTTTAACCATCTGTATCAAACAAATGGTTGGACATTTAATAGTGAACCCTTAAGTATACAAGATTGCATATAGTTTGCATCTTAAATTAATTTTAAATTTAATAAATTGTACTCTTCCTCTAGAACCTAGGGATTATACAAGATTGTCTACACCCATAAAAATATAATTAAAATAAATTTAATATACTGACTACTTCAGGTGTTTTTCTTAAAAATTAAATTAAATTCAAATAAAAATATTGAATTTAAATACAAAGTTCGATCAACATTGAAATTACATGATAAAATTTAAAATATGGTTACAAAACAAAAAATAACAACATTGCATTCATATATATATTAATTATATTTGATTTCATCATTGATGGCAGAATCTTCAATTGCCGAAGCTTTGTCCATTGATCATCTACAAACAAAATAATTACTTTAGTTCATCATAAAAAATAAGAGCTCTGGTAGGTTGACACGACGTGGACAATACATTCATTTGACACGGTCCACGTCAGCTTTTTAGGAAAAAGTTATACAATGGGTGGGGATAAAATGGGAAAGACGTTAAAACTGATTTCGGGTCTTATTTCTCTCGTCCGTGAAAAATCAGAAATAGGTTTCCTTGCTCCCTATAGCTTCTTCAATCCGTGGTGATTTTCATTCCCTCACCATTTGTGTTTTTGAGCTGCTTGAATCGGTGGTTGTAGAGGTTATTGTTGGGTGCGAGGGTTTAACATCATTGTGACGGTCGCAATCGGTGGTTGTGGAGGTTTTCGTTGGCTGTGAAGTTTTTTTGGGCGTCTCTCGTAAGTGTGTTTGAGGTAAGGTTCTAATCGTTGCTTTCTTATTTTTTTACCAGCTGATTTTGTTTCAAAGCAAATATCAGAGAAATCATTTTGTTTAATCTTTGGCATTTGAGTGAGAAACTGCATTCCTGTCTCTCATAATCTTAGTCCTTAGTACCTTCCTAGCATAAGAAGGGTGGCCATTAGGTTTGTGCCCGGTGACTCTGAAAAAATTGTCTTTTATTAACTTTTCATTCCAAAACTAGAGTTCCTATGAACTGCTTAAAGATTGATTCTGAAAAATGAATGCTTTTATTACTTTTCCTTTCCTTACTTAATAGTACTTTTCGCACCAACCTGTGAATCTCGTTTGTTTCTGCGGCAAATGGATAAATCTAAATAGATTAATTATCATGTCAATCGAAGCAATCTCCACTGTTCGTTTCAACCACACATTCACCAATGGAATTGACTCTTCTATCTTGCAAAGATCAAAAATTGAACTAATAGAAAAAAGTATGGAGGAATCCGTTGCAAAATTTTCTTTCCTTCAAAAACAATAGTCATAGAATCCATTCTTTGCCCAAATTGTGATATTAATAACCGGATCCATGATTAAGCATGTGATTTAATGGTGTAAGCTTGCAAAAAATATCAGTTTTTTTTAATAGGAAAGGAATTTGTGGTGTATGACGTAGGGTAAAAAAAAAACTAGTTTGGATCTGAATTAATACAGAATGCTTTTATGTTTTGAAGTGGAGTTAGTGGTGGGTAATTTGGATAGATGCTATATTGGGTGCTAAGGTGGATACGAGACAAACATTGTGACATCACATGCATATTTGTTTGGGATTACTATTGAATGGCAAAGGTTGCAATGAATTTGAAGTTTATACAACACGTGGATAAATTTTAAAAGATAATATCCCTAATAACTCAAGCAACTAATGTTATTACCAAATGAACTTTAGGTTAGAGATAGAACATAATTTTGTGATTCTTTTGATTACGAAGAGCTAGAGCAACAAAGAAAAAAATATAGTATATATCTATGCAAAAGTGTGCTACTTACACTAGTACAAAAATCATATTTTATGACGTACAAAAACAAACTATGACGTACATAGTTTTGTACGTTATAATAATAGGCTTTACATATTCATTTTATGACGTAGCAAAAATTTACGTAACATGTATTGTTCATGACGGCATCTTAGTTATATATCTCTTTAACATATATTTGGGGATGTTGTAACATGTATTTTATTGGATTTAATATGTGATTTTTGTTCTTATATATCATTCATTTTATGTCATACATAGTTTTGTATTTTATAATAAGTCTACACATTCATTTTATGACATAGCAAAAATTTACTAAATTAATGTATTTCAATAAATAAGAAAGAAAAATTTATAAATTTTATATTTTTCTAAAAAATATATTAATAATTGAAGTATAAATTGAAGATTCTAAATTAGGTAAAAATAAATTAATTAAATTGAATGATATATAAGAACAAAAATCACATATTAAATCCAATAAAATACATGTTACAACATCCTCAAATATATGTTAAAGAGATATATATAAGTAAGATGCCGTCATGAACAATACATGTTACGTAAATTTTTGCTATGTCATAAAATGAATGTGTAAACCTATTATTATAACGTACAAAACTATGTACGTTAGTTTATTTTTGTACGTCATAAAATATGATTTTTGTACAGCATGCATAGAAATTGTTTGGACAAAGCATTACAGAAGAATTAAGCTTAAACTCGGATGTTATGTGTTAGTTTCTTTGTTAATGCAGTGTTGTGGGACCTTTTCATTCAACTCGTATGAATAGATTGAGTAGAACATAAAAATTGACAAGATTGTTATATGTCGATAAAAAATTGCATGCCTTTTATAGTAGTTAGGGTCATAACTCATAATGTATAAAACAAGGACTGTGACTGTGTTGCATGCATATATAACCCTTATTATTTGGTTACACTGAATGATGGAACAAATAATTATTGTTTACGAGTTCAATTGAACATATTGATGAGGAAAATGAGCTGGTCTAGAAGAGATTGGATGTGTTGTGTTTGCCAGCACATAAATTTGACATACTTTTTACTTCTCTTTCAGTTAGTGCAGATTGAAAGAAGAAACTTCACAAGAATATCATTGATTTTTGCCTTCACTAAAAAGTGTATATATGTTCTTTGTTTGTCACTATGTCTCGTTATAAAATATTCTGGGCTTTCATTAACCTCCCTTTTGAAGCTTGATGTTAGCAATAACCATTTGGAGGGGAATTTGTTGAAAGAATTTGCTTATGTGAAGAATCTGACCCTTTTGGACCTTGGGAATAACAGATTCTCTGGTGGGTTGACAATGAGCATTCAAGAGATGTATTCTTTGGAGGAAATGGTTTTGTCCAATAATGCAATAGGTGGAGATATCAGGATCTTGAAGTGGGAAAACCTGCATAACTTGGTCAGTTTGGATCTCTCTAACATGGGGTTAATTCCTGAGTCTATAATAGAATTGAAGAGGTTGACATTTTTACGCCTCAGTGACAACAACCTTACAGGAAACCTTTCACCAAAACTATCAACACTTCCTTCTCTCAAATTTGACTTTAAGTTCATAAGGATATCAGTTACAACAACGTGTATGTATTGTTGTAGAACTTCTAAATTTTGTTATGGCACAAGTTGACACTGTTTGTTTCCATTTTCTTGTTGGCTGCATCTTACCATATACTCCATGTAGTTTAACTTCTCTATTCATTGATTTTGCATACAAATACAATATCTCAATATCTTATAGGATTAAGCAAGAGACAAACTTCAATCCTCAGAAAACACTTACATAGAGATATTTACAATGTTGTTATCAGGCATTGTTTGTACAATTTGCTTCCTACAACTATCGTATAATTCATTTGACTGCATTGAAGTTGATTTTGAGTTTGAGAAAGTTTAATTAGTAGGTAGGTTATCCAATTCTTTATGATTTTTTAATTATTTTTTTGTTAGTTAAGTATTTATCATATATATAATTGTTTTTATCTGGGATTTTGTAATTTTGAAAATCTGTCACAGATTATAACTGTATAACAATTTTAAAGAGGTAGAAAATAATTCCAGAGATTACGATTCTAGTTTTAAAATTCAATCAAGAAAAGAAATAGTTTAGAGATTTGAAAATCACAAACAGTTTAAACACCTACTAAATAATTAGATCTTTTAAAAGTTACATCTACCGTTTAGATGAATTTATAATATATTTTAAATTGTTTCAACAATGTCCTCTCCGTATTGTTTATTCTTTTGTAAATTATTGTTTATGTCTTATTAATAAAAAAAAATTTCAACAGAGATTATTATTAAAATAGAAAATGTTATTAAACGTTTAGAAAAATGCATTTATAAAAAAATAATTTTAAAAAAATTAAAAATAAAATGTGGTCATTGGGATTCAAGAAATGCGGTCATTGGGATTCAATTAGAGCACTTTTATTCTTGTTCAAAAGAAACAACCACATTGGACTTAAGACAGAACCACTTACTGTACCAAAGAAATGTGATCATTGGGATTCAATTAAAGAACTTTTATTCTTGTTCAAAACACCTTTATGAAACAACCAAATTGGACTTAAGACATAACCACTTACTGCACCAAAGAAATGTGGTCATTGGGATTCAATTAAAGCACTTTTATTGTTATTCAAAACACCTTTGTGAAACAACCACATTGGACTTAAGACATAACCACTTACTGCACCAAAAAAATGTGGTTATTGGGATTCAATTAAAGCACTTTTACTATTGTTCAAAACAACTTTGTGAAACAATCAAATTGGACTTAAGACATAACCACTTACTGTAATAAAGAAATATGGTCTATGGGATTCAATCAAAGAACTTTAATTGTTGTTCAAAACAGCTTTCTGAAAAAACCACATTGGACTTAAGACATAACCACTTACTGCACTAAAGAAATGTGGTCATTGGGATTCAATTAAAGCACTTTTATTCTTGTTCAAAACACCTTTCTGAAACAACCACATTGGACTTAAGATATAATCATTTACTGCACCAAAGAAATGTGGTTATTGGGATTCAATTAAAGCACTTTTATTCTTGTTCAAAACACTTTTCTGAAACAACCACATTGGACTTAAGACATAACCACTTACTACACCAAAGAAATGTGATCATTGGGATTCAATTAAAGCACTTTTATTCTTGTTCAAAACACCTTTCTGAAACAACCACATTGGACTTAAGAAATAACAATTTACTACACCAAAGAAATGTGGTCATTGGGATTCAATTAAAACACTTTTATTCTTGTTCAAAACACTTTTCTGAAAAAACCACATTGGACTTAAGACATAACCACTTACTGCACCAAAGAAATGTGGTCATTGGGATTCTATTAAAGCACTTTTATTCTTGTTCAAACAGCTTTCTGAAACAACCACATTGGACTTAAGACATAACCACTTACTGCACCAAACAAATGTGGTCATAAGTATTCAATTAAAACTCTTCTATTCTTGTTCAAAACACCTTTCTGAAACAACCACATTGGACTTAAGACATAACCACTTACTGCCCCAAAGAAATGTGGTCATTGGTATTCTATTAAAGAACTTTTATTCTTGTTCAAAACACCTTTCTGAAACAACCACATTAGACTTAAGACATAACCACTTACTACAGCAATGAAATCCGTTTTTCACTCATTTGTGCTACATGTCTTTGACCTACTTTGTTAGTGTACAAAATGACTAACCACATAAAGTTAATTGTTTAAGAAATTACTACAGTAATGATTTTCACCAATTTATTGTTGTCTACATTAAGGTTGCATGTATTTTTTTTTCATAAAAACAACTAAAATAAATTAAGCTTTTCATTTTTTACCTTATATGCTATATTAATTTTAGTTAATTGCCTTTTAGGGTGTTTAATTTTATTTGTCTAGTTCTAACGTGGTTATAATAAAGGACTAGATATATAATTTATCCAAAAATTAACAATTAAAAAATTTATGAATTTTAGATTTAAAGAATAAACAAAAATTTAAATAAAAAGGTATCATTAAGAGTTATAAATTTACTTTGAACTTGTTTTAAATAAAATAAGAGAACATTGCTCTTTATACCATCTTTCCATATTTCATTCAACCCAATAAAATATTGGTACAAAATAAATTTTAGCTATATCATTTGTTTATTACAAATCAATCTCAAATATAATATGATTTAAGTTGCTAAATCGAGGTTGTTACGATTTTCATTTGTAAACATTTAAAAGCAAGTTTTCCTTCATATATCATTTCAAAACAGAATGCATCGTACCATAATCTTCAACGCAAATTTCATACAGTTGTCTGGGAAAAGTTACAATAGAATTGTTCATCATTAAAATTATCCCGTTTCTTAGTTTCTTAATACAGTTAGGTCGTAATTATTTTATGGACCTTCACAATATAAACTCTACTTGAGCATTTTAATCAGTATAACCATGCACCCAAACAGTTCACTTTTTACTACCCAAATCTTTAGTCTATGTGGAATAACCATCCACCATTATCGGTGACAAATGGAATTCGATCTGAGGAGTATGAATAAAGCATTAACTTTTGGGAAAACATCAGATGTACACTCTGAAATTTGTGTTGGTGCTCTCAGGTTGTCAGCAAGTATAAACGCCTTTGATTTTTCCGACACCTCTTCGAGTTGAACATGACAATTTATAACGTTTGCTGCAAGTATATTCATAAAATATTAAAGTGTCAGAAACTTCCTTTGCCATGTAACGAAGAGAATGATGACACAATCTCATGTATATTCCTTTAAAAACAAATTCTCATGTATAAAGTATTATCATCTCATGTTTAAAAACAAATTCTCATGTATAAAGTATTCTCATCTCATGTATAAGGACCACATCTTCATACCAATGACATTGACAGAGTGAATGAAGACCAATCTATAATGTAGTTATGATGCCATCAAATGCAATGTCATTTATGCGATATAATCTTATTCTTTGTACAACAGAAAATAAATCCAAAATGAGAACAGGTATTTGAATGCTATGTGAACAAAAAATCTGAAATTTATGATTCCAGCTGTTAGCTAATTGATAACAAAAAATTAATATCATGACAAAGTAATATAGGTTGCAATACACATAATAATAAACAATACAAGATTTAACCAAAACAAGAGATAGGGAGATGAAAAGAAAATATTTAAATAGAGGATATTACATATCAAGAATTTAATACGATTCCTTTTCAATGGAACCTTTATTGGTGACTTGTCATGCATGACACTAGTTAAACAAACAGTGCAATAATTTATATGTATTTTGTTTCACTGGCATATGATATTAAAAATGAACTCTTTGATGAAACAAAATTCAACTGTGTAGCTAGATAAGTCTGAAATCTGTTTTAAAACAGGGATCATAATAGTTCAGCACTACAAATTACATGAGATGATATCACATGATTTCTTGAAGATATATGTAAAGTAAATTGCTTAGATGTGTAGTCAGACAACATAAAGAAATGATTTTATCTATTATTAATATGAAGTACAACAAAATATAAATTTGAATTGACTACAAGAGATGTGATCTGATTGAACCTGAGGCACCAAATATAGTGTACAAAGGTGCACATAACTAGTCACATGGTCAGCAAGTTCCTTAACAGGAATTGGTTCACCATAAACGCTGAAAAGATATACGAGCCAGAATGAAAAGTTTTCCTCTCAAAAGATAAAAACAAACATATAAACCACACATTTAAGAGATACTTAGTCATGCTAAATACTATATATAGACAACTTATATTTCATGGAAGTTGCAGGTTCACTTTTTTTTTGTAGGAGAAAGAGCAAGGTAAGAGTTTATTAAGTTTAACTTGAAAAGTTAAAAAACAAGTCAAATTATACAGGGCTTCGTTGGTCTATCTGAACTGAGCTGTTGAAATTTTCTAGGTAATGCAACCAGGAGAAAACTCAAGTAATCCGCAATTTCTATACACTCCTGCTCATAGACTAATTGGAGAATGTCTATGATCCAAAATAAGACATAGGAGTCTAGATCATCACATGCAATAGTACAAAAAAAAAAATTAATGTTAAGAAGCTTTAACCTAGAAAATTTTACAGCCTATGATGAACATAAAATGCTTTAGGTAAAAGGACAAATTAAATTGCAGAGTTAAGATCAATGCAAAGGCTGATTAATCTCTCAAAATGCAGTCAACCATGAATTTCAAATAAAGTCCTTATCAAATCAAAATAATAACTACCTGGGGGCAGGCTAGGTCATTATCTCCAAGCTGGATAAGCAACCGAGGGAGATCTTCAGTCCATGCACGTTTTTCCTCACGTTTGTTTTGAGTTGTCTGGCTAACCTTTTTCCTCACGTTTCTTTTGAGATGTCTTTCTCCGCGTATTGAGCAATACCACCAAACTTAGTAAGAATAATAGTAACAGGATCACCAGTACTTCAATTGAAATTCCCACCATCATCTTAAAATGCTTCTTGCTCCCTCTATATAGTCCAGGATTACCTTCAAAGCTGGAACAGAAACTAAATGTTTTATTTCAATCTTGGTAAAAGTCTAGCTGGGAAGTCCTTCTATTATGTTCATACTATTTTTTGTTTGTCTAGTCAAATCATTGAATATTAAGGAAACTGTACTTAAATTATGTTAAAAAACTTGTGTTGTTGCTGCGCATACTTACCTAAAAACAATTTTTTCAGACACTAATCCAGCCGGTATTTCCCCACTAAATGAGTTGTTCTGTATGAACCTGTCACAAACTCACACATGCTAACTAGGAATAGTACTTGTGTGTTCTAAAAATTGAAATGAGGAACATTTGGGAATAAGTGCTACTTGTCTATCTTCTGGAGTGTTCCAGGTATCGTCTATCTTTCGGTAGAAGATAACCTACCCATCAATCTATATCCTTAATTACCAAACTCTCTTACCTTATACAAATGTAAAGAAAAAAACAAAGGAAAAAGAAGCATACAACTTCTTTCTTCCGAAGATGACGTCCACCTCCGATTAAGTGGCACCCATGGTTCTCGCGTTCTCTATCAGCTCTACTTCTTGGGTTATCAGCTCCACTTCTTGGGTTCTCCACCTCCGATTAAGACGACGAACACTGGTTCTTCCACTTATTGCGTTCTCAGCTCCAACCTACCAGAGCTACAACACGGTAAGGTTCGAAAATGAATTTGTGCCAAAAGTGAAAATGAGTCAAATGAAACCAAAGTGAAATCACAAATACAAAAAACACAGTGTTTCATTTACTGAGCAAATGACTCAATTACCCTTCAACAGTTTCAGAGATTTTGAGTCCCACCTCTGTAAAACTTTGAGCGTGTCAAAGTAACATTTCACAAAAAAATAAATGTATTAAAAATTTCACTTCAATTTTAGAGATACCAATTTAGATAAAATGTTCATATTAATGTTTGGAAAAAAAAAAAAAACCTTGTTTATCTCACTGAGAATCAAACGAAAGAAAGTCGAGAAGTTCTGGATTTTGCTCAAAATGCACCATGTCACGCGTAGTCAAGGTTATCCATGCCTCCATGCCATCACCAACCTTAGTACCCATCAAAATCACCACGTTTTTTATAGGCACTCCGATAGTGCGCACGTAACTTGGTTTTCCCCATCCGAAATCCGTTTCATAGAATCCAAATCTCACCCAACTGCTAAAGCTCTAACACGGAACACCCCTTTCTGCGACCATTGTTCTTACTTCCTTCAAAGACTCCATCACCTTATAAATATCATCACCCTGAAGCTTACTCACATAATTTCCATCAATTTTTCTTACAGTTTTCCTCACTCTCTCGCACAAATCACGAAGCCCCAATTCTCCTTCCACCTCCACCACCGGAGAAAATGCTGCTTGCGACAGATTTCCTATCGAATGCTCCGACAGCGTTTGGGCCATTCTGCTGCGAATGTTCACCGCGTGGGATACCATAGATGCCGGAAATTTTCCTTCCTCTGAACTTGCTTTCGCCGCTTCCAGTGATGATTTGCATATCAGTGCTGTCACGGCTTCCACACTAGTGGGAGTGAAATCCAAGCTCCCCAGCTTTTGCTTCAGTCTAGATATGTTGGTCCTGTTGAACACAAACCTCTTTGTGACAATGCTTTTGTCGCCCATCATGCCACCAATCAAGTCCATTTCTATCTTCCTGGGCGGAAAAACCTGTGCGCCTTCTTCCATTTGTGGTAGTATCGGTTTGTTGCCTCTGCAAAAGTTCAAATTAATCACACAATATATTATAAAATAAACATTCAAATCTCGAGAACTGGGTATATAAGTTTATACAATGGGTAGAATGATTTGGAATATGTGACCTTTATACCTTGATGTTGCAGCCCAAGCAGTGAGGAAGGATGCTGCTGTGGAAGCATCAGCGATCTTGTGTGAGAAGCAGACGCCGAGCGCAAAACCTCCACAGGTGAAGTGGTTGAACTGAACTGCCATGTTCCCAGTTAGAGTTTCCCATGCAGGGTTGAAGGGATCGCATGGGAAAAGGTGGTTAATATGGTAAAGGTCAGGGTTTTTAAGAAGGCTTGAGAGTTCCATGGGGACTCTACAGTCGGTGAAAACAACGCCCTCATCGTTGCACTCAACGGTTGAGTTGTCTCTGAGGGTTCCGCAAAAGGGGTAATAGAGAGTGAGGACTTGTGATAAAGAAGCCTTCAATTTGTGAGATATTGGTTTGTTGTGTGTGGCATCGGAAGCAGAGTAAAAGAGGAGAATAGGAACGTAAAATGGAGGAGCCAATTGATCGAGGAGAGAGAGTTTGAAAAGCTTATTGGATGTTGGAGAAGATGGCTTTATTGTTTCCTTAGATACAATCTCAGCTTTCCCTTCCATTTCTCAAACAGAAGGAGTTGCTATGTATAATGACTCTCTCAAACTAATTCTTGCCTTTATATAGCCAAAAATCTTGCCTTCATCATGAATTTTCAAGAGCAATAATGCTCACGAGAGTCTGAATGTAAGATTTGAAATCGTGTACGTTAGAATATTATATTAGGAAATTATGATAAATATTATTATATAATAAAATCATAATTTAAAAGCCGTGTACTGGCTGCATAAAAAAAAGTATCAAGATAATAATGACCCTCGAATATAAGAAATGTATTGGCAGAACCACGGTTTTGTTACATTTTATTTTTCTTACACAATATAATAATATTTAACATGATTTATGATTATAGATAATATAAATTTTATAAAAGAATATACAAAATATTCTGGTTAGACAAAAGAAGTATAACTTAAATTGAACATGATCAATTTTTTTTCCTAATTTGTTTAACATATATATAATTTAAAAGGGTTTTAGGGTAACATTAATTTGAAGAGTGTTAGTGATGACTTTCCTCTCCATATCCCTCGGGCAGAAACCGTGAGAATCCAATAAATATACATATAAATAATATATTTTTTTTTATTTTAGATATTAAAAGTTAAAACCTATAGCTGTCTTAAAACGTAACGGTTTAGGAAAAACCTTTTTACTCACTATAGGATATGTGTATGAGTACATCATCGTCACTTATGTCTAGATCTATGTGGCCTTTGTGTTATGTCCAAAACATCAAGACAACATGGCCAAATACATGTGGATCAATCGAAATTATCATATAAAAAACGTTGACCGAGTTGATTTAACATCATGATTAAAGTACAAATAATTAAAGACTAATTATAATAATTAACCACATGGATCATGCATATCCAAGTAAAAAACCCATAAACATGGTATACATAACACACTATACGAGATAAATTAATCATTTCTATTATTACAATATTTATTACTTTTTCATACACTTGTCTAATTTGAATATCAGAGTGTCTTCTTTAGATATAACTCCTTTTTGATTTGTGTAGGATTTATAACCTTGTGGAAGACGAGTACCCTTAAAGTTGGTGCTTAGAATGCTTGGAGTTAAAGTCTTGAAAAAGTATATTTGGTTCTGTAAGAATAGTTGGTGTCCACCATAAGGTTGACATATATTCTGTGAAAAAGTGTTACAGGGTGTCTACAAGGAGCAGGATGGTAGGATCGAAAGAAGTGGGACTAAGACCCTCCTCGACTATCATAGTCGATATCCTAGAAGCATAGACATAGATGTAATGGTAAATTGTGGAGTTCAAAAAGAGAAGTTTTGAGGATATGGGTGCCTTAAGGAAAGAAAATTCCAAGTTGAGAAGGAAAGTCAAAGTTGAAGGGATAAATGATAAGTGGAAGGAGAAGGAAATCCCTGAGAATGCAGGGTGATTGTAGAAATCTACATCTCATCTTAAAGTTGTTAACGACATTAAAGGGGAAAATGACTATAATATTACCCCAAAAATTGGAGGAGCAATGAGTAACTCCTCAGCAGTAGGAGGAAATTGCTAACATCCTTTCATTGATGGTATTACTGATATGCCACTACCTACATAATGGAAGGCTGTTACACTGGATCTATAGTAACATTAATCAGAATGAACATGTTTTCGTGAGTGTCACTTAAGTTAGTCTATATTCGACTGACGATGTTGTTTTGTGCAAGGCCTTTCTTATTGATAACGGTCTAAAAACCATTATTCTTATACATTAATTTGATATCAAAACACAACCTTTATAACTCAGAATTGACTTAGAATCATGCAAAACATCTTAGTTTGAATACAAGAGAGCCAAAAGTGGTTTTAGAGATATTATGCTTGGTTTTACATTGTTTTGGCAGGATTTTACGAGAATTGAATGATGAAGATGAAGAAGGAAGGACTTGGAATAGAGAAAGGGTAAGAAAGATGAAAAGGAGGAGCCACGACCACCGCCCAGCACTGGGTTGGCGCTGGACATCCAAGTCGCAGACCACTGAGCGTCCAATGAGCGTTGAGCGTCCTGCGTGGCCACCGCAGAGCATTAGCTAGAGCTTAGCGCCTAAATGATGGGCCTGGGCCAAATTTCTGTTATTTTTCTGGCCTATAAATAGACCTAGTGTGATTCTTAGAGTAATCTTTTGGAAATCAAAGACGTCCAGAGCTTTTTCTTCACTCCTTGGAGGTAGTTTTTGGATGCGGGAGCTCCAAATCACCAATTCTAGGGTTTATTCTTCCATTCTTTTCATTAATTCCATCTAGTTTCACCATGTCCATGGTGAACTGAACCCATTGTTGTTGG
This sequence comes from Vigna mungo, assembly GCA_036885675.1. Taxonomy (NCBI): domain Eukaryota; kingdom Viridiplantae; phylum Streptophyta; class Magnoliopsida; order Fabales; family Fabaceae; genus Vigna; species Vigna mungo. The sequence goes on from CP144697.1 coordinate 34,644,263, forward strand.
GGAACAATGTAATATTTTGAAACTCTCTTATATTGAAGTTCTTGTTTTATTCACATGGCTTGTATTATCAATAGTTCGGGTTTTCTTATCCGATTTTCATGCTTGCATCATTTAACTCATTCGGTGTTATGATCTTTGATTTTGTCGATACGGGAACGTACGGGAAAGTCTCGAACTGATAGGAATTCTCTTGGTTAAGCAATACTACCTAGGAATAGGTATAGGACGGCCAATTGCTTTATACTTCTGTTTATCATGCGTTATTAATTACTTAGGAAGACTAGGAATGGTAAACTAGTAATTGATAATAGGCTCTCTTCGCCGAGGAATCGGGTTTTGAGTAGATTAGAAAGCTGCATGACATTGATAATAAAGCGAATTTAACAAGAATAATAGATATAGGAGAGTGGAAAAAGATTAAATTGTAAACCCCAACAACTCCATTAATTCATAGTCTTCTTTACCAATTGATTCAATTTGCATTTGCATATTTAATTTCTGTTTTTGCATCAACCTTACAAATTATTTTTCTTTTAAGTCTTATGCAATCAAATCACATGAACGTTTACGCCACTGAGTCCTTTGGGAGAACGATATTCAGTCTTACTGTTTATATTACTTGATAACGATCTAGTACACTTGCCAGGGGATTAACACCTATAACCTTGAAAAGACCGACTATAGACTGTTTTACTCGCCTACCCCCTACTGCATCGATTTCTTTTATACCTTAACGTCGTCTTTCATGATGTAATTTGCCACTAGCCGACACCATCATCTCACCTTCCTATCACTCCTCATTGTCAAGTAAGAAAATGGAGAGTCTTTGCAAATCTTCATTGATAAGTTAGAAAAAGTATCCTTAAAGATCAAGAACCTTAATCCTGAAGTTGTTCTACACTATATGATCACAACACTAAGGCCGCGCATGATGTTACCCACAAGTATGGATGAGTTAAGGCAATTGGCCACTAAGTTTATGCAATTTGAGGAAATGAGAGAGTATAGAAAAAAGATTAGAGTCAAGTCCATGTGAGTCGAAAAGAAAGGAGTTGATTAAGACTCAACATAGAAAAGTGGTTTTTGTTGGAACAATCGGTACCGATTTTTCGCAGCGGAGTTAAAACAGATACAATTGTTAAGAGCGGAAAGCGTGTTACGATCAATCAAATTATTCCTCTAATAATTTTAAATTTCTTGTAAAACTTTTATTGAACAATTGATGTGCTAAAACTTTAGATAGTATAAGGAAGAGAAAAATCACACAGATGATTTTTATACTGGTTCGAATCAATAAATTCTACGTCCAGTTGTTAATCACTATAAATAGTGATTAACTTTTCCACTAAAATATTGTTTCAAAGATTACAATAAAGTGGAATAAAAAGCAAGAACAATAAATTGTTGGAAAACAGGTAGGCTTCGTTTTTACACCAAGAGGGGGGTGAATTGGTGTTATATCAAAAACAAAATCTTTTCGCAATCTTGTAATCAAAGTATGAAACTTTTTAAACTTTCTTGAAATGCAAGTAATGAAAATTTGTATGTAGCGGAAAAACGTAGTTGACTGTGTTAAAGATAGAATCGACTGTAAAATAAAAGTGCACGGATAGAGAAAATCAAACACTAGTTTTTATACTAGTTCGGCCAACAATGCCTACATCCAGTGTCCTTCCAACCTAGGAAGCAAATGCACTATAAGGGTTGCGGTTTTTACAACAAGGAATTTATAGAAGACCTCCACGTCAAAAATATAAATCTCCTCTCTAACCCTTAACCAAAATATAGACAACAAGAACAACAAGACTTGCAGCAAGATATCCCCTCTTCTGCAATCTGCCAAACACCACTTTGAACAATCCTCAAAGTGAACTATCCCCTGTAATTAACAACAGGTCCAAACAGCAGTCTTCATGCATGCCAAGCCAGAAAATCAATGCAGCAGTCTTCAAGGATGCCAAGCCTGAAAAGCAATGCAGTAGTCTTCAAGCATGCCAAGCCTAAACGTGATCAAACCAGATGCACCTTCTTTGTGCAAAATATGATCAATCAATGTGTGCGCAGACTAATCTCCCTTTGAATCTCTTTCAAGAAAGATCACCACCGTCTTCTTGGAGAATTCTTGGAGCTTCTTAAAACAAAGAATTCAATCTGAAACAGAAATGAAATTGTCAGTTCATCAAAAGTCTCTGAACAAAATCGTGTTATGCCTATTTCTAGATTTATGTTAATCAGACAGACTCTCAGTCGAATATGCTACTAATTCAGTCAACTGGATTATGATAGTTATAACAGTTCAGTCAATCTGGTAGCATACAGTCAACCAAAAACAAAACACATTTAATACAGCTGACCAAGTCATCAATGCTCAACTAACTTTTAAAAATATAGTCGTTAGAGTGCAAGAGCATAACAAAATTTCAAATCAGACAACAAACTCATTCGAATGTGTGGCGCACATAGTCGACTTTCAACATGCAAAACACTTTGAAATTCTTTTCTTCTCAAAATATCACTGAGCACTGATTCTGAAAATCTGTACAAAGATTTTAGCATAGTCGAATCCATTAATAATGTAGTCGACTGTACTATAGTTTTGTCACACAGTGATAAGATCATGAAAGTGCTTGTGGTTTTCAGCTTTAAAACATGTGCAGTAAAACATATGTAATGATGCATTGCACATAGCACATGAAACACATAAAACACGTTCCACAGATATATCAATCAATCAACATAGGAACATGTAGCACAATACATAAATATGTTCAACAGATATAACAATCAATCAGCATAAGAACATGTAATGCAGCAACAACATATGCATGTTATTAAGCAATGTGTTGTCATAATAAAAAACTAGAGTGATATAGAAATTGTGTTGTCAACAATCTCAACAAAAACACCTTCCTCCGACAAACGAATGGAAGAATCTTCCTTCGACAAACGAACCGGAAGAAAACTGCTCAGCAAACTCGAAGAGAACCGCTCCGACCTTTGACACACAAACACTATCACTTGAGAACTTTGTCAGAGAAACTCTATTCTCAAATGGCATATATAACCCTCTAAAGGGTTTGGAAAAAGTATATATAGCCTACAGGTCATAAACTAAAAAGTCACTTCACGACTGCCAGTGATAATCGATTATTGTAAGTAATAATTGATTATTCGTGTCCATTATAGGGTTTTCAAAAGAAGGTGATAATCGATTATCCTGAGAAATAATCGATTATTTGTGTAACTTAGGTAGTTATGACTCAGACAAGAATAACCGATTATTTCGAGCAATAATCGATTATTTGTGCGAGAAATGTTTTTTCAAATGAGCTCGTGATAATCGATTATCACACCTAATAATTGATTATCTGCACAAACTTTCCAAAGATAAACAAACTTCTAAGATTTTATATCATCATAGTTATTCCTAATACAATTAAGTCTACAAAAATGTTTTTAAATAAATTACAACTAAAGACTTCAAGTTCTTCACTTTGTAGCATCATTAAAATCATAATCTTCAAGACACCAATACTCCTCCTGCTAACAATCTCTCCCTTTTCTATGATGATAAAAAATCCTTTTTTTAAAAGCTTATTTGAGTATCTGCATAGAATACAAACTTACAAACTAATGAATCATTATTTTATACTATTCAGTTAGCTTTTCACACCAAATTATATTAGTGAATTGTGTTTAATTCTCCATTATTGTCTCATTTCACTAATTGGGCTTAATTTGGATTATCTGAATCTAATTATTCTCATTATTAATTGCAGGACAATTTTGGAATTACGATTAGGATTTCAAGAGGACTGCAACATCATTTAATTTTGTTTTGTAATTTTAATTATTTTAGTTTTGACTTGATTTGACTTCTTGGGCCCAATTTTAGGTCAGTTTTAGGAGAAGCCCACACTAAGGGCAGAATTGTAGTTTGGAGTTTTAAATGCCCCAAATCAGATTTGAACACTCTCTCCTCTCCCCCATTTTCGTTTTCATCTAGGGTTTGGTAGCATTGGGCGTTTTCCACCCCCCTTGTGCGGGTTTTAGATTTTCATTTCGTTCTCCTTTTTCTTGTATTGAATGAATTTCATTTTCAATTTGAATTTCAATTTCGTCTCTTGCTTCCATTTACATTTCCAATTTCATTTTGCCCTCTTTCATTGCTGCTCATTTACGTTTTCCAATTGCATTTACGTTTTCCATATTTGATTTAAGTTTGTAATTCAATTTCAATTGTGTTTTTGTGCTTGTTTGTTTTGTTCATATTTTTAGATCCGCATTTCCTTCAATGTTTCCACTTCGTTTTGTTGTTTGGGTTTCGTGTCTAATGATAGGTTAAGTGTGCTTGGTTGGTCATTAGTAAAACTGCATTGTTTCCATGAGATTTCTAAGCTGGAAGTGTGTTTTTGCTGCTCCGACTTGGCTACGATTGAAACTGTTTTGTGCTTGCGATTGGGTATGTTGAAAACGGTATGGCTTAGTTTCTCACACCAAGAGGGGGGTGAATTGGTGAAATTTAAAATTAGAGTCTTTTAAAAATCCTTTTTGCAAAAGGATGATCTTTCAAAACTTTCTTGAAACACAAGGAATAAGATTTTTAAGTGCAGAGGAATATAGTTGACTAGGCACAAAGTAAAATCGACTTAATGTACAAGTGTAGGGATAGAAAAATCAAATGCTAATTTTTATAATGGTTCGGCCAATCTGCCTACATCCAGTGTCCTTCCAATCATAGGAAGCAATGCACTATAATGATCAAGGTTTTTACAGCAAGGCTTTTACAACGACAACACGTCAAAAGTATAAAACACCTTTCTAACCCTCTAATCAAAATATAGGCTTATAACAAATAAGAACAACAGCAAGATGTCCCCTCTCCTGCAGTCTTCAATACTTTGAACAATCCTCAAAGTCCAAAACACCACACGTCCTCTTCCTATAGTCACAACAGGGCAATACACCAATCTTCAAAAGATTGAGAGAAACTAATCACAAAAATAGACACTCAAGTGCAGGTTGATCAGACAGTCAAAGCACCTAAATCTTGCTCTTCAAGCAATCACCAAAGATGAACACGACGGTCTTCTTTATGGATTCTTGGAGCTTTTTCCGCGTTTTGTAAGAGATCACAAGTCTGAAACAAATCACAAAATTGTTATATTCTCAAAAACTTCTTACAGAATTCAAATTTGCATCTATATATAGTTTTCCATAAAATTGACGCTCCTAAGTTGACTTTCCTACTAATAGAGTCGAATATAATCATGACAGTTATAACAAATAGCAGCAGTCAAAGCAATTAATTGATTACACAACTGATACTGTTGATTCTCAATTCATGCTTGGTCAATCCCATTTAAAATATAGCTGTTATACAAAATATCTCAAGTATTAATAGAATTTCAAAACATAACAGACTAAGTTGAATGGTTTGCGCATATAGTCGACTTTGTAACAGTTAGATGCATAGTTTTGAAAAAATTTCTTTCCAAAAATACTCACAGCACACTTTGAAAAAGTTTGTGTAAAGTCACGAGTTTTAATCGACTTACTTCACAATGAAGTCGACTTAAAACTGTTGTTTTGCCACACAATTAAAGTTAAACAAAAGTGCATGTGGTTTTCCTTTTCCAAAACATTTGTTTGCCATCACAAATAAGATCTCATGTATAACATAGTGAATTGTATGCAATGACAAAAACAACACAAACATGTTCTCATATAATCATAAACATGAAAGTTATGAACATGTAACACATATACACATGTGTTATTAATTATGTGTTGTCATCATTAAAAACCAGAAACTCTGAGATTGTAAGGTTTGGCTAAACCAGTGCTACACCTATCAACAATCTCCCCCATTTTTGATGATGCACAACCATGATTAATAAACAACCATGTTTCTACAAATCAAACATCACAAATTATCAATCCAATACCAGTCAACATCATTATTCTTATTATTCTCCCCCTTTGGGCATTATAAAAAAAGATACACACAGGTATTAATTTAGCAGATAATCAGTCATATAGAGATACATCAGTAAATCATAACACAGATACAGATACTCCCCCTTTCACAGATATTCACATGAAAAAGACAAACTCTCCCCCTTAAGTAGGCATATGAAATATCTAAAATATCATGCAATGCTCCCCCTGTCATTATGCATGTTTGATAACGTTTGAAAATACCGTTATCTATGATGTGATTTTGATACTAAAAGCACCCTTTTTCACTTAGAAAGTTCCTTGAACTCATGCTTTTTCATTAAGTTGTGTGAATAAGAGAGTTAAGGTTGAATTTGATGATTTTAGGACTAATTTCCCTTGTTTCGATAGGTAATGAGAGAATACTAAAAGTAGAGATGAAGACCCAAGAAGATGGAGCTCAGAAAGGCCTGAAAAAGCACAAGAAGGAGAGACAACACGCATCCTGGGCACCCTGTATGGAGGCCCAAGCGTGGAATCTGACGTCCACCGCCTGGGTGCCCTATTAGGGCGCTTGAGCGTCGGGCCCCAAGGCCTGGGTACCCATGTTGACGGCTCAACCCCTACATGATGATTGTCCATCGCCCGGTGTTGACTCCTTGGCAAGCGTACCAGATCGTTCCAAGTAATAAAATCGGTAGAACCCGATATCGTTCTCTCCCAAAGGACTCACGACCTTATCGTTCGTGTGAATTAAAATCGTAAGACTTGTAAAGAAACAAAATTAATTGTTGTGGATGCAAGAACACAAAATAAACATGCAATGCGTTGATTCAATTAACGAAAAGAGTATGGATGAGTGGAGTTGTTGGGGGTTTACAATTTCATCTTATTCACCCTCTCTTATCTACTCCTCTTGTTTAATTTGCTTTATTATCTGATTGTTATGCAAACTTTCTTGGCCTACCCTTAGCCCGATCCCTCGGCGAAAAGAGCCTATTACTAATTACTGACTAGCTATCTCTAGCCTCCCCTAGCAACTAGCAACGCATTACCGAACATAAGCAAAAACAATTGACCGTCCTACCTCCCTATCCCTAGGTGGTATTTCATTGATCAAGGAATTTCCCCCAGTTCATGACAGTACCGTACGTTCCCGTATCAGTAAAGACAAACAACAGTTATCGAATAAGTTAAATGATAAAAGCTTTAAGCGCAGAAGAGAAACCCAACAATCGATAAACAAAGCATATGACATTCATATAATTAAACAAGAGTTTCAATAAAAGAGAGTTTCAAAAGATTACATTGTTCCCCCAACAACAAAAGGGTTTAGTTCACCATTGTCATGGTGAACCAAGATGAAAATAATGAAAGAATGGAAGAACAAACCCTAGAAAAGATGAAAAGGAGCCTAAGCATCCAAGAGATCCTCTCCAGAGAGTGAAAAGTAGGTCTGGCCGCCCTCTTCTGTCAAAAGAATGAGAAGGAAAATCGCACTAGGGCTATTTATAGCTGAGGAGCGCAACAGAAAACAGGCCCAAGCCCGACAGGCAAGCGCCCGGCGTCACACTTATGCCGCCCAGCGGTTTGCCTCTTATCGCAAAACCGCCAGGCATCCTTGCCTTGGTGCCATCTCCTCGCATTTGGCCGCCCAGCGGTGTATTTCTGCCGTTGGGCGGTTTCTACACTCTTCTTTTCTTGATTTTTCTTGCTCTATCTTGAGTCTAAGGCCTTTATCTTCACCTCCATTCTTCACTTCCATCAAAATTGCTACAAAACAATGCAAAACAAGCATAATATCGCTAAAACCACCTTTTGACTCTCGACTGACTCATTTATTGAGTTTTGTTTGATTTCAAGCTCATTCTAAGCAGTAAAGGGAGTAATTTAATCTAAAATAGCATATGAAAATAACGGTTTTTCAACCGTTATCAACCGGGTGCCCTAAGTGGGACGCCTGAGCGTCAAGTTTCACGGGTTAGGCCCAATTTTTGCTCTGTTTCAACTCTATTGGACCGAGCCTTGTTTGTACACTTTTCCGACTCAATTTAAAGGATTCAAGCGCTCTAGGCTTCATATCTTTGGCAGAGACGAGCGCAGCAACACACCCTTTCACCCTCTAGAGGCGAATTTGGATACGGGAGCTCCTTTCCGTAATTCTTAGGGTTTTTCTACCTCATTCTCTTCCATTGTTCATCTAGTTTCTCCATGTCTATGGGGAACTAAACTTTGTTTGTTGTTGGGGGATGATGTAACTTTGTGAACTCTCATGTATTTGAATTGATTCTTAATTATATATGATTTTTAATTAATTGTTAAAGTAATTCATCTGTTTCAACGGTTGTTGTGTTTAACTCATTCATTAGCATGATTTATGAATTGCATGAGTGCCGAGAGGTTCCTTACAATTCAGGTTCTTGTTGAATTGCATGAGTGCCGAGAGATCTTTTCAAACCTATTTGCCACAAACTTTTCAAATACAAACATAGTGGATGGTAACATCTGTTCATTGTCAGATTCAGGTAATTCATCTTTATTTTTGGTTGAGTCCTGCACATCATTGAAATCCATCCTAGAGTAGTTATCTTCAAACCAATACATGTTAGAGTCGTTTTCCAATTTGATTGGCTTTGTTGCAGGAGACCTTGTTTTCGCCAATTATATTAATGTTACTCAGAGACAATATTTTGCTAATGAACACACCATAGGGTAGTTCACACTAGTCATTGATGCCAACATCAATGATATGCCATTTGAAAATTGCTACCCAATTTATTGGTATTCAGAACATTATAGCATTCAACAGACATGCATCCTCTAAAGTCAATTTTTCATAATTTGATCTTCCAGGTAACAAAACACGACTAATGATGTATGCAATGATTTTTTCTTCTTTATCCAGCCACCTGTGTAGAAACCCTTTTCCCTTCTTGTATCTTCCTGGATATCTCATGCAGTCTTTGAACATTTGTGTCTTCCTAGTCCACCTGTTTTGCAAGTAATCAGGTAGGTGCGACATGCGTCCATCTTTGAGACCAAGAACTTGTAACTAAGTATCATTGTTGATAACAATGTCTGGATGTTGTTGTAAAATACTCCAACAAGCTTTTCTAGAAATATAAATCATTTTTGCCTGAACAGAGATAGTTCAATTGACTTACGTGGAGCAACATCTTTAACTTTCTTCCAACATATAAACCTTTCTCTAGCATCGCTGTCATTGATCCACCCAGAAGGGCTTGCATTTATTTCAGATGAAGGAATGTTCTTGGTACACTTAAATGAAGAAGATGATGCCATTTTACTTAGAATCCACGAAGCACCTTTCACAGAATTTTATAGGGTTTTGTGTGTTACAACTATAGTCATGTTATACATATACAATGGTGCGAACAACATACACTCAAATAAGCCCATTTCAAATTTTAAAATACAGAAAGCCCAAAAACAGAGATACCAAATCGGCTTCATTAATTGTTAGGTTGACTTCTGTATTTCAGAAAACTCTCAAAATCAGAAACACTTATACAATAACACGTAATCAAATACACACTTAACAAATCGATTAAAATTCGTGCTAATTGATTTTCACAGAAAACAATCACAATCAATCAATCAACAATCATACATTCATCAAACAATCATTCAGACACCTATCATGCATGATGCAATGAGAAAAAGATTGTTACCACTTGTAGATACTTACAGTCGACTTTACTTTTGGCGCAGTTAACAATGTTTTTCCGCTGAATACGAATTTTCATTACTTGCATTTCAAGAAAGTTTGAAAAGTTTAATACTTTGATTTCAAGATTGCGAAAAGACTTTGTTTTTGATAAACCACCAATTCACCCCCCCCCCCCTCTTGGTGTAAAAATAAGCCTACCTGTTTTCCAACAATTAGCATCAAAGTTGGTTTTCATAAGATATTTGAAAAACTAGTCGACTCTGTTTTTATTTGATTCAACTATAAACCTGGGGATGACTTCCTGTTTTCAAACTTTTGGTGAAGGTGCTTCAACAAACAGACCACCTTTGTTTGCTGGCGAAAATTATCCATTTTGGAAAATCAGAATGCAAATCTTTCTTGAATCGCAAGATAAAGGAATTTTAGATGCTACTTTAAATGGTCCTTTTGTGCCTACTAAAACTGTTGAAGAGAAAATTGTTTTAAAACCTTTTACTGAGTGGACTACTGATGAAAATATATAGAAAAGCTCAGTATGATATTAAAGCTAGAAATATTATTGCCTCTACACTAACACTTGATGAATTTTTCAAGATATCTCAATACAAATCTGCAAAGGAAATGTGGGATGTCTTAGAGGTAACTCATGAAGGCACGGATGAAGTAAAGAGAGCAAGAAAGAACTCCCTTATTCAAGAGTGTGAATTGTTCAGAATGAAGGCTTGAGAAACCATCTATGATGTACAGAAAAGATTCACTCATATTGTAAATCATCTCATGGCTCTCAAGAAGGTGTTTGATAAAGAAGAAATCAACATCAAGATTCTGAAAAGTCTGAACAAAAATTGGCAACCAAAAGTCACAACAATCTCTGAATATAAAAGATCTTACATCGATGAACATGACTACCTTGTATGGCAAGCTACGTGAACATGAATTAGAACTTGGTAGATTGAAGGATGAAGAGGAGATTGAAGAAAACAAGTCCATTGCTCTGAAGGCTACAAGCAAGAACAACTCAGAAACAGACATGGACGAGAAAGAATTGATGACCTTGATTGTAAGAAAATTTAGTCGACTTATACAAAATGATAGTCAACTGACTAACCATGCTGGTCAAGGCAAAAAGAAAAGCTTTAGTACAAATGATGTCCAGTGTTACGAATGTGGAAAGGAAGGACACATCAAGCCTGATTGTCCTGAATTAAAGCCTAAGCAGAAAGGCAAAAAAAGATTCCCTCAAGGCAAAAACATGAAAAGAAAAGGAGCATACATTGCTTGGGAAAACACAAATTCTGAAAGCTTAAGTGATGAAGATGTTGATCAAGAAGAGGAATCTAACATGTGCTATATGACTGGAGTAACATGGGACGATTACGACAGTGATGCAGACATCTCAAATGAACCAGTGGAAATCAAGTATGATCTGCTACGAGATGCTTTTCAAGAACTGCATGCTAAAGCAATGCGACTACAGTGTAAGGTTAATCGACTCAACTCTGAGAGATGAGATTATGAATATAGGATTAACAACCTTGTTGCTGAAAATGAAAAATTAGAGAAAGAATTGAATGATGCTTTGTTATCTCCTAAGGAAATTAAAATTGAAACTGTTACTGTTGAAAAACCATGTGAAAATTGTCGTACTCATATTGAAAAGATAAATTACTTGACTAGCACACTAGCTAAGTTTACTCAAGGTAGAGACAATTTAAATGTTGTTTTAAAATCCTCTGGCAGAGCTATATACAAGCAAGGTATAGGATACAAAGCTCAATTTAACAGAACCAATACTAAGAGATTTATTGATTTAAGTAAACCTGCTAAAAATGCATGTTTCTATTGTAATTGTGTTGGTCACAATGTTAGCAATTTTTATTACAGAAATGTTGTTGTTCCGAAAGGATTATATGTATGGAGACCAAAGGAACACGTGACAAAAACTGACACTCATGGACCCAAAGTTACATGGGTACCAGTAACCAAAACTTAAATTGTTTTGCAAGATACAGAGTAGGTGCAGTATGATCTCAAGGATGGAACACTTTGGAACATTCAAATCTTGAGTATCTACAACTGGTAAAATTGTATCAATCTGCTGCATTATGCTTAAATTGAATGGTTGTTGTTGTTGTGTGATTGTATATGTGCATTGTCTGATTGGTTGATTGACTGAATGAGTTTAAAACTTTGCTTTCGTGATGAATAGTCGACTGCTTTATTAATTAAGTCGACTAAATTCTGTATGTTTGAAACTATGTTTTGGAAAATCCATATGACATACAGTAGTCAACTATGTGTCTAATCAATTCGACTAGAATCTCTGTTTTTGAATGTTGAAATTTGATTTTTCAAATCTAAGGTTTTCATTCTATGTCTTTGGGCTGTTGTCTAGCACTGACTCCATATCACACAACTATACTTAAACCCGTGTCTACTCTAAAGAGGAACTATTCTTTATCCTCTTGAAATGGCTTCGTCTTCATCAAAGCGATTCAAAATCATCTCAACTACTGAAAGAGAAGCTGATCCTATAGGATGGATAAGCGACGATGATGTCCGAGAAAGATTTACTCATGGAGCTATAAAGATTATCGCTACCCCAAAGTTCATTGATCTGAATCTATTTGAAAGAGAAGGATTCATGTCTTCGAGTTGGTTGCAATCTCATGATCTTTCATCATTGGTTCAACTGAAGGGTTGGTGGTATCCTGACCTTGTGAAAGTATTTTATCATAACTTGAAACTGGTAGGCGAAAACATTCACTATCGATGACAACTGACGATATCTTCCTGCTATATGTGCTAAAAAATAACATTCCTACTAATTGGGTAAGAGTACTGAAAGATCATATGACTGAAAGTGCATTGAACAGATCGTATTATTACCTTACGCATTATTGGTAAGCAAGATTCTTGAAAAGCAAGGAGTTAACATGGAAGGAAAAAGAAAGTCTAGTTGTAACTGTACAAACGTGATAAATCAGAATATTCTGATTTCATTTTAGCTGACAAGAACATTGAGAGGATAGTGCTTCAAAGGTGAAGAAAATCTATTATACCAGTATGGAAATACTTTTGTCACACCTGAACAGAGAAACATTGCACACTCTAGCAATTGCTGCATACAATTTGCTACCAATCAACTGCAAAATATTGCGAACAAGCTTGATTAGCTTGAAGTAAAAGTTGATTTGTTAATACGTCAAGGAACGGAAGAAGAAATAACTGAAGGCAACATTATGCACTCCCATGTGTAACAAGGGATTAGTGTTAAGCCCCTGGCAAGTGTACCAGATCGTTATCAAGTAATATATAAACGGTAAGTCCGAGTATCGTCTCCCAAAGGACTCTTAGGCCTTATCTTTCATGTAAATTAATCTTATAAGACTTGAAAAGAAAAAAACTTGTGGTTGAATGCAAAGAACGAAAATAAACATGCACATGCAAGTGATTCAATTGGCAAAGAAAATATATGAATGAATGGAGTTGTTGGGGTTTACAATTTCATCTTATCCACCCTCTTATATCTACTTTTCTTATTAAATTCGCTTTATTATCTAATTGCCACGCAAACTTTCTTAGTCTACCCTAAACCCGATCCCTCGGCAAAAAGAGCCTATTACTAGTTACTGGCTTACTGTCCCTAGTCTCCCCTAGTAATTAGCAATGCATTATATCATAGAAGCAAAATACAATTGATCGTCCTACTCCTATCCCTAGGCAGTATTGCTTAATCAAGGAATTTCCTATCAGTTCATGACTTCCCCATACATCCCCGTATCTCAAAGGCAAATATCTTTATATCAAATGAGTTAAACGATAAAAGCGTTAAGCAAAGATAAGAAACCCAACAATTGATAATATAAGCATATGCAAGCATATGAATAAAACAAGAATTTCAATATAAGAGAGTTTCAAAAGATTACATTGTTCCCCAAGTACAAAGGGTTTAGTTCACCATGGACATGGTGAAACTAGATGGAATTAAATGAAAGAATGAAAGAGTAAACCCTAGATTGGATAAATTTGAGCCTAAGCATCCAAGAAACTGTCTCCAAGGAGTGTAGAAGTGCTCTGGATGTCTCTGCCTGCCAAAAGAATACTCTGAAGGTCGCACTGGGGCTATTTATAATGCAGAAAAGTAACAGAATTTCAGCCCAAGCCCAGCAGACAACCGCTCAGCGCCTAATTTGGACGCTCAGCGGTTTCCCTCTAATCGCCTGGACACTCAGTGACACCGCTTGGGCGAGAGACAGTGGCTGCTCCCTCGAATATGGCGCTCAGCGCTGGGATTTTGACGTTGAGTGATGCTTTGATTCTTCTTTTCTTCCTTTTTCTCCTTCTTCCTTGAGTCTAAGTCCTTCCTACTTCACTTCCATCTTCAATTCTCATCAAAACCCTTCAAAACAATGCAAAACAAACATAATATCTCTAAAAACTTTGACTCTCATGTGGCTTAACTAAGTGTTTTACTTGATTCTAAGCTTATTCTAAGCTATAAAGGGTGTGTTTTGATAACAAATTTAAGCATGAAAATAACGGTTTTTATACCGTTATCACAACCCCAAACTTAGAACTTTGCTTGTCCTCAAGCAAACAAGACAAAACTTGGCTTTCCACTTTTCATCAAAATAGTTCAACATTCCCAAAATTCATTCTTCTCACAACAAGACTTACTCAACTCAGATTTTCAGTGAATCTCATCAAGATGCATGGATGCTTTCAATTCAATTCAGTTCACATGATCTCATATTTTCCCACAGATGTTTTACTTATGAATGATCAATCAACTAAGCATAAATGTAAACATGGAATTTATCAATTCTCTCCAAGCAAGTGTTTCACTCAATCACTCAAGTGTTTAAGAGGATACTCCATCTCTCTACTATTCACATGTCACCTGAAACAAAATTGCCCTTCATCTAAAACAATCAACATTCTCACATACAAATGTCATCACAAGGACTTTTCCAAGGCTTATAATGAGGCTGGGTTAACAAGAAAAATTGGTTTTTCTGGATGACAAAATCCTTGAGTCAAGAGAGCTATTTTAACATTCAAAGTTTAAGCACAAGCCCTCTTTTTAACCAATCTCACTCATTCCCAACTTCTTCCCTTTTCTTTTTATTTTTACATTGAACTCATCTTTCATGCTTTTTTATTCTTTCCTTTCATTCTTTTGTCATGCTTTTTTTTCAACACTTGAGCTCAATGCCTTTCTTTTTGCCTTTCAAATTTCCCCAAACAACCCCAAACTTGAACCTTTTCAATACCATACAATTATTCTCAACCCAACTCAAGGTAAATATTTTCAAATCATTTTAGGCGAAAATTTGGCTAAGTAAGGGCTTCCAAAAATGGCCTTGATCATATGACATCAACATTTAATTCAATCAATTCTAAAGACTCAGGCAATATCATTCATGCTTCCATATGAATAACACATATATCAATGAATACTCTGGAGCTCAAAAACTCACACATTATGCTTTCTCACACATCATTCATACACCCTGCTTAGCATCATAACCACAATCATAAATCATCACACATCTATTCACATAGCTAGTGAACCATTCACCTGTATATCAGCATGCAATACAGTTTCAATCATCATCCACATCCAATCATCATCAAGTAAACTCATCATGCAATATCATTCAAGTCAAACCATTTTCAGAAACAATGTTCAAGCCAAGCACAAACATCGACAATAAAATTCAACCTATTCTAAAAATTCAAAGTACAAAAGTGCAAGATAAAACCCCTGTCCTAGGCATGGGCATCCATCAGTAGATGCCCTCTCAACTCATATCATCATCTGAGTCCTCCTACTCTCTACCTTCAGCATCCTCAAAGTCATTCTCCTCGTCATCCTCATCCATGCCTGATGCTCCAGCTGCTCCAGACCCGCTACCCTGCGCTTGCTCCTGAGGCCAAGCCATAGCACCATGGAACTCATCCATGGTCCACCTGTGCACTGGTGGATGATCATACAATCCTACTATCATCTTGGCAGTAGCAACCGACCCTCTGCGGAGAGACTCCAATCTGGCCTCCACCATGGACATATACATGTCCCTCATCTGAAAAGGCTTTGCATGTTGTGCAGGCTAATCATCCTACTGGGCCGTTCCTCTCCTAGGACGTCTCCTAGGTGCTGCTCAAACTGCCTCCTCCTCTACACAGAACTGTTGATATATAGTAGGAAGCATCTATGGCTTTCCTAGGCCTCTCGTATGGTGGAGCTGCAATATCCACTCCAGCCTGCTGGCACAAATAAGTAATTAGGGACGGATGTCCCAACAGTGTCCTGCTACTCACAGTAGTAGCGCAGCTCTGAATCTCATCAGCAATAACTTTACCGACATTCACATCCATCTGCCTCAGCATACAGTAGATGAATATGATCTTGTGCATGGTAATGTCGGACACATGTGAGCACGACTGAATATTGACATGAGTAAATGTCATCCAGTACTTTGCCAGGGCGTCAGATCTGCCCTTTTGATGTTGACAGGCACTCCATTTGGGTTGTTCTGAAAATGTCTTCCAGGGATGCACATAACCCTCTCAGTATCAACAATGTCTCTGAATCCCCCTACATGTGCTGCATACTGGCACTGCTCACCTGGCCACTTAGTGCCTAAGAAGTAGTTAAGGGTGTCAGGGTCATACCGGATGATTTGCCCCCTAACATAGCTCATGTATCTCCCAGCTGACACTCCTCCTCTGACCAAGGCATTCGTATAGAACTCATTCACCAGTTCAATGCTAGCTGATGCAGGATATGTGGTCAGCCTCTCCCACTTTCTCCTCACGATCTCCATTCAAATTCAGGAGCCAAGTCTGGGATAAAAGTAGCCTTCCTCTCCATCAACAGTCTTCTCTCCTGCAGAGTCACATAGTGCTCCTCATGTTTCCTAGAAAGGAACCTAGGAGAATAGAATCTTCTTGGCCTCTCAGGCTCTTTTCTCTTGTTCCCAAGAGTTTTCACCCTCCTTGATGACGACGACATTCCTGTATCAAATAAAGTTCATAAAATCACATAAATTCATCATTAGAGGTTAGTACATCATCAATCATACTCCTAATTAAGCATTGTCCAACGCTTAAAGGAAAAAACAGGGGCCCTCAGCGTCCCTGCATCAGAAATCAAGCAAACACACAAAACTGCCGCCCACCGCTCAACGTCCAAACGGACCGCTCAGCGTTGGCGACAAGCGTTTTTCAAAAACCCTTTCCTAAACGCCCTAATCTCCACTCTATCACTAATTTCACAATTCCAGACCAAATTTATGCAGTTTAATCGGTTCAAAAGGTTTCTATTTCATCAAATAATGCATAGAAATCAAAAGCCCTAATTTCTCATGTTCCTACACATGTTCTTCATCAAATTTCAAATTTAGAAACCCTAACAATCAAATTGCATACTTACTTGAGTGGAGATTCACTAAATGCTTGCAAGACTCCTTGTAATTGATGATGAATGCCTCTCAATGCAAAGCTCTCACCAAAAACCCCAATCTTTTGACAAAAGAATGGTTGAAAAATGATATTTTTGTGAGTGGGTGATGGGAAAAGTAGGGAAAACTCTTTAGAATGCTCTTGAAAGTGAAAAAGTAATGCTAGGGTTTAAGGAGACCGCTTGGGCGAACTGCAAAGAAGATATTTCAAAGTGCAGAAATGTGACGCCCGGACACTGAGAGGGCGGGGAGTGATCGCCAGTGCAAGAGGCACGGACAAGGAACGGCTCCTGGCAGGCTTCTAGTGGAAGGGGCACATGGACGAATCGAATATACACTGGAATGAGAGGGATCTAAAAACTGTATAGGTATGGGACTATACAGTTCAAGGATAGCTTAAAGGAATTGATTTGGCTACTCATATCAACAAATGCATTTGCTTTTCGGTAGCCTAACTCATAAGAACTCCATGGTTAAGCGTGCTTAACCTGGAGTAATTTGGGATGGGTGACCTTCTGGGAAGTTTTCCCGAAAAGTGTGCGAGTGATGACAAAGCACACTCGAAAGCCTCGTGTTGATGTGTGGGGGCAGTCAACAGTCCCTGGAAGTTGTCGGGGCGTTACAAATGGTATCAGAGCCTAACCTCTCCCAGTATGGTTGGAGACTGGACGAATCAAACATACACCGGAATGAGAGAGATCTGGAGACTGTATAGGTATGAGACTATACAGTTGAAAGATAGCTTAAAGGAATTGATTTGGCTACTCATATCACCAAAATGCAATTGCTTTTCGGTAGCCTAACCCATAAGAACTCCATGGTTAAGCGTGCTTAGCCTGGAGTAATTCTAGCATGGGTGACCTTCCAAGAAGTTTTCTAGGAAAGTGTGCGAGTGAGGACAAAGCACACTAGAAAGCCTTGTGGTGATGTGTGGGGACCGATTGGGGTCTTCATCAACCCAACTCATCAGTTGTCTTCTGTCCACTCTTCTGATTGCTTTGGAGTATGGTCTTCTGATCTCCACTAATCCTTCCTCTTTAAGCTTGTTCACAATCCACATCCTATTTTTGAATCTTACTTTTGAACCACGTGGAAGTGATGTGTCCTCTGAGTGGATTGTTCCTCCTTTATCTACCTCTTCCTCTTTTGGTACCTGTAAAATATTACAACTGTTAGTATCAATACCTTTGCTTTCTTCACCTGCAACTTCGCTTCTCAATTTTCTGAGTCTGGCTCTCTTCCTTATTCTCATTTTGTTTTCTTTAGAGTCATTATACATTAACACATGTTCTTGATCTCTCAACATTATCCTCCCGTCATGGACACACATCACCATTTTAGAAGTCCTCATAAAAGGTCTCCCCAAAATCAATGGAATTCTTCCATCATTTTCCATATCCACAACTACAAAATCAATCAAGAACTCTAGTTGCTCAATACACACAATTGCATCCTCCACCATACCAGTTGGCTTCTTAATAGAACCATCTACAACTGTCAAAGAAATATTAGATGTTTTTAATACTAGCCCTTTAATTTTCTTCAGATAACTCAAGGGCATCATATTAATGCTAGATCCAGAATATATCATAGCTCTTCCTATATCCACGTCATTAATAACACATGGAAGAGTTAACCACCCTGGATCCTTCAATTTAGGTGGATTATGTTTCTTTCTAGGTTGTACCTGTACTTCTTGTCATCTTCTTCATCTAAATTTATCACCTCTCCAAGATAATACTTAATTTTCTTGGAGTAAACAATAATTTTGGGAAGAGTTTCAGTTAAAGGAACAACAATCACCTGGTTAAAAATTTCCCTGAATGGTTCATAGTGACTTCCTCTTCTCTCATTTTCTTTTTTTTCCTCATTTTCAAAATTTTTATCCAACCTCTCCTCTTCTTTTTCTTCCTCACTGCTCTCAATCTCCACATTCTCACTCATCTCTTCATCTTCCTCCTCACTACTTTCTACCTCAACAACTTTCTCTTCTGCCTTCCTTTTACTCCTGGTTACAACAGCTTTGCACTCCTCTTTAGGGTTAACATTAATATTAGCCCTAAATTAATTTTTCTCTGTGGTTTCCACCCTTTTTGACAGTTGACTAATTTGCATCTCCAAAGATCTAAAGCTGGCTTGGTCACTTGCATGTTGAGACTCATACACCTTCAAAAATTTGTCGAATCTATCATTAAGGTCTCTGACAGTCTCTGTCAAATGGTTCACCTGCTGCCATAAGGGTGATGGTTGTTGCGGTCTGTTGTTAAGGA
This sequence comes from Vigna mungo, assembly GCA_036885675.1. Lineage (NCBI taxonomy): Eukaryota > Viridiplantae > Streptophyta > Magnoliopsida > Fabales > Fabaceae > Vigna > Vigna mungo. Next base: position 34,663,633 of record CP144697.1, read on the forward strand.
AGCCTCCTGCTTACCCAGATGGGTTATTCTGAGTTTGCCCAATACTAGGATGGTTTTTCCAACCTTGGCTAGTGTTGCCTTGTTGAATCCCTGCCTATATTGGAACTAGTTACCCATATAATTTGCTTCCTGTTACATCTCTTCTAGCACAGCACATTGACCATTAATATGGTCACCACCATAGAAGTCACAAAGTTTTTGAGCTTTAGAGACATTCCTAATCTCGTTTGGAAGATGAGATAAGATCTTCATTAAATTATCCAATTTCTGCGAAAGAAGATGATTTTGAGCTAACATGGCACCATCAGCAGGCAAATGCAAAACTCCCCTCTTCTGCACTAGTGCGCCCCTCTCACTAAATGTTTCCTGCTCATTTGCAGCCATACTCTCGATGAGATCATAGGCCTCATCCTCAGTCTTTTTCTTTATATCACCTCCAGTTGAGGTGTCAAGCATCATCTTAGACTACGTAGTCAAACCTGCAAGGTATGCAAGAACTAGAGCTCTCTTGTCAAACCCATGGACCAACGTCTTCCTCAGTAAGCCTTTAAACCTTTCCCAAGCTTGTCCGAGAGTTTCTTCCATGCCTTGTTTAAACGAAGAGATTTCCAACTTCCCTTGGGTGACTTTCGACTGTGGAAAATACCTGTTTACAAATTTGGACATCACAGTCTCCCACGTAGTAAACGTTCCTTCTGGAAAGGAGTTTAAGCATGCCTTAGCATTGCCTCCCAGTGAGAAAGGAAACAAGCTAAGCTTTACTCGTTCATCCGATACTCCAGACATCTTTACAGTATTACAAATTTCACTGAATACTGTCAAATGATCATAAGGGTTCTCATTTGACAAACCGTGAAATTAATTGCCCTGTACAAGATGGATTAACGCAGGGTTCATCACAATGTTGGTTGTATTATCTCTTGGCATGGCTATACTGTTGAAGTGAAAAAGACCCACAACATAGGATTCATCACCAAGTGTGCGTCTGGGAGGAGGTTGCTCATTTGTCATCTCTTCCTGTTCTTGTGTAAGAGCTTCTCGTGAGGGTGGTAACAATATCTCAGGAAAGGGAAACAGTTTTCTGGATGGACGTCTAACTCTCCTTCCTCTCATGTCCGATAATCCTTCAAGAAGAGGTTGCTGGCTTTTCTTACTTCTAGTATGAATAGCTTCCTACATACACAAGAAACAAATACCCTATAAGCACCGCAATGCACAGAGTATGATCAGCCATACACATGTGAGTTGAGTGAGACACTTTTGAATGCTTGAGAGATATATTTTTGACTGCTTGAGTGAAACACTTTCCCTAGTGAGGAATAGTTCTTTGAATTCTTGATTGCATCTCTGCTTGGTTGATTGATTACTCTTAAGGATAGTACCTGTTGGAAATGCATCACATTGAGCATGATTGAATTGAAGCATCTGCACATCTTGACTGAAATCTTATGCTGAAATTGATAAAAGTGATTCCTTGTCTTGAAAAAGTTTTTGAAAAGGTTGAGTCATTGTAGTGATTGTTCTGAAAAGCTGAGTTGCATTTTGTTTGCTTGAGGACAAGCAAAATTTTAAGTTTGGGGTTGTGATAACGGTTTCAAACACTGTTATTTGCCATGTGATTTTGATACTAAGCACCATTTTTCACTTAGAAACTTGCTTGGACTCATGTGTTTTCAATAAATTGTGTGAATAAGAGAGTTGAGGTTGATTTCAACAGTTTTCTAACAAATTCCATTGTTCCGACAGAGATTGAAGGAATACTGGAAGAAAAAGTGAAAGGTATAGAAGATGGAGCTCAAAAGGGGTAAAAAAGGCACCTAGAAGAGGGAAAACCCGAAGCCCAGGCAACAGGAACGAGAAAACAACGCAAGCCATATCACCGCTGGTCGCCCGAGCGACGGACGCTAGAAGCCTGGGCGTCCAAATCTAACGCCCAAGCCCAGCATGCACCTTAAATCTCGCCCAGGCGAGCTCCCTACGACGCCTAACCGATACATCACTTGGATCGGGCCCTGTTTCTGCTCTGTTTTGATTCTTTCGGGTTTAAGTGATTTAGTGAGGGACGTTGGCATTAATGAATAAAGAAAAATTCTTATATACATGAGAGGGAACTTGGTGAAATCTAACCCCAACAACATACTAATCTCATATAAATTAACCTACATTCATCTCTGTGCTCTTTTGCCACTGATCAATTTTATTTTGCTTTATTTTGTTCTTTTTGAAATATAACCCATGATCTCTTTTATTTTAAGTCTTAATTAATCTCGTTTTCACACAATTGTTCAGCGCCGAGAGTCCTTTGGGATACGATACTTGGTCTTACCATTTTATATTACTTGTGTGACTCGGTACACTTGCCGATTTGCCCCAACAACGTGGAGGTCTTCTATAAATTCCTTGTTGTAAAAACCGCAACCATTATAGTGCATTTGCTTCCTGGGTTGGAAGGACACTAGATGTAGGTATTCTTGGCTGAACCAGTATAAAAACCAGTGTTTGATTTTGTCTATCCCTGCTCTTTTACTTACAGTAGACTTTACTTTGGTGCAGTCAACTACGTTTTTCCGTTGCATACGAATTTTCATTACTTGCATTTCAAGAAAGTTTGAAAAGTTTAATACTTTGATTTCAAGATTGCGAAAAGACTTTGGTTTTTATAAACCACCAATTCACCCCACCTCTTGGTGTAAAAAGAAGCCTACCTGGTTTCCAACAGTAGACACTCAAAAAGGTTGATATAGCCATGTTAGTTCATCCTTGAGTTCTCACTCAAAATGGTTTTGATGCAGGTACCCATTTACATTTGGGTCCTTGATTGTCAATTGTAGTCAGATGTTCCTTAGGTATCCACACATACAAGGCTTTAGGAACTTCGACTCTTCTATAATAACAATTTCTAATAGTATAACCTATACTATTGCAATAAAAGCAAACAATTTCTTTGTATTGGATCTATTAGATTGAGCTTTATAACCAATGTCTTGTCTGTTAATTGTCTACTAGTAGACTTTAATACAACATTCAAGTTTGTTGAGATTGTTGATAAGGGAAGCACTAGTTTAGCTAATCTTAATCTCATAGTGCTCTATTCACTCTGGTTTTTTATGATGACAACACATTATTAATTACACATGTATTGTTATGTGTTACATGTTCTGTGCTTTATTGTGAACATTGTCTAATTGAACATGTATGTGATGTTTCTTATATATGTATGCATCACTTGTGTTTGCATTACATATGTTTGCATTACATATGTTTATGAAAAGGAAAACCATATGCACTTTGATGAACTCACAATGTGTGGCAAATCTGCAAATTTTAAGTCGACTTCATTATGAAGCAAGTCAATTAAAACTCGTGTCTTTGCACAGATTTTCAGAAGCAATGCTATGTGTGATTTTGCATTGAAAAGATTTTCAAATTATGCTGAAGTGCCTAAGTTGACTACATGCACAGTGGATCCGACTTAGTTAGTTATTTGATTTGATATTCTATTATGCTTGTGTACAATAACGACTATATTTTAACTGTTGGTCAAAGCTTTAGTTGATAGTCAACTGTATTAAATGCAAAATCAGTTTGGTTGTTGTTGACTACTACTAATTGACTTAACTGCTATAACTGTCTGATGACAGTCGACTTTATTAGTAGCCTAGTTGACTACAGGAGCGTCTGATTTATAGAAAACTATAAATAGACGTGACTTAGTTGATCACATACAACTTTGGAAATTCTAACACTTTCATTTTGATTTACAAATCGTGATCTCTGAGAATTTGCTCCAAGAACTCATCAAGAAGACCGTGGTGATCTATCTTTGAAGAGGTTCTTTAAAGGAGAAAGATTTATGTTCTTACTGGCTGATCATACTTTGCACGTTGCGGTGCTCATCCGCTGATCAAGATTTCTATCAATCTTTGTAAAGATTGTTGTTGTTATCCTGCTGGAATTGTAGGGGGTTGACTCGTGGAGTCTGTACACTTTGAGGATTGCTCAAAGTGGGTTGAAGATTGTAGAAGAGGGGATATCTTGCTGCAAATCTTTTTGTGTGTATTGCCTATATTTTGGTTAGAGGGTTAGAGAGGTGTTTTATATTTTAGACGTGGAGGTCTCTATAAAAGCCTTGTTGTAAAAACCTTGACCATTATAGTGCATTTGCTTCCGGATTGTGGAAGGACACTGGATGTAGGCATTATGGCCGAACCAGTATAAAAATTTGCGTTTGATTTCTCTATCCCTACACTTTTACATTAAGTTGACTTTACTGCTTTCTTAGTCAACTTTGTAATTTCCGCTGCACTTAGAATTGTCATTCCTTGTGATTCAAAAAACTTTTTAAAGGTTTATACTTTGCGAAAAAAGATTTCAAAAAGATTATGATTTTTAAACCTCAGCAATTCACCCGCCCCCCCCCCCCTTCTTGGTGTTGAAACGAAGCTAACCTGTTTTCCAACAAAGTTATCTCTACCCGGTGTAAATTTGGCTAGCGTGTTAGTCAAGTAATCTATTTGTTTCACATGAGCATTTTTCACATTTCTTCTCTACTGTAATAGTCTCAATTCTAACCTTTTTAGCAGACAATAAAACTTCATCTAACTCTTTCTGTAATTTATCATTATCAGTGACAAGATTATTAATCATGTGTTCATAATCTTTTCTTTTATAGTTAAGTCGATTTACCTTATACTGGAGTCGCATTGGTTCAGCATGAATTTCTTTGAAAGCATCCAACAGTAGGACGTATTTCACTTCTATTGGTTCTTGCTCAAACTCTGTGTCACTGTCATAATCAGCCAATGATGTTCCAGCCATATAGCAAATATCTGATTCCTTTTCATGATCAACATCTTCATCACTTGATGTATCAGAATCACTGTTTTTCTAGGCAATGTAAGCTCCTATTTGCTTTCTGTTTTTGTCCTGAGGAAACTTTCTGTTGGCTTTCTGCTTCGGCTTCCGGTCTGGACAATCTGGTTTGATGTGTCCTTCTTTCCCACATTCCTAACATTGAATAACATTTGACCTGAAATCTTTCTTGGCTTTGTTGTTACCTGCATGCTTAGTAAGTTAACTATTATTTTTCATAAGTCGATTAAACTTTCTTACCACCATGGTCATCAATTCTTTGTTGTCCATCTCAGCATCTGAGTCATCCTCTGACTTTGAGGCTTTCTTGGTTGTTGCTTTCATCACAATGGACTTTTTCTCTTCAATTTCTTCTTCATCCTTCAATCTTCCAAGTTCTAGCTCATGCTCTCTTAATTTTCCAAACAATGTAGCCATGTTCATGCTAGTCAGATCCTTGGACTCAGAGATTGTTGTGACTTTGGGTTGCCAGCTTCTGTTCATACTTTTCAGTATCTTTATATTGATCTCTTTTTTGTCAAAGACTTTTCCAAGAGCCATAAGGTGGTTGACTATATGAGTGAACCTTTTCTGGACTTCATAGATTGTTTCACCGGTCTTCATCCTGAAAAAGCTCATATTCTTGAATTAACGAATTCTTTCTTGCTCTCTTGACTTCATCAGTGCCCTCATGAGTAACTTCCAAGACATCCCACATTTCCTTGGCAAATTTGCATTGAGATATCCTGAAAAATTCATCAACTGTTAGTGCAGAGGCAATGATATTTCTAGCTTTGACATCATATTGTGCTTTCCTATTTTCTTCTTGAGACCACTCAGAAAAGTTTTTCAAAACAGTTTTTCCATCAATAATGAGTTGGCTCAAAAGGACCATTCAAAGTTGCATCCCAAATTCCTCTATCCACGGATTCAAGAAAGATTTGCATTCTTATTTTCCAAAAAGGATAATTTTCACACGCAAACAGTGGTGGTCTGTTTGTTGATGCACCTTCACCAAAGGTTTGAAAACTGGAAGCCATTATCCAAGAATATAGTCGATTCAAAGAAAACAGAAGTCAACTAGTTTTTCAAATATTTTATGAATACCAGCTTTGGTGCAATTGTTGGAAACAAGATGGCTTAGTTTCAACACCAAGAGGGGGGTGAATTGGTGAGGTTTAAAAATTAGAGTCTTTTCAAAATCTTTTTCGCAAAGTATCAACCTTTACAAAGTTTCTTGAATCGCAAGGAATACGAAGTTTAAGTGCAGCGGAAATATAAAGTTGACTACGTAAATTGTAAAGTCGACTTAATGTAAAAGTGTAGGGATAGAGAAAGCAAACACAAAGTTTTTATACTGGTTTAGCCTTAATGCCTACATCCAGTGTCCTTCCACAACAAGGAAGCAAATGCATTATAATGGTCAAGGTTATTCCAACAAGGTTTTTATAGAGACCTACACGTCAAAATATAAAACACCTCTCTAACCCTCTAACCAAAATAAAGGCAGCAACACAAAGATCTACGACAAGATATTCCCTCTTCTGCAATCTTCAACCCACTTTGAACAATCCTCAAAGTGTACAGAACTCCACAAGTTCACCTCCTTTAATCCCAACAAGACAACAACAATCTTTCCAAAGATTTATAGAAATCTTGATCAATTGATGAACATCAAACCATGCAGTATATGATCAACCAATAAGCACGGAATTCTTTCTCCTGCAGAAACTCCTCAAAAAAAGTTCTCCTCCGTCTTCTTGATGAGTTCTTGGAGCATTTAATCACAGGATTTCAATCTGAAACAACAAATGAAAATGTTAGTTAAACCAAAAGTCCCTGTGATCAACAGAATAACATATATTTTTAGTTTTCTATAAATAAGACGCTCATGTATTTGACTGTGCTACTAATGAAGTCGACTGTCACCAGACAATTATAACAGTTAAGTCAATTAGCAGCATTCATAACAACCAAATTGATTTCGCATTTAATTCAGTTGACTTTCATTTAATCTTTAACAGACAATTGAAATATAGTCATTACAGTACAAAAGCATTCATTGAATTTCAAAACAAATAACTAACTAAGTTGAATCCACTACGCATGCAATCAACTTAGACACTTCAAATCACTTTTGAAAATCTTTTCAATGCAAAATCACTCACAACACTGCTTTTTAAAATTTGTGCAAAGTCACGAGTTTAATCGACTTACTTCATAATGAAGTCGACTAATAACTTGCAGTTTTGCCACACAATATAAGTTCATCAAAGTGCATGTGGTTTTCCTTTCATAAACATATGTAATGCAATCACAAGTGATGTACCAAGTATAGAATCAGTGAATATGCATTCATATATGAGAATCAACACAAACATGTTCATTAAGATATCATCCACAATAAAGAATAGAACATGTAACACATAACAATACATATGTTATTAATAATGTGTTGTCATCATCAAAAACCAGAGCATGTGAGATTAAAGTTTAGCTAAAATAGTGCTTCCCTTATCAACAATCTCAACACTTTACAAAAAGCCTTTTTGTTCCTCCTAAACATGTGATCAATGGGCAAGAACTTTCTATGGCAGTCAAACCAACAACTTTTCCGACCATAAGTCAATAATAATGACTTTGTGTTCCATGCAATGCCGACAAGTTAATCGACCATGTGTGCTCAACCCAGATAACATGTCATTCGCTGGAAAGTCAATAGTCCACATCAAAGCTACCCTCATAAGAAAATTTTTCTTCCTTGATACATCATACATCCAAATACCGCTCGACTGCTTCTTCAAATCATCAATCAAAGGCTCTAAATAAACATCAATCTCCAATTTAGGATTAGACGGTCTTGGTATTATAATGTTAAAAACATGTAAGGCTTTGTCATACACATCTCAGGTTAAAGATTGTATGGGGTAACAATCACTGGCCAACATGAATATGGTGATGCAGACATCTGAATGTACGGAGTAAATCCATCCGAACATAGACCAAGTCACACGTTACGAGCATCACTAGCAAAGGATGGATGTTTACGGTTGAAGTTCTTCCACGCTTCACCGTCAGATGGATGACGCAACACTCCTTCACTTTTGTTACCATCATGCCATGTCACGTGTTCTATTATTTTCATTGAAGCGAACATCCTTTGTAATCTTGAAATGATCGGAAAGTAGAACATGGACTTGAATGGAATTGGTATTTTTGCCTCTTTCTGGATGCAATGTCTAAAATCGAGGATGACCACAAAACTTGCATTCCACCAACGATGCATCATTTTTGCCATTGTCATTGTTATAGAAAAGCATACATCCATTCACACAACAATCAATCTTCTTCGCTTCCAATCCCAGCTTCGAAACACATATTTTGGCTTCGTAATAATTCTTCGGCAAAGAATTGTTGGGTGGTGTGAGATCTAACATCAATTTTGTAAAGAAGTTCAACGCTTGATTGGGAACGTTCCAATTAGATTTACAAGCCATGAGTCTAATGCAGACTGATAATTTTGACTCAAATGAACCTTCAAATATAGGTTGGTTTGCCTTAGCCAAGAGATTGTAAAACTTATGAGTGTTTTCATTTGGAGACTCTTCATCAAAAATATCATCTGCTTCTCATTCAACATCTTGACAAAGAGCATTGTCGACCACATATTCTTAACCTACATTAGGCCAAATTCAAATTTAAGTACTTTTTAGTACACAGTTTAAGGTTTTAACTAGTGTCATTTTGATATGATCATAGATGGGGCAACAATGAAGAGTTTTCAAAGTGACAACAAGCATAAAAAATAGTATAATAGGTTTCATTTGCTTGTATTTGGCTCTTTTGTTAATTTCGTTATTTCTAGTAAAGAAACGTTTATAAACTCTTCCTTTTCTTTTAGTACAAGCAATGTGGGAATTCACATAGCTTGAACTTAAAAGAAAAGAAGAGTAAATAGATTTCGTAGTTTGTAGTGCAAGTAGTCTTAGCTAGTTTTCGTTTTTGAACTCTAGGAGTGCTAGGAAGCTTATAAACCCTTTTGGAATGAGAGAATTATGCAATGTGAGACTAAGAAAAACCTAGGGACGTTGTTGGTCAGACCTTGGGTATTCCCACATCTCTTGAAATTCTTCACAAAAGTCATTCCAAAAGCTATATAAGCAACTTAGGGGGTCTCCTTTGTACTTACCTTTGAATGAATCAATTTTAAGAGTGATTTGCGTTCTTGAATTTCTTCTTTGAGATAGTAACCTGTCTCATAGTCAATTTTAGGATCTTATCTTGTGAGAAACAAGTGGCGGTCCAATCTTTGGCACTTATTTGCAAATTTCAGGAAACTGCATCTAGGTTTCATCCCTTGCTGCCATGAAATTGCAGCCATGAAGTTCTTAAATTTAGATCCAGAACAGTATGTACCCATTTGGTTTAAACGGTCTACGTATGATGAAACATATGCCTCCATCATATTTTCAGTCAATGGCTACCTTTTATGGGAAAAAACATCCTTTCCCCAAACATCCTCCCACCATTTAAGAGAAAATTACTTGGCAAACCAAAGAAAAAAAGAAGGTTGGAGCAATGGGAGCTAAGGGGGGACGAAACCTAGATGAAAAAATGTGGCCACCGCAAAAAATGTAACATTTTTCATATTGTTGGGCATAACAGAAATCAATGCCCCTTACCTCCTCAAGATGAAGCAGACCTACCACATCCATTTGAAGCACCACCTCAACTACCAACTGAGGAAATGACACAACCATCTGAGGAAATGACACAACCATCTGAAGCACCACCCTAACCAACACAGGAATCCACAGAAGAACCAACTCAGCTAATCAGAAGGGACAAGTTACCAATTAGGAGACGATGTGCTTTATAATGTTACAAATTTGGTGTACTTTTGTATTGTACAAACCAACACTTGTGTGGTAAACATTTGGTAATGACTTCGATTAGGCACTGGTTCTATTTTGATGTACTAATAATTGAAAACATTATCCCAACAATATGTCCACATACAATATAAGTAAACATTAACTAAAATACTTAGATGTACATTGATGTCCACATACAATATAAGTAAACATTAACAACAATATGCCCCTTACAATACAATGTGGTAAACATTATGTTTCAATTTAAATGCATAGATGTACCCATGACCTCAGTTTTGTTTATGCAAATATATTGTTTTTCTAATTTCTACAATTGCCTAGATATTGTTATAAGTATTTTAATTTTTACCACTTTAATTTTATGCACACATCCTTCATCAACATAAGGACCACATTCACACATAATTTACTGAAATGGGGACTACATTGAACAACTACACACTAATATAAATTTCATTCCTTCATTTATTACAAAAGACAGTTGTCCAACCTTAACATTACAAAACATCAACTTCAGTGCCCTAAAATTACTAAATTAAACCATATTGGGGCCACCTAAAACACATCAATACTTCAACGAAAACACACACAACACATCAACTAAAACCCCATACAATATAAGTATGCCCACTACACTAACAACACACACCACTGCTACTAATAATTGGATCCCTTTCTTCAAAGCTTTCATTGTGTTCTCCTTATCATAAATCTTCCTCCTTTGCCTCCCAATGAAAACATCCCTTTCATCAACATTTTCTTCATTGCACCACTTGAAATAGTTTCAACACATCACTTTACCCCAGGTCCACTCTGTTATTCATCAAAAACAAAAAAATCAAACACAATGTTAATTACCAATACATAAAGAAAATAGGGTTTAATTAAAATAGCTTTTATTCAAATGACCATATAGTTACGACAACCCCAAAAATATCTTCCAACATTCTTTGAAGTTCTAGCCATTTTTACTACTATCATCTCACCACAATTGCAAATGGGAATTATCCCTACCCCCATTGAACCACTACCATGTGCCCCAACCTATTGAAATAAGAAGAAGATTGGGAAGCAGACATGGCTCATCAACCACGAAAATATCAACCACCAAGATTGGGAAGAAGATTGCTTAACCCTAATTTGAGAATCCACCCTCATAAAAGTATGGGTTTCATTAAATAAATGACATGTCATTCAGAATCCACTTTCAAAAAACAGAAAATCACTTCACTATGCCTTAAAGTGTCCACCTCAGTAGTTAAATAGCATGTCATTCACTGATTGCATAATTGGACATTTGGTCGTTAGCAATTTAAACAGCGTTTGCAAAAAGGACTCAATTGAACCTAAATTACGATGTTTAGGATTACATTGAACATAAAAAAAAAAATTAAGATCATTTTAAACAAAGCTGACAAAAATTGAGACCAACAATAGTGTTAAACCTAAATATTATAATGGAAAAGTGAATTATGGAAAGGAAATGTGCCATCCATATTGGATATTTAGTGAACTCCTTGCACTCTATTTTTCTTAAATTTAGCTTAAAATTAAAGATTGTGTGTACGGGGAGAAAACAATATCTAATTTTCTAGATAAATTTCGTTTTGGATATTAATTGATAATTTAATACTAGTTAAAACAGAACAAATATAAATATCATATTATTCATACTGGCGGTGAATATATCCACACCAACAACTATTCATTACATTAAAAAAATAAAATTGAAATTTAATTTATAATTTATTGAATTAAATTAAAATAAATTTATATTTATTTTAATTTATATTATATTTTTTAATTTTATTTAAAAAAATTTAAAATTTTTTTAATATATGTGAATTGTAAGGGCCTTATAATTTTATTTTTTTTATTTTAAAAGAAAAGTCATCAGGCCTTATAATTTGGGGCAGCCAGGCCCATCAGATTAATGACAACCTAGCCTTAGGGGAGACTTCTCAGAAGTCTGAATTCATTTGCTAAGTTTTCCCTTCTCTCTCTAAAACTTTTGTGCCCTAAATCCTCTGCCTTCTCTCTACATTTCCAGAACCTTGAACCGTTAAATTTTTGATTTGGTGCTGCCAAATCATTCCTGGCGTAGAGAGCTTCTATTTAAACCAAACATTTCTCCATTCCGATTGGTAAGTCATTTTTTCCCTTTTCTCTCAACTGTTCTTGACCTAGGGCATGTAACTTTACTGGTTGCATGTGCTCTGCATGTTCTATCTTCCATTCTCAGTTTATTCTAGCTCTAAGAGTCTTGTTCCATTACCAATTTGGTGATTTGTAGGTTCTGTAAGTTCAATGCGGTGTGGGTACGATCCTAGGGCATTCTTGACAAGTTACTATTAAGCTTTCCAGGTAAGGGGAACTAACTATATAAATATTTTGTTGTTTTGATTCATTCCTGAATTTATGAGAAAATATGTTGAACTGCGTTTGTACACTGGTTAACTCTGTTTTAATGCTCTATGCATGTTAAATTTAACTGTGATATATTGTTTGATATTTAATTGTCTCTGTTTTAAGTATTTGGTCTTGGAATGTTCTGAACCTTTGGTTCATTCTCTATGTTTGATTGTGATGGTTATAATTTGCCTGGAATTGTGTTGTTGAACTGAATTTCATTGAATTGATGATCCTGGAATGATTCCTGTTTGTATATTGATTATGATGTGCTCTGAAGGAATTTGATGAATCTGGTTGCTAGAATAAGTTGGGGGTGATACTAATTTGATGGGAAATATGGGTTGAGTGTAGCCTCAGGTTTTGTGGGAGGGATGTATAACTTTGGGAATTAGGGAACTAAAAAAAATAATAGGATAGTTGATTAAATCAAATAAAAATACTTGGGACTTGTTGGGAACCTTCTCTGTTGGTAGGATAGAGAGAACCTAAAAATCAGAGCTGCACATCCCTGATCATAGAGCAGCCCTGGCCTGGTCCAGTCAGTTGTGACTAGTCATATGTGTTGGTGTCGAAGGTGAGTCTGATGCGTTAGACATCTGTTCTCTCTCCGGTGACAAATTGGGGTACGAGAAGGATTGGGGAAAAAATACAGTTCTTAGGCTAGTTATATAACCAACAAGGAAATTGGGTAGTGAAGTGAGATTAGGAACAAGTATCTTGTGGTAATGAAAAATTTAACAGAGCAACTCATTTTTACTCTAGGAACAAATTAAAATGAACAAATTAGTTTAAATAGACATATATATAATTTAGTTAATGTACGTAACATATATATATAATCCATGATTTTTATCTTTTGATATATATTATTGTTTGGTAATAACATGACAATATTGTCTATTTGAGATGATTGGAAGTGGTTGTGGAGCATGTTCTGTTATATATGATTTGATATTTAAGACTTAAATATGTGGTTTGATTATAATTCAAAGGTGTGTAAATTGGGAAAGACTGAAACATGATTTCATGGTTGCTTATGGTAGTTTCAAATGTAGAATCTCTTGGTGAGATTCTTAGTGTTTTAAAATGAAAGTAGGGGCTCAGCCTTGGGAGTCATTCTGACGCTTCAATGGTCAATCAAACTCACTTAGAGAGGTTAAACCATGTGGTGAGAAGTAGCAGGAGGTCTTTAGTCTTGGGGGCTCCCAGTATGCCTCAAGGTGCGGAACGGACTAACCTCGTGAGTGTGGCAGGGTGGGGAACCCAAGTTTCATAAGTCACCACGGGTGCAAGACTCGCCATAGCCCGACTCTCATTTTAAAGTCCGGACGAGTCAAGTCTAGAAATTTGCATGTTTAGGTGATATATCTGAATCTGTTTGAAGTGAACTGTTCTTGTATGTTACATGTTTAACACAATGGTATGATTTTATATAATTAGCTCACCCTTGCCTTTGTTGTCTGTGTTTATGTATGTTGTTTGACTTCCTGTTGCGATGATCATCTATTCTTGGATGTGAGCAGAGGAAAAATGAGGTCTCCGTTGAGAACGCCTTGGAGGAGAATGATGACACTGTTGTTGCCCCTTAGTTCTCTTAGGAATTTTCTGGGCTGTCGTGCCCTTTTTTAGTACTGTTGCATTTTGAGATACTTGTAATTTCCACGTTTTTAATTTCCTCTAAATTTCCTGGATTACTGTAATCCTAATTTAATTACTTAAACATTCTCAACTGCTTTCTATTATCATTTATGTTGACGTCTTAAATTATGCAAGTGTATGCTATATTTTGGGATGTCACATTAGTGGTATCAAAGCAGTTTGTTCCTAGGATAACCTGCGGGTTGCGGGTTTGTCGTGCCTTTCATGTGGAAAGTTGAGTCTGAATGATATGTTCTACCATTTATTCCAAGTCTAGATAGTAAAGTTGTGTATCTAACTATTGAGAACAGAAAACATCTTGATAAGAGTAGTTAGGGTGCACACTCATGACTCTATATCATAGATGATTTTCCTTTCTTAATTTTAACCCTCATTTGGACCTCTAAAATTTTCATTACCAGGAGGAGTGAAAGCTTGCTTGTTATTTTCTATTCCAATATCAACATTAACATTCTCCTGAGCTTGCCTTGGCCAATTCCGATTCGGCGGGGGCGACATGAATGCATCTCTTGTTCCTCGACCTTGGTAGCTGTTCATGTTATTTGATGTTTCCTGGAATCTGTTTCTTGGCTCTACTCTTTTGTACCTATTCTCAGTCTCAGGAGGAACTTGTATCATATATTTTTAGTAATAAAAATAATAATAGTACTTTAAAGAAATTTAATTGATTAGAAATGGCATCTATATACGTACAAAAATTAATCCCATAAAAACTATATTAATAATATTTAGCTTACAATTACAACATTGTTTCTTGAATACTACAGAGACTATAGAAATCTAATTCAAACCCAAACAGTAGAGAGAGTACCTTCACTTGATAACCCTTCTCCATTAACTTTCTAACCATATCGGCTTTGTTCTTCAAGTCTTGTGCTCCCTGAAAACATCAACATTGTTGGAAATGTAATTGATTTGTGCTCATAATGAAAAAAAAAAATATATTAAACATGTGTTTGTTAATTTTCTCCCTTATTTCATGATTTTTTTTTTACTTTTACGTTTCCTTATATCTGGAAGTGTGAAAAATGTTCTGATATTGAATAGTATATTTGGACCTAGTTTTCCACTATGAATATAGGCTATAATAATTTCTCTTAAACTTTTATTTAAACATAGTACATATACAATATAATTTGACATTTTTAAATACCTTGACTACTCCAATTACTATTTAGAGACTATAACATCTCAGTATCATGATTTTTCTACAAACTTTGATCCTATGAACCTAACATAGAACTAATCTTTAAGCCCTTAAACTTTGATTCTGCTAATCGATTTTAGAACCGGTATTTAATCTTAAGCTTGGACACGCTCAATGATTTTAGTTGCCCTGTTTTCTTTCCCATATGTTATTTTGAAGTATTGTGCAATTTAATGTTCTTCAAGTTTTTGGTTAAGTTGAAGAGTGACTTGGTTTTGAGAAATGGAATCATGATTTGAGAAATGTGTATTGTAATTAGGTTACCTCACAATTGATGAGAATGATCTCTTGATTTTACTTCTATTTTTCCATCAAAGCATTGTCTTTCAGCATAAGACTTGGTTGTTACATGTCGTTGTTCGTTATAAAATAAAATACTTGTTTATTTTCCTTGCTTGCCTTTAAGCATGTGTGCTAATTGACTTTAAGTCATGTACTGTGAAATGTTTGTTCACTAAAATAATAAAAAAAATTAATGATGAAAAAAAAAACTTTAGCCTTAGAAAAAGTGGTGTTGTTGTACATGGATATATTTTAGGCTTGAAATTTTGAAAAGTAGTCAGTGTCAGTGTTGCAGAAGCTTATTCTTCTTTTCTTTCTTTCTCTTGTTTATTTATTTATTTATTTATTTTTCTTCTATTTTCGAAAACCCTAGAGGAAAAAGGGGATTCTTTGTGTGGTTAAGGGAAGAAGAGAGGAAGTAACCAGAAGAGAGAATTTAAGATAGGGAGCGTGGTTTCAAGGTGAGTTATGGGGAAGAAGAATCTGAGATTCGTGAATCAATTTAAGGGTTCGAGAGATTCATTTGGGGGTGATGATGGAAGTCTATGAAAGGGAGAGCAATTGAGGGTAGAGACACCAAAAGCGACAACTTTGAGAACTTAAGACTGATAGAAAGTGGGTAAGAGAAGTGAGAATTTGAGTCAGTGGGAGTTGTAAGAGGTCGTGAAGCTTGGAGAAGTGATTGCGTAGAGAGGAAGATAATTTTTCTAGGTATGGGAAGTTGTTTAATTGTGTGTGTGAATGACATTCTTCTCTCTACTTAATTGTGTTCACTCGAGTATTGTATGATGGGGAATTGAGTTATCAGATTTGACTGGGAAGAGGGTATTGATGAATTGAGTATGAGAAATATGTTAAATTGATGTTTGAGTTGTATTGGGTTAAGGAAAATGGTTCTCCTCTGTTCACTTTGTGGACAGTAGTATTTTGAATATATTTCTTAAGCTAGTATCTTAATTTTATACTTATGTTTGTCATTCTATCATATCTAACTTTTTGTTTATTCTGGATGTGTGTATTCTAAAGGTATTATTTCAACTTTAATTTTGTAAAGCTTCAAATAAATACTATATAACATGACCCTATAAGACTAACTGTAGTTTTATTTTTATTATTTGAAAGCTCTAATGTAATGCTGCAGTGAATACCTTACCTTATATTAACCTTCTTTCATATATACACGCATGTTTTGTACGATTATGGTTTCTTGATAAGAACCTTGGGAGAACCCCACAAGTGCTAGATGTTGTAGTTGGAAATTCCCCAGGGTCTTATAAAGCTTCCTTTATAATCACATATTCCAATGCGGGATTCAAGTCCATTACCTTGCAATTGGATCCTAAAATATTCTTAATGTAATAATGTGAAAAAAAACACAAGTATCACTTCAATAATTAAGTTATGCATGAGATTTTCAGTTTTTCATTAAATTATTTGATTGGATATTGTTCTCAGTTTCTCTTCATTTAATTGTGTTGTTGATGGGATTTCCTTCACTAAATACTGTTATTGTCATGTAGTAAGATGCTGATCACTGTTTTTTGTTTCGCCCATTCTTTATAGTGAAATTTGTTTTGACTACCGGTACTATTTTTTTTGAATAAATAGTGATGACGTTGGTGGTCTTGGATAGTTCTGAGAGATGTTTAATGGATTGTTTTGCTATGAACTTTGGGATTGTCAATTGATTATATACATCCTCATGGAATTTGTTTTCAATCTTATTGAGAAAAACATGAAGTGTGACGTTGATAGAGAGGAAGGGCAAAATAGTGTAATATAATCTCATCTCAGTATTACAAAGAAATGCGTATTTAAATATCAAGATGGTGCACCATCAAATGCTTAAAGTTTCTTCTCCAACCTTCGTAACTATAAGTCAAAACTTTGGTGCAATGTTATTTCAAAGATGTAATTAAGCATCAAACTAATAAAAAAAAATAATCTGTCAATTTTTTTTTATACTTAGTTAACTGTAAGTAAACTATTTGGTTAATCATTATATGAGCTAGAATGGAACACTTCTTGCCAATTCAAATAAATTGTTATTTTCCCTTCCTATTTTCAGCTATACACATATCTACCTCATGTTTCTTCCTTCCACCTCCTTCCTTTTTCATTGGTAATCTAGAAGACTTAAAAACAGAAATTTGTGATTCGTCTTGAGTGACGTGTTTGAGGAACATGTCTTTAGAAGTAATGGAAAATTCAGAAAATGATCACACTAAGTAGGTGGTCATACCCTTTTCACCTCTTGGTTCATGCACATTATTTTTTCCTTCCTCAATCCAAATCAGTAGTTAATACTTTCTGGCTTCTGTCTATTCCTTAATCATCCTTCTTTCGCTCACAAATCCCTTTTCATAATCTAGGAATATTTTATTCCTGTCTTTAATGAATGTTTGTCCAACTTTCTATAAATCATCACTCTTTCTATATATTGTATCATTAAAGGAAAGGGCCGCAATTCTTCGGTGCCAACCGAAGTGGCCATAGCAGCAGTAGTAGCAGTTATGGCAGCAGTGGTGATGTTGTTCGGGACAACAAAGACCCCAATAGTAATTTCAATTGTGGTTGGTTTGTTGTTGCTCCTCGGGGCTTATTGGTGGAGGGGCCACACAAAGGCATGGTTTTTCAGGTTAGTAAGGTCGTTGGGAGAGTAGTATCTTAGTCAAAATAGATAATTGTACTAGAGGATGTGATGAGAGTAGGTTGTTCCTTCTCTCTGGTAAGTTTAATTTTTGAGGACGAAAATTTTTTATGTGTGGGAGAATGTAAGGGCCTTATAATTTTATTTTTTTTATTTTAAAAGAAAAGTCATCAGGCCTTATAATTTGGGGCAGCCAGGCCCATCAGATTAATGACAACCTGGCCTTAGGGGAGACTTCTCAGAAGTCTGAATTCATTTGCTAAGTTTTCCCTTCTCTCTCTAAAACTTCTGTGCCCTAAATCCTCTGCCTTCTCTCTACATTTCCAGAACCTTGAACCGTTAAATTTTTGATTTGGTGCTGCCAAATCATTCCTGGCGTAGAGAGCTTCTATTTAAACCAAACATTTCTCCATTCCGATTGGTAAGTCATTTTTTCCCTTTTCTCTCAATTGTTCTTGACCTAGGGCATGTAACTTTACTGGTTGCATGTGCTCTGCATGTTCTATCTTCCATTCTCAGTTTGTTCTAGCTCTAAGAATCCTGTTCCATTACCAATTTGGTGATTTGTAGGTTCTGTAAGTTCAATGCGGTGTAGGTACGATCCTAGGGCATTCTTGACAAGTTACTATTAAGCTTTCCAGGTAAGGGGAGCTAACTATATAAATATTTTGTTGTTTTGATTCATTCCTGAATTTATGAGAAAATATGTTGAACTGCGTTTGTACACTGGTTAACTCTGTTTTAATGCTCTATGCATGTTAAATTTAACTGTGATATATTGTTTGATATTTAATTGTCTCTGTTTTAAGTATTTGGTCTTGGAATGTTTTGAACCTTTGGTTCATTCTCTATGTTTGATTGTGATGGTTATAATCTGCCTAGAATTGTGTTGCTGAACTGAATTTCATTGAATTGATGATCCTGGAATGATTCCTGTTTGTATATTGATTATGATGTGCTCTGAAGGAATTTGATGAATCTGGTTGCTAGAATAAGTTGGGGGTGATACTAATTTGATGGGAAATATGGGTTGAGTGTAGCCTCAGGTTTTGTGGGAGGGATGTATAACTTTGGGAATTAGGGAACTAAAAAAAATAATAGGATAGTTGATTAAATCAAATAAAAATACTTGGGACTTGTTGGGAACCTTCTCTGTTGGTAGGATAGAGAGAACCTAAAAACTATAGCCGCACATCCCTGATCATAGAGCAGCCCTGGCCTGGTCCAGTCAGTTGTGACTAGTCATATGTGTTGGTGTCGAAGGTGAGTCTGATGCGTTAGACATCTGTTCTCTCTCCGGTGACCAATTGGGGTACGAGAAGGATTGGGGAAAAAATAGAGTTCTTAGGCTAGTTATATAACCAACAAGGAAATTGGGTAGTGAGGTGAGATTAAGAACAAGTATCTTGTGGTAATGAAAAATTTAACAGAGCAACTCATTTTTACTCTAGGAACAAATTAAAATGAACAAATTAGTTTAAATAGACATATATATAATTTAGTTAATGTACGTAACATATATATATAATCCATGATTTTTATCTTTTGATATATATTATTGTTTGGTAATAACATGACAATATTGTCTATTTGAGATGATTGGAAGTGGTTGTGGAGCATGTTCTGTTATATATGATTTGATATTTAAGACTTAAATATGTGGTTTGATTATAATTCAAAGGTGTGTAAATTGGAAAGACTGAAACATGATTTCATGGTTGCTTATGGTAGTTTCAAATGTAGAATCTCTTGGTGAGATTCTTAGTGTTTTAAAATGAAAGTAGGGGCTCAGCCTTGGGAGTCATTCTGACACTTCAATGGTCAATCAAACTCACTTAGAGAGGTTGAACCATGTGGTGAGAAGTAGCAGGAGGTCTTTAGTCTTGGGGGCTCCCAGTATGCCTCAAGGCACGGAACGGACTAACCTCGTGAGTGTGGCAGGGTGGGGAACCCAAGTTTCATACCTCATTTGAAAATTATTTCAAGTAGTGTGTAAACCGCTCGATACTGAATAGTGTAGATCGTTCGGTATCATATGGTGTATACCGAACGATAATAAAGAACATATGAGGGCAGCGCCTGGCCGGTTAAAGACAAGGTATTATATGCTAAATTTTTTTTCAAGAGTGAATTTTGGAAGAATATAGTAAAGCTAATATTGATTATGAAAATTCGTTAGTTAGGTTTAGTTGAGAAGTTGAAGAATTCATAATTACAAGTGAGGTTAAACAAAAGTGGAGTAAATGTATTAATTTGGTTGTAGAAAGAGAACGATCCAGCAAGGCCTGAGGTAAGAAATCGACAATTGATGAATGAAGGTTTAGAGAAACCGATCAGTAGTAAGCAGGAAAAAGATTTTGCTTTGAAAACGGACGACATTTTGAGGATCAATCAGAGGAAATCATTTTAGTAGTCAGGATTTGAAAGACAATGACGCTCGAATTTGATGTTATCAATTGACATGTCGAAAAGATGAAGGAAGAACATCAAGAAGTGGACGAAAATTTGATGGCAAAACCATAGGCTTGTCACTCGTTTTCCATTCGGTCAAAACGGTCAGGATACTATTAGAATTGTTATAGACAAGTTGACTGAGAGAATTTACTTTATAGTCGTTAGTTCGAGAAGCAATGTCGAAGATTGGTTAAACTCTACAACAGAGAAATAGGTGTGGATGCTTGGAGTGTTGACTAGCAGCAGTTCAAACAGGAATTCCAAGTTCGTCCCTTGGTTTTATCAATCAGGACAGAGAGAGCGGGACAACCGGTTGAAATTTTTATCAGCTTAGTCATTTCTAGACGACCAATCCAGTCTCTACTCAACCTTAGAATATTTGACACCCCTTCTCGACCTACTTAGTAATTATTTGCATTCTATGTACTTAAAATAACTACCAACTTTTTATGCTATTTCATTAAATACCTACCGTTCGGTATCCACATTACCGTTCGATCACATCTTCAGTATATTTTTGCCTCCTTATTTAAGCATTACCATTCGGTCATTAGCTTCAGAATTTTCATTTGAACCCTCATTTTACATCACCATTTGGTCCCTAACATCGGAAATTTTATTTGATCTCTTACTTCCTTAAACACCGTTCGGCCCCTACTCCAACATAACTACACGGATTAGGTGCAATTGGTCAACATCAGTGAGAGTCTACTTAAGTAACCTCTTGGAAATTCATCAGTCTAATTTAGACCGTGTGAGATAGGAGAACATGTGGCTTTACCTAAAATTATGAAGATGTCGTGCGAGAATTGTTCTTCCATCCGTTCTATCGTAAGTCTTAATTTTCGAGGACGAAAATTTTTGTTGTTGGGAAGAATGTAAGAACCTAAATTTTTATCTTTATTTCTCTTAAAATAAATAAAACCTTTAATACAGCTCCTGGTTCATTTTTACAAAATATTTTCTCTCTCTAGAAGCTGAACTCCTATATGCTCTGCCTTCTCTCTAAATCCATCCTTCATTGAATCAAAGAACTCCAACTTAGGTAGTGTCCTAGTGATCGCGGAATAGAAAGCTTTGCGTCTATCCGATCAATTTTCCAATTTCTCTAGTGGTGAGTGTTTTCCCTTTTCTGTGTATTTGGAAGCTATAATCAAGCAACCAATTTCCTTGCATGTGGGTTTCCATGTGTTTTCGTCAAATCTCACCTATTTTAGGTTCTAAAACCTGTATTCTTCTTCCTAATTTGTGACCTGTAGGTGATCTTAGAGCCTCTTGAGGTTAAAAGTGTAGCTAGATCATTCAATGTTTTGAACAATGAAGTTTAGAGGTAAGGGAAGCTTAGGTTCTTCTTGTTTCTGATTTTGAATTTAGGGTCACATGCAGTAGAAGATTTTTGTTGGGAACATGGGATTTATGTGCTTGTGAAGCTTGTTTGTTGTATTGATGTTGATTGAACTGATATTGGATGAAATTGGGTATAAAACCTGTATGTATTGATGTATGATTTATGAGGCTGTTGAATTTTTGATGAGAAACTGATATGATCAGATTTGATAATGTGAAATTGTCTATTGAATACTGTAAAATAGTTGGACTTGTTGCTAGACTATGAAAATTTAAGTTGTTGTGGTGTTTTAGTTTAGTTTAGAGCAAGTGAGGCAGAGTTTTTGACAATTAGAAGTTAGAGGTCAAACTAGATTATTGGGACAGCCTCAACAAGTCATATGTAACTTGTTAGAAGTGTCAAAATGGTGCAAAATAACTCCTAATTAGTAAATTCAGATTTAGAGCTTTGAGTTGATGAAATAAAGGTTTTTGAGTGGAGTTTGATACATAAGAGCTAAGGAATGATGCTAGGAACATTTAAATTCATTTAGATAGGTTTAATTCATTGTATAAATCAAATTAGAGGTGTTAGAAACTTATCAAAGTGTCTCAGATGTGCTAAAACCAGCAAAATTAGGTTACTGTCAAAAACTGATGAGAATAATCGATTATCCCACTTGATAATCGATTATTCTGGTCAGAACTTCATATTTTCTTCAAAGTTCTCATAGATAATCGATTATCACATGTAATAATCGATTATCATACGTAAATAATCGATTATCATATGTAATAATCGATTATTGTTGTCAGGAAATCATCTAGGACAGTTTTGAGTGGTTTTCGGGGTTTCGGGTATCATTTTTGGACGTTCCTTATGTCGTTCTGGGGGTTTTTGGCCCTTCCGGAACTGTTGGTGATGGTTTCAAAGTCATTTCCCTTGTCTAAGTATGAGTTCACCAGGTTTTAGGTTTTTTGTAGTCTTTTGAAGTGTAATTAGTGTTATATATATGTTTGTATGCAATGTAAAGTTGAAGGGTTACATGTACATGATTTTATATGGATTCAATGTGATAATGTTATGGTATTTGGTGGTTCATGTCTTGAGTTAAGTTTCAAATTTAAAAGGTATGATTATTGAACGTAATTCCATGATCCTCAAGGGAGGTTACATGGTGGTGCCCTGTAATTGTTGTGATTGACCGTATGAATGGCCGGAGTTCAGGATGGGGTTTATCCTAACATTCTCATGACCATCCATGCTCAAGTAGAGAGTGATGAGTCATGTGGTGAGAATAGTAGGAGGTCCTAGGATAGGCGCTTTCACTGTAGGTCTATACCGCTGTAAAGGGCTTACACTTGTGTGTGGTCGGGTGAAACCCCTCGGTAATGGCTTTGCAAAGCAGTAGGGCCACAACAAGTGCACAAACCCCTCGAACTCGACATCTCATACTAGTCCGGATGGTTAAATCACGTGGTCAGTCATTGGTAACAGAATGAAGTATTCAGTCTTAGTCTGTATTGTGTTATGTTCTTTGCATACTGGGTGTGACTGTATAACCTGATAGTTAGTTCCATTTAATGTATAATCTAATATAATGTTTAATTGTTTGCTTGTGTGCATGCTGTTATATATATGTTAGTTTAAATTTGGACTTATCTTGCATGCTTTTCAACCTAGCTTACCCTTGCCTGTTTGTATTGTATGTGTATGTCTTTCTTTTGCGATGATCATCCACTTGGATGTGAGCAAAGGTAGAGGAGGTGATTCTGGAGCAGATGTTGGAGAAGACAGATACTGCTGATCAGTCTTAGGCATCTTAGATATATAGTTTCTTATGTCTTTTTAAAAGATTCTTGCACTTGTTAATTAAGCTTTAATTTTGTCATTATTTTGGGATGATTGTATAATATTATACTTCACCTAATGGCTACTTTTACTGCTTTATTATATCATAATTGTGAAATTCTATATTATATAGTTTCTATATAAATGGGATGTTACATGAATATTCATTATACCCACAAATTTTAAAAAATTTACGAATATTTTTTAAATAGATATATGATGGGTGAGACATGTAATGGATTCGATTTTTATTTTTTTTTATATTGGATAACAGGTAGAATGTAGTATCCCATCCTATCCGTTGTTATTTCTAGTTGTATTGGAATGGATAATTAAAGCCTTTACGTTAACTAAAGATTGCAAGATTGTTTACTCTTAAAGACGAATACCTGAGATTATAAATCCTGTTTTTTGGTCTAGCCTAACTCTATTGCACGAGCATAACAGTAAAAATAATTATTATAATGATGATCAGCATGGAGAAAAACAAAATTAACTTGAATTTGTAAATTTGAAAATGATCCCAATTATTTGCAGTTACTTCCGTTCTAGATCTGCTTACATATTAAAACGAGAAGCAAATTATTCTTTGAGGATTAGTTTCTTTCCTCAGAAGCCACAAAGCATGATTTCTCTCCATGAAGTAAGAACAAAGAGACAATGATTGTGTTCCAATACAAGATTTTTCTTTGCTGTCTCTTCTTCTGTTGCGTGTTTGTAGTTGCTAGAGCAAACGAGTTACAGTGACTCAACCATAATAGGATATTTGTTCTTTGGCATCCTTACAAGCGTTGGTTGGACAGAATTCTCATTCTCCAGAGGTCTCCACCTGATACAAAAATTGTGTTACATAGCAAAATGTAATAATTGTTGTTTTGGAAAATGCTGCATTGTCCATTTTCTGTGTGCAATGTGATTCTCTTGATCATTCAGAATCTGATAAAATCTTACTTGTATCTGTTGACAAGGTGATGGATGAAGACACAAATTTCAAGCTTGGCAAGGTTCATTCCAGGACACATACGTGGTCCACTACCAAATCCAAGAAAGCTGAAAGGCCTCACGGGTTCCTGCAATTCAATGAAAATATCAAATTTTGGGTCCTTGGAAGAAGAAATTTTTAGCAATGTCTCATGTCAGGAAGAAACTTACATCGAATCTTGAGGGATCGAACTTTTCAGGATCTGGGAAAACTTCTGGGTCATGGTGTATGGAAACAACATCTAGGTTGACGGACCAGCCTTTCTTAATTTTATAACCTGCATAATTTAACATCAGCTATGATTCTCATTCAAAGAACAAAAGTTTGAATAAACACACACAAAAACACTTTATATAGACATATGTGGCCATTTTGTATTGGCATACCATACCATCAATTTCAAAATCCTGGGATGCCTTTCTTGAAAACCAAGGTAGTATTGTGGCTCTTCGAAGAGTTTCACTGATGACCTGAAATATGAATCACAAATAATCTTGGTGAGCTGTGAAATTTGATGATCAATTAGTTACCTAAAAGCTAAAATTATTGTTACTCACTTTGAATGTGTAAGGCATGTTATTAGCTTCTGCCCAGGTAAGATCTGTTCCAATCTTTCTTTCGGCCACAATTTGTCTATGTTCCTCCTGCAAAATTCAGGAAGTTAAATTTTAAAATCTTTGAACACAGAAAGGAGAAGACTGAATAGGGTCTTCAATACTTACTCTCAGTTTTTCCAAAACAATCGGATTCTCAGCAAGAAATTTTATGAGCCATGTAAGAGCAGCAGTTGTGGTATCATGGCCTGCAACCAGCAGAGTTAATATATTATCCTTCAATTGTTTATCTGTGAGTTTATTTTCATCTTCTTCTCCATCTTCTTTGCTGTGTTTCATAACTAAGGATCCTAAGAAATCCTGTTGAAAGTCTTGGCCACTTCTCCTCCTCAAAATTGTAGAATCCAACATCTCATACATCCTATCTCGAGCCTGCACACAATTCATAGCAAGCATAAGAGTGAAAGAGAGTTAAGTTATCTTAATAATTGAATCCAAGTACCTATTTATTTCCATGTTGAAGTTTTGTACTACTTTGTTACCTTGATGCCACGATGAAAAGCTGTCCCTGGAAGTTTAAATGGCAACGATGCAAATGAGGAAGA
The DNA here is from genome assembly GCA_036885675.1 of Vigna mungo. NCBI lineage: Eukaryota > Viridiplantae > Streptophyta > Magnoliopsida > Fabales > Fabaceae > Vigna > Vigna mungo. The sequence goes on from CP144697.1 coordinate 34,689,362, forward strand.
AATAATCTTAAAATTTGATCTAAACTTTTCTTGCTCCTCCCCAGAAGGCTCTAAACTCATGATCATGTGTCCAATCACTTTTAAAGTAAACTGTAATATTCAAAATTTCAGATACTTAGTATGGAATAAGAATATGTGTAACATAGCCAAATATGAAATTTTCTATGTTTGAAAAGTTAGTGCCACTCAACTGTAGAAGCCTCTTCAAGAACAAGGACTTTCCTTCCTTCCCATTGATCTAATGTCTGCATTGCCTGAGTGTTGATAAAATGGAAATATTTCTTCAGTCCATCAATTGATAAAGGTTCACCAATCAGCCTTCTTAGCCTTTTGTGAGCCTCCCCTGTGGTTTGCAGCAAGCTGGTGGGGCCCAGGACTTGCTGGCCAGTGTAAAACAGATTCAAACTCACAATACCATCCTTGCCAGTTAACAATATCTTACTTGCTTCCCTCCCTGTCATGAAGATAGTAAACCTCCCCAAGACAAAGCTCTTGAAAACCATTCCATATCTGTCACAAAATAGAAGTGACCAATGAAAAAGAACATCCTTGAAACTCCTTAGCACCTAGCATATAACTATGAATTTGATTGGAACACACTTGTAAAGGTATTTTATACTGAAATCCAATCATGAATTTCCATATAGTTGAAAACTCTTGACTTTTGTAGACAATATTATGAAGGTGATTTGTACAGACTTTTCACACTGCTACTGATGCAAAATTAAACTCAGTTGCATGTTTTCATGTTACTAATTTGTTACCTCTTTTGCCTCTTGATCATGAAGCTAAAGATCCCAGAGGGACTTGAAAAGTCAGAGAGGAATGAGAAGCTCTCTCCCACAATTGGCCAACCAAGGCTTCCAGGGATGCCTTCCATTGCTTTAGGAGAACGAGTTTGATACAACAAGAACAGCACTGATAACACCAACACTGAAAGGATCAGTGAGAGCAGCAAATTGATCAGCTCCATTTCCACTTACAGCCAGCACCAAATTGCAGTAGTAGTCAATCAAAGAAAATGCTCCTATATATATGTATTTATATATAATATATATATACTATAAGCTACAGTTATTAGTTTTATGTCTCTCAATCTTGAACACCTTTGTTCTTAGTGTTAGAAGTCTCTCGACTAGAGATAAAGTCAAAATATAATATATAAAATGAGTGTAAACCTAACTTTACAAATCGGTTTTATGAGATTGAATTAGGCTAAAACCACGAGCCTAAAATATGTTGGAAGTCCACGTCAAGAAGCATATATTCATATCTATATTGGAATCAGTTAAGCTGCAGGCCAATGTGTTACTTTCAAATGGTAAATCCTAAAGGTTTTTTTGGAATCTCAAATTCTGAAGCGGTGAATCCAACCGTTTTTCTTTGGTAGAATCTCACGGAATTCTTTGCTCTTGCTGAAGATGTTATGATATTGATTGCTAGGTTAACACAAACACTCCATTTAGACATTCTCTACGTTGAAAACAAACAATATTATCAATTTGCCGTCCTTGGACTACTCATTGTTTGACTTGAAGCACATAGGTATCTTCTTGTTGTAATATAATAATAAGAAAAAAAGACTATACTTATCTGCTAAATATTTTAGGATTCGTAGGTCAAAACAATTTTAGTATTTCTTTTTGTATATATTCTCAAGCAAAGCTATGATTAACAGCACCCTCCATTATGTCCTCTCATGAGCACGTAACCATTTGGAGAGAATCCTTGATGAATGAAACAACAAACATGACACCGAATCATTTGGAGAGAAAACGTAAAATATGAGTCCCTTCAACTAATAGAAATATTGGATTATAAATTAAAAGTTTTCATACAACAATGAATAATCTCAGAAATAAAACAACTGGATTTGAATTTCTGGCTGGGTTCAAAGAATTTTTCGATAAACTTTTAGCTGTAGAACAAGATGAAGACTGAAAGAGAAGATATTTATTGATTAATGACGCAATTTAAGAAAACATGGGTATTAAACAAATTTAAGAAAACAAAATCACAAACCATACCTTCTTCGAAAGCAAATTTCAAAAAAGAAATTACAGAATTCTATGAAATATCTCGCTTTTTCCTTATAACATCACTATCTCTCTTTTTCCTTCATATGTAATTGAAAAAAAAAATTCTCATGGTCTAAGCTTCTCTTCTCTCTCTTTTTTAAACAAAAGTTTTCAGATTACTTTTTGCTTTTCTCTTTGAATTTTCATTTGCAAGTTTATTATCGTCTCACAAGATTTTTCTTCTAGTACGTTGTTGTTTGTTCGTCTTTTCCATTTTGTATTTGGTTTATCTGTTACTAGGGTTTGTCTTATGTGTTCTGAATTTCTCTCTATAATTATAAATTTCTCTTGGAAGGAGATTCTCACATAATAGATTTGGTTTTGAAATATCTTCTTAAAAGGCTTTTTGGAATGAGAAAATCCAACAACAGATACTCAATCTACTACATAAGCTAAGTATATCGCACTTATAAGGCAGTGAAAGAGGCATTGTTATTGAAGGGGGTGATAGAAAAGCTCAACATTGCGCAGTAGTATTTGACTATACATTGCAATAGTAAAGTGTCATCCATCTAATTTAAGATTTTATCACCAGAGGACTAAACACAGACGCTAGACTATATCCCAAAAATAAACTTAAGAGAAGAATATTGCAGATGTATTTAAGTCTTTGTCAATATTGAAATTCAAAGTTGATTAATTTTATTTGTTGTTGATTTACTATAGTTATTAGATTATTGATTTAGAATACTACTTCTTTTCGTTAATTATATTTTTAAGAAATTAACATAATTTCTGAAACTTTAAATGTAAATATGGCATAAAATTTTATTTGCATGAATGATCAATAAATTAATTAAAAAATAACGAAAGTATATAAATATAAAGTAGTCCTTTTCTTAGATATTGATTGTTTAGGAGGTTGAACTTGTAAAGCATCATCGAAATAAGTGGTTCATTGTTGATTGAAGTGAATATTTTATGTAAAACTTTTTATTTTGTGCACAACGTCCTAAGGTTAGAATATATAGGTACAATTAACTAATTTACTATTAAAAAAATTACAAATCATGATTCACAATAAGCCATATTTTTTGTAGAATCTTAACCCACAGTTGGTAAACTCCTTAAAAAAGATTGTTCCAACCAAATCAAAGTTTATAATTAGATAAAAATCTTTATATAGTATATACAAGTTTTGGCATTGTTATACTAACTAATATTTCATCATTTATAAATTACACATATTTTCTTAAGCAAGCATGTGGAGGGAAATTGCAGAGAACACAGAAATGGATTTGCAACTGAAAATGATCGCATTTGCCTTATTGGTATTGCAAGTTTCTTCTTCTGCGAGAGCTCAATCTGGAGTCTTTGATATATCAAAATATGGAGGAGCCCCTGATGGAGATATAACTCAAGTAAGATTTTGATATATATGTCTTTTATACACAAAATTGGACAAATAAATATGATTATATCTAATTTTGGTTTTCATAATTTTAACCCTAATAGGCTTTGACAAATGCTTGGAAAGATGCATGTGCCTCAACAAACCCTAGTAAAATTGTGATTCCTACAGGCACATACCACTTAAAACAATTAGAATTGAAAGGGCCTTGCTTGGCCCCTATTGAGGTTCAAGTTCATGGAACAATTCTAGCACCCAAAGACCCAAACCAGTTCGATGGAGAAGCTCAATGGATTAAATTTTCCTATATTAATTTCTTTACCTTGTCTGGTGGTGGAACTTTTGATGGTCAAGGTGCAATTGCTTGGGACAACAATAATTGTGCAGAAACCAAGATCTGCAAGAAGCTTTCCATGGTAAATAATGTCTACATTTTTTAATATTTCAATACCCTTTTACTATCTATTTTTCTTTTGCATTTCAACTCACAAATTATTTCTTCTATTATTTCATAGAATTTTGGATTTGGTTTCCTCAACAATACCATCATTCGAGACATAACATCAAAGGACAGCAAAAATTTCCATGTGAACGTTTTGGGATGCAACAACATTACATTTACAAACTTCAACGCTATTGCACCTGGAGATAGTCCCAACACTGATGGAATTCACATTGGAAGATCAACTGGTGTCTACATTACTGACACTAACATTGCAACTGGTGATGATTGCATCTCATTGGGTGATGGTAGCAGAGAAGTCAGTGTCTTGAATGTGAAATGTGGACCTGGACATGGTATTAGTGTTGGAAGCTTAGGAAAATATCAAGAAGAAGAACCTGTTGAAGGTTTATCAGTAAAAAACTGCGTATTAAACAACACAGATAATGGTGTCAGAATCAAGACTTGGCCTGATACTCCAGGAACTATTACAGTTACTGATATGCATTTCGAAGGCATCAAAATGATTAATGTCAGAAACCCTATCATTATAGATCAAGAATATTGTCCGTGGAATCAATGCACCAAAAAGGTACTTCATTAAAATCACCCTTTTCAAGACAAGTTAATATTGAAAATCACTAAAAATAAAAAGAACTTAAAATATATAAATGCTGAAAATCTTACCTGAAGTTATATGATTCAGTTAGAATTAAAATTCATTTATTAAAACATGCATTTGGAACAAAATACTAACTTGAAAAGCTAAAGAACAGTATATCATTCATTGTTAGAAGAATATGCTAACAAATGTTTTCTTCCCTTTTTTTCAGAATCCATCAAAAATTAAAATAAGCAAGGTTTCATTCAAAAATATCACTGGAACTTCAGGAACTCCAGAAGGAGCTGTTTTGCTTTGTAGCAGTGGTGTACCCTGTGAAGATGTGACGCTTGCTGACATTGATTTAACATTCAATGGAACTGTTGCTTCTGCAAAACTTTCCAATGTAAAACCCATTATTCAGGGAAAATCATTATTGCTAAATTCCACGACCACAGGTTAAATTGTAATAACCAAGAAGTCATCCTCTTCCTAGCTGTAATTTCTCATAAATTTTAACTGTAACAATGTGATTGTTGATTATAATCCTTTGAAAAATACTGATTCTCCAGTCTAATCTTTTGCACACAAAATTTTATAATTTATGCAGTCTTACCAAATTATTGCAGAACTAATTAATTGCTTTTGGATTAGAAAACAGCACATACAAATTACTTTATGTTTAATTTAAGATATGGCATTGTGTGTCCTATATATTTTTAACACAAGTCATCCAAAGCTTTTCTAAAAATGTGTTCACTCAAATTTGAAGTACTCCTACAAGCTAAAACCTCAAATCACTTCTTTCAAAATGAGTACATTAATACATTTTAACTGATCTTTTCAAATGTAATACATGTATTTGAGATGACATAAATTTTATATAAGTTCTGATATTTTTACAATAAAAAAAAGAAAAACTGGTCATCTAATAATAATGAATACAAAAGCAACTAAGAAAAAAAGGGAAAAAATGTACCTTGCACATCTTAGGAATGAGAACATATTCTCCTTTTCTTTCTATAAATTGTCATTTTTGTTGACGAGTAATGATATAATACAAGTGAGTCATTTTGAATCTCTGAAGCTTTTGAATATAATTTGTGTGTAAAGAAGTTAATTATTTAAATGGTATTATAATTATATGTTTATAGATCGTTGTGTTGAATAATTATGCAATTAGTCACTTATATAATTATTCTCTCTCAAAGTTAACAATTTAACCTTAATATAAAATATATGATAAATTAATTTATTCAAATAAAATTGAATTTTCATATTTATATATATATATATATATATATATATATATATATATATATAGTAGCCTTAATTTTAATACCAATTTTATTTAAATTAAATAGATTAAATGAATATGAATTTAAACTTTTTTAAATCAAAAATCTTAAATACATTCAAAATATTTAAATCAATTTGATTCAATTAAATAGATATGAATTTCAAATCCAATCTATTTCATTAGATTTTGTTTAGATAGAGATTTGATTTTTAAAAGTTCTTGCACCCCATGGATTGTACAACTGGTGATTTTCTTTTAGGGGAGTGAGAATCTCTGGTAGCCTATAATAAATATTGTACTCTATTGAAAACAGTCTTTTAAGTCGAACATTAAATAAAAAAACATTCAGTTAAATTTAAAAAAATATAGACTTCACATTGTTTCTTAAACTTCTTTTTAATAATACTCTACATATAGCTAAATTAAAATAGTTCACAATGAAAAAAAAACACAAAAAGTATATGAGCTGATAAAAAGAAAACGAAAAACAACAAAAAGTACGATAATTTAATGGCATTTTATATTAAACTTGTATTGGTATTGTATTAGTTAAATATTTCTTAATGAATTTCAGAGAACATTAAAGATCTCATTTTAAAACAATACTTATCGTATGTCATCAATTAGAAAGGTAGAAAAGTTTCCAACTTTATTTTGCTTTCATTCCAGAATATATTTAAAATTCAGACTAGCGTAAGCAAACACTGTTATTTATGTCAAAAGGTTGACTAAATTGTGGGAAAAGTTATTTTGGAACTTGGATTTCATTCTTGCAAAAGTTTTGATGCACTATGATCACTTTATTTTAGTGTTTTATAAAGGAAAAAAGTAATGATTTTAAAACAAGACCACTTATGAAACTGGTTAAATCACAAATTCAAAATTTAATGATTCAACTGAAGTTGCACTAAAGTCCAACCATAGTTAATAGTCAAGAACATAGATATTTTTTCAAAATAAATGCTACTGTCTGTTGTCACCTAGGTCCCATTAGCCAGAAATTTCGGTTCAGTGTACTTTTCTTCTCAAATACCACCATTCAATTCGCAAAATAACTTCTCTTTTGGTGCTTCTAAGCAAATAATTGAATCACTTTTATGTATACTTCTAACATATAGCCTTCATTCACCATCTATAGTATGATATTCAATCGATCTTTCTACATATTTTGATACCTTCATTCAACCAAGAGCTACAACACATGTTTCAAAGACTGTGCTTCTAACCTAAAACTGCAGAAAGTACATATAACGGTTCTATCCTAGAACTAAAGATAAACAGCAACACAGAACTAAGAACACTGAACTGCACAATATACCCTTCACAAGTCTCACCGGTTATACATGTATGTGCACAAGATGTTACTTGTGATGAACCAATCATTTACTGCTACAGCTGTTGTGAGCTACTTCTGCTGATTGAAATCCATGTAGTTAGGGTGGTTCTGTCCAGAGGGAGGAGGAGGCATGCCAACCTGTGCCTGGTGTTGTGGTTGCTGTGGTGCAGAATTACTCAACTGTTGCATCGCTAACTGGGAAGCCAACTGGTTGAATATCCCACCAAAAGAAGGGTTACCTGCAATAGCACCCAAACGAGTACTCTGTGCCCTAAGGCGCTGCAGTTCTTCTTTCAATGCCTCATTCAGGTCTGCAATTACAGTGTAGCCATGTTGGTATTCATTTCTTAAATTTGGAATAAGCAAATATAAAATCTACAACTTGACATATTTCAAGGAATATTGTTCCTGTACTTGAACAAAGGGTGTGAAATAAACCCATAAAAATTCATGAGACAATGTTCATACAACAATGTAGTCATGTGTATTTATCCAATTTGGTATGAAATAACTGATGAACAGGGACAGCACATGTCCATTTTTAACGGCATGATAAACATGAAGTGATGCATACCTTCTCTAAGCTGTGCTTCTTGCTCTAAAGCCTCTAGACGCAGTTTGAGTTCCTTATTCTCTGCAGTTAAATCTGTGGTGTCTCTCTACATCATATGAGAAATTGATAAGTTTTCTGCTTGTTTCTACTTTTCCCTTGTGTACAGAACAGAATTTAACTGAAATACCAAGAGAGTAATGGTATGTAGTAAAAAATAGTTTGATTGAATTCAGACAAACTTTGTTTAGCTTCAAAGGGGTGTCAGATTCGTTCAAGTGGAGGGGACCATTCATCATCCAAAAGTCAAATCCAAAGGCACCAATTTAAGTTTTGAATCTGTAATATACACTAGAGTCTTGCTCTTAAGGTAGTGGTAAGAAACAAAGAAAACAGGGAAACCTAGCAGTGTCAGATACCTGGAGAATACCTATTTACCATATATATAATCTAGTATAAGTAGCTTGGAAACATCTAAACTACCATTCCAGCAAACAACAACTACAACAATTAAGTCTTATCCAACTGACTCCTGAGGTAAGCTAAATGGATCAACTGATGCCTTGGGGCAGCATCAAATACCAATTTTTCATAACAACCTAGCACAATAGAAAACTTGAACCAAAGAGAAGGATGTTAACTAGGTTATGCTTATCCTGGTTAATGTTCGGTGAAGGAAGACTGCAATTGGCAGAGCTCATGAATTTAAGGCCCTCTAGCAGATTTTTACACAGCTGTTAACTGGAAAAAAAATGTTCCCTCGTCTACAATCATAATCTGCTATAAGCCTAAACAAGCTACAGAAACTTTAAGTAAATATATTCTTCAATTTTTTGATGCTCTATATGTTCTCTATTTGATTCAGAACACTTGATTGATCTGCATTCCCTGTTATTCTATTATATTATGAGCATCCAGTCTACCATAGACACATTTTCGCGAATAACATATATGCATCAAGATATATCAGATTTTAAACATTGTTGCGTGCATGCAAATTGCATAGCATTTCCGCAGTAGCTGTGAGGATAACTCTATAACCAAAATTTCCTACAACTCTTTCAAAAAAATAACAGAACAGCATAATTATCAGCCTTGCAGTCCTCAATTTATTTTTTACCCAAATTCTTCTTTCTAAATGAAATACAAAAGTTTTCATCACAATTCTTTATTCTTTTTCTAACAGCTATGCATATGTTTCATTACCAAATTCTTCTTTACTTTCAACTTACTTTGTTTATCACGGAATAATTTAAACAAGTATAGCCCCAGTATTGAATAATCAGTTATGACTTCCCATATGATTGGAACGTATGCACCAAGAATCATTTCATGCTTATGTTATTGTAATCAAAATAAAGCCTATATTTAGTTTGCCATATAACCCGCAGCCACAGTTTAATGATTTACTAGTCCCTCTGATAAAAACACTAAATTTTTTATGAAATATAAGATAAAAATGCAAATGATTTCAGAAGACATTTGAAGATACTAACAAGCAATATATCCACTGTTGAGGTCTGCTCTCTGGTAATTTGGTCCTTCTAATTTAAGATATTTATGTATTAGGAGCAAAGTGCAACGGTAAATTTCCACAAACTGCCACAGTCATCCCTTGAAGTAGAAAGTAAATGAAAATTGAAGCATGCATCGTCTTTGATTTCTTTCCATATGACAAAAAAGGTATAAAATCTTAGATGAGCATGGTATAATTGTCAAAAGGGATTTTACTGTGTCACAGGTGAATTACAAAAACTATGAGGGATGTTCTGTAATAAGAACAACATGAGAGGGATGACATATATAGTAATTTTATCCAAACCAAGGACAACTTTGAAGATATAACAGAAAACTTTAGTAATAACTTTGCATTCAAATGAAGGGCCCTTGATTATGTGTGGGATCCATAAACTGTTGTGAGTTTGTGACCACACAACTCAAGATCAGCATAAAGTAAACCTACATCGATGCTAGTGTGTTGGGGGGCTCCATCAAACACTGACAAGAACAAGTTACCAAATTCATGCTTATTCATCAACACGAAAAAAGAAAGGACATACCTGAAGCATGGTAAGCTGTGCAGATAGGTTGGTTGCTTCAGTCTGAAGTGTCTGCACCTTCCTCTCCAATTCACTGGTGTAACGAATCTTCCTCTCCTTTGATCTAGCAGCAGATTGCCTGTTAGCAAGAATCCTGCAAACAGAACAAAATTCCAAATCCATACCATTAGTGCATCAAACTAATCATTTTCTCCCAGTTTTCCACAATCCATACACCCCTTAACACAACTTTTCTTACTGTAGTAAGAAAAAAAGAAGATAAAGAATGCTGTAATTCCTATTTCCTAACAACCTAATTATCCAGTAGAAAATTGTGCATTACAAAATAAAAGGCAGGCATAACAACTTAATAAAAAATATGACAACAGTGCATCAATCAGATAGCCTGTTAATAAAAAATCTGCAAACACATAAAACATCCCAAAACCATAATCAGTTCATCTAACCAAGATTTCTTAATCAGTTTCCTCACAATCCAAAACACCTCTTTATGAATAACATGGTTTCCACAACCACCATAAGCCTCTGACTCTTTAGTAGGACCTCATATGTCCACAAGTTTCAATCTTTTAAATAAGACGAATCATCAATGCAGGATATTGGTGCCACTTCTTGCACACCCCAAAAATAATATAACATCATATAATTTGTAACCATATTATTTTCAGCAAAAAACAACTTATGTGAAACTATCAAATAAAAGAAATACATAACATATAAATGAAATTGCGCTTAAATTTATTACCATAAAAACACCAAGAACAGAAAAAAGAAAAAGAAAACGAACCTCTTAGCTCTTTTGGGATCAATAAGAGCGAGTTCAGCTAGTTTATCAGGAGCCATAGCTTTCTTCACGCCATCTATCATCATCGCCGAGTCCGCCTCAAACGACGTCGTCGAGGACCCATCCATGGAGTTGCTGTGCCGATGGTGCCCCACCCTCCGTTCGCCGCCGACCCTCCCTCCGCCGCCCCTCTCCTCGCCGCCGCCGAACCCGATCCCGTCAAAGAAATCGGAGCCCACCGACAGACTCCTCAGGTGCCCGCCGGCGGGTGCCCCTGCCGGCCTCGGCCTTCCGCCGGACTCGTCGGAATCTACCGCTATCGGCACCGCCCCGGAGGCCCCCGGCGAAGGCAGGGGGAGCGGCGAGGGGAGCGTGGAGATGTCGAGGTCGGAGGCGTCGAAGAGGAGCAGGTCGTCGAAGTTCGCGGCGAAGCGGAACGACGTGTCGGAGTGGGAGCGGCGGTGGTGGGACCCACGCTCCGGCATGCGTTCAAGGTCCACCGTCAGCGGCGGCTTTCCGGTGAACTTCGGGTCCATCGAAGTAAGAATAAAAATCCAATCTTTGTTTCTCTTCTTCCTTTTCTTTCTTGAATTGTTATTTGTTTTTGTTGTTGTTGGTCTTGGTGATGGTGAAGAGAGAGAAAGAAGAAGAGGGTTGTTCAGGTGGTTGTTGGGTTGTGGTTGTGTGTGAGTTTGCTGAGGAACAAGTGGAAGCAGACAAGAAATTGACTTTAGTGAGCAAAAGTTGAGGAAGTTGTGTGAAGGCAGTGGTCTCAAAGAGCATCATTAGTGTTGGGATTAGAGATATCTGACGGCAATGTTCATTGGTGGCGTAACTAGAGTTGACACCATTTTCATTTTGGAGTTTAATGGAAACAACAATTTAGTAGTGGAATCTATTCACTAAATAGGCTTATTAATTATTATTTAATTATCAATTAATAGTTTTCTAGTGTAATCTATTCACTAAATAGGCTTATTAATTATTATTTAATTATTATTTAATTATTATTTAATTATCAATTAATAGTTTTCTAGTGTAATCTATTCACTAAATAGGCTTATTAATTATTATTTAATAATTATTTAATTATCAATTAATAGTTTTCTAGTGTAATCTATTCACTAAATAGGCTTATTAATTATTATTTAATTATTAATTAATTATCAATTAATAGTTTTCTAGTGTTCAATCAATTATTATTAAATTAATGATAAGAAAATATTACTGCTTTATTTTCAATCAATCATAATTTTGTGTGGTATTCAAAGTTTTGATAATAAAATTAAGAAACACTATAATGAATTTGTGGAAATTAACTTGCTAAAAGAGTTAAGAGGAAGAATTCCTTGTCTTTTTCTGAACTAACTAGTCAAGAGTGACCCTTTACATAATTTTAATATTAAATGTAAAAATTAGAAATAAAAATAAAAACATACTTTTTAAAAGTAAACAAGCTTAACAGAGACTTTTCCTTTTAATATACTGTTTTTTTAGCTATTTAAGTAATCTCTTCTATTTTTACTTACTTAAGATAGAAAATAGTTATTTAAAATATGATTTCTTATCTTTACCTTATCAAATTTTCAAAACTTTACAAAATTACATATAATCTTCAATTGATTTTTTTTTCTTGGAATAATTTGAAAGTCACACATAGATTTATATCATTACATTTATCGATATAAAAATTATAGAAAATAGTTATACTCTGAAAATTACAACAGAAAATTTCATACGTAGAAATCCAGATTATTCTGAGAAAAGATTAGTAAAATGATAATTAATGAACAAATTTATTCTAGTAAAATTTTAAACAAATTGATATACTTAAGTTGTGAAATAGGTGTTGTACATAACCAATTTCCCCCCTCTAAATAATACATGGTAGATTTATTAAGTAAATAAGAATAGATTATTTAATGAATAAAAATAGCATACTAAAAATAAAGTAAGAGATAAATTTTGTTCTTTTAAATATTTTTTTTCCTTAATTGTTCACTTTTTTTATTCGTTGTCTAAACATCTTGTCATGGCTTCACAATCGGGAGAAATAATATAACATTCCTTTGATCGATTGTAAAAAAGGTAGAAAGATAGAGAAAAGAAGTAATACAAAGGTTAATAGGAACAATTTTTTTGAGCCATATAAATTTGGTTTTTCTGGATTAAACGGATTAAATTCATGTAGTGTTGGACCTCTAAATCACTGGTGTTCCTACCAAAAACATATCAATATTACTAAGAAAAAAATATATTTTTATATTATGTAAGAAAAAAATAAATGTTTTAAGAGACATGCAGCAGGAAGTTTATATACTTAAAACAGTTTTCTTTTCCTTAACTATATAAAAAATATAATTTTCAACTATAAATAATATTTTTTTTATGATTTTAGGGACTTTTAGTGAAACAAGTCCATTAAACTTCATCAACAAACTTCAAGGTGCCAATGGTGGATGGGAAAATCTACCATCACCACCGCTAGTGAACCAAGTCTGATAAGAAAAAGTCTGATGAACTTTGGGTGACTAAAAATGGAAAAGTTTTCTTTTTTTATATTTTGAATTTTTTTTTTTCCTTTTTTTTTTCTCTTTTGTGATTGTTGATGTTGAACGAAGGTATAGAAGAAATCTTATTCCTATCGAACGTAGATTGAAATGAATGTTTGAAGGGACAAATGTCATGATAGAAAATATGAAGATATACAAAGAAAACATGGGAAAAAGAAGGTTAAAAATGCATAGTTCATGAATTCAATGATGGGTGGGTCTTGCAAAAAGGTGGAGGTGATATCTATTATAAACTTTGTTGTCTCAATATCTTGTAAGGAATGGTGGTTAATGGATCTATTGGTCTTTGTCATAATAACAGCATTACAAATTTTATTCAAACTAAATAGCAAGTTTTTCTCTAATTATATTGGTCACGTTTATTGTTACATAAAAATTTGTTACAAATTTTTCGAGTGTTATTATAAGAAAAATCATAAGATAAATAAGAATAGGAATGTTGAATGGTTATGAAAAACATATGAATTTCAAAAGCACACGGTAAAGTGCTACAAAAAGTATTATAAATGAAATATTCTATAAGATAGATTAATTACGTTTATTAATTATAGTATTTATTATCTTACCATTCTTAAAATTAGAGAAGTATTTAATATTTTCTTGACAGTAGGAGGAGTTCATCGAAGCATCCTTTCATTGACATCATTATAGATATCTTTCTCTCTAAACAATGGAAAGTCGTCACTCTAGATCGTTGTGATGATAATATTGACCTTAATGAGAATATTGTCATATATATCACTCAGGTCAGTATCTACTCAACTGACGATGTTGTCATGTGCAAAGTTTTCCCTATGACCTTGAAAGGATCCATTCTTGAGTGGTTCAACAATTTACCCCCTACTCCATCAACTGCTTTGATACATTGATGTCATCCTTTAAGACATGATTTGCCACTCGCCTGCACCATTATCTCACCTCATTGGCACTTCTCAATGTCAGATAGGAGAAAGTGGAATCTCTACAAACCTTCATCGATAGGTTTGACAAAGTAACCTTGGAGATTAGGAACTTGAATCCTTAGGTTGTTTTACATTACATGGTTATGACACTAAGGTAGGACCCTTTGTGAACAACTTTTTCATGACGCCGCCCATAAGTATGGATGAGTTGAGACAATGAGTTGTCAAATTTATGCGATTAGAAAAGATGAGAGAGTACAAAAATCATATTCAAGTCAAGACTTTACCAACTAAAAGGAGTTGAGAGAGACTCAGAGAAGTGGGTTCCACCAAAGGGAGCCCAAACCTACATGATTATCACGTTACATACCCTTGAAAATGCCCAAGACTCAGGTATTGGAGGAAGCGTTACATGAGGACATCATAGCACCACCGACAAAGGCCCAAACACTACCAAATGTTTATATAAAAAAATATTACATTATCACCGCATTTATGATCATACAACAAACGAGTGCGCAACACTAAAGTGAACCCTAAAAAATGCCAAACCCTGATGGACAGGAGAAGTCCAAGGAACATCAAAGAGATCTAATATCCTATTGGAAGCTTAATGGCCATATCCCATTTCCTTCCAAGGCTAGTAAACTAGACACAACCAATTATAAACTTGTTGAAGAAGTCTATTAAATTTGTTTGGGATGACCAGTGTTAAATTAAGTTCGAGCATCTTAAACAAATTTTAATGTTTCCACTGATCCTACATAAGTTAGGTGCTTCTTGACACCTATTAGTCTACATAGCAGCCACTGAAGATGCCATTAATGCATTCCTTGCTTAGGAGGCGGGCAATGAATAATGTTCTTACACTTTGTAATCAAAACCCTACAAGAAGGTTGATGCCTTAATTCCAAAGTTGTATTATCTTTGTCAAGACCAACTACCCTATTTAGAAGATTTTTTGAAAGTCGGACTTAGCAAGAAGGATGTCATCATGGTTCATGGAGTTATCAAAGTTTAATATCCGATATATATATATATATATATATATATATATATATATATATATATATATATATATATATATATATGGGTTTGTTAACGCGCGCACGCCTATTTTTCAGTTGGTATATTTTAACAATGTGTACCGGGTTTAGTAGATAAAAATACTCTCATATATTATGGATTCTAAGTTTTAAAGTCAAGGATATTTAAATAATTTTCATTCTCAAAACTAAAAAAAACAAGAAACCCCCAAACCCTTACTCACCTCTCTCATTCCTTTGAATCATTTCTCTTTCATCTCTCTCACTCCAACCTTTTCTCTGTCATCTCTACTGTAGCCCCAATTAAAAAAAATCAGAAACACTGGTTGTTAAGCAATTTCTTACAAAAAATGATTTTATAATGAGTTTTCATTTTATAAGTTTTGTCTTATATAATTTTATCTAATTTTCACAAGGATAATGACATATGAAGGAATTGGTAATTCGTCCGGAAAAAATCAGAAACACTCGATATTAAACAATTTCTTACAAAAAATGATATTATAATGAGTTTTCATTTTATAATTTTTGTCTTATTTAATTTTATCTAATTTTCACAAGCATAATGACATCAGAAGGAATTGGTAATTGGCCTGAAGGTTTTTTAAGACATGATGATTCAACATCTGCAGATGATGAAATTAGAGATGTTAGTGAAGATGATGAAATTGAAGAGATCTTGAATGAACATTTGCCTGAAGACAAATATGTCAATGACTAAACTCTTTACAAAGGTAAATTGTTTAATGACGAGTATTTCTAATTTTTTTTAGTTGGATCTACCATAGGATGATAGAGAAAATGTTGGAGTGAGAGAGATGAAAGAGAAAGGGTTGAGAGGAATGACGGAAGTGAGAAATGGTTTGGGGTTTTTTTTTGTTTTTTTAGTTTTGAGAATGAAAATTATTTAAATATCCTTGACTTTAATTAAAACTTAGAATTCATAATATACGAGGATATTTTTGTCTACTGTAATCCGGTACACATTGTTAAAATGTACTAATTGAAAAACAGGTGTACGCGCGTTAACAAACCTCATATATATATATATATATATATATATATATATATATATAGTACGGTGGTGTATCTCCAAAGTCAACGGCCGGCCTTACAGGGGCCCATCACAGTGCCAATAGTTATTGGGCTCGAGGCCCAGCACCAGAATAAAAGATTTCCAGATATATCAATCATATATATTCTAAACAGAAATATATCAACCAGATATATTGCAAGCACAAATAAAATTCAAACGAAGATATCATATCAGAAATATGCCAAGTAAGGTTATATTTTATTCATATCAGAGATATGTCAAGCAAGATTATATTTTATTTTATCATATCAGAGATATGCCAAATAAGATTATATTTTATTATGTTTATGTTTTGTTCATCTTATATCAATCCAAAGCCTATAAATAAAGGCCTGAGGACTCCAAACAAGGTACGACTCATTCACACTCCAAATACACTCCACTCATAATTCCTTAGCACATTCTTTGCTATCGTACATCATCAATCCTCTCCCATAGAGGATCGAGTTCTCTCCTACTGAGAATCTATCATACACGCCTAACTTGGGCGTCGGAGTGCCTTTTCAGGTACCTCCCCCCTCCGGTCAAGACTTGAAGATCACCGGACGGTCGAAATCAACACAGAACGCGCGGTTGAGATCCAGAAGAAGCAGACAGAAGGACAGCAAGCAACGTCATCCAGGTTTGACCTTTCGGTCCTACAATTTATACCGAAACATTTTGGCGCCCACCGTGGGGCCGAGTGGCAAACCCAAATGGCGACCACGAGGGGCATGAAGGAACAACAAAACACCAAGAAGTTTTAGCAACAACATCAACCGACCAAGATTGATTTATATTATTAGATAATAATATAAATATATATACTGAATACACTTGTTTTATATTATTATAATATAATATAATGTATAATCTGAATCTTAGAGGATTCGGTAATCATGTATCAAGATACCACTTTCCATTATTATATCATCAAGGTAAAAGAAAAACTTCAGGGGCAATATGAGGATAAATCAAGATAGCCGCAAGAATACTGAACATGATGCAGAAGGTGGCGCACTCTCTCGGCCGGTCGACTTTTATAACATGATCTATTTTGTTATGAATTGTCTAACCATGTAAATACATTGGTTTGTCTCATTACTCTTTTCGAGTTGTTATATCTCTTCAATGCAGATGACAGGATCTTGCACACAAATCATTTGGCTTATTTGGAGCTTACCATAAATCAAAGACCGAACGGTCTCGCCTATATTTCTAACTTGCAGATTATTAAAGCCGTTAAATTTCAACCGACCGGTCTCAATTATATCTTCAATATTATATCTCTTGCAAAAGCGGTCACATCTTAACCGACCAGTTTCAATTATATCCTCAATATCATATATTTTGCAAATTACTAAAGCTGTTAAATCTCAACCGACCGGTCTCAATATATCTTTCTGATATTATATCTCTTACAGATTGCTAAAGCAGTTACAATCTTAACCGACGGTCTCAATATATCTCTGATATTATATCTCTTGCAGATTACTAAAGCGGTTACAATCTCAACCGACCAGTCTCAATATATCTCTCTGATATTATATCTCTTGCAGATTGCTAAAGCAGTTACAATCTTAACCGATCGGTTTCAATGTATCTCTCTGATATTATATCTCTTGCAGATTGCTAAAGCAGTTACAATCTTAACCGACCGGTCTCAATATATCTCTGATATTATATCTCTTGCAGATTACTAAAAGCGGTTACATCTTAACCGACCAGTTTCAATCAACCGACCGGTCTCAATTATATCTTCAATATATATCTCTTACGGTTGCATCTCAACCGATCGGTCTCAATTATATCTTCAATATTATATCTCTTGCAGAAGCGGTTACTAAAGCCATACAATCTTAACCGATCGGTTTCAATATATCTCTCTGATATTATATCTCTTGCAGATTACTAAAAGCGGTTACATCTTAACCGACCAGTTTCAATCAACCGACCGGTCTCAATTATATCTTCAATATATATCTCTTACGGTTGCATCTCAACCGATCGGTCTCAATTATATCTTCAATATTATATCTCTTGCAGAAGTGGTTACTAAAGCCGTACAATCTCAACCGACCGGTCTCAATTATATCTTCAATATATATCTCTTACGGTTGCATCTCAATCGACCGGTCTCAATTATATCTCTAATATTATATCTCTTGCAGATTACTAAAGCGGTTGCATCTCAACCGACCGGTCTCAATTATATCTTCAATATATATCTCTTACGGTTGCATCTCAATCGACCGGTCTCAATTATATCTCTAATATTATATCTCTTGCAGATTACTAAAGCGGTTGCATCTCAACCGACCGGTCTCAGTTATATCTTTCAGATTATTAAAACGGGTTTGGATTCAAAAGCAGGTTTAAAGAAAAGATTTCCTTCCGCCCAACGATTTCAACGAGGTATTTCAGTTCAAAATTCTATGTGCAATTCATCTTTACACTGCAGGACCGGGCGCCATGTCCGCCAGATTCACTCTTTCAGGACGCAATGTCCCACCGGGCGCCATGCCCGCCACTTTCAGGACGCAATGTCCCACCGGGCGCCATGCCCGCCACTTTCAGGACGCAATGTCCCACCGGGCGCCATGCCCGTCACTTTCAGGACGCAATGTCCCACCGGGCGCCATGCCCGCCACTTTCAGGACGCAATGTCCCACCGGGCGCCATGCCCGCCACTTTCAGGACGCAATGTCCCACCGGGCGCCATGCCCGTCACTTTCAGGACGCAATGTCCCACCGGGCGCCATGCCCGTCACTTTCAGGACGCAATGTCCCACCGGGCGCCATGCCCGCCACTTTCAGGACGCAATGTCCCACCGGGCGCCATGCCCGTCACTTTCAGGACGCAATGTCCCACCGGGCGCCATGCCCGTCACTTTCAGGACGCAATGTCCCACCGGGCGCCATGCCCGCCACTTTCAGGACGCAATGTCCCACCGGGCGCCATGTCCGCCACTTTCAGGACGCAATGTCCCACCGGGCGCCATGCCCGCCACTTTCAGGACTCAATGTCCCACCGGACGCCATGTCCGCCAGATTTACACAAATCTAGAAACCTTTCAGGACACACAGTCCGAACGGCACAACAATGCGACAAAGATACACCGAGCGCTAAACAAAACTAAGTCCTTCGGTCATGAAGGAGCAAACCCCTCCCTTTCCCTCGGACTTGGGGGGGATGATGTACGGTGGTGTATCTCCAAAGTCAACGGCCGGCCTTACAGGGGCCCATCACAGTGCCAATAGTTATTGGGCTCGAGGCCCAGCACCAGAATAAAAGATTTCCAGATATATCAATCATATATATTCTAAACAGAAATATATCAACCAGATATATTGCAAGCACAAATAAAATCCAAACGAAGATATCATATCAGAAATATGCCAAGTAAGGTTATATTTTATTCATATCAGAGATATGCCAAGCAAGATTATATTTTATTTTATCATATCAGAGATATGCCAAATAAGATTATATTTTATTCTGTTTATGTTTTGTTCATCTTATATCAATCCAAAGCCTATAAATAAAGGCCTGAGGACTCCAAACAAGGTACGACTCATTCACACTCCAAATACACTCCACTCATAATTCCTTAGCACATTCTTTGCTATTGTACATCATCAATCCTCTCCCATAGAGGATCGAGTTCTCTCCTACTGAGAATCTATCATACACGCCTAACTTGGGCGTCGGAGCGCCTTTTCAGGTACCTCCCCCCTCCGGTCAAGACTTGAAGATCACCGGACGGTCGAAATCAACACAGAACGCGCGGTTGAGATCCAGAAGAAGCAGACAGAAGGACAACAAGCAACGTCATCCAGGTTTGACCTTTCGGTCTTACAATTTATACCGAAACATATATATATATATATATATATATATATATATATATATATTAGTTATTGTTGAGAAATAAAAAACATGAATCTCAATTATTTCTTGCATAGTATTTCCTAACTCAATTTTCAGCTATGTATAAAATTTTGGCCACTTGATGTGATTCTTTTGGCCGGGTGTTTGGTAGACACTATTTATCTACATCCCTATTTTAATTACAGCAATACTTGACCTAGTTTTTATAATTTGACCATTTGTGGTTTTTTTCAGTTTATATTTTTTGAAATTTTAAGTTTTGTTAAGAAAACCACCCTGTTACGTAGATCCCTACAAGAAACAAAGGTATATAATAACCAAAATAATGTTATATGCTTCAAAATAGTGCAATTTGCTTTTGATGATGTTCATAAATCGCGCTATCGTACGAGGTTGACTAATATAGAAATTCAAGCACACAGAGTAATATGAACAGCAACTTTTTCTCATTTTTTTAACACACTTTTATTATTAGTAATTCAAATTTATTATAATCTACAAATTATAAATAAGACAATCAATTAATAAAGTGAGTGAGACCCATTATTTTTTAAAAAATTTCAATAAATTCAATATGGAATATATTAAGTCACAATAAATTTCAGTAAACCTCAAACTGATATTTCTCAACGCATACGTAAAATATATATTAATACGAACAAAATCATAATTGAAAGTATATTCTTCCGATGCATCAAATAGTGCCACGCAACTTAAGAATCATGACAAAGAAAAATTAAATATATTTTTCTTCAGATATTTTTTAAAATAAAACTGTGATGAAAATTCAAATTCCAAAACAAATAATACCATACATGACTTCAATGATATTTTTTTTAATAAATCTAAAATAAATAAAAAAACTGTTTCGGTAGATATTTTGTGGGACCGAGACACTAATCTTGTTGACGTGGCTTTATCGCTTTTCAATGCTTGAATTGTTTGGATAGCCTCTTTTTCCTTCAGTCTGGACCGCTTGCTTCTCTTTGGCCGCTCGGTCTTCTGTTTGATGGAGGAGGCAAGTACCTGACTTGTGGTCTTGACTCTCTATTTATAATTTGTTACATGACCTTGAACTGATATAAGCCCAATAACATATAAACATAATAAAATATAAAAAAACATACCTGAAAATAGATTAATTATTTAATCTTCTGTTTATCAATATCTTTAATAAGATATTCTTGATTATTTTATATCTTTAGTAAGATATATCTTAACCGCTCGGCCCTGATATCATACTGTACATTATGCCCCCAAGTCCGAGTTAAGCGTTCTGTAGGACTTATGAGTTTGGGGGAGGTTGTTCTCGTTGTATTGAGAAGCTTGTTTTGCATGTGCTTACGAGAGGGATTTACCTCTTCGGCCTTCAACATGAATCGAGAGGGATTTACCTCTTCGGCCTTCAACATGAACTGAGAGGGATTTACCTCTCGGCCTTCAACATGAACCGAGAGGGATTTACCTCTCGGCCTTCAACATGAACCGAGAGGGATTTACCTCTCAGCCTTCAACATGAACCGAGAGGGATTTACCTCTCAGCCTTCAACATGAACCGAGAGGGATTTACCTCTTCGGCCTTTAACACAAATCGAGAGGGATTTACCTCTCGGTCTTATTCATCAACGAGAGGGATTTACCTCTCAGTCGAGGGGGATTTACCACTCGGTCTTCTTCATTAACTTTTGACGAGATGGATTTACCTCTCGGTTTTTTCTTCAACGATAGGGATTTACCTCTCGGTCTTTGTCTTCAAATTTCTAGTTGACGAGAGGGATTTACCTCTCGGTTTTTTCTTCAACGATAGGGATTTACCTCTCGGTCTTTGTCTTCAACTTTCTAGTTGACGAGAGAAATTTACCTCTCGGCCTTCAACATGAACCGAGAGGGATTTACCTCTTCGGCATTCAACATGAACCGAGAGGGATTTACCTCTTTGGCCTTCAACATGAACCGAGAGGGATTTACCTCTCGGCCAAGGGGGATTTACCGCTCGGTCTTTAACTTCAGATTCTTTCTAGGGGACTGTCTTTGATTTATAGTCTTGTGACCTGCAAGATATATAATATAAAAAATATAGGCGAGACCGTTCTGTCTTTAGTTGAATGTTTGAAGAATCCATATTAGAATGTTTCATGGTCAGAAATTAACTGCTTTATAGCCTTGTGATCTGTTTTGAATTCAAACCTGCATTTAAATGCATATATAATAATATAGTATGTGGTAATCTTTAAATACATCTCGATGCGTATATATTATGAAGACAATCTCCCCAATGTTGCAGCTTTCTTGATTTTATATACTACCTTAGAAATTGCATATCATATTAACTCATTCTAATATTTCCAGGTTGGGTTCCGTTTACCCTTCTTTATGCATGCGAGTATAGCATTTTATTTGCATCTATGTAGCTTGCCATAAATCTTGAAATACAGATAAATAATTAAAGCCTAAAACATTTTAGGGTATCATAGCCACTTTTCATCTAAAGAGATATCTATGGATAAAATGAAAGCAGATAATTGATATTCGCATATCTTTCTGATTATTTTAATCACACAAGAAATATTTCGGTTACAAATATTAATAACTATATTTATAGTTATATATTATATTATATAACCAATAAATAACATAATGTTATGCCTACAATATATTTTGATTCGCACCAAGATTAGTAACATATTATATTATATATAACATATCATGTATGACAAATCTTTCGTTTATAATAATGTAATATAATATATATTTTTAGTAGATCATATATCGTATAATATTTAATGGATTATACCATATTATATATATTTCGATTATAATATATTATATATTTTGGTTATAATATATCATATAAGATTATATTATATGTATATTTTTAATATATATATATATAAAATAATTGTTATAATATCTATTATCAATTAGATATTTTTGACATATTCATATTTTAAAAATACTTATCTATGTTGATGAAACCTCATGCAGAGATGATGATCCTTGTTGAATAGCTTTTGTTTTGTTGGAAGTTCCTAGTGTTGATCCGGGTGCTAGTCTTGATTTCTTGCGGTTTCAATGGGATGACCCCCGGCCCCACGGTGGGCGCCAAAATGTTTCAGTGGATATTTTGTGGGACCGAGACACTAACTTTGCTGACGTGGCTTTATCGCTTTTCAATGCCTGAATTGTCTGGATAGCCTGCTTTCCTTCAGTCTGGACCGCTCGCTTCTCTTTGCCTGCTCGGTCTTCTGTTTGATGGAAGGAGAGGTACCTAACTTGTGACCCTGGCTCTCTATTTATAATTTGTCACATAACCTTGAACTGATATGAGCCCAATATAATATAAACAAAATAAAATATAAAAAAGACTTACCTGAAAATAGATTAATTATTTAATCTTCTGTTTATCAATATCTTTAATAAGATATTCTTGATTATTTTATATCTTTGGTAAAATATATCTTAACCGCTCGGCCCTGATATCATACTGTACAAAAACATTAACACTATTCATGAAAATAAAAACAAAATTCTAAACACGAATTCTTCTTCTCCTTAACCCTCTACTAAGGGGCTTTTGAAACACGTATATTACAACAAAACATAAAATATGAAGAAACAATAAGTTATGAAAAGTGTTTCTGGAAAGATGTAGTGCAATGTACCATGACTAATGATAACAAAGACTTAAATCATTTTATATATTTGTCGAGCGTGTTTGACTGAATTCATCTATTACTTAATAGTATTCACATATAACCACTACCTTAAAAGTTGATTTCGTTGGCCTAGTTGTCATTATAGTAGTGTTCAAAACCTTAAACTTCGAATTAATGATTTCATATTTTACATGCATGTTGCATGTGTATATGTAGAAGTTAAAAAAATATATATTTAAGAGACTAAAACAGTGTTTCACTAAGGTCAATTAATGCAAAATACTCATTTCTCACGAGTGAATTGGCAATAAGAAAATACTTCCACTGCACTTGCTTTGATGTTTCCTGCAGCTTATTTAATGAAGATGAGATTGAAAATGAGAAAGCACAAGAGGTAGCATGGCTAGGATTCACAGTCTAAAGTATTCTCTGTCTTTTACTTTTTCTGTTTCACTTAATATTTTGTTAGTTGGCATGTACATGTGCAACAGATGGAAGCAAAATTGGACGCTAGAAGCTATGGCAGAAGCTGAAGCTGTGTCATCTATCTCATGTTCAGGCCATGGAAAGGCTTTTTTGGATGGTTTAGTTCTTCATGGCAACCCAGTTTGTGAATGCAACATGTGCTATGGAGGAAGTGACTGCTCAGAACTTCTACCTGATTGCATGGTTGATGCAGATAGGTATTAATCTTATCCTTACTATCTAGTGATTTTCACACTCAGATACAGTGGCTCAGGCAACATTATTTATATATATATATATATATATATATATATATATATATATATATATATATATATATATATATATATATATATATATATATAGATAGATAGATAGATATAAATATAGATATATAAATCGATATATAGATATAGATATATAAATATAGACAGGGAGAGAAAAGAGGAATAACGGGTCTCAATATATTCAAAATAATGGTTCATGATATAACCTTCTTAAACAGAGAATATAGTAAAGTTAAATGTTTTATTTTTCCAAATTATTTTTAAAAATTTTATTTTGTCCTTAAATTAAATTATATATTTATTTTTACATTTCATGAAAGTTGTGTAAAACATCTTCTTCAATAATAAAATTATGTTTATTATATGAAAAACACTCGAAGTTATTTTATAAGTAAAAAATTATATATTAAATAGAGTATTTAGGATACCCAAACTCATATAAATAAGAAGGATAAACCCATCTACAATAAATAAGAAAGATAAGTAAAACATATTCAATATAAACATAATTTTATATGTATCTTGTTGGAAATAAATATTTTATATAACTTTCAAAAATTACAGAAATAAAATAAATATATAAATATATAGTTTAGTTTAAGAAAAAGATCATATTTTTAAAAATAATTTAAAGACGAAAAATAAAAGGTTATACATAGAGTGCTCTAAAAACATCACAAACATATATCTATCTCTATATATGTATATATATATATTTATATATAGTTGTGCTTTATGTAGTAGTAGTTTTTTCACTACCTTAACATTTGTCTTGCTTGGATAAATTTTCAAATAACATTAGAAAAATAATAAAATGGGAACGAACAATAAAATAAATTTCAATTATTGAAACTAATGTTTCCTTATATATAGACCTTAGAATTGAAATATTAATTAATATCCAGTAAAATTTTAAACATTTGTGTTTTATACTTTAATTAACAATAATTTTGTACTAGTAAAATAATATATATTTTCAAGTATTTGTTTTTAATTTTTAATTTTTAATTTAATTTATAATCTGTGGTGGGTATGATATATAACATATTATTAGTCCATAATTAATTTACCAAAAATAATAGAAGAGCCAGTGATTTGGTTTTTATATTTATATCAATTCAATATGTATTTTTTTAAAAGACTCCATGTAACTCTATTTATTAAATTGGCTTAACGCCGTATCGTTTGGAAGGTGTCACATTTACCAAACGGAAGAGAATGAAAGAGCATAATAGATGGTGGTGGGAGATGGAAGTTTAGGAAGGTCGTTAGGTGAAGGAAAAAGAAAACAAAAATAAATCTATAAGGATTATAAAGTAAAAGAAAGATGTTAACACTACACATTTTAAATGGAGTTAAGGAAATGAAAGAAGCCAATTGAATATTTTTAAGAAAAATATGAACTCAGTTAAAAAAAAAATATAGAAACTAAAATGAAGATAGAGATGAAATTACCAATGAAAACCACACATACCCCTTGATAGCTTCAGGCACTTAATTTTATGTAATATAAATTATTTTACACGATTAATTAATTAAAAATTGATAAATATGATTAGACATAGAAAAGCTAATAAAACACATCATTCATGGTAAATTAATAAGACATGTACTATGTATCTAATTTTTGTATAATACAAGGTGAATTAACTTATAATTATTATTACTTTTGTGTATTGTCTTCTGCAGTGGAGATCCTACGTTTTTGGAACCCTTTTGGATGAAAAATGCAGCTAGCAGTGCAGTGGTGGTTGCAGGGTGGCATCGTATGAGCTATGAATACAGTGATGGCTCTCTCATCTCAGAAGAGTTGAAGGCACACATTCAAAAGGTCCATGCAAGTGTTGGAAATGCCATAACAGATGGAAAATACATAATATTTGGAGCAGGTGCCACCCATCTTATTAATGCTGCAGTGCATGCACTTTCTTCAAATAATGCTTCATCTTCACCTGCAAAAGTTGTAGCTTCAATCCCATATTACCCAGTAAAGTTCTGATCCAAAGACCTTAGTTTTTTTTTTTTTTTTTTTTTTATCATAAGACACTTTTTAACTCATTATTACTTGCTAGGTTTATAAAGAGCAAACTGAATTTTTCAATTCTGAAGATTATAAATTCAATGAAGACGCATCTATGTGGAAGAATTATAGTTCAAATTCAACCTTCATTGAGTTGGTGACTTCCCCAAACAATCCAGATGGGGATATGAAGAAAGCTGTTCTTCAAGGTCAATTTGTGAAGACAATTCATGACCTTGCCTACTACTGGCCTCACTTCACACCTATCACAGCACCTGCAGATGAAGATTTGATGATATTTACACTTTCTAAGCTAACTGGTCATGCTGGAAGCCGATTTGGGTAAGTCATATACATAAAACTGCGTCCAATTATTTCACTTTATATACATTCCATATCATAAATAGTATCATATAGTTTGAATAAATGTTTGAAATTTTCATTTATAAATAAAATTTTCTCATGGAATATGTGTGCATTGATTTGTGTTAGGTGGGCAATAATAAAGGATGAAGCTGTTTACAAGCGAATGTTAACATACATGGACTTGAGTACCTATGGTGTTTCTAGAGAGACTCAACTAAGAGTGTTGAAGCTTTTGAAGGTAGCCCTGTCTGGAAATGGAAGGGCAATGTATGAATTCGGATACAGCACAATGAAGAACAGATGGACTAAGTTGAGCAAAGTCTTGTCTCAATCAAAAAGATTTTCTACTCAAAATTTAAAGCCTCGATATTGTTCATTTTCTCAGCAATTCAGAACACCTTCTCCAGGTATGTAGTTTCTTGTTTAGATATCAGCCACTCGGGAACATCATGAACAAAACAAGGAAATTCCATTCCATCTAAATTAATAATTATTTAAGATTTAATTAAGTATGAAGTCCCTCTTAAATTTTACTATTTTTAATTGAGTCCCTTCTAATCATTTTGTTGTGAATTCACTAATGCAAAAACGCTGTTTAACATCACCCAATAGATGTCGGTTAGTTGGTAACCTGACGTATATGAGTGGACGGTGGCATTATCGTAAATAGATTGGTAACCTAGACGTCGGTTTTAAGTTCAAGCGACGTCTATTACACTATAGACATCCACACTGACGCAAACCGACGTCTAATTCTCAGAGGTAGGTGAGAAGACAGTCCTTTGACATCAGTGTTCAAGGGGCACCGACGTCTATGGGGCTGCAATTAATGTTCACCTAATTCTCAGGCGCTTCGACGTCACGTAGTAAAATGGCGACGTCTACGGCCTGAACGGAAGGCGGAAAGACAAAAAATCTTCAATTTAGACGTCGGGGATCAGTGGGAGCGACGTCTAGGTGCATGTAATTAATTATGTTCACCAAACTCGAGGGGCATAGACGTCGGCTAAAAGGGGCACCAACGTCTATGTGCCTGTAAGTAATTATGTTCATCATTATAGACGTTGGCGCCCCATCACAACTGTCGTGAACATCACTGATAGAAATCAAACGTTAATCGGTTCAACTTCCTAGACGTCGGATCCCCTCGAAATCGACGTCGAATGGGTATTCAAAAAGTCAGTTTAAATGTTAACTTGGACGTCATATTAGTTATATAACCGACGTCTAGGTGACTATAGACGCCGGTGTCTGGAGCAACCGTCGTCCAATTTCATTTTAAATACAACCGCAAACTCTTCGGGCATTCAGTTTATGATATCGTCTTCCTCTTCTCCATTTTCTCTCGCGGCCTCTTCCTTTTCTCGCTTGCGGCACCTCTTCTTTTTCTCTCTTGCTGCAATCCGTTGTTGTTTCTGATCTCTTTATCCTCTGCCTCTTCTCCTTTTCCTCTCTTGCGGCATCCCAGGTGCGTGGTTTTTTTTTTATGCTTACCGTTTAAACTTTGTTTAGTCTTTCATCAATTATCTCCTGGTTCAACTGATTAAAATTTGCTTTCCTTGTGTTGTGTTTTAGAGCAATTTTGTTCCTTTCTTGGGGTAACGTAGTAACACATTCTCCATTTGCTAGCTGCTTCCCAGAAATAGTGGCTTCTTTTGAATTTCTTTTGATCATTTCAACCCAAAAACGACCCTGGGTCGTTGTCTAGTTTTCGTTTCATCGTGATTTTTGCCTCTTGCGGATGAAAAAGGAAACTAAACAACCACCCAGGTTCGGTTTTTGGTTGAAGAGACCATAAGAAATTCAAAAGACGCAAGCTTTTTTTGGGGGGAAACTAGCAAAAGGAGATTGTGCTACTAGGCTATCCAAAGACGGGAACAAAACTGCACTAAAACACAACCACTGTATTAGACGTTGTTGGGTTCTTGGAGCATTTCGAGAAAACCCTAGAACCCAACAATTGGCGCCCACCGTGGGGGCAAGGATTCAAGAATTCCCAAGAAACAATGGCAACCAAGTTCGACATGGAGAAATTCAACGACGCTAATGACTTCGGGCTGTGGAAGATCAAGATGGAGGCAATCTTGATACAGCGGGGATGTGATGAAGCGTTGAAGGGTGAGTCGAGGATGAGTGATGCCATGACTCAAGAAGAGAAGAAGAAGATGGGAGATAAGGCAAGGAGTGCAATCATCTTGTGCCTTGGTGGTAAGGTACTGAGGGAGGTTGCGAAGGAGAAGACTGCCGCTGAAATCTGGGCAAAACTGGAGTCTCTGTACATGACGAGATCGTTGGCTCATAGGTTGTGCCTGAAGCAGCAACTCTTTTCGTTCAAGATGTCAGAATCAAGAACGATAGAGGAGTAGATTGCAGAATTCAGCATGATAGTTGATGATCTGGAGAATATTGAAGTGAAGTTGGAGGATGAAGATAAAGCTGTCATCCTGTTGAATGCGCTTCCAAGAACCTTCGAGCATTTCAGGGATGCGTTACTCTACGGGAAAGATCAAGTGATCACGTTAGAGGAGGTTTTGACGTCAATTCGAACCAAGGAGTTCCAAAAACTTCAAGATTCGAAGACAACCGAGGAAGGAGCGTCCGGATTGATCTCGGTGAAAGGGAAAGGGAAGAAGCAATCTGGAAAAGAGAAGAAGCTGAATTCGGACGGTACGAAGTAGGTGCGTTGCTTCAAGTGCCAGAAGATGGGTCATATCAAGAAGTTCTGCCCGGAGAAAGGAAAGGCTGGTCGGCCACAAGAAACCGCTGATGTGGCAGAGGCGTCTGAGGGATATGAGTCGGCTGGAGTGCTGGTGGCTTCGTGTGAAGATCCTCAAAGGAGCTGGGTCATGGATTCCGGCTGCTCCTATCACATGTGCTCGGTGAAGGAGTTTTTTGAGAATCTTGATCAGAAAGAGCATGGAAATGTACTGCTCGGAAATAACAAAGCTTGCCGAGTGCAAGGTGTGGGGTCGGTGAGGCTGAAGATGTTTGACAATCGTGAGATGGTGTTGCAGGCTGTTAGGTATGTGCCCGAACTAAAGAGAAATTTGATTTCTATTAGTGCATTTGATCTTGGAGGTTACACCACTAAAGTTGAAGATGGAGTAATGAGGGTCTGTTCTGGAGATTCTGTGGTTGCCAAAGGCAGAAGGAGGAACGGCTTGTACATTCTGGAGGGATCAACTGTCATTGGTCATGTCTCAGTAGCAAGTGGGACCGAGAATACCGCCCGGTTATGGCACTTGAGGATGGGACACATCAGTGAGAAGGGTCTTAAAGAATTGGAAAAGCAAGGCTTGCTTCTGGGAGACAAACTGCAGAAGCTGGATTTCTGTGACCATTGTGTCTTAGGGAAATCACACAGGATACCGTTCAGAAAAGGGAAACACTCAACCGAACGCCCCTTTGAATATGTCCATGCTGACTTATGGGGACTGGCAAGAACCTTAACTCATGGTGGAGGAGCGTATTTCTTAAGTATAATTGATGATTTCTCAAGGAGAGTGTGGATTTACGTTCTAAAAAATAAGTCTGAAACGTTTCAGAAGTTCAAAGAGTGGCACACACAGATTGAGAACCAATTGGGGTGTAGGCTGAAATGCCTAAGAACCGATAATGGGCTGGAGTTCGTTTCAGAGGAGTTTAATGGTTTTTGCAAAGAGAAAGGGATCAGGAGGCACAGAACGGTCGTTGGAACTCCGCAACAGAATGACTTGGCCGAACGGATGAATAGAACCATTCTGGAGAGGGTCCGGTGCATATTGTTGGGATCAGGGTTGTCAAAGGCTTTCTGGGGAGAGGCTGCCAATACGGCCGTCTATCTGATTAACAGGAGTCCGTCTTCAGCTCTCAATTTTAAAACGCCAATGGAAGTGTGGAGTGGACGACCGGCTGATTACTCACACTTGAGAGTGTTTGGTTCTTTGGCGTTTGCTCATGTCAGGGATGATAAGCTGGATTCCCGGACGGCGAAATGTATCTTTCTTGGATACCCCGAAGGAGTTAAGGGATACAGGTTATGGAGGTTAGATTCACCTTCAAAACTAATCATTAGTAGGGATGTCATTTTTGATGAAACAAGGATGGCGATGCACCCTGAAAACTCTGGAAGTGAGAAGAAGATTCTCGTGGAGGTAGAGCATACTACTAATGGAGCTGGCACGCCCGGTGGGACTGAGGAAAACCAAACGGGTGAAGGGCAAGTTGAAAACGGTCGGACGATAGAGGAGAACCGATCGGATGAATTTCGAACCGACCTTGGTGATGATACAGATGGTATGTCTGGCGAGGGAAGTCATGGAAAAGCTGCTGGTGTTGATTTGAGAAACTATCAGCTTGTTCATGATAGAGAAAGAAGGATCTCCAAGCCAACCAAACGGTTTGGAGAGGCGGATCTAATCTGCTACGCCCTGAATGCTGCTGAAGATCTTAACCGATCGGATGAACCGAGAAGTTATAAGGAGGCCCTTGACAGCAGCGACCGACATCTTTGGCAGGGTGCTATGGAAGAAGAGTTGTAGGCTTTGAAAAAGAATAGCACCTGGAGATTGGTGGATCTGCCGAAGGGTAAGAAGGTCATAGGTTCGAAATGGATTTTCAAGAAAAAGGAAGCTACACCGGGCGGTGAGAAAGCGAGGTACAAAGCTAGGCTTGTTGCCAAAGGCTTTACTCATATTGAAGGCGTAGACTATCATGAGATCTTTGCTCCAGTGGTTAAGCATTGTTCGGTCAGAGTTCTGATGGCAATAGTTGCGCATTGCAATTTGCATCTTGAACAGTTGGACGTTCGGACAGCTTTTCTGCACGGCGATTTGGAGGAAACCATCTATATGAAGCAACCGGACGGTTTCGCTATGGATGATAGGGTGTGTCTGTTGCAGAAGTCACTTTATGGCTTGAAGCAAAGCCCAAGGCAGTGGTACAGGAAATTTGATGACTTTCTGATAAAGCTGAACTTCAAGCGGTGCAATTATGATGACTATGTTTACACTCTGAATCATGACGGTGAAATGTTATATCTCCTGCTTTATGTGGATGATATCCTAATTGCTAGCAGTGACAGGGGCATGATCGGTGAGACGAAAGCAAGGTTGGCGGATGCTTTCGAAATGAAAGAGCTAGGGGAAGCAAGGCGGATTTTGGGCATAGACATTAAAAGGGATAGACCGGGCGGTAACCTTTTTCTGTCTCAGGAGTGTTATTTGCAGAAGGTAATTTCAAGGTATCGGATGACTGAATCTAAAATGGCCAGCACGCCGGTCGGTCAACACTTGAAACTTACCAAGAAACAATGCCCAAAGACCGAGGAGGAAAGAAAGAAGATGGAATCTGTTCCATTTTCAAATGGGATTGGGAGCATTATGTACGGCATGGTCTGCACAAGACCGGACGTGGCGCACGGTGTTAGTGTTCTCAGTCAGTTCATGGTTAATCCTGGACCAACACACTGGGAAGCGTTGAAGTGGATGCTCAGATATATACGGGGGTCTCTCGGTACTGGATTGTCTTTCCAGAATAACTTTCAAGGTGGAGGTTATATTGAAGGTTTTGTTGATTCTGACTTTGCTAGATGCATGGACACTAGGAAATCCCGGTCGGGATATGTGTTTACGCTGTTTGGGACTGCTGTTAGCTGGAGGTCTACACTACAGTCGGTTGTGGCTTTGTCAACTACGGAAGCTGAGTACTATGCTCTTGCTGAAGGAGTTAAGGAGGCACTGTGGTTGAAAGGTTTGGTTCGGGAACTTGGTTTTGATCAAAAATCTGTATGTGTTCATTGCGACAGCCAGAGTGCTATTCATCTGGCCAATCATCAGATTTATCATTCCAGAACCAAGCATATTGACGTCAAGCTGCACTTTGTCAGAAGCATTGTTGAATCCGGTGACGTTCAAATCTGCAAAATTGCATCCGAAGAGAACCCTGCAGATATGTTGACAAAGCCGCTCGCTAAGGAGAGGTTTCTCTTGTTGTTGTCCAGGATTGGGTGTCTACCGGTCGGTCACTAATTGTTTGACCGGCCGTGTCCGTGTTTTGTTTTTTTTGTTTTTTGAAGCAAGTCTAGGTGGAGAATTGTTATTTAGACTTAGCTTCTTTTGTCTGTTGACCGGTCGGTCTGGTTGTTTGCTTTGTGTGGTTTACCGGTTGCGCGTTTTGGGCTTGTTTTGTTTGCCGGTTTGGCCTGTTGCGCGTTTACGTTGGTTATAAATAGTAACCAACCCCGCTCCTCAATAACAACTTTTCATTCAATAATATTCAGTATTCATTCTCACGCTCCGCTCTCTCTCTCTCTCTTATTTTTCTCTGGTTCTAGGGTTTTCTCGAAACGCTCCAAGAACCCAACAGACGTCGGTTAATGTACACACCGACGTCTATTGTACCTCTTAGACGTCAATCAGTGTCATTTCCGAAGTCTTTAGTGTCTCTTAGACGTCGGTTAGTGCGCCTTCCGACATCTATATAGTGCCTTTAGACGTCCAGTTAAACCAGAACAGACGTTTATTAACGTCGGTCTCTGGCACTAACTGACGTCATTATAGACGTTTGTGGTTAGGATGTCGGACGTCCCATTGATGTCACCGGTTTAGACGTCGGTTTATTAATAGACGTTAAAAGCCCAAAATAACCGACGTTAATAAGCGTTTTTTCACTAGTGATTGAGTACTCAATTTTATATTTTCAATCAAATATCTGTTTAATTTTTTTCATTAATTATCTTGTTTTATTATCTTCTTTATATGCGTTATGAAATGTGAGGTTATACAGTTAATTAATATAAAAATAATACTATGATTAATATAAAATAATGAATGACTTTTATTAAAATGTGTTGAATAACAAATGTTGTTATTCTGTCATGTTAGCTTTCATCACATATAATGATTAAGAGAGTATATTCGCCACCACTGTTAATGGAATTGTTTATTGTTAACCTGTTTTCAATAAAAACAATAAAAATCACATGTCTTTTTATTATAATCTCAACATCATTTTATATTAATACTGAGACAAGTACGTAAGATGATTGACAACATAAATGTTACACACTTATTAAATAGCAGATATTAAAATTTTGTGAACTCAGTAAAAAAAATTAATAAAGACATAATTAAAAATATTCAAATTTATAAGGGATTTAAAATTTAATTAAACCTTCTCTTAACTATCTATTAATTTTAATTTTGACTAATTTCTGCATATACCTAACTAACTATCATAAACATAGCTATAATTTTAAAGATAAACCTACAATTAATCTAAAGAATGTATCTCTTTTGTATTACAAAAAGAACATTTTTCTTGCCATTATATAAATAAGCTACTAATAAACTTTTACATCAAGGATATACGATTTAAAAGTTAATGGGGGCATCAGTGAAGTTTAAAAAGTTTGCTAACAGTTTTGGTATTTATTGCAGCTTTTGCATGGTTGAAGTGTGAAACATCAGTTTTAGAAGATCGTTCTTGTTATGAAGTTCTGAAAGAAGTAAACATTACTGGGAGAGAAGGTAGTTTATTTAGTGCTGATAAGCACTATGTGCGTCTTAGCTTGGTTAGGAGCGAAGATGACTTCGATTTATTGCTAAGGCAAATCAAAAAGCTAGTTTCTGTGGAAAGTAATGATAAAGGTGTGACCGAAGTTTCAACTGGTTTAGGGCAAAACAACGAGTCTACACTGATGTTGGAATTAGATGCTTTGAACTATAATGGATTGTACACTATCATTGATCCTTTTTCTTATCAATAAATTAAGGTTTAAATATTCTTATCATTGGATTAAGTTTTTTTATTGTCCAGATTTTAATTAGATTTTTGGCCTGATTTTTTTTTTTTTTTGGAAAAATTGCTTTGTTTTAAATACAATTAAAGATTTGTGCTACGTGTGTAACAAATTATAAAGTATTTCCGTAATAATCTTTTATTTATTTTACATATATATTGATAACTTTGTTTCATTTAAGAATTATTTACTCATATTATTATATTGTTATAATATGATTGTTAACTGGCTGAATTAATGGTTAAATCATCATTTTTATGTGCATTTAATCAACCATCTTATCATATATATATATATATATATATATATATATATATATATATATATATATATATATCCTCTCAAAATGATATTTATGTACAAACAATTTAAATAGAAGAATAATATTACAGCAAACTACCCTTATGTTGAGTAGAAAAATTATTTTTAAATTTAAAGGTCTGAAAACAAACTTATTTAAATTGGAGAAACTAAAAGAAATTTAAATCACAAATTAAATTGTGGAGTTGTCTAATACATCACCATAATGTCTGTTAAAGAATACTTGTTATTTGTATGTGTTTTAGGAAAAATTAAATGTAATTATAAGTGTTAAAGATAGAGCTTGTTATGGAAAGGTTGATGAGTCTACTATATTACTTATTATGGGATTATTCATAAATATATAGTCTCATATTTATATACGTACGTTCACTCCTTTTGCTTTTGTTTTAGAGTTGCAACATATGTTAGTTAGAATGTAATCATTTAGATTTTCTGTTATGATGTCGAGATCCATCCCTGTAGAAGTTTGAATAGTGATTATGTTTCATTGAAAACCTTTCCTGCGGGTAGTGTCCTTTTCACCCATTGTTTTGTCGATACAAGTTGTTGGTATTTCAAGATGTTTCCTCCAATTCCCTCTGTATCATCTGAGCTCCCTCCCTTAAGGCATTGATCTCCTCTTCATTCTTCCTCATCATCTCCTTTTATTGTCTTTGCATATACGTTTTGAACGTAACATTTACATTTGCATTGTGGGCCTCTCGTGTCACTAGTGGTGGTCAATCTTGTGAATTCATGGTCCTTGTTGATACCATATTTTCCAATCACATCTCGATTCCACTATGGGTGTCAAATATTCTTGTAAGGAACATAGTTGTCTTATAAGATTTGGTATAACCCTTCTTTACTATCTAAGATGTCCTTATGTAATTCTACATTGAACCAGAGGGAGTGGTGTACTTACAAACATTTTGACACTCAAGTGAGTTGATATGACTTAGATAACCATATGAATATATTCAAAGATGCCCTTTACTTGATGGTAGGTTATGTGTGTGTGTATACCTTATTATTTGGATGTCTCATTAGTTGTCTCTTTATTAGGATTGTAATCTATTTTAAGATGGTTTGAATTTTACAATAAATGAATGACGTATCGTGACATTAAATTGAAATATTATTACCTAGATTAGAACGGTCAAAATGGGTAATCTGGTCTGATCCGATTTGGGGGGTTCGTCACTTAGTGAATTAACCCAACCCGGCTCATTTATTAGTAAGCCAGAAAAATGCGAACTTGACCCGATCCATCAGGGTTGGTGGGTAAACGGGTTGGCTCACTGGCTCACTTAAATACAATATTTTTTAAATAAAAAAATTATAAACTTTCTATAATTTAAATCTAAACAAATTTCAGTTCCAAATTTCACTCTCAACATGAGTGTTTAATTAATTTTGAAGATAGGAAACTTAAAATAATTATTTCAAGCAAAAAAAATAATAAATATTTTTTATAAAATTAAAATTAAATTTTAATAAAATAAAATTAGGTAGGTTCGGTAGTCCAACCCGGTCCATCACAGATTCAACCCATATAAAAAAATACAATTTTTTCAAACTCAACCCAATCCAAACCTTAATAAGTCGAATTGACCTACGAATTGTTACCCATTTTCTCAGCTCTAACCTTAGGTTGAGATGATGCCAATTGACCAAACTCGTCACGATCTCAGCTTGCGTGTTAATTAAGGTTGAGTCTAGATTATCATGGTTTTATATAATTCATATATGTCGAGACAATGTCAGCTCACCAAACTCGAGATGATCTCAACCCGTGTGTGATACTTAAGGTTATGAACGGAAAAGATTCTTGTTTTACATAATACATAGTCCTTAAAATTATTTTTAATTTGAACTATTTTTAATTATAATATTATTTTATATCACCAAAGATGAAATATTCATTCTTATTAACTGTGCTAATTATACTTTATATAATATTTTTAATAATACAAAAACAGTACATTAAATATATTATATTAATTATAAATTTTAAATATTTTAAACATTTTAAATTTATTTTTCAATTTTATATTAAATAATTTTTAATATTTCTAAGTTATTATTATTAATTGTATTTATGTTATTTTAATTTTATATAAATATAGAATACTTTAAAATATTGTAACAATTTTTATTTTTAATGTCATTAATACTTTTTAAACTGTAAAATATATTACATATAATATTTGATAATATTTAAATTTTATTATATTATGAAATAATGATTAATTAAATATATTTTCTTTTTATAACTTTATTTCTATTTATTTCGTTAAATTAAATGAATATATTAAAGGAACTCACCTAGATTGATTCATCAAAAGTTATTTTTTTTAGATGACAAATGAATCCATCTTCAGGATATTATCCTAATCCCTTTTTGTTTTAACAGGTAATCTGGCATTGATTAGATATGAGAAATATCTGATATTTTAAAATGAGTATGGAGATAGCATGACTATAAATATACTTGTCTCTTGCATGTTTTTATACTTGTCTCAGTACACTTATCCTACCCTTATTGTCTTGTTAAAATTACTAAAATATTCATAAATATTATTAATAAACTAAAAACTTTATATATATATATATATATATATATATATATATATATTTCTTTTTTTTCATCAATAGATACTAGCAATGACATGCAATAAATGTACTAGTGCAGAACACAATAAACATAGATGCTATACCAAAATTGTCTAACAAAAAGGTTAAGAATTTACATAATTTAAAAAGTTGCATTAAGCTTTCAAGTAAGTTTCAATAAATTATGTCAAGTACCAAAGGAATGGGAAACCATTATAGATGTATAGACACTTTAGAAGCTTAACTATAACTAAAGTGATACACATGACTCAGCTCCAAGGTGTTTAAAAATAAAAAACAGCCATCCATTCAGATGTTGTACCAAGAAAATGAAAGAATTTGTATAATATGAGACAAGGATTGATGGCAAAATTAAGAGCCCTTACTGTTGTGTAGGGAATTTGGATGCACAAAGTCTGGTAGCCTACATCCTAGAGATCCTTTTCCCATGTGGAGGCCTTTGAGTGTGCTTCCAAGACACATAACAAATTCAAGATTTTAAGATCAAATTATATGCAAAATGAAATACATCTACTGCCAGGTTTTAACGCACATAAACTTTTTATATTTATCACATTCATTTGATATTATTTTTAATTATTATTTTTTTAAATATAAAAATTCATTTTTTTATCATTGTCTCTAAATATAGCACTCAAATCCATGATTTGCTGATCTTATAATCACACACAAATTTCCTATCTTATACTACTACTACTACTCTTATTTGCTTCTTAACCATCAATTAACTCAACCACCAATTTATAGATTCAACCTGGTGAGTTCGCCGCTCTGCTTCCTCACCACGCTATCATAATTGAAAGGTTGCTACAACGTTAGTTTAAGTTATAATTGGAGACAAAAATATTCTATTATTCCAATCTAATCCATTCAATTATTCAGAACAAAACTTTTATATTATTTTAACTTTAAAAGGATTTTTTAATTTATGTTGACCGTTTTGTAGGTAGAAAATAATACCTAATCACATATTGTGTTTGTAATTTTGTATAAGGTTAAGACATTTTAAATGTTCTGTTATACTTATTTAATTGTTTATTATTGATAAAAGTATTTTGGTAAAGATATTATTATTTGTTCGAGGTCATATCTCAATCAAATTAATATGCAATATTAAATACAGTATAATACTAGGAAGTGAATCTTAAATCGTCTCTTAATGACCAAATGTGATTCAGACAATAGATCAAACACATGGTGAGGGTTTTTGAATAGATTTTGTGAAATGAAATGAATTGATTAACACACAAATTAAACAAATTAAACACAAATTTAACAACAAGTTGACATCTGGATCAATTGCAATGTTTCCTATCCATGATTAACAAGGAATTAAACGCTCCTCTTACCCTTAATCCAACACAAATTAACCAACTAAGCGAATGTTAATCTGGTCTTCAAAATTGTGAATTAAGCAAATGCAACACACCTATTCATTCATTTTGCACCATACAGATTAATTGAAGATTAATCACCAATTAGACAACTAACCATATACCTAATTGCAAGCATAGAACAAACTTAATACTATGCAAGGTAAGACAGCACAGTACAATCACAGTTCAGAAATCTCAAGTAAGCACTACAATATCCTCAATTACCAACCCACACAGATTCAAGCTACCATTAATATGACCTTGAAACAACAAAGCGAAAATTGAAACATTTTAGCATAACCAATGCAGAAACAAAACTCAATGCAGAAACGAAAACTAGTTCCAATTCAAAAACACAATTCGTAATGCAATTCAGAAACGCAATTCAAGAATGAAGTTCAAACTGGAAAACAAAATGAGGAAAAGAAAGGGCAAAACGAAATGGGAAAACATTAAACAAAATTGTAATGCGAGAATGAGAATAGAATTGAAATTGTAGAACCAAAATTGCAAGCTAAGAGAAGAAAACGAAATTGCAGAATCGAAATTATATTGCTAAAATTGAAAGTGCATGAAAATGAAAACCTAAAACCCCAAAGGGAAGCTGTCCAAGAGCAAAAAGAAAAATGAGAATGAGAAAGTGTGGACGTTTTCCTCCCTTTGGGTGCTAAAACCCAAGTCCAAAATCAGCCCCCACAATTGGGCTTTTACAATTCTGACGCATAATGGCCCAAATGTAATTCTTATCCAAAATATACATTAAAAACGAAATTATAATTGAAATTAAAATAAAATGCTAAGGTGGAAATTAATTTGGCAACTCTATTTATGTCCCAAAATATGATTCCAAACATTTACCTGAAAATAATAAAGAGAATAATTAAATTCAAATAATCTAAATTAATTAAAATATGAATTACTGACTAAATTAAACTCAATTAGCAAAACTGATAAAATAATGAACAATTAAGCATAATGAACAATTAAGCATAATTCACTAATTAAATTCGGTGTGAAAAGTTAAGTGATAAAATAATTGTTATTTAGACTTAGCTTCTTTTGTCAGTTGACCGGTCGGTCTGGTTGTTTGCTTTGTGTGGTTTACCGGTTGCGCGTTTTGGGCTTGTTTTGGTGGGCTTGTTTTGTTTGCCGGTTTTGCCTGTTGCGCGTTTACGTTGGTTATAAATAGTAACCAACCCCGCTCCTCAATAACAACTTTTCATTCAATAATATTCAGTATTCATTCTCTCGCTCCGCTCTCTCTCTCTCTCTCTTATTTTTCTCTGGTTCTAGGGTTTTCTCGAAACGCTCCAAGAACCCAACAATTGGCGCCCCCCGTGGGGCAAAGATTCAAGAATTCCTAAGGAGCAATGGCAACCAAGTTCGACGTAGAAAAGTTCAACGACGCTAATGACTTCGGGCTGTGGAAGATCAAGATGGAGGCAATCTTGATACAACAGGGATGTGATGAAGCGTTGAAGGGTGAGTCGAGGATGAGTGATGCCATGACTCAAGAAGAGAAGAAGAAGATGGGAGATAAGGCAAGGAGTGCAATCATCTTGTGCCTTGGTGATATGGTACTGAGGGAGGTTGCGAAGGAGAAGACTGCCGCTGAAATCTGGGCAAAACTAGAGTCTCTGTACATGACGAGATCGTTGGCTCATAGGTTGTGCCTGAAGCAGCAACTCTTTTCGTTCAAGATGTCAGAATCAAGAACGATAGAGGAGCAGATTGCAGAATTCAGCAAGATAGTTGATGATCTGGAGAATATTGAAGTAAAGTTGGAGGATGAAGATAAAGTTGTCATCCTGTTGAATGCGCTTCCAAGAACCTTCGAGCATTTCAGGGATGCGTTACTCTACGGGAAAGATCAAGTGATCACGTTAGAGGAGGTTTTGACGTCAATTCGAACCAAGGAGTTCCAAAAACTTCAAGATTCGAAGACAACCGAGGAAGGAGCGTCCGGATTGATCTCGGTGAAAGGGAAAGGGAAGAAGTAGTCTGGAAAAGAGAAGAAGCTGAATCCGGACGGTACGAAGCAGGTGCGTTGCTTCAAGTGCCAGAAGATGGGTCATATCAAGAAGTTCTGCCCGGAGAAAGGAAAGGTCGGTCGGCCACAAGAAACCGCTGATGTGGCAGAGGCGTCTGAGGGATATGAGTCGGCTGGAGTGCTGGTGGCTTCGTCTGAAGATCCTCAAAGGAGCTGGTCATGGATTCCGGCTGCTCCTATCACATGTGCCCGGTGAAGGAGTTTTTTGAGAATCTTGATCAGAAAGAGCATGGTAATGTACTGCTCGGAAATAACAAAGCTTGCCGAGTGCAAGGTGTGGGGTCGGTGAGGCTGAAGATGTTTGACAATCGTGAGATGGTGTTGCAGGTTGTTAGGTATGTGCCCGAACTAAAGAGAAATTTGATTTCTATTAGTGCATTTGATCTTGGAGGTTACACCACTAAAGTTGAAGATGGAGTAATGAGGGTCTGTTCTGGAGATTCTGTGGTTGCCAAAGGCAGAAGGAGGAACGACTTGTACATTCTGGAGGGATCAACTGTCATTGGTCATGTCTCAGTAGCAAGTGGGACCAAGAATACCGCCCGGTTATGGCACTTGAGGATGGGACACATCAGTGAGAAGGGTCTTGAAGAATTGGAAAAGCAAGGCTTGCTTCTGGGAGACAAACTGCAGAAGCTGGATTTCTGTGACCATTGTGTCTTAGGGAAATCACACAGGATACCGTTCGGAAAAGGGAAACACTCAACCGAACGCCTCTTTGAATATGTTCATGCTGACTTATGGGGACCGGCAAGAACCTTAACTCATGGTGGAGGAGCGTATTTCTTAAGTATAATTGATGATTTCTCAAGGAGAGTGTGGATTTACGTTCTAAAAAATAAGTCTGAAACGTTTCAGAAGTTCAAAGAGTGACACACACAGATTGAGAACCAATTGGGGTGTAGGCTGAAATGCCTAAGAACCGATAATGGGCTGGAGTTCGTTTCAGAGGAGTTTAATGGTTTTTGCAAAGAGAAAGGGATCAGGAGGCATAGAACGGTCGTTGGAACTCCGCAACAGAATGGCTTGGCCGAACGGATGAATAGAACCATTCTGGAAAGGGTCCGGTGCATGTTGCTGGGATCAGGGTTGTCAAAGGCTTTCTGGGGAGAGGCTGCCAATACGGCCGTCTATCTGATTAACAGGAGTCCGTCTTGAGCTCTCAATTTTAAAACGCCAATGGAAGTGTGGAGTGGACGACCGGCTGATTACTCACACTTGAGAGTGTTTGGTTCTTTGGCGTTTGCTCATGTCAGGGGTGATAAGCTGGATTCCCGGGCGGCGAAATGTATCTTTCTTGGATATGCCGAAGGAGTTAAGGGATACAGGTTATGGAGGTTAGATTCACCTTCAAAACTAATCATTAGTAGGGATGTCATTTTTTGATGAAACAAGGATGGCGATGCACCCTGAAAACTCTGGAAGTGAGAAGAAGATTCTCGTGGAGGTGGAGCATACTACTAATGGAGCTGGCACGCCCGGTGGGACTGAGGAAAACCAAATGGGTGAAGGGCAAGTTGAAAACGGTCGGACGATAGAGGAGAACCGATCGGATGAATTTCGAACAGACCTTGGTGATGATACAGATGGTATGTCTGGCGAGGGAAGTCATGGAAAAGCTGCTGGTGTTGATTTGAGAAACTATCAGCTTGTTCGTGACAGAGAAAGAAGGATCTCCAAGCCAACCAAACGGTTTGGAGAGGCAGATCTAATCTGCTACGCCCTGAATGCTGCTGAAGATCTTAACCGATCGGATGAACCGAGAAGTTATAAGGAGGCCCTTGACAGCAGCGACCGGCATCTTTGGCAGGGTGCTATGGAAGAAGAGTTGGAGGCTTTGAAAAAGAATAGCACCTGGAGATTGGTGGATCTGCCGAAGGGTAAGAAGGTCATAGGTTCGAAATGGATTTTCAAGAAAAAGGAAGCTACACCGGGCGGTGAGAAAGCGAGGTACAAAGCTAGGCTTGTTGCCAAAGGCTTTACTCAGATTGAAGGCGTAGACTATCATGAGATCTTTGCTCCAGTGGTTAAGCATTGTTCGGTCAGAGTTCTGATGGCAATAGTTGCGCATTGCAATTTGCATCTTGAACAGTTGGACGTTCGGACAGCTTTTCTGCACGGCGATTTGGAGGAAACCATCTATATGAAGCAACCGG
The DNA here is from genome assembly GCA_036885675.1 of Vigna mungo. Taxonomy (NCBI): domain Eukaryota; kingdom Viridiplantae; phylum Streptophyta; class Magnoliopsida; order Fabales; family Fabaceae; genus Vigna; species Vigna mungo. The sequence goes on from CP144697.1 coordinate 34,732,448, forward strand.
ACGGTTTCACTGTGGATGATAGGGTGTGTCTGTTGCAGAAGTCACTTTATGGCTTGAAGCAAAGCCCAAGGCAGTGGTACAGGAAATTTGATGACTTTCTGATAAAGCTGAACTTCAAGCGGTGCAATTATGATGACTGTGTTTACACTCTGAATCATGACGGTGAAATGTTATATCTCCTGCTTTATGTGGATGATATCCTAATTGCTAGCAGTGACAGGGGCATGATCGGTGAGACGAAAGCAAGGTTGGCGGATGCTTTCGAAATGAAAGAGCTAGGGGAAGCAAGGCGGATTTTGGGCATAGACATTAAAAGGGATAGACCGGGCGGTAACCTTTTTCTGTCTCAGGAGTGTTATTTGCAGAAGGTAATTTCAAGGTATCGGATGGCTGAATCTAAAATGGCCAGCACGCCGGTCGGTCAACACTTGAAACTTACCAAGGAACAATGCCCAAAGACCGAGGAGGAAAGAAAGAAGATGGAATCTGTTCCATTTTCAAATGGGATTGGGAGCATTATGTACGGCATGGTCTGCACAAGATCGGACGTGGCGCACGGTGTTAGTGTTCTCAGTCAGTTCATGGTTAATCCTGGACCAACACACTGGGAAGCGTTGAAGTGGATGCTCAGATATATACGGGGGTCTCTCGGTACTGGATTGTCTTTCCAGAATAACTTTCAAGGTGGAGGTTATATTGAAGGTTTTGTTGATTCTGACTTTGCCGGATGCATGGACACTAGGAAATCCCGGTCGGGATATGTGTTTACGCTGTTTGGGACTGCTGTTAGCTGGAGGTCTACACTACAGTCGGTTGTGGCTTTGTCAACTACGGAAGCTGAGTACTATGCTCTTGCTGAAGGAGTTAAGGAGGCACTGTGGTTGAAAGGTTTCGTTCGGGAACTTGGTTTTGATCAAAAATCTGTATGTGTTCATTACGACAGCCAGAGTGCTATTCATCTGGCCAATCATCAGATTTATCATTCCAGAACCAAGCATATTGACGTCAAGCTGCACTTTGTCAGAAGCATTGTTGAATCCGGTGACGTTCAAATCTGCAAAATTGCATCCGAAGAGAACCCTGCAGATATGTTGACAAAGCCGCTCGCTAAGGAGAGGTTTCTCTTGTTGTTGTCCAGGATTGGGTGTCTACCGGTCGGTCACTAATTGTTTGACCGGCCGTGTCCGTGTTTTGTTTTTTTTTGTTTTTGAAGCAAGTCTAGGTGGAGAATTGTTATTTAGACTTAGCTTCTTTTGTCAGTTGACCGGTCGGTCCAGTCGGTCTGGTTGTTTGCTTTGTGTGGTTTACCGGTTGCGCGTTTTGGGCTTGTTTTGTTTGCCGGTTTTGCCTGTTGCGCGTTTACGTTGGTTATAAATAGTAACCAACCCCGCTCCTCAATAACAACTTTTCATTCAATAATATTCAGTATTCATTCTCTCGCTCCGCTCTCTCTCTCTCTTATTTTTCTCTGGTTCTAGGGTTTTCTCGAAACGCTCCAAGAACCCAACAATAATGATTCATCACTCTTTAACTCACAATAAAAGTTTATTTATGTTTAACTAAGTTTAAAAAGAAAAATAATACAACCAAAATATTTTTGTTTCCGTCCCATTCTGAATAAACCTTCCAATTGCTGAACTTATTGTTTTAACATCTTGAATGAACATACAACGTGCATATAAGTACAAGAAACAGAGTTTGGAAAATTAAGAATATACCTGAACTGGGCTTGCAGCTGTAAGGTTGGCAACACCACCACCAATAATATGACCATCAGGACTAGAAAGGGAAACGCTCATGCCACTTGTTCTACTGCGTGGTCCACCTTCTTCAGACAAACATAATATTTGAAATCGGCCCTGTAAAACGTACGAGATAAAAAATGTTTACTATTGCATCATGATAAGAACAACAACCTAGTTCACTTTAAACAGTACTCAATCTCATTAGTCGTTGCATAAAGCTGAATTTTAATTGCAATACCAGAATTGCTACCATTTACCCCTTTTCTTGAACAACACAACTATAACTTAATCAACTTGCTACATGGTAACTTGTCACTAAGTTAGAACCACACATAGGAGATAGAGATGAAGGATATTTATGATTAAAATTTCTAATAGTCGAGGTATGCAGTGTTCAGTTCTTTAACCTCATACGAAGCACTGATGCTGGTAGAAGCTGGCTGGTGCAAAGTGACAGAAGAAACAATACCAGCTCTAGTTAAGATGCACAAAGCCTTGGCCTCTACTGTGAAAATGAGAATAACTTTGCTACAATATCCTAAAACAAAGAAAGTCTACAATCAAGTAACGTTAAAATTAATGTACAATTATAAATAATGTTAAAGGTTTACAACACGATGAAAAAAAGTAAATGTATCCATTACTTAGGCTGAAATTAGAATTAGAGTGGATCATTAAATATCATCAGTTTTATATCCAATCAGTAACAACATTGATGTGTGATGTAATCTTCAGTTTATATGCCACTGACAATCCCAGACTACATGGCTATTAAATCATTGGGTGCACTCAATGATTGCAATTGGCCATCCATGAAGAGTATATCAATATTATGAACAATAGCAAAGAAACACTCTAACATTAAAAAAACAAAATACTAGTTCTAAACTACTTTTGATTATTCCTGAATGAGGACACGAAGTAAAAACAACTAATCACAACATCTCTCAAATCATGGAAGACAACTTTTTTGGTTGGAAAAATCATATTTTCATCATGTTGATGTAAACATGAAATATGAGTTGTCTTAATGGCATCTATTTAATATGTGAGGAGATAAAATAAGCAAACCCCAAAGTTTAGAGAATTACATGGGAAATCCTTACCAGTAGTTGTTGCTGCCTAACCTCAAGTTCACCCTGCACAATATCAAAGAAGTGTTGAATCAATGGATACTCTGAGTTTGAATCCTTATAGCCCCCTCTAACAAAACAAGCAATGATAACAACCTGAAACAATAAACTTTATATGAAGAAACTGAAATCCAGCATCGTAGCACTTTTAGACATCAAGACTTTTTCAATTTTTGAAAGCTACAAGTCACGTGTTTTTATTGACAAAACTTCCTCCTTCTCCATTTGCTTTCCCCATTTATTTTCCCTTCACCCATTCAATAGCTGCAAAGAGCCCAAAAAAACATAAGGTGTAAGTCCCTGTAAAAACCTTTTTCTAAATTAAAACATTGAATATATATATATATATATATATATATATATATATATATATATATATATATATATATATAATAAAGAATTGATTATGACACGTCTATCCTGCTGACATCAACAAGAATATGAGGTCGGAATCTTCTTGATGTGAACCAAATAGATAATAAGAACAAAGCTTCAGAATGAGAAAAAGGTGAAAAATAATTGAAGGAAGCAAAGTTGCAATCTCATAACACGGGAATCTTGATGAGCATCTTCAGTAATCAAAAGAAAGTTCAACTTAGATTTTGATGAAAAGCAAGTTTGAAACAACTGATTTTATTTAAAGCACTGGAAGATGAGTGTGGTATAGATGTATGAAATGTATGTGTATTCAACTGCAATTACAATTGGAAATAGAAATAAGGCTAGTATAATAGTGTGAATGATAATGGGTAATAGTTTGAAGAATGGAATATTCCACCTGACAAAGGAGAAAACAAAAATTAATAGAAGAATGGGTAAAGACCCACCGATACAGAGAAGATTTAGGGAGAAAAATTCATACCACATGCCTGCCTCTCTCTGTCACACGTAGTCCCTCAAATACACACTTTTCTTTGCGTGACGCGCGCTCTTTCTAACGGTTTATCTGTTACCAACATTCTCTGCCACTTGACCCCTTTGCCCTTTACCCATTTCAGGTGTGCATTCCCTTTTTTGCCTTTTTTCTTTTATGCATGTTACATTACCCTCCTCATCAAAAACAACCTTGTCCTCAATGTTGAACATGGGATACACTTGTTTTACTTCTTCTACATCCTCCCAAGTAGCCTCTTTAGGATCTGAAATATCCCACTGCACTAATACTTGTGATACCTTCTTGTGATTCCTTGTTACCACTCTACACCTTAATATGTTCCAAGGCTGCACTGTAGGACCAAACTCGGATGTTGTTAGGGGTAAAGGAAGATATTGTTGGGGTAGATTGCCTTGGAATTTCTTGAGCAAGGAAATATGAAACATAGAATGAATTTTAGATGTGTCAGGTAATTGTAATCAGTAAGCAACAACTCCTATCTTTTCCACCACCTCAAACGGCCCAAAAAACTTAAGTCCTAGTTTTTTTATTTTTTCGTAAAGCCAATGATTGTTGCCTATGGTTGCAGCTTAACCAATGCCAGATCACCCACCTCCAATTGAATGTCTCTCCTTCTTTTATCTGCTTGTTGTTTCATATAGTTATGAGATTTCAATAAATTGGCCTTAAGTTGTAATAAGACTTGATCTCTTGCTGCCAGGGTTTCTTTCACTGAAATAGGATCTTTAGAATTCTGTTCTTATCTTGCAAGTTTAGGTGGAAGTCTGCCAAACACCGCTTGAAAAGGAGTCATACCTAAACTTTGATGAAAGGAAGTATTATACCAATATTGAGCCCAAGGCAGCATATTAATCCAGGACTTAGGATTCTCATACACATAGCACCTTAAATACATCTCTAATGTCTTGTTTAAATTCTCTGTTTGGCCATCGGATTGAGGATGATAGGCGGACCCCATGGCTAATGTAGTTCCTTGAGATTTAAACAATTGTTGCCAGAAGGAACTAATAAAAACTCGGTCCCGATCTGATACTATGGATTTTGGAATGCCATGTATCTTAACCACTTGTGCAATAAAGGCTTCTCCTACTGATTTGCTGGAAAAATCAGATCTTAAAGGAATGAAATAGGCAAATTTAGACAGTCTGTCAACCACAACCATGATTGTTGTGTACCCATTAGCGGTTGGAAGATGAGTGATGAAATCCATAGCAATATCCTCTCAAACTTGTTGTGGGATAGGCAACGGTTGCAGCAGCCCTTTGGGTAGAGAATGATCCACTTTCGCTTGTTGACAAACTGTACATTCATTGATATATTGTCGAATGTCCTGCTGCATATTGGTCCAGTGAAATTGATGTCTAATTCTACTAGTGGTCTTAGTGATACCAGCATGACCTCCAATTTTAGAATTATGAAACTCTTGGAGTATTTGCTTAATGAGAGTGGAATCATTAGGCACCATAATACGACCATTCCAAAAAAGCACACCCTCCATAATATCATATTCAACATTTGGGTATTGACCCTGAAGACAATTGTTATAAACTTGAGACAGCTTCGGATCTTTTTGAGTTAATTCCACCAACTGTTGCAGCCAAGCACAATTAGGTTCCTACCAAGCCATGAAAAAACTCCTGGATAAAGCATCTGCAGGAATGTTTTCTTTCCCAGCTTTATATTGGATCTCAAAATTATAGCCTAAGAATTTTGGCAGCCATTGTTGTTGCTCAGGGGTTTAAAGGGTCTGATCCAATATTGCTTCAAACTTTTCTGGTCAGTCTTAATAATAAAGTGGTGTCCCAGAAGATAATGTCGAAATTTGGCCAAGGCTTCTGTAATAGCATACAGCTCTCTGACATATGCAGATTGTTTTTTCATCCTATTAGACATTTTCTTTGAAAAGTAATCTATTGGATGCTGATTCTGTCTGAGGACAGCACCTACTGCAATTCCAGAAGCATCAGTTTCTAACACAAAAGTTTCTTTAAAATTGGGAAGAGCCAAGATCGGTGCGGAAGTCATTGCAACTTTCAATTGTTCAAACGCTGTTGCTGCTCTTTCGTTCCATTGAAAAACATCTTTTTTAAGTAAATCAGTCAATGGTGCTGCTATGCTGGCATATTGTTTCACAAATCTTCTATAATATCCTGTGAGACCTAGGAAACCCCTCAATTGCTTTAAATTTGTAGGCTGGGACCAAGCGCGTACAACAATAAGTTTTGCAGCATCCATAGCTACTCCAAAACCTGATAAAGGTTGTCCTAGGTATTCAATTTGAGTAACCCCAAAACAACACTTAGAAAACCTTGCAAACAATTTATGGGTCTGCAGGATCTTGAGAACAACTTCTAAATGGTATAAATCATCCTTCCAGGTGCAACTGTATACCAAAATATCATAAAAAAAAACCAACACGCATCTGAAACCAAGGTACCACTTCACCTTCAAAATACATAGTTGTTATTTCCACCCTAGCCATGTCTGGTGTGTTGTGATAGTTGAAAATTTTCTCTGCCTTGAAAATCCAGCTAAGCACCGACGATGTGCCATCAGAGTGAGGAAACTCTAGAGAAAAAGTCCTCATAGCAAGCGTTGCATTCAACGGACTCGGAGATGTGCTCGTCGTCGACTCTTCATGGTGTTGATGGATCAATTTCTCCATTAACAAGCGTTGTAATGTTGCTTGTATTTGATCAAATCGATTTTGATTTTTTGCCTCTTTCTGTGCATTGTACTCACGTTGTTGACGATCCCGCAACTCAAATCGCTCTAGTAGCCTCTGAATCTCGCTACCTTGGGTTTTTAGTTCCGCTTGAACGTCCTTCAACCGTGTTGCTTCCGCCATGAAGAGTAATGAAAGCACCAATGAAAATACTGATTTTATTTAAAGCACTGGAAAATAACAGAGTGTGGTATAGATGTATGAAATGTCTGTGTATTCAACTGCAATTACAATTGGAAATAGAAATAAGGCTAGTATAATAGTGTGAATGATAATGGGTAATAGTGAGTATTCCACCTTACAGAGGAGAAAAACAGAAATTAATAGAAGAATGGGTAAAGACCCACCGATACAGAGAAGATTTAGGGAGAAAAATTCATACCACATGCCTGCCTCTCTCTGTCACACGTAGTCCCTCAAATACACACTTTTCTTTACGTGACGCGTGCTCTTTCTAACGGTTTCTCTGTTACCAGCATTCTCTGCCACTTGACCCCTTTGCCCTTTACCCATTTCAGGTGTGCATTCCCTTTTTTGCCATTTTTCTTTAATGCATGTTACAAAGTTTCTAAAGGACAAAACATATACATATAGTTCATGATTTCAGAGATAAGAAGATTATAAAATCCTTGCAAATGCATTTCGATTCTCTTCCAAAGTCCATTGATCCTCTGCCCCTGATGCATAGTAGTCATAAACCATCTTTGGCAATTTTTCCTTTGCAATTGCTTCGTACTCTTGTAACATTAGTTATCATCTCCATTTTCACAAGAATGACTTATGAAATCCGCAGGATAAGCTGAAAGTGAGTTTGAAGTATAGTGATCAAATTACAATAAATGAGATCAAATGCATTTCGACGCAAAGATGATATGCAAGCATGAAATATGAATATTTCAAAACTTAATATTTTGGGTTCATCAATGGTATTTCCTTTAATCTTCATCAAATGAAAGATTCATCTGAAAACACATGAAAGCATGATCTTCTGAAATTTTCATATCAAAACTTTAGTTTCATGATTTGTTGTGTGTTCACTCTAGAGGAAATAGATCTCATTTTACAGGGACCATTTTACTTTATTTGATATTGACGAGCAATTCCGCTAAAAGGATCACTTTATTTTACACCTTGATGAGCCAGCATCAGATTCAGAAGAAATCGGTGACAAAAGAACAAACTAGTAGCTTAAATATCATAAATTTCAAACTGCTTAAACCTAAAACAGTACCCAAAAAAATGAATTGCAAAAGTTAGCACAAAAATGAAAGTAACTACAAAATAAGAGTGCCAAACAAACTTAAAACGTGTCATAACCAATTCTTTTTCATTCTTTATCAGTTTTGTTCACCCTGTCAAGTGCATTTACTATTTTAGTAGTTTGCATATTAAAGGCATGCAAGCATGCTTGCATGTATGATGAATTTACCTAATACAAGAAAGGAAATTGCGTCCTTTCTTGCCCTTGCTATCACGATATTCATAAAACAAATTTTTCCAAACTCATGCTAACATGATTAGTTGCCCATAGTTAAGAATCCAAATATTATTACTTTGAATTTTTATGTACAGAATATCAAGAAACTTATCAAGAATCCAAATATTATTACTTTCACAGAGCCTTCATCGTCATGATTCACATCACCGAATCACATTTTGCGACTTGATTTGTGCTCACTACAAACTTCTCCACTGAATCCATTGATTACATCCTCATTTTGGCATCATTTCACCGATTCAACCGTTGAATCTTCCTTTCCACCGAACACGCAACCTAGTTCACATTTCTCACCCAATAATCTTCATATTTTTAACTCTGCTTTGAATCCTTTCCGCTCTTGGAGTATTATCGCGAACCTAGGGTTTTGCAGGTGCATTCCTCCTCTTTCGAGTTCTCTTGCTAACTTCCTTCATCGAATCAGTCGTTGTCTCGTTGTTCACTGTTGTTCTTGCATTCCGCTGCGTTTACTCGTGGAGGAAGATTCAAGGAGTCCAAACTATGTTCGATTTGATCCACCTAGTCTTCTCCGCGTCTTCCATCAAGAAGGTTTTTATTAAGAGAGCAAAGGAAAAGAAGTCATTAAAATGGGGAAGAAGGTTTCGTAAGACAAATACCTCATTATTATATTTTTTTAGTAAAATCTTTTCCATATTCGTATGTAATTTCGGTAGAAAAAATTCACTTTCAATTAAATTAGGATTACAGTTCATTACATACGGATTTAGTCTTTAGAAAACTTTTTTGCCACAACGCGCCTTATTTACATACGGATTATAGGTAGGTAACCTGTATATAAAATCTGTATGTAACTCATTTTTCTAAATATGTATGTAATACCTATACTACACTCGGATTAGAATCCTTATTTAAATACCGGTAGATAATTTCATTTTTTCTTGTAGCATGAGCAATATTAAAAGAGAAGGGATAGAAAGATCAACACAAATATTTATACTAGTTTGGGCAAGCCTACATCCAGTCTTCCTTCAATCAACTTGAGATGAAGAGAACCACTATATTTATAGAGTTATTATACAAGCCAAAATACAGATACTTCCCTCTCAAATGCACTCTCCTTTTCCTAATCAATATCACCTATATCATAACCCAAAAATATATCCCACTCTCTGAACCTTAGAGCAATCCCAACTCTAAGAACTAGAACACACAAGGTTCTCTTCCTGGCTCACAACAATAGGTAAACACAATCCTCCTGATTGTATGAAGACATTGATCCAAATTGAAGGCACCAGTTATGCAGATTTGATCAACAATGAGTCAACAACAACAATCTTGCAAGAATCTTTATGAATTTCCTTCCAAATAAGAAAACTTGATTCTCCAAAAAGAATAGAACGCTTGATGAAAGCCCTCCCAGACTTAGAACTCGCAGGTAATAACTCAAAGACAACAAGCTTCGATGGTGCAGCATAATGAATCAAAATGAGTGAGACTTTGGTGTGTTTTAGTGGAAGGAGTGTGTGTAGAGACCTCTTAGCTTAGAAGGCCTTCCTAATATGGAAGGAAGTTAGGGGAAAGGGTAGAGGAAGTGAAGAGAAAGAGTGACTTAAGAGCATATAAGGCTGGAAAGAAATTCTTTAGCATTTCACTAAAGCTCAAAAGTCATTTTTACAATGGAAAGGCCCTCTTATTTATAGGTGAAGAGGGGCCTTAATTCTGGCCTAAATTCCCTCCCAAATTCAAATAAATGTCAAGCTTGGGAGCCAAGTTAGTTGTGTCACACTTCCCACTCCAAGCACACAAGGAAAACATGTGAAATTCAAAATCTGATACGCAGTGGCTGAGCCAGGCAGGATTTTGGCTGGGCCATTTCTGTAATCTAGAAGCCATTTCCCTTTGTATTTCTAATCTGCAAGCCAAGCTGCCAAACTCGGAAAGTCTTCATTCTTCTCCCATTTTTAGCTTCTTTGCTTTCCTTGGCTACTCAAGCTTCTTGGGTGGCTAAACCATGGTCTCCAAGCTTTATTAAACCCTACAAAACTATCATATAAGTATTTAAAAGAGAATCATTCTAAGACATAGAGAAAGAAAATCAAGAAAGAGCTTTCAAAAGTCCTTCTTCAACTTCCCTTCCTTAGCCTTAGCATGAGTTGGTACTCCTTTGGATGGCTTTCCTAGTTAGGTTTCTATCAACACTCCTACAATTAATTCTCAACAAACAAATCAGTTATGAAAGTATAAGATCATAAAATCATGTTGAGGTAGAGAAAAATGTGTCTATTTATAGATTGTTCAACTCTGACGCAATTTAATCGATTATGCTTTTAATGTAATCTGTTAAGTTTTTCTCTCTGCTTTAACAGTTTTACATCTTTACAGATTTAACATATTAAAGCATATAATCGATTATACAAATCATACAAGTCAACAATATTCAAATATGACCGTTATTGACAGTTATGGCTTTTCAAGAAAATGATTTTCACTAGAAACGCATTTTAACTGATAAGAAAATTAATATAGTCGGTTAAGTTTCATACTTAAGCAAATTTGAAAACAATTTTCATTCTAAACACTTCAATGCACTCAGCAATCATGTACTGGCATAACAACATGTTTTAATCGATAATACAATTAATGTAATCGGTTAAAACATAGTTGTTTTGCCCATGTTATGCATATGTTGAAATATGATGAAATTTAACAGATTAATTATGAAAACAATGTAATCAATTATTTCTTTCAAATATTCAATGTGCAATGACTTTCAACAAATGATTCATTTCACACAATGAATTCATATTCCATACAGTTAAAGCACAAATACAAATATGATCAATTAACTGTTTTGCCATTTAGTTGTGCAAGAAACTATAAAACATTTCTTTTGTCATCATAAAAAACTGATATGTGAGATATGGGTTCAGCTTGTACATAGCTCCCCCTATCAACAATGTTCAAGTCAATGTTATCAAATTTAATCAAATAATTTATGGGTCACACATTTGATTATATATGTTTTTTTAATACTTTTATTTATTGTTTATATTTGTTAGATGAAAATGTTTGATTCTCAATTTCAAGTGTTCAATTGTATAAACTTACTTGAATAAGTGTTTCGGTTGTGGAGTCGAGCTACCACCTACACCTTCGCAATTTGTCTTCTCGGACGTCCGGTCACTGATAACGGTCTAAAAACCGTTATTTTCATGCTTAAAATTGATACCAAAGCACACCTTTTGTGGCTTAGAATGAGCTTAAAATCAAGTAAAACACTTAGTTGAGTCATGTGAGAGTCAAAAGTTGGTTTTAGAGATATTATGCTTGTTTTTGCATTGTTTTGCAGGGTTTTGAGGTGAATTGAAGATGGAAGTGAAGCAAAGTGGACTTAGACTCATGAAAGAAGAAGAAAAAGGATGAAAAGAAGAGTCAAGTAAACCGCTCAGCGCCTAAATCCAACGCTGAGAGTCCAGTGCGATTAGAGGCAAACCGCTGAGCGGTAAAATTGACCGCTAAGCGGTGGCGCGATTAAAGGGAAACCGCTGAGCGGTTAAATTAGGCGTTGAGCGGTTGTCTTCTGGGCTTGGGCTTAAATTCTGTTACTTTTATGCTCTATAAATAACCCTAGTGCGATTCATTCTGCATTCTTTTGGTAGAGGAAGACGTCTAGACCTTTTTTACACACCTTGGAGGAGGTTCCTTGGATGCTTAGGCTCCAATCTACCAAATTTAGGGTTTATTCTTCCATTCTTTCATTGTATTTCATCTAGATTCACCATGTCCATGGTGAAATAAGACCTTTGTTGTTGGGGAACAATGTAATCTTTTGAAATTCTCATATATCCAAATTCTTATTTACTTTATATGCTTGCATATGCTTATTTTATCAATTGTTGGGTTTCTTACCTTTGCTTAATGCTTTTATCGTTTAACTCATTCGGTAAATGTTATTTGTCTTTGTTGATACGGAGACCTACAATAATGTCATGAACTGAGGGGAATTCCTTGATTAAGCTAATACCGCCTAGAGATAGGGGTAGGACGATTAATTGTATTTTGCTTTCGTTTATCATGCATTATTAGTTACTAGAGGAGGCTAGAGATAACAAGCCAGTATTAGTAATAGGCTCTTTGCGCCAAGAGATTGAGTTTACGGCAGACCAAGAAAGTTTGCATGACAATATGATAAATAAGCAAATTAAATAAGAAGAGTAGATATAAGAGGGTGGATAAAATGAAATTGTAAACCCCAACAACTCCATTCATCCATAGTTTCTTCTAGCCAATTGATTCACTACATCTTGCATGTTTATTTTCGTTTGCATTCAAAAACCTAAATTTAATTCTTTTCACAAGTCTTATGCGATTTGTTTACATGAAAGTTAAGGCCTAAGAGTCCTTTGGGAAACGATACTTGGACTTACCCATTTTATATTACTTGATAACGATCTGGTATACTTGCCAGGAACTTAACAGTCACACCTCCCGTCTTCTTGTTGTCAACTCCGTTTGATCGAGTCCCCAAGTCCTCCTTTGAAATACGTCTGGTTGGGTACCTGCCAAAGGTCCTCTAACGCTCAAGTCAGTGTATTGTTCACTCAGTAAAGGGAGAACAACAATAAATGTGCAGTAAATATGAACCAACTACCTCATACCTTTGACCTCTATTTATAGTTTTCGCCATGGGCCCTTGATTAGCAAAATCTTAATCACGGCCCAATGTTGGCCCAATACCCTTAATCACGTCTTACCTTAATCTTGCTCTAATGTTCTGACCTACGACCGTAGCTGGGCGGTCTGCCTCGTATGGTGTTGGAACGATACAGACAAGGTTAGCATGTCACTGGTGGGAGGACGTCGTGCTCGCGTCGGGCGTGCTGGACGGGCGTCCTTGAAGGGACATCCGATAAAATTGGACCGGTACATACAAGGTTAGCATGTCACTCGCACCGAGAGTGTTAACCGGTCATCCTTGGTGACATGTCACGTGTTGCCCGATCCCTATCGGTACAATAAGTAACATAAAAACTTATCATCATCTCTATTATCTTTGATACTCTTTTTTTTTTTGTTATTTGAAGAACTTTTGTTTCTGTTAAACAATTTTCATTATTTTTGGATGGTTTGATGTATTACAAGGTGTTTTACACTAGTACAAAAACACCATATAACTTCGGTGTTTTTTGGCCTTTAACGTTGAACTCGATGCCAACGTCATATCAGGAGACGTTAAATTGACATTGTATTTAAAAAAAAAATCCAACGTTAATTGATGTTAATTGACATAAGACACAGAGCAATCTAACATCCCCAATAGAGAAAATTGACGTTTGATATTACTTTATGTCCAACGTCAATTAACGTCGAATTTTGCCATTGTCCGACTTTAAGAAATTTATTTATTTTTTTAATTAATTGTGATCCATTTTTACATCCCTAAAAAACCAAAAAAGAAAAAATGTAATATAGTTTTCTGTATTTTATATAGCATGAACTGTGAACTATAAGCAAAAGCACAAAGCGCAAAAGTTATGACAATAGTAATATTAACTTGTGATTTTTGGTTTTGATGGCTATGGTTATTGATTTTGGTTGAATTTTTTTTTACCACTCCTTTAGAACCCGTAGTTCAAAAAGAAATAGCAGAAGCTCTTTGGATCTGTGTGAAGTATAAAAATTATTTGACAAGTGAACAATGGTAGATCTTTAAATGACCATAACATTTGTTCCGGTTATCCGATTTGTTATTATTATGTACGAATTTGGGGTAGAACAAATTTTTTGATACCGTGGTGGCTTGCATAGCCAGCTAATCCTTATAGATTCTCTAGAAAACGCTGTTTTCTATTTTTAGAAATATATTTTGTTTTTTTTCAAACTTTGCAAAAATATTTAAAATAGTTAGACTTTGAATTTTGATCTAAATTTTTTTGTGGGGGCTTCTCATGATATTTTGGTGCTTTGAACAAATTTCCAAGTCATTTGGAGTTGTTTTCAATATACTCTTACTTCTACCCAAAGCTTAGATGTATAATGTGTAGCGTAGTGTAATATGAACAACAAATAACAAACAAGTTCTTGAAAACGAAAACGAAAACTATCCTTCAAAAATGTTGGTTCGTCGGAATAAAATGTTGCCACCAGTGAGAGAGGAAGTAGCATGCGCCTATGAAGGAGAAGGAGAAGAACACAAAAATAATTGATCAAAACAAATGAAAATCATACCTTAAGTAGTTAATCAACATGCATTTGTATCAAATGAAAGAACGATTATATGTGTTGGTTGCTAAGCTTCGTTCGAGAAAAGTTTGAGTAGAGAAAAGGGTCTCGTGCTAAGATAAAGTGAATGAATTTTCAACATCCCACCCAATTTTTTATTGAATTCACTAACATATAACGTCTGATTCTAGGGCATTTTACGTCATACGTAAGTACATTTTCACCTTCGGGCAAAACATTTTCTCCAAATTTACCCAATAGGATGTCACACTTCTTAAGATCCGACGTCTTATAACCAATTAACATCGAACAATAATAGATCCGACGTTTAAATTGAAATTTTATTTACAAAGATGCCACCGATCATTTTTATGGTTATTCAGTAGTTGAACGTTGAACGTGTGATGTTATACAATGTTTTTGTATTAGTTTTAGATCTCTAAGGTATTTTCCTCTTATCATAATTATACATGTATTTATTGTATGATTTCGTTCAAAAATGTATCAAATTGTTTCGAAGGCACTCATTTGGATATTTCTCATTTTTACTTTGAATTGATCAAAATATGGATAATTTCTTACTTTTCGTGAAGGATTAGATCTAATAATTAGAGGTCTATGTTTGACCAATATTATACACCATCATTTAGCTATTGTAATTCTTTTCTTGATTGCAAATCACATGTATAAGAGCAATTGGGATATTTATTTGAAAATGGTACTAAAATTATTATATATATCACGACAATATAAAAATGGATCGGGTAATTTTTGTTTTATTCAAAAAAGAACTTTTCTAATTTGCATGGTCTAATTATTAATCATAAAAATTTCTACAATAAAATTAGGTCGGTCACTTACGCAATTTGGATGAAAAAACTTGATGAAACAGACATGTATGTGAAAATTCAAATATCATGATTTAATTGATATTTGAAAAAAAGAATGGGTACGGATGTAAATATATACTAATATACTGTTAGGAAATTATGCACAATTCTTCTTAATCAGATTTGTGAGAGAAATATATAAACGTAGAATAATGACACTCAAATTAAACTTTTAAATTATACTGTAAAAAGTATTATTGATAAAGAAAAAGTTTAGAAACAAATCTCTTTTAAGCTTGTTCTTATCTATGTCTTCTCTACTTGCTGGAATGATGTTACAAAGGAAACATAATATGTATTTATAAGTGTACAGAAGAAATATTATCCATCCACTTCGGCTTCCTATCTTTTTAACTTTTCTAAAATATGGTTGGTTTTTTCTTTTGTGAAAAACAAGACTTTAAGCTTCCTTAATTTTCTCTCAAATGAAGGATGTGATTCTTGTTTTGTTTAGTCGACCAATTCCAACAATCTCCCATTTGAAGACTGATTTTAATCTATCTTCACACCTTGATCATTACACCACCAATCTTCTATAGTCTATTATTGTAGCAAGCCAACTGAAGTTGAACACAATTTCAATTTGTCAATGGTTACCACTTTTGTTAACATGTCTGCTGGATTTTTACTTCCGAGAATCTTTTTCAATGTTAGCACCCCATCTTCAAGCAAAGATCTAATGAAGTGATAACGAACATCAATATGTTTTGTCCTAGAGTGAAATGCTGAATTCTTTGCCATATGTATTACACTCTGACTATCACTGTGCAAAACACTCATCTCTTGGATGAATCCCAACTCTGTTAACAATCCCTGAAGCCATATTAATTCTTTACTAGCTTCTGTTACTGCTACATACTCAGCTTCTGTAGTGGATAAAGCAACAATCTTTTGCACCTGTGACATCCAACTAACAGCTGTAGTACCAACAGTGAAAATGTAACCAGTAGTACTTCTTCGGTGATCTACTTCACCTCCAAAGTCTGCATCTACGTAACCTTGTACTTTTAACTCTCCTTTGCTAAAGTACAAACACTTCTCTATAGTACCTCGTAGATATCTCAAAATCCATTTAACAGCTTCCCAATGAGCTTTACCTGGATTTGACATAAACCTGCTAACAACTCCCACTGCATGACCAATGTCTGGCCTTGTATAGACCATCGCATACATTAAACTTCCAATAGCTGAAGCATATGGAATTTTAGCCATGGACTCCTTTTCCTTCTCTGTCTGAGGAGACTGTTCCTTGGATAGATGAAAATGACTGGCAAAGGTGTGTTAACTGCTTTGGCGTCTCTCATGTTGAATCTCTACAAAACACGATTAATGTACTCTGCCTAAGATAGCTGCAAAATACACTTTTGCTTATCTCTTGTGATTTGCATTCCAAGGATCCTTTTCGCTGGACTCAAATCCTTCATGTCAAATTCTTTTGATAATTGTTGCTTCAAACTTCTGATCTCGTCCATATCTAAACTAGCTACTAACATATCATCAACATAAAGTAGTAAAATGATATAATTGGACTTATATCTCTTAAAGAAACAACAGTGGTCGGCATTACACTTCTGGAAACCTTCCTTGTGCATGAAGCTTTCAAACTTCTTATACCACTGTCTTGGAGCTTGTTTCAAACCATACAAGCTTTTCTTTAATCTACACACCATGTTCTTTTTTCTTTCTTCTAAGAAGCCTTCAGGTTGATGCATGTAAATCTCCTCATCTAAGTCTCCATGAAGAAATGCAATCTTCACATCTAGTTGCTCAAGGTATAATCCTTCACTGGCAACAATACTTAAAACAGATCTGATGCTATTGATTTTACAACTGGAGCAAAGATTTTAGTGTAGTCAACTCCTTCCTTTTGCTGAAATCCTTTGACAACTAGTCGAGTTTTGTATCTCTTGGATCCATCATGATCCTCCTTCACCCGATACACCCATTTGTTGTGAAGTGCCTTTGAGTGCAGTCTTCACACATATCAAATTCTATTGACCGAAGACTTGGTAGTTTCCCCTTTGAGTGCATGATTCTCATCCCTTTCTCACTCATATGACCTAACCTTCGGTGCCATAGGTTAGGATTTTCATTCATTGCAACTGCAATCAAATGACAAGCTCTTTCTGTCTTGTAGAGAGTACCACTCTTCCTACCACGAGCAATTGTCATTGCTCCCTTTGAAATCTTCCAATTATCACCATGGAAGACTGTTGTGTAGCCATCATTGGCCAATTGGCCTACTGAGATTAAGTTCTTTGTTAGGTCGGGAATATGTCTAACATTTTTCAATTCCCATACAGACCCATTTAACTTAATCTTCACCGCACCTTTACCAGCAATCTCACAAGATTGCTCATTACCAAGGTAAACTTTTCCAAGGTTTCCAGGAACATAATTCTCAAAGAATTCTTTCTGTAAGGTGGCATGAAAGGATGCTCCAGAGTCTAACACCCAAGACTCTTCCTTGTTCTCTAAAGAACATATCAATGCATCTTCTCCTCCTGAGGTTGAAGCAACATTTACTTCTGCTTTATCCTCGTGATTCTTCCGTGCACTCTTGCACTGGTTTTTGTAGTGTCCTACCTTTCCATAATTCCAACACTCAATTGTCTTTGAGTTTTGGAAACTACGGTGATTCTTAGAATTGGACATTCTTTCCTTGGATCTTCCACATCCATATCCTTTGTTCGAACTTCTTCCTCTTGACTTTGTATGCAAAACTGAAGAGGTTGAAGATTCTCCTGACTCTTTCCGTCGAATCTCTTCACTAAGAATCAGATCACGAACATCATCAAACTTTAATTTGTTACTGCCTGATGAGCTACTCACAGCTGTGACTGTAGCATTCCAACTTTCCGGTAGAGAAGACAAAAGTATTAAGGCTCGTACTTCGTCATTAAATTCGATTCCAACTGAACTCAATTGAGTTGTGACTATATTGAGTTCATTAAGATGTTGCGGTACCATTGCGCCATCTGACATCCGCAAATTAAATAACTGCCTCATCAAATGAACTTTGTTTGAGGCTTACGACTTTTCATACATACTTGAAAGAGCTGTCATAAGATCCACTGTGGTCTTTTCTTTTGCAATATTAAATGCAACATTGCGGGATAATGTTAATCGAATAACTCTGAGAGCTTATCGGTCGAGAAGAATCCAATCTTCATCCTTCATGTTTTCCGGTTGATGCCCCGAGAGAGGTTGATATAGCTTTTTCTGATACAAATAATCTTCAATCTGCATCTTCCAAAAGCCAAAGTCCGTACCATCAAACTTCTCAATTTTTATCTTTCCTTCATCTGCTGTCATTTCTCCCACTTAAATCTAACTCTCTTTGAACCGTTGATTATAATAATAACAACCGGCTCTGATACCAGTTGTTAGGAAATTATGCACAATTTCTCTTAATCAGATTTGTGAGAGAAATATATAAACGCAGAATAATGACACTCAAATTAAACTGTAAAAAGTATTATTGATAAAGAAAAAGTTTAGAAACAAATCTCTCTCTTAGCTTGTTCTTATCTATGTCTTCTCTACTTGCTGGAATGATGTTACAAAGGAAACGTAATATGTATTTATAAGTGTACAGAAGAAATATTATCCATCCACTCCGGCTTCCTATTTTTTTAACTTTTCTAAAATATGGTTGGTTTTTTCTTTTGTAAAAAACAATAGTTTAAACTTCCTTAATTTTCTCTCAAATGAAATATATGATTCTTGTTTTGTTTAATTAACCAATTCCAACATATACCATTACCCAATTGAGATTAGACAAAAATTTATATCCTTTACCCTTCAGTTTCGAAGATAAAGAAGGAATGAACTTTTATTGCAAAGATGGGATGAAAGAATGAAAACCTACACTTCTTCGTTGCCATTCATTAACAAACAAAAAAAAGCACACACACACATATATATATATATATATATGTATATATATATATATGTATATATATATATATATGTATATATATATATACATATATATATATGTATATATATATATATATGTATATATATATATATATATGTATATATATATATATATATAAATAATTATCAAAATAAATATAAATAATTATTACAATAAAAGTAATTTTTATTTATTTTATAGGTTTTTTTATAAATAATCATTTTAATTTTAGAAAATGGTTAGTTAAAAAAAATCATATAAGAGAAACGATTAAATTTTAAAAAATATGATAAAATTAGAAATATAATTATTTTAATTTAAAGAAATTACTTATTAAAGATAAAATTGAAAACTAAACGTGTAAGCCAATCAATCTCTTTCTGTCTTCATTAAAACAGTCTATTTTGGTAAATAATTTTTTGAAGCAGATTAATATTTTTTATTTATTTTTGGTTTATTTCGGGAAAAAATCGTTTCCTAATAAATTTGCCAAACAGTAAAAAAAAAAAAAGTTAGTAATTGATATATATTATTTTTATTTTTTTAAGCATATTATAAAAGTGATGATTTCAATTTTCAGTGAGAGAGGAAAAACATGTTTTATTAACCACGCGAACAGAATTCATACGCATAGCAAATCATCACAACCTCCTCCAGTCAAACCACGAAGAGCCTCCGGCGACGCTTCGCGAACCACAAGATACTCCGATAACCCCGAGCGAGGTCACATCGAACCAATCCCCTGTTCAGCGGGACATACTTCAACTTCAGTGTGACTCGGCACTGGTGAGGCGGTAGAAGAGGAATGGGGATGAAGCAAATTTAAGGTACAAATTTCCCTTTTTGCTGTTTTCATGATTTGTTTTTTAATTTCTGGTCTGTACCTATCCCTATTGTAAAATGGCTGATTAGGGTTTCCTTAGAGTTTGTTCCTACCTCTGCAAAATGCTAAGTCATATTTTCATGTATCCCATTTGATGTTTAATTCTGATTCATTTGTGTTATTTGGTGTGGGCATAAAAAATTGTCAGGGTAGAAGTGGAATCAGCTCTTGTTTCATCCCTAATGTGCAGATGTTTCTGTGGTTGGTCTGGAGCACTAGGCATGGCTTTATAATAGTCTCTGTATGTGGGAGCATGAAGTTAGTTTTTGTGTGTGAAAAAATTATGCGCAGTTTCTGTGTAGCATAGTCAGGTGATTTATAAGGTTGAGACCCTCTGTCTCTCTCAAGGTTACCTGTCTTGTTGGATATCATCCTGAACTTATGAGCAATTTGTTGTTTTCTAAATGGTTAGAATGTTGTTTAATATTTCAGTAGATACGCGTTGTCTGCATTCTTGATTTGATCATGTTGTTGTTTAAGAGGGTTACTTTAGTGACTTAATCATTGTCCATAGGCTTTGTATTGCATTGGCAAATGATCAACGACTAGTGTATTTTTACCTCACTTTGGATCTTTGTTAGGTTGCTTTCTTACAGTGTCATCAATGTTATGGGACGCTTGGCTTACCTTCTTAATTAGTTTTAATCTTGCTGTGTGTGGTGATATAGTTATAAGTTTTCACCAAAAGCAAAACTATTGTGGCACAAAAGTGCTTGTTTTAATTGTCAAAGCTCTTGTTATTTATGTATTATTATTTTTGTGGTAATGAAGGATCATTGATTTAACTACGTTTTGGATGTTGACGTTTCAGGGCAAGTTAGTTCCTTTGGTCAATTTTTTTCCTATACGCCGCCTTGCTCTTCCAATCAACAGGAATATGGATGCACAAGCCAAGAAAAAGGCTTTGTTTCGTGCTAAATTGAATGCCCAGAAGAAGGAGAAGCGTATAGAATCTCCCCTTGTGAGGTTGGTACTTGGTGCCCATCATGTAATTTTTGCATTCCCATACATCAATTTACTTTGCCCTTCACAAATTTGCGTATGGATTTCTTAATTCGTTATGTGTTTTATGTTATACTGCATCCGTTCACCCTTAATGGTTTTACTTTTTCTTCACACAAGAATGGCACATTATTAAATACCTTCTGCTTAGAAATTAAGTTATGCCTTTTTATTTAAGTGTTTAATTTTATGCTAATTACAAGGCCTCTATATCTGAATTTGTGGCGAAGTGTACAATATCCATATTTTGTTAGGGGCTGGAAAATATATGATAGGGACTGGAAAGTGTAGGAGAGGAAGAGGTATAGGAGAGAAGGAGAATAGAACCGAACGGTAGAAGCAAGGACCGAACGGTAGAAGCGGGAACCGAACGGTAGAAGCGGGAACCGAACGGTAGAAGCGGGAACCGAACGGTAGAAGCGGGAAACTAATTAAAGTAACAAAAGAGATATTCTGAGAAGATATTCAGCAAAGCATAATTAGAGTAACAAGATCATATCTTAATATATTATTCGGTAGATCTTAATATATTATTCAGTATAAGTTAAATATAGTAAATAAGGCTAAATATATTCGTATCAGATACTTATAGTAAATAGGATTATTTTCTAATATTCAGTACATTTTTCGGAGGGAATTAAGTAGTATAAATAAAGGGGAAGCCTAGGGTTAAAGGCATGCTTTTGGATTTGTGAGATTATAAGAGAGGTTATGCTCTCAGGTGACTGACGGAGGTTATGCTCCCAGTTATTGGTTGTTTTCTTTGATTCAGTATTTTCCATTCAATAAAAGAGGTTTTATTCATTTACTTTCCATTGTTATTTCTCTGTGAGGGTGTGTGAGGGAAGCACTCTAGTTTCGTTCCATTCTCGGATACGTAACATATTTACTCTTATTATGGTTTGCATCCAATTTGTTAAGACCTGCGTCTTCCTGGATCAGCGTAAAACATTATCAAGTTGATTTATTTAAATTATACCTGTTATTTTTATTGATAGTTTCTGTGCATATAAATACAGGTATAATGAATTTGATCAACCTGTTTGCCGGGTTTGTGATGTTGTTCTGAAGTCCGAGTCTTTATGGGATGCACACCAAGTTTCTCGTAAGCATCGTGAGGTGATGATATTTACAATCTCATTCTTGTTGTGTATTTGTGCATATTAGTCTATAGCACACTATAGTAGAATCACAGAGCGTCCCTAAACCGCTGAGATTCTCATAGAAGAGCAGTTCACTAAAGCAACGATAATAGAAGCCTTTTTGTATGCTATAGCAGTGGAACCATGATATACACTTAAATTATAGAATCCATTTTGCCCCTTAAATAATTCTGTTTAGGTCTTCAGTTTTTATGGGGGTATAACTGTTGTATCTCCCTGATTTTCTATGGCATTGTTTGGCTTCAGAAACATAATAATAAGATTGAAACACTTCTTCCTTGATCATCCACACAAAAAGCTACCTCTGTGTTGACCTTTGTTACAGGAACTTTTGTTTTTTGAAAAGTTACTACTGGTTTGATCTTTAGTCCGTTATTGCTTTTTTCTGCATACTTCTCAGATTACATTCTACTAATTTGTCTTAACTGTTATTCTTTTTCTACATCATCTTTCATTTTTTTACTTAATTACACTGTTGTAGATCCTGCATTGTGTGTGTTAATTGTCTTTTTAAGTTATTATTTATCATAATCATAAATTTGATTAATTTTATCAATTTTTTGAGTACTTATATTAGAAGTAATAGTAATAGTATAAATTATTTAGTTTGCATTATACTTTATAATGTAACAGATACACTGATTTATTATTTTAAAACGAGTAAAAGATATATTATTGATCTGAGGCTCTGTTAACATAAAAGTACATACAGAGCTCAGCTGTAAGTTAGCTGTAACTGTCTGACATAACTTTTACACTAATCAACAGTAGCACTGCTGTAACAGAAAACAACTGTCTAACTGAAACAACACTAACAGGGCCGATGTATGTCAAACATAGTCTTTCAGTCACATTATGCCAGAAACTCAAGTGGGGCTTAGAAACCAAGGTATCTCAGTGAGTTTGCACCTAAGAAAGGAAAATCTAGTGGGAGACAGGCTTTGTGACAAGATCTACCCACTGATCTTGACCAGGAATGTGTTGAACATCAAGCTGCTTGGTATTAACCTTTTTTGGAACATAGAACACATGAAGCTCCATGTGCTTAGTTCTAACATGAAGAAAAGGATTATGAGCCAAATTAACAATAGTTTGTCCCACAGAACAATAGAAGTATAATGAGGAACTGAAAGCTTCTTAAGAGTCTCTATCCATAAAATGTCAGCTGTAGTAGCAGCTAAACTCCTATTTTCATTTTGTTTTCTTGATCAACGTGAAACTAAATTAGGTCCTAAGTAAGTGGAAGCCCCTGAGATTCAAGAAGAGAAGTCATAAACTATCATATTCTACCTTGTTAACTGCAAAATTTTTAAACACCTCGTAATGGCATTTCTTTCATGTCAAAATTCTATCAGGTCATGTTTAGTTACTCTTATTTGTATCATTTTTTAGGATTCTTGTTAAGGTTTGTTTCCCTTTGTATTTCACCACCCCTCTTACCTCCACAATGAACTTACCTTAAAAGACTACGATTGTTTTGAGCAGGCAATAAATAATCTGAAAGCTAATGCAGCTGGATTAACTCAACAAAATAATGCAAAGCCTGTTTCAGATGCCAACATTCCCAAGGCTAAACCAGAACATCCTTTGGGCTCACAATCGAAACTTCCAGAAAGTTCACGAGAAGTGTCTAAACATCAATCTTCGTCAGTGCTTCCACCAGGTTTTTTTGATGACAATGATTCAGGAAAGAAAATTTCTGGTAAGAATTTGGTTTAGAAAATTAAGTGCGTATTTGTACTCTTGTACATTTTAATAAACAGAGTTGCAATTACACATCACAGGCAGTGATGGTAATATTTGTCTTTATATACATATTTTATATGCCACTTAATTAATACAATGCCCAACTTGTCGATTTGATATTTATACTGTTACAATTCATAATTTTAAGAGTAAAATAGGTTTTCATGAATTCCCACATCTAGTTTAATTTGAATGATAAAAAGTTTAGTGTCTCGTTTCAGACCATTTAGCAACTTGCAGCACTTAATATTGACTTACTTTTGCTTCATTGATATTTTTCCTTTCAGACCATTTAGCAGACTCTGATTTAGGTAGAAAACCTGCGGTTTCTGCTCAAAATCAGGCGTTAAACTTCAAGAAGGAGAAAGGTCATTTTCATGACAATAGTGCTGCAGAGTCAAATGTTAGCGAGGCCTCAACGGAGAGTAAGCAGACATCAGTTAATAGTACCGATACAGAGATCAAGCAAGTAAAAGGGAGTCTGCCTGAAGGATTTTTTGACAATAAGGAAGCTGATTTGCGTGCCCGTGGCATAAAGCTTGTAAAGCCAGATGTCAAGTAGGTTCCTACTCTATGTTGATGGTTACTGCTATATTTAGTTTTCATTGACTTTTTTTTTTTGTATGGGAAGTAAATATAACCGAAATTTTTTTTATTCTTGGGGCAGAAAAACATTGCCCATATTTAATAGAACAGAGAACAGTAAAATTTTCATTAGCTTTTATTATTTTTTTATCAACCAGAGTGATTTTTGGGAAACTGTTGAA
The DNA here is from genome assembly GCA_036885675.1 of Vigna mungo. Classification (NCBI taxonomy): domain Eukaryota; kingdom Viridiplantae; phylum Streptophyta; class Magnoliopsida; order Fabales; family Fabaceae; genus Vigna; species Vigna mungo. Next base: position 34,757,000 of record CP144697.1, read on the forward strand.
GATATTGAACAGGAAACAAGTCTAGTTCATAATATCAGATGTTTGTATCAACGTTATGTGATCCACATATAGTCATATATAACCACTATTCTTTGATGATTTTCCCTATTTCTTAGCAAAATGATCTTTTGACGACTATGTTTTTTTAAACAACCATGTGACAATTTTTTGATAATAAAATATTATCCTCAGATGAGTCACTAAAGATAGTGACGTAGTTAGGAATAAAATATTATTAGAAGACAATTGTATACTGAATGAATGAGATAGAAGGGGTGTCAAGGTATAGGGATTCATTTTCTTATATGGCTTCGTTAAAGCGAGGGTGCACTTTAGAGAGTATAGTGCAACCTCTGATTGAGGTGCAGAAAACTTCCCATAGTGCACTTTATGGATGCACCCCTCACTCTAGAGGAGTCAGCCTAATGGGTGAAACCATTTTATTTCTTGGTGTTCATTAATGCGATACCATACCCTTGTACATTGCTGGTTCTGTTCCGTGAGAACTTTTGTTCTTCTCTATTCTGTGGAATATGTATATCGTTAAATGGTTTGGAACTTAAAATGACATTGAATTCTTTAAAATCTTCTCTTAGAGACGAGTACAAGGAATTTGAGAAGTTGATTCAAGAAGATTTGCAGGAGGTTGACAACAGGTTGGAGGAAGAAGAGGTGATGATCACTATTTCTTTATGCTATATAATTGAGCTTGTTGAGTTTCTAACCTTGATATGTATATGCACTATAAATTTGATATACGATGAAACATTTGTGGTTATGGGCAGATTGATGCGGCCGAAATGATAGAGGAAGCTGAATCTGTAGAGCAGAAGTATGTTTAGCTGTCTTATATTACTTTCACGCCCTTTCATTTGTTCTCTTCTTCCATTTGTTCTAAGAGACCCTTCCCCACCCCATCTATTTTTCCTACAGGATCTTCAGGGAGAAAGTGGAAATGTTGAAGAAGAGGAGATTGGATCTAAAAGCTGCTAATGCTGCAAAGCGTAATAAATCATCTGAGGTTGTAGCCAAGGAATCTACACACGAAGACTCATCCAGTGATGATGAAAGTGAAGAAAATTTTGCCGTGGATTGGAGAGCACAACACTTGTGATATGTGAATACTGTGCTAGTTTTTTTTCTTGTTTCTTGAATTCATGACTTTTATATAATAGCCCATATCAGATTTTGGACATTATGGTCAAATTTGGGCTGAGTATGGGCTTTATGGTCAAATTTGGGCTGAGTTTGGGCTTTATGGTCAAATTTGAAAATGTTTTTACATTGACAGGACCTCCTTCCTAAAATAGGTGTTTTGAAAGTCATGGTTTTCGTATGCTCTGTTTGGTGACTCTGATGGATACAGCTGAGCGAGTGGGAGGCTAAATTTAGTTTAGTGAAGCTTATGATCAAGAGTTGAAGTTTCTTGTGCCCTTCACTGACGGTAGTGGTAACCTTTTATTTAAGAAATGATAATTTTCATAGTTTAAAAATAAATTTACTTTTATTTTTCTTGTATTTTTACTTTATTAAACAATTAAATATTTAATTTTCAATTTTTTAACTTATTTTTTCCTCAAAATCAACCGCTTTGGTAATTGGGGTCTTTGAACCAAAATACATGAATATTTAATATAACTAGTTTTTGTAAAAAACATGTAAATCACACCACACTAAAGAACACGAGAGAGACTATAAAAGAAGAAAACGTGTGAAGATGACTTGCAGGTGCATGTTTTCAGTAAATATAAAGGGCATTTTAGTAAACAATAATTACTGTTTATCTGATTTCTTTTTCATTTTATATATTATTTATCTGAAGGTTATTTCTGTCATCAGAGTGAAACTTGGGGCTTTTCTTAGTAAACATTTCGTATCATGGGTCCGTAGGACAACAAATATGCAAGCTGATTCTCAATATAATATGCTATACCTTTTGCTTCCTGCACCCACCATTACTAAACGCATCCTTATATGAACAACAAAAAGACTAAAATATTATTTCTCACTGTATCACACTGTCACTATCTCATATTGCTGTAAGAAGAGAAAGAATGCTAGCAAGGAAAAACTTGTTTTGAAAAATTCTGTTGAAAACGTATTTTATGTATTCTGGAAAATTTGTTCTAAAAGGTTCATTCTAGAAGGCTGGTTCCAGAAATCTTGTTTTGAAAAATTTCTTTCAAAATGCATTTCATGCTTTCTGAAAACTTCTCTTTTTCAGAAAATTTGTTTTATGAATCATATTATGGAAAATCTTAAAAGCTTGTTCTACAAAATTTCCAAAACAAGTACTCTAGAAGTCACTGATAAATTAATCGTTTTGAAAATTTAGGAGGTGCAGAAAGAAATTGTGAAAATGTGAAAAAAGAAACTTATGGTACTTGTAAAACAAAACAAAACATGTCACACTTTCTTCTTAGGGCGATGTTCAAACTTCTAATAGTATGCTCGGAAAACTTTCTTTTCCCTTTTTCAGCTGTTTCTAATTTAAAATAAAATATTTGGCACATCAGCTTATATTTACCGATTTTATTTTGGAAAATAAATTATTTTCATGAATATAAAAATTGTAATTTAAGACTATTTTTAAATATATTTCTTTCTCTACTGAGTGTTTTTCTCTTCATTCAAACAACTATTTTAAATTCATTTTTCAAATCAAAACAATGATTCTAATTATAATTAATGAAGAGAGACAGATCGATTTTAAGACTAACTCTAAAAGATTACTCTTGGTCCATATAATTTATTTTCTTATAATAATAAGTTGCGTTTTAACCATTAGACTACAACAAAATAAAAAATGATGAAAACTGTTAGAATTACTTTTAGAATCAAACCATCTCTCTCCATTAATCACTGAAATAATATAATTTTCGCTTTTATCACAAACACGTATTTCAATTTTCATGGACAAGTTTTATTGTCGAACTAATAAGATTTACATGAATTTTAACTAAATAAAGGTATTTATTTTTTGTGTCTAGTTTTAAAGAGAGTTATTCCATATTTGTGGTGACCATAAAAAAGTGGAGCTTTATTATTTCATATTCATTTTTAAATAAAAAATTTATTTCCATTCCATATTTAATAGATATAAATTTTTTGTTTCATTCCTATTTCCATTTGATATTGGGTATATTAGGAGCCACTAAGCATTTAGAAGATCTAAAACAAACTTAAAAATGATGTTTGTTATTTAAAATTTATATTTTGAATTTTTTAATACAAAATTATCTATTAAATGTCGTAATTAATTTTATTTAACTTTAATACTACTCTTCTATTTCAACTCTTGTTTATAGCTTATTTTATTTTATTAGAAATTTCATTTTCATTATCTATGAAAAGATTAAATTCTAATTTAGTTAATAATTTCACAATTCAATTCAAACCAATATTAAAATATATATATATAGAAAATTTTCAAAATTCAAATCGAAATATAAAAAAAACAAAAATTGACTAAAAAAACAAATCTATAATCATAATACAAATTTAACAAACAGAATAAAAACAACAAAAGCACAAATAAAACAAACATACTAAACATAAACGAAGATAAAAATATTAGTACACAAACAATGATTCAAGAAATAAAATCTATTAAAACAATCAAGAAAAGAACTTTAAAATGAAAGAAAACAAAAAGAAGCCAATATGAGAAGTCTCATAAATAAAAAAAGAGCATAGAAATCAGAATTGATTAAAAGAAAACGAAGATAACTAATAATTATTTTTCTCCTAAATAAAATTAGAATTTATTGATAATAATTTAATTAAATTTTATTCTCAAACATAAAGTTATAATTAATTTAATAAAAGTATATTGTACTAAAAAACAACTTTTTGAAATTTTTTTCTTAAACATAATATTATCATTAATTTATTGAAGGAATATATTTTAGACTTTTCTTTAAGCTTAAAACGACTGTTTTTACCTACTTCACTCTTAAGTTAGCTATATAGGTATACCATACTCGTGCAAATACTCGCTTTCTTACCGTTTTGATATTACTTAATTAATTATATTAAAAAAATAAAAAAAATCGCAACAAAGAAAACATAATATCAAATATTCAATATCCAAGATGTATTATATTTTTAATACCAACTAAAATCTCTAGAAAACCAAAACATTTATTAATTTTGTAAACTTTAAAGAAATTAAGTTGATAAAATTAAAAATATTTTTAAAAATTATAAAAAAAAATTATTTAAGTTTAAAAATATTTAAAATGTGTCTTTACTTCCTTTCTAAATTATAATGAAAAATATTTTTTTATATATTAATAAAAATTATAATACACTACTTAAACAACATCCTACAAATATAAAAAGATTAAGTTAATAATAATTAAAATTTATCTTACATACTGTGAATTTCAATCTATGTTGGATGATGAAAATGTCATTAAATAATTATATTATAGTAAATGCAATGTTTTTATACAATTAAGTGATGAAATTACAAGATAATGAGTTAGAAAATAAAAATAATTTTATAAAAAATTATCAAAATAGTATTTCATATGATAAAAATCAACAAATAAAAATATTAAAAAGAAGTAAAAATATCAAATATGTGTTTTAAAAAAAAAATTGATATACTATTAAATTAAATTTAACAAATAAAAATAAATTTATAATTAAGGGTATAATAAGATAAAAAAAAATCTTGGTGATCTACAAAAACTCTTCATATATCAAACTGTTAAGAAAATAATGAGAATTGTTCTAGAAAAACAAAAGGTAATAAAACAAAAATTAAGGATAAAAACAATAAAAAAAACATAAGTTTCTTATGTTACTTAGTAAATAAAAAGTTTACGTGATTGAATATTTGAGATTGAGCGTAAAACATTTTTATATGAAAAGAATAAACAATAACTAAAAATATTAAAAGACATATAAAATTCCACAATAATGACTGTGATAAAAGGAGAAAGCACATTAGAGATGTGAGTTAATTTGGTAGATATGAAACAAAAGTTCTATTAAAAGAGAAGAATAAAAAGTGGTCAAAGAAAGAAAAAAAAATTATTTTACGTTATCTAAATACTTTAGTAATTTAAATGGAAAAGAATATTAGGACGTGTAAGAAAATAAAGATGGAACAAACATTTGTATCTAATATGGAGATTTTCTATCAATATAAAAATCGATTCAAATAATATTTTGGATTTATTGGTCGTACTATACTCTAATTTATATAAATAATATTTTCGTCAAAATTAGAAACAAGATCACTCATCATTTTAGCAAATTTCTTTCCAAAATGGTAATATTTTAATGAAAATTTAATAAATAGACTTATTTAAATATTATTTCTTAAATGTACTGTTTAAAATTTTACGATTTTTTTTTGTTTTTTCCAATGAAAAAGAAAAAGATAAAATTAAAATTAAGAAAAATTAATTTAAAATTATCAGTTAATATATTTAATTTAAAATTTAATTATTTTACAAGAAGGAATAAAATAAAAAAATTGATGATTTTTAAAATTAAATTTGTTATTATTAGTAATTCTATAACAGAAAATATTTATGATTAATAATAACTATGATAATAACAATAATAATGATAATGTTTCAAAATTTTAATTTGATATTCTATTTTTCATTTATATTTTCTTACAAATAATTATAATAATAATAATAATAATAAAAATAATAATAATAATAATAAAATTATATAACTAAAATTAAAACTAAAGACCAAATTCTAACATATTGTTTTACAAAAATAAAGTTCAGAATTAAATTATCTGAAAATAAAATTCTAACAATAATCACTAAATCATCTTATTGAGATTAATATGTTTTTTTTGATAAATATATTGAATAATATTTATCTGGATACTTTTTTTTAATAATATTACTTTAGTAAAAAATTAGGTAACGGTTTCAACAATTTCTTTCTTTTATGCGTTTCTTTAGTTATGTTTCCTTTTTTTTTTACTTTGATTTATTACTTGTACCTATTTGATGATACTTTGATTCCACATTTCAAGGCTAGTTTAATATTCATATAGTTATTGAAAGTTTTATTATGGATTACACCCACTGATTTTTCTGAAAGAAACCACAGAACTGAAATCCATAACCGTGATTGATCATCAATTGAAAATTAAGTTCCTAGCTTTTCTGATTTATAATTAATTAAAAAATTAAGGTCCTAGCTTTTTTATTAAATAATTAAAAATTAAGCTCCTAGTTTTTCTGATTAATAATTAAGCATATTACTTGGAAGCTAAAACAGAGCCCACTAAAACATGCTTCGTATTCTTCTTCATAACTACATCACAGTAAAAGAAAAGAAAAAGAAACTAAAACACCCATCAACAAAAACTTAGTTTCCAAAGCTAAAACTAATCACTAAATGAGGACCATTTATATGTATCAACCATTCATGCATAAACATTACTTAATTACTATCCAAAAGATAAAACTGACCTCGGGTAGCTACTAACACAACTTTTGATCCTAGATTTTTTCAAACAAAATTAAAAGAAAAAACTCTAGATTTCACAATTAGGATTCACACAAATTTTAGGAAAAAACATATTAGGGTTGATGTCAATTGGGAAAAAAAATATAAGAGTCTAAAAACACATATTTGAGAAATGACAGTGTGTTTAAAATTATGAGACTCATATTTTAATAATAAAAATTCAAAGTATAAATAGAATTCGAGTTTAATTATCTTAAATCACACTATCTCTTTAAACACTTTTCTTTTTTAGTCTTTTTTTATAAGAGTTCTAACCGTTAGTTCATCTCTTTGAAGTGTTAAGACAAAATCGTCTAAACAAACTTTGTTTTGAAGTTCATAACATCTAAAACGAAATTGTGCTTAATCTTCTAGAACAATATATTAGAAGCGTTAAAGGCTACTTTAAGTGCCTAAATGATACAAGAGCGTCTAATAACTAAGAGCAATTAACATATACCTGATAAACGTTAAACGCTATAGAGTTTATAATAGAACGTCTAATTGTGAAAGTGTCTAATAAAAGAGTTAGACGTATATGATACATATAACCTTGCTAAATGTTATATATCCTAAACACTATTAAAGGGTGATCCTTGAGACGAGTTTTCCACTTCTATCCGTTTAGTTTCTATAATAGAGTAAGTTGGTTTTATATCTTTTTTCTTAGTCTATACATTCTTCTATGCATATGGACTATCTTAGTTTTGCACGTAGTGTCTGAGCTTCCTTTAAGAGCCTTTGTTGACCAATGGTCCTAAAGGTGTGTCTTGATTATGTTTGTGTTGTTTATAAAAGCCTTCTTTTTTAGGTCTTTCAAGCTATTTGGTTGTCTTTCAGGTAAGCTAATTGTATTTATTTCTAAGTTATTGATGTCTTGAAATTTATGTGTTGCATGATTAAGTGATATTATGATGTTTGATCTGCTTAAATTTGTTTTGTGTTGGATATTTGTATGTTGTTTTGCATTGATTTAAAGAATTTAGGATTTAATTAAATGAGCACGTTGTTATGTGCCTTGACATTAAAAGTTGTTTCTAACCAAAGTACTAAGTAGGGAATACCAATTTAACCATTTGAACAGGTTTCTTTTTCCCTAAATAACAAATTTTAAATATGTTGATGTCTAATATAGCATTGAACAGTGGCAAGATAACGTTGTGTATCAGTTAATTGTGTAGGTCTTGTAGTATTTTAGCTTCAGGTCACTAAGCGTCATTCTTGAACCGTTGAGCACATGAAAATGTGAATGCTTTGGTGTTGAATGATAGGAAGGCATCATTGAGCGTCACGTTTCACTACAGGTATGTATCCTTTTTGTTCTAGAACATTGAGTAGTAGGAAGGTTTCACTTAGCGAGTCTTTTTGTAGGAAGAATGGCGTTGAGCGTCAGGACTACCATTAAGAATTACCTTCTAGGAGAGGCCTAGTATTGGGCGCCAATATACATGTTTGACTTTTTCTTATTCCATGGCTGTTTGAATTGAATTTACACTGTACTTTATGTATATTGTGTATGATGTTTATTCATGTATGAAATTATGGTGATGATATGTATTAATATATGGATTTAGTATTGGGAGTTATCTTGTCGTTCTAATAACCATTCAATCTCAAGTAGAGAAGAGTATGGTATATGGTGAGAGATGTAGGAGATCTTAGTCTAGGGGTTTTACCTTGACCGAAGATGGTTGATGGAATAACATTGTGTCTGGTAGCTTAGGTGGGTGAGTTGTTCCACCACCACAAGTACATAACTCACTAAAGTCTAATATCAATACATGTATCCAGATGTTGAAATTTAGTATGAGTAGTGCTAGGATTGTTGATATAAATTATTTACATGTGTTAACATCTCTATACCTATTGTATGATTGTTCTTTTTACACATTATATTACCATTTCTTTTGTGTTTATTCATATGCATGTGTTTTTCTTGTTTGTAATCATCATCTTAATGGTATGAATAAATGACGGGGTAGCAATTGATCCAATTCAAAAAATGACAATGATGCAATATAGGTTTATGACGACCTGACTATGTATATGTTTCCAGTTTTGAAAAACTTTATTATTATATATTTAGCTTATGTGACCTTTGTATATGAATATTTTTTATCCTATTATATTTAAGATAACTATAACGACATTATGTATGTATATATCTATCATTAAGTTATTTGTTCTTGCATGTTGGGTGTGTGATGTTTCTTTTAATAGTTTTATACTATTAAAATATAATGCTAAAAAAAAGTTATAATAAATCTAAATATTCTAATACCAATTATTAGATTATGCACCAACAACTGGACAATAATAAATGAAGAATTAAACCATTAATAAATGAGCAATTCCAAATATCCTAGAACAATATGTAAAAAATTAGTTATAGAGAAGAATATAAATGCAAGAATCACATTTGATTTTCCAATTACAGAGCACATTTTCTAATGGAAATGAATGTATGTGTTTATAGATGAGAATCATATAACATTTGTCAGTTACTTACTTAATTTTAATGTTTAATTTGATTTCTTATTAAATTAAAATATTTTTTATAGTGTTATTATAAATTTAATCTTTCAAGATGTGTATTCTTAGCTATATATTTAAATTAACTAAATTACTTTAATAATAAAATATAATAGTCTTAATACATTATATATATATATATATATATATATATATATATATATATATATATATATATATATATATATATATATATGTCAACACCCAATTTCGTCTGAGTGGCTAAATAATAGATCTTGTTTTTTACTTTTATCTAAAAAAAAGGTGCACGTGAAAAAAGAATGGTGAGAGGCGCTCCACGTGATTTTCTTGGAAAAATGGTGCAGCAGGTCCATAAGCAATTAATATTAATGCATCACTTTAGAATATTTTCGAAATTTTGTCAACATTATGACAATCATTACAAGCAGTAATTAAATTGATTGTTGTATTCAATTTCTTCCTAAAGAGAAAAATATGATTTTCTTTGGACAATTTTCTGACAATTATTTTTCTTATTTCTTTCCTTTTGCTAATTGATAATTAATTCGCCGTTAAAGCAAGATCTCAGCAATATTACAAATGTGTGTATATAAATACGCACCTGGTAAAAAGAGAAGAGGAGGAGAAAAATTCAATTTTCGAAAAGAGAACATAAGGGAACTGAAAGAAAAGGCTTTGAGTTGCATGCACTCTGGTTTCCTCTACACCTATACTTTTGTTCTTATGTTATGATTTTTATTCTTTATTATTTGATTTTTATTGCATGTAACCCCCTGTAATTTTATATCCTCACATTCCTTGTTTTTGTATTTCTGTTTATAAGTTTGTTTCATTACTGCACTTCAATATTTATTGCACATGCTTTCAATACTATAAAATAAAGAATAAAAAAAAGAAAAATTACAAAATAAAAAAAATAGTTTTAGAGATTCTCACGACATCTTTCTTTTTAATGGTTTTTAATTTGTTCTTGTTTTATTGTTCTTTAAATATTTTTTAAATGAAAAAGAATAAATTTTAAAAATATAAAAAATAGTTCTTAGTGTTTTTTTTCTTTAATTCTTAATATATTGTTTTTAGCTCTAATTTATTTTCTATCTTCATATCTTTCCTTAAAAAATATTTACGTAAATAGTATCATTATTTTTAGGTAAATATTACTATTATTTTATATGCATTTATTATTTTAAGTTTTCTTTTAAACATTCACGTAAGTACTATTTTCATATTATAAAAATTACAAAAATAAAGAAAAATAAAAAATAAAAATATATAAAGTATTAAAATGGAAATAATAAAAAATTTAAATAATGGTATGAATGTTCGTGCGATCTTCTGCATCAGCCTAGCACTCAATATCCTAAGGTTTTCAAAGAATATTTTAAAGGTTAAAGCACATGTGTGATTGCACACATCGTCCTTGTGCCAAAACCTTTTCTTCTCTTTTTTCTAAAAAATAATAAAAAATATTTTAAAGGTTAAAGCACATGTGTGATGACACGCATCGTCCTTGTGCCAAAACCTTTTATTCTCTTTTTTTTTAAATAATAAAAAATATTTTAAAGGTTAAAAGCATATGTGTGATCGCACGCATCGTCTTTGTGCCAAAACCTTTTCTTATTTTTTTTCTAAAAATAATAAAAAAATATTTTAAAGGTTAAAAGTACATGTGTGATCGCACACATCGTCCTTGTGCCAAAACCTTTTCTTCTCTTTTTCTAAAAATAATAAAAATATTTTAAGGGTTTAAACATATGTGTGATCGCTCGTATCGTCCTTGTGCTAGAAAACATTTTCTCTTTCTCACATAAAAATACCAAAACACAAAACATCCTTTTCCAAACAACAATCAATCTTTCTCTCAGAACTACGTGATCTCCTTGATTCTCCATCCAAAGTGGAGATACTTAGGAGCAAGGCCAATCCTTGTCAGGTTTACTTCCCAAAAATCCAAATCTTTTCTAAACAAATTTTCTCAACAATTTTCCAAAAGAATAAAAAACATCTTTTGTTTCTCTATAGTTCTTTTTGGAGATAGTTAAACATTTTGAAAACTACATCACATTCGCGTATTTGATTAAGGGTACTGCCTTCGGGCAGGCGTTGTAGGGTGCTAATACCTTCCCTACACGTAACCGACTCCCGAACCTAGGATCTGGTTTTCGCAGACCATGCCTTATCATTTTATGGTTTTTCCATAGTTTTCCACAATAAACTATGGTGACGACTCCAAAACATTTTTCAAAACCGTTTCTTTTTTGGATCGTCGTCTCATCGCGATTCTGGTTGCGATATATATATATATATATATATATATATATATATATATATATATATATATATATATATATATATATATATATATATATATATATATATATATATATATATATTAATTAGGATCTAGGGTTTGAATAAGATGAAACATAGCTATTCTCATATAATAGATGCCCACCTTTTCGTTAAAATAATTAGTGCAAAATGGCTGGGAAATCATAACAATTAATTAATTTCAGTATATTTCACATGATGAACCTTCTTCAGGTTTAGATATTTTCCTGGGTAAAGATGCATCTTGATTATTAGAGTTAAATATTTATTAATTAGTTACTTTGTATGTTTCTAATGGCACATAGATGTTTATTTAAAAACTGCTAAATTCGTACTGAATAATCATCAAAATTACTAGATCACGGAATATTAAAAACTACCATTACTTTTTTTTTTATTGGTTATTACTGCATGCTTAATCTTATTCATAGATTAAGTTGCTTTTAACAGGTGATCCATATATATTAAGAAAACCTCTATTATTAGGGTTTGAGATTTAGACACCAAATATTAAATTGACCTGTTCGATAAAAATGATCTTTTATTTATATTTAATTGATGGGAACTTTAATTTTTTATTTTTTTTATAAATGTATTCTTTCATGGTCAATACAATTAATTATACTTGGCGTGTGCCCCCGTTTACATCTTACAAATTTGAAGTCTAGATACTACCTTTATAATAAAATTAGTTTATAAGAAGAGAGAGTTATCTTCAATTCATATATATTTTGCCCAGATTTTATCTCATGAAACTTGAGTTTTTTTTAAATATTAACAAATATGATATTCCTTGTTTTTGGTTAGAAAAGGATTTAATTAATTTTTAAGTGTTTTATAAATTTAAATAATTTTAATTCAGTTTTTATTAAAAAATTATATATTAGTTATTTAAATTTTTACATATTTTAATTAAGTTTTTGTTGTTTAATTTTTTGGCTAATTGGATAGCGTAATTGTTATATATTTTAATATGTAACAAGCGTAAATGAGGAGGAGGGTCACGTTAAAAAAATAAAGAGGAAACTGTAAAAAGGACAGAGTCAAGAAGAAAATGTCGAGGATAGAAGACGCGAGGAAGTTGTTAACATCCAAGGACAAGTGTCACCACCTCAAAGAGCTGATGTGGCAGAAAAGGAGAAATGTGTGAGGCATCCAAATGCACGTTTGAGAGGGTATATGTGGAAAGGGAATTAGTTATATAGTAGAGGGTGGGTAAGAGAGAGGTAGGCAATGAATTGGAAAGTTATTCTTCTCTCTCTGTGTAATTTCGTTTTCATTACTATGATATTGTACTGGTGTTTCCTTTCTATTTCTGTTTTGCTGAAGCTTTTATGTAATTATATTGATTCCCTATGATCTCATTTGAACTCATAGGAAGTGCAATCTAAGCCAGACCTTGTTTTCATAATAAACCAATCTTATTACGTTTTGTCAGTCTTCTATCCTTGCTATTTCCTCACCGTTTCATTGGTGCTTTCATCACGTCCATCATGACTGCGAATACACCTTCACCGGAGCTTTCGCATATCCTCGAAATCTTCGAGAAATGCGATCGTGACCACGCACGGGAGATGACAGAGTTGATAAATGAATTAGCAGATTTTAAAGCTACTCTTCAAGGTGGGGGGCGGAACTCACAGGGTTTCACACATCCCTTGTAAGTGAGGAACGTGAAGCTGGATTTCCCTAAATTCGACGGATCTGAGGTCCTTCAATGGATTTTCCGTGCGGAGCAGTTCTTCGAGTATTATAATACTCCTTATGAGCAATGCATTGTGATTGTAGCAATCCAATTTGAGAAGAATGTAGTACCGTGGTATCAAATGATGCAGAGAACCAGTCCAATTATTTCCTGGAATACGTTGATCAGGTCACTCGAACTTGAGTTTGGTCCTTCCCCGTTTGATTCACCTAGAGGAACACTTTTTAAACTCACACAAACAGGCTCCGTAAACGATTATTATGTTGAATTTACTAGCCTTGCTAATAGAATTTATGGCGTCAGCGTAGAAGCTCTATTGGATTGTTTTATAAGGGGTCTTAAACCTAACATTAAACTTAGGTCATTGCCCAAGCCCCTAGTTCTATTTTAAAGGCCATTGCATTAGCCCGCTTATTTGAAGAAAAATATAGTGTCAAAACCAAACATCAGTATGTGAGTTACCATAGACAGAATCATACCACCAATTCCCAGCAATCATTCACTAGCCCTGTGCAACAGCCCATTTTGGCTACACCAAACACCAAACCTACTGCTGCATCTTTTAGAAACATACCATAAAGAAGATGTCCCCTACTGAAATGCAATCCCGACGAGGGTGAGTGATGAGTGTCGCAACCCACACAAAATTAATGTGCAATTAAGAATGCAGTATAACTAGGAAGTGACTCCTAGGTCGTCTCTCAAGGACCAACTGCGCTTCAGAATTAGGTCTAACGCAAAGTGGGGGGGGGTTGTGAAAGGTTTTGTGAAAGCGGATGGATTAAATTAAAAACACAGATGCAAACAGAAATGCAAACATAGATGTTAAAAGGTTTCAAAGACAAAATGAAAATGGTCGATCATTAACTCGATCATTGTGCTTCCAATCATAGATCAACACAACAAAGGAGCTACTCAAACCTCTAATCCAACACAGTTAACCAACTAAGCGAAGGCTAATCATGTTTTCATAAAGGCGAACTAAGCGAACGCAATACACCTATTACATCCAATGTGTTCTATACAGATTGATCAACTAAGCGAGGATGCAATCACCAACTAGGTAACTAAGTGTATACCCATTGCAAGAACACAGTCACATTTCATAGAATGTCAGGCAGAGCAGAATAAACACAAGAACAGTTCGAAAAAGCTCAAGGAAACATTGTAATTTTATTAATGACGAACCCGACTAACCTAAGCTAACATCACAATTAAATTAGCACAATTGAACAGAACATACAACATTAAAATAAAAGAAAATATTAAACCCAACATTACAATTGACAAATATCCAAACATAATTAAAGCTATTACAATGCAATGCTTGAACTAAAACATTAAATGCAAAATAAAACTAAATGCTATTAGATTGCAACGTTTAGCTAAAGAAAGAAAACAAATATAAAATACTCATCATCATGACACAGATGCTAAAAGAAAAGAAAAATATGTAAGGAAATGGTAAATGGCAAATTGCAAAAAGTAAAATGCACATTGGTGTTAGCAACCCGTATGCATCTCCAAGCCTATGAATCTAAAAGAAATTGAATAAGCTTTCCTAATTCTATCATCAGGCCATGTGTGCACATTCAAAAGTTGAAACAACATTTTCCTTCTCTAAGAATTATAAATGCCAGCTTTCTTTCTCCAAATAAATCTCGTGCTATTCTAAACGGAAGAAAATAAAGAAATCACCGTGGAGCTGCTTCCAGGACGTGAACCATCTGCATCTCCAATGAAACTAAATGCAAGCAAAAGTCAAATAAAAGAAAAGATTGAATTAACACCGTGATATTCTCAATGCAAAGTAAAATTAACAAATGTGTTTTTCTCCAAATGCATCAACCCCAAAATCAAGAAACATTATAGCAAAAAATACAAGAGACGAGTGGTAGCTGGAAGCACATTCATATTCATCCACAATAAAAAAACATCAACATGGTTCCCCCTAAAAAAGTCAGAGAATAGTTGTGTTAATCCCAGTGTGACGACTGGTCCTAGGAATCTCTCTATCCTAGGTTTACGTGCTTTTTATATGCTAGACGTGGCAGCCCTTTGCTGGATGCATGTTGGACGTGTTAGCTAAAGCTGGGTCGAGAAGTGTTGTTGTCTGCGTGGAGGCTTCTAAAGAATCCAACAACGTCTTTTTTTATTCACACCCAACCGAATTCATTCTCAAGAGTTGCACTTTGCTTGCCTTGGGCCGTGAGCTTTTTTCCATTTGCAGCTGGATGTTGATGTGCGTGGATGTTGCTGCTGGTTGCATGGGGTATGGGCTGCTGTATGCATGGAGAGAGCTGGGCCGTGTGCACCTCCATTCTGCTGCAGGTTGCACCGTGAAGATGGAATTTGGCCAAGGCTGCGTGCTTTTCCTTACGTGCTGGAGCTGCTGGGCTGAGTGGTAATTTAAACAGCTGCACTTCAAAACTGGACGGATGCTATGGGCCGTGAGTTGTTGCTGCAGCATGGACCGTGTGCTCCAATTTAATTTTCCATGGTTGTGACATACTTACCATCACGTGTCTGTCTTGCTGGATAATCAAGCACCGTCATTTTTTCTCAACACAAATGTTGTGCTAAATTCCCATCTTGATAAAAAGTCCTATTAGGTGTTGGCCGGCTGCTATTAATTTCCATAGGTTGTGACATTCAGCCCATTGCTAATAATCGTGCACCCCCGCTTATTAAATCCACACCTCCATGTTAGATGCTTTTCTTGCACAAGCACAAAATGAAATAAGCTCCTCACTATTCTTCAAGTAAATAAATCACCGGTTGCACCTCTAAATATTAATTGCTCCCATGCCTTGCTGCACATGACATCTTGTTCTTCATTTAACCTCCAAATGTCTCAACTTGTATTTTAGAAATTTTTCCTACAATTAATAATGCAAATAATTAGTTCAAATAATTTAAATTAACTAAAATAAGAATTTATGATCAAATTAAACACAATTAGCATAAACGGAAAAATATCGGATATTTAAGCATAATTCACTGATTAAATCCGGTACAATAAACTAAGTGCAGTTAATAAAATATGGACTTATCAGCGAGGCTTATGTTTCACTTGTGATGAAAAGTTTTCTGCCACGCATAGGTGCCCAAATCGATAGTACTTAATTATGCAACTAGAAGAGGAGGAGAAGGAAGAACAGGAACTTGCGAAGGATGTGGTTAACTTGGAAGAAGAATTGACACATCATTTATCCTTTAATGCATTAAAAGGATCAGCGGGCACAAGTACAATGCGGTTTACTGGAACAATTGCAGGAAAGGATGTTCAGATACTACTTGACAGTGGTAGCAGTGATAATTTATTGCAACCTAATCTGGCAAAATTTCTTAAGTTACCAGTGGAACCTGTTTCAGGTCTTCAAGTGTTAGTTGGTAAAGGAAACACCTTATCGACTAAGGGCAAGATTTCAGAGCTGCAAGTACAGGTACAGGGCTAGATTCTCAGCCTACTTGTTTATTTACTCTCAGTTTCTAGTGCTGATTTGGTTTTTGGGGGCAGCATGGATAACTACTTTAGGGCCACACATTGCCAATTATAGATCATTGACCATTAAATTTTACAAAGATAAGAAGTTGGTGACGTTAGTTGGTGAAAAACAGAAGCCTATTGGTATAGCACAATTCAATCAGTTGAAGAGATTGAGCCACACACAGAGTATTGCTGAAATATTCACTCTGCAACTATGTTCCAATTTTACGACCCAAGACCAGTGGGCCAGCAGTCTGCAGGATATGCATCCAGAGATAACACTCTTACTACATACTTATAGAGGAATTTTTGCCAAACCCATGAGATTGCCTCCTCCAAGATCTCAGGATCATAAAATTCTCTTGCTCCATGGTACTGCTGCAGTGAAAAGTCAGACCTTATAAATACCCACACAGTCAAAAGCAACAAATAGAGATCATGGTGAAATAGATGCTTGATGAAGGGATAATTGTTCCAAGTTCAAGTCCATTTTCTTCTCCAATAATTTTGGTAAAAAAAAAGATGGGACATGGAGATTTTGCACGGATTATAGAGCTTCGAATGCCATCATAGTGAAGGATAGTTTTCTGATTCCCACAGTAGAAGAGCTTTTGGATGAATTGTTTGGCGCTAAGTATTTTTTCGAAGCTGGATTTGAGGGCTGGTTATCATCAAATCTTGGTGAATGAAGAAGACATATACAAAACAACCTTTAGAACTCATCAAGGCCATTATGAGTGGTTAGTGATGCCATTCGGGTTGACAAACGTTCCTGCAACATTTCAAAACTTAATGAATGACATATTTCAAGGGCTACTGAGGAAGTCAGTTTTGGTGTTCTTTGATGATATCCTAGTCTATAGTCTATCATGGTCAGCTCATTTACATTATCTCCAGCAGGTCTTCACTAGTGAAAAAACAGCTTATAACGTCACGCGTTTAACGTCAAACCACTTAATAGCCAACGTTAAAAATGACCGGTGACATTTTTTTAAATAAATGCAATTATTAAACGTCATTTAGAATTTTAATTCGACGTAAAAAGATATAAAACGTCAAATGCCTTAACGTTAGACGTTAAAAGTTAGTGAATTCAAAAAAATTTGAGCGGGAGATTGAAAATTCATTCACTTTATCTTAGCACGTGACCCTTTTCTCTGCTTAAACTTTTTTCGAACGAAATTTGACAACCATCACATGTAAACATGTAATATTTCTTTCATTTGATACAAATGCATGTTAATTGACTACTTTAGGTATGATTTTCGTTTGTTTTCACCGATTATTTTCGTGATTTTGTTCTTCACATGCGCATTCTACTTTCTCTCTCACTGGTGACAACACTATTCGGATGAACCCACCTTTTAAAGGTTAGTTTTCGTTTTCGTTTTCGTTTTCGTTTTGTTTTCCTTTTGAAGAACTTATTTGTTGATAACTTGTTTGTTATTTTTTTTATTGAACTTGTTTGTTGTTTTTTTTTGTTGAATTTGTTTGTTGTTTGATTGAACTTTTTTGTTATTTGTTATTGTTCTTTGATTAATCCTATATTACTGTTCATAGTTCATGCTTTATAAAATACCAGAAACTGAAATTTGTTGTTTTTCTACTTTTCAGGTTTCGTAGAGTTGTAAAAAATGATCACAATTAATTAAAAAAATAAAAACAAATTGATTAACGTCCTATATTGACAAAATTTGATGTTAAATTAACGTCGTATATTGATAAAATTCAATGTTAAATTAACGTCAAATTTTTTAAATTCGACGTCAATTTAACGTCTTCTGATATGACGTCGCTCTCGAATTCGACGTAAAAGGCAAAAAATATGCGACATTGTAAGTTGTTTTTGTACTAGTGCTTGCAGATTCTTGCAGATCATAAGTTGTATGCCAAAATGTCAAAATGTTCATTTGGGCTGGAACAAATAGATTATTTGGGACATATTGTTTCTAGCCATGGAGTGCAAATGGAAGATAACAAGATTCAAGTTGTGTTGCAATAGCCTGTGCCAAAAACTATCAAACAACTCCGTGGGTTCTTAGGTCTCACAGGCTATTATAGACGATTTATTAGAGGATATGCAACAATTGCCAATCCTTTAAAAAATGTATTAATGAAGGACAACTTTAAATGGTCAAATGAAGCATTTAATGCTTTTCTGGCATTGAAAAACGCCATTACCACTACACCAGTGCTTTCCTTACCAGAATTTTCTAAGTCGTTTGTGCTTGAGACCGACGCATCGGGGTCAGGAATTGGTGCAATCCTGAGCCAGGACAGGCACCCTATTGCTTTCTTTTCAAAGAAACTATCTACCAGATTAGCCAAGCAATTAGCTTATACACGTGAATTTTGTGCTATAACAGAAGCCATTGCTAAGTTTAGGCATTATTTGTTGGGGCACAAGTTCATAATTCGCACTGATCAAAAGAGTTTGAAAGCCCTCATGGACCAATCATTGCAGACTTCGGAGCAGCAGGCATGGTTGCCCAAATTTTTGGGCTATAATTTCACTATTGAATACAAACCCGAGAAGGAGAATTTAGCTGCTGATGCACTTTCAAGATCATTCTTCATGGCTTGTTCTCAGGTCCATAATGATCTAATTCCAAAGATAAAAGTTGCCTTACCTTTAGATCCAGAGCTGCAACCCATTATTACTGATTGCTCTCAAAGGAAACTAGTTCATTCTCATTACTCTTGGCTGGGTGGCGTCTTATATTGGAAAGACCGATTGTAGTTCCAAGTAAGCAAGCAATTAGAGACCACATTCTCAGTGACTCCTCTCCTCTTGGCGGTCACTCTGGGATTGTGAGAACGATGGCAAGAGTTTCCACTCAGTTATTTTGGAAGAATATGCATAAGCTCATCACTGCCTTTGTGCATTAGTGCACGGTTTGTCAACAAGCAAAAACATCAACAACCTTACCTGCGGGATTGTTGCAGCCATTACCAAATCCTCATCAAATTTGGGAAGACATCACCATGGAATTCATAGTTGGGTTACCACCATCTGAGGGATTTACGGTAATTTTTGTCATTGTTGATAGATTATCCAAATATGCTCATTTTGCACCACTCAAGTTTGATTTGAACAACAAAAAGGTGGTAGAAGTGTTTCTCTCCACAGTGGTAAAATTGCATGGATTTCCAAATTCAATTGTGTCTGATAGGACAAGGTCTTCACTAGTTCTTTTTGGAAACAACTCATTAAACTAAGTGGAAAAATTGAACCTTAGCACTGCTTATCACCCTCAATCGGATGGGTAATCTGAGGTGGTTAACAAATGCTTAGAAATGTACTTGAGATGCTTTACTTATGAAACTCCAAAAGCTTGGCTCAAATTTCTACCTTGGGCTGAATATTGGTGCAACACCTCATATCATCACAATACTCAAATGACACCTTTCAGGATAGTTTATGGCAGAGATCCACCTACACTTCTCAAGTACCAATACTCATCAATAGATCCCCCTTCAATCCAAGACATGTTGCAACAAAGAGATGTTTTGGCTCAATTAAAGTTGAATTTGCTCAAGGCTCAGGAAAGGATGAAGAAATATGTAGATCATAAGAGAGTTCATAAAGTATTTTAGGTTGATGATTCAGTGTTGGTTAAGTTACCCATCGTTAAACCTTGAGGACAAGGTTAGTTTTAAAGGAGGGAGCATTTTAACAAGCGTAAATGAGGAGGAGGGTCACATTACAAAAATAAAGAGAAAACTGCAGAGAGAACAAAGTCAAGAAGAAAATGTCGAGGATAGAAGATGCGAGAAAGTTGTTAACATCCAAGGACAGGTGTCACCACCTCAAAGAGTTGACGTGGTAGAAAAGGAGAAACGTGTGAGGCACCCAAATACACGTTTGAGAGAATATTTGTGGAAAGGGAATTAGTTATATAGCAAAGGGTGGGTAAGAGAGAGGTAGGCAATGAATTGGAAAATTATTCTTCTCTGTATATAATTTTGTTTTCATTGCTGTGATACTGGTGTTTTCTTTCCATTTTTGTTTTGCTCAAGCTTTTTTGTAATTAAATTGATTCCCTGTGATCTCATTTGAATTCATAGGAAGTACAGTCTAAACCAAACCTTATTTTCGTAATAAACCGATCTTATTACGTTTTGTCAGTCTTGTATCCCTGCCATTTCCTCATTGTTTCATAAGCATCTTACTTATTTGTTTCTATGTAATATATTACATTTTACGGTTAATATAAAATAATATTATTTATAAAATGACAACTAATGTGTATTGTTTTATGATACGTATTAGATAATGAAATCATTATTATGAATGACTTTTATTTTATTACTTACGCTAATCAAGAAATCATCATCATATCATTTTTAACAGTGACAATGATGATTTCGGATTATCAAATACGATTTTAATAAAATTAGTAAAAGTCATTTATCATAAAAGATAATCTCATATTTATTATCAAGTAAAGATAAATAATTAAGATGACATGACCTGTCATTGAGTTAAGAGACAAATTAAAGATAAATATCCAATTAAAAATAAATAAATTTTCTTAAATACTTAATAGATAAAAAGAATTAATAAATATTCAATCAAAATTACATAAATTTATCAAATTCTTCCCACTCAAATTAATCCTTAAAAAATTGTATATTAAGAATACACTAACAACCTAACTGAGAGTTATTAATAATTACCATATGCAACTATATGTTAGTATAGTATTTTAAGTGATGTTGGAGACGAATTCTGTTTAACCACGCTTTCATGTTATGGATGTCATTATACTATGTAAGAGAGGCACCTTTGGTACTTTATATTTTTGTGCTTTAATAATGAGACAAAAGTTGGTGGAGTTTATTGAATACTCCCCTTCATGACCTCATCAATGGAGCAAGTTGGTGACCAAAATAATGGAAGTATGTTGGAATGCAAAAACATTGAAAACTCTTGTTTCTGTTTTTGATTGAAGGAGATATTCCATGTTGGTGGTCATCGTGTGGGATGCACACTCCTTTCCATTATTAATTATATTATCTGATTTTTCACTCTTCCTTTTCTCACTCTACTTAGTGCTTTTCCTCTTCACCAATCCAATATCATTCTCTTACTCTCTTTTTTAATCATTCTTCAAATGGCTAAGGTAGGAGTAGAAATTGGACTTAGCACATAAAAAAAAATCACAATTTTGTGTACTACTTTTTCTTAACCATATTTACTTTTGAATATATATTATACTTATAAAAAAAGTTTGACTTAGTATGCTAATAACATCTATTGTAAACTAATTCATGTACTATTTGAATTTGGATGATCACATTGTGTAATTATTCTACTTCATTCATGAGCCCTAATATTAGTATTTAGACTTGACATCTATTCTCATTTCATCATATCATCGTATTAATAAATCGAACCACTTGCAAATTAGTTAAAATTTCATGTTATAACAAATTTAATAAACATGCATTTAATATGATTTTTCTATATAAACTTTTTTTTACACACACACATATAAGACATAAAAACGAGTTAATCTTCTATTATAAGTTAAATTCAACATATTTACTCAAGTTTTAAAGTAAGAACATTTTTTTGAATAAATATTAATGTGCATAAATTAGTTCACTGTATCTTTTTATTTTCTTCTCCTACAAAAATTACGGATATACTTTTCTAACTACAACTTTATCAATTTTTTAATAAGAAATTTAGAGTGATTTTATTTTAAAAAAATTAGATCTTATATCTACTCAATAGTTTAAAGAATGAACTTGAAGTTCAGTTCTGAATCTATGTAGAATCAGAACATAACATCTATATATAATTTTGAATTGAGAAGTATCTTTTTATCAGCAATAACAAATATAAATTAAAAAAGAGGAAGTTAGATTGTAATTCTTATACAAAAATTATATATACAAATGGAAAATAAAATATTTACCACCATGTGAATGTTTCCCTCCTTTTTGAACCTTCCCAACCTTACACTAGTTTTTCTCAGTTGCCCACTTATATTCTACTATTTTGTGGTCAAAACTTTTTGTATGTGATGTTCATTATCCATACTAGATTGTGCTGGCAATTATAATCAAATTGTAAGATACAATTAACGTTGTACAATAATATAAATATATCTTCAAAATTCTTAGTTTTGACAAATATATCTTCAAAATTCAGATTTACCATTGCTGGCCACAGCAAGCTCTTGCATTTGTGTTACTTTCATTCTCTTCATAATCTGCTGTCATTATGTTACTTTGATTCTCTTTTAGGTCTTTTTCTAATCAAAACAAAAGACTTCTCTTCCTTCTTCCATTGCTCTTCCTTTTCCTTCACAGTTTCTAAAATTAATTAAATTTCATTTTGATATTAGATTACGGTTAATTAGATACGTGTGAAATAATGAAAACAATAAACCCTGGTCACAATCAAGATGATTGAAATTGGTCATATGCATCGATTTGAACTAAAGTTACAAATCATAGAGCTCGATTTAGAAGATGACCTAGGCATATAGTTAAACAGTTTCAATGAAAATAAGATATTATTTCTTTTAATCCCCATATACTTTGCATTTCTTTTCTTTCCATTTACTTGGTTAATTAATTGAGAAGAAATAAAGTACCCTCAACTGAAACACTTTCTTTTTTCCTTTAAATTTGGGGACCCTAACCAATTAAATGAATAGTAAACCATTTTTATGAAAAGTTGTTTTTTCATTTTTTTTATTGCATAATATGTGGGTGTGTGTAAGTTCTTTTATTTTAAATTTTTTATATTTATTTTTTATATTTAGTAAATAGAGAAAATTTGGTAGTTATTGAAAGTGTAAAATAAAACACGTAAATGGGATCAAGAAAAATAAGATTTGATAAATAAAGTTTTAGCCTAAATTCTTATACATGAAGATTTATGTTACATATCTTTTGGTAGATAAAATAATTAATGTTTTTTTTAAAACAACTAATTAATAGAAATCATATATTCAATTATTCATCAAGAAATTACTTTCGTCAACAAGAAAGTATTCCTTACCGAGATTATGATTGGAGAGAAGACAAATGGTCACATAATAACTCAAAATTTGGTAGAAAAAGAAAGGGAGAGATTGAGGAGAATGAAGAGTAAGAAGATATTTAAAAGTTTCCTCTCACAACGAAGTGGAATAGATAGCTTCTATTATGAAGGGAGAGGAAGAACAAGAGGAAAGGTTGCAAATGAAGAAAATTACCAAAACATAATGAAATAGTTCTAAATTTTAGTGGTAGTTTTAATCTTATGTGTGCACAAAATATGGAAGAAGAAAGTAGATCCAGTCTTTTTTTTTTCATGAAGTTGGTGAAATTATATATAGTTAAAACTACCGGTTTAGAGATTGAAGATTATACAAAAAGTAGAAAAGACTAAGTTTGATGAGTCAATATGTTAACCTAGCCAAAAAAGAAAATGAATTGGAACAACATTTTTAATTCAGGAACCCAACCAATCCAGTTTGTCAAAACCTGATAGCCTGATAGGCTAGCTTTGTGGGTTAGTTAGCCAAGCCTGCCAACTCGACTTTATTAAAAAAATTGGAACTCATACTATGATACTTCATATTAATAGTCTGACAACTGGGTTGAGATCTGATAACAATCCAATCAATGCCTAATACAAGTCAATTGAAGTCTAATACAACTCGGTCTAGATTTGAAACAAAACAAATGACAATCTCTTTCCTGCCATTTCAACCTAAAATCAACCCTTGAGTCCATCATTAGCTCGTTTTCATATTAAAAAAAAATTCAATTCATTTTCATATGATATTAGGCTTTTATGCTAGAAAAAAAAAATAGATAGGTTAGGTCAGCCTAACAGCTCGACAACAAGTTAGGTCGAGTTGTAAAATTTAATCCGTTTTGAATTGTTAAGCTAATTCAATCCATCTCATTTTTAGTGAGTAAATGTCGAGTTGAACTTAAACGGGTCATATTGATCCATTTTATCACCCCTTATTATACATTAATTTGGTGAATCAAATGATAAATGAGATTATGAACTATGAAGGAAAGAAATCAGTAACATGGTGATCAATATTTGTTCCTTCTTTCTAAAAGAAGAGTTAATTCTTAAACTCTAAGGGCTTAAACAAGGCCATAAGAGCGTGGAAGAATATTATAATAAGATAACAGTTTTTCTCATTACATATGAAATTAAGGCAAAATTGAAATACACTTTTGCAAGGTTCATGAATGGTCTCAATCATGATACTTGAAATATCGTGGAGAAGTTTTTTACAACAAATTTGCATCCCATTATTCCTCATGGAGAGACCAACTAAGAGATGGGGTAAAAACTTTTAAAGATCATAGTAAATATTATAAATCTAATTACTCATCTTGTGTTCCTAAACCCGAGGAAATATCTAACCCCATAATTTTGAAGAAAAAAAAGCAAGTGGAAAAAGTGTTTTACATTTTTGGTTTTGGAAACATTGCTTTTGAATGTCCAAAAACAAAATGTTTATGATGTTAAAAGATATGTTTGTAATATTATTTATCTTCGTCTTCTTTAAGTGAAAGTTGCTCAAATGATAAAGCTAATGTGAGTTTCAATGTATCTTTAATTGCTTAATTAAATATTTTTGTGAGGAAAGTATCAAAGATGTTTTGTTTTTATAACCACTACGCTAAAAAAACAAACCTGTTATGAATTATCTTTTATCAATTGATCCAAACACAAATTTTTATTTCAGAACTTTTGAGCCTATAGAGAAACAAATTTTTTCACACCTTATAAACGAAGAAAACGTATCTGAATAAAAAATAGTAGGAGTTCCAAGTTTGAAGTTAATATTTAACGCACTCAAAAATGGGAAATATGTTATACAATGGATTAAGGTCAACAGTACTATCCTAAATAGTTAAAAAAAACTTACAAAACACATGATTATTTTTAAAAGTAATTTGAAAGAAAAACAAAGCAAGTTGGAGGAAGTAAATACAAAAAGAAATATGATTTCAAAAAGAAAAAGAAAAATATGAAAGATACACATAAATGTTGTCTTGTTTTTAAAGTGGTATATTAGTATCTAGAAAATTGTGTTTCTTATTAGTTAAACATCTACAAGCGAAGAAACATTATTTAGTAACCTTGCTTAAGTTTATTGTTATTATAATTATTCATGAATTTGATAATCTTTTACCTGTTGATTTGATATTTGATTTATATTAGAAAAACTTCGATGGTTGAGAAAAAAAACTAATTAGAATTAATACTAAGAATAAATGAATTATAATTAAATATATTTAAACCCTTATTATACAATGTTGATCTATAACTCTCAAGGAATTTCTATATGAATAATTTAGAAAGTTCATAATTCAATTGAGATTTATCATAGGGTAACTAAATATATTTGTATGCAAAGTTGGCTTTATTACACTAAAAATTGTTCTTCCATATACATATCATATCCTTAGAATATGCAAATCAACCTTCATCAGCATGATAAGAGTTTTATCTCTTTATCTTTATCTCTTTGTTTATATTCTTAAATTTATTTTAATTTTACCTTTTTAATTTTACTATTTATCTTTACTTTAAACAAAAATATTTAATTTTAAAAAGCTTAAATTAATAAATAAATAGTTTGAGTATAACACTAACATTTGGGATTCAACACTTCAACTTAAAAAATCCTTTTTATCTATGAACTTGGAATTGCCAAAGTTCCTTAAGAAAGGGTTAGGGTAATTTTTGTGTGGGTGATTTCTCTTTTTTCTTATTGCTTTGCTATGGCTCCCTATGCTAATATTTTAAAGCTCTATAAAATTTGAAAAGAGGGTAGCTAGTGATATATAAAATTTCTACAATTAATCAAATACGCAAAATATCCTACATGAAAAGGGACACCATGCCTATGGCTTTAAAATATATATGGTAACTTTTATTTTTTCACCTTTTCCTCATAGGATATTGTGTACATCATTTTGCTATCGATCTCCTCTTTATAGCATATGTTAATATAGTTTTATCTTCTTCTTTTTTTCATTTTTTAATTTGGTCATTGTAGATTTAGTTTATAGTTAACTATATCCACATCAAAAGATCCCGATAAAGTATAACTTTATCTTCCAATCTTGCAATTAATGTCACTTTCAATCATATTCTCACCACTATTTTGGAGAAAGTATAACTTTATTTTTCTTTTTAATCACCCTTTCTTTTTCGTGGAATTCAATAACCAGTTTACACAAGAATTTTGCTTTTAATGCATAAAATCCAATAATTCGTACGTAGAGGAGAATATTAGTAACTTCCTCCATTATTATTTGTAAAAATCATACCTTTTTTTTATTTTATATTTTCAAACATAATAGTTTTCATTATTTAAAATTTATTCAATGATTTTTTAAGATGTCTTAATTTTAATCAAATGTTGGCTTTCGCTAAGAAGAACACTTTGAAAAGATTATTAAAAGATTAGTAAATTTTGATGATGCACTTAATTATTTATTCTATATGTAAAGTTGATTTCTTTTTTTGAGGTGAGGTGTGTTAGTAATGATTGACATTACCGTAGAAAAAAAGCTCCAAACTGTTATGTTATAAATATATATGAATATTATTTAGCGTACATATAATAATTCGTAATAATATTCATTACAATTAAATTCTTCAATATTTTGTTTTCTAATTTATCTTACATTGATCATATTTTTTAGAGCTGTCAAAATGGGTCACAACCCGCGGGCCAATCCGGTTTATCACGGGTTTGGGTCGGGTTGGGTTTGAAAAAATTGTAATTTTTTCATGCGGGTTAATTTTCAACCCAGCTCATTTAAACCCGGCTCACACGGGTTGAACCCGTGATGGGCCGGGTTGGCCCACCAATCCACCTACCTAATTTTATTTTATTAAAATTTAATTTTAATTTTATAAAAAAATATTTATTATTAGTTTTTTGCTTGAAAAAATTATTTAAGTTTCCTATTTTCAAAATTAATTAAACATCCATGTTGGGAGTAAAATTTGGGAGTGAAATTTGTTTAGATTTGAATTATAAAAAATTTGTAAACTTTTTATTTAAAACAAATTGAAATTAAGTGGGTCAGTGAGTCAATCCGTTTACCCACCAACCTGTGGTGGGTTGGGCCGAGTTCAAATTTTTCTGACTCGCTAATAAATGAGTCGGGTTGGATTGGCTTACTAGGTGACCAACCCGTGATAGACCGGGCTAGGTCGAGTCGGATTACCTGTTTTGACAGCTATTTTTTAAATCTATCCATGCCATTAATACTCTGGTCTTTAGTCAAATAATTTTTCAGTACAATTTCTCCCTTAGTTAGGTGTGATTTAATATAAAAATAATAACACTAAACATATTATAAATCATAAATTGAGTCTTATAAGAAAAACTATATCACACCAGTTATAATTTGAATGATATAAATTAGAAAGGAAAGAATAACTATTATGCTGTAAATTTTCCCAATTTGTATAAATCTAGAATCTCACTTACGCAATATACTCCCCATCCATAGTTTTATTTTAGAGTTTGATATGAAAAATTTATAAAAAAAAATAAAATTAACCTACTGTATTTAATAGTCAGAATTCTAGGTATGAAAGACGCAAAAAGCAAGGTCTGAAACTGCGATTCCAAATTAGTTCAAAAGAAATTGCAATTTCAGAAATTGAAGTCAAAATCATTGTCTGAAAAAGTTTATTTTAAAGTTACGTATGTGTGGTGGTTTGGTGTCACAGTATTTTTCTCCATTGTATTGTATATATGTAGTCACTTTCAATTATGAAATGAGTAGGGTGGACCTTATCTTAAAATTATTCTATTTCTTTTTTAGTGGTTTTTTCATTTCAAGTAATGCCAGTTTGTCTTTAATTAATTACCATGAACGCACATAGCGTCCTTATTTTTAAACTCTAAATAGATTACCTTCTCAAATTTTATGAAATCATGAATATGCTTGGTATCAACAACAGTTCCTAAATTCTTTTATATTTTGGGAGTATGACCTGTTTAATTGTCATCGATATATATATACTTATTTTTATTGTACTTTTTTTTTATATATTTTTGAAGACATTAAGTGGAATAATCAAATCCTTAAAAGAGACAACAATTTTCATCAAAATTTAAAATAAAGAAAATGAAAATTGTTATTTAGAAGGATATTGGACATTTTGGGAAAAGATAAATAACCCATTTAAAAGTGACTGAGTCCAAGTATGAGAGAAGAAATAAATAATTTTTGTTTGTAAATATTTAAGTTATATATTTTTATCCTGCTTATGTTTATTAAAATATCTTCATTACGAAAAATAGCTAGTTCTTCTGAAAGGATAAATTTTAGACCCAGAGAAAAAACAAACTCCACTTCTTCTATAGTAAGTCTTCTTTTTTCTTTTGTTGGAGTTTGATGTAATTGAATATGTGTTAGCTGATATATATATATATATATATATATATATATATATATATATATATATATATATATATATATATATATATATATATTTTACTAAATTCATTATTGTTGATTATTTTTCTTCTTTTATACTCAATGTTTGTCTTGTTCTAATTGAAAAACAGAGCCATTGTACTGATTTATATAATTTTAAGTCTCATTGAGAAATTCTTAAATTATATTTGTATTATTTTATAAGTTTAAGTATGATCGATAAATTCTTAAATTATAAACGCAAGAAAACAACCAATTATTTTTACGAATAAGATAAAAGAAAATTGATAATCATAGAATTTATGTTACCTTAATTCAATGGATCAATTGTGAGATCTCTTCATGACATAATCAATTTCTCTTTTTAATTTTCAAAAAATTAATAAAACTCATCTACATCACCTAAGAATAAATTTAAAATATTCTTTTATCTATTTTTTTACTTTAAATTAATTATAAGTTATTAGTTTCACACTTGAGAGTTTAACATACTAAAATTTTTTCCATAACTCCTATCTTTAATTACTTAATCAACTATAAAGTCAGATAATCAAAGCCTCAAAATATGTGATAAATATTTTGCATTATAAATGCGAGAATATCTCATACACCTTTTCTCTTAAGTTTCTTTCCTTTTTATAATTTCACTTTATTTTGTTAATTGTAACTGATAATTCCATCTAATTAAATTACACAAATGAGACAAGAATATGAATAGAGTTTTCAACCAATCCACATTTTCCATGAATGAGAAACATACGAAGCTATTACCTTTAAATACAATGTCTTAGTTTATTGGATCGAGGTGATCGAGGTTAAATCTTCACGCTATTCAAACTCTAAACTCAGGTTAAAATCCTTTTTTTTTTTCACATTAATTATCGTTCGATCAAATTGAAGGATTACAAAATATATTTTGGTATCAAAGTTAATAAAAATTTGAGAGTGCTAGCAATAAAAATGTATTTTGAGATGAACTTCAAATTAATATTATCCTAATTACAATCTAAATCTTACTTAGATTTAACATAATCATTCTTAGCCTTGATTCTGATTTAATTTGACCACTCAATTACCTAACCAGTTCTTTTGAAATTACATACTGAAAGAACCATCCAGTCTTGGAGTCATACTATACACATATTAACATACTAAGCTCAAAGTCAAGCAAATTTCTGTACACATAATAAGTTCAAAGTCATCACGTGAATTTCTGTAGTTTTCTTGGAAACTTAATTAACATGAAATTCTCTGTGTCAGTTTCTGAATTAAAACTGAAAGAATATGTGCATCTAAATGCTTTTCCCTTATTTTGGCATGGAAAGAGATGCATTGCATAAGGGTTAACAACACCTTTGTCCTTGTCTAAGTCACGCCATAATTATGATTCATATCATGAACTTCAGGTCAAGTGTAACTGCCAAAAATTTATATTCCTTTTGGATCACTTCTTTAGGAATAAAGAGATGATGTATGGCAATCTCTTTTCTCATATTCATTCCTATTATCACACATATGTACACCAAAAAATTAAATTACTTTACCTTCTGTTTACTTTGTTTTCGTGCTAAAATAAATCAACACTTATCTTTATTTGATCATTTGCGTCCGGGATTCAACCATACACCATTCCATGTTGGTTAAACTTTTTATCTGATCAACAGTTCTCACATATTGGAGCTTTATAAAAGAGGTGAACCTTTTTTTTTTCTTGTGAAGAAAAGCAGTGTGGGACATTACATTACTAAGCAATTAATTTCTTCTGCCACTTGATTATCTTTGTCTGCTGAATTTGATGTTATTAACAAGTTAATTTTGTTTAAGTGGGTGTCACTGGTGTGGGCAACTTCCTAAACAGTGTTAATCTGTTTTTTTCTTCCATCCTTCAAAGTTTGAGACTTTTCATTTATTTTATTCTGGTTTGTTAATTGTTACCTCATAAATTACACACCCCAACTTTTAATATAGTGAAAAAAAGTGTAGATTGTGGGTTTAAAGTGCAACCAAGCAACGCATGTTCACAGATTCTGCTTTCTTATGAATTTATGAACAGAAAGGCTCAATTATTTGTCAAACCAAAAAACTTGCAAATCAAGTTTCAGAAAATATAATATCTCAAAGTATATATGGTTAGTCCCACACACGCTTTTACTATATTTATAATTTGAGTGAAGCTTCAATTATTCCTCCTTTATAATTTTAATGCAATCTTTAAGAAGTGAGACAAAAATTACCATACTTTTAAAACCCAATACATATTTTTATGACATTTTGTGAATAAAATATCTTTTTGTCTTTTAACCAGTGGGCTTGCCCCACTTTTGCCTCCACAACAGAGGATTTTCATCCATAAATACCCTTGTTGGTAGCGTGTGTCCTCCACACTCTCTCCACACACCATCTTCTTTTTCTTATTATTATTCATTATCATCTTCTTCGTCATCCTCTGTTGTTGATTATTTTTTCCCTTCAGTTGGATCAAGCTTTCTCTCCACCATGTCATCAAATCAAACATCCCTGAACCGAGCCAAGCTTCCAAACAATGACCTTGAGCAACGTGCAACAACTCTGGAGATCGAAGCCGAGGACACCTTTGACTACTCGAAAAGATCTCAGTGGCTCCGCGCTGCCGTGTTGGGAGCCAACGATGGTTTGGTCTCGACAGCATCTCTGATGATGGGTATTGGAGCTGTGAAGCAAGACCTGAAGGTCATGATCCTATCAGGGTTTGCAGGGTTGGTGGCAGGAGCTTGCAGCATGGCCATAGGTGAGTTTGTGTCTGTGTACTCACAGCTTGACATAGAGGTTGCCCAGATGAAGAGAGAAAGAGAAAGGATGTCTGGTAGTGACAGAGAAGGAGTAGTAGAAGATACCAATGAAGAAGAGAAAGAGGGTTTGCCAAATCCTTTGCAGGCTGCAGCAGCATCAGCTTTAGCTTTTTCTGTTGGTGCAATGGTGCCATTGCTTGCAGCCTCCTTTATAAGGGAATTTAGGGTGAGGATTGGGGTGGTTGTGGCTGCCGTGACCGTTGCTTTGGTGGTGTTTGGTTGGTTAGGGGCTGTGTTGGGTAAGGCTCCAGTGTTGAGATCTTCTTTGAGGGTCTTGTTTGGGGGTTGGATGGCCATGTCCATCACTTTTGGTCTAACCAAGTTGATTGGTTCAAGTGGACTCTAGAATACTATCCTATCTTTGTTTTATATCCCTTGTTATATGTTATATTTAGTTATAACAATGTTAATTATGCAGTTATGTAGACTCTCTCTTCATTTTTGCTGAAAATGATGAGACGAGACATAGGTTAAAGAAAGTTGTTTTGATTGGTATAATAACTAGCACATAAAGAGAGTAAGGTGTTTCAAAGTATTGTAATCTGTACATGGAGTTCTCTTTATTTGCATGATGATAATTGATAATTATAAAGCTTGGAGTTTTTTGTGGGTTGATTTATTATCATATTTGGATTAATCAGTGAGCCATGTTGTGTTACTCTCAAATTACTAAACAATGAGACGTGATTTTTAATTTTCTAAATTTTTTTATGTGCTTTTAGTAGACACTATTTAATGTTGAAATACTAAAAAGTTTAAGTATATTGTATTATAGAAGTTATAAAAAATTATATTGAGTTTATAGAAAAGAAAATAGTGATGACTCATTTCTAACAACAAAAAAGAATTCATAAGGGTTATGGGATTACCAAGAAATATACTTCAACATAGGAAAATTCACTGTAAACCATATTATGGGAAACTGATTCTCCATAGCTTGGAGTCATTAAGATGTGGTTAGGTAGGACAGTTCATTCCTTGGTGAAGAAGTGAAACTACATTTTGTGTGTGGATATTATTATAAATGATAGTTGAATTAAACAAACAAAAAAAATATTTGAGTTCAATTTTTTATATAATATTTGAGATTTTCTTTTTTCCTTCCAGATTTTTTATTGAGTGAACCAACTCTTTAGTCAATCCACCATCTTAATGGGTTGAGTCAGGTTGGCATCTCTCTTTGGATATACGTTGATTTTGTTACTTATAAAGTTGGGTGTTGGTATTTGTTTTTTGTTTTAGTTTTTTATTGTTCTTGCGCGTTAAAAATATGAAAACGTTGGATTTATATAAATAAAAAATGGGACACATATTGAGTGTTACTATGCTTTAATAATACTTAGTTTCACTTTAATTATTTGCGTAATAAATGTTTCTTTTTAAGTATTTCTTTATATTGTTGGGACAAATATATATATATATATATATATATATATATATATATATATATATATATATATATATATATATATATATATATATATATATATATATATATGAGGTTTGTTAGAGTTTTTTAGAGTTTAGGGTTTAGGGTTTTGTAACCTAAAATTTGTTACCAACTAAAAAATTCTTTAAGTAAATTAGCAAACCCATATATATAATATAGATAGATCATGAGAACAATTATGCTAAATTTAGAAAAATAAAATGTTGTTTTTAACCCTTTATATTCTGACATTGTTTAAATTTTAATGAATTTCAATTTTAAAAATTCAAATGGTATTTTATGTGTTTAAAATGTTTATGTTTTTCATTTTTGACAAAATTATTACATGTAACAAAATCAAATGATGTATTGGTTAAGCTATTTAATGTTTTGATTAAAAATATCAAAGCAGACATTTCTTAGATATAAAGTACTACATGAACATTTTTATAAACCAAAATATCAAATTGAAACTTTTATAAATACGATAACACGTAGTTCTTTTTATCTATCGAATAATTTAGTTAAAATGGATCAAAATATTTTCCGAAGCCATAAAATAGCATTTTGAGATTTCTAAAATATTACACAAAAAACATAATGATTAGAACAATATAAAATACTATTGAGTCTAAAGGTGTTTTTAGTTCTCTTCATGTGATTATTAGTTTAATTTTTTTAATACGTATCAACCATTTTTATTTTGAATAAATTGTTATCTAGAATGTTGTTTTGAATCTTTTAAACATATATTTGATTTTGATCTCATATATATATATATATATATATATATATATATATATATATATATATATATATATATATATATATATATATATATATATATATATATATATATATATATATATATGGGTTTGTTAACATACGTAACATTTTTTTAGTTGGTACATTCTAGCAAAGTATACCGGATTTTAGTAGAGAAAATACTCTCATATATTATGGATTCTAAATTTTAAGGTGAAGGGGTATTTTGAATAATTTTCATTCTTAAAACTAAAAAAAAAAGAAACCCCCAAACCTTTATCCACCCCTCTTTCATCCCAAATTCCTCTCAACCATTTCTCTTTGATCTCTTTCACTCTGACCTTCTCTCTATCATCCCTATAGCAGCTCTAATTGAGAAATTAGAAACATTCACCTAACCCTAATTCACCTTCCTCACTTATCCAATTTGTTTCTCTCTCATTTTCATCCTCTCTCTCACCCACACACAGTAACCCCCGACATCACAATTTGTTGCTCTTGTTATGTTAGTTCATTTGTTTTCCACTTTAATAAAAAAATAATTAATGATGTTGATGTTGATTTTTGATTCGAGGGTTGTGTTATATATTTTCCCTTCTGATTGTTATTAAATTTCGTTTTTAAATTTTAGAATTAATAATTTATCTCCAGAGAGATTTTATATTTTTACTATCAACTTGTCTGAAAATATTTTCCAAAAGAGAAAAATTGTTATGTCGAAAGGTGATTCCGGAAGGAGTAAGTTATTGTCCAGAAATGGATTTATGAAGTCAGCTCTTAAAAAGAATTCTAAAAACATATTTTCTACTGAAAACAATATTTCAAACTACACTTTTCACCTTCCTGCATATAACCAACTTCAAAACATAGTAAAAAATGAAACTCCTACACATCATACTATATGATTTAACAGGAACAAATTATTGAAGAAAGTTATGAACAGAGAAAATTGTTGTTGTTGACTCTGTCCCCTTTCGAATGTTTCATATTGATAAACATATTTTCATTTCATTTTTGCTAAAAGAATAAAAATATTCTACCAAATTACACATCTTCTAGATTTGAGCAAATGGTAGAATATTAAGTAGTTTCCAAGAAGAACTGCATTGATATACCAACTAACAAAAATTCAACCAGAAATTAGTAAACCAGTCATAATGAACCGGTTAGCTCTCAGTTGGACTAGAAAATTACTTTCCAAAGTAAATGACATCATGCATGTTTATTTTAAACAATTCACATCTCCAACTTGTTTGGTCAATATATAAACATGATGTTGTCATTCTGATTTATCATTTTTCGCAAAAGTGAAATTGAGAAAAACAAAACGCACTGAATTTCAAATTGGAATTTAAACTTAATAGATATGTTATTATCACGCTTATAGTTTAACTTATACTCCTTTCATTTCTATGATTTATCAAAATTATAAACATGATATTGATTTATCATTTGCTTCAAAAGTGAAATTAAGAAAAACAAAATGCACTGAGTTTCAAATTAGAATTTGAACTTAATAAATTTGTTTCCATCATGCTCATAGTTTAACTTCTACTCCTTTCATTTCTATGATTTTATCAAAATTGGTATTAAGAAACTAAATGTTTTGCAACTATTATGGGTTAATGCTAACATTTCATGGAGGTTTCTTGTTTTTTTTTTTAGTTTTGAAATTATTGTAGACTTTATTTTCTTTCAAATTTAATAACAATCAAAAGGGAAAAAATATAACACAGCCTTCCGGAATCCCTTTCCACTTAACAATTTTTTTCTTTTGGAAAATATTTTCGGACAACTTAATAGTCAAAATATCAAATCTCCCTGGAGATAAACTACTAATTCTAAAATTTAAAAATGAAATTTAATAACAATCAGAAGGAAAAAGATATAACACAACCCTCCAATAAATAATCAACATCAGCATCATCATCATCAATTATTTTGTTATTAAAGTGAAAAACAAATGAACGAACAAAGCAAGAACAACAAGTTGCGGTGTCGCGAGTTAGTGTGTGGGTGAGAGAGAGGATGAAAATGAGAGAGAAACAAATTGTATAAATGAGAAAGAAATTATGGTTAGGTGAGTGTTTATGATTTTTTTTAATTCAGACTACTGTAGGGATGACGAAGAGAATGTTGGAGTGAGAGAGATGAAAGAGAAATAATTGAGAGGAATGAGGAATGAGAGAAATGTGATTAAGAGTTTGAGAGTTTCTTGTTTTTTTTAGTTTTGAAAATGAAAAATTATTCAAATATCCTTAACCTTAACACTTAAAATCCATAATATATGATTATAGTTTTGTCTACTAAAGCCTGATACACTTTACTAAAAAAAAGTTTACATATGTTAGCCCATATATATATTAATATGATTCATAGCGTGTCAAGGTTTTCAGTTAATTTTTTATTATTGTTTCTTTGTGGAGTCTTTAAAATAGAGTTGTTGGTATATTAATTTTTTAATATATTTTATAACATTCAAATTAATGTACATCAGTTTATTTTAAAGATCGATATATTTTAAAGATATAAAGAACATAATAGAACATTTAAATTCATTTCATGGACGAAAACAATGTATAATAATGCCCAAGATCAGTTGTTTTTTAATGTAAAAAGATATAAAATACTAAAAGTAACATTTAATCAATTATAAATCATCTTACAAACTTTGAATCCTAAGAGCAGTTAACTAATTAGTTAGGTGTTGGAAAATACACCCTCTTAATTAAATTATTGGAGGAAATCATTTACTAAGAACTACGGGGATTATTAACTTTTATATATTTCTTTCCATGTAATACTTATTTATTTCACTTAACATGCGCTAAATGAAACTTTTAATGCATAAAGTGCATTTAATATATATATATATATATATATATATATATATATATATATATATATATATATATATATAAACTTGAGAAAATATTTCTTTTACACCATCGACAACTGAAAATGTACTTTTTAAGAGTATTTTGATTATAAAAAAGTTAACTTTTATAAAAATAGTATAAAGAAAATATGTATAAAAATTTGTTAGATATCAAAATAATACTTCTCATCAAAAGGTCTATACAAAGGCAACTTGTAAATTGAATACTAATAGTAAATTGACGACCAATTGGGAGAGAAAAGAAATTTTTTATTTTTGTTAATGAGAGTGTTGTTAAGTTATTCATAGAGTAACAATGTCTTTAAAAAAAAGTTATTTCGTAATCTTACTTTTATAATAAATTTATATTAGATTGGTTTGCATTTTTTTTCTTTTTCTAAGACTATACTTTTCACATTAAAAAATCTATATTATTATTATTATTATTATTATTTTTCTTATTGTTTTTCTTGCATACTATAGTTTTAAGTTGCATATGGATAGAAGGAAAAACTTTTATAGTTCTAGGCATAAATGGTATTTTACCAACATTATAGTTAGGAATCAATTCAACTTCTTTGGTAAAAAGGGGTTCTCTCCACCAATCAAGAAAAGAAAATTTAGAATCTTACACAATTTCCTTTTTTCCTTTTCCTTATCATATTTAAAGAAAGAAGAAGAACGCGTGTAAAGTTATGATTAAAGAAAGTGCTAGATTTTATCACAACCGATCCACAATTATTTATATGATGATGGACAAAAAAGTTTCTTTCTGGGTATTTTCTTTTTAAATCTTTTTTGTATTTTTAAAAGAAGAGAACAAATTCCTCCTCTCCCTAAAATCCAACAAACCAAGAAAAGGAATAGAATCTCAATAAATTTCTTTCATCTACTTTTTCTTTTATCAACCCATAGCATTGTACTTGATTATTCTTTGATTATTTCTCACTTGAGCAAACAAGTTGTTTTATTTTGGAAAGTTACAAAAGACAAGTAGCTTTATTCTATGTACAAAATTTCATTTCTAAGAAATTTTGAAAGTACCAACTTTTATATTCAACCATTTGGCATGAGGCAAGAACTAAATTTGTACTCAACCTAGCAATGTCCTCAACTACAATCATTTAGACATCACCAAAATAAAGATAGAGAATTATTGTGTGAAAGAAAATTAAATCCCTGAATGCAACCAACCTATACGTTCATTACTTTTGCATAGATATTGGAAAAAAGTTTCTAACCTTATTTATTTCTCTTTGTTAGGATACGCTTTAGTTGAAAATTCTGACTTTGGTCTTGTGAGTGTGTGAAGAGAACTTACTTTTTTGTATATGTAAAAGAAAAGTTTAATTGTCAAATGCTACCTCAACGGTAGGAAATAAAAAACATTTATTGTTTTGAGCAAACATTAAATGACATTAAATGCTCAACATTCAAAAACAACAAAATGTTAAAAAAGGACATATCTGCTGCATACACAATCTACTCTATATTTTGTATATGAGCTATTCTACACTCATCCATAAACTTCAAATCAAAGTATCATAAGTGGACATTAGAGACAAAAAAGATATTCACAAATATTCTTCACTTGAAGCCATATATAAAAGAACATACAACCTACTTCAAGCAAAATATTGAAAAAGCATGTATGCTTTGACAAGTTGACTTTATCCAACGATTGTTGTACACGAAGAAAGAGAAAGCACAAGAATCAAGGCCAAAAGCTCAATCTAACGGACATTTATCCAAAAAACTAAAATTAAAAGAGCTTTCAAATGAGGAATCGAGAGGATAGCATACAACAAAATATTCATCTTAAGAAGCGTTCAAAAGAGAAAGACAGAGCTCACGAAAAGAATACATCTAAGCAGATAAAGAAAATAAGAGAAGAGAGTCAAAGAAATACTCTCGAGCTTCATTGTTATATTATTTACTAATTGTAAGAAAGAGAGAAAGAGAAAAGAGAGAAACACCAGCGAGTGTTTAAACTGCATTGTATTGTAATTTCATCGTGTTTGTGAGAGTAATAGTCTGAATGACTTGTAAGAAATCTTTGATTGCTATTCTGAAAAGAACTAAAACACTTGTTGAACTCAATTGAGTTAGAGGAAATCTAGGTAAGTTTACTTAGTACCCGCAGTGGTGCAATACTCATATAGTCTAGGATAACAGGTGATTATTTGTTGGCTAAGATCAGGAGTGGTGAGAATACTCATCAGTCTAGGGTAACAGGTGGTTATTCGCTGACTGCGACCAGGAGTGGTGAAAATGCTAAGTTGTAATCTTGTTGAAGATTATAGTGGAACCCTTTCCGAAGGAGACTAGACGTAGCTCAGATAGAGTGAACTAGTATAAAATATATGTGCATTCACTTCTTCTCTTAACTAAATGCTTCTCTTACAAAGCTTGCAGTTGTGTTTCTATTTCTAAAATACAAGAACCTTCCAAGGTAAATGATTACTTTTGCACAAAGGAAGTTCTTACAAACTCTGTACTGAATAGCACGACAAAAGCATTTCTTGTTATAATCCTTTATTAGATCGAGCGTCTAAAACTTCAAAAGAAAATCATAAAGCTTTCATAACGTGTTATATCAAAAGGGTTGCAAAAAGAATTTTTCCATTAACACTATTTAATCTCCCTTTCTAGTGGCTTTCAGGTACTTCAATTGGTATCAAAGCTAATCTTGCAGGGTTAGGTCTCAGCAAGACTCGAGGAAATGATTTAGAAAAATGGAAAATGAAGGATGCGCGGTCAACCGTCCACCCCTATGTTTGTTGTTTGCTAAAAGCCTCTTACAACAAATCTTGCTTTTCCTCTTTCGATTGAACCATTTCCTTTATACTTGGTTTTGAAAACCTATTTTGAGTCTATGATGTTTTCTTGACCTTTGAATGGTATTAATGTCCAAGTTTGATTGATATTAGAGCCTTGAATTATGCATCCATGACTTCTTTCCATTTTATCTTGATTAAATCTTCCTTGACATTTCCTGGTGTTTTGTCATCTTTACGAATCTTTGTTAATCCTATGTATGGTTCCTTAGGCTTGTAAATTGCAGTTTTGCTTATAGTCACCATCCAATGAGTGTTGGTGTTAGGTTGATTGCTTTTAGTTTCAGTTTGACTATTGTTCTCTACTGACTCTACTAATGTTGAGCCTTCTTCTTGACTTTCTCTTGATGTAGTAATAAAAGATTAACTAAGATTTCTTTCATTTCTTCCTAATGACTTGTAGTGTTGTTTTCTAGTTCAAGAGTATTATTGGCAGTGGTACCTATAAAGTAATATGGAAGCAAAATTGAATTAGGTTCAGTTAATTCTTTTAAAGAATTTTATGTATCAATGAAACGTTAATGAAAGATTCTCACTGAAAATCACATGTCTTGAGATGAAAATTCTCCCATGAGAGTTAATGCATTCATATCCTTTTTGAGAGTTACTGTAACCAAGAAAAACATACCTAGTTGTATGAAAACGGAGTTTGTTTTGATTGTATAGTATAAGAAAGGGATAACAGGAAAAACCAAAAGGTTTCAAGTTTCCATAGTCAGGTTCTTTCTTGTAAATCAGGGAGTATGCACTTTTGTT
The DNA here is from genome assembly GCA_036885675.1 of Vigna mungo. Lineage (NCBI taxonomy): Eukaryota > Viridiplantae > Streptophyta > Magnoliopsida > Fabales > Fabaceae > Vigna > Vigna mungo. The sequence continues at coordinate 34,797,475 of CP144697.1, forward strand.
TGGATTTATTAATGATGGCAGTCTATTGATTAGATAAACAATAGTTGAGAAGGCTTCCTACTAGTAATGTAGGGCCATTTTGGCTTGTGCTAACAGGGTTAGTCAAAGTTCAACAACATGTTCGTGCTTTCTCTCAGCTATGCCATTTTGTTGAGAGGTGTAGGGACAAGACATTATAAAAATAGTTCCTGATTCTGAGTCAATCCTTTGGACATGTTTAAATTCACCACCTCCATCACATGACTTTAATTTTTCTGTTAAATTGATTTTCAACCATAGCTTTGAAAAGAGTAAAGGCACGTATAGTTTATGATTTGTTTTTTAAAAGGGAAAATCTATGTGAACCTATTAAAATCATCAATAAAATGAACATAATATTTGAAATCAGATGGAGACAAAATTGGGACGGGACCCCAAACATCAATGTGAATTAAATCTAAACTTTCATTAACATGTGAGGAAGAGCTTTTGAAAGACAAAATATGCAATTTTCCAAATTGACAAGCTTCAAAGAATGTGAATGAGTCACTAGATGATGTTTTCACATTGCATTCCTTCAAGACCTTTTCCAAATTTTATTGTTGGGATGTCTAAGTTTTCTATGCCAATTTTCTTTAAAATACATGTAGACATAAGAGTCTTTATTGTCACATAGTTGATAACAACCATTTTTAAATTCCCCATCTAGAAGAGCCTTCCCTGTCAGTTTGTCCTTCACAAAGCAACAATTTTTATCAAACTCAACAAGAATATTGTTGTCAACAGTCAATTTTGAAATACTCAGCAAATTTTTGGTGATTTTTGGAACATAAAGAACATCATGTAGATGAAGATTATTCAATTTGGTTGATCTTGAGGCCATTACTTTTGATCTTTCACCATTATCAACAAGTAAAGAATTCGTACCATTATTTTCACCAAGTTCCTAAATTTTTTCACTTTGGCGAGTCACATGGTTGTTGGCTCCATTGTACAAATACCATTCATAATCTTGACCTTGAAAATGTGAAGCTAGGAATGTACTATGTGTTCCTTGTTTTTCACGTTTAACAAATTGAGTTTTCTTTGTATAAGACTTATCAAATCGATAAAACATTGTATAGTAGTGTAGTCAATCCTTCTACATACTTGTCATTGAAATTAGAGTCGACTCTCCAATCACCTTAGGATCCAAATTTGTTGCCTTTGGACTCCTTCATAGCAACAAAGTTTGCAAAGACATTTAGGTTAAGGCTACTGAAATTATTGAGTTGATCTAATATGCTTTCAAAGGTTAATAATGAAGTTTGCAATTCAACCACACTAATGTTAATTTGGTCAGACAACTTGACAACCACTAAATTGTAATTAGAATGCAAACCATTTAGTGTTTGAATCACTAAATTAGAGTTAGAGATTGGTGAACCTACCATCTTTAACTTGTCAACAAGATTTTTCATCTTGCCAAGATATTGCTTCATCTTCATGTCTCCTTTACGTGTGTTGTGAAATTCAGATTTTAGGTAGGTGATTCTAGATCTGGTGTATGCACCAACAAGGCTTTGAGCTTCATCCCAAAGTTGTTTGGATGTTTCACAATGAAGCAATTGAGTTGCAAGGTCAATTGACATATCAGTCATCCTAGAACGGTTTAATCCTTGGCTTGCCAATCCTCACAACTAGGATTAACTTTTGTTGTCGTGTTCTTTGCAATAATGAAATGGTGTGGACATTCTATAATCCCTAGTATATAACCATCATGTTTAAATCCTCTAATCCGTGGTAAGACTAGATATTTTCACAGTGGATAATTGTATCTGTCCGACTTGAGAGAAATGGTAGAAGATAGGTCATTTTTCTGATTGGCAGCAGATGACATGATGGTTGTGGTTATGGATCAAGAATTCTTTGCTTGGTAGCTATGATACCAAGATAGAAAATGGTATTAAATGTTTTAATTGATCATGTATTGTTTAAATACAAGTAATAATGTATAATCAAGATCCTATAATTATTGTGATATAGAGAAATACTTTTATAAATAAGATAATGAATAATTACAGTTATTACTGTATTATTATATTGTCAATTACCAAAATTAATAGTACTAAATGATAGAATATTTTATTATGTCTAACTAGAACTAATATAATTTATTATTGATGGAAAAAAATGAAGGACTCATAATCAATTGGAAGTCCGTCAAGGACAATAGGGAGTTGTTTGCATTCAAATATAGGATCACCAATCAAATGAAAAGAAGGCACCAACGCTTTGATGCGCGGAAGGAACTTGTTAAAACAATTATGAGAGATAATTCTCTCATTCATTCATTCATATTTTCCTTCTCAAATGAGGTACATTTATATAATATAAGCAATATTAACAGCTTATACTTAAAAATAGGAAACAACTTAAAAACAGAAAACAATTTTAAATATTTAAAACTTATTCCTAACTAAGTGCAACAATAATTTAAATTCAAATTCTATCTTCAACACTCCCCCTCACGTTGGCGCATGAATATCACTCGTGCCCAACTTGTTAATGACTTCTGCAAACACCCTTCCACGTCTAACACCATAGCCAAGAATCACCGTGGTCTGGACGTCCTAGGATCATACACAACATTAGTTTGAGGAGAGGGAGAGGAGTTAGCATCAGAAGAGGACTGGAGGTCTTTACGAAGAATCTCTCCACGAACTCGGTCAAAATCAGAATCCAAGCCACTACGAAAGATGTGAACGCACAGACGAGCCGTGGAAGAATGCATCTGGACTATTCACGGTGGTTTAAGAAGAAGACATACGATGATCAATTTCTTGAAATATGGAGAGTAGTTCGTTATAATAAGTAGAGAGGGGACGACTATGTTGTTTGGTGGAGAAAGATCGTTGGTTCAGTTCGAAGAGGCAAGTTTCATCGGATCCATCGTAGAATGTGCGGAGAGCTACATCCCAAATTTGATGGGCAGATTCAAGGTGGATAAACCACTGCATCAACGGGGGGCTCATGGAGTCAATAAGCCAGCTTTTCACCCGTTTATTTTCAGTGACCCAGTTATTATAGGTTGGGTCATCAATGGAGGGTTTCGTCACTGTGCCAATGAGAACCCCGATTTGTTTCGAGCTCCAATACGCATGTCCATTAGTTGGGACCAAAGAGGGTAGTTTGAGTCATCAAGAATAACAATGACAGGAAAGGAAGAATTGTCTTGCTGAATGATAATATTGGAGGACGGAGAAGAGGTGGTAAATGATGAGGAAGTGAAAATTAAACACACATGCCTAAATTGAGAATTTAGGGATTGAAAACAGTACAAAAGTGAATACAGGTGTTCTTAAAATTAAACACACAGGTTAAAGAAGAGATTTTAGGGGCTGCCGGTGATAAAATAAATTATATTTCCATTTTATGTAAGAAAATTGTGTCTAGCTCAAATGGTAAGTATAAAATGATTCAGTTGAAATCTTTTTTTCAAAATTTTATTAATATACTATAAGGTGATTGTTAATATTTTTTTTACTACTTTAAGAGAGTAAAATTTAAATTCAACTTAATTCTACAACATTCTATGTTTGTAACTTTTGAATTTAATTCAATCCCTACAAATATATTTTACCACAAATAAGTTTTATAATATAAAAAGAATTAATCATAAAACAAAAGTTAAAAGTTACAAGCATATTTGAAGTCAAAAGCTACATCATTATCATATGAAGAATAACCTTTTGCAACACACTATGAATAAACATTTACACCACAATTGACACAGGATCTAAAGAGTCCCTTGCTTCAAATTTGAAAGAGGAACACAAGAAAAATCTCAACAAGTGGCTACCTGCAAAAATTAAATAAAATTGATTCATTTAAATGAATAATAAAATACATGAGAGTAATTTATCATGTTTCTTTTAATAAATGATCAATTTGTTATTTGTTTACTGCACATTAATTTAAACTTTATTCTTAAGAGTTAAATATGATTTTAGTTTTTAAATATTATACAAAATTGAAATTTATCATTGTAAAAAACTTTACATTCTAGTATTCAAACAATGAATATAATCCTTTTAATCCAATTAGTTAATTTTTTTTTATTTGTTAAAAGAACTATATTTATTTATTTTTAAAGTTAAAAGACCAAAATATATTAAAATTTTGAATAAAATGAATTTCAATTTCCAATCAAAAGATATTTAATCCTATATCTTAATGTCATTGCTATAAATGTTTACTTCACCATCATGGTCAATGATTTAGTTGAGTAGTGTCTATCAAGTTTGAAATATACATTTATTTATGAATCGAGGATGAATAGAACAATATCTATATAGTAAAAAATCAACATTTCACAAAGAAGATATGATGAATATCTATATAGTAAAATCCAACATTTATTTATGAATCGAGGATGAATAGATCAATATTACGAATCTTTGTTGGAAAACGTTTTCCAATTTCTTAAATTTTTTAGAAAATCCTCCTAATTTTTCTTTCATGTAAGTAATTTGGTATTTTTTTTTTCCCATATATGGGATACTTAAGAATTGAAAGCATCAAGTTAGGATCAAATACAGGATTATAACCATACATCACGATAATCACATTTTCAGTTGATTTAAAACCTTTCCCATCATAACTATTTACTTATAAATCAAACAACTTAGTTAAACATCTTGCATGATTTTCCACACACATTACATTATAATCATGGCAATAGCAATGAGATAGACTTACGCATAATCATTAAAACATACCTGCTACCCAAGCTTTGAGCCATCGGCAGAAATTTGGCATATTCATCATAGCTGTATCTTAGGGTCGAATCTGTTCAAGAATCTTAGGTAAGCAATTCTCCAAGGTTTCCAAACTAGAATTGGCCCTATTAATCCCCAAAATCCTACGAAGAATCCTAGGCCCATGCTCATGTATAATGCTTCACAGAAATCAGAATCATTTCCATCCCCTCCTGCTGCTTCTTCTGGCTTTGCTGTTGTATGATCTCCAGGACAACTTTTGTTGAGTTGTTCACCACAAAGATCAATATTTCCTTCAAAATAAGAGGCATCAAAGGTCTGCAAATGTCTTCCCAATGGAATTCTTCCAGAAAGAGAGTTGTATGACAAGTCTAATCTTCCTAAGAAATCAAGTTGAGAAAGAGAAGAAGGAATTCTCCCATCCAAATGATTTCTTGACAAGTCAAGAGATTCAAGTGAACTTAAATTTCCAATATCAGAAGGAATTTCTCCACTCAAATTGTTTCGTGATAAATTTAAAGAAACCATCCCAAGAAAGTGCTCAATCTCTTTTGGTATTTCACCTGTTAAATTATTACTTGAGAGATCAATACTCTTAAGATTCAATTGGGGATCTCTGAACACCTGTTCAACACCTTTCCACATCCATGTTATGTCAAGCCTGTAGTCAAAAGATATGGAGGGACCGTAGATTTCGGTATAAGTAATATTGTACCCATATATAAGGCGTTGAGTTTCAGTTCTGTTGATGCTCTTTTCAGACATGGCTGTAAAATTCTTTAAGCAGGTTGGAATTGCTTTTGATAATTTATTCCTGGAGAGATTCAACAATTGAATATGTCTTAAATAACAAAGTTGAATAGGAAAATTTAATGAGAAATGATTTCCTTGCATGTTCAAGATTCTCAATTGCTGCATACTTTCTCCAATCCACGATGGTATTCCACCAGACAAATTATTTTCACTCACATCCAGCATAATTAAATTAGTGCAATTCTTCAAACTGGAATGCAGTCCACCTGTTAAATTATTCTTTCCTAAAACCAATGCTTTTAATTTAACAAGTTTTCCCATGGAGATGGGAATATTCCCAGACAACTTATTCTTGCTCAAATCAAGAAATAGTAATTGGTCTAAAGATTGCCAACAATCCGGAATTTGTCCCGTTATGTGATTGTTTGATAAATCTAATGTTGCCAAATTCGGAGCAACGATTTGGTTACATAAAAAAGAATGCAAATCAGAAATTGTATTATTAGAGAATAACAGGCCTGAAGCTTGTAGCAAAAAGGGTGGAAGTGTACCCTCAAATTGATTTGACTTCAGAATTATAGAGGGTCCATAAGGAAGCTTTAATGGTATATCAGGAATTGCACCATTGAGATTATTGTGAGACATGTTAACCATTCCAAATTTTGCAATTTGTTCCAAAACCATGCAGGTACAGAATCACTAAGCTCATTATCAGATATATCTAGCCACATTAACGAATTTTGTGTCTGGAGCCAACCAGGAAAACTCGGACCTAGCTTGCAAGATGCTAAACTCAATCTTGTTACTTGAAAAGGAGGAACCCAGCTAGAGAGAAATCTTAGAGACAATGTGTTGTATGATAAGGATAAGGTTTCTAATTTGGAAAAATTAGAAAGATGAGACTCAGTGACATCGCCTTCTAAAAAATTTCCCTCCAAGTTTAAATACTCCAACACGGATAACAGTCTAATGCTTTCAGGTATCTTGCCAGTAATTTGGTTATAAGATAAATCCAAATTCTGAATTACGTGTCTGTTGCACCATGAAGAATTTTGAAAGAAATGAGAAATTTCCCCGTTGAACTTGTTATTTGAAAGGTATAAGCTCTGTAATTTGCACATGTTTCCAAAGAAAGACGGAATCCTACCTTGTAGTCTGTTCCAGGAGGCTTGAAAATATTCAAGAGAGTTCATTACTTCTCCAAATTCATCTGGAATGGGACCTTCTAACAGGTTGTCATTAAGGTCAAGGGTCAGAAGATTCGTGGTGCAATTCAGAACCCAGTAAAACACATTAGATGATTTGAATAGATTTGAGTACAGATCAAGTATGACAAGAGAAGATGAAAAATTAATTGTGGAAGCAGAGGAAATAGGAAAACTTTGATCTGTAAGACTGCAGTTATACAGAAGAAGCTTTCGTAGATTGGAGCCAAAATTAAAATTTCCTTGAAATACTGATGATGTTAGATTATTCCACGAGAGATCAAGTATATTAAGAGATGGAAAATTTGGTGAAAGAAAAGATGACAATTCAATGTCATTTTTCCTAAGATAAAGCTCTTGTAGATGAAGGCTAAAATTGAATAACAGTTGAAAAGTTGAGGAAGTTAGCACATTAGAAGACAAATCAAGGACAGTAAGAGAAGTTGAAAAGTTGGAATGAGAATGAAACAAAGTTTTGATATTAGTATCTGAAAGAGAACAATCAACAAGCCTCAACTCTAATAAGTTTGGAATGAGCTCACTGATAGCTGGTAGCCACCGGCGCGAGGAGCTGAGATTATGCAATGAGCTCAACTCAAGACTTGTTAAAGAATGGAGATTAGACAACCACAGTGAATCCTCAGCTTCTATATCAAAATCACCACCTAGCCGAAGGGTTTGTAAATTAGGAAGATTCCCATTCCGGAAAGGGATAGCTCCAGAAAGAGTGTTACTTGCAAGATTAAGATATTGTAGCCGCTTGAGATTCCTAAGTTGAAATGGGATTTCTCCTGATAGAGAATTCCCTCCAAGATCAAGATATTGCAGCCGCTTGAGATTCCCAAGTTGAAATGGGATTTTTCCTGATAGAGAATTCCGTCCAAGATCAAGATATTGTAACTGTTTAAGATTCCCAATCTGAAAGGGAACTGGTCCAAGAAGACTATTTGTTCCAAGGTCTAGATACTTTAGTAGTGAAAGATTTCCAAGTTGGAAAGGAATCCTCCCACTCAATGAAGAAAATGAGAGGTTGAGATATCGTAAGTTGGTGAAAGAGCCAATGGCTTGTGGGTTGTGAATCCACATAAAATCATTATTGCTGAGGTCTAGATGTTGAATGTATTGCAACTGAATCAATGAAGTGAAATTGATTGCACCTTCCAAATATTGTGTATCCAGACAACGAAGATCAAGTAGATGTACGTTACCAGTTTCATGGTTGCATTGAATGCCTTTCCACTTGCAGCAATCTGTATTATTTTGATGATCAGTCCATGTAGACAGTATGCCATAGTCATCTATGAGGCTTTGTTTGAAGTTGAGGAGTGCTTGTCTCTCCTTCTCTCTGCACTTTGCTTCAGCACTTACGATTGACCTTGTGAATCCCAAAGCAAATTCTGTTGCATGGAATAAATGCAGAAGAGCACATAATGTTGTCAGAAAGTAACGTCTCATTATAGCTAGCTCAAAGGAAAATCTTGACCGAAGACAAGATAACGCCAATGCAAGAGAGAATAATAATCTGAGTTTTTCTTGTGGTGATGTTAAGAAAACTTGAATGCAAAATTATTTATATTGACGATTGTATAGCTAAGGGTGAAGACAACCAGACAAAAAAGTATGGAGAGTGAATTCATGGCATTAAAAATAGTAATTAAAAAATATTAAAGAAAAAGATTTCATAATTTGAAACACAATGTTGCTTTTTGCATTCAAACATTACATACATTTGCACAACATTTTTTTTCCTTAAATATGGTATCGCGTGGTTCATTCACATAGTAATCTTTGTTCTATTCATTTAACATACATTAGGGTGTCTCACAGGAATATAAATGTATCATGCTTATCACATGGTATGTATAGTATTTCACAAAATAAAGTGGAGTTTGGGGACATAGCACTTCTCTCAGTGGTGAAAAATTAATATTTAAACCTATCCTCAAAGTAGGAAACTCACCTTTACCCTATTCTATTCTTACTTTTTCCATTAGTCTACAATTATCTTGATTTTCATCTCTCAAAACGTTGAAATGTGTCATTTTTTTTTTATCATGTGACACTTGTTGATGACTTTATATGTGAATGTCTAAATTACAACGTGTACATGTCTACACAAACGTCAATATAAATTGCCTTTGTTTTGTTTCCCATGAGATATTTCTTTCACTTTTCTTTATTCATATTTTAACATATAATTCACGCTAAGCTGTTTTTAATGGTACGCTTTCAATTATTCAACCACCAGTAAACAAAGGCATGCTTTAAACAGTGGATTACGAAAAGCAAATACAAAAAAGATAATTGATATGACATATTATGAAGTAAATGTTTCTAGTTTTTCTTTCCAGTTTCTTCTATTTTTGTCTTTAAATGATAATCATAACTGATTTTCATCGTGAAAAAGTATTTAGGATATTAAAAAAGTGATCATTGTAAGAAAAATAAATATTTAGTGTTAGTAAAAAGTACATGTTAATAATTAAAACTAATAATTAGTCAAATTTGTGTTACATGAAGGAATTCTAAATCATGAATATTAACTCATTAATGTCAGATTTTTTAAAACCGAATCCGGATAAATTAACATTAATTCATTACTAAATTTTAAATTAATTTTGACTATCCACACTAGTGCAACTTACAGAAAAGGGTTTTGCGGACGACACTGATTCACAAACTGAAACATATTAAGACGGGGGAGGGGGTATTTTCAAATCGGATCAGAACCGAACAAAAAAATGGAAGATTTTTCGGTTATAAAGAAAACCGAAAAAAATTTTAAAAAAATAATTTCTGGTTTTTGGCATCTGTTCTCACAGCAACCATTGTCAAAATATTTTTAAAATATTTTTTTAATGCAAAGGTTCAATTTTATTTAAAATATTTTTTTAATGTAAAGGTTTATGGTCACAGTTTGATCAAGAATAGAGGCCATTGAGTCTTTTCTGTCACAAATTTTCCCACAACTACTGTCTATGTTTTTTTTCTTTTTAATATGTGATTATGTTTATATAACACACTAGTGCAAAAACGCTGCTTAATGTCGGTTATATTGGACTTTTAACGTCTATTATGGAACTGACATGTATTTGAGTGATGTTAATGAAACATCAGTCAGGTTACCACCGACGTCTATATAGACGTCAGTTGTGTACAGAACCGATGTCTAAATAGACGTCGGTCATAGACACAATAGACGTTTACGTAGACGTCTGGCGTGAACATACGAGACTCTATATGCCCGACTTATTTACGAACTTACCACCAGTCATCATGTTACGTTAGGGGACCCATTAACTGACGTCTATAGGATGACGTTAAACAACATTTTTGTACTAGTGATAACATCTCAAAAATCACAAAAAAAAAACCTACATAATATATAAAATATGTACATCACAAATAGAAACCATGATATATTTTTCAATAAAATAGAGAATTATAACCTTATATATTTCACATAAACACAATGTTTTCATATTCTAATTTACATAACATTATAACTAACAATTACATACTATTGTACGAATATATTATATATTCTACAACCACTTTCATTATGAAATTAATGGACAAGTAAGGAAAAGGAACATGGGTCTTGAATCTCTTCATAGAACACAATGAATTCAATTAGTATATATGATTTTCAAATGATGAAGATATTTTTTTTATTAAATAAAAATATTATCGTTTCTCAGCCAATTGTAATATATGCACGAATAATTGTTGTCATCTAATTCATTACATTGTAACAACACTCATATGAGTTGGTTTGTCTATTACACTACAATATATCATCGCAATAATAATTAATTAACAAAGATAGTTGGAATAAAACAATTATAAAAAAGTATGAACCAAAATATCAAACTTTGAAGGTCAACCATCCAAGCTTTTTAGCATTAGTAGTTGATTTCCCTAACAATATCATATGTACTGCAATTGAACAATGAAAAAAAGAATGATTTAGGATGCACTTATATAACAAATAAAGTTCATAACATTGAGGTTCTTACCAATATACTACTTGTTTGAAATTTTGGGAGGAGACTTGTGCAATGAACAAAACAACACAACAATGTTGTTCAGTACAAAAACCATAAGTAGTTGCCAATGTTGCCTGAAATAGATAATAACTTAAATATTTTGTCTTAAAATCATAGATGAAACTTTCATGTTAACAAACTACACTTACCTAGCAAAATAAGGAACAAAATATGTCTCATTCCCCCCGTCCAAAGCAGTCGCTCACGTATGTTTAGATGTCACCAAATTTATTACTTTCATGACTGAGTTGGGGGTCAACAAACTCATTAACATCATTGAACCCCAAATTGTTACTGGCACCAAACATACACCTAAAAACAAAGAAATTATGTCATATAAGTAACTAGACAAATCAATTTTATATAAAGATTGGTTCATAAACTTACATTATTCACAACTGAATGAGATAATATTCTACTCGTCTTTCCCCTACGCAAGCTCCATGGCATCATCCCTATACAAGAATAATGGGATGTCAGAGTCTCTACCAAATACAATAGAATCCCATGTAACTGTCATCAGCTCTTCTGCAATAATCTCATAAGAATTTGAATCTTTTAAAATCCCTAATTTAAACCAGAACATGAATTTTTTTATGCTCCATCAATTGTCATTTCTCTTATTGTCTCATATTGTTGTCCTTCACAATGGCTTTGTGTGCTTCTAAAACAGAGATCACCTTATTAGTTTTGTTTAATATATACAGATGTGCTTGCAACACTTGTTCACGATCTTTGGTCAGCATATTAACACCTCATATGCTTTTACTTATAGAACATATGTTCAACCATTATCTCTAAGGAACTTTTATCGAATTTTCTTTAGTGATGTAATTTGAAGAAAAGAAACACGATACTTTCTTCAGCAATATAACTTTCAATCGTTGAAGCTTCTACCGATATTGATTTTGGATGTACCCTTTCAAACTCCTCATATAATGTTCAATAAGATACATCCATCTTAAGTATACTAGTCTACAACACTTGATTTCTCTGACCAAATGAACATGCAAATGTACCATGATGTCAAAAAAAGATAGAGGGAAAAATATCTCCAGCTGACACAAGATGATAACAATCTCGCCTTGAAATTCATCTAACTTTACTACAAATTGACGAGAAAAATAAGTACACACGAGTTATAGTATGCCTAACATTTTTGGGCAACATTTCCTGAATAACCACTAATAACAATTGTTGCATTAAGATGTGACAATCCTGATACTTCATGCAAACATGCTTTAAGTTCTACATCAACACTAAACTCTGAATATTTGAATAGTATCCTTGTGGTACCTTGACACACTTTAGACAAAGGCTAAAACTTATCTTCTCTTATTTGTACATTGTGTAACATGCGAGTGGCAAATAAGTATGTTTACCAACCTCTCTTGGTGTCAAGTCTTCTAAGTTCTTCATGTCAACCATATTCAAACGAGCATTGGCTCCATCTTTTGTCTTTCACTAAATGTTGAGAAATATATCAATCAAGTTATCATAGACATTCTTCTCTATATGGATTACATATATGTGATGTCTAATCTCTAACTTTGATCAATCAAGGGCTCCTTACAAATGACTTCTTCGATGTTTTCCGAAATGCATGATGTACTTTTTAAATTTTTCTCATGAATTTGAAGGATAATCATTGGGCATCGTCATTCTCTTTATGTCCATTGAATTATTTTTTTAATCTTCTATATGGATGATTAAATTGTAAAAGTATTCGATGATGCATCTACTACAAAAAATATTAATATTAACGACAATATTTTATCCATCGGTAAATTTTCATCACCGACGAATTTATCAACAGATTTTGAATTATTTTTACCGACGAGCAAAAGCCTTCGGTAAATCCGTCGGTAAATGACATACACATTACCGTCGGTAAAGAGAGCGGGAAATTTCCTGCCCATTATTTCACTTAACGACTTTACTGACGGATTTACCGAAGGCTCGTGTCCGTCGGTAAAAGAAGCGGAAATTTTCTCGCCCAAATTTCGTCTCTAGTGTTTATGTGGTAAAGATGACGCTCATTTCTCCTTCTCATTTTTCCTTACCATCTCAGTGTCACACTTCTTCCCACCAGTAGTGTCACCCTCCAATCTTTGGTCACCGAAACTTCTTACCACCACTAATTTCTCCTTCTCATTTTTTCTTATCATCTCATAGTATCATCACTGGTGCTCTTCACCATCGCGGGCTCGCCACTGTTACAACCTACCATTTTCTGTATTTCAGCCTTTTCGAGGAGCTCAACTTTTCCAGTGAGCTCAACTTTTCTGGCGATTCCAGTGTGCGATTAGGAACATCACCGGTCCTGATACATCTTCTTTCTCTTACAGATCTGAGAATTAAACTCTCCATGATTCCCTATGATTTTAACTATTGAAAATAAATTGGTTATTTGATTGTTTGGAAATGAATTGGTTATTGGCATGATGCTCTTTTGGTGGTAGAGTTGGTAGAGTTCGTGAAAACGAAAAAAAAAATGACACAAAGGGAGGAAGGAAGAGGAAGAAGATGAACCAGGTCGCGATATTTACCGACGGATTTACTGACAGCCAAAAGCCTTCGGTAATTACCGGCGGTCGTAAGCCTTCGGCAATTACCGACGGACCTTTCCTTCAGTAATTACCGAAGGATTTATCGACGACCAAAAGCCTTCGGGAAATTTTACCGACAACGTTTTTACAGACGAACTATTGACCGTCGGTAAGCCGTCAGTAAAGTACAATTACCGACGGATTTTATACATTACCGACACAGAAAGGAGTTTTTGCATCAGTGAACATCATCTTATACACATGTGTTATGACAACATCGTGAATCATGTCCTCTATTTTGTCTTATTCCAGTCGATCTTCCATGGTGGATTCAAATATATATTCCGTTTGGGAGACAGTTGTGGAGGCCGTTAGAAAGTCTATTAATTCGCTTTGTCATGTCTATGTTGTATAACATCAGAGGAACCATCATAGATAAGATGTTTCCTACTTTCGGTTGTGCTCAACTTTCTTCCATTCAAATAGTTCAACTTTCGGTTGCGCTAAACTTCAGTTTATAATCACTTATACCCTCATTACGTTGCACAAATTATATAAATTCTTCTAATCCTTTCTCATACTCAATACTGATGTGTGGTGAATTAATCCAATCTCGATCCACACACACACACACACACACACACACATATATATATATATATAGTGAAATTTTTTACACAATTTTAATAATCTTAATGATCACTTTAATCGCTTTTGTATTCAAAATTTGACCCTATCCCATTCCAGAAGATTCACTTTCTTTAGTTTATTGAACATATAAATTTTAAACAACATATCTAAAATTTCATGAAATTTTGCCAACATTTCGCATTAGTCTTCATGTTACATGCAATGAAAGTGATTAAAAACCATAATCAAATATGCACCCGGATATTAATATAACACAATTGCAACATGAATTTTAAGACATGTATATTAAAATTTATATGTTAATAAACTATGAAAAAGTGATTACTCTTCTTAAATTGTCCAACCGATCGATTCAAAATTAAATACTATAAAAGTTAGAAATGGCTCCAAAGAAAAAAAGGTCTATGCCATTGGTTTTCTGAACAACCGAGGCTATAGGAGCACTTTAGAATCTAAGCAATATGAAGTTCATTATGCAAGGTGCAAAGTCAGAACCCTATGACATCGATTTTAAGGAGAATCTAAGCCATAGATCCTTATCAGTGTATATTGAGTTGAAAATTTTAAATTTGTTCTTTTGTGACCCACCTTTAAGCTTTGTTTTTTTATTAACCGATGTCAAAAGGAAAACCTGAATATTTTTATAACTAAGGTATATATATTTCAAATAATTGTAAAAATGTCATTGTGCCATTTTATGCTTAGTTTTCGTTGAAACCGAAGTCTAATAAGTAAGTTAGAAGTCATATTTTATACTATTGTCATATTTTATCTCACACACAAAAATTGTAACATATATAAACAAAATTAACATAAACTTATATTATATTAGTATTCGCCTAATCCATGTAAACTTAATAAATGATAAATAAATAAAACTAATACTAATATAATGGATGTTAACTTAAATAAATATAAATATTAAAAATAATTAAGATTAATGTCAAATATACCAAACTAACCATATTTATTTTTAATACTTATGTTAGTTTCAATGATTCAGTGGTACCTACAAATATTTTTACTTATTAATAATAATTAGCGTTGGGCTAGGTCTTATTAGTATCCAACATTAAGCCAACTTTATTAGTGTTGGTTTACGATATTAATTTGACACTAAAACAAATATTTATTTATTAAAAAAAATTAAAATAGCTTGCATCAATTTAGAGTTCATTAATTGGACTCTATAAATGTCTAACATTAAGGAAATGATAAATTAAGCAAATGATACTACTAGATAACTAAATCATTTAAATGTAATTTTACCTTTTTTTTTATTTTTTAAAATAATCCCTGCTGTCACATTCAAATAGGCCAAATTGACTCTAATACCATTGCAATTAGGCCAACAGTATTTTTTTTTAAAACTAATTTGATACCTTTTCGTAATGAATTAATGTCAAATAATTTCTGAGTTATTCTTCTAACGTGTTGAAATTTAAAATGAGCCATTGAAGAATAAGATAAATTATTCATGTTAATTAATTTGTCGTATCATATTTTTCTTTTTATTTTATTTTTCATAGTTTTCAACTTCTTCTTCAAAGTTTTGTAAAGGCGCAACCTTTTTTTTCCTTGCTCTCATTTTAAATTTTAGTAAAACACATTTATTTTCTTTTTTTTACCTACAAGTATAAAAATAGCTTTTAATGACAACTTATTATGTTGGTTATAATTTATTTAACATAATAAGTGACGATTTGGCATAATTGTTAATACCCTAAGACTTTCATATTTGTAACAGCCATGAAAAGTGGGAGCAATGAAAACTTTTAATTAAATTAGAAGACTTATTATATTGATTATAACTAAAATCGACATAAAAGATAGAAGATGGTCGTTCTAAGGATCATTCTAACTCTTGTTAATGGTCAATTTTGCTTTCGCTTGAGGTCGTTCTCGTTCTCTGGTGGCTACGCTTGTATAGGCCACTCTTGCCAGTGGTTGCTCTCTCACTCTTAGACATTGTGGTCGCTCTTGTAACTCTCTCGGTCTCAGACGTTGTGTTTAGGGCTCTTCCAACCTCTTCCTTGATTTCTTTTCCTTCGTTTTCCCTCTCTCTTTAGGTCTATATATTCCCTCCTTAGGGTTTCCCTCTTCCTTCTTTCTAGTTCAACCACATCAACCCATAAAACAACTATGTCTATTACTTCACTGTTGTCCAAAGGTACACATGTAATCCCCACCGAGTTAGATTTTTTATTCTTACATAAATTCAAATTCTCTGGATTTTCTTACCAATTATTTATTATCTTCTATATCTTCTTACAAGGGAAAAGAATAATATCATTGGGACTAAATTATAAGTTTTTATAGTAGCATAAACTATAATATAACTAAAGTTTTCTCATTATAGGAGTACAAAGTTATAAAATAAATTCTATTTTTTAATTTGACATTCTAGTTTCTGATTCTTTTTCCTATAAATTCATTATAAGAAAAAACGCTATTACCTACAAACAAAATTCATAGGTAAGGTTTAAAATCTATAAATAATGGAGTGTTACCTACAATACACGGGAATGTCGTAGATAAATTATATACGAATTTTTTCATAAATAATTATATACAAATTTATTCTTAACTAATTGTATACAAAACTTTTTTAGATAATTATATTCAGATTTATACATAGCATCCATAGATAATTATATTCAGATTTATATATAAGTAATATCTGTATGTAACTACGTATATGTAACTACGTACGGATAAATCCGTATGTAACTTGTTTTGCAAATTTGATTAAATTGATTTTTTTTCTTAATTGTAGGATTAATAAGAAATCTTGAACAATAAAATTTTCCATAAAATTTTAAATAATTATTACAAGAATACAAATTTAAAAAAATGTATAATATATAATTGTGCTTAAAACAAACAAATTAAAGCATGAAAATTTTATTGAATAACACTACAAATACAACTTTTATATAACAAACTCTTAAACAAATACATTAGTTACAAAAAATAACAAACATTTTACAATGTATTTTCTATACAACAACAATTTTAATATATAATTATAATAAACAAACTTAAGAATTGGCACTATATCAAAACCATTTACAATGAAAGTGATAAAAGGTTTTCGAAACTCAACCAACTCCAATATATGTGTATTAGAGACCGACGTCATTATCATCATCCCTGTAATCTGAATAAGATTTTTCATCGTTGAATACTAAAAAAGAACATTTGTCTAAGTTTTATCGAGTTGAGCTGATGTATGAGTAATAATCTTCACTCAAATCATTTTGTTCATCCTATTGAATCATTAAAAGTTTATGTCAGAACAAAATAAAAATGAATCAAGATCTACAAAGGCATTTTAAAACCTCTAATACAATGGACAAAAATGAATGTATTCTGTGCATCTTGTAAAAATTTAAAGCATTATTATAAGATAGTCATGAAAGGAAGTGACTAAACTATCTGTTTGATTTCAAGATGAAAGTAGGATTGAAACATTGAATTAGGCATATTGTTGGAAGTATCACATCAACTAGAGATAAGGCCAATTTATATTATATAAGTGAGGTGCAAACCTCACATTATAAGCAAGTTTTGTGGGGATGAGTTAGGCTTAAACTCATTTTCTAATATGGTATCAAAGCCAGATTGGAACCTATCCTAGCGATATCTATTCTTTCTTGGACATTTCTATTTCCACTTGTTGTCAGATCACTATTGGACCACCAATTTCTACTATCACATACGAGACGTCTATAGGGGACGAGATGTCTATAGGGGGTGTGTTGGAAGTCCTCTATCGACTAGAAATAAAACCAAACTATAATATATATATATAAGTAAGGTGCAAACCTCACCTTATAGACCGATTTATATATTTAAAGTCACGTGCTATATAAAAAAACTTAAGTGGAGGCAATGGGTCAAACATTCCCTTGTATATATTTTTTAAT
Organism: Vigna mungo; assembly: GCA_036885675.1. Taxonomy (NCBI): domain Eukaryota; kingdom Viridiplantae; phylum Streptophyta; class Magnoliopsida; order Fabales; family Fabaceae; genus Vigna; species Vigna mungo. The sequence goes on from CP144697.1 coordinate 34,815,350, forward strand.
CAAACTTATTCTTAAGAAAAATCAGACGATATTATCTAAGTTAGTGAATAAAGTTGTCTTCATAAGAATTGAATCTTTGGCAACGTATTAAAAAAAGTTGCCACTCATTGACTTCAAGGAACTGATTACTGGAAGCATGGACAGATCAAGGTTGATGGTATGTTAAGGTTGAGGGCTAGGCAAGGAGAAAAAGAATGAAACCCTTAGAATCTCCCTTAATATGAAGCCTTTGAATGCTCGAAAGTTTTTCATCAATCTTATAAAACCTCAAGGCACACCACTTGCCAATTATAAACCATATTTGTAAGTTTATTGAGTAAATACTATTCGAAGGGAATGAGAGGCTTCTCATGTTTCTCATGCTGTTGTTCTCCTCCTTTTGGAGTTCGGATTTGCAAGGCCATCTCCATCTTTATTAAATCCACTGTTTATTTTCCTCGAAGAATAATATTTTATTTTTATTTAATTAAATAATATAACAAAAATATAAAATATTTTTATTTAATTTTAATAAGAAATATGTATTAAAAGAATTATAAGAGGATTCAAAGAATGTTCTAGTGGAGTGAAAAGATACTCTTCTATCTTTCTTACAAGGTTTAAAAAGAAAAAAGAAATTTTAAATTATTATTTATGACGTGACGAATTTAACGCAAGTGATAAAGTTAATAAGATTATTTTATTCTACTCTATTAAATTATATTTTTACCAATTACCTTGAGGATTTCTCTTTACAAACTAAGCGTTAAAATCATAATTCAATCGGAATCAAAGTGAAGAACTAGAATTCATAACGAGGGAAATGTAATCATTACGATTTACATGACAAATAAAGGGAGGACAATTTTTTTTCGTATATTATTGTATCAGGTGACGTCTTCTTATTAGTTCCATTATTATTTTGTTTAGTATATTAGTGAAACTAGTAGAGGTCGGTTGACTTTTTGATCGTTTAATCTTTTTTGAGAACGCAATCCTCCTATGGGTTGTGAACTTGTAAAAGACACTCTAACGCTTCAGTTAGATATGTTTTATCAAAAGGTCTATATTTTATTATGATAGATCAAAGTTATTTTACCTGAACGCTAATAGTATATTTTATAAGACTTATGGTAGTCAAGCATTTAATTAGTCATTAAACCAGACAATGGAATTCAATAATACCTCTTAATAGTCCATTAATGTCATATTATTGTGCAATATGACTTGACAATCACTCATAAATAGCATATATTCGTATTTAATATCGCCATTAAACATATTAATTGGCTATTAATGATTTTTATCTTTTCTGATTAATGTTTGTCTGACCACCGGTCGGTTGCCTGTTTTGGCTCCGGACTCTCCTCAGCCGATCGGTCACTAGGGTACAGTACATTAAGCCCCTCAAGCCTCGAGCAACTGTTTTACAGGTGCGAAGGAGTTTAAATATGTCAGACGAGAATGAGAGTTCACAACGAGCGTTCCCCATTGCTCGATTTTTGCCTTCAACTTTTTGGTTGACGAGAGGGATTTACCTCTCGGTTTTTCCTTCGAGAGGGATTTACCTCTTGGCCGAGAGGGATTTACTGCTCGGTCTTTGTCTTCAACCTTTTGGTTAACGAGAGGGATTTACCTCTCGGTTTTTTCTTCGAGAGGGATTTACCTCTCGACCGAAAGAGATTTACCGCTCGGTCTTTGTTTTCAACCTTCTGGTTGACGACAGGGATTTACCTCTCGGTTTTTTATTCAACGAGAGGGATTTACCGCTCGGTCTTCTTCATTAAAGTTCCCTGGGAACCTCTTGGTTGAATTTTTACCTCCAATAAGTGAGCATGAATTGCTTTATTTATTTCATAACATAAGCACAAAAGAACAATAAAAGTCTAAATCAAAGGAAATTGAATTTAAACATAAGATTAATAAAATTTTGTATGCCTCTCCTCAATTGATAACTCCTCAAACCGATCGTTCACGATGGCGACTGGGACTATGACTATAGCTCCGCCTTTGTTTGTCCTTCCTATAGGTCCGTTTGGGACTTCTCTGCAAATATCCCTCCCTGGGGAGGTTTCCTCTTCCTTTTTTTATATACTTTCGTAGATGTCCTGCCTGGATGAAATTTTATATTTCATTCTTTAGTGTAACGCATTCTTATGTAGTATGCCCATGGTTCTGATGGAATGACAACTCTTTCTTTCGTCTACGTTTTTTGGAGATGGTTTCCTTTGGAGTGTCAGAAGTTCAGCATTTAGGGCTTCTTCGATAACTTTTGCCTTAGGTGCATTGAGGGTTGTAAAATGGTCAAATTTAAATGTCTGGGGGATTTCCCCACTTTTATCATTATTGTCGAACGGTTGTTTGTTGTCCTTTCTACCTCCACCTACATCAACTTCTTGTTGTCGTTTTCTTTGTGAGATTCGCATATCCTCCATATGTATGAATTCAACCAGTCTTTCTTGGAGCTTGTCCATAGTTTTTGGTGGGCGAGTATACAACTTTTCAGCAAAGTACCATGGCCTTTAAGCATGAAGGCAAGTTGTTGATGATGAAAGAATGATTAACATTTTTTACTTGTCGAGCGGTTTCAGGAAAGTCTCTCCTTTTTCCTGCTTAGTATTCACCAATTCTGTCGGTGTTATTTCTTGCTTCCGGTTGGAGGAGTATTGCCTTCTAAAGAGGGTTTCCACAGTGGCGAAGCAATCTATTGAATTTGGAGGGAGCGCATTATACCACTCCAACGCCTCGTCCTTGAGTGACTTAGAGGAAGCTCTACAAATGACTGGATCGTTGTCCGTGTAAAACGACATTGCGTTGCTAAAGATCCTAAGATGATTGTCGGGGTCCGCCGAGCCATCATACTTTTCTAACACAGGGGGACTCTTTTCTGTAATTGGAGTTTGCATAATAGTCATCGTAAAGGGGAGTAAGTTGGTGGGCCGAACGGTTTGCAGAGGGACCGGTTGTTCTCTTTCATTGCAGTTTGGATTACCATGCTGGTTACCGCTCGGGTTAGCGTGCTGGTTTCCGTTCGGGTTAGTACGTTAGGATGCCTAGCGATCATGATTTTCATTCTCGCGGTGCTGATTTCGGTGTACAGTAGACGTCGAGTGCTGAGCAGACTGGTCATGACGATCCAACTCTGCCCTTAAAGCCGCAATTTCCTCGGCATGCTTTTGCTGCATTTCTCGTTGCGCTTGCGCATGCACTTGTATGATTCGTGCTTGCTCCTGTAATTGTGCTTGCATATGTGCCATGAAATCCCTGGTACTCTACTGCTCTTCCCTACTCCTTGTTGTCACCATTTCAGCCTTCCTTGGGAAGTAGCTATGTGTAGTTTGAGCGTTCGTCTTGGTTCCTTGTGTTTTCAATGGGATGCTGCTTCGGGCCTCACGGTGGGCGCCAAAATGTTTCGGTGCAACTAGTCGAGGGTCGGTTGACCTTCCTTCTCTGCTTTCTTTCGATCTTTTAATGCTTTCTAAGAACGCAATCCTCCGATGGGTGGTGGACCTGCAAAAGACACTTTGAGGCTCAAGTCAGATATGTTTTATCAAGAGGTCTATATTTTATTAGGATAGATCAAAGTTATTCTACCTGAACGCCAATAGTATATTTTAGGATTAAATATGTTTTTCGTCCATGAACAATCATTTGATTTTGGTTTTAGTCCTTACTCGAAACATCAACGGTTTTTAGTCCTCCTTATTTTGAAACTCTTACTTTTAGTCCTTAAAATTGGATGGCGTTAATTTTTTGTGATGTGGCAAAGGGCGATGGTTTGTTCAATGCCAGCTTCCCTTTTCGCTGGCTGCCACGTAGGTTTTGAATTAAAAAATTAAATTAAAAGAGTGAAAGTTCAATTATAGAAAGGGCAAAACTGGGAATTCTTATTATCAAAAAGCCCTATTCTCTCAACAATTGTGAAAATGAAATTGGGGAAATCTGAGTTTTAGGGTTCATTTTTCGTCAGTCATGGCTACACTCACTAATGATCTACTATTCAAATCCCTGTCTTTTTTTTTCCCACACCCAAAGCTTCTTCCTCTTCTTTCTCATGCCTCTACTATACCTTTTCTACCCAAAATTTCCTCCTCACGGATATCAATCACCCCCAACTATAATCGGACATCGTTAATCTCCAGAGCCACGGCGGCTCCAAGTGCCAAGAAAGCAGAAAAGAAAGAGGGAGTTCAGCGAGTCCACAACATCCAGGAGTTTGATTCGGGCTCGAGTGACACGAACACCCTAGTACCTGAGAATTTCGCCGATGAGTTCCCCCTTGCTAGAACCGACGTACCTGCCCTCGATGTTGTCGTCTTTGAATCAGAGAAAAGTGGGGACCTGTACTACTTCCATGTCCCTCAACAACTACATGCAACTTTTGTTCTCATCCCGTTCATCCGTGCAAACACCACCGAGTCCATTTTCCTAGACAGCTTCACCACCGTTCTCTCTATTTTATGAAAAGAGAGAATAAGTAACCATTCATGTTGAGAGAATAAGGCTTTCTAATAATAAGAATTCCTAGTTTTTCCTTTTCTATAATTGAATTTTCCCTCTTTTAATTTAATTTTTTAATTCAAAACCTACGTGGCAGTTAGTGAAGATGGAAGCTGGTATTGAACAAACCATCGTCGTTTGCCACATAACAAAAAAATTTAACGCCGTCCAATTTTAAGGACTAAAAGTTAGAGTTTCAAAACAAGGAAGACTAAAAACCGTTGATGTTTCGAGTAGTAGAGCTGTCAAAATGGGTCACAACCCGCGGGTCAACCCGGCCCGTCACGGGTTTGGGCCGGGTTGGGTTTGAAAAATACAACTCACCTATATGCGGGTCAGATTTCAACCCGGCTCATTTAGACCCGACTCATGCGGGTTGAACTCGTGGTGAGCCGGGTTGGCCCACCAACCCACCTACCTAATTTTATTTTTTTAATTTATTATTTTATTTATGAAACCCTAAAAAATAAAATACTCTCTTCACTTACCGTGTATACCAAAAAAATAACATTTGCTCTCACAAATCACTCTCACGGTACTTGCTCTAATTTGACGGTGCTCTCACTCTCACTTCACTGAAATTCTTCAAGGAGCAGGTAAAACACCCTTCCTTTTTTCTTCTATTTTCTCCAAATTTTTGTTTTTACACTTCTCTTTCTTTTTTTTAAAAAACCCTATAATGACAAAAATAGGGGTTTGCGGATTTGTTTTTTGTTGTGGGGGATTTGAAGACATTGAATGATTTTTTTTTCCTGTTCTGACATGCTTATATCAGAGTTTGTTCATTTTATTTAAACAATTTGATTATACATTATCTGACCAAGCTGCTTCTGATATCTTTGAATTTGGAAAATTATGTTACAGATTAAACTATTAATTTTTTGTTGATGTTGTTGAGTACTGGTTCTTTTTTTATATCTTTGAAATTGGATTATATTGTACTTTTTATTATTATTTCGAATTGTCTCTAACATAATTTTTTTGGAATGAAATTTGTTTAAATTTAAATTACAGAAAGTTTATATTTTTTAATTTAAAAAAATGTAATTAAATGGGCTAGTGAGCCAACCCGTTTACCCACCAACCCGTGGTGGGTCGGGCCGGGTTCAAGTTTTTCTGGCTCGCTAATAAATGAGTCGGGTTGGGTTGGCTCACTAAGTGACCAACCCGTGGTGGGCCGAGCCGGGTCGGGCCGGGTTACCCGTTTTGACAGCTCTATCGAGTAGGGACTAAAACCAAAATCGAGTGATAGTTTAGGGACTAAAAATATATTTAACCCTATATTTTATAAGGCTTGTGGTAGTCAAGCACATTGATTAGTCATTAAATAAGACAATCGAATTCAATAATACCTATTAATAGTCCATTAATGTCATATTATTGTGCAATATGACCTGTCAACCACTCATAAATAGCATATATTCGCATTTAATATGGTCATTAAACATATTAATTGGCCATTAATGATTTTTATCTTTTCTTATTAGTGTTTGTCTGACCATCGCTCAGTTACCTGTTTTGGCTCCGAACTCCCTTCAGCCGATCGGTCACCAAGGTAACCAAGGTATAGTATATTTAGTATGTTGTAATATTTGTAAAGTGTTTTCATTGTTTTATTTTACATTTTTATCGTGTTTTCTTATTTTTCACTTTACATGACATTATTTTGAGGAAGTACAATTTAATTTAGGGTTAAATATGTTTTTAGTCCCTATACTTTGGGGTAATTTTGGGTTTAGTCCCTCTTTCAAACTATGGTACAATTTAGTCCTTCAACTTTATAAAACTCCGGTTTTAGTCATTTTTACCAAATTTTTTTAACTTTATTTGTTGTTTCAAGCACGTTTCATTATAACATTTGGATTGTTTACACTGTTTGACACATTTTTGCTTCAATGTTAACTGAGAAACGCATTTGAAACAGCAAATAAAGTTAAAAAAATCTGGTAAAAAGGACTAAAACCAGAGTTTTCTAAAGTTGAAGGACTAAATTGTACCATAGTTTGAAAAAGGGATTAAACCCAAAATCGCCCCAAAATATAGGGACTAAAAACATATTTAACCCTTTAATTTATTAGCCGTTAGAGGTTTGGTTTTGGGAATTTAACTGAGTGATATTTTATTTAAATTGAAGTGTCTAATCTCATTTATCCTCACTTGTCATAATTTAGATTGATGCACGTGAATTCAATAATGAGTTTGATGGTATAATTACATCATCTGTGTCATAAAATTATTATATGATAATTCTTCCCTCTTATTTATTTTCTTGTGTGTTGTTTTCCTTTAAAGGATAGAGAGATTTTGAATACACATACATGGCATCTCCATTTGATGAACAATTCTTATTATTGGTTAATGCTACATTTCTCGGATTGCAGTGTAGATGCGGAATGATTTAGATCTAATGTTTATATTTGTTTTAATTTTGTCTTCTACCCTCATACAATCTTTATTTATTGTTTTAATTATAACTTATTCTATAAATAATATTTTTGGACAATTCTAGTTGTATTGTATTCTATATTTAAGCAGCTTTAAAACGAAGATATGTTTCGTTGCATTTGAAGTTCTCTACTTTTCTCTGACTTTTATCAGTTGAAGCAAAATTTGCTTAAATTTTGTAAAGAAGCCCATGCATATTAGATTTTATTTACATTGCTTAAGCTTTTGTAAAGGAGCTCATGCATATTAAATTTTTGTGTGTATTAACTTAAACTTTTGTAATTGAGTTTATAGATCTAATTAGAACACATTTAGATTTATGAATTGGAGACAATTTAAATAGGTTAGACGTGCTCTACTAAACTTGTACACATAAATGATTTGCTAAATTTTAGAGTTTTAAATTGTCACTTTATATATTTTTTTTCTTTCTTTTTCTCTCTTTTATGTCCATTTTCATTTTGAAATATTATCTTCTCCTCTATGTTACATTTTGTGCTTTTCATTAAAAGAATTGATTCTTGATATTCAATTTAAAGAAGAGATTGAATCTTAATTGATAATTAAACATGGATTAAAATCAATAATATTTTAATTTAATTTGTACAATATGTTAAATTGATTAATTATTTAAGCTTGGATCTTGATCTTTATAGAATTGTGATAAAAACGTGATTTTATTTCATCCTTTTTTCCATTTTCTTGCAATTTGTTGCATTTTTATTCAAATAAATTCGGTTTCAACTTAGTATTAATAAAACTCTGTATTATTAAAACTTAGTATTTTAAATTATTAAACTCTGTTTTTCCCTCAACAATCTTTATTCTATTATGATAATCTCTTATTTCCATTTTCTAAATTTTTTTTATTACTTTTGTTCATCTATACCTAAGTAGATGCCACCATTTACACATTTATACGGATTCCTTTTGCAACTATAACACTATATTTCAGTTCGTAATACCATAATCAGATATCGAATTGCTTAAAGAATATAAATCTAACCTCGAATGATGACGATGTTGCGCTTTAGCCATGGACGTCAAAAGTTGCGATTTCAGTATTTGCTCATCTCCAATTTCGTTGTTCTTTCTAGTTTTTCACTGATCATCTTCCTTCCTTGGAGGAATTTACGTTGATACAGATCAGTTTGTTGGATCAAAATCACTTTTGTCTCTCTGATAATGAGGTCTTTTCTCTCCTGCTTTGGGCTTGAGATCTCTTTCTTTGCAAACATTCTGCCTCTGACGTTGAAGCTCCGTGTGGTTGTTGGAAAAATATGAGTTTTAATAGGACTTTCCGTTGTTTGCCCAATTTCAGAGGTATCTGATCACTGTGTGGGTCAAACAAGTGTTCGAAATATTTGGTTTAGGCACTTCCATTCATCTTTGTTTGTGCTTATGTCTGTTTGTTAAGAAAAATGAAACGAGTCTTTCATCTCCAAGTCTTTCATCTTACATCTTCAAAAAATTTTAAAATAAATGTGTTGATTATCGAAAGTATATTACGGACGGCATGCAATCTTTCGGTAATGATTATTTACCAAAGGCTTTTCCGACGGTTCTTTTGAAGTTATTTATCGACGATCATTAGCTGGTGATATAACGTATCGAAGGTCTTTGACCTTTGGTAATGTCTGCAATAGTTTAAGTTCTCGAATTGGGTATTCGTTCCCATTTACTCAGAATTTCCCCAATTTCCCTCCCCTTTGCCATCGTCTCCAGCTCCCCTTCCCTTTCCTTGACCATTGTGCTCGTGCCGTGAAATAACGTTGTGTGTTGTCGTCCCCGTTGCTTGGTTGGTCCATTGACGGCGGTTTGTGGGTTGGGTGGTAGGTTCGGTGACGCGCTTTGTGGGTTCTGGTGGTTGGTCGTTTGTGCCAATTTGGGGGTTCTGTGGCGGTGTTGTGGCGGTGTGACGACGGTGCTCTAGTGGTGTGACGACGGTGCTGTGGCGGCGTGACGGGCTTCAACTGTTGTAGGGCGAGGCCATTGTAGGGGGTCTGTGACGAGGTAAGGTCCTTTTGTATGATTTCATCTTCTCTGCTTCCAAAACAGTTTTTGCACTTGGCTTACTAAAATTGCCTGTCTTCGTCAAGGGAGGCTCTTGGGTGACCATTGTGTCTGGTCGAGGGACTTCGTTGGAGGGGCTATTGTGGGCTTCTGTCTTGGTCGTGCTCTACAAAGGCTGCTATCGTCAAGGGCTATCGAGGTTGAGGTAAGTTGTGCGTTTAAATATTTATGCTGAATTACATTGTTCTTGAATCTGTTTGGTGTTCTTGTGGCATCTGTGTATGTTGTTGTTTGATTGAGAAAGTTTATTGATTTGTAATTGAAATGAGGGGCAAGGCTTTAGGATGGCTGTGATGGTTAGGGAGTTATATTTCTGGAATGAAAATTGAGTACAGGGCAGCAGCCCGATAGGTAAATATCCCCCTACTTATTAGCTTAAGATTGTTATCTGTGTCGAAATTTGAGTTTGGAATATGTGGTTCCCTGAGGCTTGAAAATTTGAAAGCCACTTTTCAGCCTTTCAATCTTTGTCGTCTTGTTCTGTGCTGCATTGCTGTAAATGATATAAAAATAGAACTACAAGAAGATGATGATGATCCCCAATGGACACATGCATCTGCATTGCATTGAAATTCCTATAAGAAGCTATGAAAGGAGCTTGGCTCCAATCAGTTTTCACAAGACCACCTCTTGTTGCCCAGTCATGACCATTCCAAAGTACTAAATGATAATATAAGAACTAGTTCTACATGTACTAAATGAAGAAACAATTTTATAAAGTACTAAATGATAATATAAGTACTAAATTATAAATTAGGTAAGTGTTATGAACTCTGTCATAGCAAGGTCTGATTTTGATTTCTGTTATTTCTAAGCTATTTCATACCTTGAACAAGTATTTGAAAGCTATACTTGAATTTGTATACTTCAAAGCTATACTTGAATTTGTATAAAACTTAATTGGACTTATAGGAGCGTTATGGTCATCAATAACTTTTTTTTGTTTGTGTTATTTGATTTTAGTTGGTTGGATTAGTTATGAAAATAAGTTTTTGATCTTTGTTTGAAACAGTCACCAGCAGATTCACATCTAGTAAGGGTAGCAGCTTGTTCTTCATTGTCTGATATATTTATAAGGTTAGATATTTCTTTTCCTACCTTGAGACTATTAGTTAGTACAAATATTGGTATGCAATGTAGAGTGCTCATGCTTAATGCATTTGATTAATGTCTTTGTGTCTTTTTCTTGATGCATGTTATTGCATGGTTGTGACCTACATGAGCAATAACTGTTTATTAATGTATTGAAGCTGTTAGAAAAATTAATTTGAAGTTAGAATTACAGATATGCAAATTACTATGTCAAACCATCCATTTTAAGTCAAATATGGCAGTTGCAAGGTGAATCTGAATTGTAGGTCGGTTTTGTGCCTAATTAGAGTTAAAACAATTATATTTTGATGAATTAAAACTGTTGAAAGGGTTATACAAGTATCAGAATAGGTTGTGCATATAATTTGACACAGCGTGGTGGTCATGCTGTCTTCTATTGGTTGGTTCCAATCCCTTTGTTGAGCAGGGATTGTGTGTAATAACCATCCTTAATAAACTTTAAAAAACAGAGTGTGTGATAGGTTTCTAGTCAAGAAACCGTATCTTCCACTCACTCAACACACTACAGAGTAGAGAAAACTGATGAATAACCTCGGGTTTATTGCTTAACGAGAAAGAACACAAGAAAGAGAACAACAAGGGAGCCTAATCTCCCTCCAACAAGACTCAAAGTCTGTTCAGAACATACAAACTGTCAAATGTCCCTCTCCAATATTCAATTCTCCTATTTATACAAACTAACATTCCCGCCACTCCCAACTGTTAACACAGTTAAGCCAACTAACCAACTAACTGCCTCTAACTGTTTAATAACAGTTATCTAACCTCTCCTCTTCCTTACATACACCTTCAACTTCCTATCAATACCCTCCCCTCCATTTTCAACCTTGCCCTCAAGGTTGAATTCCGGAAATTGATCCTCAATTGTTGCAAAATCTTCCCATGTTGCCCCTTCTATACCCCCAGTCTGCCACTCTATCAGTACTTGTTGGATCACATCCTCTCCTTGCTGAAGTTGTCTTCGTTCCAACACCCTGATTGGCCAGAAAGCAGGTCCTTCAGCCTGCAATTCCTCTGGTAACGCCTTCTCCACCATCTGATCTCCCACAGCCTTTTTCAATTGAGAAGCATGGAACACGGGATGGATTCTCGCTGTCTCCGGAAGCTCCAATCTAAACGCCACCTTGCCAACCTGCTGTAACACTTTAAATGGCCCAAAATATCTAGCTGACAGCTTAGGGTGTAATCGCACCGGCATTGAAGATTGTCGGTGGGGCCTTATCTTCAAATAGACCCACTCTCCCACTTTGATATCCACTCCTCTCCTCTTTTTATTAGCTTGTTGGGTCATCAAATCCTGGGCACGTCTCAAATGATGTTTCAACTGATTAAGGGCCTCATCTCTCGTCATGAGGTCCTGTGCTACTGCCTCCACCTGTGTCTCTCCGGGAATAAATCTGCTGAAAGAGGGAGGAGGCCTTCCATACACAATCTCAAACGGTGTACACTTTGCTGCTCCTTGGTAACTTGTGTTGTACCAAAATTCTGCCCAGGATAGCATTGAAAACCAACTCTTAGGCTGTTCCGAACAAAAACACCGCAAGTACCCTTCCACAATGCGGTTTATCACTTCTGTTTGTCCATCCGTCTCCGGATGATAAGATATGCTCATCTTGTGCTGAGTCCCTTGCATTTTAAGCAGCTCTTTCCAAAAAATACTCAAGAATAAAGGGTCTCTATTGCTTACCATTGATACCGGGATCCCGTGCAACCTTATAATCTCCTTAGCAAACACATCACCAACGGTTTTTGCAGAATATGGGTGCTTCAATGCTAGAAAATGTACATACTTACTCAGCCTGTCAACCACCACCATAATAGCATCGTATCCTTGCGACTTAGGCAGCCTCACAATGAAATCTAGGCTAATTTCCTCCCACACTGCTTGAGGAATTGGCAATGGCTGTAGCAATCCTCGAGGGGAGGCTGTCACATACTTGTGTTGTTGGCACACGGCACAGCTTGCCACGAAATCTGTGATCTCCTTCTTCATACCTACCCAATACAAAGATTGTGCTATTCTTCTGTAAGTCCTATAGACACCCGAATGCCCCCCGGTCTTGGTCACATGAAACTCCTCAATTAGTTTCGGAATCCAGTTGGATTTCGCATATATCACTAATTTGCCTTTATAATGCAACCTGTTATTCTCCAAAGTATACGCTCTTTTTGAGTTAGGATCGTTCCTCAACTCCTCAATCACCTTTTGCAGCTCGGTATCCTCCTCTACCTCCTTCAATATTTCTTGGAAATCTGGCCAAAATGGCCTCGAAATGGCTCGCAGCTCTCCTTCCTCTGGACCCCCTTCATGCCTTCGTGAAAGAGCATCTGCAGCCCTATTAGTGCTTCCCTTTTTATATATAATCTCAAATTCATACCCCATCAACTTGGCCAACCAGTTCTGCTGGTTCTGGGTAGTAATCCTCTGTTCCAACAGATATTTCAAACTCCTCTGGTCTGTGTATACCGTGAACTTTCTTCCCACCAAGTACGGCCTCCAGTGTTGAATGGCTAACACCAAGGCCATCAACTCTTTTTCATATATTGATTTACTGAGGTTATTCTCAGACAATGCCTTACTGAAGAATGTTATCGGCCTTCTATTTTGGGTCAACACAACACCCACTCCTACTCCCGAGGCATCACACTCAATATAAAACTCTTGGCTGAAATCGGGTAACTCCAACACAGGGGCTGATGTGATCGCTGCCTTCAGTTCTTCCATAGCTCGCTTCGCATGCTCATTCCACGAAAATTTCCCTTTCTTGAGCAGTTCGGTCAATGGTTTGGCTATTTTGCCATAGCCGGCCACGAACCTCCTGTAGTAACCCGTGAGCCCAAGGAAACCCCTCAACATTTTTAAGTTCCTAGGTTCTTCCCATTCCACCACTGATTTAATTTTTTCCCCATCCATTTCTACTCCTTGATCGGAAATTTGATGGCCCAAGTAGCGTATCTTCTTCTTCCCGAAATCACACTTCTTCCGGTTGGCCACCCACCCATTTCGTTCCAGCAACTGCATCACCATTTCTAACTGTTTAAGATGATCGGCCCAATGTAGGCTATAGACGAGAATATCGTCGAAAAAAACCAACACCCATTTCCTCAAATACGGTTGCAGGAGCTTGTTCATGTTGCTCTGAAACGTGGCCGGCGCATTCGTCAGTCCGAACGGCATGACGAGAAATTCGAAATGTCCCAAATGGGTGCGAAAGGCCGTCTTCGCTACGTCTGCTTCCTCCATTCTGATCTGGTGGTACCCAGATTTCAGATCGATCTTAGAAAAATATCGGGCTCCCCTAAGTTCGTCTAGCAGCTCCTCTATCACCGGGATTGGGAACTTATCCGGTACAGTGGCCTTGTTCAGTGCCCTGTAATCTACACAAAAGCGCCAACTTCCATCCTTTTTCTTCACGAGTATGACGGGCTGGAGAACGGGCTTGAGCTGTGGCGGATAATGCCAGACTACAACATTTCTTCAACCTGTTTTTCGATCTCTCCTTTTAGAATGTGAGGATAGCGGTATGGCCTCACATTTATAGGATCTACACCTGTTTTCAGCTGTATTCGGTGCTGGATAGGACGTTCTGGAGGGAGCCCGTGCATATCTTGAAACAGCCGATAGTGGGATTGCAGCAACTTTTCCATTTGGGCCCACTGTTCACCTGTCACATCTGTCCCCCACTCACCATTTCCAGTTGCTTCTAGCGAACTCAAACCCCACACTACAGCCCCTGATTCCACGTCATCCTCAATCTTCCACAAAGACTTTGGCTTCACCAGCTGTCGCGATAGAGTGGGATCCCCTTTAATCGTGATCGTCTTCTTCCCCACGTGGTACTCCATGGTCATGCTTCCCCAATTTGCTCTGACTTCTCCCAATTTAGCTAACCACGCAACACCCAAAATAATATCAACACCCCCCAGCTCAAAAACGTGGAACTCCTCCTCCACGTCCACCTCCTCCAGTCAAACCACCACCCCTACACAACGGCCCTGGGTAACCCGTCGACACCCATCACCTAGACTCACGGTGTACGGCGCAGTTACGATTACCGGCAAGCCAAGCTCCTTCGTGGTTCTCTTGCTTATATAATTGTGGCTGGCTCCGCTGTCTATGAGAACCACCACCCGTCGTTCCCCAATTTTTCTGGTCAACTTCAAGGTCCCCGGATTAGTCCAGCCTTCGGCAGAAAATGCCGACAACTCCATAACCTTCTCCTCTGTATTGTCGTTCGTCTCACCCTTTTCCCCTTCGTCTTCGTCTTCCGCCAGCAATAATACTCGCAGACTCTTCTCGGTGCAGCGGTGGCCAGGTGCGAATGGCCCGCCACATCGGAAGCATCGCCCCTCCTCTTTTCTCTTGAGGAATTCTGGGTAAGGTAAATTTCGAACCATACGGCCTCTTCCTTCACTCCCAGTCGCCGCATTCGCTCTCGCTACCGGGTTCACTGTCGTTCCCTCTCTCCTCGCCGGACCTCCACCCTCTGTTCTTCCCCACTGACTCGTCGCTGGTTTAGTCGTCTCCGTTTGCGTCACGCTACCCATGGGTCATGCACTGAATGGGTACATCTTGAACCCATTCGCATGGCTTCCCTGCGCTCTTATCATAGCATCTTCCACATCACGGGCGATTCTCATGGCTTCCATCAACTCCGATGGGTTCTGTATCCTCACTTGACCCTTCACGTCTTCCCGTAATCCGGCTAAGAAGTAAACCATCACCTGTATCTCCGGAATCCCCTTAGTCTGCCCCATCAAGACTTCAAACTGTCGAACAAACTCCTCGACTGTCCCGTCCTGGCGTATAGTAGCCAATCGTTCGAACACGGTACCCCTAAATCCACCTCCGAAGAGATTAATCATGGCTTCTTTCAGCCCTTGCCACGACTTGTCGCTCGATTTCTCCTTCCAGAAGGTAAACCAATAGGCCGCGCTGCCTTCCATACTAACGTAAGCGACCTCCACCTTCTCATCGTCGCCCTCAACCATTTGGATATCAAAAAATCTTTCTGCCCTGTTCAACCAACTGAGGGGCTCCTCTCCATCGAATGCTGGTAATTCAATTCTCTTTCTCCACGGTTTCTGTTCGCCACTTCTTTCGCCGGTTTCACTCCCTCTAGTCCTCCCATTCACTTTATCTTTATTATCATTCACGGAAGTACCCACCTCCGAACTACTATCTGTCTGGTCCCCCTTTTTCTCCAACATGGTTAAAATTCTCTGCAAATCACGACGAACCGCCACTGACTCAGCCTTCAACCCCTCAACCGTGATCTTTATCGCTTCGAAACGTGTCGTAATTGCCTTCTCCATCGCACCATCACAGCTTCTCTCCAACAAATGATCCGGCAGGTCGGACCAAATTGATAGGTTTCTAGTCAAGAAACCGTATCTTCCACTCACTCAACACACTACAGAGTAGAGAAAACTGATGAATAACCTCGGGTTTATTGCTTAACGAGAAAGAATACAAGAAAAAGAACAACAAGGGAGCCTAATCTCCCTCCAACAAGACTCAAAGTTTGTTCAGAACATACAAACTGTCAAAAGTCCCTCTCCAAGATTCAATTCTCCTATTTATACAAACTAACATTCCCGCCACTCCCAACACAGTTAAGCCAACTAACCAACTAACTGCCTATAACTGTTTAATCACAGTTATCTAACCTCTCCTCTTCCTTACATACACCTTCAACTTCCTATCAGTGTGTGTGAGCCCAATCACATGCCTACGTGTCTTCTTTGATAGCCCCAATCCTTCAACCTCACAAACTCTCCACTCTTCATTTTTTATGACTTGGGCTTAAGTCCAATAGATAACAATGAGCCTATCACTAATAAAGTCTTGCACAATGCTGAAGAGTTGTTATCTATGAAGCCTTACAACCAAGGACCTTGGACTAGAGGCATGCTCAGAAGACTTCAAAAGGACCTAGAAGACCTGTCCAAAACACCCATCCTAAGAAGCTACTTCATTTGGAGACTTGAAGATGTGACTTCTAATTTCCAGAAAAACATATTCCAGAAAAATTTGTCCAGCTTACAACTCACTTCTAGCATCTTTTAATTCATTCCTAGACTGTTGTTGAAGTTTAATTTGCTGCCTTAGAGTCATAAAATTTGTTTCTAGTTCAGTTTGATTCATATGTTGAATTTTAGTTGGTGATTTGGCTTCATTTTGGAGTTAAGAGCAACTCAACCACTGAAATTTTGATTTGTATGTATTTAGTCTCCGTTGCCATCTTGCACAAGTCACAATTGGTAAAACAAAGTTGGTCAAATCATAAAATTAAGAGTCCAAACGTGTTTGGACAAAATTGCCATTCCAACCACCAATTTTTGAACATTTTTTCTGGTATAGTTGCAGAATTTTAGTATTGAATGTTTGTTGTGATTACTGCATCAAACGTAATCTCAATTTGATAGCAAAATCTTGGTTCAAGTGATTAAAAAGAAGTGCACAATTCAAAGTTAACTAAAACTCAAAGTTTGAGTTTTAAGTACCTAAAAAGTTAACTTTTAAGGTAAGAATTTGTAAATTCACCTAATGTAAACTTATTGTAAGGTATGTAAACATCCTATGAAGTCTAATGTAGTGAATTCAAGGTAGGAAAGTAGTGAAAAGCAAAGAATAAGCTAAAACTCAAAGTTTGAGATTTAAGTACCTAAAAACTGAACTAGAATGGTCAAAATTTGCAAACTACACTAAAGTAGCCAAAGAAACTACTAAGAAACTGTCCTAACAAGTTTAGAATGGTAAAACCTAGCTAATTAGAAATTCACACTACAAAAACAACCTAGAACTCAAAATATGACAAGTTAGAACCTAAAACTAGTTACTAGAATAGGCTAAAAATGGTCATCATGCATGGTGTGTATAAGTATTAACCAAAACAGTAAAAAAACAATGTACACAAGTTTTAAAACATAACTGAAAGATAGAAATAAGGGCACAATTCGAAAATACAAAGAAATACAAGATTTGAATATTAAAGACCTAATATTACACTACTTAAAACCTAAAAGGTGTACTAAATAGGTGACAATTTCGAAATTAACCTAAAGAAACCTAAGAATATGTAATGTTGTTATCCTAACAGGTTTAAAGTGCCTAAATAAAGCTAAGAAAGATGTCAAATTCGATGAAGTAGCTAAATCTCAATATTTGGCTACTTAAACCTAAAAAGTGTACTAAATTGGTGACAAAATGGGAATTGTTCTAAAGTAACCTAAGAGTGTGTGTTGTACACATCCTAACAAGTATAAAGTTGTTATAGGAAGCGAAGAAACATGTCAAATAAGATGAAATAGCTAAATCTCAAAGTTTGTCTACTTGAAACCTAAAAAATTACATGAAGTAGCTAGAAATCACTACTGAAACCTCAAGAAATGTGTACTACAATTACAAACTGCACTAAACTAGGAAAATAAACTAGAAACAAATTGTCCTAACAAGTTTAGAATGGTAAAACCTAGCTAATTAGAAACTCACACTACAAAAACAACCTAGAACTCAAAATATGACAAGTTAGAACCTAAAACTAGTTACTAGAATAGGCTAAAAATGGTCATAATGTATGGTGTCTATAAGTATTAACCAAAAGAGTAAAAAAACTATGTACACAAGTTTTAAAACATAAAAGAAAGATAGAAATAAGAGCACAATTCGAAAATACAAAGAAATACAAGATTTGACTATTAAGGACCTAATATTACATTACTTAAAACCTAAAAGGTGTACTAAATACGTGACAATTTCGAAATTAACCTAAAGAAATCTAAGAATATGTAATGTTGTTATCCTAACAAGTTTAAAGTACCTAAATAAAGCTAAGAAAGATGTCAAATTGGATGAAGTAGCTAAATCTCAATATTTGGCTACTTAAACCTAAAAACTGTACTAAATTGGTGACAAAATGGGAATTGTTCTAAAGTATCCTAAGAGTGTGTGTTGTACACATCCTAACAAGTATAAAGTTGTTATAGGAAGCTAAGAAACATGTCAAATAAGATGAAATAGCTAAATCTCAAAGTTTGTCTAGTTGAAACCTAAAAAATTAGATGAAGTAGCTAGAAATCACTACTGAAACCTCAAGAAAGGTGTACTACAATTACAAACTGCACTAAACTAGGAAAATAAACTAGAAAGAAACTGTCCTAACAAGTTTAGAATGGTAAAACCTAGCTAATTAGAAACTCACACTACAAAAACAACCTAGAACTCAAAATATGACAAGTTAGAACCTAAAACTAGTTACTTGAATAGACTAAAAATGGTCATAATGTATGGTGTCTATAAGTATTAACCAAAACAGTAAAAAAACTATGTACACAAGTTTTAAAACATAAAAGAAAGATAGAAATAAAGCACAATTCGAAAATACAAAGAAATACAAGATTTGACTATTAAGGACCTAATATTACACTACTTAAAACCTAAAAGGTGTACTAAATAGGTGACAATTTCAAAATTAACCTAAAGAAACCTAAGAATATGTAATGTTGTTATCCTAACAAGTTTAAAGTACCTAAATAAAGCTAAGAAAGATGTCAAATTGGATGAAGTAGCTAAATCTCAATATTTGGCTACTTAAACCTAAAAATTGTACTAAATTGGTGACAAAATGGGAATTGTTCTAAAGTAACCTAAGAGTGTGTGTTGTACACATCTTAACAAGTATAAAGTTGTTATAGGAAGCTAAGAAACATGTCAAATAAGATGAAATAGCTAAATCTCAAAGTTTGTCTACTTGAAACCTAAAAAATTAGATGAATGAGCTAGAAATCACTACTGAAACCTCAAGAAAGGTGTACTACAATTGCAAACTGCACTAAACTAGGAAAATAAACTAGAAAGAAACTGTCCTAACAAGTTTAGAATGGTAAAACCTAGCTAATTAGAAACTCACACTACAAAAACAACCTAGAACTCAAAATATGACAAGTTAGAACCTAAAACTAGTTACTAGAATAGGCTAAAAATGGTCATAATGCATGGTGTCTATAAGTATTAACCAAAACAGTAAAAAAACTATGTACACAAGTTTTAAAACATAAAAGAAAGATAGAAATAAGAGCACAATTCGAAAATACAAAGAAATACAATATTTGACTCTTAAGTACCTAAAAAGTGAACTTTTAAGGTGAGAAATGGTCATTTAACCTAATGTACACTTATTGTAATGTATGTAAACATCCTAACAAGTCTAACTTAGGCTAATAAAGGTAGGAAAGTGGTCAAAAGCAAAGAATAAGGTCAAACTCGAAATTTGACTCTTAAGTACCTAAAAAGTGAACTTTTAAGGTGAGAAATGGTCATTTCACCTAATGTAGACTTATTCTAATGTATGTAAACATACTAACAAGTCTAACTTAGTCTAATAAAGGTAGGAAAGTGGTCAAAAGCAAAGAATAAGGTCAAACTCGAAATTTGACTCCTAAGTATCTAAAAAGTGAACTTTTAAGGTGAGAAATGATCATTTCACCTAATGTAGACTTATTCTAATGTATGTAAACATCCTAACAAGTCTAACTTAGTCTAATAAAGCTAGAAAAGTGGTCAAAACTAAAGAATAAGGTCAAACTCGAAATTTAACTCCTAAGTACCTAAAAAGTGAACTTTTAAGGTCAAAATTAGAGTCATTTTGAGAATCTGTGTGCCTTTGTGGTTTTGGAACGTTTGTGCACGTGTATTGTGTGACAAACTTGTGAGCACTCTGTAAATGGTCATTATCCATCCTTTGTGCACAAACACAGTTTCAGTCATCAATTTTTCCTAAATTTTTGAACTCAACAAGTGATATTCTGAACTGGACGTTTTCTTCACTGTTTCTCTGAGTGCACATGCTCCATTTGATAATATAGACCTGTTTGAAGTGTTTGTTGAACATTTAGATCATTGCTTTTCAAGTTGGCCACTGCAGTTCCAATTTTTTTGCCACATTTCTCATTCTAGTGCAGTTTTTAGTGCATTTACTCTACATATTTGACAACTGCCACAGTCATTGGCTGCATCCACTTGCTTCTGTGTCTTATGAACATTGGGACAACTTTATTTTACCATTTAAAACTTGTATGTACTGTTCATATGGTCAATTACCAACCAATGTGCGAAATCACCATTTAAAACATCAATTTTGCTTAAAATTGGAAGTGGACCATTCATTTTTGGATGCAGAATGTTTCTTAGCTGTTTCAGTGTTCAAACATGTTCCAATTGATGATATAAAGTTGTTTGAAGGGTCCCTTAAACTAGTTAAACTCGAACACTCAATTTTGACCCTGAAACCACCATTTTCCAGCCACATTTTACTGCTCCAATGTGCATTCTACTTTCATTTTGCTGCTGCAGTGTGCATTTTCTTTGTGGTTTGATTAGAATTCAACATTATTTGTAAGTAGTCATTTAAAATCCTATGGTATTACACACATTCTCAGTGGAATGAGAATGGTAAAAGTACCTTAAACACTTAGAACGTCCAATATATGTGGAAGTAATCTATAAAATAGAACTTTAGTAATGTCAGAAAGTTGTCTCCCCCAAAGTTAATACACAACCACTTAGGATGTCTAAGGCCTTTCAATACTGAGGACTTCTCTTTGGATGCCCTTATTGAATGCCTATGACAATAGTGTTCAAATTGCCTTCCATGTTCGACTTGAATAGTAATAGGTTTATTACTTATGTCGCATGGAGTGTTGCTGTTTTGACTGATTTTGTTTGTTTGGCTTGTCACAGAACATGGCCTATTTTCTCAACCATCGTGCATGGATATACGACTGTTGTTATAGCGGAAGGAGAGGTTTGAAGGAATCTTTTGTCATCGTAGTTGAAGAGTTTGTGAAGACTGCTCGACAATGTCAATATTATGCTATTGATGGAGAGATTCGATGCCCATGTATCAAGTGCGAATGTACAAGGATTTTGAAAGATGAAGACGTTAAAGTTCACCTATACCAAAAAGGGTTCATGCCTAATTACACGGTTTGGACATTTCATGGTGAAGAAATTCCTTCGACCTCCAATAGAGTTCAAAATCAGCTTGCATCAGGTTCGAATACTGTTCTACATACAACTGAGATAGATCAATCGGCCTGCAGTACACCCTACTCCTCCCACCCCTGCAGTACACCCTTCTCCTCCTACCTGTGCAGAAGAGCCTCCTCCTCCCCCTGTGATTATATCCCCCACTCCTCCCCCTGTGATTATTACCCCCACCCCTCCCCCTATGGTTAATACCCCCACTCCTCCCCCTGACCCTACTTCTATACCTTCCTCATCTTCTAGACCACCTTCTGAGACTGCCACACCATTTACTGATCCAGATTCAGCTGGTGATGGTGATGATGTTGACCTGCCCCTCCAGGATCGACCATGGATTGAGCCATATGGAAAAGGGTAAGACTTTAATCCCTTTTTTAACTTTGATTGATGTTTTAAATATTGGCTTATTTGAAATGACTTTTATTTCTTTATATGAAGGTTTATTCCATCCAGGGTTGCTTCCCAAGCCATCACACGAATCATCAAGCAACAGTATTTGACTCCATGGCCTACTTGGGGAGTCATACCTATAGACGACAGAAAGCCATTCTGGGAGCGTTTTAAGGTGAACAACACTTTAAACTAATTATCATTCATATCTTACCATGTCTTAATCAATGTTTGTTTTGTTCATCATTACAGAACCAGGTGCAGTGGAAAGCTGAACATGAAAGTCAAATACATAGAAATTTTCACATGAAAGCATCTCATCGGCTCTCAGGGATGTTTAGGGATTCCCGAATTGTAGGGGAGCGCCCTTACTGGATGGGCGAAATTATTTGGAACTCTTTGCTTGCACATTGGAATACAGTAGAGTTTCGCAAGAAGAGTGCTACAGCCCAGAGGAACAGAGCGTCTGAAAAGGGTGGTGCCTTGCATACTGGTGGGTCGATCACAATTCACGAGCATGTCATTCGTATGGTAAACTTTCTTTACTTTTCTGTTTCTTTCATATATAACTTAATTATATATTTTCTATCTAATATACACTAATAAGACTAAATTATGTTACAGGCAAAAGCTCTTGGACGGGCGGTCCATGTTGACGAGGTCTTTGCACAGACCCATGTTCAGAAGGGCACTAATGAATTCGTTGATGAAAGATCTCGCAAGACTCATGTAAGCAAATAACACTCCTAGTATTAGTAATCCACATGATTATGTTATGTTATTGTATCATTCCCTGACATTGCTTTTAATGTTTCAACAGGAAGAATTTTCTACGAGACTTTCACAGGTTAGATCCGAACATGGGTCAGCTCCTACACCGGATGATGCTAGTAATGCAGATGACGACATCCGTAGGACACAGTGCTGGGTCGATGTCATTGGTGGGAAGAAAAAGGGAAAAGTCTACGATGCAGGACAACTTGCTGCAAACTATACAGCATCGAAAGGAGGTACACTGAAGCACCAACCTTCTTCTTCTTCCACCCCTTCTACTGACGAGGTCATCCAGCGCTTGACACAGCTACTAGAGCAACGTGACCAGGAAAACCGTGCATTGAGAGAAGAATACAGTGACTTGAGAGACGAGTTTTCAAGCTTCAAGTCCCTGGTCATGAAAGCGCTGCCTCAAAGTTCAGACACTCCTTCCACTGTCCCTCCGACCCAGCCACGACCCTCCCCGTCACCCACCGTCCCTCATCAGCCCAGATCAGTCCAGCCCACACCAGTCCAGCCCACACCAGTCCAACCATCTACAGATGACCAGGACGATGAAGATGTTTCTGAAGACTTTGTTGAATTTTAGTATCATTTTGTTATTGATCATAGTGATGTTAGTATATTTAGATGTTAGTACTAATATTATGATATTGGTACATTTATTTTTGCTTAGAATTGGATGATATTGCTATTATGATATTGTTAGAACATAATGAATGTCAGTACATTATGATGATAATGTTAGTACTTTATGATTTTCCATCAATGAACGGAAGAATTTGGGATGGACAATATATATGCAGGTCTGTTTGTGGATTGAAACTGTTATGCAGGTCTGTGTCTGTTGTGAACATGATATGCAGGTATGTGTGGTAGACAAGAAAAACAAATACAACACATTTTTCCCTGCACCAAACCAAAGGCTTTACCGAGGACCAAAAGCCCTGGGTAATTACCGAAGGGCTATGGCCTTCGGTAATTACCCAGAGTTTTTGGCCTCGGTAAGTACCGAAGGCTTCTGGCCCTCGGTAATAGTTAACGACAAGGCATTTACCGAGGGACTTTCGACCGTCGGCGAGCCCTCGGTAATGGGTCTTTACCGAGGACTTTTGGCGCTTTCCGAAGAATTATGACCTTTGGTAATGCCGTTCATTACTGTAGTAACCTTGATTAAGAAGATTTTAATATTTAAAAAAAAAATATTAAAAGTGGTCAAAGATGGTCAAAGGTGGTCATTAGTCACTCTTCCTTGAAAATTTACGTTTATATTTCTTTCTCTCCTGGTCGCATCTCATTTTCATTCCTCGCATCTCATATTTATTTCCAGTACCCAGAGTCACACAACACGCATCTCATATTTTTTTTCTAGTACACAGAGTCACACAACACCTTCTCCCTCGGCCTTTTTTCCAAATCTATCCAGCAATACACAGCCTGTCTTCTCCTTCGTTTCCTCTTGCATTGGCGATTCTCGCACAAAGAGGTCGTCCATTCTTGCACACACAGAAGTAATTCCACTGCTCGTCACGCGAAGGTGATATACTTCCAATCTCATTGTCTCTTTAGATGTTGTGGTTTGCTTGTTTTTGGTTTTCAGAGTTTCGTTTCATAGTTGTAGGCACAACACACACAAACAAATCTTCTTCTTGTTGTTGAGGTTTGAAGGCCAGAGACAAAGTAGTTCTTCCAGAAACATATATATAATCTTATTTACATATGCGATAGTAACATATAACTTTTTTTAATCTAAAAATTAATTTTATTAATTTTAATAAATTCAGAAAAAATAATTATATCAATTAAAAAATATCTAATTTTATTATAGACTAATGCAAAATCATGCATAATTTTAAAATTAATTATAAATTAATAAAATAATCAAAACAATAATATAATTAAAGTTTTATGTATAACATTAAACATGTATGGGATATTGATATCCGAATTCTCACCACCGAATCTCCACATCCGATCCTATGCATTTGACTATTTTTATTTTCTTTCAAAATCAGTTTTATTAATTTTAATAAATTCATACAAATTATTTTATATTAAATAGAAATTATATAATACACTATAAACTCATATGTAAAATAAAAAAAAAGTTAAACTAATAAATGAAGTATTTAAAATAAATAAACTAATAAGAAGTAAATAAGGTAAATATAAAGAATATTCAATATAATGTAAGTTTAATATCGGATATCTAAATCCGAATTTTTATTAATCGAATCTCCACATCCGATCTGCAGGTATCGGTTCACCAAATCTGATGGGCATGTATCGACTCTCCACAGTTAAGTTCATTTCGGTTTTTAATTTCTCCACATTCAATAACTTCAGTTTCGATCATTTTAAGCATGCAAACATATTAACGAAAATAAAATATCTCTCTATCAATAACAAAAAACCATGAAATCTATTTATGCACACAGATTAAATACAAATACAAATACAAATACTAACCTCTCTCTTCAGCAAAAAGACAAAGAAGAATAAGCTAACAACAAAGCATCCGAAACTGCACCAACACAAAGAGTCAAGCTGCAGACATGACACTACAAGATGCACTCGAAGAATCCTTCTCAAATATCTTTAGACAATACTCACTCACAAATATAACAATTGATATCAGCTACAAAGTAAAAAGCTCAAGAGAAAAAATATTATTAAGGAGTTGTAATTCAAAAGTGCAGGAGCGTAATGTTTCTTTATAAAAATGAAATGGAGTGTAAGGGTGAGAAGTGTAGAAGTACAGGGGTGAGAGGTGAGGGGTGAAGGATGAAGGATGCAGAGGACATGAGTGCATGTTTTGTAATGGGTAGAGGATGAAAAGACTGAGATGAAACTTGTTTGTTCGCTGTTCTCTAGGCACTCCCCATTGCAGAGACCATTTGTCGTATTATATGTTGAGATTGGGAACATTTATTCATGTACCTCCAAACATATCTTCTGCAGTTTCAAGTTCCCAAAATGCCCTTAGTAATGTGATTTTAAAAGGTAAATAAGAAATAATTATTGCATACCGAATGTTGCAACGTCCAATTACTTTATTCACTTTCTTATGTTCTTTTTCTTTCTTTACTTAAATATCTGCACTCCCACCCCCATCCCGTCTTCTCTTCATCTCAAGATTTACTCACTTCACCATTTACCCATTTCATGATTTCACTCTCACTGATTATCCTATTTGCTACTGGTTCCCTTGTTTAGCGTGGTCCTCTGGTTTGTGGTCCTTGTTGTGTTTATTGATGGTGTGGGTGTTTGTGGTACGTTCTGTTCATATTGTTTGTTTTTTCGTTGGTGTCGTTAGTGGTCCTCTTAGAGCAACACAAGAAGACAATTGATGGTGCATTGTTCATGAAATTACTTTCTAGAAGTTTGTCGTACAAAAATAAGTGCATGATATTCAAATTTTATATTATTTTGTTATAAGTACAAAAATAAGCTTCAACGATGTTGAAGGTCCCCACTGATTTTGAAATCTAATCAAGGTCGTCACATATTTTCAAAATTCCTTGAATGTCTCTAAAATAACATTTAATAGATTTCGAAATATGTTCAAAAGATTTCAAAATTCATTAAAGTTTTTAACGAATTTAAAATTGAAAATCATCAATTATCATTTTTTAATTTTTAGTATTTTGAATTTATTATAAATGTTTTTTTATTATTAATTTGTTATATATGTGTTTTATTGATATTATTAAGTTTTATTATTTTAAATTTATGAATAATGTGTTAGATGCTTTTTAATAATTTTATTTTGAATTTATGAATTTAAATTTATTAAAAATTTGTTAGATTCTTTTTAATAATTTTGTAGGCATTATTATTAGTATTATTATTAATGATGTTAGATATTAAAGGGTGAATATTATGTTATAGGTGATTATACTATAAAAATGGAAGTATGTTTCATTCTCCTTTTTTTTTTGTTAGCAGCAAAAACGTAAAGTGAATATATATATATATATAAATATATAATATTGTATAAATAAAAATATTACTTTTTAATTATAATATATTTGATTTCTGTATATTTGTACGTACTTATGAATAAAACTTTGATACTTCTATTGGAGATTTTCCACTAAATCCAACAATAATTCCCTTTCAAGAAAACAACCACTATATCGAAAGAACAAATGCAATAATTCAACACATAATTATCCTAATTCTCGTTGTGGTATTGGACACCACTATAGAAGTTTAATACCTAAAATATTATATGATATTATAGTTATATGTAAGACTCATTCTATTTAGTGAAAATCTTTAATAATATCTATCTAAATTATTTTTACTTATATATAACAATATCAGTCGTATATTATTTAATAACTGTTAGTTTATACAAACGAAAACCAATACGAAATAAAGTTAATAAACTACTAATTAACGTTTTTTATGTCTTTCTTAAAGCATGTTTACCTTTACATATCATTCAAAATAATTTATAATCTTTTATTTATAATACATTAATTAATCTTAATATGTATATTCGTATTTTTTTAAAACTACAAGAATGAATTCACATATTTAATTATTTATTTTTTTCATTATATTACACTATACTGATTTTTATATTTTATTAATTTTTTATTTTTCAATTCAATTTATTATTAAAAAATTTTACATATAAATGCTTTATCATCAAATAGTATTTCATAGTTTAAAATTATTTTCGCTTAATATTATCACTTAAACATATTAAAAGTGTAATTTTATTATTGAAATATTTCATTATTCGTCCACATTAAAAAATTTAAACAATTTTTTTTTATTTCACAAAAAATTACTTTATTAATTACCAATGTACCAATGTAACATAATAATTTTTCTTCTTTTTGCCTAATTTATTAAAATTTTATAGCATTTCTGAATAAATATTCATTAATATTGTATTACATAAAACAAAACGAAAGTTAATATTTGTTTATTTTAAAAGTTTTATTCTATTATTTATACTTTTTTAATTCATACATTGGAAACTCAAAAGTAAAATCACATTAGACATTTTTATTATTTATTTTAATTTTCATTCTTTATTTCTTCAAGCTTCCCTTTTTATTCTTTACTTTCATTTTTAATATTTATTTTAATTTTTATTTCTTTATTGAAAGAAAACTCAGACAAAAACAACCGGCAACATCAGTTAATGTAGATCCAGTTTTGACCGTAACCAGTAAATACATATTGGTATATAATCTTAAGATGATGTTTATTTCTTTTGAAAATAAGTTTAATAAAAAAAAACACTCGAGAAAATTATAATCTAATTAAAGAGAAAGCAGTATAGATAAAATAAAAAATTTAATTATTCTTCTTATTATTATTGATGATGTTTTAAAAAATATCATTCAATTGACAATTTAAAAATTAATATTTTATTTATATTTATCTGATTTGATTAGTTAATATATATCTATATATATATATATATATATATATATATATATATATATATGTATGTATGTATTATTAGAATTAACAGGCTATTTTTTTTAAGATAGTGGAATCTTATTATATTGAGCCATGCGACGATTTATTACAACGAAATAAGCATTTATTTAGCGCATAGATTATGTTTGTCACTGAGTAGATACATGACTTTTTAGGAGCAGTGATGGTTCATGGAGATCAGTTGCAGATGATGCCGGCGAAAGTCTCTCAAACCGAACCCATAAGGCTGTGTCCGCTTTCTGGGTGACCACCAAATGCCTGTTTCTAGCAGCATCAAACTGAATACCAACATAGCCACATGAACTACTATCGAGAGGACAGAACAAGATGTTGTAGCCCCCAATGTCAACAGGAACACTCTGAATCTTAAACCAACCGTTTACTGTGTTGTCGTATCCTCTAAGTTTAACAGGGAGTTCCTCTTCCTCACCCTTCACAGCAGTCCACAGAGACGGAGTGGGAGCACACCGAGGCGGAGCAATGAACTCAATGGTCAAAATAGCGCCTTCGTTTATATAATAGAGTCTAGGTGGGGTTGAAATTTGTACCGGGAAGCCCAGAGAGAAAGGATTGGGATTTTGGACAACGGACAAAGGACAAGTTTCGTTTCCGGTTGCTGCATATTCTACTCCACCTCCGTTGCCAGTTATTATAACTGGCCTCAGACCGTATATGCCACCATTTCGAACAAATTTACCTTCAGTGTCCACCACAACAGCGCTGCTGGCTGAAGGAAGGTTCGAGGTGAAGGCACAAAGTAGAAACAGAGAGAAGAAGGTCGTAAGCTTCATCTTTCGGAGGCTCTACAAAGCTTATCTTCTGTTTGTTTGAACGAATAATATATGAAACATGTATTTATAGACGCGCCAGTGCAGAGGCAGAGACCTGCACAAGATATTTTGTGGTTTGGGTGAACAATTTCTTATCTATTTTATGTGGTTCAACTTTTCTCAGTATAGAGATCATGAGCAAAGTAGGTTAAACGTGGAATGTAAGGAGTTTAAGGACACTGCAAGTGTTTCAGAAGCTTTCTCTTAAATCGACATTTGATAAGCTTCTCCCAGAATCACGTGAATGAGCCAAACTTGTCGTATACTGCTATAATGAATATTAAGAATTTCTTTTTTGATTAAAAATATTACTGTTAATTTATGATTGATCTCGTTGGATTCATAACAACATCTGCATATCCTTTATTTCTTATAATTTTGTAAGGCATGTCACATTGTAGTGGTGATAAGCTTCTCTAAAAGTTGAATCACGTGAATGGGTCACAGTTGTTGATAAACAAGTTATAAGCAGAAGGAAACAGTTTCAAAAGAACAAGGATTTTATAAAACAAATTTTAACTATTTAAATAATTTATTATAGCAATTTTTTTAATTTTATTTTAATTGTCCTTTAAATTTATTTCACCAATATTATAAATAACAAAAGGACAGCTGTGAAATTGATTTGATAGAACAACTTCTGGTATTTAATTGAAGGCCATCTATTCATAGACTACAAGATGACAAATGTGAGGTTCATTATTTCATCCTTACCCTTATCTTTTAAGTGAAAACTCGTTTTCATTTTTATCTATATGTTTAACATACAGGCAATTTTGAACATATCTCGTCTCTGTTAATGAGTATAGACGTCTTCATCTTTTAATATTTCAAATATTAATTAAATTATTAAAAAAAATAAAAATTAAAGATGATTAATATCATGAGGGGAGCAATACCTCCATACAGGCGATATTCTCAAATTCATCTTACAAGTTGAATTCAAGGGAAAATTTGTGCCCTTCACCTCCACGAATCCAATAAAAAAATCTCCTTCAAAGGTCCAGAAGCAGCAGCCAACGATTTGGCAAATCTTGAAGAAATGACTGACAATATAAGTGATAAAAAAAATATCAAAGGAAGATATAGACAAGAGATCCAGGGTTCAAGAACATAAAAAACAAAAAGATTAGAAGACAAATGAGTAAAAAATAAATTGGACTTATATTATACAAGGTAAAAAAAATGAAGGGAGAGAATAAAATGAAAGGTATCTATTTTGAAGTAACTAATAATTTGGGTTAAAACAGAAGAATATATAATAAATTCTGGTTTTATACAAGTTAAAAGAGTGAAGGAATCTAAGTGGTAAAAGTTGTATTGAATATATGCCTATAAATCTAATATGATTTTATATTTAAGATATAAATTGGCCACTATTAGTGTTAAAATATGGCTGAAATGAAAAAGGACACTAATATAGTCAAATAACCACAACTAAAAAACTATACTTCTTAATTGAAACATTGTGGTAATTTTAAAATAAAAGTCAACTTTTTTACAGCAGTTCCCTCTCAACTGTATTTAAAAGCTCTAAGTTAAAGAAACAACAATAGTTCCATATTTAAATAGTCATACAAAATGTTTGAGTTGACAAACAACAACGGTTCCTATGTTGAACCATCATCAACTCTCAATACACTCATTCTTATTATCTTTTTCGCTTTTGTGCGCTACATGTGTTCTTCACTCTCACATTTTCTTCCTTTGTGTCATTGTGGTTCAGTCATATCATTGTCTTCTTTTGTTGCTCTGTTACCATAATTTGTAAAATTCAAGAAAAAGAAAATATCTAGAAGGGTGGTATGAGTATGGAAAGTATTAATTAAAATAATAAATATAGGTTATATAAAAGTAAAGTGTAACATATATAGTTAGTCAAAAGCTATTTATTATAGATTGGAGATTATGTGTTTGATTCTTATTATGTGCATAAGACACACTTTATCTCTTTTATTTTACAATATTTGAATGTGTGGTTTGTGATATTATTTGTTGGGCATGTGTATGATAAGATAAATATGATGTTCATATACGTTGTTTGAACGTGTTGTCCTTTTTTTTTTGTTCTATATGATGTTCATATACGTTGTTTATGTTTATTGGTGGATATAATCTTTGTTTTTGGTGATGGGAGTTTCTATGAGTATGTATACGTTGATTTGGTGGTGGGAAAATTCTATATTTATGGTTTATGGGCTGGTTAGAAGAGAAGTAATTATCGAGATATATGAAATATCGTTGAGACAATATTATAGTTTAATTTTAAAATTTTTGAATATTATTATAAGTTGTAATTGAATTAATTATTATTTTCGTAGGATTTTAATTGTGTTCATGTAAGAACTTAGGAAATAGATTATTAGAGTTGATAGGTGTTTTAAAATAATAAGAGCCAGTATTTTAATGTTAAAATAATTCAATAATATAAATAAAATTTCATAAACTCGTTTCATTATCTAAAACATTCATAATCTCTCTAAAACTTTTTCTCTAAGCTCTTTTTCCCTTCTCTCTATAATTTTTTACTCCTGAATCATTTGTTTAGCGATCAGGAAGTGTCTAAGTGATCATAACGGTGAATCTTTCATTCTCTACAGATCATTTTCCATTCTAGAGTAAGTAAGTTTATGTTTTTTTTCTTAAATTCGTAATTTAAGACACATGCGACTAAAGGTTTTCTCACATGTGTTGTCCACCTCTCTTTTCTAGTTTCTTGTTGATTAAAGGTCCTAAGGACTCACTTCGATCATAATTATGTGGGTTATAAGCGTTTCTAGAGTTTCTTGAGCTTGAAGCAAGGGTTGTGTGTGTATAGAGCTTGGTAGCATTTCTATTAAGGAAATAAAGCTAGTGCTTATGCTTAAATTTTGAATTTCAAGTATGATTAATTATTGCTATGATGATACGATGATTTAATTGTAATTGAGATGATTGTTTTGGTAATAATGGTGTTTTGATGAGTATAATTAGTTGTGTGTTGCTTGATCCTTGTATGAATTTGGGTTGGATTGGAGTACTCTTGTGAATGCTATAGTTATGAAGTTGGTGGTATTATTTTTGGTTGAAATATTGAGGAGAAATGGGTTAGTAGAGTTATAGGTCATTTTTCTTGTATAAAAGGAAGGTTTGATAAGTGAATGTTAGGAATAATCACTAGTGCAAAAACGTTGTTTAACATCACCCACAAGACGTCGGTTAAAGGGTGACTCGACGTATATCAATGGAAGGTGACATTACCGTAAATAAGTTGGTAACCAAGACGTCGGTTTTTAGGGCAAACGACGCCTATAATATCGTAGACGTCTGTTCTTCCCTAACCAGACGTCCAAGGGCCTGACAGGTAGTCGAGAAGACAGTCTTTTCTGCCCCATTGACGTCGGTTGTGAGGGGGGCATACGTCTATCTGGCTGCAATTAATGATCTTCACATGATTCCCAGGCACTTAGACGTCACGTAATAAATAACTGACGTTTATAATGTTATAGACGTCTGTGCTCCCTTAACTTGACGTCAATGGGCCTAACAGGAAGGCGAGAAGACAGTCAATTTCTACCATATAGACGTCTGGTTTCTAGGGAACGACGTCTATGTGGCTGTAATTAATGCTACTCACCAAACTCGCAGGCACTTTGACGTCCAGTAGTAGGGGGCCGACGTCTAAAATGTTATAGACGTCGGCGCCCCAAGACAACCATCGTTTGCTTCCCTGACCGGAATTGAGAAGTCATTCCGATCAACATAGTAGACGTCGGCGCCCCTTGTGTCCGACGTCTAAGGTGCATGCAAAAGGCAGATTAAAAGTTATCTTAGACGTCACATTAGTGAGATAACCGACGTCTAGCTGACTATAGACGTCGATTTCTGTTGTAACCGACGCCTAAATTCATGTTAAATAAACCACAGAGTCGCAGTTATGCAAACATCATCGTCTTCCTCTCATTTTTCTCTCTTGCGGCATTGCATACCAGGTGCATCTTTTTTTATTTAAATCGTTTAAACTTTGTTTTAGTCTGATTATATTAGTCTTTCATCGATTATCTTCTGATTCAACTGATTAAAATGTGTTTTCCTTGTGTTGTGTTTTAGTGCAGTTTTGTTCCTTTCTTTGGGTAAGTAGTACCACATTCTGCCTTTGCTAGCTGCCTCCCAGAAAAAGCGGCGTCTCTTGGATTTCTTATGACGTTTCGACCCAAAAAAGACTCTGGGTCGTTGCCTAGTTATCGTTTCACCGTAATTTTCTCCTCTTGCGGTTGAAAATGGAACTAGGCAAGAACCCAGGTTCGGTTTTGGGTTGAAATGCCATAAGAAATTCAAAAGACACAAGCATTTTTTTAGGGGAAACTAGTAAAGACAGAGTGTGCTACTAGGCTATCCAAAGATAGGAACAAAACTGCACTAAGACACAACGACTATATTAGACGTTGGTTAATGCCTACACCGACGTCTATAGTGACCTTAGATGCCGGTTAATGCCATGATCGAAGTCTATACAGTGGTATCAGACGTCGGTTAGTGCCTACGCCGACGTTTATATAGTGCCCTTAGTCGTCGGTGTAGGCCTTAGCTGACGTCTATAGACGTCGGACATGGCACTAACTGACGTCTATATAGATGTCAGTTATATGGAAATTCAACGTCTCATTAACGTCACCAGTAATGACGTCGGTTTTGAAAAAAACGTTAAAAGCCCAAAATAACAGACGTCTAAAGCCCTTTCTACACTAGTGAATGGTGTAAGGGAGAAATGGTAAATTAGGACATGTTGTATGGTCCTTTGAAACTTGTTTGGTTTGTGAGTTAGTATATATGTGATCTAAAATAGGGTGGTAGCTAATTAGTTGTGTCCTTAATGGTTTTAAGTGCATTTTAGAGGTTTTCAGCATTCATTTTTTAAAGTAGAAGGTTTGAGGTAAAGTGGAATGTTTGGGATCTGTTTTTGGATCATTTTTTTACTTGTTGAGACCCTTACATAGCTAAGTTATGTGTTAAAATTGGTAGAACTGATTTATGGTATATGGTGATGTTTTAGTTGATTTAAGTTGGAATTTTATTATAAAATGAGTTTAAACTTGGTTTGAGTTGGATAATATATACTTGGATTGGTCAATTGTAGCTTAGAATACTAAATGGAATTGGTAGAAGTTGGTAGAAGTGTATAAGATAGGACATGTAAGGTTGAGAGGGTGCAAATTCTGAAGAATTGGTGTTCTATATGTAGAGTGGTTGGGTGAGTAAGTAGCTTGCTGATCGAGTTTTTAGAGTGTTTTGGTAGTGTTGTTGGTATGAATGTAGGAAGCTGAGCCTTGGGGGCTATCTTGGCATCATTCATTCTCAATTAGAGAGGAGTGATGCATGTGGTGAGAGTAGCAAGAGATCCTAGTTTAAGTGTTCCATTATGACCTAGGACGCGGAATATACCAACTTTGTGTGTGTGATAGGGTGAAACCCATTGGTTTTGACTCTACAAAGTTGTAGATGTCACCATAAATGCAAGACATACCATAGCTTGACGTTTATACTATATTCAGATGGGCAGGTCTAGGTTTATAACATGCTAGGATGAATTGTTTAACTATGTATGAAAAGTATTTTATGATGAATCTCAATAGTTTGAGCTTGATTTTTTTCTTCATTAGCTTACCCTTTCTTAGGTGTTTGTTTCTCGGTTGTTATTGTGTGTTGATCCTTTAGATGATGATTATTTGGTGGATGTAAATAGAGGAAGATGACATGTCCATGAAATAGATTTTAGATGAAGATGTTGCTCATATATAAATGTTGTAGTATATATATATTATTTTTCTTTTGGATATACTAAAGGATCATGTTGTAAATAGTTTTGGTTTAGTAAATTGTATATAAAGTTTCACTTATAGTTATGTTTAAAAAATTTAATGTCGGTTAAAAAATGTAATTTTATTATTTAAATATTATTATTCATCCGCAATAAAAAATTTAAACATTTTTTTTATTTCACAAAAATTTACTTTTCTAATTACCAACGTAATAATGTAACAAATTACAATTAACAATGTAACATAATTCTTTTTCTTCTTTTTTTCCTACTTTATTAAACTTTTATAGCATTTCTGAATAAATATTCATTAGTGTTGTATTACATAAAGCAACACGAAAGTTCATACTTCTTAAAAGTTTTATACTATTATTTATATTTTTAATTACATATATTAAAAACTTAAAAATAAAATCATATTAGACATTTTTATTATTTATTTTGTTTTCATTCTTTATTCCTTCAAACTTCCCATTTTATTGTTTTAAAAAAAAACCGAGACAGAAACAACGCAACAACAGTAATGTAGTTCCAGGTTTGACCGTAATCAGTAAATACGTATTGGTATATAATGTTAAGATGTTTATTTATTTAATTTATTTTGAAAATAAGTTTAATTAAGAAAAAAACACTGGAAAAAGGTGATGATCTAAATAAAGAGAAAGCACTATAGATAAGATATAAACTTTAATTACTATTATTATTATCGATGATGTTTTAAAAAAAAAAATGCATTCAATTGATAATTTAAAAATTTTGTTTATATTTATCCGATTTGGTTACTTAATTAATATATAGTCACGTAGACTTCAAAACTGTTAAGAGTAATTTTATCTTATTTACTTAATTAATAATAGTATATATATATATATATATATATATATATATATATATATATATATTAATAAAATGAAGATGCTATTTTTTTCAAGGTTGTCGAATCTTATTATGGTCAGCCATACGAAGATTTATTACAAAGGCAGCTAAATAAGCATTTATTTATCGCCTAGATTATGTTTGTGACTGAGTTGGAAAAGCTACACATGACTTTTTAGGAGCAGTGATGGTTCATGCAGAGAAATTGCAGATGATGCCGGCGAAAGTCTTTCAAACCGAACCCATAAGGCTGTGTCCGCTTTCTGGGTGACCACCAAATGCCTGTTTCTAGCAGCATCAAACTGAATCCCAACATAGCCACATGAAGTACTATCGAGAGGACAGAACAAGATGTTGTAGCCCCCAATGTCAACAGGAACACTCTGAATCTTAAACCAACCGCTTACTGTGTTGTCGTATCCTTTAAGTTTAACAGGAAGTTCCTCTTCCTCAAACTTCACAGGAGTCCACATAGACGGAGTGGGAGCACACGGAGGCACAAAAAGGAATCCCAAGGTCAAAATAGTGCCTTCACCTATGAAACGGATTCTTAATGGAGATGAAATGTGTACGGGAAAGCCGTTAGAGAAAGGATTGGGATTTTGAACAACGGACAAAGCACAAGTTTCGTTTCCGGTTGCCGCAAATTCTACCCCACCCCCGTTCCCAGTTATTATAACTGGCCTTATAAAATATACGGCACCATTTTCAATAGGATTACCGTCAGTGTCCACCAGAACAGCGCTGGCGGAAGGAAGGTTCGAGGTGAAAGCACAAAGTAGAAACAGAGAGAGGAAGGTCGTAAACTTCATCTTTTGGGAGGCTCTACAAGGCTTATCTTCTCTTTGTGTGAACGAATAATATATGAAACATGTATTTATAGACGCGCCAGTGCTCTACAAGGCTTATCTTCTATTTTATGTGGTTCAACGTTTTTCAGTATAGAGATCATGAGCAAAGTAGGTTAAGCGTGGAATGCAAGGAGGTTATGGAGACTGCAAGAGTTTCAGCATCTTCTTAAATCGAAATTTGAAAATAAAGTCTGCATCTTCTTTGTTTCTCCTTTATTTCTTATAATTTTGTACAGCATATTACATTGTAATGGTGATAAGTTTCTCTCAAATAGAATCACGTGAATAAGCCAAAGTTGTTGATAAAAAAATTATAAGCAGAAGAAAATAGTTTTAAAAGAACAAGATTTTAATAAATAAATTTTAATTATTTAAATAATTTATTATAGCAATTTTTTCATTTTATTTTAGTTGTCCTTTAAATGTATTTCACCAATATTAGAAATAACAAAAGGTTATAACTGTACTGTGAAATTGATTTGATAGTATTTAATTGAAGGCATCTATTCATACACTACAATATGACAGCGAGGCAGGTTAAATGTCAGTACTTCATCCTTATCCTTATCTTTAAAGTGAAAATTCTTTTCATTTTTTCTGTGTTTTAACATATTGGCAATTTTATTACGAAAATGTTTCTTTCACATTTTTTTTTTACACA
Organism: Vigna mungo; assembly: GCA_036885675.1. NCBI lineage: Eukaryota > Viridiplantae > Streptophyta > Magnoliopsida > Fabales > Fabaceae > Vigna > Vigna mungo. The sequence continues at coordinate 34,852,155 of CP144697.1, forward strand.
AATTTGACACTGCTTCACGTGTCAAATTTGAATTGGATGTCTGAAATTCATTAAAAAAATCTTTTAGAAAAAGCTGAGCAGGGTAATTTAGGAAATTTGAATTTATGAAAATTGAATTTGGCGATTTCATTTTTCATCTTCTTCAGTTTCGTTCTGAACATTCTTCGTCTCTCTCATTCGATCTTTCTCCATTCGCTTCATCTATCGTTCTTGTCTCTCCATTCGGGTGGTTTTGCTCATCGAAAGGTGTCATCTCAACCAAAAGAGGTCTTTCGCAGTGACTCTGTACCAGTAAGTTCTCTTTTGCGTTTCGCGTTTTGGGTTTAGAGGCGTTGTGGCTCTGTTTCGGGTTTTGGCTTTCTTTTGCATTGTGTTGTTTCTGGAACCGTACTTGAGTGACTCTGTATCGTTATACGTTCTCTTTCGCGTTTCGCGTTTTGGGTGTGTTTTGCGTTTAGGCTCTGTGATACATCAAGGCATGATGTAGGCTTGTAGATCCGTGAGTTCAGAGGTTGATAGAAACAAAACACCAGAAGCAATCCAATGGAACAGTAGAAACAATGCAGTACCGAGACAGATCTAGAGTGTTTGCAGAAATGGAGTTTGAAGGATATAAGGAGGTGGTTGGCAGCGGAATGTGTTTGCAGAAGTGAGGGGGAATCAGATGCTAGCTTGAAGGAATGGTTCACAACTCAGACGGCTCCCTCAAGAGGAAGAAAGTTGCAATGGAGGTCAAGCTTTGAAGTGACTCTTGGAGAAGGAATTTGCTATTCATTTCAGTAGAAATTCTTTACTATAATCCAAAAGTGAAGATACAACTTATGCCAAGAAGGTTTTATAACTCAACCTCTCGGTCTTGCATGGAAGGAATGCAGATCCACAATTTACGGATCTCATTCCAGCTAATCAACCATGTGCTAAATGTGTATGACTTCTAGAAAACTTTATGAACACGTGAAGAATATGCTATGTGCCTATGGAAAAGTAAACACTAATGCCACCCCCTTTTATGATAGGTACACCCCTCTTTACTTAGCCAAAAACCCACTTTACCCTTGACCATGTCTTGGCAACTTTGTAGTATCTCCTTGATCTCCAATTTTCCATCCAAAGATAGCAAAGAGTACTTGACCTTTTGGAGAATACTCTTCTTGAAGCTTTTTGGCCATTCCTCTTGTGATAGGTCCTATGATGCTAGACCCTCTTGTATCATCCCCTCCCTCTTGAGAAGGATTTGTCCTCAAATCCAAAGGATCTTCATCTTCACTTGCATAACCTGCAAAAGGTTTAAGATCAGCAACATTAAAATTAGCATGAACCCCATATTCAGGAGGAAGATCAAGTTGATAAGCATTAGGATTAATCCTCTTTAAAACTCGAAAAGGTCCATCTCCTCTAGGATTGAGTTTGGATTTTCTTAGTTGAGGAAATCTTTCCTTTCTAAGATGAACCCAAACTAAATCTCCTTCATTGAAGATTAACTCTTTCTTGCCCTTATTATGTTGCTTGGCATATTTCTCATTTTGTTGTTGAATTTGATTTCTAACCCTTTGATGTAATTCTTTGATAAACTTAGATTTAGATACCCCATCTTGATGAACAAAATCAATAGAATTTGGAAGGGGTATTAAATCCACGGGTGTCAAAGGGTTAAAACCATAAACAATCTCAAAAGGAGACAATTTAGTAGTTCCATGAACTACTCTATTGTATGCAAACTCAACATGAGGTAGGTACTCATCCCAAGATTTGTGATTTCCTTTAAGAACTACCCTTAGTAAAGTGGAAAGAGATCTATTGACTACTTCAGTTTGACTATCTGTTTGAGGATGGCAAGTAGTAGAAAAAGATAACTTAATCCCTAATCTAGACCATAAGGTCCTCCAAAAGTGACTAAGAAATTTTGTATCTCTATCCGAAACTATTACCTTAGGTAGACCATGAAGTTTAACCACATCTCTAAAGAATAACTTTGCAATGTTGCTTGCATCATCTACTTTGTGGCAAGGTATAAAATGAGCCATTTTGCTAAATCTATCTACCACCACAAAGATAGAATCAAAACCCCTAGAAGTTTTGGGAAGACCCAACACAAAATCCATACTTATCTCTTCCCAAGGGGTGGAAGCAACATTCAAAGGAGTATAAAGTTCATGAGGCATTGACTTAGATTTAGCTTCTAAACAAGTTATACACTTAAAGCAATGCCTTTGAACATCCCTTCTCATGTGAGGCCAAAAGAATTTTTCTTTCAACATGACAAGGGTCTTTTCTACCCCAAAATGCCCCATTAATCCTCCCTCATGTGTCTCTTTAACAAGGAGTTTTGTATGTGAACCTTGAGGAATGCAAATTTTTCATTCTTTAAAAAGATACCCTTCTTTCACATAGAATCCTCCTTGAGGCTTATTGAGACATTCCTCATAGATATGAGCAAAATCAAGATCTTGTGAATACAATTCAAGAATGTTATTAAACCCAAGAATTTGAGCTCCCAATGTGGCTAATAGATTAATTTTTCTTGACAAAGCATCAACCACCACATTGGATTTTCCTTTCTTGTATTTAATAACATAAGTGAATTGTTCAATGAATTCCAACCACTTAGCATGCCTCTTTTGTAACTTGTGTTGACTCTTCAAATACTTAAGTGATTCATGATCACTATGAATGATAAACTCCTTGGCAACAAGGTAATGTTCCCAAGTTTGAAGAGCCCTCACAAGTGCATAGAGTTCCTTGTCATAGGTGGGGTAATTACAAGAGGCACCATGAAGTTTTTCACTAAAGTATGCAATTGGGTGTCCTTCTTGTAATAATACTGCACCTATGCCAAATCCTGAAGCATCACATTCTAGCTCAAAAGTTTGGGAAAAATTTGGCAAAGCTAGAATGGGTGCTTGTGTGAGCTTCTCTTTGAGTAGCTCAAAAGCCTTTTGTTGTTTTTCTCCCCAATGGAATGTAACATCCTTTTTCACCAACTCATTGAGGGGTGAAGCAAGACTAGAGAAGTTAGGAACAAATCTTCTATAAAAGCTTGCCAACCCATGGAAGCTCCTTACTTCTCCTACATTCTTTGGAGGAGGCCAATCTTGGATGACCTTTATTTTTTCTGGGTCCACATGAACCCCATTTTTGGTGACCACAAATCCAAGGAATATAACACTATCAACACAAAAAGTACACTTGTCAAAGTTTGCAAACAATTTGTGTTTTCTAAGAATTGTTAAAACAACTCTCAAATGATTTTCATGAGTTTGCAAATTTTGACTATATACCAAGATGTCATCAAAGTAGACAACTACAAACTTCCCAATGCAATCCCTAAGGACATGGTTCATAAGTCTCATGAATGTGCTTGGAGCATTTGTAAGACCAAAAGGCATAACTAGCCATTCATATAATCCAAACTTGGTCTTAAAGGCAGTTTTCCATTCATCACCCTCTTTAATTCTTATTTGGTGATAGCCACTTTTTAAATCTACCTTTGAAAATATTTGTGCTCCATGCAATTCATCCAACATATCATCAAGCCTAGGAATGGGATGTCTATACTTGATTGTGATGTTGTTGATAGCTCTACAATCACAACACATGCGCCACTTCCCATCTTTTTTTGGTACAAGCAACACTGGTACAACACATGGACTTAGACTCTTTTGAACTAAGCCTTTATCTAGCAACTCTTGGACTTGTGTCTCAATCTCCTTAGTTTCTTGGGGGTTTGTCCTATAGGCTGGCCTATTAGGAAGAATTGCCCCTGGAGTGAAATCAATTTGATGTTCTATTCCTCTTATGGGTGGAAGCCCTTTTGGAATTTCTTTTGGAAATAGATCATCAAATTCTTTCAAAAGTTTTTGAATGGGTGGAGAAAGAATTGAAGTCTTTGGATCACTAGATGTGCATGTAAGTGTCCCTTGACAAAGAAGAAGGTATGAAGGTTGCTCAACTTGAAGGGTATTGATTAAAGTCTTTTTGTTTAAAAGAACTACATGTTGAGTGACCTTAGATGGTACACTTATCTCTCTACTCTCCTTTCTTTTTGACTTTTTCTTTTGATCATGTTCTTGCTTTCTTAAAGACTTCATTTGTGCTTGATCCTTAGCCACTTGGGTAGGAGTCAAAGGATGAAGCACAAACTTCTTGTCCTTTTGATGGATAATGATGGTATTGGTTAGACCATGATGGATAGTTTGATGATCAAATTGCCATGGTCTCCCCAATAACACATGACATGCTTCCATGGGAACTATATCACATAAAACTTCATCTTTGAAGTTCCCAATGGAAAATGCGAACTTCACTTGATTCTTGACTATTATATCCCCATCTTCATTTAGCCAATGAAGTTTATAAGGTTTTGGATGGGGTATAATATCAAGCTTCAACTTCTCAACCAACCTTGTACTACAACAATTGCAACAAGAACCACTATCAACAATGAGAGAACAATGATTTTCTTGAATTTTACATCTTGTATGAAAGATGTTCTCTCTTTGTGATAAGTGTTCTAGACTTGGTTGGTTGCTAAGGATTCTCCTTACCATGAGAAGTTGTCCATCATCAACATATATTTCCTCTTCTTTTTCTTCTTCCTCGCTCTCACTTTCACTAGTTGGGGTATCACTTTCACTACTATAAATGTCCTTGCCTTTCAAAATGATGTTTCTCTTTGTAGGACATTGAGTAGCTACATGACCCCTTCCTAAACATTTGAAGCATTTGGTTTCACTTGTTCCTGTGTGTGAGGGTGTCTCTTTCTTGGGTCTCTCTTCTATTTTGGCTAGAGGTTTAAATGGCTCTTTTTCTTAAAAAACTTTCTTTTCAAAAGTAGGTTGAACTTGAACTCTTTTAGAAGAAGCTTTTCTCAAGTTTTGTTGTTCTACCTTTATACATATTTGAACAAGATCATTCAAATCTCTATAAGGTAGAAGTTCAACCCTATCTCTTATCTCAAAATTGAGCCCACTTAAAAATCTAGCTAAAGTAATTTCTGGACCCTCTACTATGCCTGCCCTCATCATATATAACTCCATCTTTTGTCTATATTCCTCAACTGTCATAGACCTTTGTTGTAACCTTTGGAGTTTATCCATGAGTTCCCTATTGTAGTAGGAGGGAATGTGCCTCCTTCTTAGGGCAGACTTAAGATCATTCTAATAATGGATGGGAGGGGCTTGATGTCTAAGCCTCTCTTGGACTAAGGCAGTCCACCAATACATTGCATACCCTTGAAAGCTTAGGGTAGCTAGAGAAACCTTTCTCTCTTCACTTACTTGGTGGCAAGCAAATAATTGCTCCACCTTCATTTCCCAATCAAGATAAGCCTCAACATTGTCCTTCCCATGGAAGTGAGGCAACACAATATTGACTTCTTTAGGGGGTGGGGGTGCATGAGAATTTCTCCTATGCCTCCTAGAAGTAGAAGGTTGATGAGGGTAATAATCACCCATACTCAAAGAATTCCCTTCCTCTTGAGAATTTTCACTCTGACTTCCCCTAAACTTACTTGCCCTTATTAATCTCAATTCATCTTGAATAACAACATTTTGAAGCTCTCTATTGACTTTCTCTTCTTTTATTTCCCTTCTCATTTCCTTGAATTCATTAACTAAAGCTTGAAGAGAAAAATTTTCCTTTTCACTATCACTAAGCCTAGGAGAATGTCTTCTAGACATTATGGTGGACTTAAATGTTATTCTTGAAATAAAGACTAAAGATTTTCACTTGAAAGAAATATTCCAGGTAAGGGTGGTGAACCACTAGGGTCACTTAATAACCAGGCCTTGTCCTTGCCAAATATGCTTCTAGCTACTTACTAGAGTCCTTAGATCAAAATTACTCTTAAATCCACTTAAGTCTTAAAGACAACAAAGAAAACACAAAGCAAAGAAAAACAACAATGATTGGGACTCTAAAATTCGGACTCTAGGCGCGCTCCTAGTCCATGAATGAAAACAATGAAACTTGAAAGTAAAGATGGAAAAGTAAAAGTGAGGTATCCTATGGTGAGGCTTAGACTTTGGATCTAAGACACACTCACCGACTACTCAATTTTAGGTTGTGAGACTTTTTTGAGTCTAGTTACAAATGAGGGAAGAGCACTTGTGAACTCTAGCACCTCACTTGCTTAGATTTGAAACCAAAAAAAAAAAATTACAAGAAAACTTGGTAAATGGCAAAAGAAATGCAAATTAGCTAAGGATAAGATGTGTGCAGCTTTGGATTCTAAGAAACAGAGGTGAATTTAGATTAATTCACTCTAAACTCTCAGCTGCAAGGTGCTTAAACGAAGAAATTGAACTTCTGCAGAATGTAACTCTGCTGCAGTCTGCTGGACTGACAATTCTGGGCAGACTTGGTCACGACTTTCCCTCTTCAAGAGCCAACTTCAATCACTTTTCCTCACCAATTGAACTTCCTTTGATGCTTCCACTTGTAATGAGTCATCTGAATGATAAACCACCTATTCAGCAATACCGGTTAGCCAAGATATAATCTGCAGCACTGCCAGTATTTGCAACCACAATGACAGCAACACAATGCCTTTTATCAAACAGGTTGTATACAGAATGGTCAATAACTCAAAATCAAGCAATTAATCGGCTAGCAAGCAAGGAAGCACGTCAAAATGATCTTAGGAAGGGCTCTAGAGTAGATTAGAAAAGCAATAAAAGACCAACAATGTCAATTGACTTCGAATTAGCTATTCAATGCAATGAACCCAAACTATTTGTGAAAATGCCACTGAGAATGGCTATTTTTGATGCAGAAAACTTGGTTTGACTCTGCTGATCAAACTCAACTCGGATGTATTGGTTCCTACTGTCTTTTACTATGCTTTTATTTCTTTTGCATATTCAAATCATATTGTTTTGGAACCAAGACTCTTACTACATCCTGAATTCATCCAATCAATCAAATACAATTTTAAGAAAACTGAGACAACTTTGGATGCACTGCAGGGTTCGGTTCTGGGCTCAGAATTACAAGTCACATAGGTAAATTACACAGAATAGCAATTGATCAATTTAAGCAACTTCCATCAGATTTGAATGAATAAACCAAGTATGTTTGAATGCACTTGCAACTGAAATTCGTTGTGTATCAAAATTGAACTATAGCAGTTCTATCACAGCCAATTAGAAATCAGATTTGGACTGAACTTTGTAGGAACTGATATATGCAAACTTTGCATAACTGACCATATGCACTTTATATTGGTTCAAGCATGTTTAGTAGCTGAAAACAAACTTGCTTGTTCAGGTTTACGAATTAAAATCAGTGCAGAATAAATTTTGGCTAGTTCAGTTCTGATGCAAAGCAAATCTAACAACTATAGTATCCAAATTTTAGAAGCAAGTGTAAATCTGACATTGGTCATTGCAAATGAATTAAAAACAGCACATGAAATTTGCTCAAAGTAGCAGAATTGTCAAATAGATGATTGGCAATGAACTAATGCTCAATCCACTCAACACGCAGAATTGACCACCAAAGAACTCTACAGCTCGGTTAATCTGCAACTAATACTTGCCGCTGAACTTTCAGCAGTAGATCCAACTTAAATGCATAGCAAAAATCATGCTCATTCCATATGTATACTGTTTCAGATTTATATCAACATATATCCAGGATCAAACAGCAAAGTGAAACATATTTGGCCAATGTAACAGTAACACTACTGTTGACAGAAATTACCAGAAATGGAAATTTTTCAGATCTGAAATGGAGGGCACAAATTAACACCTGAGCTCCTATCACAGGTCATTGCTCTTACTCGGTGCAGCCAAATCCAAAACAGCACAACTAGTTAAAACTTGGTTTAAAAACCAGATTGAATGACAGAAAACAGCAAATTAACCAAACATGACTAAGACAAACTGGAAATGATGCTCAAATGATAAAATGACTCAAAACAGCAATGAGAAACCGAGTTAAAATGATAAGAGACTCAAGCAAACACGCTGGTATCAAGAAAACTCAAAAACAGAATCCTAAAACACATCAAAGATGCTGAAACAGAAGTGAACTTCAGAAAACAGAACAAGACATTTCAGAATTGGTTGACAACACGAAAATGGAAGAAGAAGGTACTTATCTCACGGTTCAAGCTAGAACCAAAGCTCTGAATACCACTTGATACATCAAGGCATGATGTAGGCTTGTAGATCCGTGAGTTCAGAGGTTGATAGAAACAAAACACCAGAAGCAATCCAATGGAACAGTAGAAACAATGCAGTACCGAGACAGATCTGGAGTGTTTGCAGAAATGGAGTTTGAAGGATATAAGGAGGTGGTTGGAAGTGGAATGTGTTTGCAGAAGTGAGGGGGAATTGGATGCTAGCTTGAAGGAATGGTTCACAACTCAGACGGCTCCCTCAAGAGGAAGAAAGTTGCAATGGAGGTCAAGCTTTGAAGTGACTCTTGGAGAAGGAATTTGCTATTCATTTCAGCAGAAATTCTTTACTATAATCCAAAAGTGAAGATACAACTTATGCTAAGAAGGTTTTATAACTCAACCTCTCGGTCTTGCATGGAAGGAATGCAGATCCACAATTTACGGATCTCATTCCAGCTAATCAACCATGTGCTAAATGTGTATAGCTTCTAGAAAACTTCATGAACACGTGAAGAATATGCTATGTGCCTATGGAAAAGTAAACACTAATGCCACCCCCTTTTATGATAGGTACACCCCTCTTTACTTAGCCAAAAACCCACTTTACCCTTGACCATGTCTTGGCAACTTTGTAGTATCTCCTTGATCTCCAATTTTCCATCCAAAGATAGCAAAGAGTACTTGACCTTTTGGAGAATACTCTTCTTAAAGCTTTTTGGTCATTCCTCTTGTGATAGGTCCTATGATGCTAAACCCTCTTGTATCACTCTGTTTCGGGTTTTGGCTGTCTTTTGCATTGTGTGGCTTGTGGAACCGTAGTTTATTTTTGTTTGATTTATTCTTTTTGTGTGTTGTGAACCCTAATGTACCATTGATTTATTGTGCAGTTGCAATGGCGTCCGGAAACCCAAAGGTAAGTTAAAGTTTAGGTATTATATATAGTTTTTTTTTTAAGTAATAAAATTTTATTTTTAACCTTTTGTAGTGGCGGGTTCGAATCTCTCTGGATTCATCAGTCATTATTGAAATGAAAGGCTTACTGAGAAATATGCAAGTAGAACGCATTTGGATGACACCGTTTCGTTGGTGTTTGGAGCTACGTAAAGCTTTGGAGATTAACTATGAGTTATTGAAGGTTATGGTATGTCGGTGGGCTGGACATGATGTTAGCTTCACGGTCAGTCATCAATTGGTTCCATTTACTGTTTTGGATGTTTTCATGAGCACTGGTTTAGACATAGGTGGTTTAGAAATCCCATTTGATGAATGTATAGTTGGTTTGGTTGGAGAAATGTTTAATAAAAAAAGCACAACTTTGAAGGATTTGGTTGACATGTTTAATGTCATTGTCTTGGACGAAAACATAGATGTTGATGTTGTGTGTAGGTTGTATATATTAGTGTGTTTGGTTGTTTTTTTCTTTCCTAGGAAGTTTAAGATTGTTGCTAACATGCCTTCAAAAGTGTTAGATGATCTAGATAGTTTGTGTTTATATGATTGGGCAAGCGGTGTACATAAACACCTTGTTTACACCTTGTAGATAATTTGAATAAATGTATGAAAAAAATAATGGCCGGAGGTATCACCAGCGCACTGGGTCTTAGTGGAAATGTGGCAGTATTGCACGTAAAATTCTTTGTAGTTCTTTAACCGAATGAATAGAATGTGCTACACTGTAAAATATGGGTGACTGTAAATTATTTTCATATTGTAGGTCAGAAGATTATTTTCATTATTGTTTGATGATTGGGTTGATTTTAGAATTTCAATCTTTTCATTTCAGGAGGAATTGCTTGCAATTAGAAAGCAATATGTACGTGATTGGATCCTGGATGACGAGAACATAAGAATATTGGATGTGCTAGAGGTGTATGGATTGCTGTAGGATAGTTGTCCTGTCTAGAAATGTAGTGAACATTGTAAGATACAATAATGTATATGAAGACACTGTATTTTTAATATATATCAAGAGATTGTACAAATGATTATTGGAATAAGATGATTGATTTCAAGCTTGTTTATGTGCAATATACGAATGATTATTGGAATAAGATGATTGATTTCAAGTTTGTTTATGCGCAATGTATAAATGATTCTTTATTAATGATTGAAGTACAGGTTTGTTTATGTGCAATGTATATAACTGCCTTAAAAATTTAGGCCAAGCGCTGCAATCTGTTCAGCAAAACACAACATTGTAATCGTTTACAAGGACCTTGTAATTGTTTACTAGGGGATCGTAATCGTTTACGCGAGTCTCTTTTGTGATTTAGACATCCTGTTCCACTGAAGGAACCATCATTGGTAACGTGGAGGACCACTGGTGATTTTGTGTGTTTTTGAAGGAAATTTGAGTGGTTTGTACTTGTACATGTTGTATAAGTGTGATTGTGTGGCTGTAGGTCATTTTTGGGAAACACCATGATGGGGTAGGGGACCTCCTAGGATGATAAGGGGAACTTTGGTGAAGTCCTGTAAGATTTGCCACAAAAAAAGGGCACTTTGGTGAAATCCTGTAAGATTTGGCACAAAAAAACAGCCTTGCAATCGTTTACAAGGGGCTCGTAATCGTTTACGTGAGTCTCTTTTGTGATTTGGACATCCTGTTGCACTGAAGGAACCACCAGTGGTAATGTGGAGGACCACTGGTGATTTTGTGTGTTTTTGAAAGCAATTTGAGTGGTTTGTACTTGTACATGTTGTATAAGTGTGATTGTGTGGCTGTAGGTCATGTTTGGGAAACACCATGATGCGGTAAGGGACCTCCCAGGCTGATAAGGGGCACTTTGGTGAAGTCCTGTAAGATTTGGCACAAAAAAGAGCCTTGTAATCGTTTACAAGGGCCTCGTAATCATTTACGCGAGTCTCTTTTGTGATTTGGACATCCTATTGCACTGAAGGAACCACCAGTGGTAACGTGGAGGACCACTGGTCATTTTGTGTGTTTTTTAAGGCAATTTGAGTGGTCTGTACTTGTACATGTTGTATAAGTGTGATTGTGTGGTTGTAGGTCATGTTTGAGAAACACCATGATGGGGTAGGGGACCTCCCAGGCTGATAAGGGGCACTTTGGTGAAGTCCTGTAAGATTTGGCACAAAAAAGAGCCTTGTAATCGTTTATAAGGGGCTCGTAATCGTTTATGCAAGTTTCTTTTGTGATTTTGACATCCTATTACACTGAAGGAACCACAAGTGGTAACGTGGTGGACCACTGGTGATTTTATGTGTTTTTTAAGGCAATTTGAGTGGTCTGTACTTGTACATGTTGTATAAGTGTGATTGTGTGGCTGTAGGTCATGTTTGGGAAACACCATGATGGGGTAAGGGACCTCCCAGGCTTATAAGGGGCACTCTGGTAAAGTCCTATAAGATTTGACACAAAAAAGAGCCTTGTAATCGTTTACAAGGGGCTCATGCGAGTCTGTTTTGTGTTTTGGACATCCTGTTGCACTGAAGGAACTACTAGTGGTAACGTGGAGGACCACTGGTGATTTTGTGGGTTTTGGAAAGCAATTTGACTGCTCTGTACTTGACGAAATAACTATGGGTGATTTGATTAAGCTCAATACAATGATTACACTAAGAACATTACATCACATGTCACAACATAAAAAAGTGCAAAATAACAACATTGAAAAAGTCTACTTTAATAAAATTCCAGTAATCCAATAAGCAGTTTTAGAACTCATAACATACTATTACAGTTATCCATTAAAGCCATATTTTCACCTGCATTACAAAAGATAAATTAAACCATATGTAATATTATCTAATAATGGTCTGGTTGTTTGGATGATGATGATGGTTGGTCAGTTGGCGGAACAAATTTGCGGAGGATGACATCCACATTAACATTATTTTCTGCCCACACCGGAAGTCGAATGACAGGTTTTGGCGTTTCCTTGACCAGGTCAACTGATGGAGGAAAAATTTCTGGTGGAAAACCCTTCACTACGTTGCGGTGAACGATATTCAAGTAGTGGTTCTTCCCAACTGCCCAAAGAAAATAACTCAAATGAAAACACTAAAGGAAATAACCAAAAAACCAAAAGGGGTCGAAGAAACGACAAGAAACCTAATACCCAAACGTAAAACCCAATACCCAAACCTACAACAAAATGGTCTGAGAAGGCACTTACCTTGCTCCAACGAAGTTGCAGTCCGGAACTTCCCATTTTGACAAAACTACGACAACGGAGATTCTAAATCACAAATGTCAGAAAGAGAACACAAGGGGGAGGACGGAAATGCCGGGAGAACGAAATGTGTGAGAGAGAACGAAATCTGAGAGGCAAAATGGTCTGAGAAGGGCAGGGGTATAATTGGAACGAAAATTTTTTCAACCCTATTCATTTTCCCAGCCAGAATTTTTGACAAAAAAAAAAACGAACCAATTGCAGCTTGACACCTGTCGGTGTCAAATGTGTGTCAAAATATGGATGTCAAAATAACGGGACCCATCTGTTAGATTGTCTTTAGTTTGGAGGAAGGATGTGAGGAGAGGGAGCGGATGAATTTGGAAATAGAAATTGTTTTTTTTTAATGAATTTTAAGAAAGTGAAAGAAAATTTTAAAGTCAAATTTATGAAAATTAGTGTAAAATTTGATGGAATAAAATAAAAAAATTATTTAATAAATAGAGATTTAAAATTATTAAAATATTTTTAATGATAAAAATAATATAAAATTGTATATGTAATTGTAAAATTTATTATAAAAAGAGAAAAAAATAAAAACTAATTTTTAATCAAAATGTATTTTTATTATTATTTTATTTTATTATAATAATAATAATAATAGTAATTATTATTATTATTATTATTTGGATTAGTTGGAATAATCTTTTTAAATGTCAATGAATAGTTTTGAAAAAAATTAATTATTGTAATAGAAAAAAATACTATTATTTTGGTATATAAATAAAAATTAAATATTTTAATATTAAATATTTATTTAAACAAAAGTTATAAATTATTCTTTTCTTGCAAATGGGAGAAAAACATTCTTTTCTAATAAAAATCATAAAATATTTAATTAATGAAATTATTGAAAACAAAAGATAAGTAAAAAGTATTTAAATAAATTTGTATTTATTTTTCACATATCTCTTCATAGAAAAAAATTGCATGTGAATATCAATAATTAGTTCAAATTCATTTTTCTTAATTCTGTCTTAACAATAAATGTATGAATATGAACACAGTTTTAACGAGAATACATATCTTTTAATATTTGAAGTACTAAATTATTTAAAAAAATAAAAATTACAATAAAAAATTGATTGTTTACCATGAGGGGAGCAATACCTCCGTACAGGCGATATTCTGAAATTCATCTTTCAAGTTAAATTCAAGGGAAAATTTGTGCCCTCACCTCCACGAATCCAATAAAAAGATATCCTTCAAAGGATAAGAAGCAGCAGTCGAGGATTTGAGAAACCTTGAAGAAATGACTGATAATATAAGTGACAAAATATCAAACGACAGATATAGACAAGAGAGCCAGGTTCAAGAACATAAAAAACAAAAATATTAGAACAGAAGAAGACAAATGAGTAAAACAATAAATTGGACTTATTATATGATATTATATGAGGTGAAAAAATGAAGGGAGAAAATAAAATGAAAGGTATCTATTTTAAAGTAATTAATAATGTGGGTTAAAACAGAAGAATGTATAATAAATTCTGTTTTTATTTTATTTTTCTGTTTTTATATATGTTAAAAAGTGAAGGAAAAAAGAGTGAAGGAATCTAAGGCTGTGTTAACATGCATTTATTGTACTGTTCACATAGATTTACAAGCGATGAAAAAAAGTGAATTGTGTGTTCGTTTGAGAGGAAAAGCAGTGAATTGCGAAGATGGATTTGCATGATGGAGAGGTTTCTCATCACTCGCACAAGGAAGAGATTTGAAGGGATTAGTAGTAAAAAGTCAACTTTGCCCTCAGTGTATTACAAAATTCCACTACGCAGAACCACTTCGAACAGCGTTGGCGATTAAAGGGTTTGGTGCGAGGAAGATGGCGGCTCTGGAGCGACGGCGGCGTCCGATTAAAGGGCGAGAGAGTAGCCGTGGCGCGAGGGTTTGGCGACAAGCGCCGCGGCGGCGACGACGACAGAGGGTTCGCCGATCTGGAGCGGTTTGGCGGCAAGCGTCACGGCTAAGGGCAACATCCGCCGTAACCCGGGACCTCAAAGGCGATTGGTTGAGCGGTGGCATTTTGCAGGTTCTGCGGTGGCGGCGTCCTCATGATTGGTGATGGCCGGCGAATATGACAATGGTGGGAACGACCAAACCGGTGACAGGTGGTGACTCGCTGTTGTTTCAGTTGCGGAAATGATGGCGGAGGTTTTCAGTTGCGGAAATGATGGCGGAGGTTTGGAGCAAAATGAAGCTTTAGCAGAGAGGCTATTTGAACCTTGGGTTTCAATTGGCTTTTGCTTGCAGGTTTGCGAAGAAATGATGAAAGATGGAAGCGTGAGCTGATGATGGCTGGAAGATGAGTTATCGGTGGTCCTTTCGTGGAGGTGTGCTACATGTGACTGTCAACTTTTTAAAAATTAATTTTAATAATTCTTTTTATTTTTTATAAATATTTTTATAATTAAATATAATATTAATAAATATTATTTTGGTAATCTTTAATTTTTATCTATTAAACAAATTTTTTAAAACTGACACATCAATCAAATCCTACACTAATTCTCATAAATTTTACTTCAAAATTCACTCTTAATTACTTTCAAATCAATTCAAATAAACACAAAAAAATAAATTTCAAATCCACTCAATCACTTTCTTTCAAATCATATTTCTAAATCACCTCCAAGTAAACGTACATAAATGTAAAAGTTGTATTGAATATAATGTATATGAATCTGATATCATTTAATAGTTACCATATAAATATATAAATTAACCATTAGTGATAGAAGATGTCAGAAATTAAAAAAAGAAAAAGAAAAGAGAATAATGTAAAAAGAGGATTTTCATGTAAAATAATGATAACTAATATATTATTTTTATCAATTCAAACGTTGTGATAATTTTGAAATAAAAGTCAACTCCTCCCAAGCTTCCTTTATTCTCTTCACAACAACCACATTCTATTTCATACACAATATTCACGTAACCATATAACCTTTCTTTTTTCCTATTTTTTTTTTCACTTGTTCCAAAACCCACAACACAATAAACACCTTCGCGTAAATTCCCTCCCCAATCTCTCCTTTTGTTTTTTTTTACGCTGTGGGGCCTACGTATCATCCAATGCCTAGAGAATACACACATGAGGATTTATCATGCTACTGCTCTTATTCCAGAACTCTACTCTACTTCCCATGCAAAACACATCTTGCCATGTAAATAACCCTCTCTGTCCGCATGATTTTCTTCTTCTCTCCCCTAAAATTTACTTTTCTTCTCAATAAACCAATTCTGAGAACTATCTCACTTCCTCTCCTCCTTCTACTTAATTTTTCCAGTACACATTCTCCTAACCTCCTCCTTTCTTCATTTTCTCTAGCACGGAATGAAGAAACGCGAAAAAAAAAAAACTGTAAAAGATTACGTGGATTTAAACTTTTCTTATTACTACAAAAATATATTGTCTCGATTATTTTAAATATCGAGTTTATTATCTCGGTTTTACCGACATTGATGCGAAAAGCACCACAAATTACTTAGAAAAATAAATTTTTATAACTATTTCTGATTTTTAACTCACATTTTGCTTCGGTCTTTTGTAAAAACTGAAGTTAAAATAGTCTACGACACCAATTCTTTGAATCGAGACCATAGGATCTCTTTAAAATTTGAATAGTCTGAAGTTTTCTCTACACGATGTAAAGTCAGGATCCTATGACAACACTTTTGCAAAGAACCGATACCATAGACCTGTTTAAAATCTCCAAAGTCGGACATATCTCTTTACAGAGGGAAATGTCAAGACCCTATGACATCGGTTCTGAGGATAACCGATATCATAAATCCTAACTAGTGTGTATTGAGTTGAAAAGTTTAAATTTGTTATTATGTTCAGTTGTTTATTAACTGATGTCAAAAGAGATATATGACCTCACTTTTTTCTAAACAAGACTTATAAGTTCACAAAAATTGAAAAAACGTTACTGTGTCTTTTTATGCCTTATTTTAGTCGAAACCAAAGCTGATTAAGTAGTTAAAAGTCCATTTTCATACTAGCGACTTTTCTAGTGTCAATATTAATTTTATAGTTCATTTATTATAAGGACACTTTTGGAATAAATTTTGAAACATATTTTTATGATATTTGATCATTGGAAAAAAAAATCTATCATATACCTAAATGAGGAGATGCTTGTATTAGTTTGTATTGACTTAGATAATTAGTATCTCCTAATTTCTATTCCATGGCTAAGAATATTAACCACACATCTAATCACATAATACACAAATAATCACATAATGTGGAAAAATAAAACTATTTCAAAAAAATCATTCTTTTGCTTTTGGAGTAAATAATACTAGAGCCAAACTCAAATAAAGTAACTAGAAGGATAAAGAGGCAATGGACTTGGTTGGACCAAGTCAAGTTGACTTGTGTTGGGTTAAAACTAGGGATGGCAGAAAAATTCATTCCCGCGAGTACCCGCAGGTAAAATTCGCTATGAGTATTTAGTACCCGTGGATAAGAGGTACTCGCGGGTAGCGGGTATTTTAATACCCGCTTGTTAACAGGTCGGGTATGGGTATCACACTATCCGTACCCGCGGGTACCCACTACCCGTTTGAGAAATGAAATTACAATTGTACTATGCTAAGTTTTCTTACTTTCACTTTATGTTCGTATTCTCTCTGCCTCTGCCGTCAAGTTCTTCAAACCCTAACTTGCCCTCTGAAATCCTGAATGCTCATTTTTCTCTTCTCTGAAAGCTGAAATCCAAAAGCAAAATTAACCATTTTCCCATTACAGTTCAGAGGAAAGAAAAACCGAACAAACCTTACAGATTATGAGGTTGCCTTCATTATCGGACTTCTGCAAAATCCTCGAACTCTTTCCTCGAGTTCGGTTCTAACTTGTAACGAAAAGTTGATTTTGCATTCTTATATATTGTTTCTTTCTCTGTTTTATTTTATCTTAGTTTATTGATGTTGGTTTGGACTTTATTAAATTATTTTATGTGTTTGTGTTGTCTCTGTTTAGTGTTTATAGTTTTTTGTTTATGTTTTCAAGAAATTGGATTTCTTCTAGTACTGAGTTGGTGGATAAGCGAATTTCTTTCTTTCTTTTCTGTTGTAACCTGTTGGAATTAATCCTCAAGTTTTGGTTTCTAACTTGTTTTTGGTTAATGGTGTGCAATTCATGTAGTTTGCTTTTGTTATTCCATCAGAAAATAGTATGAAATGAAGAAACTTAGCCTGTTGTTGCTGGTTATATTCTGATGTTGGTCTGTAGTGTTGTTTCTTGTCTTCTATGTAATTCTCTAGTGCTTTTGTTATGCAAATATCATTGATAAATCAACATTCCAGTTGAAGTAGCAAAGAGGAATTAGTTCCAGCCGAAGTAGCTACGACAAATCTTTATTTGGTGTGCTGGTCGAGACATAGTGAGTATTGCACAAGCAAAAAAATGGTATTTGACAGCGCACATTATGCCACGGTTCACTAGAAACCGTCGCATAATAGTGCGCGATGACAATTTTGAAAATAAATGGAATTTATAGGCCGCGGTTCAGAGGGGAACCGCGGCCTATAACCAAGTCAACTTTCTGCCTTTGACGCCACGTCAGAAAAATAATAAATTGCAGAGGGGAATAAGCCGCGGTTCTCGGAGCAACCGCGACCTATTCCCTCTACAATTTATTGTTTTCCTGACGTGGCGTGAAAGGCAGAAGGTGCAGGGGGAATAGGCCGCGGTTGCTCAGAGACCCGCGGCCTATTCCCTCTGCAACCGTCTGACATTCCCCCCTGTCAGCCCCTGCAATAAATTGACAGGGGAATAGGCCGCAGTTGCTCAGAGAACCGCGATCTATTCCCCTCTGCAATTTATTGCAAGCGCTGACCAAGGGGGAATGTCAGAAGTTGCAGGAGGATAGGTCGCGGGTCTCTGAGCAACCACGACCTATTCCCCCTGTAACCTTCTGACATTCTCCAAAAGGCAGTTTTTGGAGGCAGTTGGGAGGATACAGAACGTCAGGGAATAGATCGCGGTTGAGCGCTGAACCGCGGCCTATTCCCTGATCTGAATAAATTTTAAATTTTTAAGGGAATAGGCCTTGGTTGAGAGCTGAACCGCGCCATATAGGTTAAAAAAATTTCAAAAATGCCATTTTGATTATTTTTTTCAAATGAATAGGTCGCGGTTTCCTTCTCAACTGCGGCCTATACTGTTCTATGACAGCGGTTTTCTTTGGAACCACGGTAGTATGTTTTAATTCGGTTAAAAAAAATGTGAACGGTTTCTTCTTCCACGCTACAAAACGAAATTCTGAAACGAAAGAGTGGTCTTCTGCAAACTCCGAAGTCGAGCCATCCTCTGCCGTGCCACCTCGCCACCACGCCACTGCACCATCCGCTGTCGGGCCACCGCGCCATCCGCTGTCAGGCCACCGCGCCATCCGCTGCCACGTGATCCTTCTGCGAAAGAGTCGAAGCTTTCTTCTGCGAACTCTGTCGAGCCATCCTCTGCTGTGCCACTGCGCCACCGCGCCATTCTCTGCTGCCGCGCCATCCTCTACCACCTCATTCGGGTACGTTCCTCAATTTCACAGTAGAATTTTCAATCTATATATTGCTAAATTTATGATATAAAATTTATGAGTCTAGCATGTTTTCTTGTATGATATACATTCTGCTTCTGTTTTCTTGTATGATATAGCATATATGTTTGTCATGAATTGTATTCTATCTCATGATATTAACCTTTTTCTATATCTGATTTAATGGTTGGTTGGTAAAAATAGTATATCATAGTAATAAAAAAAAGATTTATAAGTTATTGTCACAACAACTATGCTAATTCAAATTAAAAATATTATGAAAAATCTAAATAAAAAATTAAATAAACAACAAACTAAAAAGTAAATATATAGCTTTTAACTTAATAAATTAAAAACTCTTAGAATAAATTTTTGTAAGTGAATTTCAAGCCTTTTGTAAGTAAATAGCTTATAGCTTATAACTAAAATAGAAATAATTCAAGTCTTTTGTAAGTGGGTGCATAAATTTTATTTAGAGTGAACCTTATTAAATATTAAACTTGAGAACATTAAGAAAAGTTTTTCACAATAAAAAGATATAGTTTAAATTTGGAAAACTGTAAAAGCTCATAATTCCTCATAAGTAATACAATTAGGATTATATAATTCCCAACTATCCTGCAATGCAACATAGTAAAATAATTCAACTTCAAGACAATTTCGGTGCAAGTCACCAAAGAGTCTTCAGGCAGTTGCCCCCTTCCACGTGCATATAGTCATCAAGAACCTATAACATAAAAAATTCATAAGGAAATAGATTAAAGTTAATTTAAGACAAACAAAATTTCATACACTCCAGAAATTTTATCATACATCAAGTTAAAACAATAACCTGTAAAAGCTCCACTCCATAAAGAATTGATCATTTGGATGCTTATTATTAATTGTATGATTGTATGAATGATTTGATTGTCTGATTGAATTGATAATTTAATATAGAAAAATGTTTTATTGTAATTTTGTAATATTTAGGAATGGATCGAAATTGGATTAATTTATCACACATTAGTGCTGAGTACGAGAGAGGTGTTGAGGAATTTATACAATTTGCGCAACGTAATGAGAGGAGAAGTGATGATGAAGTGAAGTTTAGATGTCCGTGTGTGAACTGTTTGAATGGGATAAAGTTGAACGTAACCCAAATTAGAGAACATCTTATCTGTGATGGTTTCCTAAGATGCTATACAACATGGATATGGCACGACGAAGAAATGCATTTTCCCACTGACTCCCAAACTGAAAATGTTATTAATTCCACCATGGAAGAAAATCGACCGATGGAAGACAAATTAGAGGATATGATTCGCGATGTTGGTGCAGAAAATTTTGCCAAAGCTCATGTGTATGAGATGATGTCGACTGATGCAGAAACACCTTTGTATGTCGGTTCAACTAAGTTCACACGCTCATGAATTTGAAGGCGAGCAATGGATGGACAGATAAGAGTTTTACAGAATTATTGACGTTGTTGAATGAAATGTTGCCAGATGGAAATACACTACCTACTCGTAATTATGATGCGAAGAAAATTCTTTGTTTAATGGGTATGAAGTATAAAAGGATACATGCTTATCGCAATGACTGCATTTTATATAGGAAAGAGTTTGAATTTTTGACAAAGTGTCCAAAATATGGCTTATCACGATACAAGTCAAAAAACAATAGTGAAGATAATGGTCAGATAGAAAAAAATGAATCTGCTTTGAAAGTAGTTTGATACCTTCCAATAGTGCCCAGACTTAAGCGTTTGTTTGCAAATCCCAAATATGCTAAAAATCTTAGATGGCATGCACATGAGAGTGTCAACACCCAATTTTGCCCGGGTAGTGAAAAATGTGTTTTATGGGCTTTTTATTGTTTTCCTTTTATTTTTTTTTATTTTTATTTTTTTATTATTTTACTTTATTGTTTTAGTCTATTTTACTGTATTTAGATTTTGGTTTTATTTCATTTTCTATAGTCATTTTGTTTTAATAGAGTTAACTAACTAAAATAATTAAAAAAAAATTAATTAAAAATAATAATAATAATATCATAAGATAAAATTGAAATAAAAAATAAAAAACATAATAAGAAAAAAACGTGAGGGAGCATGGTGTGGATAATGGGGGACAAGGGAATTTGGTGAGGGGGGAAGGATCAAGACGGTTAGGGGAAGATTTGAAAGATTTTGGGGAGAGAAAGAAAACAGAATTTGGCGTGGTGAAGGGGGAACAATTGGAGGGTCTCGGCTTACAAAAAATCGGAGAACAGAAGCTGCCCTGAGGAGTTTTTGGTTGCTCTCACCAATCTAAGATCGCCGGAGATATCCAGGATCAACTTCAAGAGCTCCAAGAGGTAATTTTCTATTCTCCGTTATGAAGATTGTCGTATGTTGCTGGTGAATGCACTGTTGTATTGTTAAGCATGGTGTTGTGAGCACTGAGTTTCTTCCAGATATCACCCAATATACAAACACACAAGTGCCTCTATTATGCTAACAACCTTTCCTCCACAACTACCTAAAACGCAGAAAATTCATACAACAAAAACCATTTTCATCACAGTTTTTTTCTTCATCAGAAAATTGCCGTTACTCAAACTATTTTTCCCAATACAAACTATCAATAGAATTCACTCAGTAAACAGAGAGTCCACTCAATCAAAAAACCACTTTCAAAGGGTACTCATAAACCGAGTCAGATTCGAGCTCTCACTGGCAAATGTATGGTGACTGTTTGTTCATGGTCGGTTTATGGAGGGGCTTGATGGTAATGACGTGGTGTTGAAAGGCGAATTCATCATGGATTCAGGCATGATCAGCGATGGGGCAGGGTTTTTCTTTGTTTCGGTTCGTGACGACTCCGGCAACCAGCGATAAGCTTTGGAGTTTGCAGACGAAGGCCATAGATGGTGGTTGTCAGATGGAAGTGGTGGAGCGCGAACCCCAACGTTGGGCAAGCGATGGAGTCTCCGGCGACGTCAAGTCTGGTATGATGCGTGGCGTGGTGGTTGGATTCAAAGCAATGGTGGTCGCCGGTGGGTGGACGAAGATGACTCAGGGCGAGGAGAAGAGATAGCTTCGCGTGCTAGGAGAGGAAACAACGTCATGGTGGCTGCTGGGCCGGCGGAGAACAGAGGAGATGTTTTTGCTCTGGGGTGAGAGAGCTGAAGCAGATTTGGGGTTCTCTTCGAATGAGAACATTTTTTAGGGTTTGGGGGGGAAAAGAGAACCCTAATTTTATGATTACAAGGGCTTGGGCTTCCATTGAACCAGGGAATTGGCTAGCTGCAGCCTCCCTTTCTGCTAAGCCGCACCCCCTCCATTGAACTTAGCTGAAGAGGGAATTGGCTAGCTGCAGCCTCCTTTTCTGCTAAGCCGCACCCCCTCCATTTGGGCTGAAGCTAGTTTACATTGGGCAAACAAAAATAACGTTTGGGCCTATTTCGGTCCTGTACCCCCATTTTTACTATTTTCCACTTTACTATTAGTCAACTGGGCCCAAATCGGGTCAAGCACAAAATTTTCCTTTTCTCCCTTTTGCAGCCCCCTTGTTTTCCTTTTCACCACCCCTTTTCTATTGAGTGTTGGCCCAGGCCAGTTTTGACTTTAATGTTCCTTGGCGCAACCCTTGTCTTTCATTTGCACACCCTTGGCCATTTAGACTTAGGCCCAATCAGTTTTTTTTTTAGGCACCCCATCTCTTATCTAAGTACCACCACACTTTTTATTTTTTATTTTATTTTATTTTTACTCTAAATTTTTATTTAATAACTTACCTATTTTTTATATTTTATTTGATCCATTGTTATACAAAAATTAAAAAGTCAAATAAAAATATTTTGAAAAGGTTTAAGCACACGTGCGACCGTTCGCGTAGGCCTTGTGCTAGAAAACCTTTTCCTTTTTTATACAAAAATTAAAAAGTCAAATAAAAATATTTTGAAAAGGTTTAAACACACGTGCGACCGCTCGCGTAGGCCTTGTGTTAAAAAACCTTTTCCTTTTTTATACAAAATTAAAAAGTCAAATAAAAATATTTTGAAAAGGTTTAAACACACGTGCGACCGCTCGCGTAGGCCTTGTGTTAGAAAACCTTTTCCTTTTTTATACAAAAATTAAAAAGTCAAATAAAAATATTTTGAAAAGGTTTAAACACACGTGCGACCGCTCGCGTAGGCCTTGTGTTAAAAACCTTTTCCTTTTTTATACAAAATTAAAAAATCAAATAAAAATATTTTGAAAAGGTTTAAACACACTTGCGACCGTTCGCGTAGGCCTTGTGTTAAAAACTTTTTCCTTTTTTATACAAAATTAAAAAATCAAATAAAAATATTTTGAAAAGGTTTAAACACACGTGCGACCGTTCGCGTAGGCCTTGTGTTAAAAACATTTTCCCTTTTTATACAAAAATTTAAAAAATCAAAAATAATTAAAAATATTTTGAAAAGGTTTAAACACACGTGCAACCGCTCGCGTAGGCCTTGTGTTAAAAACCTTTTCCTTTTTTATTAAAAATTCCAAAATATTCCCAAACAACAAACAATCTTTCAGCAAAGAACTACGTAACCCTGATTTCTCATTCTGAATGAGAATACGTAGGAGCAAGGTCAATCCTTGTTGGGCACAAAAATTAAAAAATATATATTTTGTCTCTCTTGATTTTTACTGTTTGGGGAAATTAAACATTTTGAAAACCACATCTTTATTTGCGTATTTAATTAAAGGTACTGCCTTAGGGCAGGCGTTGTGGGGTGCTAATACCTTCCCCACACGTAACCGACTCCCGAACCCGAAATCCGGTTTTCGTGGACCATGTCTTTTCTTTATGGTTTTTTCCATAGTTTTCCAGAATAAACTATGGTGGCGACTCCAAAATCTCTTTTTCAAAACGAGTTTCCTTTTTTGGATCGTCGTCGTCCCGTCGCGATTTTCCGGTTGCGACATATGGCGACTCCACTGGGGACCCTTTTGAGAGTCAAGCCATTTAATTATGTGTGCGAATTTAATGTGGTTTTGCTTTTTGTTTTTTTTCTTCCCTTTTTCTTTATGTTTGATGTTTGAATAATCGCGTATTAATAACTGTGCTTGTTGGATATTGAACCCTAGGGTAGAAAACATGTTTATATCTGCCTGGGAATTTTCTGGTTGTTTTGCAGGTGAGGGTTTGGGTGTGCATGATGTTTCCCTTCACACACACACACACTTTCGACATATCATGAGTGGGGCCCTATACCCGGGTCTGAGTGTAACTTAGAATTAGAGGAGTTCTGTAGCGGTGTCACTCTGGGATGTACTTCCTGTTTGGCTATCGTGAGAACTCCAGCTAGAGTCTGTTCTCTTCATTTGTGTCTCCGCACCTAGTTGATTACTCGACTGTTGTGGAGATGCTTTGAAGGGGGCCATAGCTCTAGTGACCTGCGACCTTTAGGTTCAGGAAACCATCCTGGTGAGATTGCATGTATATGACCTCGAACTTGAAACGGTGAACCTTTATTAGGGCACGAAGGGAAAATTGTGTACTTCTGTAATCCTCACGCTGTTCTTTTTTAAAAAAAATAATGATATTGCATTTCATACCATGCATGCGTTGTGTTTAGTCATGTTGCTTTATTATCATGCATTATATTCATACATCATTTAGTAACATGTTTGGTTTTAAGGGAAATCACAGGTACCTACTTGATTTTGTACAAGATGGATGTTGATACAAGATCCGATGCCACACGGACTGACTCTTCTGATTTAAGAAGGAAGTATAGCCTGAGGACTCATGTTGGAAATTTGACCGAGCTGATAAATTTGGGCCGAAGACTCAAGACCATGCAGAGAGAAACTTTCAAGAGGAAATATGGGAACCTGTTGAGTTTAATAGAGGTGAAAGTACAATTGCCTGCTATCACAGCTCTTGCTCAGTATTATGACTCTCCTCTAAGATGCTTCACTTTCCAAGATTTCCAGCTGGCGTCAACCATAGAAGAATTTGAACATATCTTGGGTTTACCATTGGAGGGCATCACTCCCTATCAACATTTGGAGCATCATGCCTCTATACCCACCATTGCTGCCATCATGAAATTACATCCCAAGGAGCTTGAAGACCGGATGATGATGAGGAATCAAGTCCATGGTTTGTCACAAGGATATCTGGAGCAATACCTACATCACCTGGCTGATAAAGAGGATTGGGAAACTTTCATAGATGTGTTGGCCCTCACCATATATGGCATTGTCTTGTTTCCCAAAATAGAAGAATATGTGGATTACACAACAATAGACGTCTTCGTGGCAAAGAAAACGAGATCAAAAAATCCTGTAACAGTAGTTCTTGCGGATGTTTATGGGACCTTGAGCTTTTGTCATGAGAGAAAGGGAAAAAGAATTCTTTGTTGTTTACCGGCATTGTATACATGGATGACAACGCGCGTGTTTAAGGAGATGGTCGACGTCAAGAGTTTGTCAGAGACTTTGTCACGCCAAGGGCTTAAAGATAAGGGAGGAAATGATTGGGCTCGATTCTTTGCTGGTTTGAGCGAAAGAAGTATAAAATGGAGTCTTCCTTGGCTCAGAAATAAATTGTCTATACAGCACTGTGGTAGCTTTCCTAATGTGCCTCTCATAGGTGCCCGGTACTGTATCAATTACAACCCCATTTTAGTACAAAGGCAATTCGGGCATCCCATGAGAGGGGCACCTTCACCAGATTACCTTGCTACTATATTCATTTATTACGAAGACGGGCATTTCATCGAACTGCTAAGAAAGGTCAAAAGTGCCTGGGAAAATGTTGTTCGAGGAGAGAAGGACTTGAGGAGTGAAGTGGTGGATAGCAGGGTTAGTTATCACACCTGGATTCTGGACAGGGTGAAAGTAGTCAAGTTGCCTTTCAAGCCAATGAAGGATCAATCAGCTAGTGAAGGACCATCCCAGGCCCCAGAAAGTGAAGAGGTGAAACAATTGAAGGCTGAGATGGAGAAATTGAAGGTGAGGAATGCTAGGTTGGAAAACGAATTACAGAGGGCGCGTAATGATCTTGTGGATATGAGGAATGACAATGAAGAAAAGTCACGGGCTTATGAAAACATTGTCAAAATCCAAAAGGCTGAGAGGGATTATACATTTCGAGTGAAGCAGGATCTTGCGGCCGCGAGTAAAGAATTATCCATGAAGAATATGGCTTTAGAAGAAGGCAGACAGTGGAAACAGCTCTATGAAGAAGCCAAGAGAGAAAAAAGGGAAGCCCTAAAAAGACTAAGAGAAGCACAGGTCCAAGTACAAGAAGCGGGGCATCAAATGAAGGAAATGGCTACATCATTTGAAGCAGAGTTGAATCAGGAGCGATGGAAGCTGGCAGAGGCTGAAAGAGAATATCGAGCTATGTTAAAGCAAATGGAGGATTACATCGAGGAGTAGGAGGAGCGATGGAGGTCAATGGAATTTGAAGAAAAGCATCAGGCATTGATAAAGCGAATGAAAGAGCATATTGCGGAGCAAGAGCAATCTGAGAAACACTGGAAGGAAAGTTTCTCCCAGTTGGCTGCTTTGGCGAATGGGGCAATTGAGGATATCCCCAGAATGGTGTTAAATGCCGAAGCGAGTAGTCATTTTTGTAGTCTGCCAAAAGAGATAGAATTGTTTATTGATCATTGTAAATGGTTGGTAGGAGAAATGAAATCTTTTATTGCCTGAGCTCGGGATTTATGTACATATGAAACGCTTGTTTTGCTCCCCAGTCAATGTAATGAGTTGAATCTTCTTAAATGAAAGAGGCGGGATGTTCGTTAGATATTGGCTTGTGTTAATTATTCATCAGTAATGTCATCGGGATCCTGTGATTTCCACTTATTACTAGCATGCATCATGTTTTCTTTCATTTTGCATATTTCATTCTTACATAATTTAAATTGCTCAAAATAATAAAACAGTACAAGCGAAAGAACAACGACAAATTTTCCACGACATCCGTACAGGACCAGAGCTAACTCGAAGGTCATGGAGAATTGGGAGCAGTCACATGAATCTATTAAGGCTGATGTCAACCAGTTGAAGGATCAGATGGCCCAAATCCTGGCAGCTCTCGAGGCCCTGAAGACTACTGGAGGGTCCACGCCTGCGCAGGTTGAGGGAAGTGCTCAGTATTACCCTCCGTCATTCAGTGCTGGGGTCCAATCTGTTCCTTTCCCAATGTACGGATTACCTCCCAACTACACTCCACCCGAGGGAGAATACACAGAAGGGGAACATGCTTCATTCTCTTTCCCTACCACTGCCAACGTATCACCAATCGGTACTCAGGGACCTGTTGTAATGTCCACACCCATGTTGAGTGAAGGAATGCATGCAAACACGTCTGATGGAATTCGAGTAACTCCGGTGCCTCATGTGATTACTGGAGAGGGTTTTTCTGCTAAGGTTGCACCACATACTTCATTTCAGGGGGTAATCAGTAATGTCGATGGAGCAAAGGATAAACTGGAGAGCCTGGAGGCGAGATTGAGGGCTGTTGAGGGATTTGAGAGTTATGGTTTCAGAGATGTTGCCAGATTGAGTTTGGTTCCTGGCGTAAAAATACCACATAAATTCAAAGCGCCAGAGTTTGAGAAGTATAAGGGAAATACATGCCCAAAGAGCCATCTGACCATGTATTGCAGAAAGATGGCTGCGTATGCTTATGATGAGCAGCTGCTCATCCATGTTTTTCAAGATAGTTTGGCTGGGGTGGCATTAAACTGGTATACTCACTTGGAGCCATCTCGGATCCGTTGCTGGGCGGATTTGGCTGATGCTTTTGTGAAACAGTACATATACAATACACATGTTGCGCCAGATCGTTTACAGCTGCAAAACATGTCAAAGAAGGATAAGGAAACTTTTAAGGAGTATGCCCAAAGGTGGAGGGAACTAGCGGCACAGGTTGAGCCACCTCTGTATGATAGAGAGATGGTGGCGATGTTTGTAAACACGCTCCAACCACCCTTTTATGAACACATGGTTGGGAACGTGACTTCAAATTTTGCTGATATTATTATAATTGGTGAAAGGATAGAGATTGGGATGAAAAATGGGAAGATTGCATATGGCTCGTCAGCGGTTGCAAACTCCAAAAAACCCAGTTTCAACCCAGGAAAAAGGAAGGAAGGTGATGTGCATGCCACATATGCAACCCCCGTGTGGAGAGGACAGACTCCCACTCATAACTATCGACCATACTGGGTCAACATCCACATGCAGCTAACGCTTCTTTTGGTAATCAAATTAGGCCTCAACCACAACAGGGGTATTATCAACCACAATATATCCCGAATAATAATTGGAGAGGAGATGCAAATGTAGGTCCCAATATGAATGTGGTCCAAGTACTTATCCAAGAAGAAGACAGGAAAGAAATTTCACCCCAATCCCTACAACTTACACAGAATTGTTACCCCATCTCATAAAAAAGGGTTTGGTTGTTATCTGTCCGATGAAGCCCTTGCAACCTCCATACCCAAGGGGTTATGATGCAGAGGCCAAGTGTAGTTATCACGGAGGAGGTGTTGGTCATTCCACTAAGAGGTGTTTGGCTTTCAAGCATAAAGTGCAGACTCTAATTGATTCAGGGTGGTTGAAGTTCCAGGAGGATAAACCTAGTATTGAGGCCAATCCATTATCTGGGCATGGAAGCGCCTCGACGAATGCTGTGGAGGTAAAGGAACATGAATTGGTGAGAAATGTGAATGAAATCCGGAGCTCCAGGAGATTTATTTTTGAAGCATTGTTGAAAGTGGGTATTTTGAAAGGCGGTTATGATAAGGGTATGGCATGTGTGCTTCACCCAAACGTTGAGCACTCTATTGAGGAGTGCGTTGAATTTGAAGATATTTTACAAGACTTGCTAGATCGTGGTTTGATGCAAGTATGTTACAAGAGTAAGGAAGAGGAAGTGTTCGCGCAAACTGGTGGTGGATCTGATGTGACTTTGCCAGAACCGTTGGTGATCCATTTCACTAGGACCACCCCTACACCAGCAATGCAAGGTAGGTCACCGGTTGTTATCCGTGTACCAGCCCCTTTTTCTTACAAAAACGAAAAAGCCGTCCCATGGAGATATGGGACGCATGTGTTAGATGAAGTACAAGGAACTGATCCTGTCATCGAAAACATATCAGGTATAGGTGGAATGACAAGTAGAATTTTTACGCCACCAGAATTGGAAAAAGAAAGAACCAACGATAAAGAGGCAACGATAGCTGCAAAGGCAAGAGATTTTTTAAAGGGGAAGGGTGTACAAGCGAAGGAGACCCTTGAAAAGGAGGAGAAAAGGGAAGTATCTGAGGAGGAGGCATGTGAATTTTTAAAGTTCATACAACAAAGTGAGTATAAGGTGGTAGAGCAATTAAACTGCATGCCTGCTCGGATATCATTGTTAGATTTGCTCATGCATTCGGCATCGCACAGGAAGTTGTTAATGAAGATACTCAGTGAAGCTCACGTGGAACAAGGTATTTCGCTGAATAAATTCGAGGGTATTCTTGGCAACATCGTTGCTAATAATTATCTCACATTCACTGATGAGGAGATACCTGTTGAGGGGAGGGGTCACAACAAAGCTCTTCATGTATCTGTAAAATGCATGGATCACGTTATAGCGCGTGTATTGGTGGATAATGGTTCCTCTTTGAATGTTATGCCAAAAACAATGTTAGAGAAGCTACCTTATGAAGGAATCCATATGAAGCCAAGCTCGATGATCGTCAGAGCATTTGATGGCAGCAAAAGGAAAGTCATGGGAGAGGTGGAATTGCCGGTTCAAGTTGGCCCATGCGTTTTCCAAATAACATTCCAAGTTAGGGATATTCTACCGGCCTACAGTTGCTTATTGGGTCGCCCGTGGATTCATTCGACAGGGGTTGTGCCTTCTACACTACACCAGAAGTTGAAGTATATTATGGGAGATAAACTGGTAATAGTATCGGGAG
Source organism: Vigna mungo (assembly GCA_036885675.1). Classification (NCBI taxonomy): domain Eukaryota; kingdom Viridiplantae; phylum Streptophyta; class Magnoliopsida; order Fabales; family Fabaceae; genus Vigna; species Vigna mungo. Next base: position 34,881,956 of record CP144697.1, read on the forward strand.
AGGAAGATCTCCTCGTGAGCGGGCCATCATCCACACGTTATATTGAAGCAGCTGAAGAGGCACTGGAGACAGCTTTCCAATCATTGGAGATTGTGGGAAATACTTGTGTGGAGTGGTTTCCAGTTAATCCTCATCCATCATGTGCTTCCATTATGATGGCCAAGGTCATGCTGAGAGAAGGCTATATGTATGGGAAAGGTTTGGGCATATATGAACAGGGGCGAGCATTCCCTCTAGAAATTGTTGAAAACAAGAACAGATATGGCTTGGGGTACAAACCTAATAAGGAAGACAGGAAGAGGGTGATTGAAGAAAGAAGAGAACGCAATCTGGCCCGTGCAGAGAGACGAGAGCCCAGAGAGAGCAAAATCCGCATTGGTCACATCAAGGAAAGCTTCCGCAGTGCTGGGTGGATTAACACTAGCCAAGTATCAGCCGTGGAGAATGAGGACGAGCCTCAGAGCTCGAGTTTCGTGTGGGCTTGCTCTCCAGATACTCAACTCAACAATTGGGAAGCACTGGATTTACCTGTGATGCTTAATGTGAATAAAATGTAATAGTTTAATTAAGCCTGCAGTTTTACCTGGGGCTTTAGAAACAATGTTTTTTGGATAGACCTTTTTACTTTACACTTAGCGTGATAATAGAATTGCATTTTACCATCATTTGGCATATTTCGTCGTTTTTATTATTTATTTATACTTTTTCAATATATTTAATAATGCAGATGTGACAATGATTGTTTTGAAAATAATGATATCAATATTCCCAATTTTGAGCACCCTATCAATAATACGAAAGATGATTTTGAAGACGATGTGGAACCCTCTCCGGAATTGTTGAGATTAGTGGAACAAGAGTCCAAAGAGATAAAACCCCATCAGGAGGAGATTGAAATGCACAACTTGGGAGAGGAGGATGAGATAAAGGAGGTGAAAATTGGTACTAGCATGAAGGCAGAGGTGAGAGAAAAATTGCGTATTTTGTTGAAGGAGTTTAAGGATGTGTTTGCGTGGTCTTATAATGACATGCCTGGTTTGGATACTGATATTGTGCAACACAAGCTTCCACTTAGGCCAGAGTGCCCTCCAGTCAAGCAGAAATTAAGAAGGATGAAGCCGGAAATGTCTCTAAAAATCAAAGAGGAAGTCCAAAAACAATTTGATGCTGGATTTCTGGTTGTTGCTAGATACCCCCAATGGGTAGCAAATATCGTACCAGTGCCCAAGAAGGATGGAAAGGTTCGAATGTGTGTTGACTATCGTGACCTGAACCGTGCAAGTCCAAAGGATAACTTCCCGTTACCACACATCGACACTCTAGTTGACAATACAACCAAGTTTTCTCTATTTTCATTCATGGATGGATTCTCGGGGTATAATCAGATTAAGATGGCGCCAGAAGATATGGAAAAGACGACTTTTATTACGTTGTTGGGGAACGTTTTGTTATAAGGTGATGTCTTTCGGGCTTAAGAATGCTGGGGCAACATATCAAAGAGCGATGGTAGCACTATTTCATGATATGATGCATAAGGAAATTGAAGTTTATGTGGACGACATGATTGCAAAGTCGGAATCAGAAGAGGAGCATATTCTCAATTTAAGGAAATTATTTGAGAGATTGAGAAAATACAAACTCAGGTTAAATCCCGCCAAATGCACGTTTGGAGTGAAATCTGAAAAATTGTTGGGTTTCATTGTCAACCAAAAGGGAATAGAAGTTGATCCTGACAAGGTGCGAGCGATAACGGAAATGCCTGCGCCCAGAACAGAAAAAGAGGTTCGAGGTTTTCTGGGAAGATTGAATTACATTGCTAGGTTCATCTCCCAATTAACTGCTACTTGTGAACCGATGTTCAAGTTGTTACGAAAGAATCAGGCTGTAGTCTGGAATGAAGATTGTCAAGCCGCTTTCGAAAAGGTCAAGCAGTACCTGCAAGACCCTCCTGTATTACGTCCACCGGTACCAGGAAGACCGCTCATTTTGTATTTGACCGTATTGGATAGTTCAATGGGTTGTGTATTGGGTCAGCATGATGAAGACGGGAAAAGAGAGCATGCTATATATTACTTGAGCAAGAAATTCACAGATTGCGAACAACGATATTCGTCGTTAGAACGAACTTGTTGTGCATTGGCATGGGCTACTCATCGTTTAAGGCAATACATGTTGAGTCACTCTACTTGGTTGATATCTAAAATGGATCCTATCAAGTACATTTTCGAAAAGCCTGCTCTCACTGGAAGAATAGCTCGATGGCAAATGCTACTATCAGAGTACGACATTATATATGTTACTCAAAAATCTATCAAGGGTAGCGCTTTAGCGGAATATTTAGCCCATCGACCCATTAGTGATTATCAGCCAATGCAACCTGAGTTTCCTGATGAAGATATCATGGCTTTATTTGCTGAGAATAAAGAAGACAAGGATGAAAAAGCCTGGACGGTATTATTTGATAGAGCCTCGAATGTGATGGGACATGGAATAGGGGCAGTACTTATCTCTCCGGAGAATCAATACATACCATTGACTGCAAGGTTATGTTTTAACTGCACAAATAACATTGTTGAATATGAGGCTTGCGCTATGGGTATTCGAGCGGCAATTGAATCTAAGGTGAAAATTCTGGAAGTATATGGAGATTCGACTTTGGTCATTCACCAATTGAAGGGGGAATGGGAGACAAGGGATACAAAATTAATTCCCTACCAAGCTTACATCAGGGGGTTGACGGAATATTTTGACTCCATCACGTTTAATCACATTCCTCGGGAAGATAATCAATTGGCAGACGCCGTGGCCACCTTATCGTCAATGTTTGAAGTTGACCAAGATGCAGACTTACCAAGGATTGAGATGAAGAGCCATGCAGAGCCAACATATTGCCATTTCATCGAAGAGGAAGTGGATGGGAAACCTTGGTATTTCGATATCAAACATTATCTTAAGACCCGAGAATATCCTGATAAGGCGTCGGAAAACGATAAAAGGGCACTAAGGAGATTGGCTGGCAATTTTATCTTAAATGGGGACATCTTGTACAAGAGAAATCATGACTTGGTTCTCCTCAGATGCGTAGATGCAAAAGAAGCTGAGCTAATATTGAAAGAAGTGCACGAAGGTACATTTGGCACGCATATGAATGGGCATTCAATGGCCAGGAAAATCTTGAGGGCCGGTTATTTTTGGTTGACCATGGAAAATGAATGTTGTACACACGTGAGAAAATGTGAGAAATGTCAGATATATGCAGATAATATAAATGCGCCACCTACGACCCTAAGTGTATTGTCTGCACCATGGCCATTTTCAATGTGGGGAATAGATGTTATCGGAGCTATAGAGCCAAAGGCGTCAAATGGACACCGTTTCATATTAGTCGCAATCGACTACTTCACCAAGTGGGTTGAGGCTGCTTCTTATGCTAACGTGACTAGAAAAGTGGTGACCAAGTTCATAAAAAGGGAGTTGATTTGCAGATACGGGCTCCCTAACAGGATCATCACTGATAATGCCACTAACTTGAACAACCAGATGATGACAGAGTTATGTGAGGAGTTCAAAATTCATCATCTTAACTCTTCTCCTTATCGTCCAAAGATGAATGGGGCAGTAGAGGCTGCTAACAAAAATATTAAGAAGATTGTGCAGAAGATGGTGGTCACATATAAGGATTGGCATGAAATGCTTCCTTTTGCTTCACACGGTTATCGCACTTCAGTACGAACATCGACTGGGGCAACGCCTTTCTCACTTGTGTATGGAATGGAGGCAGTACTTCCGTTTGAAGTGGAAATTCCATCTTTGCGAGTTTTAAGGGAAACCCAATTAGAAGAGGATGAATGGGTTCAAGCTCGTTTCGATCAACTCAATCTCATAGATGAAAAAAGATTAGCAGCAGTGTGTCATGGACAATTGTACCTGTCGCAACCGAAAAATCGCGACGGGACGACGATCCAAAAAAAGAAAACGATTTTGAAAAGAGATTTTGGAGTCGCCACCATAGTTTATTATGGAAAACTATGGAAAAACCATAAAGAAAAGACACGGTCCGCGAAAACCAAAGATTGGGTTCGGGAGTCGGTTACGTGTAGGGAAGGTGTTAGCACCCTACAACGCTTGCCCTAAGGCAGTACCTTTAATCCAATACGCGAATAAAGATGTGGTTTGCAAAATATTTAACTTTCCCCAAACAGCAAAAATCAAGAGAGACAAAATATATTTTTTTAATTTTTGTGCCCGACAAGGATTGACCTTGCTCCTACGTATTCTCATTCAGAATGAGAAATCAGGGTTACGTAGTTCTTTCTGAAAATTTGTTTGTTGTTTGAAAATCTGGATGTTTTGTGTTTTGAGTATTTTTTATAAAAGGGTGAAAAGGTCTTAGCGCGAGGCTGATGCGAATGATTGCACACACGCTTAAACCTTTAAAATATTTTGTTATTTTTAATGGAGAAAAGGTTTTAACGTGAGGCTGATGCGAATGATCGCACACACGCTTAAACCTTTAAAATATTTTGTTATGGAGAAAAGATTTTAGCGCGAGGCTGATGCAAATGATCGCACACACGCTTAAACCTTTAAAATATTTTGTTATTTTTAATGGAGGAAAGGTTTTAGCGCGAGGCTGATGCGAATGATCGCACACACGCTTAAACCTTTAAAATATTTTGTTATTTTAAACAGAGAGAAGGTTTTAGCGCGAGGCTGATGCGAATGATCGCACACACGCTTAAACCTTTAAAATATTTTTGTTATTTTAAAAGGAGAAAAAGTTTTAGCGCGAGGCTGATGCGAATGATCGCACACACGCTTAAACCTTTAACATATTTTTTATTATTTTTATAAAAGAAATTTTATTTTTATATTTTTATATTTTTTATTAACAAATGAATATAGCAACACTCAATAATAAAACAAATACTAGAGCTAAAGAAAATACAAAGCAAAGACAAATAATAAAATAAAATAAAAAAAAGCATCACATCCAAGCCCAATAAGAATAGGGGGTGCAGAGATTAAAAACCAGGGGTACACAACAAGGTTGAGACTGCCAGGGGTGTAATGATCAAATTGGTGGTGCAGCGCGAAAGGGCCTGCCCAGGCCCAATCTTGTTTTTGTTTGCAGAAAGGGAAAGGTGGTGTGAATAGTGAACAGGAGGTGGCAGGAAGAGTACAGCCCAATAACTAGGCCCAACCCTCTTTTTCTTCAACCTTAATCTGCCAGAGGTGCAAGACCGAAAATGGGGGTGCAACCCTAAATTTATTGGTCCAGGCCCAAATAGTGCAGTAGCAAAGTTGGAGGTGGCATGTAGTAGTTGCTAGTCAAACCCAAAACCCTTTTTTCCTTTAGGGGTGTAAACAGAGTTGTGCGTGGTGGCAGGTAGAGAGGCCTCGGCCCACTAGCTAGGCCCAAGGCCCTTTGATTCGAATCAGAAATTAGGGGTTTCCCCAATTTCGTGTCATTCACCATCTGCACCCAATGATAGAGACCTAGGTCTCTTCTTTCTCTGATAGGAAAACACAGAGATAATTCCGCTGTGACTCATAGTCGCGATCCGGCATCCATCTAGCCGGTCACCTCAAACCGCAATTCACGGTGTTGTTGGTAACTACAATCGTCGCCGGAGCTACCGTCGGCGGGGCGTCGCTGCCCCCTTCTTCCCTTCTTCTTCGCGCGCGAGAGAAGTATTCTCGCCCTCTTTCACGTGTGGGATAGAAACACCACCACTGCGGGACTGCGTCACCGTGAATCGTACTTCTCCAGCTGCAGGTGGTCGTCGTTGCAGCGACCTAGACCGACAACGTCTCCGGTGCAGTCAACGTCGCTCTCCTCTCTACTGGTGCTTGTGGGGCTTCTTCTTTCTTCTTCGTTCAGCCACCGTCGACGCCGCAGCCAGAGTTTCTGCTAGCGCCTCCACCGTTGTTCCTCTGTCGCCGCGCCTGCCACTGATCTGAGGTCGCCGCAACTTTCTCCGGTCGGGCTTACCTCTACTGCATCTCCGATAGCCTCCACGAGTCTTCTTGTGCAACTTGCCTCAGATTCATCTAGAAATTCATCAAGACCTCTGTGTTGATATTGTTGCCGACAATCATTTTCATACTCTCTGATATCTACATTCTGCTTTAAATGTTGAGATGGGTTGGTGGAATGGTGATAGGAAAGGTGATGGAGGTAGTGAAGGTAAGTTTGAATGGGTATTTCCGATGAAAACGTGATGGGAGGTGAGTCTCAGGGTTGAATCTGGTTTAGTGAAGAATTATGAAGGGTGATGATGATTGTGGTTGTGTGTTGGATCTACAGGTGACGAAAGGATGTTGTTGGGTGATGAAAATGTAAGAAGGCAAAGCGTGATTAATCTGGTTTCCTTGCTTTTCTCTTTTTTTTGGTATTTCTGTGAGGGAGGATATTATGTGTTGCCTGTGATGATTGAAGGGATCAATTCAGAGTTGTCTGTGATGAAGGAAAACGGGTTGAAGATGGTAGAAGGGTGCTGAGCAAAAGGGGTGTGTATGGTGAGTCTGTTGGGTGAAAGTAGTGATGGTGAGGATGAAGGTGGTGGGAAGAGGCTAGCAAGTGAATGGTCAGAGTAATAAAGTGTGGTCGATGATGGTGAGCATCGCTGTGGTGATAAGTAAATCTGCCTTATGCATGATAAATTATGAAGTATGATGATGCAGACGAAAGGCAATGCCACCCAAAGGTTATGGAGGCGTCAGATGAAGAGGGTGGAAGATGGAGGCAATGAAGTCTGGTTCCTAGAATTTGTGAGGATGAATCACCCTGTTGAGTGATGGAGAAAATTGGTTACAGAGAGGGGTGATTCTGTTGGGGTAATCAATTGGGAACCAAAAAACGAAAATCCCCCTTTGGTCGTCACGGGTGAGAGGAATGTGTGTGTATGATGATTGTTGAGGTGGAGGATCAATTCAGTTGGAGGTCTGAGAGATGCCTGGTGGTTGGCATTGAAGGTGCCCTGTGATAGATGGGTGATGGTGAAGACCTCTGTTTTCAATTCCTTTTTTTGATCGACCCCCCTTCCATTCTGTTACATGTCCCCCCTTTTTGTTTTTTTACAACAAACTTTTTTTCTTTTTCTGCTTGTTTCTTTTTTTTTATTTTGTTTTTTCTTTTTCATTTCTTTTCTTTCTTTTTTTTTTCTTTTTCCAAAAGAATATAAAAATTAAAAATCAAATCAGATAACAATAATAAAAAACTAAATCAAAGTAAATTAAAAATAATAGAACAAAATAAAATAAAAACAAGTCTTATTATTTAATCATCCGGACGAAATTGGGTGTTGACAGTACCAAAGAAGAATGAAGAAGGCATTTGACAAAAGGGTACGCCCAAGAGAATTTCATGAAGGCGAGTTGGTGTTGAAGAAGATTCTACCTATACAAAAGGATCATAGGGGCAAATGGACTCCAAATTATGAAGGGCCATTTATAGTGAAGAAAGCATTTTCAGGTGGGGCACTAATTCTCACAAGAAGGATGGAGAGGAGTTACCATTGCCAGTTAATTCTGATGCAGTAAAAAAGTTTTACGCATGATGATTCCGTGATAGTGGTTGCTAATGAAAGGGATGTTGATATTATCTTTTAAGCTTATTGTACTCTGTGATGTTTCACTAAATAAAGTCCACATGATTTCATTCATATTTTGGTTGTTTGCATTCCATCTTAAATTTGGCATGTCACGCTGAGTTGTTAAGTAAATAAGGAAAAATGGAAATAAAAATAATTAAACGTGTCTTGATAAAAGCATCACAGGTATATCCGTTTGGTTGGCTCAGCCTGGAGGATGTCGTGAAAAACAGAAAAATGAATGATTGAAAAAAAGAGGACAAAACGAAAATACAGATGTTGAGTTTGTTGTTAATAAAGTTGTCAAGGGCATAATGTTTTCAAAATAAAAATATGTTTTGAAAAATATCGTTGGCGAGTCCTTTCCTGATTCAAGGTTTTGGGGGTAACCGGTGTTCTGTTCTTAATAAAGCATCTGCATTCGCATTGCTTGAACCCTTAGCCTTTTCTGTTCCCCTCAAAACCAGAATTGCCATGATATAATACTAGGGCAGTTTTCATAGTGGTACACGTGCCCAATAATTCGTTGATCGGGGAGATAAAATGAAAAAAAATAAAATAAAATAAAAAAAGAGAGAAAATAAAAATATATAAAGAAAACAAAGGATAAGAGAAGGAAAAATGAAGTTGACGTGTCAAACACTACAGAGTTTTATTTCAGGGCTAAAGTCGCGAGAAAGTAAGACAAACAAGATTCAGAGTGACGTGTGACCATTTTCGTTATCCAAACGTTAGAAGAAGTTTATCCAATTGCACCCCTTTTGAGCCAAAATTCATAATTGTTTTCATCACCCTGGACAAGAATCATTGGCGTACCGATGTCAACTTAAAAGGGTACATCATAGACATCCAAAATCGATGAGAAAATTTCTGAAGAGAGGAAAGAACAGAAGTGAAAAAAAAGAAAATATCATAAAAGGCCACAACAGGGGCAATGAAAAGAATGACCCAAAGGGAAGGAAAGAAAATAACAGAAAATAAGAAAAAGAAAGAACAACAATGGAAAATAAAAGGATGCTCGACGTTCAAATCCCTAAAGATGGTTGACTCGGTAGCCTGCAAATGATTCTTGTTTAAAACAATTTAACTGTCAAACACTTACTTGGGCCTTCATTATCCACTTCTTTCAAAACCCTTTGACCTTTGGCCACGGTACAAGCCAACAAAAGTCCACGCTGACTGAAGACTGTTTGACCTGATCTTTCTCACGAACTTAGTTCTGCAATAAGCTGATGTGGTGAATGACACAATCACTTAGAAAAAATGAAATGATGATGAAAAAGAAAAGAAAAAAATGAGAAAACAAAGGCATCGAAAAAAAAGGAGATAAAAAGATGTGAAGTCTCCCCGACAATCGAGAATCCCCAAGTAGAGGCAATCCTTTCTACCCCAAATCTTCCACCTTTCCAAAAGCATACTTACTGTGCAAATTTGGGGAAGTTCGTGAACCCAGCATGTTAACAACATTTTCCCTCAGATAAAGGGTATACATACATTTGGTCATCTGCCTTGCACAATCATTTTCCCGCACCCTCCAGGGTTCAGGCTAATTTGGATTGCAAAAAAGCAATAAAAGGAATTTTAACTCAGGGTTACATTCTCCTCCTTTTCATCAAAGGGCTCTCTAATTCTCAACGTTGTTTTCAATGAATGCGTTTTGAATGTACATTGCGTCTGACGACAATATTGACAACAAATTCCAAGTATGGAATTTTCAAAAAAAAAAAAAAAGAAAAAAAAAACATGTGTCTGTGCATTCATGTACCATCATGACATAACATCGTCTTAAAGAAAGCAAGGAGATTTGTTTGAAAAATCCTCATGTTTTACTCAGCATTTATCAACTTTTCAAAAGTGTTAATCCAAATTGTTTATTTTCTGTTATCGGCCCTCTGCTTGGCAATGGTCGGATTTAAATTTCTGTTCTGTGAGTTTGGCCCTCTGCGAGGCAATGGTCAAATCCAGGTTTTAATTTTCTGTTATCGGCCCTCTGCTTGGCAATGGTCGGATTTAAATTTCTGTTCTGTGAGTTTGGCCCTCTGCGAGGCAATGGTCAAATCCAGGTTTTAATTTTCTGTTATCGGCCCTCTGCTTGGCAATGGTCAGATTTAAATTTCTGTTCTGTGAGTTTGGCCCTCTGCGAGGCAATGGTCAAATCCAGGTTTTAATTTTTTGTTATCGGCCCTCTGCGAGGCAATGGTCGTTCATTTGGCATCGTGATCTGTTCCATTTTCATTCGCCTTCTTGAAACCCGAACAAAATTAGTGTTTCTATCTTTACTTAGCTTTACTCAAATAATACGAAAATATCAAGTTTTCATATTATTTAGTAATATCTAAGTAAAGAGGGGCAGCTGTCACACCCAATTTTGCCCGGGTAGTGAAAAATGTGTTTTATGGGCTTTTTATTGTTTTCCTTTTATTTTTTTATTTTTATTTTTTTATTATTTTACTTTATTGTTTTAGTCTATTTTACTGTATTTAGATTTTGGTTTTATTTCATTTTCTATAGTCATTTTGTTTTAATAGAGTTAACTAACTAAAATAATTAAAAAAAAATTAATTAAAAATAATAATAATAATATCATAAGATAAAATTGAAATAAAAAATAAAAAACATAATAAGAAAAAAACGTGAGGGAGCATGGTGTGGATAATGGGGGACAAGGGAATTTGGTGAGGGGGGAAGGATCAAGACGGTTAGGGGAAGATTCGAAAGATTTTGGGGAGAGAAAGGAAACAGAATTTGGCGTGGTGAAGGGGGAACAGTTGGAGGGTCTCGGCTTACAAAAAATCGGAGAACAGAAGTTGCCCCGAGGAGTTTTTGGTTGCTCTCACCAATCTAAGATCGCCGGAGATATCCAGGATCAACTTCAAGAGCTCCAAGAGGTAATTTTCTATTCTCCGTTACGAAGATTGTCGTATGTTGCTGGTGAATGCACTGTTGTATTGTTAAGCATGGTGTTGTGAGCACTGAGTTTCTTCCAGATATTACCCAATATACAAACACACAAGTGCCTCTATTATGCTAACAACCTTTCCTCCACAACTACCTGAAACGCAGAAAATTCATACAACAAAAACCATTTTCATCACAGTTTTTTTCTTCATCAGAAAATTGCCGTTACTCAAACTATTTTTCCCAATACAAACTATCAATAGAATTCACTCAGTAAACAGAGAGTCCACTCAATCAAAAAACCACTTTCAAAGGGTACTCATAAACCGAGTCAGATTCGAGCTCTCACTAGCAAATGTATGGTGGTTGTTTGTTCATGGTCGGTTATGGAGGGGCTTGATGGTAATGACGTGGTGTTGAAAGGCGAATTCATCATGGATTCAGGCATGATCAATGATGGGGCAGGGTTTTTCTCTGTTTCGGTTCGTGGCGACTCCGGCAACCAGCGATAAGCTTTGGAGTTTGCAGACGAAGGCCATAGATGGTGGTTGTCAGATGGAAGTGGTGGAGCGCGAACCCCAACGTTGGGCAAGCGATGGAGTCTCCGGCGACGTCAAGTCTGGTATGATGCGTGGCGTGGTGGCTGGATTCAAAGCAATGGTGGTCGCGGGGGGTGGACGAAGATGACTCAGGGCGAGGAGAAGAGATAGCTTCGCGTGCTAGGAGAGGAAACAACGTCATGGTGGCTGCTGGGCCGGCGGGAGAACGGAGGAGATGTTTTTGCTCTGGGGTGAGAGAGCTGAGGCAGATTTGGGGTTCTCTTCGAATGAGAACATTTTTTAGGGTTTGGGGGGGAAAAGAGAACCCTAATTTTATGATTACAAGGGCTTGGGCTTCCATTGAACCAGGGAATTGGCTAGCTGCAGCCTCCCTTTCTGCTAAGCCGCACCCCCTCCATTGAACTTAGCTGAAGAGGGAATTGGCTAGCTGCAGCCTCCTTTTCTGCTAAGCCGCACCCCCTCCATTTGGGCTGAAGCCAGTTTACATTGGGCAAACAAAAATAACGTTTGGGCCTATTTCGGTCCTGCACCCCCATTTTTACTATTTTCCACTTTACTATTAGTCAACTGGGCCCAAATCGGGTCAAGCACAAAATTTTCCTTTTCTCCCTTTTGCAGCCCCCTTGTTTTCCTTTTCACCACCCCTTTTCTATTGGGTGTTGGCCTAGGCCAGTTTTGACTTTAATGTTCCTTGGCGCAACCCCTGTCTTTCATTTGCACACCCTTGGCCATTTAGACTTAGGCCCAATCAGTTTTTTTTTAGGCACCCCATCTCTTATCTAAGTACCACCACACTTTTTATTTTTTATTTTATTTTATTTTTACTCTAAATTTTTATTTAATAACTTACCTATTTTTTTAATTTTATTTGATCCATTGTTATACAAAAATTAAAAAGTCAAATAAAAATATTTTGAAAAGGTTTAAGCACACGTGCGACCGTTCACGTAGGCCTTGTGCTAGAAAACCTTTTCCTTTTTTATACAAAAATTAAAAAGTCAAATAAAAATATTTTGAAAAGGTTTAAACACACGTGCGACCGCTCGCGTAGGCCTTGTGTTAAAAAACCTTTTCCCTTTTTATACAAAATTAAAAAGTCAAATAAAAATATTTTGAAAAGGTTTAAACACACGTGCGACCGCTCGCGTAGGCCTTGTGTTAAAAAACCTTTTCCTTTTTTATACAAAAATTAAAAAGTCAAATAAAAATATTTTGAAAAGGTTTAAACACACGTGCGACCGCTCGCGTAGGCCTTGTGTTAAAAACCTTTTCCTTTTTTATACAAAATTAAAAAAACAAATAAAAATATTTTGAAAAGGTTTAAACACACGTGCGACCGTTCGCGTAGGCCTTGTGTTAAAAACCTTTTCCTTTTTTGTACAAAATTAAAAAATCAAATAAAAATATTTTGAAAAGGTTTAAACACACGTGCGACCGTTCGCGTAGGCCTTGTGTTAAAAACCTTTTCCCTTTTTATACAAAAATTTAAAAAATCAAAAATAATTAAAAATATTTTGAAAAGGTTTAAACACACGTGCGACCGCTCGCGTAGGCCTTGTGTTAAAAACCTTTTCCTTTTTTATTAAAAATTCCAAAATATTCCCAAACAACAAACAATCTTTCAGCAAAGAACTACGTAACCCTGATTTCTCATTCTGAATGAGAATACGTAGGAGCAAGGTCAATCCTTGTCGGGCACAAAAATTAAAAAATATATATTTTGTCTCTCTTGATTTTTACTCTTTGGGGAAATTAAACATTTTGAAAACCACATCTTTATTCGCGTATTTAATTAAAGGTACTGCCTTAGGGCAGGCGTTGTGGGGTGCTAATACCTTCCCCACACGTAACCGACTCCCGAACCCGAAATCCGGTTTTCGTGGACCATGTCTTTTCTTTATGGTTTTTTCCATAGTTTTCCAGAATAAACTATGGTGGCGACTCCAAAATCTCTTTTTCAAAACGAGTTTCCTTTTTTGGATCGTCGTCGTCCCGTCGCGATTTTCCGGTTGCGACAGAGAGAAAAATTGATGGGCTGCTTCGTCATCCAACTAAGTCAAAGCAATGGAAAAATACTGATCAACAATTCCCGCAATTTGGTAAAGAGTGTAGAAATCTTAGGCTTGGTTTAGCCACTGATGGAATGAACCCATTTGGTAATCTGAGTACCAATCATAGTTGCTGGTCAGTTATATTGATAATTTACAACTTATCTCCTGCATTGTGCATGAAGAGGAAGTACATGATGTTGTCTGTGATGATATCTCGTCCAAAGCAGCCTGGAAATGACATATGTGTTTATCTAAGCCCACTAGTTGAAGACTTGAAGTTATTGTGGGTTGATGGGGTTGAAATATTTGATGCATTCGGTTCTGAAACTTTTGTGATACGTGCAATGTTATTTTACACCATTAATGACTTTCCAACTTATGGTAATTTGTCAGGATACAGTGTCAAGGGTCATAAAGCATGTCATATCTATGAAGAAAACATTGCAGCTAATCAATTGAAACACGGAAGAAAGGCGGTGTATCTGCGTCATCGGAGATTTCTAAAATGTAATCATCCATATCGAAGGTTAAAAAAAGCATTCAATGAATATCAAGAGAGGGACGAAGCACCAAATCCACTTACTGGCATTCAAATTCTTGAAAAAGTTAATAAAATACATCATGTATTTGGGAAAACATCCAAGAAGTCATCTGTAACGACCCCTTGGAAGAAGAAATCAATATTCTTTGATCTTCCATACTGGTCAAAGTTAGATGTTAGACATTGCATATATGTGATGCATGTAGAGAAGAATGTGTGTGATAGCTTGATTGGTACACTACTCAACATTCAGGGAAAGACAAAAGATGAAATGAATGCTCGTTTGGATTTGGTTAACATGAATATCTGAGAAGAGTTGGCACCCAAGGAGATTGATAAACGTACTTATTTGCCCCCTGCATGTTACATAATGTCTAGACAAAAGAAGATAAGTTTTTGCCTTTGTTTAAAGAGTATCAAAGTACCACAAGGATACTCTTCAAATATGAAGAGTTTAGTGTCGATGCAGGACTTAAAGCTTGTTGGCATGAAGTCTCACGATTGCCATGTCTTAATGCAACAATTGTTACTGGTGGCTATTCGTGGAATTTTGCCTAAAAATGTTAGGCAGACCATAAACAGGTTGTGTTCATTTTTCTCGTCAATATGTAGTAAAGCCATCGATTCTACAAAGTTAGATGAACTTCAAGGCGAGATTGTTATCATCTTGTGTCAACTAGAGATGTTTTTCCCTCCATCTTTTTTTGACATCATGGTACATTTACTTGTTCATTTGGTTAGAGAAATCAAGTTGTGCGGACTGGTATACTTAAGATGGATGTATCCTATTGAGCGTTATATGAAGATTTTGAAAGGGTACGTTAAAAATCCATATCGTCCTGAAGGTTCAATGATTGAAAGGTATATTGCTAAAGAAAGTATCGAGTTTTGTTCAGATTACATGACATCAACGAATCCAATCGGAGTTCCTCGCACATCATGGTCTTCCAAATGTTCTACAAGTAAAAGCATCCGAGGTGTCAAAGTGGTGACAAAAGATCGCGAAGAATTGTTGCAAGTGCATCTTTATATATTGAACAACACATATGACGTGATATCTTTTTTACAAGCACACAAAGCCATTGTGAAGAATAAAAATCCAAAACAATCAGAGAAATGACAGTTGACGGAACATAACAAAACATTTATGTCTTGGTTCAAATCTGAAATTGACAAAGAGCCACATTGTTCTGAAACTTTGTTGTGGCTTGCAAATGGTTTAAAGATTGGTGTCGTATGTTGTACAGGTTATGAATTCAATAATTGCACATTCTATACGAAGACTTTGGATGATAAAAGCATAGTACAAAATAGTGGAGTGAGTTTAGAAGCTGAGTCGCTTCAATTTTCCACATCAAAAGATCAATCTCCTGTACTTGGATCAATGAGATATTATGGTATAATAGAAGAGATATGGGAGGTTGATTACACCAAGTTTTTTGTTCCATTGTTCAAATGTAAGTGGTTTGACAATAATAGTGGTGTGAAAATAGATGAATCTGGTATGACACTGATTGATTTTCGAAAGATGGGTTACCGAGATGAACCGTTTATCATGGTACATCAAG
The DNA here is from genome assembly GCA_036885675.1 of Vigna mungo. Taxonomy (NCBI): domain Eukaryota; kingdom Viridiplantae; phylum Streptophyta; class Magnoliopsida; order Fabales; family Fabaceae; genus Vigna; species Vigna mungo. The sequence continues at coordinate 34,897,169 of CP144697.1, forward strand.
CATCTTAGGTTTTTTATGTCAAAGACCCTGCGTCTGACCATTGGTATGTCACTCTTCAAGGCAAAAAACAAATTGAAGTTAACGAAGACAATTTGATTAATATTGATATTGCTGACAACCATTCATTTCAAACTACCACAAATTTGGATGAACAATCTCTAGTTGACGACGATGTACATGCAATTCAGTCAGATCATGATGAGGGAATATACATATGATGAATCCATATCTTTATGTATGAATTTTCAATTTCTGTATAAGTATTTCCTTTTGTTACATAAGTCTTTTATTAATATTTCATGTTGGATCATGTTGGATATTACATAAGTCTTTTATTAATATTTCATGTTGTTATTTATGTTGACAGATATATGGTTGATCATCCATATTCTTCAGGGATGACGCTGCCCCTTCCAGATCCACTAGGGGACCCACTAGGATGAAACAACTTTTGATTAGAAAGAATCGTGGTGAAAAAACATCGGTGAATGTTAACGTGATCACGGGTGTGGCAACTGGCCCTTATGCAGATGAATTCCGATTATACCTTGGAATAGTCACACGTGAAAAGATTAATATTCTTAGTCCATCTTTTGACCATGTGTCCGAGGTTGATCGGAACATTATATGGAACGATATATTGGTAAGTTATTTATATGATCTCAATTAGAGTTTGTTTATTTTGATAATTTTGTATTGATACAACTTTATTATGTTTTTTTCAGCTAACATTTGAGATTCCAAATGTCGCAACACTTAGAAATAAGTGTTTGTCAACTGTTGCTGAAAACTTCAGAAATTTTAAAAGTAAGTTGACATCAAGATATATATTTGGAAGCCATAAAAATAAGTCTCCATTTACTACATATAAGTTCATTGATGAGAAGACTTGGCAGCTTTTTGTATAGAGTCAGAAAACAGAGGAATGACATGTTAGTATAGTTGATATTATTCAATTCATCATTAGCAAATGTATATCATATGAACTAATTAATTAAATATATGTCATAGGCAAAAAGAAGTAAAGCACAACAAACAAGTGCTCAAAACAAAAACCCCCACCTATTATCTCGTGGTGGGTATAGGAAGCTTGAGGAGAAAATCATCAAGCAAAAGGCAGATGCTAGACTACCATCTCAGGGTGGTAGCCCCCCTCAGCCTCCTTCTCCACCTTCTCGACATGAGAAATGGAAGTTGGCTCGTTTGAAACAATCGGGCACCTACTCTTCTGACACTGCACGTGAAATTTATGAAAGAATTGTAAGTTACCACTGTTCCTAAAATAATAATAATTTCATTATACATACTACATTGAACTTTTTAAAGAATAATGGTTGTTTTGTAATGTTACAGGACTCCTTGGTTGAGCAGAGCTCCCAAGGTCAATTCACTCCAAAGGGTCGCCATAATATTCTTACCACTGTGATTGGACGACCTGAGCACCCTGGACGTGTACGTGCTGCTGGTCTTGGAGTAGGAATTCAAGATTATTTTGGGAGCTCTTCTCCTCAGCCTTCATATGCATACAACAAAGAACAAAGAGAAAGGCTGACACAAGAGATCACAAAAAAGGTTCAAGCCGACCTTACGGACGAGATCACAAACAAGGTTAGATCAGATCTCAGGGCTGAATTGTTTAGTGAGTTCAGCTCCATGTTCCAGCAGCAGTTTGAGACCTATGGCATGCGCCCGGTGCCATCTCCTGTATAGGAACAGGAACATGTTGTGCCTCCCACAGGTAAACTTAATAAACATTTATGTGCAATTATTTCTATCTTTTGTATAATCTAACATTTACTCTGACAGGGAGAAGCGGGAAAGGAAGTTGTTCAGCACCAGCTATCCGAGGGGATGACATGGACGATGCTAGTCCATGTCTGCTATACATTTTAGACGATACCGAGACGGTCCTGGTAGCTCGTGGAACAGTGTTTAAGGCAGCAACTGTTGCTCATGGTATGGAGCTATCAGAGGATGAGGTGAAGGTCTCAGTGGACGAAATGATCATACCAGATGCCGAAGTTCCTCTGCCCACATATGAGATTTTCACTGTGGCACATGCATTCCAGACTTTTATCACTTGGCCTAAACATTTGGTTGGTTCAGTTTCTGACCCCCCGGTATGAAATTCTACTTTACACTTCTCAATTTTAAAGTTTACATGTTATTAATGTCAAAACTTATCTTATTTTTCCATGTAACAACAAACACAAGCACAAGAGAAGATTCCTCTATCTGAGGACGATCCTCTTGGTTCATTGCATATGCTTGCTGACATCCTTGAAGATAAGCCTTTGGAGGTTGAATATGATGCTAATGTATTTGGGACAGGCTCTGAGGTCCCATTATACCTTCATAGACAAGATGTCAGAGAGCTTGCGTCGGGAACACAAGAGTTGAATATTTCAATTATTCAGCTACGGATGATGTAAGTTTATGAGCAATTATTTATATAGAAAATTGATTTGTATAGCAAGTATCCTTATATCAAAGTTAATTTTTGATTTCAGGTATACGTCTTGGGTCAGTAACATGTTGGGGCGCTCTGATGATTATGGATTCATTGATCCCTAATCCATTCATGAATCAAATGATTTTGATCAGATCAACACAAATTTGATAAGAAGTTTTCCAAGCAGCAAGAATATATATTTTTTGCCTTATATATCCGGGTAAGTGAACTTTGTTAACATAATAAAGTTCCATATGTGATTTTAATATATAATAGTTAAGTTATTATGAATTTCAAGCGTCATTGGTAGCTTCTTGTTATGTCTATACAGGAGAGCTATGCTTTGTGGTTCTGCTCATTGCAAGAGCCTCCTCCCACACATCTCAGACAAGCAATTGATTGGTAAGAACCTCAAATTTTGGACTTTCTTAGTTATATAAATGAATTCTAAAACCTTTTTTTATATGTAGTTCTATTCCAGCAAGTATGATGATGGTTGAGAGATCAATTGTTAACAGTAGAAAAATTGCATGGATTTCTCTCAAGGTTTGACATATGTTAAAGTCATACTTTCTTATAGTTGTTTTGTTTTAATGTTTTTCACTAACTATTTACAATTGTGATCATTTATTGTAGTGTAACAGACTGAATGAGTCATATGAGTGCGATTATTATGTAATGTATTGGATGACCCACATTGTTCGTTCCCATATCACAAGAGGCTAGGGAACGGTAATATTTAACTTTAACAATTTTTTATTTTTTCCAAAAGTTAGAATTCATATACACTAATTAATATCAATTGTCTTGTGCAGAGGTTCAAGACTACTACACCAGTTCCTGAGAAGTCACTATCATTCATGAGGAAAGCTGTTGTAAAATATTTCATTAGATTATATAATAAGTCATAGTTATTAGATTTAAACCTTCTATTTTATTAGATTGTATTTTATTACACTTTGTACTTTATGTGATGTTAAAATACATTTGAACATCTGTTTGATGTATTGAAATTGAATTTGAACATGTATTTCATATGTTGGTCTGTTTTTGTGGTAGTGGATATCACAAAAATAGACTTGCTATTTTAAAAAACTGCAGGAGAATATGCCGCGGTTGTTACCAAAACCGCGATACAAAGTAGGACCATATGTCGTGGTTGTGACCAAACCCGCGGTAGAACGTCTGTCATTTTTCAATTTTTTTTAAAATGACTTTTGGCCGCGGTTGACGCCTGAACCGCAGTCTATTCCTGGTCTTTTACCGCGGTTCGAACCACGGCCTATAGTGGAACAATTTTTTTTAAAAAAAAAAATGGGGTTTTGGCTGCGGTTCCTTGTGCAACCGCGGTCTATTCCCAGAACTATATATGCTGCGGTTCTTAAACCGCGACGTATAAGGAAAAACAACCACGGTCGTTTCCCTGCGCTGCACTAGTGTTGGTGCATTGTTTTGTTTATGCATGTTGTGTCTGCAAGGTGGGTTCAATTGCTTTGTTGATAGAATGATGCTGCAATTACTTTGGTTTGGTTATCTTGTGCATTTAATCTAAAGCAGCCGATGACTTGGGTCGAAGACCATCAATTAGTCAAGTACCCATCACTAGAAGAAGGACAAATAAGGTTTCACAATGACCTTGAAAGCAACCCAATACCTCCTTTCACACGTCAAAAAGCAACTTTAGGAGCATCCAACAAAGCCCATCATGGATCAAACTATCATAAGATGAAGGGAAGAAAACTTGAAGCATCGAGCGGGTGGCGTTGAGCGCCAACCTGCTGCCACTCAACGCTAGCGGTGTCCATTTCCAACACACATGAAGCTTCTTCCAGTTGGCATCCTAGGCTTTAGCACACGTTTTTCTCACCTCTTCCACATGGCCATTGATCCTCTTTATGTGGCTGATCATCAACCTTGCTTGTACACGCCATAGGGAAGCTTGGATTTACTATAAATTCCATGCTTCATCACTTTGTAAGAGACCTTTGAATATATGAGAGAAAACTTTGTTGATGCATTTTCTAGCTCTTTTCTCTGCCCAAGGGTCACTTCTCACTGCTTCCTCCCTTACCCCTATAGCTTCCTTCCTTGATGGAGGGTCGTCTGAGCTATAGTCGCTCCATTGAAGCTCCTTACCGACTCCCAAGCAGCCATCAATATTCATTACTTTCGCTGCCAAATTTCCCCTTATGCTCCATTGTACCAGTTTCACGGTTCTGTGCTGGACAAAGCATATGGACCTACGCTATCAGCAACCCACATGTTTGTGTTATTGACTCAATGAAAAGTATTTTAACAAAAGTCAGTAAGGTTGTTTGAAGCCGTGAGAGCAGGTGTTTGCTTTGAAAATCTTGATTTAAAAAATTGGCATGTTGTTCGTAAAGTTACCAATTTCTTCCAGCGAATAAACTCAAAGAATGTGACAAAATTTCAAGTAGAGCATTATTTGTAGAATGTGGAATTGTTGTTAAAGCCTTTGAACTTGAATCATATAGTACTCTCCAAGACTATTCTAGACAAGTTTGTAGTGGTAGGAATACTTCAAGTGAGTTCTTTGTGCTGCTTCTTGACATAATATACTATTGTGCTCCTCATGTTTATATTGTATGTTTATATAGATTTAAGAATGGGTCTGACATGAGGATATAAACCTATGTGGTATTTGGTTGCTACTATTATAGCTTATGGACACCCTTATAGACAAATAACTCTGCCTAATAAATGTTCAAATGACCTTGTAAGTAAGAAAATTAATAAGAAATTTCAGACTTTTATACCAAAATTAATAGTGTCAATTTGTCATTAATTAATGAATTTATTTGTTTTAGGAATTAAGTGGTCAAAATGAAGATGTGGGAGAAGAAACATAAATCTTGGAGTGTTATTTTTAGAACAATTATTTTTAAAATTACTTGTATTTGGATATATGTTTTACTATTAGTTTGTATTAATTTGAATTTAAGATTTAACTTTTATTTACTTATCCATTGACTTCACTTTATATGTTTTGGATATATGTTTTAAATATTATTTATATTTTTTTTTTGCAATTTAATTTGAATTTCATTTAAAAACTTATAAAATAATATTTTTAAAATATTCGCGGGTTGAAAACGGGTATCCAACAGGTACCCGCGGATTGAAAAAAATTCACAGGTTTTTTTATGCAGGTATCCAGCGGGTAGCGAGGCAGGTAACAGGTACAATTTTAGCCAGCGAGTCGAGTTGCGAGTAGGCACTATCTGTGTCCGACCCGACCCGTTGTCATTCCTAGTTAAAACATTAGACTCACATCAAACAAAACCTTGTCAAACATAATTAGGTCGATCTCATATCAAAATTGATTAGATTGATCTGACATTATATTAATCAAATTATTAAAATATTTAATTTATATTTGTCTAATTTTTATTGAGTTAAAAAAATCCAAATTAATCTAGTCAAATTAAAATGAATCCAAAATTTATATTTAATCTATTTTATTGAATTTTATTGACCGCAATTTCACTAATCAAATTCATGATCATCCTTAAAAAGGTGATTAAGATGAGATTCAACATATGCGGAAGTACAACTTATTGAGCTATCTCAAATTTTTTCTTACAAATATAAATTTCGATAGGCTATAACTAAAGGAAAAATGATATTTGAACAACAACTTTTGACAACATTTTGACATGGGACACATGTCAAAATATTCATGTGGAAAAAAATTTAAAAATGAGAATGACGTGGAAAGAAAATTGGGGAAAGGGTTTGAAAGTGCGGAGGTTCATTTTCTCTTTTTAGAATATGAATATGAGGCAAGGTGAAAGAGAACCCAATCTTAGAGAGAGAAAGCGAATCCTAGAGTGAGTCTCGCTCCCTCCCACCCAGCCAACCTTCCTCTTCCCAGAAACATGTCAGTGCAAGCGTGGTCCACCAGAGTTCTGCGTGATGAAGTGGTGTCCGTTCCTGTGACCGACCACGTTGGAAGCTTTGATTGGAACCACTGCCGACAAAGGCGGGTTTTGAGCTGCTGTCGTTCATGCAAAAAATGCACCTTTGTCAGTGGTGGTTTCAATCAAAGCTTCCAATGCCGCCGGTCACTAGAACGGACACCACTTCGTCACGCAGAACTCGGACGGACCACGCTTGCACTGACACATTTCTGGGAAGAGCAGGTTGTCTGGGTGTGAGGGAGCGAAACTCACTCTAGGATTCACTTTCTCTCTCTAAGCTTAGGTTCTCTCTCACCTTGCCTCATATTCAAATTCTAAAGAGAGAAAATGAACCTCGTCATATTCAAACCCTTCCCTCAATTCTCTTTCCACATCATTCTCATTTTTAAAATTTTATCCCACGTGGACCACTCATATTTTTGCACGTGTTCCGTGTCAAAATATTGTCAAAATTATTGTTTAAGTATCATTTTCCATAACGAAATGTCAACTAACAATCCTCAGTTTACAATATGGAATGTAAAAGGTTGACTTATTAGGATTATTAGGAATTCTCACATTGTTGACTTAAAATTTAAATTACAAAATAGATTATCCAATTACGCACTTTCAATTCATTAAGCTTCATGAAACTTCAAGCTTCAAATCTTCACTGCCAACAATCTGTAATGAAGTGAATTGGTAAAATTTATATGACAGACGTTAGTAATAAAGGAAAAAAAAATTGGAACCAAATATTAGTGATAAACTAAACAAAGTGAATTTCTATAAACTTGTGCTAAGATTCTTATGATGACAAACATTATTAGTAATGATGGAAAAATAATTTGGAGACAAAATTTTAGTGGTAAACGAAATGAAAACTAATTTATTTAAACTCGTTAGATTACAAAAAAGTGTAGAACATGTAACCATTTTTAAAATGGCCTTAGCATAATTCATTTGAAAAAATGAAAACTTCTCATAACAGAGCACACTATCAATAATTCCTTTACAGCAACAAAACTACTATTTCTGAACCAAAGGAACTACCGGAACTAAAGCCGTGAATAGAAGCGTAGGGTATAATCAATGTTTAATAAAATTGATAATTAACGAAAGTACGTTTCGTGTTATATTGTAAGCAAGAATCAAATTCTAACCCTTAGATTCATAGCAAGCCTTGTAAATTTCTTTTTAGAAAGGTATTATCGATTTCAATATAAAACCTACTTACTGATTTACTTATTCGAAGGATAAATAAGTACTATAAAACTCAAAGGAAGAAGTTATTAGAGTTACGTACCAGTTAGTTTTTGAGTCACCTTTTGCACTTTGTTAGTCTTTAATCTACCTTTAGTGCTTTGCTAAGTTCACTTCAACCATTACAAGTAGAAAGTCTATCAGTTTATTCAAGAACCACATATAAGTCATTCTCCATGGTTTCCAAAGTAGTAATGGACCTAATAAGCCCCAAAAGCCAGCGAAGAATCCTATCCCCATGCTCATGTAGAATGCTTCATAGAAAACATAATATTCTCCATGACCTGCTGCTTTTTCAGGCTTGACTAATGACTGATCTCCTGCACAACTCTTGTTAAGTTGTTTACCACAAAGATCAACATTTCCTTCAAAACAAGAGGCATCAAATGTATCCATGTGTCTTCCCAATGAGATTCTTCCAGAAAGAGAATTGTGTGACAAGTCTAATTTTTGGAGAAAATCCATTTGGGAAAGAGAAGAAGGAATTCTTCCATAGAATTTATTTCTTGACAAGTCAAGGGATTCAAGTGAACTTAAATTTCCAATGTTTGAAGGAATTTCTCCACTCAAATAGTTTCTTGATAAATTCAAAGAAACTAACCCGACCATGTTTGTAATCTCTTGTGGGATTTCACCTATTAAATTGTTACATGAGAGATCAATGCTCAGAAGAATCAACTCAGGATGTGTGAAGTTGCGTTCCACACCTTTCCACATCCATGTTATATGAATCTCATAATAACTATAACTGAAAAGATTATAAATTTCATAGTAAGTACTATTGTACCAATACACCCGACTTTCAGTTTCAACTCTATTGATGATCTTTTCAGACAATGCAGTAAAATTGTTTAAGCAAGGTGGAATTTCTTCTGATAACTTATTCTTGGAAAGATCCAATAATTGAATACGCTTCAAATAACATAGCTCAAGGGGAATCTTTCCAGGGAAGTTATTCCCTCGCATGATCAAGATTATCACTTGTTGCATGCTTTCTCCAACCCATGATGGTATTGGGCCCGACAACATATTCTCACTCACATCCAACATAATTAAATTCTTACAATTCTTCAATGAGGAAGGCAATTCACCCATTAAACTATTGTTTGTTAAAACCAAAGCTTCCAAGTTAACAAGGCTGCCCATAGAGATAGGAAGTTTCCCTGACAATTCATTGCTACTTATATCAAGAAACAATAATCGATTTATTGATTTCCAACAATCTGGAAGTTGCCCCTTTATTTGATTATGTGATAAGTCTAAAGTGGCCAAGTTTGTATCTATCATGTTTCCACATGAGAAATCTGAAAATTTATTTGTAGAGAGTAACAACTCGGAAGCTTGTAGCAAAAATAATGGAACTTTTCCCTCAAATTTATTTGAACTTAAAAGTATAGATGGTCTGAAAGGAAGCTTCAGTTGCATATTAGGGATTGAACCAATGAGATTATTGTGAGCCATATTCAGAATGTATAGAGTTTGCAACTTGTTCCAAAACCATGCTGGTACGAGATCATTCAGCCCATTATCAGATATATCTAGTTTGATTAAGGAATTTTGAGTCTGAATCCAATTAGGAAAACTCGGTCCTACCTTGCAAGATGCAAGAAGAAAGAAGCAAGAACTGTAATTGAAAAGGAGGAACCCAACTAGAGCCAAATTTTAGAGACAACGAGTTACCTGACAAGTCTAAGTAATATAATTTGGAAAAATTAGAAAGATGAGATTCACTAACATCACTCTCTAAAGAATTCCCCTGCAATGATAAAATTTCCAACTCAGATAGCAGTCTGATGCTCTTGGGTATCTTATCAGTAATTTGGTTATAAGATAAGTTCAATTCCCGAAATATGTGTCTGCTGCACCACGAAGAATTTTGAATGAAGCCCGGAAATTCACCATTTAACTTGTTATTTGAGAGGTCTAATATTTGTAATCTGCACATCCTTCCAAAGAAAGATGGAATCTTGCCCTTGAGTTTGTTATTGCAGAGAGAAAGATATTCAAGAGAGTTCATCGCTTTCCCAAATTCATCTGGAATGGGACCTTCTAACAAGTTACCATTAACGTCAATGAAATGCAGATTAGTGGTGAAGTTAAAAAGCCAGTAAAACATTGGAGATGATTTTAGCAAGTTATTGGAGAGATCAAGAAAGATAAGTGAGGACAAATCATTCCTTGTAGAAGTAGATGAAAGAAGGAAATTTCCATCCATAAGACTGCAATTTTCAAGATAAAGCTCTTGGTAGTTTGGAGCTGATATTGAAATTAGCTTGAAACACTGATGATGCAAGATTATTGTAAGAGAGATCGAGGACCTCAAGAGATGGAAAACTTGGACAAAGACAAGGTGTCAAGGTTATATTATTGTGAGAAAGATAAAGCTCTTGAAGATGAAAGCTAAAGTTAAACAAGAATTGAAGTATTGATGGTGACAACATATTAGAAGACAGATCTAGTATGGTAAGAGAGGTGGAGTTATTCGAAGAGTGAGAATTGAACAAAGATATAATATCACTATGCAAAAGATTACAATCAACTAGTCTCAACTCTGTTAAGTTCGGAATGATTTTACCAATAGTTTGTAGCCAATGATGAGAGTATTTAAGACTATGGAATGAACTCAGCTCAAGAATGGTTAAGGAATGGAGAGTGTCTAGCCATTTTGCATCTTTAGCTTGTACATCAAAATTGCCAACTAGTCGGAGAGTATGCAATAATGGTAGATTCCCTAGGCGAAAAGGGATTACTCCAGAAAGGGAATTTGAAATATAATGGGGCTTCTTCCATCTATATGGACGAGTATTACTTCCTAGACTCAGATGTTGTAGCTGTAACATCCCAATAAATATATAGAACAAAACTATATTTTATTCTAGGAGTTATCAAGAATAATATTAAAGAACAGTAGAGAATTGAAGAGTAAATATAACTAACGAAAGCTGGCATTAAGATAACTTAATCAACCAAAATATACAAGTTGGGAGTTTACAAAGTTTAGGACGGACGGTTTTACAAAAATAAATTAACCGATCGTCGACTACAATATTTACAAAGAGACAAATAAAAGCTAAGGACCGGACGGTCCAGCAAATTGCTCGGGCAGCACCTCCAAAGGTTGCTCCTCTTGTAGTGCTTCCTCCAAAGACTGCTCTTGAAATCCTTCTGCTCACACCCAAAAAGGATGATCATTGCAGTGAAGAGAAACGTCCGAACGGTCGGATACCGAACGGTAACATAAACAAAACAAAAACACATAGCAGGGTAAGCTTATGAAGGATTCAACAATTCATTTGTTATATAAACACAATCATCAATAATACATATTACTATCCAAATAAAATCATGAAATAAACATCAACAATCATCAAATTATTCAAAAATAATGTCCGGATGTATGACCCTGTATGCTCGCCGCTCTCTGCACCCGGGTGGACCTGGCTGGGATACACTCAACAGACCGCCACCCGAGGTTAGCCCAATGGAACCACCTCGGTATCAAAATACTCTGAGGCTAGAGGACCTCCCGCCATTCCCACGCATGAATTACTCCCCTCTACTTGAGGGAATGTAATCACGGAATATCGGAATAGAGTCAGACCTGAGCCTATAACCACGGTCATACTAAATCAATTTACTTCAAACATGAGACATTCCTCCTTGGAATTCTCTTACAATTCAATCCAACATAAACAACCATTTATTATAAATTTAACGTAAGAAATTCAACAGAATATAAGTAAGGAGTATTTGACTGATGAAACCGGACGGAACGATCAATGATGGTTCATCAACAGAAATGAATGTAACTAATGAAAACCGGTCGGAATAGTAAATTTATATTTTTAATCAACAAAAGGAAGACCCGACTATTTAAGGAGAATCAAAGAAAGAATTTGATCAAGGAACAACAAATGAATAAATTGAAGAAAAACGGACGGTTTAAGGAAAACAAGTTCTCATCAGAAAAGTGAATGTCCTTACTAAACTGGACACTCCGTGAAAATCAAAAATCGGTAAAATACCGGACGCATTATCAAATGGATACTATAATTATAAACCGGACGTTCTGTGTAAGACAGAAAACCCGAAATGACTTACGTAATATTATATCTTAGGTTCAGAAATAAGAAATCAATTCCAGGTGTAACGGGAAACCGGACGGTCATAATGACCATTCGATTATAAAAAAATGGTTATACTAAGTTATTATACTCTCTTTGAAATCTAAACGTCACAGAATTCAATTTAACACGAGATTCAAACTTTCATTATAACATATACAATCAAACATACCATAAATCAGATATTCAACCATAGGAAATAAATCTTGAATTTTCATAAACTTCCCTTACCTCTTACTCCAGCTAAACTTGGACAGTAGCTTGATAACCACTAACTCTTCTAAAGTTTCAAAATCTAGAGTGGAATACCAAAATATAGGTTCAGAGAAATTTTACAGGGACATGCAAGCTTTAAGGTGCATGCATATAGAAAATGAGAAAACTTTAAGTCAAAGAAGGAAGTTCTGAAAACTTACCGAACGAAATACGGAACCAGATGGTTCAAGTGGAAGGAATGAGCTTCAAAAGTCTTTAAAAGTGATCTGAAGGATGATCGGAACAGTGGTTTGGTTAGGATTTTAGAGAGAAGATAGATAGTTTTTAGAGAGAAGGAAGAGAATTTGATTTTTAGAAAACGAGATTTGATGAAGAAGAAGAAGATTGCATGCAGAGATAACTTGCATTGTTTTCTTCTTACCTTCAGCACCAGCGGTCGGCCAGTACTATAATGCCACCTGGTTTCCACTACAAACATCCAGTCTATCCTACTGAAGCCACTTGGTTTCCACTCACAGGGATTTTCCCTGCTAAGCCGTCTCTGCACGTATTACAAGAAAAGGGAATTAAATGCTTGCAGGATTTTTGTCTCCCACTCACCAAAGGAGACCGGCCGGTCGCCACATGGCCGAGCTTAAAAAAATTGGAATTTACGGGTTGTGACATTCCCCCAACAAATAAAAATTTTCGTCCTCGAAAATTAAAATTTTACCTTCGAATAAGTGAGGAAAATTTTCTCTCATTTCCTCCTCACGTTCCCAAGTGATGTCGTCAGCTTTCTCATCCCAAACGACTTTAACATAATTGGTACGCTTGTTGGACGGTCGCCTGAATGCTAACTCTTCAACTCTCACCGGTCGGACTTCTACTGAACAATCTGCCTTGAGTTGAATATTGTCGGCTTCAATCACATGCGAAGGATCGACAATATATTTCCGAAGTTGCGAAACGTGAAACACTGGGTGAAGATTGGACAACGAAGGAGGTATAGCTAATTCGTAAGCTACCGGTCCAATACGCTTCAAAATTTGATAAGGACCAAGGAATCGAGGAGATAATTTCTTTGGTCGGATGACTCTTCCAACGCCAGTCTTTCGATCCAACTTGAGAAACACATGGTCTCCTTCAGCAAATTCCAATGGCTTCCGTCTTCTATCGGCATATGATTTCTGTCTGCTCTGGGATGCCTTAAGTCTTTCCTGGATCAACTTCACCTTCTCGGTGGTTTGTTGCACTATCTCTGGTCCAGTTAACACCGATTCACCTTCCTGGAACCAGCAAAGAGGTGTTCGGCATTTTCTACCATAAAGGGCTTCAAAAGGCGTCATTCCAATACTTGAATGAAAACTATTGTTGTACGTGAATTCGGCCAATGGCAAAATTTCGTCCCAAACGCCCAAGTGATCCAGCACGCTTGTTCTCAATAAATCTTCTAAAGTCTGGATAGTTCTCTCTGATTGACCGTCCGTTTGTGGATGGTAAGCAGAACTCATCTGAAGTTTGCTTCCTATTTCTTGTTGAAGTGCCTGCCAAAACCGAGACGTAAATCTTGGGTCTCGATCCGACACGATACCGGACGGTACTCCATGAAGTCTTATGATTTCTTTAACATATAGTTGAGCCAGCTTGGACATAGGCATTTTCAAGTTGATGGGAAGAAAGTGAGCACTCTTGGTCAGCCTATCAACTATCACCCAAATTGCGTCATGGTTTCTGACCGTTCGGGGTAAATGGGTTACGAAATCCATGGCAATGCTGTCCCATTTCCACTCGGGTATCTCTAAAGGTTGCAGTTGACCGCTCGGTTTCTGATATTCAATCTTAGCTCTTTGGCAAGTTAAACAAGACTCCACAAAACGAGCTACATCTTGCTTCATTCCTGGCCACCAAAAACACATTCTTAAATCCTTATACATTTTCGTCATACCCGGATGGATACTAAGTCTACTTTGATGAGCTTCTTTCAAAACAATCCTTTTTAATTCTTCATCTTTAGGCACACATGTCCGCCCCCTATATCGTAGAAGACCATCAGTTCCAGTACTGAAATCCTTGTGAAGTTGAATACCGTTTGGTTTGCTAATCTTCTGTAATTCCTCATCAAATACTTGCCTTTCTCTGATTCGGTCAATGATGTTGCTAGACAACTGCATATGACTGCACCTAATACCGGTCGGTTCAATTTCACAATGGAACCTTAGATCTCTGAAACTTTCCACCAGTTTGAATTCTTGAACCATCATGTTTGCTACATGTACAGTCTTTCGGCTCAAGGCATCAGCGACTACATTTGCCTTTCCCGGATGATATTGCAGTTCAAAATCGTAGTCCTTCAGAAATTCCATCCATCTTCTCTGCCTCATATTCAATTCCTTCTGATCAAACAAGTATTTGAGGCTCTTATGATCACTGAATACTTGAAACCGGGCGCCGTATAAATAATGCCTCCAAATCTTCAATGCAAACACTACGGCAGCCAACTCAAGATCATGAGTTGGGTAATTTCTCTCGTGAACCTTCAACTGCCGAGAGGCATAAGCAACTGCTTTCTCTTCTTGCATCAGAACACAACCCAACCCTTGATAAGATGCATCGCAAAATACTACATAAGGTAGATTGACATCCGGAATCACCAAAACTGGAGCATTCGTCAATCGCTGCTTCAGTTCTTGAAAACTAGACTCGCACCGGTCGGTCCAGACGAACGGTTGATCCTTTTGAGTCAACTGAGTTAAGGGCGCTACTATCTTAGAAAATCCTTCAATAAATCTTCGATAGTAGCCAGCCAATCCCACAAAGCTTCTAATTTCTGAAACCGAACGGGGAGTTTCCCATTCCAGAATCGCTCGGACTTTGGCCGGATCCACAGCAATTCCGCCAGCCGAGATTACATGTCCAAGAAATTGCACTTGCTTCATCTAGAACTCACACTTAGACATTTTGGCATATAGTTGTTTTTCCCTTAACACACCAAGCACTATCCTCAAATGTTCTTCATGCTCTGCTTCGTTCTTAGAGTAGATGAGGATGTCATCAATAAAGACTACTACGAAGTTATCCAAAAACGGCCGGAAGATCCGGTTCATATAATCCATGAATACGGCAGGTGCGTTGGTAACGCTGAACGGCATTACCACATATTCGTAATGGCCGTATCTAGACCGAAATGCAGTCTTCGGAATATCGGCTTCCTTCACCAAAATCTGATGATACCCGGATCTTAAGTCTATCTTAGAAAATACTGTCGCGCCGGACAGTTGATCCAATAGGTCGTCTATTCTGGGTAGTGGATACTTGTTCTTAATCGTAATTTTGTTCAATTGACGATAATCCACACAAAGTCGAGAGCTTCCATCTTTCTTCTTGACTAATAGAACAGGCGCTCCCCAAGGCGATACACTTGGCCGAATGAACTTCTTTTCCAGGAGATCTGCAATTTGCTTTTTCAATTCAACCAACTCTGCTGGGGCCATTCTGTATGGTCTCGCTGCGATCGGGCCGACTTGAGCAATTAAATCAATGGAGAATTCAACTTCTCGGATCGGAGGTAAGCCTGGTACTTCATCCGGAAAAACATCCATGAACTCTTCAATAACCGCTCGGTTTTCGGCCGGACGGTCTTCTTCTCTTCCGTCTTCACGTGTTAAGATCAGAAAACACATTGCTCCTTCTATAAGATCCTCTCGAAGTTTACCGAGTGTCAGTGATAAATCTTCTTCATCGCTTGGGAAAATCAACTTTTTCTTCCCGCAATCAATGAGAATGCGATTGGTTGTCAGCCAATCCATCCCTAGTATTACTTCTATGTCTTGAAGAGGTAAACATATAAGATTTACCTTAAACTTGTACCCTTCTACCTCAATAGGACATCTAATGCATACCGTAGACGTCCTAATCTCTCCAGCCGCTGGGGTAGACACCACCAAATCAAGCTGCATCTCACTCTTGCCTAAACCCAACTTTTCAACACATGCCTTCGAGACGAAAGAATGTGTTGCCCCCGAGTCATACAATACACAGCAAGAAACTCCATACAGCAAGCAAGTACTAATAATAAGGTTACCTGAACTTGCTGCTTCTACTCCTGTTAAAGCATAAACCCGGCCGGTTGCTTGAGCCCTTCCTCCATTCCTCTGCCCACTTCTGCCAGCGATTGGAGGTCTCATAGCCCCTCGACCTCCCATGTTGCACTCAGAATCAGTATGACCATTTCTTCCACACTTAGAACAATGTTTGAATCCCACCAGTTGAGGGCAAGATGACCTGTAATGTGGCCCTCCACAATTGAAACAAGAAACTGATCCTTGCTGCCTTGACGAATCAGTGTAAACTGGGGTTTGAGAAGAAACACCAGAACCGGTCGGCATAGGCCGAGAATAAGGCGTCCTCCTTACGACTTGACCAGTTCGAGCCGGAACAGATACCCTACCGGTCGGCTGTTGCTGCTTCTTTTGTTGTTCCACTTCTGCCATATTTCTTTCCAGTACTTTGGCTCTTTCCACAAGAGTAGGGAAAGAGGTAATGCATAGACTGGATATCATCACCTTCAAGTCTAGCCTTATTCCATTTTCATACTTCCTGCACTGCCACTCTTCATTCACGCCTATGGTATAAAATCTCATCAGATGCTTGAAACGGTCGGTGTACTCAGATACCGACATTCCACCCTGGACTAACTGCAGAAACTCTACTTCCTTTGCAAACCGTACGCTGTTGGGGAAATATTCTCCATAAAAATTTTCTTTGAATAATTCCCAAGTAATTGGAAGTCGCTGTTGTTCCAGTAACATCTTCATGGCACTCCACCAATGATTTGCCTCGCCAGTAAGCTGGTATTCAGTATACAACAGTCTATTTTCATTCGGACATCTTTTGGCCTGATAAATCTTCTCCATGTCCCGTATCCAACGGTCTGCCTCATCAGCACTACACTTCCCGTCAAACTTTGCCGGGCGGTGTTGGAGAAAACTCTCCAGACTCCATTCTGCCGTATTGTTTACCGAAGACCCGGACGGTCCACCGGTCTGTGATCCAGTTCGTAATAACTCCATTATTTGTCTCTGAGTCGACTCTGCAGCTACTCTAGCGGCTTCCGCATTCTGTAATGCAAGTGCGTTCTGCTGCGCAAGATTAGTGTTTTGCTGAATTAAAGTCGTGTTTTGTTGTTGGAGTGCAGCTAGGACGGATTCCAACAAGTTGTTGTTGTTATTGCCGGATGCATCACGATCGGCCGGTTGTGGAGGTGGTCTTGGAGCCATTTTCTGTTTTCAACAGAAGAAAAACTCATGAATTTCCATAAGAAGTTAGAAAAATCTAACTGATCATGCGAGTACACAGAAATTGAAGAAAAACGGACGGTTTAGAAAAATCCATTTGATCAAGGAACAACAAATGAATAAATTGAAGAAAAACGGACGGTTTAAGGAAAACAAGTTCTCATCAGAAAAGTGAATGTCCTTACTAAACTGGACACTCCGTGAAAATCAAAAATCGGTAAAATACCGGACGCATTATCAAATGGATACTATAATTATAAACCGGACGTTCTGTGTAAGACAGAAAATCCGAAATGACTTACGTAATATTATATCTTAGGTTCAGAAATAAGAAATCAATTCCAGGTGTAACGGGAAACCGGACGGTCATAATGACCATTCGATTATAAAAAAATGGTTATACTAAGTTATTATACTCTCTTTGAAATCTAAACGTCACAGAATTCAATTTAACACGAGATTCAAACTTTCATTATAACATATACAATCAAACATACCATAAATCAGATATTCAACCATAGGAAATAAATCTTGAATTTTCATAAACTTCCCTTACCTCTTACTCCAGCTAAACTTGGACAGTAGCTTGATAACCACTAACTCTTCTAAAGTTTCAAAATCTAGAGTGGAATACCAAAATATAGGTTCAGAGAAATTTTACAGGGACATGCAAGCTTTAAGGTGCATGCATGTAGAAAATGAGAAAACTTTAAGTCAAAGAAGGAAGTTCTGAAAACTTACCGAACGAAATACGGAACCAGATGGTTCAAGTGGAAGGAATGAGCTTCAAAAGTCTTTAAAAGTGATCTGAAGGATGATCGGAACAGTGGTTTGGTTAGGATTTTAGAGAGAAGATAGATAGTTTTTAGAGAGAAGGAAGAGAATTTGATTTTCAGAAAACGAGATTTGATGAAGAAGAAGAAGATTGCATGCAGAGATAACTTGCATTGTTTTCTTCTTACCTTCAGCACCAGCGGTCGGCCAATACTATAATGCCACCTGGTTTCCACTACAAACATCCAGTCTATCCTACTGACGCCACTTGGTTTCCACTCACAGGGATTTTCCCTGCTAAGCCGTCTCTGCACGGATTACAAGAAAAGGGAATTAAATGCTTGCAGGATTTTTGTCTCCCACTCACCAAAGGAGACCGGTCGGTCGCCACGTGGCCGAGCTTAAAAAAATTAGAATTTACGGGTTGTGACAGTAGCTTTCTGAGATTTCCAATTTGAGATGGGATTTTTCCGGAAAGATAGAATAGACCAAGATCGAGATACTGTAAGTGTTTCAGATTCCCTATCTCAATGGGAATTTTTCCCGAAAGAATATTTTCCCCAAGATCCAGATAACGTAGTTGTAAGAGATTTCCAAGTGTAGAAGGAATCCACCCCGCAAAATAAGAATGGGAGAGATCGAGATATCTTAAATTGGTGATGGAGCCCAGAAACTCTGGAATGTAACTCATTGCAAAATAATTACGGCTGAAATTGAGATGTTGAATATAAGGCAAGTTAATCAATGAAGTGACATTGATTGCACCTCTTAAATATGGTGTATATGGGTAGTTTCCATGAAGATCAAGCAGATGTACATGACCAGTTTGGTGGTTGCATTGAATTCGTTTCCATTTGCAGCAATCTGTATTATTGAGATGGTCGGTCCAAGTGGAGAGCATGCCAAAGTTATCTACGAGGCTTTGTTTAAAAGTGAGAAGTGCTTACCTCTCTGTCTCTGTGCACTTTGGTTCACCAATTTCACTTGAGTTGTTGAATGTGAAATTAATTCCTGGGGTAAACAATGAAAGCAAGAGAAAGATATAAAATGTTTTGAGAAAAGAAGCACTCATTATAATTCTCTGATACCAAATAATCTAATGAAAGAGCAGAGTCAACAGGAGTAGTATATTGCCAGAGAGAAACTATGATTCAGTTCTTTTCTCTTTCCACCGGTGATTTTTAGAAAGCTCCTCGGCTTCATTTATATTCAAACATTTTTCGGACAGGCTGAGTCTACTAAAGACCAATAAAAGAGAGAAAGTCTCAAAAGTTAATTTCATGAAACTAAAATAATAAAAAAAAACATAAATATAAAAAATAATTGCTATTTTAGCATACGGTGTAGTCTGCTTCTAAACTTTCTTTTGAATTACTTTAACTTAGTTTATTTATATTAAATTATAATTAGATTATAACCGTTTCATACAATAAATATTTATTTTCAGGTCATAAAAACCTGCAATAAAAAAATATTTTCATCATCCATTTAGAACAAACTATAAAAAAAATTCATATAAAATTATTTTAAATAGTTTACTTTTTTTTTAAAATATTAAGATTAAATTTAGGAATAAAAGAATGTAAATTAAAAGAGAGCGTGATTTATTAAAGAGACCAAATAATGAGAAAGACAATAAAATTGTATTAAAGATGATCATTAAATAAATTTGTTTTTTAAATATATATATATATATATATATATATATATATATATATATTACAATTATTTATCTTAATATATTTACTTCATGAAAAATATTTTAAATAATTATTTATTGGTGGACAAAAGAATATATTTATTTAAAACAACTAAGAATAAAACTAAACTCCGTTTATTTAATTTAAGAGTATATATCAATTCATTCATCGAATTATATTATGCTTGATAGGATGCAACAAATATATATATATATAAAGCAAAAAGTAGAAAATCATATGTAATTATCAATGTTGACATGTGGACATGGATGATTGTTGTTTTCTCATATTTTCTAACTTACTATTCAAGGTAGAAAAACTATGGAGATCATGAAAACTACCCTTACTTGACATGACATGATGTGTATATTATTTCAAAGCATGAGTATTGACTCAGAGATGCTTGGATTAGTTTGTATTGACTTAGAGAGTTCTTCTACTAATTTTATAATTCATTGCTAAGAAAATTAACCACACCACTAGTCACATAATTAGGTACAATACAACTATTTCAAAAAAATCTTAACATCTTGTACTAGTTCATCATAATACCAAAAGAACAAATGAAACTTGTCCTACGATCATCACACCTAAAAAAAATAAAACTAGCGCCAAAAAACTTTTAGTTATGGTTGTCCTAATTGAATTGATTTTGGGTCTCTTGGCGAATTAATTAACAATTAGCTTATAAGTTAACTTAACTGATTAAAAGAAAGGAGGTGACCTGATTCATTCTTTGAATACTTTTTCATTTTTTTCCAATCGAGCTCTAAGATAAAGGATGGCTGATCTTGAGAAGTTTGTGTACCTACTGGTCTCTAAGATATACGAATATGTGTGTGTGTGTGTTTTTGTGTGTGTGTGTGTTTGTGTGTTTGTGTGTGTATGTGTGCGTGTGTGTGCGTGTGTACGTGTGTGCATGTGTGGGTTTGTGTGTGTGTGTGCCTGTGTGTGTGTCTGTCTGTCTGTTCGTGTGTCTGTGTCTGTGTGTGTGTGTGTCTGTGTCTGTGTCTATGTGTGTGTCTGTGTGTGTCTGTGTGCTGTCTGTATGTGTGTATGTCTGTGTGTGTGTGTGTGTCTGTGTGTGTGTGTGTGTGTTGTCTGTGTGTGTGTGTACCATAAGGACCGGACGACATATAAAGGATGTGGAGCAGATACAGAAGTACGAGCCTGTGGAGCAGATCCTGTTCAAGTCAAGTCGTCCAAGATAATCGACGCGGGCGCAACGCCCGACCTATCAGCAACATGCTAACCTTGTCTCAATCATAATGTTCACGAAGGAACGATGGTGCTAGGTAAACCGTCCGGGCGCGGATAGAAAAGCAACATTAGGATAGAATTAAGGTAAAGCACGATTAAGGGTATTGGGCCAACAATTGGGCCGTGATTAAGGTTTTGTTAATCACAGGCCCATGGCAAGAAAACTATAAATAGAGGTCAAACGTAGGAGGTAGTTGGTTACATTTACTGCACAGTTACTCTTGCTCTTTCTTTCTCTCTATCTCTATGTTGAACAATATACTGACTTGAGTGTCAGAGGACCTTTGGCAGGTACCCGTTCTGACGCTCAGGAAAGGAAGGACCGAGAATCGAGCTAAACAGGACGTGTAAGGGGACAAGATTTGTGAACGGACGTCAATAAGACAAATTGTGTAAGTGTTGGAGTTGGTTCAACCCCATAATCGAAACATTTTGGCGCCCACCGTGGGGCTGGCGGATAAGTACCAATGGTGACGAGAAGGAACACAACTATCGATGATAAGGGCGAGATGATCCGTGCGTTAGAACAGAGGTTGGAGGAGATGCAACGACGACATGAGGAAGAAATGACAGCTGTAAGAGCGGAATGCCTGGCTCAAATGGCTCAGTGGGCGGCCGACGAAGTCCAAGTACAACATATGAAGGAGAGTTATCGGAAAGAGATGTAGGAGGCCAAAGGGGATAAGGCCGACGATAAAGGGGGGTTATGTTGAAATCGGTGCTGAAAACCCCAGCAGGAAGCCGACTGGGAGCACTGGGAACGCTGCCCTCTCAACGATTCCTTTTAAAGGATGACTTATCACCCTCCTTGTGGAACTTTCTTTTCCTTTGAGCAGACGCCAAAGTACCGGCCGAAGCAGAATGAGAAGCCAGTTCTACGAGAGGTTCGGTGTTAGTCGTTGGGGGAACCAGGACATCCACAACAGAGGAAGCCCTAATGTTGGAGGTGCCTTCTCTGGCCAGAGCGTGCGAGCTCCAAAAATTGCCACGCTCACCCCGACAGGCAAGTGAAAAAGTTTAGCAAGTGAGTGGGTGAGTGTGCGTGAGGGGAGAGAAAAAGTTGAATTTATGGTGTAGCTTCAAAGCATCTTTATCATCACAAATCATTAACGAAGAAGCTTTGATATTTGATAATGTTGATGAATTCAGCACAGATGATGAATTGGATAACATACTTGGCGATGAAGACAATGACGAAGCCCACATGACACGATCATCTCAACATGTCCTAATATAAAAATGAAAACAAAACCCCAGTGGAGTCGCCATCTGTTGCAACCGGTGTTGCAACAGGACGACGATCCAAAAAAGAAAATCGTTTTGAAAAACGTTTTTGGAGTCGCCACTATAGTTTATTCTGGAAAACTACGGAAAAACCATAAAATGATAAAGCAAGCTCCACGAAAACTAGATTGTGGGTTTGGGAGTAGGTTACGTGTAGTGAAGGTATTAATACCCTACAACGCCTGCCCGAAGGCAATACCTTTACTAAAATACACGAATATGACGTGGTTTTCAAAATGTTTAGTCATCGCCAAAAATAAAATTCTAAAGAAACAAAAAAAATATTTTTATTTTTTGTGCCCGACAAGGATTGACCTTGCTCCTACGTATTCTCATTTAGAATGAGAAATCAGGGTTACGTAGTTCTTTTGAAACTGTTTGAAAATATTGTTTGAGAAATGGCTAGGAAAATTTGTTTGCAAAAGATTTGGATTTTTTTTGGATTTTTGGAAAGTGAACCTGACAAGGACTAGCCTTGGTCTTACGTATCTTCACTCTTGATGGAGAATCAATGATCACGTAGTTTTGGCAGAAAGATTGATTGTATTGTTTGAAAATGTTTATATTTTGGTTTTTTTATATAGGAAAGGAAAAAGGTCTCAGCACGAGGATGATGCGAGCGATCACATACACACTTAAACCTTTAAAACATTTTGGGATATTTTTTATAAAGGAAGAAGCGGTCTCAGCACGAGGACGATGCGAGCGATCACACACGCGTTTAAACCTTTAAATCATTTTTGGATATTTTTTCTTTTATAAAGGAAGAAAAGGTCTCAGCACGAGGATGATGCGAGCGATCACACACGTGCCTAAACCTTTAAAAAAAAATTATATTATTTATAAAAGAAGAAAAGGTCTTAGCACGAGGACGATGCGAATGATCACACACGTGCTTATTTTTATAAAAGGAGAAAATGTTTTCTAGCATAAGGACGATGCGTGCGATCACACATGTGCTTAAACCTTTAAAAGCATTTTTGATTATTTTTATAAAAAAGAAAGGGAAGAGGTCTTTAGCACAAGGCCTACGCGAACGGTCGCACGTGTGCTTTAAGCTTTTAAAACATATTTTTATTATTTTTATTATTATTTGTTTTACTTCTATATTTTTTTAGATAAACAAACCCCAAAATTAAAGCACAAGGTATCGAGTGGGGTTATCATACAAAAGGGTTACATGTAGTAAAAAATTAACAATCAAACAAGAAATAAAAAACATAGCAATAAAAAGCAAGAGAACAACCCAACAAGCATAGGGGTGTAAAGATAAAAACCAGATCTGCGACCGAATCAGCTTAGTCGAGGCCCAAATGAAGAACAGGGGTGTGCAGATGAAAAATGGGGGTGTCAGTTGGTAAGTGCTAACCCAAGCTTATTTTTGTTTGCAAAGACGAACTAGGCTTCAGCCCAAAAAGATTAGGGTGTGAACGAGAATTTTGTGTGGCGATAGGAAGAGAAGATGCGGCCCAAAGCCCCTTGCCCCAAATCAGCAATTTTAGGGGTCTCTTCATTTCTCCATTTCACCCAATGCCAGAGACCTTGGTCTCTTCCCCAGATCAGAAGAATCCAGAGACACCCATCTCTGCTGCTCATGACCACAACCCAGGTTCCGGCCACCACGAATCGAGATCCACGGCATCGCCGGTAGCGACCCTTTCCTTCCTCTCTTCGCGCGAGAGAAACCAAAGAGGGCTTAGGGTTTATCGTTGATAGCCCCATGCCTCCAGACCAGCGCTGTCCCACCTCCTTGACCGGCCAATGTCACCGTCGGTGGTGTCGCCTGCGTCGGAAATGTCGCTACCCCTCGTGGTGGTCTAACCTTCGCTCGCTCTCTTTCACTTGTGGGATAGAAACACCACTGCGAGACAGCGTCACTACAAATCGCACCTTCGCCGCCGCAGGTGCTCATCGCTGCAGCGACCTAGACCAAAAATGCCGCTGGTGTGGTCGACGTCGTTCTCTTCCTCTATCCACATCAACCACGACAACTCTAGACACTCTTGGGACAAATCGGCAAGTGTACCGAGTCGCACAAGTAATATAAAATGGTAAGACCAAGTATCGTATTCCCAAAGGACTCTCGGTGCTGAACAGTTGTGTGAAAACAAGATTAATTAAGACTTAAAAATAAAAAGAGATCATGGTTTGTATTGTAAAAGAATAAAATAAAACAAAGTAAAATTGTTCAGTGCCAAAAGAGCACAGAGGTGAATGGAGGTTGATAACTATGAGATGAATATGTTGTTGGGGTTAGACTTCACCAAGTTCCCTCTCATGTATATACAATAAAAACGCGTATTACCGAAGGTTTATTACCGACGATCTTCAGACCTTCGGTAATCTATTGGTGAAATTAAATACAGAGGGCTTTCGCCCTTCGGTAACGGCCTGCGATGCTTTTAAGTTCAAATGAATACTTTTTCATCAAATGAACCCAAATTTTCCAAAAAGTAGAAGTGTTTCCCCCTGTCAAACTCACTCCCTGACTTAGGGTTGCAAATTTGGTGGCGGTCGGCCGGTTCAATCTACGGTTTGACGGTGCGAGTTTGGTGGTGTGGGCGCTGAAAGAAGTTCGTTGTTGGGTGGCGCTGTTTCATTCCCTACTCTTTGTTTGAAGCGGTTCGTTGGTTTGAAGCGTGAGGTTGTCGTCCTAAGGCGGTTTGAAGCGGTTGCTGTTGCGAACGCAGACGACGGTTCGTTGGTGGTTGGTTTGTGGCTAGGGTTCGTGTTTTGGTCCTTGTGAGTGTTGCGACAGGGGTGGGGGTTATTGGAGGTTGGCGTGTCGAGGACGTTGCAGTGAAGTGGTGTTGGTTCGGGATTGGGCCGCGAATGTTGTTGTCGGAGATGTCAAGGCGGAGAAGGAGGCAGAGGTTTTTGTGGAGGTTAAGGAAGCGGAGGTACAGTGGTTGGGAGAGAGAATCAATTGGACCACGGAGGTTGAGGGAAGGGAGGGAGAGGCCCACCACTCTGCCGTTTGGGGAGCACTCGACGCCGAGCTACGCATTTACTTTTTCTATCTCTGAATATTGCATTATAAATTTGATCCAGAGGAGAGATTTGGCAAAGTGAATTTGGCTGGCATTGATTACTATAACAGTCTAATTGACACACTTCTTTCAAGAGGTTTCATTTTTTCTATATCATTAATTCTATAGTTTTTCTATCTCTAACACTTTTCCTTTTCTGGTTTTGATTTAGGAATAAAACCTTTTATGACAATATCACAAACAATATCACATTATGATATTCCTGAAGAACTTCAACAAAGATACAAAGGTTGGCTAAGTCCTGAGATTGAGTAAGTATTCTGATATGACAAGATTTACCAAAATCATCTTTCATATACTTTGATTAGTGTAACATCATTAATAGATCGACTTTGCTATCAAACTTGTAGAATTATATATTACAATTATGTTTTTAAGGTTACTTAGTGAGTGTGAATTAAGAGTTTAGGTGTCTAGATATGGGCAATCTTAGGAGAAAGGTTTGGATGGAAGAAAACTCAAGGTGGGAAATTGGTGTTGCGATGAATACCAAATGGATTGAACCCATCAACAATTCTTCAGAAGACAAGAAAGCTGTGGAACGAGCTCAATCATTTTACATGAATTGGTAAATGCCTTTATTAAGTTTTGAGATTTGATGCATGCATGACCAGAAGAAAATGCTCATTATTTGGTTTGGTCACAGCTCCTACTTTTTCCATGTTGAGGAGAAAAGAAGGGTCCTCTGCTTTAAATCATGAACAAGCAAAGTTTTGCTGATATAGTTACTGTTTTAATGACTCTATAAATAATTAATTGCATTAATTGTGACTCGTGTTTTTCATTTAGTGTTTTGATCTTAAAACCTTATAAAGTGTAGTCAAATTTTGTTGTTGATATTTTGGACGTGTTTGAATTGGTTGTGTAAGTGTTGATGGATGTATGGGATGTCTGATAGTATTAGGCTATTGGCTTTTACAGTTTTACTTGATATTATTTTGGAAGTCATTGAACTTGATTCTTCTGGCTCTTTAAGAATGGGAGATATGTTCTGTTTTGATTTAGGCTTTGTAGAGCTGATTGGGAAGGGGAAATATTCAATCATCTTGTCCAATTCAACTTTTTGATATTTTCCACCCAATAATTTTTAATTTTTAAGCTTATTAAGATGCTCTATGTGGCAATAAATTTTGTTATTGTGACTGATATTAAGTTAACTAATAAGATGCATTTAATTTTATTTAACAATTGTAATTAAATTTTGTTGTAGGTCGTAGCTGCGGCAGCAGGGGTGATATCGTGGAAGGGTCGTGGCTTTAGATCAAATGGAACAATCCAAGCAGTTGCATGAGGCGACTAGTTGTTTGGCATGCGTGTAGTGCAATTGACTTGAGGCAACTATCCAGTGAGTGAGTGGATTCCCCCTGTGAGAGTTTGGCTTCTGAGAGTAGGGGTAGTGGTTAGGATGAGGTGATGAAGTATGGTGGAATGGTATGGATAGGAGCTGTGAGTGACTGGTGACGCGAGGATGATTGTAGCTGGAATGTAGATTAGGAACAAAGGCAAAGATGAGTAGGGTGAACTGTGATAGAATACGGTCTTGAATACAACTGGCATAGGATCTGTGTTTTGGTTTTCTGGAATTGCAGGTGACGAAAAGGTGTCGTTGGGTCATGAAAAATGGAAGAAGAAAGTGGGGTGTGATCGAATTTTCTCTGTTTAAGGATTGAACAAGTGCTCTGTGATTATGTCATGGGCATGGGGAGGAATAATTTTGGAGAAGAATTTGTTACAGAAAGGTGGAGGTGTGGTATGTACCTTCGAATATGGTTGTGGTGATTGGTGAATAACAGTTGTTTTTCAGAGGATGGAGGAACCCTGTTTTGCTTTTCTGGTGAGTGATGGTTATGGGTGAGGGGAGAGAAGAGTGATGTGCCAAAGGGAAGTGTCGTCTGTGTGTGATCGTGAGA
Organism: Vigna mungo; assembly: GCA_036885675.1. NCBI lineage: Eukaryota > Viridiplantae > Streptophyta > Magnoliopsida > Fabales > Fabaceae > Vigna > Vigna mungo. The sequence goes on from CP144697.1 coordinate 34,924,398, forward strand.
CCTGGTGCGTGTTGAGTGATGAAGAGAAAAGGCGTGTGTGAGGTGAATCTGTTGGGTGAACGTATGTGATGGTGAGGTTCCACGCTCCTCCCTCTCTGCTCTTTTTTGGAGATTCCTCTAACCATTTTATCTTTCTCTTCCATCCCCAATCCAATGCCAAAACCAACTCTTCCCTTTGTCACATTTCAAACCTTTCTTTCTTTCTTTTTATTCTTTTTTTTATTCTTTTTTTTCTTCTTTTTTACTTTTTTTGTTTTCTCTTTTTTCTTTTTTCTTTCCAAACAGAAAATAGAAAATAAAATGAAATCTAATAATAATAAAAAAGGTAAATCAAATACCAAAAGTAAATTAAAAATTAAAAATAATAAAATAAAAATGAAAATAAAATAAAATAAGACAAAAACAAAAACTAAGTCCTATTATTCAGTCACCCGGACGAAATTGAGTGTTGACGGCTGCCCCTCTTTACTTAGATATTACTGGATAATATGGAAATTTAATATTTTCGTATTATCTGAGTAAACGCTAAGTAAAGATAGAAACACTAATTTCGTGTGAGTTTTAAAAGAGAAAAAGGAAAAATAAAAAAATCAATCCAAGCAGATATGATAACAAAAACCAATGAAGAGTGCCATGAAATAACAAAGAGCGTCCGACCATTGCCTAGTAGAGGGCCGATAGCAAAACTAAAACCTATATTTGACCATTGCCAAGCAGAGGGCCGATAGCAAAACTAAAACCTAGATTTGACCATTGCCAAGCAGAGGGTCGATAGCAAAACTAAAACTTGGATTTGACCATTGCTTAGCAGAGGGCCAAACTCACAGAAGAAAAACTCAAATTCGACATTTGCCAAGCAGAGGGCCGATAACAAAACAAAAACCGCCAGATAAAAAAAAACTTGAGAGAACCAAGGTGTGCAAACCTCGTTGAGGGTGTACCAACCCTATGGACGAATGATGTGAGGTGTACTAACCTCGTGGAGGGTGTACCAACCCTATGGATGAATAATGTGAGGTGTACTAACCTCGTGGAGGGTGTACCAATCCTATGGAAAAATGATGTGAGGTGTACCAACCTCGTGGAGGGTGTACGAACCCTATGGAAAAATGATATGAGGTGTACTAACCTCGTGGAGGGTGTACCAACCCTATGGATGAATGATATGAGGTGTACTAACCTCGTGAGGGTGTACCAACCCTATGGAAAGATGATGTGATTGCTGTGTTCGACCATTGACTTACAGAGGGCCGAAACAAAAAGAAAAACTTGAGCTTAGGGTGCCAGACGAACTGGGCTTTGGGTACCAGACAAAACTGAGCTTTTGTGGGCTAGATGAAACTGGGCCCTTGAAATTTTGAAATTTGTAACTTTTTGAAATGTTTTTTTAATTTTTGACAAAAATTTGATTTTTGAAAAGCAACAAGGAGTTGAAAGCATTCATGATAAAGTGTTAAAATCTTGATGCAGGATAAGGGTGTGTCAATACCCCAATATGAGAGAAAAACATGATCAACAAGAAACAATATGACTTTAAAGAGAAAACCATGATGCTATTCTTTTTATATTTTTGAAGAAAGATTCGACAACCATTCACATGAATGAAGAGGGTTTTTATCCGAAAGATTTTTGTTTTTTATGGATTGTTGCACATATGAAAAACATTTGCTTTGTTTTGTGCTTCCTTTTTCTTGAGTCACTCACCTTACTTGTAGTTGTCATCAAACTGATCTTTATTTTTCAATGTTTTGTGAAAGAAAGGAATGTCATACATCCGAGGTCTAACTTTGAGATGATTACATTTTGACTTTTTCCTTCCGAGACATCAGTGCACACATCCTTGAATGTACTGGCAAGAGAATGGTTGGAGACATTTAGAAGGGTTTGGAAAAATGGGATAGCCGTGTGGGCACATCATTCCTCATACACTCCTCAACAGAGATGTAATATGTTAATGTTGCGGTGGAATACGGGATATCCAAAGGGTGTCCCAGCTTGGTGTTAAGGAAAATGGACATGGGGTGTGGATCCATGAAAATTAGGGTGAAAAAATCAAGTGAAACTTGCAAAGCTGCCTTAGTCTTTTGGAATTATGGATTAACGAAAAGCTCGTGTGAGACTCAAAAAATTGCCCCAGTTTTTCTTTTGGCAAGGGGTTTTGTTTGGAAGAGGTAGTGGGCATGAAAAGGATTGGCTAAAAGGATGTCCCCAATTGGTTTGAGTTTCTTTTGCATGCTTCTGGCTAGTTGGCAGGGAGATCCCCTCTTCCTGAGACATTACTTTTTCTCTCTTTTTTTTTTTATTTTGGTTTTTTATTTTTTTCATTCATTCATTTTCAACTTTTTTACAACACATTGAAAGTCATTTTGCTTTATCGCAAAATTAAGCTTTATGAAAATTTGAGCAAACATTATCCAATCTGTGTGGACTTTATTAGGCTTGTAACATGGCTAAGGGCTAAAAGGTATTGAAAGAAAGGACATAAAGGCCCAAATGAATGTTTGTCGGTTATATTTTTTGAAACAAGGGTTATCATCTAAGCATTGCATCAACTATTTGATCTTTTAAGCACTTTGCTTTTTTCTCGGACTTCGTCTTTCATTCCTTTCCGTCATCACTTTGTGATTTTTTTGTTCTTTTTGTTTTTTAGTTCATTCTTGTTGATGAATTCTCTCCGTTTGATCATTGAGTGCTTTTCATTTGCATCATGAGTTGACTCTTACCTGATGATAACCCTTGCTTGGGGATAATTTTGAAATAGAAATTATTTTTGGCTCAAACGGGGTGACAATGGATATATTTTTTACTTTTTAGATAAAGAAAGAAGGCCACACATCATTTCAAATTTTGATTGCTTTATTTTCAAAATATTAACTCTACGACTAGATGACCTCAACATGAGTCGTGTTTTCCTTTTTTTTCTTCCTTTCTACACCGCCCTTTAGGGTTTTCAATCTAGTGGACTTATTCTCTTTTTGAAAGTTTCTTTTTTTTTGTTTTTTTTATTATTTTTTTGTCTCAATGGATTCGGGGATCACCCTACTAGCGCAAGCAAGAAATCTTTTGGTCAGGTCAATCTGCCCCAGTATAAAGGTTTACTTCGTTACCGAGGGCAGTGACAGTGTTTGTCGGGGTAGATCCTTTATTTTTGGAAAAATGAAGGGTGAAGGTTTTCAAGCAACATGCGCACAAACGTCTAGGAAGGAAACGTCAAATTGTTATTCTTTTATTAGGCACTTGACCTCAGAAAAGCTTGACACCACAACTTTTGTTTTTGATTTATCATTTTTTTTGCTATTTTCGAAAAACAAGAGTTTGACAATTGATAACAGTTGAAAAACCGTTATTTTCATATGTTATTTTGGACTAAATTACACCCTTTACTGCTTAGAATGAGCTTAGAATCAAGTAAAACTCAATAAATGAGTCAGTCGAGAGTCAAAAGCTGTTTTTAGCGATATTATGTTCGTTTTGCATTGTTTTGCAGCAAATTTGATAGAAGTGAAGATTGGGGATGAAAATGAAGGTCCTAGACTCAAGGAAAAGGAAGAAAATTGAAGAAAAGAAGAGTCTAGGGACCGCCCGGCGGTAAACCCCTGACGTCGGGCGGTCCAACGGAAGGAGAAGACACCAGTAGAGGACGCGGGCGGTAGACCCCTGATGCCGGGCAGTTTTGCGGCACAAGGGAAACCGCCGGGCGGTAGACCCCTACCGCCGGGCGGTGGCATGATTTAGGGTACACCGCCGGGCAGCAAAGTGTGACGCTGGGCGGTTGTCAGATGGGCTTGGGTCTGTTTTCTGTTGCGCTCCTCAGTTATAAATAGCCCTGTTGCGATTTCCAATTCATTCTTTTGACAGAAGAGGACGGCCACACCTGATTTTCACTCTCTAGAGAGGATCTCTTGGATGCTTAAGCTCCTTTTCATCTTTCCTAGGGTTTGTTTTCCATATCTTCCATTATTTTCATCTTTGTATAATATAATATTATTATAGTATAATATGAATGTTGGTTTAATATAGATTAAAAATGTTTGTGCAATGGTTTAATAGAAAATTTATAATATAAGTATAGTTTAATATAATTATTATAATATAGAGGAAGGAAACAGGGTTTTATATCTGTACAGGGTTTAGGCATTGGAAATAAATTATAAAAGATTATGGTATTGATTAACTTAGATTAAATTAGGAGTAGTTATTTTTATAATTTGTGAGTGGTAAGTAATGTATATTGTTGAGTTTGTGTATATGTTCATTGTGGCAAAAAGTATATGATTATCAAGTGATGAAAGTACGATCCAAGTGGCAAACTAAATTTCACCTGTGTAGAATCTCTCGGTGAGATTCTTAGTGTTTTAGAATGAAAGTAGGAGCTCAGTCTTGGGGGTTTTCCTGACGCTCCAATGGCCTTTCTTCTCGCATAGAGAGGATTGGATCATGTGGTGAGGAGTAGCAGGAGGTCTTAGTCTCGGAGGCTTCCAGTATGTTCCAAGGCTCGGAACGGACTAACCTCGTGAGTGTGCAGGGTGGGGAACCCAAGTTTCATAAGCCACCACGGGTGCATGACCCTCTATAGCTCGACTCTCATTCTAAAGTCCGGACGAGTCAAGTCTAGAATGTAATATGTATAGGTTGTAGCTTTAACTGTTTTGATTGTACTTAACTCTTGTGTGTTATATGTTTGACCTGATGCATTTTTTTTATATAATTAGCTCACCTTTGCATTTGCTTGTGTTGGTGCCATGTTGTATGCTTTTTCTTTTGCAATGATCATCCACTTGGATGTGAGCAGAGGAGAATGAGGCCTCTCTGGAGGACGTCTTGGAAGAGAATGGAGATGCACCTGCATAGACTCTCTAGGATTTCATAGCCTCTCTTGTTATTTGAAACACTTTCTTCTTATGTTTTTTTTGAGATACTTTAGTTCTTCCAGTTTTAAATTTCCCTAAATCTGGATAACTGTAATCCTTAATCTTAATTCTTAAGACCTTAACTGCCATTGTGCATTGCTTTCTTTATTATAATGAATGACGTCTTATTATTATATGCATGTCATGTAATTTTGGGATGTCACAAACACGGTTGTCAATATTTTTTTTTTCTTTCCTACAAACATATTTTATCACAAATAAATATCACAAAACGATATATCATCATCAAGAAACGTATATCATCTTAAAGAGATCTTTGTGATGAAACTCTTCTACACAATTTCTTAAGAAATCATTTCAAAGTAGAACCTTTTACAACACAGTATGAAAATACAACATCTTGTAACATAAAGAGTCACTTACTCCAAATTTGAAATAACAACACACAGAAAAAGGTCAACAACTAGCCACCTGCAAAACAATGTAAAAATTAAATTAAATTGATTGTTATAAATACTAAAATTATATGAGAGTAATTTCCCAATTTTATTTCAATAAATAAACAATTTGTTAGTTCACATTAATTCAACGTTGCAAATCTTATTATACATAATGCTGATCGTTATACATGTGTTTTTTATCATCATAATCAACGATTTTAGTTTAGTGGTGTGCATTCAAATTTAAAATATACGTCTATGAATCAGGGATGAATATGTCAATATCTAATCAAGAATCAAAATTTCGCAATGAAGATATAAAATTAAAGAATTACAAAAACTAAATGCATGTTATTTGCAAGAAGCAATTTTTTGCAAAAAAGAAAAGAGAAAAATAATTGGAAACCATTTTCTAACTCTTCTTAATTTTGTAGAAAATTCTCGTGATTGTTCTTTCATTTAGTAATTATGAATTAGACATAGGCATATCCACTACAACGTACCTTCAAGCGTAGCTTTTATCAACTTGCAAAAATTTGCAATATTCACCGTAGTTGTATCTCATGTGTCAATTTGTTCAAGAATCTCAAGTAAGCAATTCTCCAAGGTTTCCAAATTAGAATTTGTCCTAATAAGCCCCAAAATCCTATAAAGAATCCCATACCCATGCTCATGTATAATGCTTCATAGAAAACAGAATCATCTCCATCCTTTTCTGTTCCTGCTTCTGTCTTTGCTGTTGAATAGTCTCCAGGACAACTTTTGTTGCGTTGTTCACCACAAAGATTGATATTTCCTTCAAAACTAGAGCCTTCAAAGGTCTGCAAATGTCTTCCCAATGGAATTCTTCCAGAAAGAGAGTTGTACGACAAGTTCAATTTTCCTAAGAAATCAAGTTGCGAAAGAGAAGGAATTCTCCCATACAAATGATTTCTTGACAAGTCAAGAGATTCAAGTGAACTTAAATTTCCAATCCCAAAAGGAATTTCTCCACTCAAATTGTTTGATGATAAATTTAAAGAAACCAGCCCAACCAAACTCGCAACCTCTTTTGGTATTTCACCACTTAAATCATTACATGAGAGATCAATACTCTTAAGTTTCATTTGGGGATCTCTGAACACCTGTTCCACACCTTTCCAAATCCATGCTATGTCAAGCCTATAGTCAAAAGACATGAAGGGATCGTAAATTTCCCCATATATAAGCTCCTCAATTTCACTTCTGTTGATGCTCTTTTCAGACATGGCTGTAAAATTCTTTAAGCATGCTGGAATTACTTTTGACAACTTATTCCTGGAGAGATTCAACAATTGAATATACCTTAAATAACAAAGTTCAATTGGAAAATGTTCAGAGAAAATATTCCCTTGCATGTTCAATATTATAATTTGTTGCAGGCTTTCTCCAAGCCATGATGGTATTGGACCAGACAACTTATTTTCACCCACATCCAACATAATTAAATTAGTGCAATTCTTCAAACTGGAAGGCAGTTCACCTGTTAAATTATTCTTTCGTATAACCAACACTTCTAGTTTAACAAGGTTTCCCATGGAGATGGGAATATTCCCAGAGAACTCATTGTTGCTCAAATCAAGAAAGAGTAATCGGTTTAAAGATTGCCAACAATCAGGGATTTGTCCCTTTATTTGGTTGTTTGATAAATCTAAAGTTGCCAAATTCGGGGTCGTGATTTGGTTACTTAATAAAGAACACAAATCTGAAAATTTATTTTTAGAGAATAACAACTCTGAAGCTTGTTGCAAAAATGAGGGAATTGCTCCCTTAAATTGATTTGAATTTAGAATTATAGATGGAGTGTAAGGAAGCTTCAATGGCATATCAGGAATTGCCCCATTGAGATTATTGTGAGACATGTTTAACTCAATCAAATTCTGCAAGTTGTTCCAAAACCATGCTGGTACAGAATCATTAAGCTCATTATCAGATATATCTAGCCACATTAGAGAATTTTGTGTTTGGAGCCAACCGGGAAAACTCGGACCTAGCTCGCAGGATGCTAAGTCCAATTGTGTTACTTGAAAAGGAGGAATCCAGGTAGAAACAAATTTTACGGACAAAGAGTTGTATGATAAGGATAAGACGTCTAAGTTGGAAAAATTAAAAAGATGAGACTCAGTGACATCACCGTTTAAAAAATTTCCCTGCAAGTTTAAATACTCCAACTCGGATAACAATCTTATGCTTTCAGGTATCTTCCCAGTAATTTGGTTATAAGTTAAATCCAAACTCTGAAATACGTGTTTGTTGCACCACGAAGAATTTTGAAAGAAATGAGAAATTTCTCCATTAAACTTGTTATTTCGGAGGGATAAGGTCCGCAGTCTGCACATGTTTCCAAAGAAAGACGGAATCTTGCCTTGTAGTTTATTCCCGGGGACATGAAATCCTTGTAGTTCATTACTTTTCCAAATCCTTCTGGAATGGGACTTTCTAGTATGTTATTATAAAGGTAAAGGGTCTGAAGATTCGTAGTACAATTCAGAAGCCAGTAAAACACAGTAGATGACTTCAACAGATTAAAGGAGAGATTCAATATGACAAGAGAAGATGAAGAATTAATTGTGGAAGCAAAGGAAATAGGAAAACTTTGATCTGTAAGACTGCAGTTATACAGATAAAGCTCTCGTAGTTTGGAGCCAAAATTAAAATTACCTCCAAATACTAATGCTGTTAGATTATTTCTAGAGAGATCAAGGATATTAAGAGATGGAAAATTTGGATAAAGAAAAGTTGACAGAGCAATGTCATTATCTGTGAAATAAAGCTCTTGTAGATAAAGGCTAAAATTGAATAAGAGTTGAAATGTTGAGGAAGTTAGCACATTAAAGGAAAGATCAAGGACAGCAAGAGAAGTTGAAACGTTGGAATGAGGATGGAACAAAGATTTGATATTAGTATCTGAAAGAGAACAATCGACAAGCCTCAACTCTACTAAGTTTGGAATGAGCTCACTGATAGCTTGTAGCCACTGGCGCGAGGAGCTGAGATTATGCAATGAGCCCAACTTAAGACTTGTTAAAAAATGTAGATTAGACAACCACTGTGAATCCTCAGCTTCTATATCAAAATCACCACTTAGCCGAAGAGTTTGTAAGTTAGGAAGATTCCCATTCCGAAAAGGGATAGCTCCAGAAAGAATGTTTCATTCCAGATTAAGATATTGTAGTCCTTTGAGATTACTAAGTTGAAATGGGATGGCTCCTGATAGAAAATTCCATCCAAGATGAAGATCTTGCAGCCGGTTGAGATTACTAAGTTGAAATGGGATGGCTCCTGATAGAAAATTCCCTCCGAGATTAAGATATTCCAGCCGGTTGATATTACTAAGTTGAAATGGAATTTCTCCTGATAGATAATTCCCTCCAAGATCAAGATATTGCAGCCGGTTGAGATTCCCAAGTTGAAATGGGACTTCTCCAGATAGAGCATTTCGTCCAAGATGAAGATATTGTAGCTGTCTAAGATTCCCAATCTGAAAAGGAACTGGTCCAAGAAGACTATTTCTTCCAAGGTCTAGATACCTTAGTAGTGAAAGATTTCCAAGTTGGAAAGGAATCCTCCCACTAAATGCAGAACATGAGAGGTTGAGATATTGTAAGTTGGTGAAAGAGCCAATGGTTGATGGGATAAGATTCCACAGAAAATCATTATTGCTGAGGTCTAGATGTTGAATGTATTGCAACTGAATCAATGAAGTGAGATTGATTGGACCTCTCAAATATTGTGTATTCAGAGAACGAAGATCAAGTAGAATGACATGACCAGTTTGAATGTTGCATTGAATGCCTTTCCACTTGCAGCAATCTGTATTATTTTGATGATTAGTCCATGTAGACAGTATGCCATAGTAATCAATGAGGCTTTGTTTGAAGTTGAGGAGTGCTTGTCTCTCCTTCTCTCTGCACTTTGCATCACCACTTTCATTTCCTGAGACAAGCAAAGAAAGGAGGAGAAGAACATATAATGTTTTTAGAAAATAAGCACTTATTATCGTTTTTCTGATATTGAATAATCTTAACAGTTGGAGACTAAACTATTATTCAGTTTTTTTCTCTTTCGCCTATGATGTTTGGAATGCTCTATGGAATTATTTATATTCAAGATTGTACTGAAGGTCTCCGAAGTTAGGTATGAAAAATAATTGTTATTTAAGAATACAGTATAAATTGGTCCAAAGAACTGAGTGTCCTAATCCAATTAATCATGGGATGGAAAAATTAAGCATGTTAGACAGTTCAAAGGAAGAAAATGAGAGTAGCCCAAAAAGTCTTTAAACTATTAATGTTATATTTGAAATCCATTTTATGGGTTGGAAAAATTAAGCATCTTAGACACATGAAAAGCAGAAAATGATATTGGTCCAAAGAGTTTATTCAAATATTAAAAGAAGAAAATGAAATGGTCCAAAGCAGTTGAGGATTGTACTGTTCAAATCTATTACTATTAAATATTAAACACTTGATGAGAAAAGGAAAAGAATGAAACATGCAAAATATCACACAACATAAATGAAAAGAAAAGGAAAAAAGAATATAGAAACCCAATTCACAACTTGCAAAGTTTAAAAAACTGTCAACATTTATATTGACAATTGGTCGGCTGGTAGACTATTTGACTTTTTCCCCTTTCACTTTCTAAAGAGCGGAAAAAGAAATAATCTCCAACAACATTTAATATTAATAAAAATAAGTTAAAAAGAAAGAAAAAGAATTCATATATATGAAAATTAGTTTATTTTGGCATAAAAAGTATTCCATGGTACTTTAACAAACCTTAGCCTTTTTTTTTTATCAATTAAACTTGAATGATAAGATATGTCTTATATATTAGGTGGTGTTAGGTCCAATATCATGTTAAGTCTTTACACGTAAATATAATAAGCAATAACTTAGTATTAAAATATGCGTGTTCTTTTAGGCAGAAAAAGGTTTTTTTCATTCTAAAGAGTTCATTTGCATATATGTGGAGTTTGATATGTTACCAATAAAAAATAAATTTGTTTCATAGATCTGAATCGCTTTTTATTTTGACAAAAAAAAAATATATTGACCGGACATGAATATAGATAATATTCAATAAGGTTTCCCCAACCCATGTACAAAAACAGAAAAAAAAAAAGGAGAAAAAGAAAAAGAAAAAAATGAATAACCATCAGCGGCTCCCTTATAAGACTAAGCTTAAACTGTAATACAAATGCTGACAAAATCTTGAACCGCAATTTTGTGAGACGTGTAAATTCACTGTCCTTAAGGACTTATCCGTGTAAATTCACTTTACCCGCGATGTGTTGCGCAAATTCCTCAGTATACAACAGGAACTTCTCGAAATGTATTCGAGGATCACAGAAGTAGCAAGAAACTCTAATAGAGTTTATACCCAGGATAATTTTAGAAGAGGAAAAGAGAATGAAACTAAAAAGAGAGAAGAATAAGAAAGACTGATTTTTGTTTGTGTTTTGGAATGGAGAAAGAGTTCTCTATTTATAGGGCTAGGGAAGAATAAAATTAATAAAAGACAATAAAAACAATAAATAATTTGACCATTGCAGCACTTTTGGAATTTTACCCTTGAAGCACTTAAGAAAATGAATTTGAACATTATTGGCAATTAAAGTTTTGAAAGTTATAATCCAACGTTTTTTTTTTGCAATAATATAATCATTATTACAACAATCCCCCACTTATTGCAAAAGAAAGTTGAGAAAAAAAAACTTTTATCCTGGGTCTTATAGAATGTAATGCATCAAAGCTGGTTAATGCATCAAAGCTGGTTAATGCATCAAAGCTGGTTTAGCAAGCTATATGAGTCAGTCTTAGATCAAGAAACTTAACACACAGTGTAGTTGGTATAGCAAGCTATACGAACCAAAGACACTTGACGTGTGTTAGAGGTTTATCAATCACAATACACCCCTACAATTCTTGCTGTTATCGCTGTGTTGCGCTAAATAGGCCATGCACGTGCCCGGTATCCATGAGTGATCTAGAGATCATGCCAAGATCTCATGTAAGCGGCCCCACTTGACACTTATATAGGTGATTTCATCACGTGTATGGTGCAAATCATACACCACCCATAAGGGATATAAAAATCATTAAAAACTTTGTTTAAGCTAAAATTCTTTCACCACATAGAATTTTAATGACAAAGTTGAACCTCTCAATAATGCAGTCTTTAGCACTTTCACACACCATAGGAAGGGACATAATTGATTAAAATCAATTTAGTGTCATCAGAACTAACAAGTGACTTGTTTTTACCCATATGAACCTTGTTCATGGGATCTCCAATCACAAAGGTTGGGTTACCATCACTTGTTTGTTTGCAAGTGGCTTAAGTCTCATTCCCCTCGATGTTCCTAATATCATTTGTCTTCCCAGGGGTTTTTGTCAGAAGATCTGCTAGATTTCGTTCCGATTTCACATAACTAATGGAAATATTCCATTCTTTAGCAACTGCTTCACCAAATTGTGTCTCAATTGTATATGTCTATTCTTTGCATTGTAATTCTTGTTTTTAGCTATAGCTATTGCCGATTGACATTACAGTGTATTGATACTGATGGGGTTGTTGGTTTCATTCCTAGTGAAATGTTCGTTAAGAAGTTTTTCAACCACTCAGCCTCATTACCAGCCATCTCAAGAGCAACAAACTCAGATTTCATTATTGATCTTGCAATAATAGTTTGCCTGGCTGATCTCCATATAATCGAACCACCTCCAAGTGTGAATACATAACCACTAGTGGATTTTGTCTCGTCTGAATCAGAGATCCAGTTAGCATCACTTTACCCTTCTAGTACAGCGGGAAATCCACTATATTCAATGGCATAATCCATTGAAGCTCTTAAGTATCTCATAAGCCTAACAAGTGCATCCCAATGTTTTTGATTTGGACATTGGGTGTACCTACTCAGTCTACCTACTACATAAGCAATATCTGGTCTAAAAAACCTCATCAAGTACAATAATCTCCCAATTATCTGGGCATACTGAGGCCGAGATAATGATTCTCCTCTATTTTTCATTAATTTAGAAATAGCATCATAAGGGGTACTCACTGCTTCAGGTCATAAAACTCAAACTTAAGAAGTTTCTCAATGTATAATTTTAGAATAGTAATATACTATCTTCCCTCCTTATGATTCTAATATCTAAAATCACATTACATTCCAATATTTATATTTTGAGAACCGGGTAAAACCGGGTAAATTCACATATCATATATATATATATATATATATATATATATATATATATATATATATATATATATATATATATATATATATATATATATATATATATATATATATATATATATATATATATATATATATATATATATATATATATATATATATATATACACTTCAATACAAGGATGTACACTAACATTCACAACCCAACAAATATTCCATGAGCACACTCAAACCAAACTAGACTGCATTTAATCATTCAAATAACATTATACACATTACCGAAAAATATACCTTATCCATAATATGGACAACTATAACAATTAAGTAGTTCACACGAGTACGTTCAACCATTTTTACAGCATATTAATCAGCATGAACGTGAAGCCATAATCATTTAAAACTAATCCAAATCATTATTAGAATTATATATTCAAATAACCTATTTTGCAGTACTTGGTATCCTTAACTGATTAGTAATAATATGTCCAATAAACCCATTTTCACTCAAGCATATTTAACGTTACTGGACGCTATAAACAACACCTTATTTTACACTCATAGACCTTATTAAGTGATCATAAAGTTTTATTCAACTTAAAATCCACTCCCAAAATAATACAAATTATAAGCCATTAATCCATTCCCTTTAATTCTGGATTAGCATCCAGTATTTTCAGTCAAATAACTACTTTTGGTGTAGAAAAATAACCAAAAAAAATACATGACAACACATTTTAATGCAAATTTTCAGTGTAAAACAACACAAAACAGCAAAGCTTCTAATGCACATTTTAAAATAAAACAGTAAGGTTTGGTGCATATTTTTACAAAAACCAGCAAGGTTTGTGGTGCAGGTTTTACAGAAAACAGCAAGATTTCTGGTGTAGATTTTTACAAAAACAGTAAGATTTCTGGGGCAGATTTTTACAGAAAACAGCAAGATTTCTAAGGCCAAAATAGCACCCATTTAGAGCTAAAAGCAGTAAGCATATGCATTCAAAAAACAACATCAGACTCTCAATGTAGTTCCTACAACATAGAGTAACCTTTCCAACACTGGTACAAAACGCATGCAAAGGTACTCTATACAATTAATGAGTTGGACAACAACCATGCTAAGAAGCATTGAACCCATTAACATTTTATTTGCCACTAAGTTATTCACATCAACCTCAACATTGAACAACATTTAATTATTTACTAAAAGAAACCATAAATGCTATTGCTAAATTAGATAAACCCCTTTCTCGCTACAGAATTCTTCTTTCTTTCTCCAGAATTGTAAAGAAACTAAAAAAAACAAATGCATGCACTTACCGTATCAAACCACTTTATTAAACCATTTTTCTTTTTAAAAATTAATTAGAATCAATTGTCCTAAATGTTTTTCTTTTCCTGCATAATATTTTAAACATAATTGATTACCTAAGATAAATTATTAGGTTACCGTTACCATATTTACTCATATATCAAAACTAATTTCCTTTTTAAAAGATTCATATCTCTAAATTAATTTCATTGATTACAGAGACTACAGATATGAGTAAAAATATCTTTATCTTTCAAACAAAACACAAACATCTCATAGAACACTCAAAATTAACATATCAAATAATAAATAAACTTTCAAGAATATATTCAAAGTAGGTAAACTTCACATATCTTTTTACTTTTGAGAGACTGAAATATAAGTCTTTAAGATTGTAATACAAATGCTAACAAAATCTTGAACCGCAATTTCCTGAGGTGTGTAAATTCACTGTCCTGAGGCGTGTAAATTTACAGGACTAGCCAGAAACTCTAATAAAGTTTATATCCAGGATAATTTTAGAAGAGGAAAAAAGGATGAAACTGAAAAGAGAGGAGAATGAGAAAGACTGATTTTTGTTTGTGTTTTGGAATGGAGAAAGAGTTCTCTATTTATAAGGCTAGGGAAGAATAAAATACAATAAAAACAATAAATAATTTGACCTTGCAGCACTTAAAAATTTGAGTGTTGGAATATTACTGTTGAAGCACTTAAGAAAATGAATTTGGACATTATTGACCATTAAAGTTTTGAAAGTTGTAATCCAACGTTTTCTTTTACAATAATATAATCATTATTATAAAATAAACATACAATTACATCATCAAAGGTGTTAAAAGCATATATCCTAATCATCAGAAAGGAACTTATAACTACCCAACTAGAATGACCTCTCTTCTTAGCTCATTGACTTAAGGCATGTAATTTGACTCAAACACCAATCCCAATATGAAAAACTTGTAATCCCGATAACAAGAGTTTATTGGTTTCTGTACATAGTTGCTATGTAATGTTATTTATTTTACATTACTCTTTTTTATCTTTTATTTTTTATTTTTAAAAAATAATTTTTTTATAACCATTTTATTCTTGTAATATATGTAAAATGAATATAAAAGTATTGTTTCTTCCTAATGTAGGACTAGGTAATTAACTAGAGATAAAACAATTTCATAGTATATATAAACGAGTATGTACATCCCTTATTTTACAATCTGGTTTTGTAAAGTTGATTTAGGTTTAAAGTCAATTCTTTAACATAATATTATAGTTAGGTTTAAGGCCTACATTCTAATGAAATTTGATATTTGTTGAGTCTATTATTCCACTCAATATCGAAATCATTATTGATCCATCCATTAATGTCTTATTTCACACATGGTATAAACTCTAATTCGTTATATATATATATATATATATATATATATATATATATATATATATATATATATATATATATATATATATATATATATATATATATATATATATATATATATATATATATATATATATATATATCCACTAGTGGAAAAAGAGTTTTTTATAACAACCCTATTATAACGATAAAAATTATCCGTTATAATAGATTGATATTATAACGTAGTTTTGTAAATCAGTTATAATATGAAACGCGGTGACAAACTTGTAAATAAGAGTAAAACCTATTATAATGTACTTTTCTAAATCCGTTATAATATGAAATGCGGTGGTAAAGTTGTAAATAAGTTGATAACCTATTATAACGGAGTTTTAAAAATCCGTTATAATATCTCCTCCTTTCTAATTTTCCACATTTCCCTAATTTCATTTCAATGTTTCCTCGTTTCGTTCCTCTCCCGCTCTTCGTGACTAAAACTCCAACACTCCTCTCTTCCCCTCTTCCTTCGTTCATCATTTCGTTCCTCGTTTCATTTCAACGTTCCCTAATTTCGCATCAACACCACGCATCTCTAATTTTTCGACACTCCCACACCACGCATCTCTAATTTCTCGACACTCCTCCCTCTGAACATTCCGAGAACACTCCCTCCATGGTTGTGGTTTAGGCTATAGAGAGAAGGAGAGATAGGTTAGGGGAAGACGTGTTCGTCGATATCTCTGCGCGAACTGAAAGCACTGTGGTTGTGCTTCTTTTCATCTTCTTCTGCATTGGAAGGAACCCTAATCCATCCCTTATCGATCGGAATCAATGGAGGGAATGCTGTCCGTGAACGAGCAGCAGAGCATGGTGTCTTTGTTCCTTGACGTGGCTCAGGGCCAGACTGCCGAGATTGCGCGTCAGTTCCTCCTGGTTTCACTCTTCCGAATTCCCCAATTTCACATCGCTATTACTCATCATTGTGTAATTTTGAAATTTCTAACTATTCATAAGGGTGGAGAGTGAATTTTAATCAAGAGTGAAGTATGAAATATTTTCTTATCTTCATAATCAAGAGTGAATTTTAACTAAAGTATGCTACAACTGTGATGTATTTTCTTATCTTCATAATGTAAACTACAAAATTACCGTGTGAAGTGATATTGTAGCCATAATTCAATTAATTGTGTTTAATAACTTGTCTTATGTTTAGGAAATATTTGCCAATGTTTTAGTTTAGCTCATTGAGTTTTATAAGTTGACTTTCTTGTGCTATAGTATATATGTTGCTTCGACATTCAAACTGTGTATTCATGTTGTTGTTTTTTTCATGTTTATGCAGAGCACCAAGGGTTGGGCATCGTTCACAAGAACCAAGCACCCTAGTTGCATTTCGTAACTTTGAAGAAGAAATGAGAAATTCAGGGGTTTGGGAGCCAGAGCAAGGTGCTGCTTCTACAGCAGAGACTTCTCGAGACAATCTTGCTTCTCTTTATCGCCCACCATTTCATTATGTTCGATGGTCCTTTTGATAAGGTAAACATGCTTCTTAGATTGTATTTTATGGATTCTGTTAGAGTGGAAATGAGTGAAAGCCAAATCTAATGTAGACAGAATTTAAAAAAAAAAAATCTAGTACTGTGATGGGCTCAAGAATTAGGCACACTAAATTCTCAATAAATATAAAAATATATTAGTTTTTTGGACAGATTTGTGTACAAACTTGGAATTTCCTCCTAATCCAGCTGTTTCCTCCTTTCAGAAGGCAAGGAATAACGTTGACACTTTAATGGCCTTTCACAAGCCTGTCACACAATCTTTCTAACTATTACTGTCATATCATAATGTTTAACTACCTAATCTGAAGTTAATATTAAAATTTTTAGACTGGTATGATAGAGAGATAATTTGAGAAAACAAAGAAAAAAATGTTATGGATAATTCTCTAGATTAGTTTTTGATGTTTTGTTCATGTAGTTTTTTAGTTGTGTTTGAACTTAACTATTATGCAAGTCTGAAATTCTCTAGAATGTGCTGCTTTTGTGCATGAGGATCTATTGCCCAAAGTTTTATTCTAACTAAGTTTTCCCAAAGGGGGATATGATATATGTCTAAGAAACCTTGCTAGTATAGAATCTTTGATAGGATATGGAGAGTCTATGAGAGAAAGAGAAGTTGGTCCAACTTGTTAGGATCAATTTATAAATATAGTATAGTGAAAGCCTAGAGATGGAAGCAAGCATGAGACAAGAAGTCTTGGACAGAGCAAACATAGAATGTGTAGACGTATAATTAGAGGGTGACAAGTCATGCTCTCCACTTATTTTTAACAATCACTTAAACTAATAGTTCCCCATTTCAATCGCCTTATAGGTTCCTCTTCTTGATTCACCTTTCCTTCTGGGAAAGTATGCAGCTGCCATGAGAAATAAGAAGCATTTTATGCAGAAATACAAACATGGTTGAAATTAAGGTCACCTACCAGAGATTTCAATCTTCTGAGTGTCTTCAACAATAACCTGCGTTTCTTTAACAACAACCTAGATGAATTCAGACCTGAAAGATTCTTTCACCTTATTTCCCTTTGATAGTTATGTGTCCTCTTGTTCTTATATTTTACTTGTCACAAAAAACATAAGGTTAACGTAGGATAGTCGCAAATCTTTGATGGAAGATGATATAGTAAGATTCAGAACAACATTTTTAATCAACTTATTTGATTAATACGAAGTCAACAGAGTTTAACATATCTAACAACATGAAGTGGCATAATAAAATGTTATATAGTATTTATCTATATCCTTTATCATCGTGTATTTGTTTGCATTCAGTAAAGAAATATTTTTTTGTTATTTTTCTTTTAGAATGATCTGATTGGCTTATCGAGTGATTGAGGATTCCTTTAGCGATCAATAGCAGCAAGCTATGTTATAGTATTGTCACTGATCACAGATAATTTCTGTTTTGTTTTTCCTTTCTAATCTGCAAAATGATTTTAACATTATCTGGACAACTTTTATGCAAAACTATAGTGATCGTTTATGACTTCACCAATCAAACACAAATGGAATTAACATATATGATTAAAATTATATATATACTCACATTATTTTAATTTGTTCATATAATCGATGATTCATTAGTTTCAATCATTAAGCCTTTTTTTCTTAATTTTGTTCAAAGAATTTAAGATAATGTTTGCTGACTTCATATAGTAATTAACATCATTATTATTTAATAGAAAACCAGGATGTGAGTGAAAAACATCTAATAACAAGAGAGAGAAAAAACAAATAAAAAGAATATTAAGCTAAAATAAAATTAATGTGAAATATAATAATGGCCATTAAATAGAAGAAGATATATTTAACCACATCCTAAAAGTAATGACAGCTGCTGAAAGTCAAAAAAGAAAAAAACAGCTGCCACATGTATTATTGAAATTACTTTCCAAAGAATATGTAGATAGAAAAATCCTCTGACCCATGTAAGAACCACAACAGAGTCCTTGTACTTGAAGAACATATATACTAAGTATATGAGTTATTTATATATAGAGAAGGAAAGTGATTAAAATAGATGAGGAAGTTGTGACAAGGACCCTGTATAATTTTCATCCACCTTTTCAGTTCAAAGGGCCTTTCAATAATCAAACAAGTTGAAGGAGTAGTCCATTGTTGTCCATAATCGATTCTTTCCCAGAAAAGTTACACATCAATATAAGAACATCACAAGCTTATGGGAATCTTCAAAATGAGTCTGTTATGAGTGGTGAGTTGAGGTATGTAATGAACACAACTTTTTCTTACATTTGTTAGCTTGTATGTTTCATGAAATATCTTTCACGAGCTAGGCAAAGTAGTAGCTGAGAGTAATAAAAAAGGTAGCCATCTGAGAGTAACAAAAGAAGGATGGATTTTTCCGGACCAAAGTTCTGTATTGAAAGCATAGAGAGGTTAAAAGAAGTCTACCAAATCCTCTTAGCATGCCTTTGATAGGATTACTAAGGAGTTTCCTGGTTCACTTATGAGTAAACGGTCTAATGAGATGTTTCCTGGTTCAAAATAGAGTTTGAAATCATAAGATTACATAAGTTTTGTCATACACAAGTTTGAAATCATAAGATTACATAAGTGATTATGAAATCATAAGATTACATAATTAATATTATTGTCACTTGTAGGGGTCATTGGCAATTGCTAGTAATTGTTTCGGATCGTTATCTTGTAGTTCTCTTATGTTCCTTGCATAAGAAAGCTAACACATTGTCCATCAAAAAAATTTTAGAGGCGTAAGTTTTCCTTTCTATTTTGTTTTCCTTCTTATATGATTATAATGATATAATGAATGTCTATCTTTTGTAGGTCTTTGGAAGCTCATTCAAGGTTGCAGGGCATTCCATCTGTATCTAGGAAGAAGATGCAAATAGTGACATCCAATGTAAGAGAAATTGACCGTCGTTCTGTATTTTATGATTTTGCTATTTTTATGAGGAATTGGCTTGTTGGTTTACCAAAATTGATCAAAGGTACATGGTATAAAGGTTATAGCTAGAGTATAATATGATCTTCTGTGTCCTTAGTTTGAATCAGTTTTGATTATTTGTGTTTAATTTGCAGTGTCGACGTCAATTGGGCAGCTATGAGTGTGGGTATTACGTAATGAAGCATATGCACACCATTATTTGTACAAACATTACTGATTCATGGGATAAGGTATTAAAAAACTAACTAAATACTTATCTAACTATTCATCACAAAATTGTTCTAACTTAATTATTTTATTTGTAGATCTTTAATGATTCATTTCCAATGGAAGCTCTAGACATTGAAGACATTAGAACTAAGTGAGCTTCTTTTATTTTAAGTGTTAGTAAATTGTAGAAACTTGACTACAATGTAGTGTAGATTGATGTTTTATTTGGATTTAATATATGGTTTGATTTACAACAATTTAATGTTTGAAAAGGATTTCATTATGTTAGTTTAATTGAATATGTTCATTTCATGTTATATTGATTATAAATTGATTGATGAGATTATAATACAGGAAATTAATTGAAAATTGAATGAATATTTCAAATGTAATAATGATTTTTTGTTTTGTGAAACTAGTTTTTATGATAGGTGAACAATGTATGTAATAAAAGATTATGTCTGAAAAGTACATATTATGATAGGTGAACAATTACTTGTCATAATATGTTCTACCAATTATGATAGGTGAAAGAATCATAGTCATAAAATGCTACATATTATGATAGGTAAATTTGCTATATTATGACACATAAGTGAAAATATGTCATAATACACTGGATCTATTATGATAGGTGACAGAAAGTCCGTCATAATACACTGGATCTATTATGATAGGTGACAGAAAATTCGTCATAATACACTAGACCTATTATGATAGGTGACAGAAAGTCCGTCATAATACACTTGACCTATTATGATGGACTTTTCTGTCCGTCATAAAATACACAGGACCTATTATGATGCCTAGAACTATGACGCCAAGTTATCCGTCATAATAGGTCATTTTTACCCGTCCTAAAAAACAAATTTTCCACTAGTGGAATCAAATATATTTTTATTATACATGTTTTGTCACTAGGTTTTACTTCTAATGACAGTATGATAAATAACATTATTAGTCAAATGATTGACTTTTTGTTCCATTACAAAGACCTATTACTTTATTAATGTTTCTGAAGTACAATGTCTATTATTCCCGTAACTTTCTTGGTACCTTGTGTCTACAGCATCATCAATAAGCCGAGTAGACATCATGTTACAAACAATTATATGATAAACATACTGAACTGGTAAAATTGATTTATTCCTTTTAACTAAAAGTCTTATAGTATGTCAATATTGTCTTCACTTCCTCATTTAAATCCACCTTTCTACTTCAAATTTAAATTTTTTTATGTCTTTCATTTTTATTTATTTTCCAAAAATTTTATTTCATATTCTACTAAAGCTTTACAACCAGATTTATTAAGATATGGCAAGTTTAGTTAAAAAATAATAAAATTATTATTATTATTATTATAAAATTAAATATAAATAATTTTTATAATTTTGTTGTATATAGTTTTATTTATTTTGTAGAAAAATTTTAATTAAAAAATTGTTAAGTTTAAAAAAAAGGAAAATAAAAAAAAAATTAAAAAAAGGTCACTAAAAGAATAAAACTGAAAAAAATAATTATTTTAATCTACATATGATCCAAAAATAGTTATTTAACACAATTTTTTTTAAAAAAATTCTAACACTGAATTTGAAGTAAAAACTATGAATTAAAATCTAAAAATAACCCAAACAAATGTAAATGTCCTAGAAAAAATTGAACATTTTCAAACTTATCAATCCAATGAATAAGATTTGACCATTGCAGGAAAGATTTACTAATAGTAGGAATTGAGGACAGAGAGCATCCTGAAAAGTAGCTCTAGGCGCTGAGCGGATCATTGAAGTAATTAGCGCAATTAATCAATTGAAGCTTACTTGCTTTGTGTATATATAGAACTTCTTCATTCATATATCTTTTGGTATATATGCTCTTTCCAACTCTTGTTTTACTTTATGTTTATTGCTTCAAAGTATAGAGGAATCTATTATGTTGACTTTAGATTTCGAATGCTTTTGGAAAATATCTTCCTTTTCTGAATTAAGCTAATTCATACAAAAGCTGTAGCTTAAGAACAAATTGATGCTCTTTGTTACAAGTGTTATATTCTTAATGGAAGAATCAAATGGCATCAATTAAGGAATTTATTAATTTTTGTTAAATTCTTGGATGACCAAGATTAAGAATTACCTTCGTTCAGTATCATGGAACATGAGAAATTGTGTGTATAATAAGTACATGTGTGACCAAGTTAACGCACATTAGTAAGACAACATAAATACCATGCATGTTATCATTAATTAAATTTGGAATCAGATAACCATAACATGCAACGACAATTACAGAAATTTTTATTTTAAAATTCCAATTTTGAATGTAAAATAACATCAACAATATATTTATATATAGTCATATGATAAGAAGTTAGATGTAATGTCATTGCCACTAGGACATGAATGTATGAAAGAGTGATTAAAGATGATATTCAATGGATTCTGAATTAATAATTTTTTAGCTATCCCATATTCTTACATATACAAATTAGGATATCTCAAATTCTTGGCTTAAAATTAAATTTATATTATAGATTATACAACCACACACTATCAAATCATCCCTTCATGAAACTTCAGCCTCCAAATCTCTCAATGCAATCAATCTGTAATGCTTTCATATCATAATGCGGTCTTGAAGCAAATCATTATTAACTGCAAATTTTGTGCTAAATGTATATACCGTGATATGATGAGAAGTTAGATGTAACGTCATTAGAGCTGTCAAATTGGTCCACTTGATAGGCCTTAGCTCTAATCCATATGGGTTGGGGTCAAAAAAGCCTACAGGACCAAAAAGCTATTTTATTGAAAAAGTTCACAGGACTAAATAGCCCCAAAGCCCTATGGATCAGGCTAGCCCATAGACTTTTCTTTTTACTAAATTTCTAAATCAATCAAATGCAAATAATCTCTAATACCATGCTACAAATCTGCACTTCCAAACACAACCCCTCCACAACTAAATACATCATCCAAGTAAGGGGAAACATGTCACAAATTTATTTATATATATATATATATAGAGAGAGAGAGAGATTTGTTTCTATCAAATAATAAACCAGTTTTCGTAACCATGGTCTTATAAATAAAAGGGAAAAAAGTGTTGTTTTAATTTAATTAAATTTAATGATGTTGATGAAAATTTTGTCCAAATAAAATTCAGATATTACAAATATGGATGAAAATCTTTATAGCCATATTTGAACTGATTATGAAATATTGAGAAATTTAAAAAAAAAAACTATTATTAATTTTATAATAAAAATAATAAATATTGAGAAATTAAAAAAAAAAACATTCAGTCAAACATTTATTATGTTTCATATATTTCCACTTATAGGATTAATAAAAAGTACAGTAAGTTATTTATAATTCAAAAAACTATTATTAATTTTTTATAATAATAATAATAATAATAAATAAATAACAATAACGTTTAAATTTATTACTGTAAGATGTCGTTCATCAAAATAGAATTTTATTTAAATTTTCAAGTTTGAATTTATTCAAAAAATTTATGATTAGATTATTCATATTAGATATATCAACTAAAATCTACTTGTAAATAATTTTCACATTAAAATTGAATTATGATTTATTTTTAATAAGTTGATTAGATTATTTTCACATTAAAATTGATTAGATTATTTTTAAAAATAATTAGTATTTATTTTTAATAAATACTGTACCAAAAAATTAATAAGTGATAAGTAAATAATTAAAAAAAATAGTCAAATTCATAATTTTCTGAAATTAAATTTTTAACATGAAAAATAATTTCACATTTCTTTTTTAAATTAAAAAATATATAAAATTTAATGATGTAAAGAATTTGAGTCTTAAATAATTAAATTAGAAATTTGTGAAAAGTAAACAAATTTAAAAATTAAAGTAAACATAAGTTTATTTAGTGGGGCTAAACTCACTTTAACCCTGACTCCAACCTACTTGAGAAGGGGCTTGGAGTTTAGGGCTTTTTTTTGGCCCCCACTTGAGGGGTTTCTTATAATGGGGCTTTTAAAGGAATGGGTTAGGACTAATCCATGGGACATTGATCAAGTTGACACCATTGGCATTGGGATATGAATGTATGAGAGAGTGATTAAAGATGAGATTCAATGGATTCTGAATTACAAATTTTTGAGATATCCCATATTCTTACATATACAAATTAGGATATCTCGCATTTTTGGCTTAAAATAAAATTTATATTATAGATTATACAACTATACACTATCAAATCATTGCTTCATCAAACTTCAACCTCCAAATCTCACACTTACAAACAATCTGTAATGCTTTTATCTCATAATGGAACCAAATTATTATAAACTGCAAATTTTGTGCTAAATTTTATACGACAAACGTTAGTAATGAAGGAAAAAAATTTGGAAACCAAATATTAATGATACACTAAATGAAATGTATTGCTATAAACTTGTGCTAAGATTCTTATGATGACAAACATTATTAGTAATGATGGAAAAATAATTTGGAGACCAAATTTTAGTGGTAAGCTAAATGAAAAAATAAAAAAATATTTAAACTCGTTACATTACACAAAAAAGTAACATGTAAGCATTTTTAAAATGACCTAAGCATAATTCATCTGAAAAATGAAAACTTCTCATAACAGAGCACACTATCAATAATTCCTTTACACCAACAAAAAACAATTATTTCTGCGAAAACGGAACTACAAATATTAAAGCCATGACTAGGAGTGTAGGATATAATCAATGTTTAATAAAATCGATGAAAGTCAATATGTAGCTGAGAGAGACATACAATTAATTAAAGTACGTTTAGTTCTATATTGTAAGCAAGAATCAAATTTTAACACTTACATTCAAGCAAATCCTTGTATATTTCTTTTTAGAAATGTAAGCTTGATTTCAATATAAAACCTATTTACTGATTTAGTTATCTGAAGGCGAAATAAGTACTGTAAAATTCAAAGAAAGAAGTCATTAGAGTTAAGTACCAGCTAGTTTTTAAGCCACCTTTGCACTCTTTTAGTCCTTGATCTACCTTTGGCGCTTTGCTAACTTAACTTCAACCATTACTAATAGATAGTCTATTAGTCTGTTCAAGAACCTCAGATAACTCATTCTCCATGTTTGCCAAAGTAGTAATGGACCTAATAAGCCCCAAAAGCCTGTGAAGAATCCTATCCCCAAGCTCATGTATAATGCTTCATAGAAAACACAATATTCTCCATGGACTGCTGCTTTTTGAGGCTTTACTAATGTCTGATCTCCTCCACAACTCTTGTTAAGTTGTTCACCACAAAGATCAACATTTCCTTCAAAACAAGAGGCATCAAATGTATCCATGTGTCTTCCCAATGGGATTCTTCCAAAAAGAAAATTGTGTGACAAGTCTAATTTTTGGAGAAAATCTATTTGGGAAAGAGAAGAAGGAATTCTCCCATACAATTGATTTCTTGACAAGTCAAGGGATTCAAGTAAACTTAAATTTCCAATACCGAAAGGAATATCTCGACTCAAATTGTTTCTTGATAAATTCAAAGAAACTAACCCAAGCATGTATGTAATCTCTTTCGGAATTTCACCAATTAAATTATTACACGAGAGATCAATGCTCAGAAGAGTTAATTCCGGATGTGTGAAGTCGTGTTCCATACCTTTCCACATCCATGTTATATGAAGCAAATAACTATAAGTTAAAATATTATAAATTTCATAGTAAGTACTATTGTACCAATACACCCGACTTTCAGTTTCAACTCTATTGATGATCTTTTCAGACAATGCAGTAAAATTGTTTAAGCAAGGTGGAATTTCTTCTGATAACTTATTCTTGGAAAGATCCAATAATTGAATACGTTTCAAATAACATAGATGAAGGGGAATCTTTCCAGAGAAGTTATTCCCTCGCATGATCAAGATTATCAATTGTTGCATGCTTTCTCCAACCCATGATGGTATTGGGCCCGACAACATATTCTCACTCACATCCAACATAATTAAATTCTTACAATTCTTCAATGAGGAAGGCAATTCACCCATTAAACTATTGTTTGTTAACACCAAAGCTTCCAAGTTAACAAGGCTGCCCATAGAGATAGGAAGTTTCCCTGACAATTCATTGCTACTTATATCAAGAAACAATAATCGATTTATTGATTTCCAACAATCTGGAAGTTGCCCCTTTATTTGATTATGTGATAAGTCTAAAGTGGCCAAGTTTGTATCTATCAAGTTTTCACATGAGAAATCTGAAAATTTATTTGCAGAGAGTAACAACTCGGAAGCTTGTAGCAAAAATAATGGAACTTTTCCCTCAAATTCATTTGAACTTAAAATTATAGATGGTCTGAAAGGAAGCTTTATTTGCATATTAGGGATTGAAGCAATGAGATTATTGTGAGCCATATTCAAAATGAATAAAATTTGCAACTTGTTCCAAAACCATGCTGGTACGAGATCATTTAGCCCATTATAAGATATATCTAGTTCGATTAAGGAATTTTGAGTTTGGATCCAACTAGGAAAACTCGGTCCTACCTTGCAAGATGCAAGAAGCAAGAACACTAATTGAAAAGGAGGAACCCAACTAGAGCCAAATTTTACAGATAATGAGTTACGTGACAAGCCTAAGAAAGTTAATTTGGAAAAATTAGAAAGATGAGATTCAGTTACGTCACCGTTTAAAGAATTCCTCTCCAACGATAAAATTTCCAATTCAGATAGCAGACTGATGCTCTCAGGTATCCTACCAGTAATTTGGTTATAAGATACGTTTAATTCCCGAAATATGTGTCTGCTGCACCATGAAGAATTTTGAGTGAAGCTCGGAAATTCACCATTTAACTTGTTATTTGAGAGGTCTAACACTTGTAATCTGCACATGCTCCCAAAGAAAAACGGAACCTTGCCTTGGAGTTTGTTATCATAGAGAAAAAGATATTCAATAGAGCTCATCACTTTCCCAAATTCATCTGGAATGGGACCTTCTAACAAGTTACCATTAACGTCAATGAAATGCAGATTGGTGGTGAAGTTAAACAGCCAGTAAAATATTGCAGATGATTTTAGCAAGTTATTGGAAAGATCAAGGAAGATAAGTGAGGAGAAAGAATTCATTGTAGAAGTAGATGAAAGAAGGAAATTTCCATCCATAAGACTGCAATTTTCAAGGTAAAGCTCTTGTAATTTGGAGCTGATATTGAAATTAGATCGAAACATTGATGATGCAAGATTATTGTAAGAGAGATCGAGGACCTCAAGAGATGGCAAATTTTGACACAGAGAAGATGACAAGGTTATATTATTGTGAGAAAGATAAAGCTCTTGAAGATGAAGGCTAAAGTTAAACAAGAATTGAAGTATTGATGATGAAAACATATTAGAAGAGAGATCTAGTATGGTAAGAGAGATGGAATTATTTAAAGAGTAAGAATGGAACAATGATTGAATATCATTATCCAAAAGATTACAATCAACTAGTCTCAACTCTGTTAAGTTTGGAATGATTTTACCGATAGTTTGTAGCCACTTGTAAGAGGATTTAAGACTGTGCAATGAACTCAGCTCAAGAATGGTTAAGGAATGGAGAGTAGACAGCCACTGTGCATCCTCAGCTTTTATCTCAAAATTGCCAACTAGTCGGAGAGTATGCAATAATGGAAGATTCCCCATACGAAAAGGGATTGTTCCAGAAAGGGATTTTGAAATATAATTTTGCCTTTTCCATCCATATGGAGGAGTATTTTTTCCTAGACTGAGATGTTGTAGCTTTTTGAGATTTCCAATTTGAGATGGAATTTTTCCGGAAAGATAGAATAGACCAAGATCAAGATACTGTATGTGTTTGATATTCCCTATCTCAATAGGAATTTTTCCCCAAAGATAATTTTCCCCAAGATCTAGATAGCGTAGCTGTAAGAGATTTCCAAGTGTTGAAGGAATCCTCCCCGCAAAATAAGAATGGAAGAGATCGAGATATCTTAAGTTGGTGATGGAGCCCATTAACTCTGGGATGTAAAGTGCAAAATAGTTACGGCTGAGATCCAGATGTTGAATATATGGCAAGTGAATCAATGAAGAGACATTGATTGCACCTCTCAAATACCCTGATGTGTAGGGGTAGTTTCCATGGAGATCTAGTAGTTGCACATGAGCAGTATGACTATTGCATTGAACGCGTTTCCATTTGCAGCAATCTGTATTATTGGTCCAAGTGGAGAGCATGCCAAAGTTATCTATGAGACCTTCTTTGAAGCTGAGGAGTGCTTGCATCTCCCTCTCTATGCACTTTGCTTCACCACTTTCACTTGAGTTCTTCAATTTCACACTAACTCCTGAGGTAAGCAAAGAAAGCAGCAGAAGAACATAAAACGATTTCAGAAAATAAGCAGTCATGTTTTTTTTATATCAAATAATCTTACCAGAGAGAAGAATAAATAAGAGTACCATATTTCGAAAATATATGAAATAATTATTTATTTATTTATTGGTGAATGAGAAAACCAATTTATTTAAGAAACTAAGAATTAAATTAAACTATTTTTAATTTAATTTTGAAAGTATATATATTAATTTATTCATACGTCTATGCATATTACACAACTAACAAATATATAAAACAAAAAAGAGTACATCATGTATTGATCAAATGATTGGACATGGATGTTGTTGTTTTCTCGTTTTTCTAACTTACTTTGGAAGGTAGAAAAATAGGGACATGAACAATTCACATTTTGTGTATATTATTTCATAGTCTGAGTTGAGTGGAATTAGAACTATGACACGTATAAGAAAATAGTTAAATATATAGCAATTACAGACAAAAAAATAATTAGTATTTATATTGAATAGATTGAATTTTATTTCATAAATTAAAAATTATTATTATATAAAATATTTTTTATTTTTAATAAATTATTATAATTTGTTTGTAAATTAAAATATAAAATAATCTTTAACATTAATTATCGAAGTTTTAACTATTCATTAAAGTTATTGTTTAATTTAAAAGTAAATATTAATTTAAAATCAATTAATGATAGACATTATTTAGACTTAAATTCAGATGCTTACAAAATAAATAAAGTTAATTATGGTTTTTTTTATTTGATTGTTTTTTTAAAATTAATTATTTTTTAATTAAAAAATTACCTATAAAATAAATAAAAACTACATATAATAAAATTATAAAAAATAGATATTTAATTTTATAATTACAATAATAAGAATAATAATAATTTTATTAGTTTTATTATAAAAACTGACACACATGCATTAGTAAAAATTTAATATATATTTTTGTTTTAAATTGTGGAATTTGGAAATTTTATGAATTCTTCATCCTGAACACTGAAATTAAAAAAAAAAAAAAACACACACACAACTTTTATTTATTTTATTAGGGGTGTAATTGTGTTTGAAATATTTTGGAGGTACATCAAGAAAATATGGGACTACAGAAAACAATAGCTATTGTTCTTTCAGAACAATTTATGAGTCAGAAAAGTTAACCATCATAGACATTTAAAAGAAAATGAAAATGGTCCAAACTGTTGATTGTCCTATTTGAATTGATTTTATGTGTTAGAAAATGATAGATGTTAGAAATTGGAAAAGAAGAAAATGAAAGTGGTCCATAGAGACCTTAAGCTATTGATTTTTTTTTTAATCCATTTAACGAGTTAGAAAATATAAGTAGACGAAGACACTTGAAAGAAACAAAATGAAAATGGTCCAAAAACTTTAAACAATTGATTGTAATATTGGAATACATTTTATGAATTATAAAATTAAGCATGTCAGAAAAAAAAAAAATGAAAGTGATCCAACTACCTTACGGTATTCATAGTTCTATTCAAATCCATTTTATAAGTTAGAAAACTATGAATGTCAAGTAATTTCAGTCAAAACAATATTTTTCAAGAAACCAAATATCATTACAAAATATAATTTGGTCTCCTACGGACAGACCACAAAGTATGTTCTGAAACAATGTCATTTATACGTTGCCAAATAGATGAAGAACTATATGACTCAATTTTTTGATATTTTGTCTTACTAAATCTAGCGAAGACCAAGGTCTAATGTTATAAACCAAGTCCCATGTCAATATAAGAATTTTCCACTAACATTCACTATTGAATGAAATAAAAAAATTACTAAGCTTCTCTACATGTAATATAAAATACAATCTAAGTCAATGTTTAAAGGATACATATTCAATTATATTCAATATTTATGGTTAAATTAAACTTAAGGATTTAGGGATTGAAAACTTTAAACGAAAAAAAAATTCAGATATTAAAAGCAAAATCAAGATAGAAAATAACCCAATCCACAATCATAGTTATTTATATATTCAATTTTAATTTGAACAATTAATCAATTCAATCAACTGACTACACCAATTATACATATTAAGTCTCAATATCATTCAATCCAATTTGTATTTAGTTGTTAAATTAATTTTCAAATAATTTCTCAAACAGAAATTGATATCACAAATAGCAAAATCAAAACTAGAGAAGAGAAGAACAAACTCAGAACAATGAACAACCGTGATAAAACTTAATTCATATTCAAATATTTACTTCTCTATTATTCAATATCAAAAACACATAAGAAGAAGGAAAATGAAAAGACAAAAACTAAATAAGAGAATGAGAAAAAAACAAAAATTCTTTAAAATTTGGCTAGTGATTCTATTTTATCTTGTTTTCAACACAATTAGTACTTATATAGGTTCGGAAAATTGAAATATTTGATTTCTATTGACTAAATTGATTGTTTGGTACTATGTGAATTGATTCTTGAAGTTGTATTTTGCAATTGTTGATTTGGTTGATTGAATGAAAAGTGATTGATTAACTGCATCTATGTTGAATTGGGTAATTTGATCTTTGAGTTGTGAAATTAAGTTTGAAATGGTGGAGTGATATCCTTAGTCTCTAATGAGTCATTTTGATTAAATTGTTTCTGTTTATAATTGTAAAAGGAAAACTCTTATTTAGGCTAAGGTGTACAACTTGTGTTGTAACATTTTTGTGTCTAGTTTATGCAATACTTGTTAGACAAGTCAAAAACTGACGTCTATAGCCTGTCCGGAAGGCAGGAAGACAAAAGTTTCTGCAAAATAAACGTCGCATTTTTGGGTGCGCGACGTCTATAGGCCTGTAATTAATTATGTTCACCAAACTCCGAGGCACTTTGACGTCCGATAATAGAGCCCTAACGTCTATATTTTCATAGATGTCAGCGCCCGTTCACAACTGTCGTCTACTTCCCTGACAGGAAATAAAACGTCAATTGGTTCAGCGCCCTAAACGTTGGCCCCCCTGGAGTCCGACGTATAATGGGCATTCAAAAAGTCACTTTAAATGTTATCTTAGAGGTCGAATTAGTTATATAACTGACGTCGAGGTGATTATAGACGTCGGTTTTTAGAGCAACTGATGCCCCATTTCATTTTAAATAAACCGCAGACTCTTCGCGGCATTGCAGTTTCTGATATCATCGTCTTCCTCCTCTCCTTTTTCTCTCTTGCGGCTCCTCTCCTTTTTCTCTCTTGCGGCATTGCATTATTATTTCTAATAACATCATCGTCTTCCTCCTCTCCTTTTTCTCTCTTACGACATTGCATCCTAGGTGCGTGTTTTTTTATGGTTATCATTTAAACTTTGTTCAGTCTTTCATCGATTATCATCCGGTTCAACTGATTAAAATTTGTTTTCCTTGTGTTGTGTTTTAGTGCAGTTTTGTTCCTCTATTGGGGTAACGCAGTACCACATTCTTCCTTTGCTAGCTGCCTCCCAAAAAAAGTGGCGTCTTTGGGATTTCTTGTGGTGTTTCGACCCAAAAACGACCTTGGGTCGTTGCCTAGTTGTTGTTTCTCTGTAATTTTTCCCTCTTGCAGTTGAAAATGGAACTAAGCAAAGACCCAGGTTCGGTTTTGGGTTGAAATGTCATGAGAAATTCAAAAGACGCAAGCTTTTTTTTCGAGGGAAACTAGCAAAGAAAGAGTGTGCTACTGGGCTATCCAAAGACAGGAACAAAACTGCACTAAAACACAACGACTGTATTAGACGTCGGTTAATGCAAAAAGCGACGTCTATAGTGACCTTAGACGTCGGTTAGTGACATGTTCGAAGTCTTTATGTGCTCTTAGACGTTGGTTAATGCTTACTCTGACGTCTATATAGTGCCTTTAGACGTCGAGTTAGGCCTATACCGACGTTTAGTGACGTCGGACATGGAACTAACTGACGTCACTATAGACATCTGTTATATGGATGTCTGACGTCCCATTGATGTCACCAGTAATGACGTTGGTTGTGAAGGAGACATTAAAAGCCCAAAATAACCGACGTTAAACAATGTTTTTCCACTAGTGATGGTGATAGTTCTATGAAAATGAAACCATGGTAATAGGATGTAAGG
The DNA here is from genome assembly GCA_036885675.1 of Vigna mungo. NCBI lineage: Eukaryota > Viridiplantae > Streptophyta > Magnoliopsida > Fabales > Fabaceae > Vigna > Vigna mungo. The sequence continues at coordinate 34,956,725 of CP144697.1, forward strand.
AATTGCATAGTGATCTGTCTATGATGTATGAATGATGTATTTTAAGGTGAAATGTCATACTAGTTAATATATTGTTATTCATTGAATGTACTTATCCTTTATGTTAAACTTCTTTCTCAATACTATAACAAGTAATTCACTATGTGAGAGTGAAACATCTGAATACTAAGATGGTATAAATGGTTCATTACTCTTCCCATTTTCTTTTTTTCTTTTTTTTCTTCTCTCACTTTTCTTCTATGATGATGGAAAGTTATTTTGATTTTCACACAAATCTTCAAACCATCTCTTTCTTCATTCCAACGAAAGTCCAGCTGTGGTTTTTGGTTACTCCTCCGTTGGATGGCAAGAATTACCATCACGTGTTCGGGCTATGAAACTTGCGCCTAAAACAAAGAACAAAATGAAATTCATGTATGAAAGCTGGCAAGAATCTTTGTGGAATGATTTCTTTATAAGTCGTGGGGATTACTATAATACTATGCTCTTTTCATGGCTTCAATGTTCAGTGCATGAATTTATTCTCAAATATCTTATTTGGGTAGAGAAAGCATCAGATGTTTAGAAATATCTTTCTAATAAATTTCATCATGAAGATATTTTTAGAGTTGCATATTTACAATAAGAGTTATACTAGTTTAATCAAACTACTCATCCAATTCCAGAATTTTACACAAAATTAAGAACTATATGGGGGAGAAATCGATAATTTCAGACTTCTATTGCCTAGAAGTGTTCCAATACTTGTTCTTGTGGTACTATTGAATCTACTAGAAAGTATTTTTTTTATCAAGAAATATATATATATATATATATATATATATATATATATATATATATATATATATATATATTTATTGAAACACTTAGACTGCTCCAACCTTTATAAAAAAAATGTATATACAATGTTTGTCCAACTTTGGATACTTGTACATATGATAAACATATAGATTTACATATATATATATATATATAATAGCGTTTCTCCTTTCTTTTTGCATATGATTTTGGCAAGTTAAAGCACACATACACGATAAGTATAGGTAGGTGGATAAAAATTGTTCGGAATCCAAGTGTGAGTTCAAATTCCACATTGGATAGAAATGACACTATATAAAGGTGAAAGACCCACTAATTCATTTTTTTAAGGTTTTGGGTAAAAAGTGATGTCAATCCTTTATAGTTTGACTCATAAACTTAAATTTTAAGAGTTTAATAATTTTGTTTAATTCTTATTTTATTAGTTTTAGGTCTAGTAATATTTAATTTGATTTTGATAGAGATAACACAGATAGTAGTTTTGATTTTTCATTTATTTATGAGCAGTATAGTAAATTTTATTTTGAGTCTATTCATATTTTATTTTCAATTTTTATTATTTTTACTTGGGTAAGATCCTATTTAAGGTTGTCAAGATTCAATGAAAAATAACCATAATGAATTGAAGTGTTTAATTATTTGTATGGATCACATTTTTATTTTAACAAAAATAACCCGAGTTCTTGTTTGTATTATTGTACTACACTATTTCCACCACAAGGGAACCTAAAAGTCTTCCCCTTTTGGCTTGTGCATATCGATATATTGTAGCATGATGCTATGATGGCTGATATTTGCGTAGTTATCTTCCTTGAACCTCTTTCCACATCTATTTGTTTACTTGCAAAAAATAGATCTTTGACTAGAAAGTCTGAGTTTAGTTAGCTACCTCCTTGCATTGGTAGCTAACTAAACTTTTGATGAGTTTCAAAGGGTCATATCTTGCTTCAGTACTTTCAGAGATTTAACTCTTATGACGGATGGAAAATACAAAGAAGAGATATCATCTTCTAAGATCTTCTAATTCCTGAGGTAAGCAAAGAAAGCAGCAGAAGAAGAACATAAAACGATTTCAGAAAATAAGCACTCATGATGCTTTTTTGATATCAAATAATCTTAACAGAGAGAAGAATAGTTCTTTTCTCTTTCTCCTTATATGTTTATTTTAGAATGCTTTCCTGGCTTCACTTATATTCTCAAAAAGTTGATTTCATAAAACTAAAAATAATAATAAATAAATATAAGTCACATATTTAAAAAATAATTGTTATTTTAGCATACAATGTAGACTGCTTCCAACTTACTTTATAATACATTACATAGTCTGTTTATTTTAAATTAAAACTATATATACGCATTAATAAAATAACTGTTTATTTTTATGTACCAAAAATTTGCAATTAAAAAATATTCTTCATTAGTATTGATTTACAGCAAGCAATCTAAAATATTCATATAGATTTAATTCAAATAGTTGCCATTTTCTTTTTAAATATAAGATTATAAATTAAAGAATGTAGATTGAGAGAGATGGTGATTAAAAAGACCAAATAAAGAAAAAGATAATAAAAAGACTAGTTTGAAATTTTGAAAAATATTTTTTTTGCCTGGTGTGAAGTTATGTGCAGAACGAAGAAGCGTAAAATATTAAGAATGTTTAATAAAAAGAATTCGATCAAGGTTCTTCTCTAAATTACAATATAAAAATACTAATAATATATAATTTAGTATTTTACTATCGGAAATGAATAAATATATTTTACTTAGAAAGCAACTTAAAGATAAAGTATTATACTTATATAGTAATTAGAATAAGATCAGTCTCAATTAATTTCTAAATGTTGAATTTAATTTATCATATGAGTAAAATACATGACACATTTAGTATGATCCGAACATCCATTATATAAAATAGTTCTGTCTAATATATATATATATATATATTCATACATCTATGCATAATACTATGTTGATACGCAGCAACAAATATATAAAACGAAAAAGGACCATTGATGTGGACAGGGATGTCGTTCTTTTCTCATTTTTCTAACTTACTTTGAAAGGTATAAAACTATGGAGATTAATGAAAACTACACTTGGTTCACATAATGTGTATATATTATTCCAAAGTATCAGTTTTGTGGAATTATAACTTTAATCTGTGAACACTATAAGAAAACCATTAAATAATAATTTAATTTAAAAGCCAAAAATAATTAATTATTATATTAAATAAGTTAAAAAATATTTTACAAATTAAAAATTATTATTTTGTAAAATTGTTTTCATTACTAATAAAAAATTATAATTGATTTGTGAAATAGAGGCTAAATTAATTTCTAACATTAGTTAGTAAAGTTTTAGCAATTATTCATTATCATTATTTTTATTATTTTTAATTTTATTTTTATCGTTTATTGGTATTATTATTATTATTTTAAATAATTAAGAGTTTATGAAATAAGTTTGAAAAAATAAATATTTGGATTTTATTTGTGAAATATTTGTAAACAAGTGAAAATCTCATAAAATTGAAAAACATATAAAAGATTATCACTTAATTCATTCAAATATATTCTTTAGAAAACTTAGTCATCAAGCGAGAAAGATCAAGTCATCCAATGAATTATGCCAGATCGTCTAGCGGGAATATCATGTCTCATTCTCAAAATTTAATATTTAAACATTTTTTCACGATAGTTTCAATATCTTCTTTCATTCTCATGACTAGAAATAGTTTAGGGTATTGAAGAGAGACTCTTTGGACTGCTACGAATAGTCCCTCCTCTTCTTGGGTCTTCATGGAGGTTTTGTCTCTTTGCGAATGGGAGACGTTATTAGAACATGAATAAACTATAAAAAACCTTAAGAGAGGCCTTATTTTGATCTATAATTTTAATTTCTTTCATATTCTTTAATTTTTTAAACTTTAGGCTCTTCACCATGGAATGCTAAACTTATTTGTTGAGATTAAATATAAAAAATTGATTTCAGGTGTATTTCTGTGAGGTTAATATACATGTTATTCCCTTTTAATATTAGTATTTGATTTTATGTTTAATGTTGGTTGTGGCTTGAACATCCATGAATTGATTTTGGTTTTTAAGGTGTTGGAAAATGTCTCTTTAACCTAAAACTAATATTAAGTACGTAATAGAAATTGTATGCATAGGGATAAAACTTTCTTATTAGTAATCTTATGAACTCTTGAACTTAATGTATGATTTCATTTGTTGATGATCAAAGAGATTGAAATTTGATGAGTTATCATAGGCACAAAGTCTCTAGGGATAGGATTTGAATATATTCATGTTAATTTTAACATAAAATTGGAATTGAGATGTTCGTGAATACATGAGAATGAAATCTAGCTTTGACAATGGTAAATATTCCATGTAAAATTTTTGTTGCACACCATAAATGTTTGATAAAAATACAAAAAAAAAAGTTTTTTTGTGTTTTTCAAAATTTATTTGTTATTTGAGTTATGAATTGCAAGATTTATCTAATGATTTTGTACACTTGTCAATATCTTAACCATCTACTCAATATTAACGATTACAAATTATTTTTTAATTTAAAAATAAAAACTAATTTAGAATCAATAATAGTAAATAGTTAAAACCATCCTAACCATGTTACCCATCATATACATTGTGAGGTAGAGAGGTGTATTACACCTTATTACATTTTGTTAGATGTGTTCAGGTATGTAGGAATGAGAGATGAAACAATTGGTGCCAGAAATTATAATGACAAGCACAAAAGGATTAAATGATTAAGACTAACACTACAAAAAAAACTTATTTAGAGGGGTTTTTTTTTCGATTTGCGGGGATATTTACCCTCCGCAAAATAATTTCCGGAGGTTTTTCAAACCCCCATAGTTTGAATCGCCACAAACTATCTGTGGGGGATTTTTGCGAACCCTGGTATCACATTCAATTTGCGCAGGTTTTTCTGCAGAGGATAAAAACCTCCTTTATTACTTACTATTATTTTGTGAGAGTTTTTGACCGCCTTTATTTTCAACTATTTGATCAAAAAATTTCTATATTTTTGTCATTTTTTTTGTTTGATGATTATTAAAATATATAATAACTACTTATTTCCAGCAACTTTTTTCTTCTTTTTTTTTTCAATTTCAAAATTAAATAAATTTAATTTCTTTTTAAAATTATTAAATTTAAAACAAATATGATTCCTATACCATAGAATAAAAACCTCTATTAAAAAACAATTATATAGTTACAACAAGAAAGACTAGAAATCCATGTAAGATCAAAGTCATCAAAGTCTACAAGTTTCTAATCAATGACGGCATCAAAGTTTACAAGTTCCTGATCAATGTCGTCATCAGATGAAGACTCAGAGTCACTAGAACAGCAGCTGCAGGATGAAGGCCAGCAGCAACTCTTCATCTTTGGCCTTTTATCAGAAAGTGGATCGAAGCCATATAATGCTTGCCTGTTGAACACACATCCAGTACCAACATAAAGAGGACCTTGAATCCCATCAAGGCCTTTCATGTTGATCTATGATACAAAGAAAGCAAAATTCAAAGAAGATATTAACACTTTTATTTAGGGGACATAAAATCAATAAAAATTAACTTTTGTTACAGACGCAGAATATAAATGCACATAAAACAAGAAACAACTATAAAGAATGCAATTGCCAAACCTGAATCATTCCTGGATGATCATCCATGTTGCTCCCAGGCCATGGGTTACCGTCTTTCCTAACCCAACCTTCTTCTGGTTTCTTCTGAGCCTTTGCAACCAGTATGTTAATTTTCACATTGAATTCTTCGTATTCTCTCTGCAAAAGTGCAAAGGAAAATGCCTCGAGTCTCACATGGGCAGTAGAACAGCATAAAAAAGAAAAATCAAAAGTAACTTTCATGGTTTATTTGTGTAGTCCTCACCTTCATAGCCCTGCGATCCTTAACAAATGTAGGTTGCACCTTATCTTTCAAGTAATCAAGTTTCTCATAGAAATAAAAGTCAGGTGCCCTTGTCTCAATGTTGTACTTGTTACAAAAAGGAACCCATATTCTAGCAAACTCGGCAGTTTCTGACAAGGTATCAAAGAGAAATTGTAATTGTAGTCAGCATCAACAAAATAAATAAAATACATTTGCAATAACATTACAAAAATTATTCATATTTAATTTTATAATTTATAGTACATAATTTTTATTCCTATATAACTTCTGTTTTGAAATATTTTTACAATAAATTACCTATTTATTGTGTTTAAGCGATTGTTTCGTGACTGTTTTTATAAAATTTAACTTTTTTTTATTTGAATTTTTTAAAGTTTAACCATTTTTAATTAAAAAATTATTTACAAAGTAAATAAAATCTATTTACAATAAAATTTTAAAAATTATAATTATACTTATATATAAAGATATATTTTTTTGTTGTGTAAACATTTTTTATTTTTATTTTACTTGTAATGGCTATTTTAAAATATTTTAAATAAAACTATCACGTTATTTTTTCCTTTTTCTTTTTTTCATATTTTTAATTTCTACGATTATTTATTTTTTCACTGATATATTAACTTAATCAGTATATTTTTAACTTATAATACATAAAAAATATTTAAAATAAAAATAAAATTTTATTTTCAGAAGATCTCCAATTATGATATTCATCAAAGTTGTTTAGCAATCATCTCACTATCTTTCACCTAAAATATAACTCAAAAATGTAACTATGGAATTAATTTTTAATTTTAATTATTTATTTTAATTATATATCGTACACGGTTAATAACAAACGAAACGACCTCTAGAAATCGTCAGATGAATACCATTAACATTAATAATGACACACTAACGTCCACCTCTAATACGAAGTACATGTAAGAAGTTTATGCTTTTCTCAAATTTTCCCGTCAAAAGAACAAATAGATTAACGAAATTCTTTGTCAGTCATTTAAAAAAATTTTATTCTTTTCATAAATTAAGACGCACAAAATAAAAGAAAAAAAATTAGAAAAATAAGAATAATTTTTTTTTTACTTTTAAAAAAACATAATTGATAAATTTATAAAATAATATCCATTAGAATACTAGGCTTGCTCGCATTTTTATTATATTATTTAATTTCATTAAGTTAATTTAAATCTATATATAAAAGAATATTTTTAAAAAAATTTGTTTTTAAAATTTATCCTTTAAATAAAAAGAAATATATTAAAATAACTGGCTTTACAGATTTATTGTGTTTAAGTGATTTTTAGTGACTGTTTTTTTTTTTAATTTAACCATTTTTAATCAAAAAATTATCTACAAAATAAATAAATCTTACAAAAATAAAAATATTCATATTTAATTTTATAATTATACTAATATATAAAGATATATCACTTTTTGTTGTGTAGATAAATTTTATTCTTTTTTTCACTTGTAACCGCATTCTTTTTCTATATTTGTAATTTCTACTGTTAATTATTTTTTTCTCTTATATTTTAACTTAATGAATTTAAATATATTTGTAACTTATAATACAACAAAATTTTAAAAAAATACGAATACACAATTATTTTATGCCATTTACAATAATAGTAATAATAACAATAATTTATTATTTGTTTTTATTATAAAAGAAAAGTGAACATATATAACATATTTTTACTAGTACTTAATAATTCTAATTATTTTTTATTAATTTGCAAACACATTAATTTTAAATTTAATATATTTATTTATTTGTTGTGTTGTTTTATTTAAATTTGATACCGAGTTTATGAGATTAAAATTTAAGATAAAAGAAAACTAAAGTTATTAATTAGAAATGAAAGAAATAGAATGCGAGAAAGTAAAAATAAAAAATGAAAAATATAAAAAATAAATGAAAGGTTTATTTGAAGGAAAGACTAACAATGAAATTAAGGAAATACCAAAATTAATTGCGTCCAACAATTTTTTTTTTGTCATTTACATACCTTTGATATTTCTGAAAGTACTAACATAAGTAAATGTTTTAAATAGGCGAAATCAAGCTTGGAACATAGTTAAAAGAGATTGTGCTATTTCAGAGTAGTCATATGTTGTTTTAAATAGTGAGTATGTGATTTTTTTTCTTATTATTTGTTCATTCTACATGGTCAGTTTTTGATGACAAAGTGAAACATTTCTCCCAACAAAAACAATTTTTTATCACGAAAAAAATTATGAGTAATGAGAATTACTGTAACTGAATGTACCATTAAACTTTCTACAAACTTTCAATATAACTCTCATTGGACTTCTAACTTCCATGCTATTTTTCAGCGCCAAATTCCTCCTTCTAGTTTTTTATCACTCAGTGAAACATTTCTCCAATAGTAGGATTTCCTCCTTGACCTTCATAAACCAAGGTACCATTAGATCTTCTAACATCATCATAGCGATTTGTTACCACAATGCTTATGGCCAACAAGCTATTGTCCATTATCTTATAATCAATTCCATTCCAAAACTGCCTATGGAGGCCAATGACATTGAGTTCAACCCAGTATTGAAAAATATCACCCACATCGATTCCTAGTATATGTTCCACGCACTTTTGATTGTTCTCCCATTGATGCTCTCTTCTCATTATCATTGTTGCTTCCAGCAGAGCTTTATTCTTATTCTTAGCCCTAGGATTCTCATGTTCGTACACTTTGTACTGATGCATTAGCTTATCGACCAAGTTCCTACACATCATCATTGCTCGATTCACATTCCTATGTTTCACAAAAACACTTCACTCAATACTTTGCTAGAGGAAGAGCTACGGGAGCAACCTTCATGCCTTTTCCCAAAGGACTTTGAAGCATTCGTTTCTACACCTAATTTAAAAAAAAAAAAAGAGACTTTGCATCAGAAATATCCATCAATAGTACCACAACAACTGAAAGAACGATTTACAAACAATGTAGAATGAACAAATAATAGGAACAAAAATCACATACCCACCATTTAAAACAAGTAACATATGATTACTATGAGATAGCACAACTACACATACCAAATTCTGAAAAAAGCCAATTAAATGAAGATTTATGACTTGTTATAAATCCTAACACTTCTTGAAGTTAATGGTGTTCGAACTACCATATATTCTGATGGGATGTCAAAAACATTTCTGAAAAAAGACAGGGTAGATAGAAAATCTAAGTGACTTTTGTAAGCACCATTAGCATAAGGATGAATGACAAAGGTGGAACATGAAAGTACTAACATATGGGAGTGTCAATGTTCAAACAACGTTCTACTTTATTATCCTTTCAACTAAAGATAATACAATTACACATACGAATGAGCGACAACATATGAATGAGCAACAACATATCACCATACATTGTAAAAAACACCGCATCCTTAAATATAATTCAAAATGATAGAATATATCATGGCTCATAAGAATTAATTTAATGATAATTTGCTTTTAAAATTACAAGTTTTAAAAAAACAATAATGGTAACATCCAAATCTTATATATATATATATATATATATATATATATATATATATATATATATATATATATATATATATATATATATATATATATATATATATTATATTTTCATAAATCATTACATTCTTAATATTATATTTCAAAAATACATTGTAAAAAAAACTAAAGTACTTTAATAAAGTTATCATATACATTCGAAGTTCAAAAAATATTTAATTATTTATTATTTTTCATCTGCTTTTATAGTTTCATAATTCAAGAAAATTTATTTTTAATGATATTTAAAAATATTTAAAAAAATTATAACACTATAAAAAGAAAATTAACAAACTAAATTGTTTTATTTATTAATCAACTTAACATAGTTATGTGAAAATAACAAAATATTCATGCATAATAAAAAAAAGACATTAAAAGTTCATAAAACAATTATAAAACGAATCAGGACAGGAATACAGTTAAAACCCTAAAACTAAAATATCCCATTCATCCAATAAAATAAAATAAAATACACTAAAACTGGCTTATCAAAATATGATTATTGAAAAAAAAAAAAAAATAAACCTCATCAGCAATAGCAAAAAGATTGGCAGAAAAAGGAAATGGGAGCAAACCTATAGCCAGCGGCAAAAACGGGTTATAGGAGAAGAGGAGCGATGCTATGTTCTCCCCTCAAACGAAAACATATAGCAATGTAACCTTCTTTTCTCATGACAGCATCATAATTTCCACTATCAGCATACATCATGGAACGATACCAATGTTTTTCTGCTATGGCTTCATCACTGAATGATCTGTATGTTTCATAGAATATGGATTCAGGATAAGCGAATTCCATGTCTTGGAAACGCATCTGAAATCACATAATACCCTTACTGGAAGCCGTGACAGAATTTTCCATATGTGTTCATCAGGAATTATTTCCCAAGTATGATAAAACGTATGTAATGGATTACTCTTTTATATTTATGTATTTATAATAAAAAAATATGAATTAAGTCTAAAAATTCAAATAAAAATAATAATAAATTAACTGAAAATAAAAAATAAATATAAAATAACAATAATATATTTAAAATCACCGTAACTTTTAAATATTTTTATTGTACTATAAATTAATAATATTTAATAATATATAAAAATAATAAATAAGAAGTAACCTAATATATATTAACGGTAAAAACGGCATCGATAATAAAGGAAATTTGTCCTTTTAAATAAGTATAATGAAAAGATGCATGCAAATAGTTCATAACTTTTAAATATAAAATAAACTTTCCATAAAATCTTTAGATAAAAATTAACAATTTATTCAGTACACATATTTTTATTTTAGTATAATAAATAGAAAAATTACAATCTTATAGTACAAACTTATGCTAATTTTATTAATAATTAATCACTGAGTTTGATGTTTAGTGATTTTCATGCGTTTTTTTAAAAAGAAAATTAATGTTATTATGTAATTAATTTTTAAAATATCTTTTGTATCCTTATTCTTTGTTTTGTAAAATTTAAAATTTGCAATATTGTTTTTAATGTAAAGGAAAATTCTCGGGTCAATAATTTTGGAAAGGAAAAGATTTTCAGATCAATAATTTTGTGATTTTATTTTCAGAAAAAGAAAATCATGTAAAAGTCATTTGACAATTATTTTGTATTCGTTCATGTGTGATTGCTGATTGAGCATTTTGTAAAATGCAACGGGTGAAGAACACACCCTTGACTTTGATTGAAGTGATCCAATCATATATAAGGAGAAACCTTCAACTTACTCATGTATTACTGACTTAATATCTTTTTTATTTAAATTAGATTCTAGGAAATATTTTTGTTTTTAAAAATATCTTTCAATTTTAGAAATTATTTATTACTTTAGAATTATGAAATCAAAATTCAGATATTATAAATGTTTTTATATTTTATATTCAGTTACATTTTGTTATATATATATATATATATATATATATGAATAAAATAATAAGATTCTTCCTATAACATATATTTTTTTATCTATTATATATTTCATAATTTCTCTTATTTTCATAGTTTTTAAAAGTTCCCCACACCCATAATATTCTATAATATAATTATATGATCCTAATATTTTATATTGTAATTATATGAATATTAAAGTTTCACAAGTCTATATTCTAATTAAGTCCACGTATCAGAATACGGACGTAAATATTATAATAAATTTTAAACAAAATTAACAAAATAAGAAAATTATATTAATAATATATATTTTTGTTTTATTATACTATCAGAATATATTTATATGTTTAGTTAATAATTTTGACACTATATTTTGTATTATAACTTTTTCTTGTATCTTTTTGTTTGCTCCCAATAAAAACAGACTAAGCATACAACGAATCTTCAAAACATTGGTCATCCTAACTTAACATAGTTTGGAAAAAGAAATCAAGTATCAGTTAGGTTATTTAAAATTAGGTTTAATAGCCAATTTAGTCTCCACTTTTGTTGAAAAATTTCAATTTAATTCCTCCTTATAAAAGTGTTTTACATTAGTCCTAAATTTTAAAATTAGTAAATCAGATTGATCCCTTTCATTAAATATAAGTTAACGAAGTTAATGGATGATGATGTAACACAGCTTAAAGCTGACGTGTTAGATTGTTCCCTCGTTAGTTTTAAAATGTGCCACATCATCATCCATTAATTTCGTTAACTTATATTTAACAGGGATTAATCTGACCCACTATTTTAAAAGTTAGGACTAATTTAAAACACTTTTATAACGAGGGACTAAATTGAGATTTTTTAACCAAAGTGAGGACTAAATTGGCTATTAAACCTTAAAATTATTTAAAATTTCTGAAAGTGATCAGGGACAACTTCATTAATGTTGAATTAAGTTCTTCATTAATGTTGAATTAAGTTCTCGCATGCAAAATAGTGAATATCAACAATGTTTCTTTGGGTCGCTTTTAAGTTTGTATGCGGTTTTATATATTATTTTGTTGAAATATACTATTCAATAAATTAAACTTTGTTTAAACAATGTACTCACCTCTCGTGTTGTCATTCTTCCAAATTGTAGTATTTTGGCAGCTGTAGGCCAGAAAATGGCAAGTACTCTCGGAGTTAGTGCCACCCTTTTCCAAGCATTGGCAAAAGTCAGGAGTATTGCGAAAGTTATTGTTATCTTGTTATTTGTTTCTTTATCTGTAGATTATTTCAGTAAGCATTTATTTGCTTAACATGCCTTTTTGCGTGGATGAATTAATAATAACTTTGATAGGTATTCAAACTAATAACATTAATGCCACGCTTCTAATGAAATAATTTTGTATAATCAAATTGATTAGTTAAAGTTGCTTCTGCATTCTTCATGAAAATAATATAGAAAAATTAATCCAACTATTCACCAGTAAAAAATTGAGTTGAGATATCTCTCTTTCCTAAGAACTAATAAGTATAAAATTGTGCAATCTATTTAGAAAATATATACCAAGAATGTATACAAAAAGATATAAGAAATTGAGATACATCCACCAAACATGAATGTTACATTGAATACGTAATCACTACATTACTTTCCTAAGTAATCATTATATTTATTTATAAAGAATATATTACTAGTATTTTTAGTATTTATTTAATCAATTAACATTTTACCTTTAAAAACTAAAACTAATAGTTGATTTTGAACGTAGAAATCAATACATATATATTTTTAACTTAAATACTTGCGTCTACGACAAAGACATGTTTGGATGAGTATTAGAAGATGAAATTTAAAATTGATAAAAAAATGTTATAATTATTAAGTTAAAGTTTTTGGAGGAGAAGTGTGAAGTTTTTACATGTTGTTTTCCTTCTTAATTTACACAATGAATTAAAATTCACCCAAAAAAGTTAAATTTCAACATAAAATTTCGATTTTTCGAATTTTGTCCAATGAAATTTCGGTCGCTAAAAATCGTAAAACAATTTAATTTATTTATTTTTTCTAATAAATCGTAGAAAAAATCAATTTAGTATCATGTTTTGAAGATAATTTTTAGTAGACAATAAATATGTTTAATTCATATATTAATAGGTGTAAAATGTCTTAAATGCATAACTTAAGCAACATTTAATTATATATATATATATATATATATATATATATATATATATATATATATATATATATATATATATATTGTACCGTACGGTACCGTCCGGTCACGCCATCTCTTTGGACCGATCGGTGCTTGTTAAGATGGTCATAATGACAATCCCGTCCGGCCAAGTTGGCACATTATGGATAATAAATGATTAAAGCCCATAACGAGGGTTAAGAGTGATTGGGCCGTCATCGGGCCCACGAAAGGTAAAAGCCCATTACACCTAGTATAAATAAGAGTTCTAGGTATGATTTATGGGGGCTTTCATTCTCTGCTTATTATGCATTCCTTTTTGATACCGTTCGGTCACTTAACTGACTTGAGCGTCAGAGTGCCTTTAACAGGTACCCGCCCACCCGGCTTGGAGAACTAGGAGGGAGAACATCTTATTCCAACAGGAGAAGCGCCCGGCCTTCACCACCCGTCCGGCTCCACAAACTGCCCAACCTTCACCGTCCGTCCGGCTCTCCACACCGTCGTGAACGCTCTGGCTTCATCCGTCCAGCTTTCGACTCTCGGCACCACTTTATACCGAAATATTAATGGCGCCCACCGTGGGGCCGAGTGTGCATCCCCATTTGTAACCACAAGGTAAGGGTGAGCAGTGCTCTTCGCAACCTTGGGAAAGCTTCTCCAGCCACTCGGTCCCGACCATCAGGTTTCAACCGTCCGGCCAAAATGGTAACCTATACAAACAGGTCTCGGCCAGCAGGCCTCAACCGCTCTGCCAACATGGCCACCTCTCAAGGCACTCGGCCTAGCCCGCTCGGCCACAATTGTTCGATCATGAGCCCGACCTCATGTATTTTGGCCTCCAAGGTCTCAATAGGTCTCAACCTCGGTCGTTCGGCCTCATGGCCCTTCGGCTCAACCGGTCACCATTCGGCCTCCAACCATCCGGCCATCCGTTGTCCTCCACGTCGGTCTCCTAAGCCCCTACCATTTGGCCATCCCTTGGCTCCACCTCGTCGGCCATCTATTAGGCCTCAACTCCTGGGCCTTCGCCCTCAAGCTCTCGGCCGTTCGGCCTCATTCTTAGCCAAATTTTTGGTATCATCACTCAACATTGGCCATTCGGCCCTCGAGCTCTCGGCCGAACATTGATCTCAAACACCCAGGCCTCAGCCTCAAAGCTTCCTGGCCTCAATCTCTCGGCCCTCTTGGCCATCAACCCCTCAGCCAACTTGGCCTCCTCTCAAGCCGCTCAGTCAACTTTACCTCTCCAGATACTTGGCCTCAGCCACTTCTCTGCCATACTGCCTTAAGACTGTAACAATTCAGTCATAGCCTGACATTTCAGGTAACTCCCCAAACCTGACTTCGCAGGTACTTAGCCAAAATTGGTGTCAACGCCTTGGCCATCCGGCCTCACTCAATCGGCCTTCCGGCTGCAACAATTCGGCCTTTCGGCCTTAAAATTCTCGGCCATAAGGTCTTCCACCGTTAGGCCTTTCGGCTTTCGGCCTCAATGACTCAGCCTCAACCTCTAGGCCGTGTGGCCTCAACGATTCGGTCTCACGACGTCACCCACCTCTCGGCCAGTTGGTTTCTAACCTTTCAGGTACCTTTCAAAATTTGTTTCACAGGTATTCGACCAATTATTCGACTCTTAGAATCCATCTTTGACTACCGTCTTGAAGAAACCCAAGTTGATGAACGGAGTATCACTCCTGTCAACTTGGCCGGGCGGTGAACGGCCATGCCTGCCGCCCTCAACCTCATGAAGAAACCCAAGTTGATGAATGGAGTATCACTCCTGTCAACTTGGCCGGGCGGTGAACGGCCATGCCTGCCGCCCTCAACGTCTTGAAGAAACCCAAGTTGATGAACGGAGTATCACTCCTATCAACTTGGTCGGGCGGTGAACGGCCATGCCTGCCGCCCTCAACGTCTTGAAGAAACCCAAGTTGATGAACGGAGTATCACTCCTATCAACTTGGCCGGGCGGTGAACGGCCATGCCTGCCGCCCTCAATGTCTTGAAGAAACCCAAGTTGATGAACGGAGTATCACTCCTGTCAACTTGGTCGGGCGGTGAACGGCCATGCCTCCCGCCCTCAACGTCTTGAAGAAACCCAAGTTGATGAACGGAGTATCACTCCTGTCAACTTGGCCGGGCGGTGAACGGCCATGCCTGCCGCCCTCAACGTCTTGAAGAAACCCAAGTTGATGAACGGAGTATCACTCCTGTCCGCTTGGCCGTGCGGTGAACGGCCATGCCTGCCGCCCTCAACGTCTTGAAGAAACTCGAGTTGATGAGAACTCGGATTCAATCACGTTAGCCGTTCGGTATAAACAATTGGCTTCCAGAGGCCTCAACTTCTCAACCCGTTGGCTTCAGCACTCGACCGTTCGGCCAATGCCTGGCCTCAGCGTTCGGCGTCAAAAGGCCTCGACATAATTGCGAGCCAGCCTTAACGAATTGGCCACCAAAGGCCTCCACATCCCGACCATTCGGCCCCAAGCTCTTGGTCGTTCGACCTCACCGTTAACCGGATTTGACATCAATGTCTCCTTAACCGTGCGGTCATAGCTGGGCCCCCGACCTCTTGGCCATTCGGCCTCCGAGCTCTCGGCCATCCAGATGCCCTCAGCGGCTCGGTCATTCGGCCTCACTTAGCTTTTCGGCCTAAGATGCTCGGCAGTGGTCGGTCATTTAGCCTAAGGCTCTTGGTCGGTCGACCTCAGCCAAGAGTAGCAACCTTCAAGATTTCGACCTTGGTCGTTCGGCCTCATCTCCTCGGCCTCCTAAGGCCTCAAATGTCTCAAACATGTCGGCCTCATGTCCTCGGCCTCCCAAGGCCTCAAATGTCTCGACCATTTCGGCCTCATATCTTCGGCCTCCTAAGGCCTCAAACGTCTCGGCCATTTCGGTTTCATGTTCTCGGCCTCCAAAGGCCTCAAGCTTCTCGGACTCCCGAGCAAAGGCGACTAAAAAGCGAAAACAAACTGGATGAACCCGCCCTTTCCAGGAAGGCCATTTACAAACCCTTCGCATCATTAAAATCATGCTCGGGCTTGGGGGGCTGATGTACCGTACGGTACCGTCCGGCCACGCCATCTCCTTGGACCGATCGGTGCTTGTTAAGATGGTCATAATGACAATCCCGTCCGGCCAAGTTGGCACATTATGGATAATAAATGATTAAAGCCCATAACGAGGGTTAAGACGTGATTGGGCCGTCATCGGGCCCACGAAAGGTAAAAGCCCATTACACCCAGTATAAATAAGAGTCCCAGGTATGATTTATGGGGGCATTCATTCTCTGCTTATTATGCATTCCTTTTTGATACCGTTCGGTCACTTAACTGACTTGAGCGTCAGAGTGCCTTTAACAGGTACCCGCCCACCCGGCTTGGAGAACTAGGAGGGAGAACATCTGATTCCAACAGGAGAAGCGCCCGGCCTTCACCACCCGTCCGGCTCCACAAACTGCCCAACCTTCACCGTCCGTCCGGCTCTCCACACCGTCGTGAACGCTCTGGCTTCATCCGTCCAGCTTTCGACTCTCGGCACCACTTTATACCGAAACATATATATATATATATATATAAAATAATATAAACAATTTAAACTTAATATAAAATAGAATTTAATATGTAAAAATTAAAAGTGTTATATTTATTTATTTTTAAAAATTAAATACGAAACCGTATTAAAATTCATCCAACTAAAATGATATATAATTCTTAATTATTATAGGTTAGTACAGACAAAGATATTAGAATTGGAGAAGAGTGTGGGATAAGTTGCTTGGGCTCAAATTGAACAATCTACCTACTCAGAAATAGTGTGGAATGAGCTAAGAAAGGGTTTCCAAAAGGACCAACAACCATAGTATTCTTCTTTTTTTTCTTCAAATGTTACATACTTATCCTATCATCATGAAATTTCCAATGTTTTTTCTTTTATAAATAACAATAAAATAACACATATTTATATTTATTTGATACATATCATAAAAATAAAATAATAATGTAATTTTTTATACTTTTTAAAAATAAAAAATAAAATAAAAAGAAGATAATATTAAATATTTGTATATGTGAAAATATTATTTCTCTTATTAGTACCCTTACTAATTAAGGGAATGTTGATTTTCCAGTAGGAAATTCGCTTTCATTGAGTGTCATTTTCCGAGAGTAAATATCAATTGGACCCCACGTTCGTATAATGACAACAAAGACGCAATTATTCAGTGTGAATGCAAGACTTTTAAGCCTTTTGCTTCAAAAATACTATTAATTACAGTTCAATCGTTTATTCGATTTAAAAATATTCACTTTCAGATATTTTATACTTTCAAATAAGTTTCTTTTAGTTATTTTCAGTTAAAACGTTAAATAGATCAATCAACACGCCAGTCACTTTTTTAATCAAAAAGTAGTAAAATAAATCGTTCTAAAATATAAAGTATTATATAAAAGAATTTAAAACATAATGCAACAAAATTAAAAAATAAAAAATACAATAGGACAAAGATTGTTAATGGTTAGAAGTTCAGGGTAGATTTAAAACTGCAAAACTCGTAGACATAGAAAGGGATTTGATCTGCAATAACTATTTTTTATGACCCTATTTATTAGTTATTACTAGGTTAAAACCATTTAGCCGTTCCTATTTTCGTAAGGTATTCCCAATTTGGTCCCTTTCTTTTAAACATTCCCAATTGAGATCTTATAAGTGCTAATTTCAAACAAATTAGCCCCTGCCGTTAAAAATCGTTAACGGTGTTAAAATTGTGCAGAGGTGTTGAAATTGTGCAGAGGAGAATGAGAAAAATTTGAACACCTCTGCACAATTTTAACACCTCAAAAGGAGAATTTTAAACATGTCATCTACCCACCTCTGCACAATTTTAACACCGTTAACGATTTTTAACGGCAGGGGCTAATTTGTTTGAAATTAGCACTTATAAGGACTTAATTGGGAAGGTTTAAAAGAAGGGAACCAAATTGAGAATACCTTACTAAAATAGGGACGCATAAATGGTTTTAACCTTATTACTATGAAGTATATTTATGAGTTTTGTAGCAATTTTTAGGTTTAAATGCTTATTTCGTCTCCATCTTAAGAGGTAATTTTCAGTTTAGTACTTGTTTTTAAAATTGAAGACATTGAATCCAAAAGTTATAAAAATTGTATTAAATGAGTTTCTTCCGTTAAATTGATAGTAACAGAGTTAACTTTGAGCTGACGTGATGAAAAACTCTTGCATTTTTTCTTCTCTATCTTCTGGTTTTGCTGTCATGCTACAACTTTTCCACACCTCATTCTCAATGAAACGACAACCATCAAAGTGGCCTTCCTCTCTATCTCTCCCTTCTTCCTCCTTAGGCTTTGATTTCTCTTTCCTCATTCACGATCCCAATTATACTATAGGGACTTATTTCAAACTAGTCCCCGACCACCTGACGGCGTGGAACTTAAGGCTTTGGCGAGCTTGGACATAAATGTGCCATCGTCGGCAATGGCGGTGGAAAAGAGAGTGAAAAAGAAAAGAAAGGGTTGACAAAGAGAATGTAGGGTTGAGATGGCCATTCGGATTTGGGAGAAGGGGAACAAGTAATTGTACAGAGAGCGAGGTGGGAGAGATAAGAAGAGAATGCACGAAGAGAATGCCCGGAGAAGTGAATGGAAGAAAGGCCATAATCTTACCATTATATATAATTATCTGTATTCGTTGCCCTAGAGAGAGAGCGAGGTGAGTTGAGATCCGGAGGTACAAAAGGTTGTTCCCAACCAGCCCAATAACATTGGACTCTATGCGTTGGCCAGCTTCGACATGAATGCCACATCTAGGGATGACAGAAAAATCCGTACCCGCGGGTACCCGTGGGTAAAATCCACTACGGGTATTTAGTACTCGTGGGTAGCGGGTAGCGGGTATTTTAATACCCGCTAGTTAACGGCTCAGGTTAGGGTATCACCCTATCCGTACCCGCGGGTACTAAATTCACAATAATAATCTTTTCCTCGGAACATACAATTAATTTACAACAGTTACAATGATTATTACCGAACCAGGTACTTGCAAACTGATAGGGATAACCTAAATACTTAGCAATATCAATCAAAACGGTGACGCGAGAATCAGAGGGCCCAAGGATAAGGCTACAAAAAGCATTATCTTTAAAGTTGACCTTCACACTCACTCTAAAAGAAGGATATGGACCCTGAAGAAAATTATGATTTAAAGAGACTTTCCTAAAAATTGAAAGGGACGTGAGGGAAGATAGAAGCACACCGGTTAATAAGTTCTCATTTAGGTTCAAATCAAAAAATGAGGTGCAATTTCATAATTCTAGAATCTGACCCGTGAAAAAAATTCCCCTGTAGCCACACTTGAGACAAATGGGTCATAAAAGCAAGCACCTCAATGTTATCTAATAAATTCCTGGACTCGTGTTTGGGAATATTGGGCCAATATGTCGTAATATCAGATGGATTGAACTCACGTCTCTGATTATCGAGCCACAGATTTTGGATCCCAGATCCAGCAAAGCTATTTTCCAAACCCCTAGTGAGATTGTTATAAAAGGGACAAAGCTCTTGCAAACTTACAAAGGAGTCAAACACATCCGGCAATGTACCAATGAGGTTTGTGCTTCTGAGGTCTTTGACCAGTTTGGATGACTGAGCCAAGTCGGATGGAATCGCCCATGGAGCAAGATTCAAGCTGTATGCCATGCTGAGGTTCTGTAAGTTAGTGAGACCCTGGAAGCAACTGTCCGGAATGAAAGTGAAGTTGTTGCTCCCAAGGGACACGATTTTGAGCATGGAGAGGTTGGAGAGGAAAGACAATGAGCCAGAGAGCTCATTACCCTAGACAGAAAGCGAGGTGAGTTGAGATCCGGATGCAGTGTTTCGGTGAGTGACTTTGAAGCTATGTTGATGGAAAAGACGTGGTTGGTGGTGCACCCACGCCCTTCCATTTACAAAACCTAGTCCCCGACCACCCCGACGGCGTGCGACATAAGGCTTAGGCAAGCTTGGACATAAATGCGCCGTCGTCGGCAATGACGGTGGAAGAGAGAGTGAAAAAGAAAAGAAAGGGTTGACAGAGAGAATGTGGGGTTGAGGTGGCCATTCGGATTTGGGAGAAGGGGAACAAGTAACTGTACAGAGAGCGAGGTGCAGAGCGAAGAAGAGAATGCACGAAGAGAATGCCCGGAGAAGTGAATGGAAGAAAGGCCACAATCTTACCATTATATAATTTTCTGTATTCGTTGCCCAAGAGAGAGAGCGAGGTGAGTTGAGATCCGGAGGTACAAAAGGTTGTTCCCGACCAACACAATAACATTGGACTCGATGCTTTGGCCAGCTTCGACATGAATGCCACATCTAAGGATGACAGAAAATTCCGTACCCGCGGGTACCCGTGAGTAAAATCCACTACGGGTATTTAGTTCTCGTGGGTAGCGGGTAGCGGGTATTTTAATACCCGCTAGTTAACGGCTCAGGTTAGGGTATCACCCTATCCGTACCCGCAGGTACTAAATTCACAATAATAATCTTTTCCTTAGAAAATACAATTAATTTACAACAGTTACAATGATTATTACCGAACCAGGTACTTGCAAATTGATAGGGATAACCTAAATGCTTAGCAATATCAATCAAAACGGTGACGCGAGAATCAGAGGGTCCAAGGATAAGGCTACAAAAAGCATTATCTTTAAAGTTGACCTTCACACTCATTCTAAAAAAAGGATATGGACCCTGAAGAAAATTATGATTTAAAGAGACTTTCCTAAAAATTGAAAGGGACGTGAGGGAAGATAGAAGCACACCGTTTAATAAGTTCTCATTTAGGTTCAAATCAAACAATGAGGTGCAATTTCATAATTCTAGAATCTGACCCGTGAAAAAAGTTCCCCTATAACCACACCTGAGACAAATGGGTCATGGAAGCAAGCACCTCAATGTTACCCAATAAATTCTTGGACTCGTGTTTGGGAATATTGGGCCAATATGTCGTAATATCAGATGGATTGAACTCATGTCTCTGATTATAAAGCCACAGATTTTGGATCCCAGATCCAGCGAAGCTATTTGCCAAACTCCTAGTGAGATTGTTATAAGAGGGACAAAGCTCTTGCAAACTCACAAAGCAGTCAAACACATCCGACAATGTACCAATGAGGTTTGTGCTTCTGAGGTCTTTGACCAGTTTGGATGACTGAGCCAAGTCGGATGGAATCGCCCATGGAGCAAGATTAAAGCTGTATGCCATGCTGAGGTTCTATAAGTTAGTGAGACCCTGGAAGCAACTGTCAGGAATGAAAGTGAAGTTGTTGCTCCCGAGGGACACAGTTCCGAGCATGGAGAGGTTGGAAAGGAAAAACAACGAGCCAGAGAGCGCATTCCCCTACACAGAAAGCAAGGTGAGTTGAGATCCGGATGCAGTGTTCCGGTGAGTGACTTTGAAGCTATGTTGATGGAAAAACGTGGTTGGTGGTGCACCCATGCCCTTCCATTTACAAAGCCTAGTCCCCGACCACCACGACGGCGTGCGACTTAAGGCTTTGGCGAGCTTGGACATAAATGCGCCGTCGTCGGCAATGGCGGTGGAAGAGAGAGTGAAAAAGAATAGAAAGGGTTGACAGAGAGAATGTGGGGTTGAGGTGGCCATTCGGATTTGGGAGAAGGGGAACAAGTAATTGTACAGAGAGCGAGGTGGAGAGCGAAGAAGAAAATGCATAAAGAGAATGCCCGGAGAAGTGAATGGAAGAAAGTCCACAATCTTACCATTATATAATTCTCTGTATTCGTTGCCTAAGATAGAGAGCGAGGTGAGTTGAGATCCGGAGGTACAAAAGGTTGTTCCCGACCAGCACAATAACATTGGACTCGATGCTTTGGCCAGCTTCGACATGAATGCCACATCTAGGGATGACAGAAAAATCCGTACCTGTGGATAAAATCCACTTCGGGTATTTAGTATCCGTGGGTAGCGGGTAGCGGGTATTTTAATACCCGCTTGTTAACGGGTCAGGTTAGGGTATCACCCTATCCGTTCCCGCGGGTACTAAATTCACAATAATAATCTTTTCCTCGGAACATACAATTAATTTACAATAATTACAATGATTATTACCGAACCAGGTACTTGCAAACTGATAGGGATAACCTAAATGCTTAGCAATATTAATCAAAACCGTGACGCGAGAATCAGAGGGTCCAAGGATAAGGCTCCAAAAAGCATTATCTTTAAAGTTGACCTTCACACTCATTCTAAAAAAAGGATATGGACCCTGAAGAAAATTATGATTTAAAGAGACTTTCCTAAAAATTGAAAGGGACGTGAGGGAAGATAGAAGCACACCGGTTAATAAGTTCTCATTTAGGTTCAAATCAAACAATGAGGTGCAATTTCATAATTCTAGAATCTGACCCGCGAAAAAAGTTCCCCTGTAGCCACACCTGAGACAAATGGGTCATGGAAGCAAGCACCTCAATGTTATCCAATAAATTCCTGGACTGGTGTTTGGGATTCTTGGGCCAATATGTCGTACTATCAGATGGATTGAACTCATGTCTCTGATTATCGAGCCATAGATTTTGGATCCCAGATCCAGCGAAGCTATTTGCCAAACCCCTAGTGAGATTGTTATAAGAGGGACAAAGCTCTTGCAAACTCACAAAGGGGTCAAACACATCCGGCAATGTACCAATGAGGTTTGTGCTTCTGAGGTCTTTGACCAGTTTGGATGACTCAGCCAAGTCGGATGGAATCGCCCATGGTGCAAGATTCAAGCTTTATGCCATGCTGAGGTTCTGTAAGTTAGTGAAACCCTGGAAGCAACTGTCGGGAATGAAAGTGAAGTTGTTGCTCCCGAGGGGCACGATTTCGAGCATGGAGAGGTTGGAAAGGAAAGACAATGAGCAAGAGAGGGCATTGCCCTAGAGAGAAAGCGAGGTGAGTTGAGATCCGGATACAGTGTTCCGGTGAGTGACTTTGAAGCTATGTTGATGGAAAAGACGTGGTTGGTGGTGCACCCATGCCCTTCCATTTACAAAACCTAGTTCCCGACCACCCCGACGGCGTGCGACTTAAGGCTTTGGCGAGCATGGACATAAATGCGCCGTCGTAGGCAATGGCGGTGGAAGAGAGAGTGAAAAAGAAGAAAAAGGGTTGACAGAGAGAATGTGGGGTTGAGCTGGCCATTCGGATTTGGGAGAAGGGAAACAAGTAATTGTACAGAGAGCGAGGTGGAGAGCGAAGAAGAGAATGCACGAAGAGAATGCCCGGAGAACTGAATGGAAGAAAGGCCACAATCTTACCATTATATAATTCTCTGTATTTGTTGCCCAAGAGAGAGAGCGAGGTGAGTTGAGTTCCGGAGGTACGAAAGGTTGTTCCCGACCAGCACAATAACATTGGACTCGATGCTTTGGCCAGCGTCAACATGAATGCCACATCTAGGGATGACAGAAAAATCCGTACCTGTGGGTAAAATCCACTTCGGGTATTTAGTACCCGTTGGTAGCGGGTAACGGGTATTTTAATACTTGCTTGTTAACGGGTCAGGTAGGGTATCATCCTATCTGTACCCGCGGGTACTAAATTCAATATAATAATCTTTTCCTCGGAACATAAAATTAATTTACAATAGTTACAATGATTATTACCGAACCAGGTACTTGCAAACTGATAGGGATAACCTAAATGCTTAGCAATATAAATCAAAATGGTGAGGCGAGAATCAGAGGGTCCAAGTATAAGGCTACAAAAAACATTATCTTTAAAGTTGACTTTCTTACTCATTCTAAAAGAAGGATATGGACCCTGTAGAAAATTATGATTTAAAGAGACTTTCCTAAAAATTGAAAGGGACGTGAGGGAAGATAGAAGCACACCGGTTAATAAGTTCTCATTTAGGTTCATCTCGAACAATGAGGTGCAATTTGATAATTCTAGAATCTGACCTGTGAAAAAAATTCCCTTGTAGCCACGCTTGAGACAAATGGGTCATGGAAGCAAGCACCTCAATGTTACCCGATAAATTCCTGGACTCGTGTTTGGGAATATTGGGCCAATACGTCGTAATATCAGATGGATTGAACTCATGTCTCTGATTATCGAGCCACAGATTTTGGATCCCAGATCCCGCCCAGCTCTTTGCCAAACCCCTAGTGAGATTGTTATAAGAGGGACAAAGCTCTTGCAAACTCACAAAGGAGTCAAACACATCCGGCAATGTACCAATGAGGTTTGTCCTTCTATGGTCTTTGACCAGTTTGGATGACTGAGCCAAGTCGGATGGAATCGCCCATGGAGCAAGATTCAAGCTGTATGCCATGCTGTAAGTTAGTGAGACCCTGGAAGCAACTGTCGGGAATGAAAGTGAAGTTGTTGCTCCCGAGGGACACGATTTCGAGCATGGAGAGGTTGGAAAGGAAAGACAATGAGCAAGAGAGGGCATTGCCCTAGAGAGAAAGCGAGGTGAGTTGAGATCTGGAGGCAGTGTTCTGGTGAGTGGCTTTGAAGCTATGTTGATGGAAAAGACGTGGTTGGTGGTGCACCCACGCCCTTCCATTTACAAAACCTAGTCCCGGACCACCTCGACGGCGTGCGACTCAAGGCTTTGGCGAGCTTTGAAATAAGTGCGCCGTCGTCGGCAATGGCGGTAGAAGAGAGAGTGAAAAAGAAAAGAAAGGGTTGACAGAGAGAATGTGGGGTTGAGGTGGCCATTCGGATTTGGGAGAAGGGGAACAAGTAACTGTACAGAGAGCGAGGTGCAGAGCGAAGAAGAGAATGCAGGAAGAGAATGCCCGGAGAAGTGAATGGAAGAAAGGCCACAATCTTACCATTATATAATTCTCTGTATTCGTTGCCCAAGAGAGAGAGCGAGGTGAGTTGAGATCCGGAGGTACAAAAGGTTGATCCCGACCAGCCCAATAACATTGGAATCGATGCTTTGGCTAGCTTCAACATGAATGCCACATCTAGGGATGACAGAAAAATCCGTACCCGCGGGTACCCGTGGGTAAAATCCACTTCGGGTATTTAGTACCCGTTGGTAGCGGGTAGCGGGTATTTTAATACCCGCTTCTTAACGGGTCAGGTTAGGGTATCACCCTATCTGTACCCCCGGGTACTAAATTCAAAATAATAATCTTTTCCTCGGAACATAAAATTCATTTACAACAGTTACAATGATTATTACTGAACCAGGTACTTGCAAACTGATAGGGATAACGTAAATGCTTAGCATATCAATCAAAACGGTGACGCGAGAATCAGAGGGTCCAAGGATAAGGCTACAAAAAGCATTATCTTTAAAGTTGACCTTCACACTCATTCTAAAAAAAGGATATGGACCCTGAAGAAAATTATGATTTAAATAGACTTTCCTAAAAATTGAAAGGGACGTGAGGGAAGATAGATGCA
This sequence comes from Vigna mungo, assembly GCA_036885675.1. NCBI lineage: Eukaryota > Viridiplantae > Streptophyta > Magnoliopsida > Fabales > Fabaceae > Vigna > Vigna mungo. The sequence goes on from CP144697.1 coordinate 34,982,542, forward strand.
CACTAGTTAATAAGTTCTCATTTAGGTTCAAATCAAACAATGAAGTGCAATTTGATAATTCTGGAATCTGACCCCTCAAAAAAATTTCCCTGTAGCCACATGTGAGACAATTGGGTCATGAAAGCAAGCACCTCAATGTTACCCAATAAATCCCTAGGCTCGTGTTTGGGAATATTGGGCCAATATGTCGTATTATCAGATGGATTGAACTTATGTCTCTGATTATCGAGCCACAGATTTCGGATCCCAGATCCCGCGAAGCTATTTGCCAAACCCCTAGTGAGATTGTTTTAAGTGGGACAAAGCTCTAGCAAACTCACAAATGAGTCAAACACATCCGACAATTAATGAAGTTTGTGCGTCTGAGGTCTTTGACCAGTTTGGGTGCCTGAGCCAAGTCGGATGGAATCGCCCATGGAGTGAGATTCAAGCTGTATGCCATGCTGAGGTTCTGTAAGTTAGTGAGAGCCTAGAAGCAATTGTCGGGAATGAAAGTGAAGTTGTTGCTCCCGAGGGACACGGTTTCGAGCATGGAGAGATCGGAAAGGGAAGGCAATGCGCCGGAGAGCGCATTACCCTCGAGAGAAAGCGAGATGAGTTGAGAGAGGGAGTTGAGATCCGGAGGCAGTGTTCCGGTGAGTGACTTTGAAGCTATGTTGATGGAAAAAACGTGGTTAGTGGTGCACCCACGCCCTTCCATGTACAAAACCTTGTCCCCGACCACCCCGACGGCGTGCGACTTAAGGCTTTGGCGAGCTTGGACATAAATGCGTCGTCGTCGGCAATGACGGTGGAAGAAAGAGTGAAAAAGAAAAGAAATGGTTGACAGAGAGAATGTAGGGTTGAGGTGGCCATTCGGATTTGGAGAAGGGGAACAAGTAATTGTACAAAGAGCGAGGTGGGAGAGCGAAGAAGAGAATGCACGAAGAGAATGCCCGGAGAAGCTAATGGAAGAAAGGCCACAATCTTACCATTATATAATTCTCTGTATTCATTGCCCTAGAGGGAGAGCGAGGTGAGTTGAGATCCGGAGGTATAAAAGGTTGTTCCCGACCAGCCCAATATCATTGGACTCGATGCTTTGGCCAGCTTCGACATGAATGCCACATCTAGGGATGGCAAAAAAATCCATACCCGCGGGTACCCGTGGGTAAAATCCACTACGGGTATTTAGTACCCGTGGGTAGTGGGTTACGGGTTTTTTAATACCCGCTTGTTAACGGGTTAAGTTAGGGTATCCCCCTCTCCGTACGCACGGGTACTAAATTCACAATGATAAGGTTTTCCTCAAAACAAACAATTAATTTACAATAGTTATAATGATTATTACCGAACCAGGTACTTGCAAACTTATAGGGATAACCTAAATGCTTAGCAATATCAAACAAAACGGTGACGCAAGAATCAGAGGGTCCAAGGATAAGGCTACAAAAAGCATTATCTTTAAAGTTGACCTTCACACTCATTCTAAAAAAAGGATATGGACCCTGAAGAAAATTATAATTTAAAGAGACTTTCCTCAAAATTGTAAGGGACGTGAGGGAAGATAAAAGCACACCGGTTAATAAGTTCTCATTTAGGTTCAAATCAAACAATGAGGTGTAATTTGATAATTCTGGAATCTGACCCGTGAAAAAATTCCCCTCTAGCCACACCTATGACAAATGGGTCATGGAAGCAAGCACCTCAATGTTACCCAATAAATCCCTGGACTTGTGTTTGGGAATATTGGGCCACTATGTCGTAATATCAGATGGATTGAACTCATGTCTCTGATTATCAAGCCACAAATTTTGGATCCCTGATCCCGCGAAGCTATTTGCCAAACCCCTAGTGAGATTGTTATAAGAGGGAAAAAGCTCTTGCAAACTCACAAAGGAGTCAAACACATCTGGCAATGTACCAATGAGGTTTGTGCTTCTGAGGTCTTTGACCAGTTTGGATGACTGAGCCAAGTCGGATGGAATCGCCCATGGAGCGAGATTCAAGCTCTATGCCATGCTGAGGTTCTGTAAGTTAGTGAGACCCTGGAAGCAACTGTCGGGAATGAAAGTGAAGTTGTTGCTCTCGAGGGACACGATTTCGAGCATGGAGAGGTTGGGAAGGGAAGGCAATGCGTCAGAGAGCGCATTAACATAGAGAGAAAGCGAGGTGAGTTGAGAGAGGGAGTTGAGATCCGAAGGCAGTGTTCTGGTGAGTGACTTTAAAGCTATGTTGATGGAAAAGACGTGGTTAGTGATGCACCCACGCCCTTCCATTTACAAAACCTAGTCCCCGACCACCCCGACGGTGTGTGACTTAAGGCTTTGGAAAGCTTGGACATAAATGCACCGTCGTCGGCAATGACGGTGGAAGAGAGAGTGAAAAAGAAAAGAAAGGGTTAACAGAGAGAATGTAGGGTTGAGGTGGCCATTCGAATTTGGGAGAAGGGGAACAAGTAATTGTACAGAGAACGAGGTGGGAGAGCGAAGAAGAGAATGCCCGGAGAAGCGAATGGAAGAAAGGCCACAATCTTAGCATTATATAATTCTCTGTATTCATTGCCCTAGAGAGAAAGCGAGGTGAGTTGAGATCCGGTGATACAAAACTTGGTTCCTGACCAGCCCGACGACATTGGACTCGATGCTTTGGCCAGCTTCGACATGAACGCCACATCTAGGGATGGCAGAGAAATCTGTACCCGCGGGTAAAATCCGTTATGGGTATTTAGTACCCGTGGGTAAAATACCCGCTTGTTAACGGGTCGGGTTCGGGTATCACCCTATCCGTACCCGCGGGTACTAAATTCACAGTAATAATCTTTTCCTCGGAACATACAATTAATTTACAATAGTTACAAGGATTATTACGGAACCAGGTACAGGCAAACTGATAGGGATAACCTAAATGCTTAGCAATATCAATCAAAACGGTGACGCGAGAATCAGAGGGTCCAGGGATAAGGCCACAAAAAGCATTATCTTTAAAGTTAACCTTCACACTCATTCTAAAAAAAGGATATGGACCCTGAAGAAAATTATGATTTAAAGAGACTTTCCTAAAAATTGAAAGGGACGTGAGGGAAGATAGAAGCACACCGGTTAATAAGTTCTCATTTAGGTTCAAATCAAACAATGAGGTGCAATTTCATAATTCTAGAATCTGACCCGTGAAAAAAGTTCCCCTGTAGCCACACCTGAGACAATGTTACCCAATAGACCCATGGACTCGTATTTGGGAATATTGGGCCAATATGTCGTAATATCAGATGGATTGAACTCATGTCTCTGATTATCGAGCCACAGATTTTGGATCCCAGATCCCGCGAAGCTATTTGCAAACCCCTAGTGAGATTGTTATAAGAGGGACAAAGCTCTTGCAAACTCACAAAGGAGTTAAACACATTCGGCAATGTAACAATGAGGTTTGTTCTTCTGAGGTCTTTGACCAATATGGATGACTGAGCCAAGCCGTCTGGAATCGCCCATGGAGCGAGATTCAAGCTGTATGCCATGCTGAGGTTCTGTAAGTCAGTGAGACCCTAGAAGCAACTGTCGGGAATGAAAGTGAAGTTGTTGCTCCCGAGGGACACAGTTTCGAGCATGGAGAGGTTGGAAAGGGAAGGCAATGCGTCGGAGAGCGCATAGCTATGTTGATAGAAAAGACGTGGTTAGTGATGCACCCACATCCTTCCATTTACAAAACCTAGTCCCCGACCACCCCGACGGCGTGCGACTTAAGGCTTTGGCGAGCTTGGACATAAATACGCCATCGTCGGCAATGACGGTGGAAGAGAATGTGAAAAAGAAAAGAAAGGGTTAACAGAGAGAATGTAGGGTTGAGGTGGCCATTCGAATTTGGGAGACAATTCCGTACCCGGTAAAATCCGCTATGGGTATTTAGTACCCATGGGTAGCGGGTATTTTAATACCCGCTTGTTAACGGATCGGGTTCGGGTATCACCCTATCCGTACCTGCGGGTACTAAATTCACAGTAATAATCTTTTCCTCGGAACATACAATTAATTTACAATAGTTACAAGGATTATTACCGAACCTGGTACATGCAAACTGATAGGGATAACCTAAATGCTTAGCAATATCAATCAAAACGGTGACGCGAGAATCAGAGGGTCCAGGGATAAGGCCACAAAAAGCATTATCTTTAAAGTTAACCTTCACACTCATTCTAAAAAAAGGATTTGGACCCTGAAGAAAATTATGATTTAAAGAGACTTTCCTAAAACTTGAAAGGGACGTGAGGGAAGAAGGAAACACACCGGTTAATAAGTTCTCATTTAGGTTCAAATCAAACAATGAGCTGCAATTTGATAATTCTGGATCTGACCCGTGAAAAAATTCCCCTATAGCCACACCTGAGACAGATTGGGTCATGGAAGCAAGCACCTCAATGTTACCCAATAAACCCCTGGACTCGTATTTGGGAATATTGGGCCAATATGTCGTAATATCAGATGGATTGAACTCATGTCTCTGATTATCGAGCCACAGATTTTGGATCCCAGATCCCGCGAAGCTATTTGCAAACCCCTAGTGAGATTGTTATAATAGGGACAAAGCTTTTGCAAACTCAGAAAGGAGTCAAACACATCCGGCAATGTAACAATGAGGTTTGTTCTTCTGAAGTCTTTGACCAGTATGGATGACTGAGCCAAGCCGGATCGAGGTTCAAGCTGTATGCAATGCTGAGATTCTGTAAGTTAGTGAGACCGTTGATGCTATTGTAGGGAATGAAAGTGAAGTTGTTTCTCCCTAGGTACACGGTTTCCAGCATGGAGAGGTTGGCAAGGGAAGGCAATGCGCCGGAGAGCGCATTTCCTTGAAGAGAAAGCGATGTGAGTTGAGAGAGGGAGTTGAGATCAGGAGGTAGTGTTCCGGTGAGTAACTTTGAAGTTATGTTGATAGAAAAGACGTGGTTGGTGGTCCACCCATGCCCTTCCATTGACAAAACCTAGTCCCCGACCACCCCGACGGCGTGCGACTTAAGGCGTTGGCGAGCTTGGACATAAATGCGTCGTCGTCGGAAATGGCGGTGGAAGAGAGAGTGAAAAAGCAGAGAAAGGGTTGACAGAGAGAATGTGGGGTTGAGGTGGCCATTCGGATTCGGGAGAAGGGGAACAAGTAGTTGTACAGAGAGCGAGGTGGGAGAGCGAAGAAGAGAATGCACGAAGAGAATGCCCGAAGAAGTGAATGGAAGAAAGGCCACAATCTTACCATTATATAATTCTCTGTATTCGTTGCCCTAAAGAGAGAGTGAGGAGAGTTGAGATCCGGAGGTACAAAAGGTTGTTCCCGACCAGCCCAATAACCTTGGACTTGATGCTTTGGCCAGCTTCGACATGAATGCCACATCTAGGGATGGCATAAAAATCCGTACCCGCGGGTACCCGTGGGTAAAATCCACTACGGGTATTTAGTACCCATGGGTAGCGGGTATTTTAATACCCGCTTGTTAACGGGTCAGGGTAGGGTATCACCCTATCCGTACCCGCGGGTACTAAATTCACAATAATAATCTTTTCCTTGGAACATACAATTAATTTACAATAGTTACAATTATTATTACCGAATCAGGTACTTGCAAACTGATATGGATAACCTAAATGCTTAGCAATATCAATCAAAACGGTGACGCGAGAATCAGAGGGTCCAAGGATAAGGCTAGAAAAAGCATTACCTTTAAAGTTGACCTTTGAAAAAATTTCCCCTATAGCCACACCTGAGACAAATGGGTTATGGAAGCAAGCACCTCAATGTTACTCAATAAATCCCTGGACTCGTGTTTGGGAATATTGGGCCAATATGTCGTAATATCAGATGGATTGAACTCATGTCTCTGATTATCGGGCCACAGATATTGGATCCCAAATCCCGCGAAGTTATTTTCCAAACCCCTAGAGGGATTGTTATCAAAAGGACAAAGCTCTTGGAAACTCACAAAGGAGTCAAACACATCTGGCAATGTACTAATGAGGTTTGTGCTTCTGAGGTCTTTGACCAGTTTGGATGACTAAGCCACATCGGCTAGAATCGCTCACGGAGCGAGGTTCAAGCTGTATGTCATGCTGAGGTTCTGTAAGTTAGTGAGACCCTGGAAGCAACAATCAGGAATAAAAGTGAAGTTGTTTCTCCTGAGGGACACGGTTTCCAGCATGGAAAGGTTGGCAAGGGAAGGCAATGCGCCGGAGAGCGCATTGCCCTAGAGAGAAAGCAAGGTGAGTTGAGAGAGGAAGTTGAGATCCATAGGCAGTATTTCGGTGAGTGACTTTGAAGCTATGTTGATGGAAAAGACGTGGTTGGTGGTGCACCCACGCCCTTCCATTGACAAAACCTAGTCCCCGACCACCCCGACGGCGTGGGACTTAAGGCTTTTTGGAGCTTGGACATAAATGCGCCATCGTCGGCAATTGCAGTGGAAGAAAGAGTGAAAAAGAAAAGAAAGAGTTGGGAGAGAGAATGTAGGGTTGAGGTGGTCATTCGGATTTTGGAGAAGGGGAACAAGTAATTGTACAGAGAGCGAGGTGGGAGAGCGAAGAAGAGAATGCGCGAAGAGAATGCACGAAGAGAATACTCGAAGAAGGGAATGGAAGAAAGGTCACTATCTTACCATTATATAATTCTCTGTATTCGTTGCCCTGAAGAGAGATCGAGGTGAGTTGAGATCCGGAGGTACAGAAGTTGGTCTCGACCAGCCCGACGACATTGGACTCGATGCTTTGGCCAGTTTCGACATGAACGCCACATCTAGTGATGGCAGAAAAATTCGTACCCGCGGATAAAATCCGCTACGGGTATTTAGTACCCGCGGGCAGCGGGTAGCGGGTATTTTAATACTCGTTTGTTAACGGGTCGGGTTTGGCTATCACCTTATCCGTACCTGCGGGTACTAAATTCACTGGAATAATCTTTTCCTCGAAACATACAATTAATTTACAATAGTTACAAGGATTATTACCGAACCAGGTACTTGCAAACTGATAGGGATAACCTAAATGCGTAGCAATATCAATCAAAACGGTGTCGCGAGAATCATAGGGTCCAGGGATAAGGCTACAAAAAGCATTATCTTTAAAGTTGACCTTCACACTCATTCTAAAAAAAGGATATGGACCCTGAAGAAAATTATGATTTAAAGAGACTTTCCTCAAACTTGAAAGGGACGTGAGGGAAGATGGAAGCACACCGGCTAATAAGTTCTCATTTAGGTTCAAATCAAACAATAAGGTGCAATTTGATAATTCTGGATTCTGACCCGTGAAAAAATTTCCCTATAGCCACACCTAAGACAGATGGGTCATGGAAGCAACAAAATTTTAACTAATGGATTCTCTTCAGATGAAAACAAAATGATGAAGAGGAGCCAAGCGACCCAGTTTTTTGGTTCTAACCTTGAGGACAAGGTTGCTTTGCAGCAGTGGGTAATGATAGGATATATGGGAAAGGACTTAATAGGTTAGACTAGAAGGGGAAGAAGTCTATAAATAAGACCCGGTTTGTGTCAAGGGGTATCAGGAATATATTTTGTAAAGTCAAGCTTTGGCTTGTGTAAAGAGGTTATGCTCTCAAGGGAGGTTATGCTCCTAACCCCATTCATTGTACAGTGCTTATACGATTCTGAAATAATAGAATTCTTTCTTTCAAATCTATTTTCTGCTATTTATAAGTGTTCTTAGTTAGGTTCCAAACTCAGGAACCTAACACAAACATTAACTTTTGGGTCCCATGGTAATCTAGAAGGAGGAATATACCAAGTGAAATAAATACATGGTAATCTTGCTTTGTGGTTTGCATATATTTGTTTGCATGAAAGGTAAATTTAGAAATGGATGTATAGGTTTGTTAAATTCGTAAATGATCATATGGAAAAAAAAAATTAAATAAATACATTGGAGTAAGACTGTTCATATGAGTAGTGTAGCTTGGGTATTAAAGATGAAAGTTCTTATGCAAATTGGGTTGAGATGCATGGTACAGTGGAGTAGAAAAGTGGAACCCGTGAATATAGGTAAGGGGTGTGGGGTAGTTGGTTAGTTTAGCAGTAAAAAAATGTTGATGAAAATTAAATGATTTTTTTTCATAAAGAGGTAACATGTGGTATTTCACGTAACTTGGTAGTATAGAATTAGGTAGAAAAGGAGAAATATAAAAAAAATAAAGAATAATAAGCTTTCTGGTAGTAGATTGTTCTAAAATGCATCACTCTAATACTTTATTTTTCAGGAAATGATGGGGCTTACTTACTTCATATTGGATCAATCAAGAAAGGAAGCTGAGTATTGCATGGAAAACACATTTAACACATTTAGTATGTATGGTTTATTTTGTATCTTGAGAGATTGTGTAACGTTTTTATTTACTGGTATATACCATTCACATTCTCTTTTTGATCAATTAACTTAACATGTTTAGAAGCTTGGATCATTGGGTCAGCCAAATGCAACACGATGTGGCCTGTGGTGGATATAAATGTTAAAGGCACGTGATCAATGTAATTATTAATTCTTTAAGTTGAATTACAAATGTAATTTTCAATTTCTATGTATTTTGATGTATTAATAATAAAAACAATATTAATTATTTTTCTTGTTATTGATTATTTAGATTGTATTATGAATTGAATTTTATATAGGTCTAAATATGGATAGTAGCACATACAAATCTAATATTTAAAAAAAAAAGTTACTTTTTACACCGGTTCAAGTCATATCAGATATAAAAAGTTTTGTTTTTTTACACCTGTTATAACAACATCAAGTATAAAAACAAGCTTCATACCAGGTGCAAATATCAAACCTTTATACCTGTTGCAGACAAAACTGGTGTAAAAAGTTAAATTTTTTACACTGGTTCTAGAACCGGTGTAAAATAATGAAAACTTTCTATACCCCTACTTCTATACCAACACAAAAATCGGTGTAAAAAGCCTTTTTTTAAATGCTATAAAAAATCTTTTTTGCACTAGTGTCTTATGCCTATTTTCCACCAACAACACCGTTCAGTGGAGGTCCTTCAACATTTAGTGGAGGTCTTTCAACATTTACTGGAAGTCCTTCCTTCGTCAGTGGGGTCCGTTAACTTTTGTCGCAAGTCATTCGTATATATTTACTGGAAGTCCTTCCTTCGTCAGTGGGGTCCGTCAACTTTTGTCGCAAGTCATTCGTATACATTTGAAACGTCTACAATGACTCCACCATCTACATACCAAGAACGCTCTTCATCACAAAACTTTTATCGACCCGACCATGAATTTTCAACCGTAACAACATTCGATTGAAACTTAACACAGTAATAAAGACACACAGACTCCCCACCATAATCCATTGTAAAAATATTGATGTTTTACGAATTCCAAATTTCATGGAATTTTTTTTAAGACCCAAATAAAATAAAAATAGCTTTTATTTTTTATTTTATTATATTAAATATTTAATTATGTTATGATATTGGATAATTAAAGTATTTAGGAGTGATATAAAAGTTAATTATATTTTAATTTGCAAAAAAAAACGGTTGAATAAACGGTTATATAAATATTCTAGCGTATTAACTCTAGCCTAGTGGTTTGTGTGTTCATTGGTGTTTCACTGTAGCTTAGTTCGAATCTATATTGTGCCCTTAAAATGGTTTTTTGCCTTTTTTTCTTTTTCTTTATGTTTGGGAGCAACGGCTGCGAGTAGTAACCCTAGTTTTTTGTTTCCACATCAATCAATTGTGAGAGAGATCTCAACATCTTTCTTGGAACGTGACAGCGGGAAGCAAGGAAGAAATTATTTGGACAAGGCTAGGGCACCACGAGGAGCTTGGAGTTCTTTTGAACTAGGTAAGGGGAGTAACCTAGCTATATGTATGGATTCGTATTGCTTGCATTTTCCTTATAGGTTTGAAGTGTGTTGTTACGCTCATGTATTGGTTTATCTTTGCTCTGAGTGTGTGAGTTCTTAGTTATGTTTCCGTGATGCATGGATGATCTGCCATTGCATCAAGTTTTAGAATGAAAATCCAACAGAGAAGCAAGTGCAACAAGCTAGTAAGGCCAATGGACAGGAAAGACTATGTTTTGGGTTTGTAGGAACTTAGTAATGCATCGAAGAAGAGCATTGGTTAAAAGACTTGGGATCAAATATCTGGCATATAGTTGAGTTAGTTTTGTAATTTCTCTGTTTTGATGAAAAAGGTTTTGATGAAAAAGCACAAGAATAGGCTCTAAGTATAGTTTTGTATATCAAATTGGTTTAACACCATAATCTTTGCACTTTACATTCGATTCTCCCCTTCATGCAAACAAACTTGGACTGGTTTCTCTAAAGAATCATTGCATAACATCCCAAAATTTCTCAGACTCGCCTTTCCTTCAACAGTCATGGTGTGGTAAGTTCTTGTTTTTTGAACCACAACTTTCTTTCAAAGAATATAACAACTTATCATTGCAATCAACATAGTTAATGAGTACATTTTTCATGCATCATTTTAAAGATACATTACTATAGACAGGACTTTTTAAGAGAGGTAAAACAGATTTACATTAGATTTTTGCAATGTCATAGAAAGAATGAGTTTTCTACGACTCCCTCAACTATGATGTCAGAATATTGTCATAGTAAATCCGTTTTACGTCTTATAAAATTAATTCAGTTAAAATATGTACACAATTTAGTCCAAACATGTCATGCTTTTGTCATCAATTTAGCTCTTGAAGCAAAATAAATATCACTATGTAATCATCTTAAGATCAAGTTATGTGACTGGTAAATAAAAGAGTGATGTAATATAGGGTATATTTTTGGAGGATGGCAATGTACATTTAGTTTAATCTTGTAAGAACTTGTTTCGCTTCCCTTGTGACTACAATGTGAATGATTGATGCTGAGATATACTGATTGTTGCTTCTGTTGTATTGCATCATTATGTTGCTGCTTACAATCATGGACGTTTGAAATAATTGTGATCTTGTCTGGTGCTCTTGCTAATGCGAAAATGGAAACATCGGTTCTTTCTATATGGTTAGTTTTTCTGTTGATATCTGAAGTAATAAGCTAATGTTTGTTCTGCATACTGTATAGAATATGCTGTTATATTTTTATCTTTCTTAATGGAAACCCCACTTTCTTTCCTTCTTAATGTATGAGAAGTTGTATTTCTTTTTGCATCTCAGTCTTAACACGTCTGGTATATTTTGGATGCTACCATTTGGAGTTAGTGCTGCTGGAAGGTTAGTCTTTCTTAGAATATTGCATTGTTTATATGGTAATACCATATGTAATGAACTTTGCATATTATTGACCATAACATGTCTAACTACATGTCTCACTTAATAAACTAATTTTATATGATTAAGTTGAATTTAAAGTTCCCTTCTGAACAATTTTATCAATTGGTTTTACACGATTGAACTTGTCTTAAACCTGTGTTCTAAAATTTTGTTTTGACAAATGTGTCTTCCTTTGAATGTGCTCTAAGGAAATTTTAGTGTCTTCCTTGTGATATCTCACTATGAAGCAAGTGTGTTGCAATGTCATATATTCAAGCAATTATTTCTGACCAATTGTACATCTAATTTATATTAGGGGAAGTTTAAGAAAACAATATGTAATTTAAGATAAATTTATTGTAACTGATTAAACTAATTAGTTTTCTTAATTTAATTCTTTGGTGGTTGTTCCTTAACTAATATCAGTTTGTTTATTGCTGAGGCAGAAAGGGCAGTTGCAAGAATAAGAAACAGTGGAGCCGAAGTTGAGGACCAAAATGTTGATGTTGCTTCATAGTTCAACAATATTAGTTCTAAGTAGAGCACTTATCTTGGAAAACTAATGTTTCTTAATTATATGAATCCCAAACTTAGCATCAATGTACTTAAGCACAACATAATTATAAACACTATCAAAACCCTTCAGTTTTCTGAGAAATTATGAACACATTTCTTTTAGTCTATATTCTGGTGCAAGAAAATAAAATAAAATAAAATAAAACGTGTGAAGAGAAAAGGAAAGTGATAAAAAATATATTTATTTGCTGAGAAGTAAAAGTAACATTAAAATGAAAGAAAATTGTCATGGTAAATTAATAAATAAATTAAAATAGTGTTACTTTTTTGATCGGATTTGGACAGAAGACTTTCGAGATGGAATACGAGACTTTCAATTATTGCTTGAAATTTTCCAAAAAATGATAATTATCATATTTATATATTCAAATTATTTGACTTTTAGTTTCGAATATTTTGAGAATTTCTTCCGAATATATTGAAATTCAAGTATTTCGGATCAATCAAGTAAATACAATTAGCCATTCATTTTATTACGAATATACATAAAAGAGAGAATCTTTTAAACTTTCTATTTCTCCTAATATTTGATTTCTAACTTGCTTTCCACCATGCCATTAGAATTTTTGTCCGCAATATTATTATTATTATTATAAGGTTTAATCATTCGTTATATTTAAGTAAAAAACTTAAATTGGTTATTTTTTTTTGGACATTTTAACTGAATTTTTATGTTGTAAAAATTACAATAATTACACTCGTATTAAATTGGGCCTAACAACATTAATGTAAGATGGGTGTTGCTCCCTCCACCTCCCCAAGTGGGACGTGCACCTCCCCACTATTTTAAATCATTTCAAAAATATTTTACACCTCCCCACTATTTTCTTTTATTCCAAAAATACCCTACACCTCCCTATTAACAATCTTTCTCTTTCTCTTTCTACATTAATGGAGCATTTACATGGCTCATTAATGGAGTTGAATATATTTTTTTCTTTTCAAATTACTTAATAAATGGTAAAATTTTATTCTAAATTTCTAGAAAAATGTTTATATATATGTGTTTTTTTTACATATAATATCTATAATTTTAACATAAAATTCAAAGAAAACTTCAATATTAGTACTTCTACCATTTCCATTTTATAAAATTAAAAGTTAGATGCAAATACAAATAATAAACATAATAATATTAATAGTAAATAATGATATATTATTATTATATACTAACTTTATAATGACGAAAGAACTAAATAAATTCTAAATCTTTAACAAATAACTTTTTTTATATTTTAAGTATTTAATAATATTTTTATATTATTTATCTAATAAACTAAGTATTTTATTCATGTTATTTGAGTCAAACATGTCTGTGAGTTAAAACATAATATAATGTTAAAAATTATAGATATTATATGTAAAAAAACACATATATATAAACATTTTTTTAGAAATTTAGAACAAAATTTTACCATTTATTAAGTAATTTGAAAAGAAAAAAATATATTCAACAGTAAAAATAAGATTGAATCAAACTTATTTAAGAAAATATATCACAAGTTCAAATTTGAATAATGTAAATCCTTCATTAATGAGTCATGTAAATGCTCCATTAATGTAGAGAGAGAAAGAAAAAGATTGTTAAAGGTAGTGGGGAGGTGTAGGGTATTTTTGGAATAAAAGAAAATAGTGAGGAGGTGTAGAATATTTTTGAAATAAATTAAAGTAGTGGGGAGGTACAAGTCCCACTTGGGGAGGTACAGGGAGCAACACCCATGTAAGATTGACGTGGCTTTACAGGGAGCAACACCCATGTAAGATTGACGTGGCTTAGTCATGTATGTTTTTAATTGACGTTTATTGCAGTAGTTGGCATACATAGTTCTGTCGTGGATATTTTATTTTTAAAAAAGAAATTGGAAAAAGTAAAAGAAACATTAGGAATGCTTCCAATAACCATCCAAAAACACCATTCGAGCTCAAGCCATCACATAATTGCGAATCAGATCACCAATCAAGGTACAAACATAAGAATGAAACATAATAAGTTCAATGGTACACGGAAGCTAATATCTAGAGCAAGGTATTTTTGTCTATTAAAATCTGGTACACATTGCTAAAATGTACCAATTGAAGAAACATCGTACACACGTTAGCAAACCCATATATGACATTTTCTAACTTGTATTTTTCAGTTAGTACATTTTAGCAATGGGTACCGGGTTTTAATAGACAAAAATACCTAATACATCATGAATTTTAAGTTTTAAGGTTAAGGTATTTTAATAATTTTCATTTTCAAAACTAAAAAAAAAGAAACCTACAAACCCTTGCTCACCCCCTCATTCCTCTCAACCCTTTCTCTTTTATCTCTCTCATTCCAACATTTTCTCTATCATCGCTATTGTAGCCCGAACTGAAAAAAAAAATCAGAAACACTCGTTGTTAATGAATTTTTTACAAAAAAAAAAATGATTTTATAATGAGTTTTCATTTCATTTTTGTCTTATCTAATTTTATCTAATTTTAACATCATAATGATATACGAAGGAATTGATAATTGGCCTAGAAAAAGATCGTAAACACTCGCTACTAAACAATTTCTTACAAAAAGTGATTTTATAATGAGTTTTCATTTTATAAATTTTGTCTTATCTAATTTTCACAAGCATAATGACATTTGAAGGAATTGGTAATTGACCTGTAGATATTTTTAGAGATGATGACATCAGAGAGATTAGTGAAGATGATCAAATTGAAGAGATCTTGAATGAACATTTTTCCTGAAGGCGAATATGGCAATGACTCAACTCTTTACAAAAACAAATTGTTTAAAAACGAGTGTTTTTTCAGCTGGGAGAGGAATGAGAGAGGTGAACAAAGGTTTTGGGGTTTCTTTATTTTTTTCTTTTAGTTTTGAAAATGAAAATTATTAAAATATTCTTAATCTTAAAACTTAGAATCCATTATTTACTAAAACTCGGTACACATCGCTAAAATATACCAACTGAAAAACAGACGTACGCAAATTACCAAACCCATATATATATATATATATATATATATATATATATATATATATATATATTCTAATATTGAAACTAATTATAATCATAAAATAATTAAATAATTATAAATTCAGCTTTGAAATTAAAAAAAAGGGACTATCCATATCAAAAGTATAACAGATATATATTTTAACAATAAAACTATGCGAAAATCATTTAACAGAATTTCAGCTAAATATTTAATGGTGGGATATATCGAATTAATTATTTTCAGGTTTTGATTTGGTTGTATAATGGATGGCGTGGACAAGTCAGAACATAGTCTTTCCCCATGATCTTGTGAAAAGTACAAGAAAATCCTGAAGAAAATCATACCAAAATGTGCAACCTGCAATAATGTCTGTACACATTCCATCTAATTTAATTTAATATTCAAATCCATCTAATATTAATTCCCTTTAACCTATAGATAATTTGAACACTGATAGCTATAAAATAATTTATTTTAACATGAATTTAAAACTTTAATTTACATTAGTAAAATAACAGAATAAATTAATCTTAATTGAGAGATACAAAATATTTTTATTAATATTAATTGAAAAATTATAATTAATGTTAAGAAAACCTAAATGACATGAACTAAAACGTTTAACAATATATGTGGATGTTGATTGAAAAAATTGTACTTGATAGACATCATTTAATAAATATTACTAAAAAAATCTAGATTGATTGATATGATCTTTAAGAAATTATCTCCTATGAAGATAATATAAGAAAAAAAAAATTCACTATCTGAAAACTAATTAATAATTTTTTAATTCTTACTAAAACAAATGTGAAATTACCTAATTATAAATAATATGAAAGTTGGATTTTAGTAAATATATTGTATACAAAGAAACTAATCTAATAAAAACCTATATGAGAGCAAGTCTAGTTTTGACGGAAGAGGAAAGAATAATAGAAAAAGAAAAAAATAAGTCTAGTTTTGACCGGAGAATGAAAGAACAACAAGAGAAAAGACCGAAAAGTGGTAGTGAAAGGAATGGCAGCAAACCCCATAAAGGTGCTTGAGAGGCTATAAAAGAAAAGTGGTAAGATAGTGGAGCTTATTTCACCGATGCCAAAAGCTCGAGAGGAGAAAAGAAAAAAAAAATAATAATATCATGATACATTATTACATTCGTTTGATATATAATATAAAGGTAAAATAGTTTAAAAAGTATAAAATTTTATAATTTTTGAAGAAAGAAAAGAATAAAAAATAAATAAAGATAATGTTAAATGAATATAAAATTTAAATGTGTCAAAGAGTATTTTTTGAGAAAAAAAAGAAGAAATCAAAGAATCAGCACCTAAAGAAAAGAAGAGGTAAATCTAAAATCATTCAACTTTGAAACTTTTTTTCAGCCAACAGAAAAGTTCCATTTTTTTCAGCCAAACTCACCTATTTCATCAAGCAAACCTGTGACATGATAAGAACTATAATGGTGAATATAATTGGTCTATTGCTTCCTCGCATCCTTTAAACATGGATATTTTGATGATTTATCGTTAGCATAGCAAGTTTTACCTACAGTTGCAAAATCTTCGCACTTCATTCTTGTACAGTCTAAAACATTTATAACATTATGAATTTCAATGAGATTTTTTGTCTTATTTTGAAATTATCCAAACAATACGGTTGTTACTTTATAAAATGTTCCTTGACCATAAACACTAGAGTTATGTCTATGCGCACAGCCAGATCTAAGGTGACTTTTGGTTCTACCTCTACATTTAAGTCCTCTAAACATGCAGAGAAACGGAGAGGGAAGTAAGGACATGCAGATTTTCCAGAAGCCATAACAGAACTCACTCAAGACAAGAAGAAATTATGAAAAACGAAAGGCAAGAGATATTAGAGAAAACTAAAAAAAGTAGTGGGAAGAGATACCGTGCAGGTATCCGCGGCTCGGATAGTGTAATATCCGAATCCGATCCCATTTATAAGTGAGTATTAAACTATTCGCTACCTGCAATTCACGGATAGTAAATATTCATGAATACCAACTATCTTTGCAAATTTTATCTGCAAATATCCGCAAGCACGGATTTTTTTGACATCCCTACATATGAGATTGCCCAAATTCATACCAATATTTTCACTGCTTGCAACATCATCACAGTCAAGTAGCCATTTCCACCCTCTTTCAAGATCTCATTTTCGTTTTTCCTCGTTGAGAGTGCTATTATTCACATCTCACACGGTTATTTTTCATTTCCTATCATACCAAACCCTAATCGCTTATCACATTCTATTTCTCATTAATTTAACTCTAGTTCAAAATACCTTTTGTCCTTTCTTCTTATCTTTCTCATTAATTTAACTCTAGTTCAAATCACTGAAAAATCTAAATAGTATAAAAGAAATTAGTTCATCGTACCTATATGTCACTAGAATAATGTTGTTATTGTTGAAGAAATGTTGTTGCAGTAATCCTAATGAGTAGAAGTGTAAAGGTTGAAAAGTGAAAAATGTTTGAAGGGTTAAAAGTTAAAATGTGAATGTACTTTTAGGTTAAAATGCTTTTTTAAGTTTCTTAAAAATAAGTACAAATGTAAAAATATTAATTTATGTCTCTCAAAAATAAGAAAAATCTTTTTAAATAAGTTAGAAAAGTAATATATGTAAAAATATTAAATCTGATAGAAAATTAATATGTAAAACTATATTTATTTAAATTTGTTAATCAACACACTTCAATAACTAACTTTTATTTATCAAATTCCTACGGTACATCTTTTAAGTTTGTTTTCTCTTTAGACTTAAAAATAAATATTTAATAAGTCTATTTTGTATTAGTGGTGTTTGATCTACCTTTGGCGCTTTGCTAAGTTCACATCAACCATTACAAATAGAAAGTCTATTAGTCTGTACAAGACCTCAGATAAGTCATTCTCCATGGTTGTCAAAGTAGTAATGAACCTAATAAGTGCCAAAATCATGTGAAGAATCCTATTCTCAAACTCATGTATAATGCTTCACAGAAAACACAATATGCTCCATGGACTTCTGCTTTTTGAGGCTTTACTAATGTCTGATCTCCTGCACAAGTTGTTCACCACAAACATCAACATTTCCTTCAAAACAAGAGGCATCAAATGTATCCAAGTGTCTTCCCAATGGGATTCTTCCCGAAAGAGAATTGTGACAAGTCCAAGTTTTGGAGAAAATTCATTTGAGAAAGAGAAGAAGGAATTCTCCCATAGAATTGATTTCTTGACAAGTCAAGAGATTCTAGTGAACTTAAATTTCAAATCTAAGAAGGAATTTCTCCACTCAAATTATTTCTTGATAAATTTAAAGAAACAATCCCTTTCCACACCTTGTTATACGAAACGAATAACAACTATAACTGAAAAAATTATAAATTTCAGAGTAAGTACCATTGTTACAATTCACACGACTTTCAGTTTCAATTTTGTTGATGGTGTTTTGAGACAATGCAATGAACTTGTTTAAGCAAGTTGGAATTCCTGCTGATAACTTATTCCTTGAAATATCCAACAATTGAATACGTTTCAAATAACATATATGAAGTGGAAGATTTCCAGAGAAGTGATTCCCTCGAATGATAAGATTATCAATTGTTGCATGCTTTGTCCAACCCATGATGGTATTCGACCTGACAACACATTCTCATTCACATCCAACATAATTAAGCTCTTGCAATTCTTCAAAAAAGAAGGCAATTCACCCGAAATACGTGTCTGCTGCACCGTGAAGAATTTTGAGTGAAGCTCAGAAATTAACCATTTAACCTGTTATTTGAGAGGTCCAATACTTGTAATCTGCACATGCTCCCAAAGAAAGACGGAACCTTGCCTTGAAGTTTTCCCAAATTCATATGGAATTGGACTATCTAACAAGTAAAATAGAATAGTATATCGAGCGAAAGAAAGTATGATTATGTTCTTTTTTCTTTCTCCTTATATGTTTATTTTAGAATGCTCCATGGCTTCATTTATATTATCAAAAGTTTATTTCATAAAATTAAAAATAACAATAAATAAATATAAGTCGCTTATGTGAAAAATAATTGTTATTTTAGCACACAATCTAGATTGCTTCCAACTTACTTATACATAGTTTGTTTATTTTAAATTAAAACTATACATACGTATTCATAAAATAACTCTTTATTTTTATGTAGCAAAAATTTGCAATTAAAAACTATTCCTCATTAGTATTGATTTACAACAAACAATCTAAAATTATCATATATATTTATTTCAAATAGTTGACATTTTGTAAAATATAAAATTATAAATTAAAGAATGTAGATTGAGAGATGGTGATTAGACCAAATAAAGAAAAGGATATTAGAAATACTAAGAATATTAAGAATGCTTAATAAAAAGAGTAAGATCGAAGTCCTTCTCTAATTTTATAATATAAAAATACTAATAATAAATAATTTAGTATTTTATTATCGGAAATGACTAAATATATTTAAAACAACTTAAAGATAAAATATTAAAATTATATAGTAATAAAGTCTCAATTTATTATATAAGAGTAAATACATGACACATTTAGTATCTTCGGAGCATCTATTAAATAAAATATTTCTGTTTAATATATACATACTTTTAGTGTTATCTTTAATGTGTTAAGGATAGAGATGACTACAGATAGGTCGAACAATATTGTCTTTCACTGTTTTTTAGATCAACTCTAACTTCTTAGGTTACTTGAATTTAGATTTAAGTAGTTTCCTTAGTTGTCTTTTCCTACATTTTTCTTTTTCAATTTATTTATATTTGATTTCTGTGAGAATCCACACTGTATTATTTAAAAATAATAATTTATTTAATTCATTGAAAATATATGAAATAATCATTTGTTTATTGGTGAACAAAAAACCTATTTATTGGTCAGAGAAACAAACGTTAATTGCCTTTTTGAAGTCCGTTTGTCAGAGAACAGACGTCTGTTGGTGTTGAAATTCATAAAAGTTTGAGCTTAAAGATATTTTAAGAGACTTATTAGACGTTTGTTGGTTAGAGGAACAAACGTTAATTTAAGCGTGAAGATATTTTAAGAGCACGAGAAAAAGCACTTGCTTCACTATTTTTGTGCGCACTTTCTTCATTACAGGTCGAACGTCTTTAGGAAAACTTTCAGCGACCACCAAAGGTAATGTTTCTTTCACTTAACACAAATGTCCGTTGATTGATGACTTTATTATGATTTTCTTTCATTTCAACCGATTAGTTTCATGCATAGACATCATTTGGAGCATCGTTGAGTTCTCTTTAACGAGCATCAAAGGTAATGTTTCTTCCGTTTAACACAAATGTCCATTGATTTATGACTTTATGTATGATTTCCTTTCATTTTAACTGATTAGTTTCTTGCATAGAAACCATTTAGAGCACCCTTGAATTCTCTTTTTTCCTTCTTCGTGTTTGTCTTCTCCTCACCCTCACAACGACACCTGTCTACTGCCTCACCATCACAATTAGTTTCATTTTTTTTATTTTTTATGTGTATTGGATGTTTCATTTTCATTGGTTGTTGCACTTTTCATTGGTTGTTGCACTTTTCATTGGTTGTTACTACTTCTAAAATTTTGGAAATTTTTGTGGTATATTCCTATATTGTATATTGATTTTACATGGTTTCAGTGGAAGAAAATATTGAAGAAAAACCCATAAATTGACGTCTGTTGTTCTTACAGTTTGATGTAAATGCAACATACGTTAATTGACGTCAGACATAGAGCAATAATGTTTGTCTAATGTTAGATTTTTCTATGTCTGATGTTAATTAATGTCGAATTTTTTAAATCTTACGTCAACTTAATATTCCCCAATATAACGTCGGTCTCGAATTTGACGTGATAGGCTGAAAAACACTGACGTTATACGGTATTTTTCTACTAGTGTATAACTTTAATGTGTGAACACAATTTAAAAAAATCATTAAATATCAATTCAATTTAAGAAAGTTGAGATGACTGACTGTAATTCAGCAAACACTCCAGCAGAAGTAGGGCTGAGACTTGAAAAAGAACCAGAAGAGGAGGTTGTTGATTGATGGGTTGTCGCGGCCCATACAAATTTAATTGCATATGAGAAATGCAGTATAGCTAGGGAATGACTCCTAGGTCGTCTCCCAAAGACCAATTTTGCGGTTCGAGAATCGAGTCTAACACGAAGGGGGGGGGGTGGTTTTGAAAGGTGTTTTGCAAAAATTAAAGAACTCAATAAAGACAGATGCAAACAAACCAATTTAAGCTAGCATGGTAATTAAACTAACACTATTAAAAACCTTAGACAACATTCAAACATCAAATACTCTTGCAAACAAATTAACAAACACAGTTAAAAATAATTAAACTTCACATTAATTCAAACACATTAAACTCAACCTAGCAACTAAATTAATTAAAAACCAAGGAAACCAACAAGCCTAATTTAATCCTAACAAATTACTTGACTAAATGGCAATTAATAAATGAATTTAAAAGTCCAATTGGCGAAAGAAAGAGCACATGGCCGTGGGACATGTTCAAAGGTCCAACTCCAAAATTCTATCTTCACTTAACCACCAAATGTGTTGTCTTTTGTCTCATGTGCACCAATTCTCAAAAGAAATTAAAATATGCTTAAACATCCAATTGAAAACCGTGCCTTAGCCTTCTCCATGAGGCAAAATTCTGAATGCACACAACAAGCCATACAATTCACGTGAGCAATGCAAGGAACTTCTACAAAAGTTGCTTCAAAAACCAATGTGCAAATGGAATATACTTGGATGATCTAACCAATGTACCATGTAAGCAAAGTCAAATGAAAATAAACAACGAAAGACTTCCCATGCAAATACAATTCTTGGCAGAATACAAGCTAACAAGAGACAAAATCAAAGCTTAAAAGGGAAACATTCCTAGGATGACAAGAAGCATCTTTTTTGTTTGCCCAAAAGTGGTAAAAACTTAAATGCACTCCTCTCTCTTCTTTTCCTTGTCCATTTCGGTTTTCTTAGTCTCCAACACACTCTTCTAGCTCTTTCTTCTTCCTCACACCGAAGACACACACCCAAGAGACCCCATTTCAAAGTTTAACTCCATTCAAGACAATAAACCCACACTACTACTACTTCAACTCAACCCAATCTTCCATTTCTTCAAGCTCTTGTGCGAAAAACGAAAATAACATTATACCAATCAACTCAAGCACTGTCCAGCCCCAATAACATCATCAACCTCTGGTTCCAAACTAGTTTCAAACATTAAAATCGAAATATGAGAGGAAAGAGCCAAACCCACAACACCCACACAACACCTTAAGCTCTCTTCAACCCAAAACTCACATGGAACCCCATTTTCATCAACCAACCAACCAAAATGAAAAGAAAAACCGTTAGAACTGCAGCAAATAGAGAGGAAAACGAAAATATAGCTTCATTCAAACCCAGGAAACACCTTGAAAATGCAAAGAAAAGCTTAAAAGCTCAAGCTTCCAACTTCAAAGAACAAGCAAATGGAAGAAGGAATGAAAGGATTTTCACCACAAATGAGTTAAGACAACTAAGAGTGAGTCAAGGGAAGAAGAAAATCTGCATCATCTTCATTAAAAATGGTCCAAAACTGTGGCACCAAGCAAGCACCCATGAGAGCATGTTCAAACAAGAGAAACCCTAGGAGAATGAAACCAAAAACGTAGGATATGGGTTTCTAAGTGTGTGGCTCGGTATTCACACCCTATATGACCAAGAATTACAATTTGGTAGGGTCCACACACTACAAGTCAGCCCTAAAGAGATGCCACATGGCCCCCACATTTGGTTTTTACAAAAATACCCCTAAAAGGGTCCAAAACACCTAATTCTAATTAAGGGCTTCTAGAAAACGAAATTACAACTTTAATTAGAATTTACATGACTAAATATTGAGTCTTGAATGTGCCATGCCATATCCTAATGCTCCAGATCATATTTCCACAATTTCCCTGCAACCAGATGATATTTCCACAATTTCCCTGCAACCAGAAATGCGCTTAATCAGCTCAGAAAATCCAAATTAGCACAATTGCGAATTTCTGACCAAATTAAGCAGAATTCAGAAAACGGGGAAATAACAAACAATTAAACACAATTCCCTGGTTTATTTAAGTGTAATAAACTAAATATAGTTCAAGAAATAACCACTCATCAAAATAGACCACACTTAGTCTTTTGCACTCTTGGGTAAAACCAAGACGAAAACCAAGGACTACTCAAACATCACGGAGGTGACACAGACTCGACAGACATACAACAACGAATCACAAAATAGAAATAGAGTTGCACAATTCTCACAAAATCTGGACAGTGAAAGGCATAGGCAGAATCCCACACAGAGTCAATGAAAGCAGATACTCATAGAATCATCCAAACATTTCAGTACATGGAAAACAATCAATCAGTTCGAGAGATGAATAAAAGCAATAGATCCTCAAAGATGCACACAATCAGTGTTTCTCTCACGTGCTTAAGGTAAATCAATGTCACTCAATGCACTCAAGAAAGCAAACACAAATAGACTTGACAAGCCTCTAATATCAACACTCAAGCACATACGCATGTTCAAATCAAAAGGTCTTTTCATGGTTGTAATGGGGCCAAGGACAAGGGAGGATACATCTGGATAAGAAGCTACAAACCATAAGGAACAGAGGAGCAATAGGGAACAAGTGTAAATACATTCAAACACACCCACAATCTCTAATTCCATCCTCTTCTTGACTCCATTGTTCGCAATTATTCACAAATTTTTTTCATTTTTCACTGTTTTTCTGCTCTCTTTTTTTTCTTTTTTTTTCATCCTGTCTCTTTTCTTGACTCTATTCAGCAAAAATTTCAAGAGACAAGATACAACACATATTTACAAAAACACGACAAGAAGAGAACTCACTAACCAATTCATCTGAAACTCCCAGGAGACCACACTTATTCCCAAAACAATTACAAAGCTCCAAAATTCCCTAAGGTTAAGGTAATCATGGTTTTTCACTTAGGGTTAGTGTATAAGCTTCAAAACAAAGAAATGGGGAAAGTATAGGCTCAAAGGGGTTATCAAGGGATCACAACAAGGTAGGCTCATCTGGCTAGAGAGGCTCAACAACAAAACTGTCTTTATCACTTTCAAACATGCATATTAATCAAGAATCATCAAAAAGAGTCAAGCCAAGGCATATGTGCAAGGAATCAAGAGACATATCACACACAAAAAAGATCATCAAATGACTCAAATCTCACATAGGTAATACGATCACAATCAATTTTAACTCTCAAACATCATGATCATCTTCCAAGCAAAGAAAAGCAAGGAATCCAACAAATCAGAGTATCAGTGAAGTGAAGGAAAATTGACAACCTAATCACAATCCAGAATTCACGAAAAGCATGCAAAACTGTACACAAGACACAACAAATTACATAAAAACCGAAACATAAACAAAGAAACCACCTCCCCTAATAGACCACACTTAAACGACATAATGTCCTCAGTGTGTCACAATCAGCAGATCAACAATCAGAACAATCAGCAGATATAGACAAAGTGCAATAAAAGTGAGGAGGGAAGGAGAAAAGAAAAACTCCCCTGATCATGGTGGCAGTTGCCAATTTTGGACTTTCAGGGAGATCTCTTCCACCATTGGATTCAGCAAGGAAGTCTTGAGGAAGAACTGCTTCAGTCTCCAAATTTGATCAAGCAGGGAGATGTCCTCCACAGCTGGATCCAAGAAGCAATGATTGTTGACGAGTGGGTTCAGCTGGTGCCCCTTGATATTCAAGCTTTTGTGTACACTGGGACCCTTGTCTTCCATCGTGGGTGTTTGTTTATCAAACTCATGTGTACCTCCTGCAATAGGGTTAGTGTAATGTGGTTCTACAAAAATAACATGCAGAGGTATAACACCCAATCTCAATGTAACAAGCTGGCCCTCAGATATACCCTCAGAACATGAATCAAGTTCAAATTTAGAAGCAGTGCATGGAGAGCAAACATTCATATGTGATAGCAAAAAGTGGTTCTCATCATGCAAAGAGGGAGAATTAAAAATATGCTCATCAACAATACAATCATCAACATACCCATCATCAACATAATAATCAATAACAAAGTCAATCTTTAGGTATGCTTACCTCCACTTCCTTGAAGATTGGTGGAGTAGTGGAAGGTGAAGATGGTCTACCTATCTCAAAAGTGGTGCTCATATCTGCCTGGTCCTCTAATTCTCCATCAGTCTCCTCAAGTGCAAGAGTGGAGGCACAGGAGGGTGGGAAAGTAGATGGCGCAGTAGAAAGCTTAAGACTCTACTCCCCATCTCCTATGTGAATGACACTGACATCATCAAGAATTGGAACAGTCTGAAATGGTGATCCCTCTAAAAATTGAGACTGTTCCTCGGTGCACTGCGCGACCATCTGCCTCAACAACTCGTTCAATGTAGGCTCAGAAGAAGTAGGAGATTTGGCATGCGCCTTTTGCTGTTGTTGTTGCCTCTGATTTTTCTGCTGTGGCTTCCTGTTATTATAGATGTTGATAGCATAAGCTTGAGGCTCATCATGAGTAACATGGTGCTGCAAAGAAGGACAAGCATCCGTAGAGTGGTCACTGGAAGGACATATAGCACACAACCGTGCAACAGATGTAGATAGAGGTGTTGGTCTCTGGTTGGATGCCAACTGTGTCACCAAACTCTCAAGAGAATCAAGCTTACTTTCCAATTTCCTACCAACAGCTGATAAAGAATGGGTCGGCTCATGAAACTGCGGCTGTTGTGGTTCCTGAACAAGTGGAGAAGGCTTACAAGGAGTTTGGAATGATGGTTCCTGATATTGATGCTCTGAAGTACCATACCATCCCAAGTTAGGATTAGTCCACCTAGGATCGCCGCTATAACCATACCGCACAGGGGAGAATTTTTCTAGAAACTGATGCTTCAGATCTTCCCAATTGGTGACGGATCCTGGAGGAAGACAATAACATCAATCCTTTGCTGCTCCGTGTAATGAGTGCCCAAATGTCCTTAAGAAAATGTCCTCATCTGGGACATCTGGAGGTTTCATCAAAGAGCATAATGTGTAGAACTCCTCCAAATGTCTACGTGGGCATTCACCTGCAAAACCATGAAACCTAGGCAGCACATGTATCAGTCCAGTGTTGAAAACACAACGAATGTCCTCCTCATCAAGTGGAAGCGACTCCCTAGGAGCACTCTCATGAGATGGAGGAGGAATTGTAATGTTCTCAACATAGACATCAGCTGAGTATACACCACAAGCAATATCAGAGTCAAATGCAGAAGTAGAGTCATAGACACAGGCAGAATAAGCATTACTCACATAACCAAAATAGGTAGACATGTAAAAGAAGGGGGAAAAGAAGAATGCAATGAAAATATGCAACTAAAGCTACCTAAATGCAACACACAATGACGAACACACAAACCAGAACATCACACTCACAACACAAGACAAAACAACACACACTAACACAACAAAAGACCCAAAACCGAATTGTTGGTCCCCGGCAATGGCGCCAAAATTTGATGGGTTGTTGCGGCCCATACAAATTTAATTGCATATGAGAAATGCAGTATAGCTAAGGAATGACCCCTAGGTCGTCTCCCAAAGACCAATTTTGCAGTTCGAGAATCGAGTCTAACACGAAGGGGGGGGTTTGAAAGGTTTTTGCAGAAATTAAAGAACTCAATAAAGACAGATGCAAACAAACCAATTTAAGCTAGCATGGTAATTAAACTAACACTATTAAAAACCTTAGACAACATTCAAACATCAAATACTCTTGCAAACAAATTAACAAACACAGTTAAAAATAATTAAACTTCACACTAATTCAAACACATTAAACTCAACCTAGCAACTAAATTAATTAAAAACCAAGGAAACCAACAAGCCTAATTTAATCCTAACAAATTACTTGACTAAATGGAAATTAAAAAATGAATTTAAAAGTCCAATTGGCGAAAGAAAGAGCACATGGCCGTGGGACATGTTCAAAGGTCCAACTCCAAAATTCTATCTTCACTTAACCACCAAATGTGTTGTCTTTTGTCTCATGTGCACCAATTCTCAAAAGAAATTAAAATATGCTTAAACATCCAATTGAAAACTGTGCCTCAGCCTTCTCCATGAGGCAAAATTCTGAATGCACACAACAAGCCATACAATTCACGTGAGCAATGCAAGGAACTTCTACAAAAGTTGCTTCAAAAACCAATGTGCAAATGGAATATACTTGGATGATCTAACCAATGTGCAATGTAAGCAAATTCAAATGAAAATAAACAACCAAAGACTTCCCATGCAAATACAATTCTTGGCAGAATCCAAGCTAACAAGAGACAAAATCAAAGCTTAAAAGGGAAACATTCCTAGGATGACAAGAAACATCTTTTTTGTTTGCCCAAAAGTGGTAAAAACTTAAATGCACTCCTCTCTCTTCTTTTCCTTGTCCATTTCGGTTTTCTTAGTCTCCAACACACTCTTCTAGCTCTTTCTTCTTCCTCACACCGAAGACACACACCCAAGAGACCTCATTTCAAAGTTTAACTCCATTCAAGACAATAAACCCACACTACTACTACTTCAACTCAACCCAATCTTCCATTTCTTCAAGCTCTTGTGCAAAAAACGAAAATAACATTATACCAATCAACTCAAGCACTGTCCAGCCCCAATAACATCATCAACCTCTGGTTCCAAACTAGTTTCAAACATTAAAACCGAAATATGAAAGGAAAGAGCCAAACCCACAACACCCACACAACACCTTAAGCTCTCTTCAACCCAAAACTCACATGGAACCCCATTTTCATCAACCAACCAACCAAAATGAAAAGAAAAACCGTTAGAACTGTAGCAAATAGAGAGGAAAACAAAAATATAGCTTCATTCAAACCCAGGAAACACCTTGAAAATGCAAAGAAAAGCTTAAAAGCTCAAGCTTCCAACTTCAAAGAACAAGCAAATGGAAGAAGGAATGAAAGGATTTTCACCACAAATGAGTTTAGACAACTAAGAGTGAGTCAAGGGAAGAAATTTGCATCATCTTCATTAAAAATGGTCCAAAACTGTGGCACCAAGCAAGCACCCATGAGAGCATGTTCAAACAAGAGAAACCCTAGGAGAATGAAACCAAAAACGTAGGATATGGGTTTCTAAGTGTGTGGCTCGGTATTCACACCCTATATGACTAAGAATTACAATTTGGTAGGGTCCACACACTACAAGTCAGCCCTAAAGAGATGCCACATGGCCCCCATATTTGGTTTTTTACAAAAATGCCCCTAAAAGGGTCCAAAACACCTAATTCTAATTAAGGGCTTCTAGAAAACGAAATTACAACTTTAATAAGAATTTAAATGACTAAATATTGAGTCTTGAATGTGCCACGCCATATCCTAATGCTCCAGATGATATTTCCACAATTTCCCTGCAACCAGAAATGCGCTTAATCAGCTCAGAAAATCCAAATTAGCACAATTGTGAATTTCCGACCAAATTAAGCAGAATTCAGAAAACGGGGAAATAACAGACAATTAAACAAAATTCCCTGGTTTATTTAAGTGCAATAAACTAAATATAGTTCAAAAAATAAACCACTCATCAAAATAGACAACACTTAGTCTTTTGCACTCCTCAGCAAAACCAAGACGAAAACCAAGGAGCTACTCAAACATCAGGGAGGTGACACAGACTCGACAGACATACAACAACGAATCACAAAATAGGTACATAGTTGCACAATTCTCACAAAATCTGGACAGTGAAAGGCATAGGCAGAATCCCACACAGAGTCAATAAAAGCAGATACTCACAGAATTCCCAACATTTCAGTACATGGAAAACAGTCAATTAGTTCAAGAGATGAATCAAAAGCAACAGAGCCTTAAAGATGCACGCAATCAGTGTTTCTCTCACGTGTTTAAGGTAAATCAATGTCACTCAATGCACTCAAGAAAGCAAACAGAAATAAACTTCGCAAGCCTCTAATATCAGACTCGATCTGGGTTATAGTGTTGAGGTGATTAGTAGATATATGGAGTGCCCCAGAATTTCACATCTGACTGAAGTGAAACGAATATTGAGGTACTTGCAGGGTACTTATTCTTTTGGAATTCTTTTGAAGAAAGGAAAGGTTGGAGAAGAAGTGCAAATCACTTCTTACTCAGATGCAAATTGGTGTGATGATAAAACAGATAGGAGGAGCACAGCTGGGTACATTTTCTTTATGGATGGATCTCCGATTTCTTGGTGTTCCAGAAAGGAGTCTGTTGTTGCCTTGTCATCATGTGAGGCAGAATATATCACAGCCTGTGAAGCCACTTGTCAAGCAACCTGGTTGAGATTTATGTTAGAAGGGTTGAAGGTTGAGCTAGATGGAAATGTAAGGCTACTTGTTGACAACAAGTCTGCCATAGATCTTGCTAAGCATCCTGCATTTCACGGCAAGAGCAAGCACATTGAGACCAGGTTCCACTATATCAGGGAACAGGTCAGCAATGGATGATTGGAGGTGGTACACTGCAGATCTGAGGACCAACTAGCAGATATACTCACCAAGGCTCTTAAAGGTGAACGTCTTTTGACTCTCAGAAATCAGATCGGGATGGTGCGAGATGAGATCGTTGAAGATCGTACCAGAGGTAGGTCACCAAGGGTTTTCGCCAGAGTGGAGGAGATTGGCCCTAGAAGGAGGTTTTACCAATTTTAATCGTTGAAAAGCTCGTGAGTGCTCAAAAGGGTACATTTTTACTGATTTTAATGGGTGGAATGTTCTCAAAATCGAAAGAGATGGTGGTTTCACCAATTCAATCGACAAAACAGAGGGTTTTTCAGAAAATCCTATTCGTATAGTGTTTTTGTTTAGGAGGAGTGTTGGATGTTAACAAAAACGCACAGTTTCAATTCATATTCAGTGTATAAATATTGTTAACATGTTCATTTTTGAAAGTAATGAAATTCAGAAGCAACTCATACCTTTGTGTGTCTTCTCAGATTCTTATCTTCATTTCCTCTGATATATGTGCTTGGCGGTGTGTGGTGGAAGAGGTGAGGCTGAAACCTAGCAGAGCATTGGGCTCTGCCCTCTCTCTAGAAGAGTGTCTGTGAAATTGAGCGTTTCTCTCTCTGTCACGTGGTGCATCTGTTTTTAACCAGAGAAGATATTTCTGTGTGCGTTTCCATTTTTGCCTTTAGTCTTAATATGGTATCAAGAGCTTAGGCTGAATTCTGGCATGAAGTGGGTGTGTGAGCTTTATCTGGTGGTGTGTGTATCCAGAGAAGAAGAAGGTGACTTTGGCTGAAGAAAAATCAAAGAACCTGTAAGAAAGTTTGCAAGACTGTGATGGCAAACTTTGGAGGCATACAGGGACCATTACCCATGTTTGATGGCAAGTAATGTGACGATTGGAAGATCAAGATGCGAGCTGTATTTTGGTTTCAAGATGTTTTGGAGGTTATTGAAGAGGGATTACCTGAATTGAGTGAAAAGGCATCCTAAGAAGAGAAGAAAGAACACAAGATAATGGTGAAACTGGACAGTAAGGCTAGATTTTTGATATATTAGTGTGTCAGCCAGAAGATTTTCAACAAGATCTCAAATCCTGGTACTACAAAGGAGATCTGGGGCATTTTGGTTAAAACTTATGGTGATGGAGACAAAAATGCGAAGGTTAAACTGCAGGCATTGAGAAGGCAGTTCGAAACCTTGATCATGGAGGAAAGTGAGAGTGTGGCTGAGTATTTTGATAAGGTGCAAGAATTGGTAAACAAAATTAGGGCTTGCGGAGATAAGATGATTGATGAGTATGTTGTAGATAAAATTCTGAGGACCCTAACACCCAAATTTGATTATGTGGTGGCTGCCATTGAAGAGACTCGAAGAAAGGAGAATATTGACATTTAGAAGCTACTGCATTCATTAGAAGCTCATGAGTTACGCCTCAATGAACGTAGACAGTGCCAAGAGCAGGCCTTGCAGGCCAAATCTTAGTGGAAAGACAAGAAGGGGTTCAAGAAAGGAGGAAAAGGTGGCAAGAAGGGCAAAGATTCACAAGACCAGCAAGGAGAAGAGTCCAGTGAATCAGGCAAGTTGAAGAATCTAAAGAATGGTGAATGGAAGTTCGACAAAAAGAAGGTTAAGTGTTATAACTGTCAGAAACTTGGCCATTATGTCAAGGATTGTTGGAGTGGTGAAGGTGCTAAGAACAAACCAAAGAAGAGGGCTAATTTAGCCTAAGAGGAGGAATCTGATTCAGAACCAGTGATGTTGATGGCTAAAACTGAAGAAGATTCATCAGGAAATGATGTTTGGTACCTTGATTCTGGGTGTTCTACCCATATGACAGGAAGAAAATACTGGTTTGTGGGAAATAAGGATGCTGCACAGGGAAAAATTTGTTTTGCTGATGACAGGAGCTTGAATGCCGAGGGGTCCGGCAGAGTTGTTTTAAGGGAAGCAGGGGGAAGAGAAGTTGTAATTGAAGAGGTACTATATGTACCAGGGCTGAAATCAAACCTGCTGAGCTTGGGACAGCTATTGCAAAAGGGGTATGTGAAGAAAATGGAGGATGAATGCCTTAGCATTTTCAATCAGCAGAAGAAGATGGTGGTGCAGGCTCGGTTGTCACAGAACCGTACCTTTAGAGTAGTGATGAGTGCAGTAAAACACCATTGTTTCACTGCATCAGAGAGCAAGGAGGAATGGTTGTGGCACTTACGGTTTGGGCACTTAAACTTCAAAGATTTGTCTTTGTTAGGACAGAAAAAGATGGTGAATGGGTTGCCTAATGTTGAAATTCTAGACACAGTTTGCAAGGAGTGTGTTCAGTGCAAGCAAACAAGGGGCAATTTTCAAAAAAACGTACTCCAGAGATCTACAGAAAAACTAGGAGTTATTTACTCTGATGTTTGTGGGCCTATGCAAGTTGAGAACTAGGAGGCAACAGATATTTCCTGTTGTTTATTGATGATTGCACTAGGAAATGTGGGACCTATTTAATTAAAAGAAAGAGAGAAGTATTACAGGTGTTTCAGAGGTTCAAAAGCTTGGCTGATAGGCAATGTGGACAAAAATTTAAAGTGTTAAGGACAGATGGAGGTGAGTATACCTCCACTGACTTTAAGAACTTTTGTGAGGGTGAGGGGATTGTACATGAGGTTACCCCTCCCTATACACCACAACATAATGGCGCAGCAGAGAGGAAGAATATGACTCTACTGAATGTGGTGAGGTATATGCTAAAGAGTAAGGGGTTGCCCAATTTTCTATGGGGAGAGGCTGTGGTGACAGCCACTTACATTATGAATTTGTCTCCAACAAAGAGACCGGAAGGTTTGACAACAGAGGAAGCTTGAACAGGTGTGAAACTAGATGTTAAACATCTGAAAATCTTTGGTTCTGTATGCTACAAGCATATACCAGACCAACTAAGGAGGAAATTGGATGATAAGGGAGAGCCTTTGATTCTGGTAGGCTACAATTCGACTAGAGGTTACAAGCTGTATAATCCTACATCAGGAACAACTTGTATCAGCAGGGATGTGATTGTAGATGAGACTGAAGTCTAGCATTGGAAGTCAACTGAGCAGGAAACATCAACCATCAATCTGGAAGATGTAACTGCTGCAGTTGAAACAGAGAAAGGTGGTGCATATGAAAGAAGTAGAAGATCATCTAGAGCCACACAGTTACCAGCACATTTGAGGGACTATGATTTGTCCTATGAGGCTACCCTAACAGTAGAGGGACAGTTTGTGCATTATGCTCTAATTGCAGAGGCTGAACTAGTGGAGTTTGAAGAAGCTATTAAAGATAAGAGATGGCATAAGGCTATGCAGGAGGAGATTGATTCTCTAGAAAAGAATTAGACCTGGGAGCTGATGGAGTTACCTTCTTGAAAGAAACCCATAGCATTAAAGTGGGTTTACAAGTCTAAAATAAATCCACAAGGTATTGTTGTGAGGTACAAGGCACGGTTGGTTGCTAAGGGGTTTCTACAAAAGGCTGGGGTTGATTATGGAGAGGTATTTGCTCTTGTGGCAAGGGTTGAAACTATCAAACTAGAGGTGTCTCTGGCCACTAAATTTTGCTGGTCTTTACACCAACTTGATGTGAAGTCAACCTTCCTAAATGGAAGACTAGAGGAGGAGGTGTATGTTGTGCAGCCACAGGGTTTTGAAATTAAAGGGCAACTGGACAAGGTGTACAGGCTGAGGAAAGCTCTCTACGGGCTTAAATAGGCACAAAGGGCCTGGAACCAGAGAATTGATGGGTTCATGGACAGTATTGATTTTGAAAAATGTGTTTCAGAACACGGGCTATGTGTACAGTGCTGTCAACACAATGGCAGAACAGAAAAGTTGATTATGTGCTTGTATGTTGATGACCTACTGGTCACCAAGAGCTGTGAAGAACTGATTTCAGGTTTTATGATTGAAATGCTGAGAGAATTTGAGATGAGTGACCTTGGGACACTCAATTATTTCCTTGGAATAGAGTTTACCATGATTGAAAGTGGAATTGTGATGCATCAGTCTAGGTATGTTCTAGTCCTGTTGAAGAAATTTGAGAAGGATGACTGTAATTCAGCAAACACTCCAGCAGAAGTAGGGTTGAGACTTGAAAAAGAACCGAAAGAGGAGGCTGTTGATCCAACAACTGACAGAAGGTTGGTGGGAAGTTTGAGGTATCTTTGTAATACCAGACCCGATCTAGGTTATAGTGTTGGGGTGATTAGTATATGGAGTGCCCCAGAATTTCACATCTGAATGCAGCGAAACGAATATTGAGGTACTTGCAGGGTACTCATTCTTTTGGAATTCTTCTAAAGAAAGGAAAGGTTGGAGAAGAAGTACAAATCACTTCTTACTCAGATGCAGATTGGTGTGGTGATAAAACCGATAGGAGGAGCACAACTGGGTACATTTTCTTTATGGATGGATCTCCAATTTCTTGGTGTTCCAGAAAGGAGTCTGTTGTTACCTTGTCATCATGCGAGGCAGAATATATCGCAGCCTGTGAAGCCACTTGTCAAGCAACCTGGTTGAGATTTATGTTAGAAGGGTTGAAGGTTGAGCTAGCTGGAAATGTGAGGCTACTTGTTGACAACAAGTCTGGCATAGATCTTGCTAAGCATCCTACATCTCACGGCAGGAGCAAGTATATTGAGACCAGGTTCCACTATATCAGGGAACAGGTCAGCAATGGAAGATTGGAGGTGGTACACTGCAGATCTGAGGACCAACTAGCAGATATACTCACCAAGGCTCTTAAAGGTGAACGTTTTTTACTCTCAGAAAGCAGATCGGGATGGTGCGAGCTGAGATCGTTGAAGATCGCACCAGAGGTAGGTCACCAAGGGTTTTCGCCGGAGTGGAGGAGATCGGCCTAAGAAGGAGGTTTTATCGATTTTAATCGTTGAAAAGTTCGTGTGTGCTCAAAAGGGTACATTTTTACCGATTTTAATTAGTGGAATGTTCTCAAAATCGAAAGAGATGGTGGTTTCACCAATTCAATCGACAAAGCAGAGGGTTTTTTAGAAAATCCTATTCGTATAGTGTTTTTGTTTAGGAGGAGTGTTGGATGTAAACAAAAACGCACAGTTTCAGTTCATATTCGTGTATAAATATTGTTAACATGTTCATTTTTGAAAGTAATGAAATTCAGAAGCAACTCATACCTTTGTGTGTCTTCTCTGATTCTTATCTTCATTTCCTCTTATATATGTGCTTGGCGGTGTGTGGTGGAAGAGGTGAGGCTGAAACCTAGGAGAGCATTGGGCTCTGCCCTCTCTCTAGAAGAGTGTCTGTGAAATTGAGCGTTTCTCTCTCTATCACGTGATGCATCTATTTTTAACCAGAGAAGATATTTCTGTGTGCGTTTCCATTTTTGCCCTTAGTCTTAAAACCAACATATCTGTTACTTGCCAGAGATGTGTTGGATTAATGATTTTCAGCTACAAATGTGAGAACCTCTTTTGTTGAATGCAATGCTATTTTGCAAACACGATTGCCCCTTTTATTATCAGTCTGTTGGTCGCGAGACTATAGCTAAAGCATCACAAACTGATCAAGGATTCACTTCTTTATACTTGCTACTCGGCTTTATGAATTCTACTAACTTCTGCATATCAAAATCATTCAATTTGAATTAAAATCCACCTTTGCATCAATTTCAGTCAAAAACTGAGAAATCAGAGTTTAACCAATTGTTTAAAATTTAGGGATTGAAAATATTAAAAGAAAGTTGAAAAACAAATTGTCATACTAAAAACAAAATCAAGAAACATAAAATAGATCAATCCAAAATTTCATAGAATAAAATAATCTAAAAATCATAGTTCTGTATATATTAAATCCTAATTTGAACAATTGATCATTGAATCAATCCACTACACCAATTATACTAATTTAATAATAATTCCAGTGATGATGATTGTGACAATTTAACTTATCGTTTTAGTTTATTTATTTTACCAATTCTTATTTTATTTTTCGTATTTTATTTTCTTTCATTTTATATTTCTTGTTTTTACTTTTCTAATTTATTTCTTTGCAATTTACGTTTCCAGTTTTTAAACATACTCTGCTTCAATATACCTTTATCTTCAATATTTTTATTCACCTTATCGAAAGCAAATTCTGATTTTAGGAACTAAAATTTCAAGATTATTCAAAATTTTCTAAAAGTATAGTTATTAGAAAGAAATACACGAATTCTAAATTAATATTAACATAAGAAAAAGATAATTCATTGAATTAGATATATTAATAAAATTTGTCTATAATATAAATAGTCTACAAATAAATTGTGTAGATTGTGTAATTCTAAATTAAAATACTTTAATTTAGATTGAAAATCAATTTTGTTTGGTAGTCTCGTTACAAGAATTACCTCAAAATTATTTGATTCACCAAAAAATTCTCAAAGCATTTTTAAGCATGGAAGCATTTTTAAAATTGTCTAAGCATAATTCATGAAAACTTCTCATAACAAAGCACGGTATCAATAATTTTTACACCAACAAAGCCAACAATATATATCAATTCATTCATCGATGCTTGATTGGCAACAACAGATATTTAAGACAAAAAAACAGCATA
Source organism: Vigna mungo (assembly GCA_036885675.1). NCBI lineage: Eukaryota > Viridiplantae > Streptophyta > Magnoliopsida > Fabales > Fabaceae > Vigna > Vigna mungo. The sequence continues at coordinate 35,018,492 of CP144697.1, forward strand.
TCATAACTAATTATCAATGTTGACATGATGTTTGTTGTTTTCTCATTTTTTCTAACTTATTTTGCAAGTTAGAAAAACTATGAAGAAGGTGAAAACTAGATTTATATCACATAATTTCTCCAAACTAGATTTAAAATAAAATAAAATAAAGTAAATTAATATATATAAAAGCCCTCCGATAGGAGAAATATGTAATTAAGCTTCATCAAACATTCATTTTTCAAATCATAAAGTTGAAAAATACAACTTGTCACTACTAACTTCAACGCTTCAAAATCCATCATGATTTCATCTCAGAACGAAGTCTCCAAACTTTAACTGCAAATTTTGAGGTAAAATTCATGAGAGACATTGGTAATGAATAGGAAACAATAACTATATATAATTTCTGTACATAAACAAGAACAAAAATAATTTCTTGTAGAAGGAACTAACTACCAAATCATGAATAGGAGAATAGGATATAATCAATGTTCAACAAAATTGATGAGAATCAATCTGTAGATAAGAGAGACACATACAATTAATGGAAGTACTTTTGGAGCTACTGTAAGCTAGGATAAAGAATTATTAAATAATTAAATTCTAACAATTACATTCATCCCAAGCCCATATTTACATTCGTTTAGAGACATGCATTCTTCCTTTCAATAGTAAAACTAGTTATTGATTTTCGTAACTGAAGCAGCAGAGAAATGAAAAATACGAAATTCAAAAAAAGACGTTATTATAATTATATACCTGCTAGTCTTTCAGCCATCTTCAACAATTTACTATGTTCAATACAACCATTAAAAGTAGATAGTCTATAAGTCTGTTCAAGAACCTCAGATAAGCAATTCTCCAAGGTTGCCAAAGAAGTAACGAACCTAATAAGCCCCAAAAGCCTGTGAAGAATCCTATCCCCAAGCTCATGTATAATGCTTCATACAAAACTGAATTATCATCTTTATCATCGACTTCTGCTCCATTAGGCTTTGTCACTCTCTCGTCTCCAGGACAACTTTTTTCAAGCGGTTTCCCACAAAGATCAACATTTCCTTCAAAACTAGAGGCATCAAAGGTTTGCAACTGTCTTCCCCATGGAATTCTTCCACTGATAAGGTTGTTTGACAAGTCTAACATGGCAAGACGATCAATATTGGAAAGAGTGGGAGGAATTTTTCCAGACAAATGATTTCTTGATAGGTCAAGGGAGTCTAGTGACCTTAAATTCCCAATCTCCGAAGGAATTTCTCCACTCAAATTGTTTCTTGATAAATTCAAAGAAACTAAACCGTGCATGTATGTAATCTCTTTTGGTATTTTACCTGTTAAATTGTTACATGAGAAATCAATGCTCTGAAGAATCAATTCGGGACGTATGAAGCTGCGATCCGTACCTTTCCACATCCATGTAACGTGAAGCGCATAAGAACCACCAGTGTAAACACTATAATTTTCATAATAAGTAGTATTGTACCAATGAATACGACTCTCAGTTTCAGTTCTGTCGATGCTTTCTTCAGACAATGCTTTAAACTTGTTTAAGCAAGTTGGAATCCTTTCTGAAAACTTATTCCTGGAAAGATCCAACAATTGAATACGCTTCAAATAACATAGATGAAAGGGAAGATTTCCAGTAAAGTGATTTCCTCGCATGATCAAGATTACCAATTGTTGCATGCTTTCTCCAACCCATGATGGTATTCGACCAGATAGCATATTCTCACTCACATCCAGCATAATTAAATTGTTGCAATTCTTCAAAGAGGAAGGCAACTCACCCATTAAACTATTGTTTCGTAAAACCAAAGCTTCCAATTTCGCAAGGGTTCCCATGGAGATAGGAATCTTCCCTGACAATTGATTGTTGCTTAAATCAAGAAACAACAACCGGTGTACATATTTCCAACAATCTGGGAGTTGTCCCTTTATTTGATTATCTGATAAATCCAAAGTAGCCAAGTTTGTAGCGGTGACGTTTCCACATAAGACTGAAAATAAATCTGAAAATTTATTTGCAGAGAGTAACAACTCGGAAGCTTGTAGCAAAAATAATGGAACTTTTCCCTCAAATCTATTTGAATTTAAATTTATATATGGTCTGAAAGGAAGTTTCAATTTCATATTAGGAATTGAACCAATGAGATGATTGCAAGACATATTTAAAGTGTACAGAATTCGCAACTTGGTCCAAAACGAATCTGGTACGACATCATTCAGCCCATTATCAGATATATCTAGTTGGATTAAGGAATTTTGAGTCTGGATCCAACGAGGAAAACTCGGTCCTACCTTGCAAGATGCAAGATGCAAGTAATTTAATTGAAAAGGAGGAACCCAACTAGAGCCAAATTTTAGAGACAACGAGTTACCTGACAAGTCTAAGTAATATAGTTTGGAAAAATTAGAAAGATGAGCTTCAGTGACATCACCCTCTAAAGAATTCCCTTCCAACGATAAAATCTCCAACTCAGATAGCAGTCTGATGCTCTTGGATATCTTGCCAGTAATTTGGTTATAAGATAAGTTCAATTCCCGAAATATGTGTCTACTGCACCGTGAAGAATTTTGAGTGAAGCTCGGAAATTTACCATTTAACCTGTTATTTGAGAGGTCTAATATTTGTAATCTGCACATGCTCCCAAAGAAAGACGGAACCTTGCCTTGGAGTTTGTTATTGGAGAGATAAAGACATTCAAGAGAGTTCATCGCTTTCCCAAATTCATCTGGAATTGGACCTTCTAACAGGTTACCATAAAGGTCAATGAAATGCAGATTGGTGGGGAAGTTAAACAGCCAGTAAAACACTGGAGATGATTTTAGCAAGTTATTGGAGAGATCAAGGAAGATAAGTGAGGAGAAAGAATTCATTGTAGAAGTAGATGAAAGAAGGAAATTTCCATCCATAAGACTGCAATTTTCAAGATAAAGCTCTTGTAGTTTGGAGCTGATATTAAAATTAGTTTGAAACATTGATGATGCAAGATTATTGTAAGAGAGATCCAGGACCTTAAGAGATGGAAAATTTGGGCACAGAGAAGGTGACAAGGTTATATTATTGTGAGAAAGATAAAGTTCTTGTAGATGAAGGCTAAAGTTAAACAAGAATTGAAGTATTGATGGTGACAACATATTAAAAGACAGATCTAGTATGATAAGAGAGGTGGAATTATTTGAAGAGTGAGAATGGAACAAAGATTGAATATCACTATCCAAAAGATTACAATCAACTAGTGTTACTTCTGTTAAGTTTGGAATGATTTTACGGATAGTTTGTAGCCATTGGTGAGAGGATTTAAGACTATGCAATGCACTCAGTTCAAGAACGGTTAAGGAATGAAGAGTAGACAACCATTTTGCATCTTTAGCTTGTACATCAAAATTGCCAACTAGTCGGAGAGTATGCAATAATGGAAGATTCCCTATGCGAAAAGGGATTGCTCCAGAAAGAGATTTTGAAATATAAATTGGCTTTTTCCATTCATATAAAGGAATATTACTTCCTAGACTCAGATGTTGTAGCTTTCTGAGGTTTCCAATTTGAGATGGGATTTTTCCGGAAAGAAAGAATAGTCCAAGATCGAGATATTGTAAGTGTTTCAGATTCCCTATCTCAATGGGAATTTTTCCCCAAAGAAAATTTTTCCCAAGATCTAGATAGCGTAGTTGTAAGAGTTTTCCAAGTGTTGAAGGAATCCTCCCCGCAAAATCAGAACGAGAGAGATCAAGATATCTTAAGTTGGTGATGGAGCCCATTAACTCTGAGATGTAACTCAGTGCAAAATAATTACCGCTGAGATCAAGATGTTGAATAAATGGCAAGTGAATGAATGAAGTGACATTGATTGCACCTCTCAAATACGGTCTATAGTGGTAGTTTCCATTAAGATCAAGCAGTTGCACATGACCATGGTTGCATTGAATGCGTTTCCATTTGCAGCAGTCTGTATTATTGGTCCAAGTGGAGAGCATACCAAAGTTATCTATGAGGCCTTCTTTGAAACTGAGGAGTGCTTGCCTCTCCCTCTCTATGCACTTTGCTTCACCACTTTCACTTGAGTTCTTCGTTTTCACACTAATTCCTGAGGCAAGCAAAGAAAGTAGCAGAAGAACATAAAACGATTTGAGAAAATAAACACTCATGATGCTTTTCTGATATCAAATAATATTAACCGAGAGAAGAATAAACAAAAGTAGTATATTGCTAGAAAATGCTCCATGGCTTCATTTATATTCTCAAAAGTTGATTTCAAAAAATAAAAAATAATAATAAATAAATATAAGTCACATATTTTATAAATAATTGTTATTTTAGCATACAATGTAGACTGCTTCCAACTTAGATAATTTGATTATTTTAAATTAAAACTATATCTACGCATTAATAAAATAAGTGTTTATTTTTGTGTAGAAAAATTTGCATTAAAAAATATTTCTCAGTAGTATTGATATACAACAAACAATCCAAAATTGTCATAAGTTTATTTCAAATAGTTCACATTTTTTTAAATATAAATTTATAAATTAAGGAATGTAGATTCAGAGATGGCGATTAAACAGACCAAATAAAGAGAAAAGATAACAAAATACTAGTTTGAAATTGTGTGCACATGAAGAAGCATAAAATATTAAGATTTTTAATATATGATTTTTAAGAATGAGACTGAAGTTCTCTAAATTTTAAAATAAAAATTAGTAATAATATATAATTTAGTATTTTATTATCGGAAACGACTTAATATATTTCACTTTAAAAAAAAAAACTTAAAATAAAATATTAAAATTATATGATCATAAAGGTTAGAATTTTATATAGTAATAAGAATGAGAGTCTCAATCTATAACATATACGAGTAAATATGATCATTTAATATGTTCCGAACATCCATTAAATAATAACAATTCTGTTTTATATATATATATATATATATATATATATATATATATATATATATATATATATATATATATATATATATATATATATATATATATATATATATATATATATATATGAGGTTTGTTAACACGCGTATGCTTGTTTTTTCAGTTGATACGTTTTAACAATGTATAACGAATTATAGTACACAAAAATACCCTCATTTATCATGAATTCTAAGTTTTAAGGTCAAGGATATCATTTTCAAAACTAAAAAAAAAAAAAAAAGAAACCCCCAAATCATTACTCACCTCCCTCATTCCTCTCAACCCTTCCTCTTTCTCTGTCACTCCAACATTTTCTCTGTCGCTCCAACATTTTCTCTGTCATCCCTACTGTTGCCCCAATTGAACAAAAAAATTAAAAACCCTTGCCTATGAACATAAGGAAATTAAAGAAATAGGTATAGAAGAGCTCCTTAGGAGTACAATTCTTTCAATTCTAGGTTGTAATCTTACATCATGTATACCATAGAGAAAGAAAAAAAAACTGTGTAAAGGGAAAAGGACAATAGAGGGAAATATCTTGTTCTTTAAAAATATAATAATGTGGTGTAGATGTGTAAATGATGTATGAAAATTTAATTGATTTATGAATGTTTTATTTACATGATTTAATTTGAAAATGAAATTTAATAATAATAAGAAGGAAAAATATATAACACATCCTCTCTAAATGAACGTACAGAGCAAGAACAATGGATTAGGACTAGGCAAGAGTTTTTGATTTTTTTTTCAATTGGGGCAATTGATTTTTCTTTTCAATTGGGGCAACATTAGGGATGATAGAGAAAATGTTGAAGTAACATCGATGAAAGAGAAAGGTTGAGAGGAATGAGGGAGGTGAGTAAGGGTTTGGGGGTTTCTTTTTTTTTTTTTTAGTTTTGAGAATGAAAATTATTTAAATATTCTTGACCTTAAAACTTAGAATCCATGATAAATGAGAGTATTTTTGTATGCTATAATTCGGCACACATTGTTAAAACGCACCAACTGAAAAACAGGCGTTTGTGGATCCATTAAATTGTCTTTTACTTTGCTATTACGAGGATCAACCTTAATTTCTTGAGGTTACTTGAATTTAGATTTAACTTGTTTTCTTAGTTTTCTTTTCCTAGATTTAACTTTTGCTAATTTAGATCAACTGTTTAATTTCTTAGTTCTCTTTTTCTACTATTTTCTTTTTTAATTTATATGATATTTTGATTTCTGTGAGAATTCCAGACTCTCAGAATTATGTAAAAAATAATAATTTATTTATTTATTTATTGGTGAATGTGAAAACCAATTTATTTAAGACAACTATGAATTAAATTAAACTAGTTTTAATTTAATTTTAAGAGTATATGTATTAATGTATTCATAAGTCTATTACGTTGATGGACAACAACTAATATATAAAAGAAAAAAGAGCACAGCATGTATTGATCAAATGATCCGACATGGATCTTGTTGTTTTCTGGTTTTTCTAACTTACTTTGGAAGGTAGAAAACTAGGCACATGAATGAAAACTACACTAAATTCACATTAGGTGTATATTATTTCATAGTCTAAGTGGAATTAGAACTACTATAAGAAAATAGCTATATATATATATATATATATATATATATATATATAGCAACTACGTTTAGAGACAAAAAAATAATAATTAGAATTTACATTGACTAAATTAAATTTTATTTTATCAATTAAAATTATTGTTATATAAAATAATTTTTATTATTAATAACTTATTATAATTGATTTGTAAATTAAAATATAAAATAACATTTGTTATTGAAGTTTTCACTATTCATTAAAGTTAGTGTTTAATTTAAAAAAAAAGATGAATTTAAAATCAATAATAATAGATAGTTAATACTAGACATCAATTTAGAGTTAAACTAAAATGCTTACAAAATAAATAAACTTAATTATAGATTTTTTTAAAATTAATTAATTTTTTAATTAAAAGATTATCAACAAAATAAATAAAAACTACTTATAACAAAATTATAAAAAATATTTATATTTAATTTTAGAATTCTAATAATAAGAATAATAATATTTTTATTATTTTATTATTATAAAAAAATAGCACACATGCACTAGTAAAAAATTAGTATTTTTTTTTAAATTGTGGAATTTGTAAAATTTATGAATGGTACATCCTGAACACTTAAATTGAAAAAAAAAAGCCACAATTTTTATTTATTTTATTAGGGGTTTAATTAGTGTTTCATAAATTACGGAGGTGCATAAAGAAAATATGGGACAATAGAAAACAATAGGCATTGTTCTTTGAGAATAATTTATGGGTTAGAAAAGTTAAGCATGCTAGACACTTAACAGAAATGGAAATGGTCCAAAGACCTTTTGATTGTCCTATTTGAATTGATTTTATGGGTTAGAAAATGACTTATGTTAGACATCGGAAAAGAAGAAAATGAAACTGGTCCATATATAGAGACATTAAACTATTGATTATTGTGTTTGAATCCATTTAACGAGTTAGAAAAAATAAGTAGATGAAGACACTTTAAGCTATTGATTGTCCTATTTGAATACATTTTATGAGTTAGAAAATTAAGCATGTTAGAAAACAAAAGAAGAAAATGAAAGTGGTCCAATTAGATTACGGTATTCATAGTTATAATCAAATCCATTTTATAAGTTAGAAAACTATGAATATAATTTCAGTCAAAACAATATTTTCCAAATTTTTGCAGAGCAGGAATATTGCAAAGAGGTGGAGAAATATTACAATTACAAGTATTAAAGTCCCAATCGAAAATCTAGCTTTCGTGATGGAAGACTAAGGTCTGATGTTATACGCAAAGTCTCATGTCAATAGAAGAATTTTCCATTAATATTCACTATTGAATGAAATAAAAAATTACTAAGATTCTCTACATTTTGCAATATAAAATATAATCTTTTAAATTAAATTTGAGGATTTAGGAATTGAAAACGTTAAATGAAAATTGAAAAAACAAAATCAGATATTAAAAGCAAAATTAAGAAATAAAAAACATGTCGATTTACAATTTCAAAAAATAAAATAATCTGAAAATCAGTTTTTTATATATTCAATTCTGATTTCAACTATTAATCGATTCAATCAATTGGTTTTGATTACACCAATTATAGAGATTAGATTTCAATATCTTTCAATCCAATTTATATTTAGTTATTAAATCAAGATTCGATTGATTTCTATATTTTAAATTCTAATTTCTCAAATACAAATTGATATCACAACTAGCAAAATCGAAAATAGAAAAGATAATAACAAACTCGAAACAATGAAGATTCGAAAAAAAAAAAACTTACTTCATATAATTGGATTTTGATTCATACTCAGATATTTACTTTTCTATTATTCAGTATCAAAAACACATCATACCAAAGAAGATGAAAAGACAAAAACCAAATAAAAGGAGAAGAAAAAACTAAAATTCTCTAGAATTTGGCCAATAATGTTATTTTATCTTGTTTTCAACACAATTAGACCTTATATAGGTTTTGAAAATTGATATGTATTCAAATTTGATTTATATTCTCTAAATTGATGGTTTGGTATTATGTGAATGGAAATTGATTGATTAAGTGCATCTATGTTTTATTCGATAATTTGATCTTTGAGTTGTGAAATTGAGTTTAAAATGGTGGAGTGGTATCCTTAATCTCTAATTAGTACTGTCAAAACGGATGTACTTTCTCTTTAACCTACATAAATTTTCTAATAAGTATTTTTTATTGGGTTATTCATTTTACAAAATATTGAAAGGAAGTGGAATTACTTTTGTATGTAATAATTAGGCAACATGAAAAATCCAAAAATCTACACTTAGTAACTAAATTTTTATGTAGAAACAAATTTGAATCGCTAAGAAGCTATTAAAAATTTTGTTGAAGATATTTTTTGATATCTTTTTGTGAATGAAATCTTATGTTTGATTGATTATAAATTTAATTTAAGACCATTTTCCTTTTATTTATATTTGAAATAGAAAAATTTGTTATTTCTTTTAATTGAATAAAAAACTTTTAATTGAGTTAATGAGTCAACCCGTTCAATCCACCAACCCGGGTTGGGTCAGGCTGAATTCAAAATTTTTTCAACTGGCTAATAAGTCAAACAGGATGGTTTGACTCACTAAATGACCAACTCGTGGTGAACTGAGCCAGGTTGGGTCATATGTCCCGTTTTGACAACATTATCTCTAATGTGTCATTTTGATCAAATTGGTTGTGTTTATGAATATAAAGAGTAGTAAAACTCTCATTAAGGCTAAGTTGTACAAATTGTGTTATAACATTTTTGTGTCTGGTTTATGCAGATTCGTTGGGCAAGTCAAACTCTCGTTGAGTGAGTGTCAAATTCGTGTTTGGATAAGAGTCATAGGAGATTTGCTTATTGGGCGAGCTAACTCTCATTAAGTGAAAATCAAATTCAACTTTGGCGGAGTGTTAGAGGAGGATTGGTCACTGGGAAAGTTTGCTCTCATATGGGCACTTTTATCTACATTTTGTTCTAATCCTCTACTGGCTCGACGAATTATTTAGTCGTTAAGCAAGTACTTTTTCAAAAGTAGCTTTCTAAGTGAGTGATTGAGTTTGCTCAACGAGTATATTAATTTTTATATTGAAGTGTGGTTTGAAGTAAAGAGAATCAAGTGAGAAAATATTATTCAATGGTGATAGCTATATGAGAATGAAAGTATGCTAATAAGATGTATTCTAAGAAGAAATGTCATATTAGTTAATATAGTATTATGTATTGAATAAGAATGATATCATAAAATCATCCCAACTCTATTTATCCTTTATTACTTCTTCCAAAGATTACAACAAGTAATTCACTATGTGAGTGAATAATTTATACACATTATAAATATTCTCTCATTGAAACATCTTAAACATCTCATATTCATTGTATGAGAATATTCTTTCTTTTGTAATTCAAAAACATTCTATATTTTTTTATAATAGTAGATGTTGAAATTTTTTAAAATTAATCAAGAATAAGAGTTAAGGAAATAATTTCATTGCCTCTTGCATCATAGTGACCATGTTTGGTTTCATTTACATGAAAAAAAATGAACTCCTTTAGCACCTAACCATTACCAACAATTTTCGTTGAAATAAATGGAACATTGACAAAATTACAGACTTGTTTATCAACTTATTAAAAAAAAGATTTTCATTTTGTATTTTCAAATAGGGTAGTTTTCTCCTATAAAAACAGAGGTTTGTGAATTAAAATATTTTCAACAAATACTTGGGAATATCAAAGTATTTTTAAAATCTCTTATAAAATCTTTCAAAAAATTGATCAAGAGCTTACTATATTAAATTATATTTGATTATATTGTTTATAATTGGTTCTAGAAGCTTGTTCTGAACAATCTAATCAATTATTTTTAGCCACAATCAATTATATGTGAAACTTTAATCTGAATCAAGCTCCAGCTAATCAATTAGCATTTAAGATAAACAATTACCTCAATTATAGTAATTAATTAGGGGATCAATTATTTATACATTTTTTAAACAAGTTTTTGAAAAAAGATTAAATTTTACTCAAAGACAACTAAATTCGATATATAAATTGTTGCAAAGTGGGTTTAATACATGATTAGCACTTATTCACTCAAGAAACTAATTAAAAGTTACAACCATAAAAGAAAATATGATACATGATCAAAACTAAAAGATATTATTAAGGAGTCATCTACTCTTCAAAGGCCTTGATGAACAAAAGACTCAAACCCTCAAATCCATTAATTTCTGTTTGTTGTTGGAGAATGATGTAATCTTATAAACTCTCATGCATTTGAATTGATTCTTAATTTCATATGCTTTTTCATTAATTGTTAGAGTAATTCATCTGTTTTTATTCTTGCTTATACAATAGCGTGATTTATGAATTGCATGAGTGTTGGGAGGTTCCTTTTAGTTCAGGTTATTGTTGAATTACTCCTAAGGTTATATTGCTCAAGGATGAGGGTATGAGTCTTACACGTCTTAACCACTTGATCTTCATATCTTTTTGCCAAGAATGCTAGGAATTGTATGAACTGGTAATTAGGGACTGACTTATTTACCGAGGGATCGAGTTTAAGTGATTTAGTGAGGGACGTTAACATTAATGCATAAAGAAGAATTCTATCCATCTCATATAAATCAACCTCCGTTCATTTATGTGCTCCTTTGCCATTGATCAATTGCACTTTAATTTTATTTATTATTTTTGATCCCAAATCCATGATCTCTTTTATTTTAATTCTTAATCAATCTTGTTTTCACACAAGTGTTCAGCACTGAGAGTCCTCTGGGATACAATACTTGGTCTTACCATTTTATATTACTTGTATGACTTGATAGACTTGCTGATTTGTCCCAACATCTTTTTTTCACACAACTGTTCACTGCCTAAAGAAGTGGGTTGTTACCTTATGTGTGTTTTGAAAAACCTTTTTGAAAATCTTTACCTTGAGTTAAGTTGAGAACATTTGATGAGGTAGTGATAAAGGTTCAAGTTTGGGGTTGCCAGGTAACAACCCACTTCTTTAGGCAGTGAACAATTGTGAGAAAACAAGTTGTTGGGACAAATCGGCAAGTGTACCGAGTCGCACAAGTAATATAAAATTGTAAGACCAAGTATCGTATCCTAGAGGACTCTCGGCGTTGAACCGTTGTGTGTAAACAAGATTAATTAAGACTTAACATAAAAGAGATCATGGGTTTGGAGTGTAAAAATAATAAATAAAATAAAAATACAATTGATCAATCGACAAGGAGCACAAAGATGAACGAAGGTTGATTTATATGAGATGGATATGTTGTTGGGGTTAGATTTCACCAAGTTCCCTCTCATGTATATAAAAATTCTTTTTTATGCATTAATGCCAACATCCCTCACTAAATTACTTAAACCCGATCTCTCGGTAAATAAGTCCGTCCCTAATTACCAGTTCATACAATTAATAGCATTCTTGGTAAAAAGATGTGAAGAACAAGAGGCTAAGACGACCAAGACTCATACCCTCATCCTTCAACAATATAACCCATAAGAGTAATTCAACAAGAATCTAAAATGAAAGGAACCTCCCGACACTCATGCAACTCATAAATAATGCTATTATATAAGCAAGAATAAAAACAAATGAATTGCTCTAACAATTAATGAAAAAGCGTATGGAATTAAGAATCAATTTAAATACATGAGAGTTTACAAGGTTATACATCATTCCCCAACAACAAATAGAAATTAATTTCCCATAGACATGGGGGAACTCTATGAACAATGGAAGAAAGAATGAGAAAGAAAGCCTAAGAATTTGCTAAAGAGTGTATTTTATGTTCTTCTCTTCCAAGGAAGCAAAACCTAGAGCCCCAGGGTCCTTTAAATAGTGTCAGACACGTGGCAAAACAGGGTTCGGTCCAAAAGAATCAAAATAGAGCAGAAACAGGGCCTAGGCCCGGTCTACTAAAATCGTCGCCCAAGCGTCCAAGGAGGTCGCCCAAGCGAGAAGACAGCCTCCTGTATAGCCCGGGCCATCAACTGGTCGCCCAAGCTACGAGGGCTCATCGCCCAAGCGACTAGAAGTCTCGCTCGGGTGAGAAACGTCGGTTTCTGGTGCTGAAAACTGCATTCTGGGTGAATGGTTGACTTTTTTGGTTAACTAGTTGACTTTTTTGGTTGAGAGGTTGACTTTTCTGCATTCAGTTTTAACTTTTCAGCACTGCAACTGTTTGGTACTTTAACTCTTTCAATCATTCCAGTAGCCTACAAAATCAAGGAAATTAGTCAAAAAGGTGTTTTTAGTATCGAAAGGGAATTAGTCAAAAGGGTACTTTAACTCTTCCTTCAACTCTCTTATTCACACATTTTATTGAAAAAGTGTGAGTCCAAGCAAGTTTCTAAGTGAAAATGGGTGTTTTTAGTATCAAAGTTACATCACAAATAACGGTGTTTTAAATTGTTATCACAACCCCAAACTTAGAACTTTGCTTGTCCTCAAGCAAACAAAATATAACTCAGCTTTTCTGAACAGTTATTACAATGACTCAAGATGTGTAGATGCCTTAATTCAATCAAAGTCAATTTGATGCTCAAATGCTTCCAATAGGTACTATCCTTAAGAATGATTAATCAACTAAGCAAAGATGCAATCAGAAATTTAGAGAACTATTCCTCACCAAGGAAAGTGTTTCACTCAAGCACTCAAAAGCATATCACTCAAGCACTCAAAAGTGTCTCACTAAGCTCACAAGTGTATTGTGTGGTGTTTCACTCTGTTATCACAATGGCACACAAATTAATTTTCCTTTCATTTAACCACAATCAAACATACTTACAAGTAAGTTATAATCAGAAGGGTTTTTCATGGTGATAAGCTATCGTTGAAGCTATCAAATTAATACTACTTTTCAAGGCAACTTCAGTATTGCCTAGTAGTATTCAAGAAAGTAGATAGGGCTAAAGTAACCCTAAGTCGTCTCCCAACGAACACGGAATTGCTTTCGAATATCTGACTCTTATGAATGCTATGCAATGCTTATGAGTAAAAGTGAGAATGTTTAAAGAATGTTGTAGAACAAAGAGAAACTTAAAAACAATTATGAAGAAACAGACTATTCCACTGCTTTTCCAAAATAGATTCATCATTGGTTATTCACAGATCATTGTTCAATTGATTATTGCTTAAGTTTCAAATTAATTAAAGTACATTCTTAATTAATTTGATGGCGATCATGCAGTTAATCAAAGTACATTCTTAATCAAATGCAAAACCTTTTTAGATTATTCACAACAAATTCAATCAAAGTACATTCTCAATCAAGTTTATTGTGTTTAATCATATCCATTCTTAAATCTCCTAACCAAATTAAAAGATAATCAATCAAAGTAAATTCTCAATTGATTATAGTTGAAATTATTACTACCAACCAAAGTACATTCTCAATTGATAGTAAAAACCATTTAATCATATGAAAGTTCCTAAATTCAACCAAAGTAGATTCTCAATTAAACCTAGAAACCCTAAAACTCGTATAATTAATATGCATGTAGATTCAAACACATTATGATGCAAAAATCTTTACTTTTAATATGATAGAGAGATGAAAGACATAGAGAGAATAACTTAAATCAATAATTAAAATAAACAATTGCATTAATTCACTTAACCTCAAAATCCATAATGAAATTACAGCAGAATAACCCTAGGAGCTTAACTCTCCATGAAGGAGTGAAACACATAATGAAAGAAAAGTGAGAGGAGTGGTGAATGAATGAATGAAGATGTCTTTTCTGTCTCCCCTGGGTCTCTTTATATAGGCTTGATTGGGCTTGAACTTTAAATATTCAGTTGATAGAATCTTTTATCTTATATCTTCCAAATAACTAAAAGATTTAGATAATTATAACATTATTTGGTAGATATTTTCTGTTGATATTCCCAAACTAAATTATATCAACAACTGAATTTTATCTTTTAGTTTTTCTAACTTTCCAAAATTACACAAATGCCCTGAAATTTCTTTTATCTGCGCTTTAGCCCCTTTAGAATTCTTTAAAATTGCATAAGAGTACCTGCTTTACCAGCTTTGACCAGAGAAGTCTTGTTGACCAGTTTTGACTGAGAAAGAAACGCAACCAATGGAAGGCCACCACGTGTCCTCCCCTTCCCACCCAAAATTAGGGTTTCAGATTGGGGGTAAAGGGATTTGGGGGCTCCATTCTATCTTTGCCTGCGCCGGGAAAACGGAAGAGGCGTTTCGAACTTGGTGTGCGATTTGGGTTCTGGTTTGCTTGCAGGTCTGGCTTTGATGCAGGTGATGGTGGCGTATGGAGATTGCGCTGTTGGCGACGGCGAGACTGTTGGGTGGTGGTCACCGGCGGCGTGGGGGTGGATCGCGTTAACGGGTGGCGCAATGTTGTTTTGTGGTTTGGAAGAGCGAGGGAGATCATGCGAATCGCAGGTCTGTGGCGGCGATTTCGTGGTGGCTTCACGTTTCTGCTGCAGGTCCGATTGCGCGAGGAAGACGAAGTCTGAATCGCTGGCAGCGGCGTTGATGGTTGTACGCGAGGAGCTTCGCGTGATGAAGATGAACTTGGTTGCTTCGGTGCGACGCGAGGCTTGCAGATAATGGGCGAAGAAGATGAGGCCGCGACTTTGGGTGTTGATGGAGAAACTGTGGTGTTCATGGTATCCGTCGACGAGGATGGTACGTGGAGATGGTGATTGGCCGTGGAAGAAGACGAAGTGGCCGGCGGCTAGGGTTTAGATTTGGGAATTAGGGTTTCTGTTGGAGATGGTGATGACGTGGCAAGAGGGCTAGGTGGCATGTTCTGAGTGGTCTATTTGGTGTGCAGTAGGATCAGTGACGTGGCATCATCTGGGTGGTTGAATCTATTAGTGGTGGATTGCCACGTGGCAAAATCTGATGATATCTGGCTTAATTATTGGTAGGTGGGGTGTGTATAGGAAATTAGGGGTTAAGGAGAGAAAAGGGTTAGTGTTTGGGCTTGGTTGTTGGCCTGTTTCAGAAATAGGAGTGTATGTAGGGATTTTAGGAGGTGCAAGGGTAAAGGTTGCCTGTTTGGCCCAGCTGTACATTATTTTCCAAATAAAATCTGATTTTGGCACTCAAATTGTAATTTGGACCAATAAAACTCTAATTTCAACTGCACAAATAAATATTAGAACATCCAAGAATAATTTATGCAATTAAAATCACTTTTTAAGCTCTTTTTATTTTCAAACACGCTAAATCCAATAATCACAAATTCTCTTCAAATCAATCATTTAAGTACAAATATTCCATCAAAAATTTGAATTTTAAAGCCTAAATGTGGGCATAAATATGCACTCATCACATGGCTTGTAACTTGGCTGGGATAAGAAGGAAATTGGTTTTTCTGATCAGCAAAGTTCCTTCAGTTAAGAGAGACATTTATGAATTTATCATTCAAGAACAACTCTCTTTCTTTTTCCTAGCTTTCTCTTGCAGTGAGCTTTTTCTTTTCTTGTGAATTTTCTTTTCTCACTTTTTCTTTTCTTTTGCCTTTGCTTTTCACTTGCGTTTTCTTTTGATTCCTCACTACCTAGAGAAGTGGGTTGTTACCTGACAACCCCAAACTTGAACCTTTATCAAAACCTCATCAAATGTTCTAAACTTAACTCAAGGTAAAGATTTTTTTCAGAAAGGTTTTTCAAAACATGCATATGGTTCAAGGTTCAAAGGTTAGAACAAATTGTTCTCTTTTTAGTGGGCAAAAATTATGTGAAGGCTAAAAGATTAAGGGATAACAAAAAATGACCTTGATCATATAGAACCTGCAAGCAAGTAGTTCAATTACAGAAAATTTGAGCAAAATCATTCGTGCTTCCAAAGTAATAACGATTGTTTAAAAAAAACTCTGAAGCGCAAAACTCACACAAGTAAACTCACAAGTCCTAGAATTCAAAAAAACATCCTGCTTAGTATCTCAAACAAATTTCATCTCAAGCACCTGCACAATTTGTAAGTCATCTCTTATATCAAATCATGCAAGATCTCAACATCAATCAAACACTATAATCTCATAAAGCTATACTCTTCACAAAAAACAACATAATTGAATCAAAGCAGTTCCATCCATCCAAGCAGAGCACAATAAAAACAAAAATAAAATAAAACAAAAACAAAAAGTGAAAATTAAAAAGTAAAAGTTCAGAGAACTGGGTTGCCTCCCAGCAAGCGCTTCTTTAACGTCTCTAGGTTGACCCAGTCTCCATCATCATAACATCCATCAGTAGATGTTGTTAGTAACATCCATCACTAGATGTCTAATCACATAGCATCCATCAGTATATGCTAATTTTTCTTATCTTCATTGGTATTCCTCAGTAGACACCAATCTTTCTCATCTTCATTGGCATCCATCATTAGATGCCTAATCACTTAACATCCATCAGTAGATGTCTAGTCACATTCCTTTTCCATAACATCATTCATCAGTAGATGTTGTAGAAGCATCCATCAGTAGATGTTGTCATTACTGCCATCAGAAGCAGCATATAACCTAAAAAAGAACTCAAACACACAAACAAATTAAAATCCAAGTCACACAAATAATAAATAAAATAAAATAAATTAAATAAGATAAAATAAAACAAAATAAAAAAAATTCAGGAACTGGGTTCAAAATATTTTTTTCTTTTTGTTGAATTTTTTTAGGAATTTAATATAACCAGGAACCTGTTGCAGTGTCCTAATAATAGGAACTTTAATCTCCAATTTCTTGAAGATTTCCATGAAACGCTCAAACTGTTTCTCCTTTTTCTTCCTATGATCCTTTTTTGGGTGAGGAAGGGGTTTTTCATGTGATTCTTTCTTTCTGCTTTCATCCTTCCCTTCTCTCTTTTTCTCCTTGGGACACTCCTTCGGGCACAAAGGACTTTTCTCAATTTTTTTCTTTTCTCTCTCAACCCCTTCTTTTTCTTCCTCTACATCCTTTTAATTTTCACTCAAACATTCTTTTTCTTCTATCTCTATTTTTCTCTCATCCTCTTTCTTTTCTTCCCTCTCTTTTTCCTTTTCTTTGCCCTCACTTTCTTCCTTTTCTTTCTCTACTTCATCTTTTTCTTTTTCACTCAACCTTTCTTTTTCTTTTCTCTCATATTCTTCCTTTTCTACCTCTTTCTCTTTCTTACTCAAACTTTCTTCTTCTTCTGTCTCTATTTCTATCTCATCAAAATCCTTGCCACTTTTAGTGATAGTGGCTTGGCTTTCCTTTTAGGGATATCATTCATACTGGCCCCAAGATCATCCAGTTTCTGAATTATGAATCTGCACTGCACTTCCATCCTTTTGGATGCTGCTTGAGTGCTTTCTTTAATTGAGAGAGATTCATGCATGAACCACTAGAGGGTCTCCTCAAGCTTTGTAGCATTGTTTGCTTGTGGTGATCTAGTGAATAGTCCACCAACTTGCTCATATTGAATTTGATTTGTGCTTGAGTGATAATGGCTTGGCTTTTCCTTCTAGGGATATCATTCATATTGGCCCCAAGATCATCCAGTTTCTGAATTATGAATCTGCATTGCACTTCCATCCTTTTGGATGCTGCTTGAGTGCTTTCTTGAATTGAGAGAAATTCCTGCATGAACCACTAGAGGGTCTCATCAAGCTTTGTAACACTGTTTGCTTGTGGTGGTCTAGTGAATAGTCCACCAACTTGCTCATATTGAATTTGATTTGTGCTTGAGTGAGTTTCCCACCAATAGTTGAAATTACCTTTGTAGAACTGCATCCTAATTAGATCATATTGTGAGGCCTGTGAAATTTTCTCTAGAGAAGGTTCTCCTGATAATCTATCTCCTTTAGGCCTCCTTCATGTCCCTGCACAAAAATTCTAGAGAGATATTGTTAGAAAAAAAATAAGATTCAAAATAAAAAATTAGAGATTGAAAAATAAAAATCAAAAATAGGAAAAATAAAAATAAGAAAATAAAATAAAAATAAAGTAAAAATTACTGAAGTATCACACAAATAGAATAACTTAAATAGTGAGTCCCGACAACAGGGCCAAAAACTTGTTGGGACAAATTGACAAGTGTACCGAGTCGTACAAGTAATATAAAATGGTAAGACCAAGTATGGTATCCCAAAGGACTCTCGGCGTTGAACAATTGTGTGATAACAAGATTAATTAACACTTAAAATAAAAAAGATCACGAGTTTGGAGTTCAAAAAAAATAAATAAAATAAAAATGCAATTGATCAATGGCAAATGAGCACAAAGATGAACAGAAGTTGATTTATATGAGATGGATATGTTGCTGGGGTTAGATTTCACCAAGTTCCCTCTCATATATATAAGAATTCTTCTTTATACATTAATGTCAACATCCCTCACTAAATTACTTAAACCTGATCCCTCGGTAAATAAGCCTGTCCTAATTACTAGTTCATACAATTCCTAGCATTCCTTGTAAAAAGACATGAAGATCAAGAGGTTAAGACGACCAAGACTCGTACCCTTATCCTTGAGCAATATAACCCTTAGGAGTAATTCAACAAGAACCTGAAATGAAAGGAACCTCCCGGCACTCATGCAACTCATTAATCATGTTATTGTATAAGCAAGAATAAAAACAGATGAATTACTCTAACAATTAATGAAAAAACATATGGAATTAAGAATCAATTCAAATACATGAGAGTTTACAAGGTTACATCATTCCCCAACAAAAAACAGAAATTAGTTCCCAATAGACATGGGGGAACTTTATGAACAATGGAAGAAAGAATGAGAAAGAAAGCCTAAGAATTGGCTAAATAGTGTATTCTATATTCTTCTCTACCAGGGATGCAAAACCTAGAGCCCCAAGGTCCTTTAAATAGTGTTAAAGGCATGGCAAAACATGTTCCGGTCCAAAAGAATCAAAATAAAGCAAAAACAAGGCCTGGTCCACGAAATCGTCGCCCAGGCATCCAAGGAGGTCGCCCAAGCGAGAAGACAACCTCCTGTATAGCTCGGGCCATCAACTGGTTGCCCAAGCTACAAGAGCTCGTCTCCCAGGCGACTAGGATTCTTGCCCGGGCAAGAAACGTCGATTTCTAATGCAGAAAATTGCATTCTGGTTGATTTTTCTGCATTCTGGTGGTCTGGTTGAATTTTCTGGTTGACTGGTTGACTTTTCTGCATTCAGCTTTGACTTTTCAAACTGTTTGATAATTTAACTCTTCCTTCAAATAATTCCAGTAGCCTACAAAATCAAGAGAGTTAGTCAAAAAATCATTAAGTTCCACCTCAACTCTCTTATTCACACATTTTATTGAAAAAAGGGTGAGTCCAAGCAAGTTTCTAAATGAAAAAAAGTGTTTTTAGTATCAAAATTACATCACAAATAATGATGTTTTGAACCGTTATCAATAGGAAACCAACCTTAGAATCTAAATTAAGCTAAGAGTTAAGAAGGAAAGACACAATTCTCATGTAAAGACAAAAATATGCGTAATCACAAATTTAAGGGAAAACCTAGAAAAGAGGAACGAATCTTACCGGCTCAAATCAAGAAATTGATCGGTAGGAATTATTGCCCTCGACGCCAGGATCATCTAAACACTTCCTGATTGTCGAACAGATGGTCCAAGAGTGAGAAAGAGTAGAGGGAAGTGAGAGAAAGCAAAGATGATAGTTTTTTAGAGAGATAGAGGAAATTAAGATAATGAACCAAATTTTAGAAACTTATATTTATATTATAAGACTATTTTAATATAAAATATGTAACATCCCGATTTTTTGGGATGTCTCGATTATTAGGGAAAATTTGAAATTTTTAAAATCATAATACCATCGCGGAAATCCAGTTATAAAATACCGAAATTAGTAAAACAGAAACAAAATAAAATAAACTCGATTACATTGTCTCTAACATTTATAGCACAAAAAATTTAACTAACATAAGTCTTTTTCCCCCTCTCGCGTCTCTATAATGCATTTGAAGCATCTGCAACAACTGCTCCCGTATAACCAAAAGTTTTACGATCATCACAAGACACATACACCCACAAACACAAACAAATATGGGTAAGCTACCATAACACAACCAATAACAATAAAAAAATGTACAAGATAAGTAAGCACAACTTAATAATAATACCATTCATCTACAATGTTACTCATACTCACATAATTGTTTCTATATTATGAACATAATCAACATCCTCGTTAACTGTAATGTGACTATACCCTCCACGTCATCATTTCCCATCACATCGTCATCATGAATCAACATTACACGTACCTCCATCAAAACTAACCTCATCATGAATCATTAATCATGAATCACGCCATGAGCCTCCACAATACCATAACTCCATAGTGAAAAGAATCAGTCACACTCATGTACCCTACCTCAAACTTGTGGCCTCCCCACAAGTCCCCTGTAGCCCCTCCTACAGGTCTGCTCAAGTAGTCCCGCCTACCTGGCTAAGGAACATGTTTCCTGCCACACAAGGACAAGGCAAACACCATCACCCCCACACAAGGAGGGCTCAATACCCGAGCACTCCCTTTTCGCACACAAGGCCAAAGGAAGTTGCTATCTCGATCGGTCAATAGTTTCAGGCTTTACTAGGTACAAAAAGTGGCCTTATCTTTCACTCTTGTGCTCATCAACTACATCCTCATGTACATCTCAACACTTACTCGTTCCAACGGATATATCTAAGTGCAACAAACGTTCTCACTCTCCACCTAATACTGATCATTCATCATTGTCTACCGTCTCATTCCAAAATATAATCTACTCAGACTAAACTCTTTAGAGTTTCACTCCAACAAAAATTACAAATAATTAAATAAATAATAAACAAATAAATAAACATCATTCTAAATAAATAAATAAATTTCATTCCATGCCAATCCATTCATTATTTCTCTATTTAGAAATAAATTAATTTCAAAAATTTAATTTTTTAATTGATTTGACTTTCACGTAATTTAGAATCTTATACTAAAGTTTATTATTTCCTTTACCTAACCGGCTGACTTTTATTTCTAACTGTTAATAAATTTCAAATTCCAAAATATTTAATTTTAATTAATTTGTTTCCTAATAAATTATCTTCCTTCTCACTCCAAATTAATTTCTCTTTTGCACTAATTAATTCGATTCCAATTACTTACTAAATAATAACTTTCACCTTATAATAATAATGATTAATATTATTACGGTTTTCTTGTCTCTCTTTACAATTTAATTTTATTAGATAGTAACAGATAACCACGAATTCTACTCTCTATATCTAACTAAACATTTTTATTGTTGCAGATTATTAACTTCATTTCTATTTAACTCTGGACCTGGGTTCTCACTGTATCAACCCAGATTCACTCTCGGTCCAAAGAAGAATTTTGCCGCTTCTGGATGGTCAACCTGCGTAGTCACGTAACACCCCGATAGCATTCACTTGCGATGCCACTTGCTCAACTCCGATGACCACTACGAAACAGTTGTCACTGTCATCGCAACCATCGCGAGACTCCAAAGGGTGAAAATCAGACACCCAAAACGCGAGGTCAGAAATAATCCCCAAATTGTGAGATCATAACGCAAGAATCATATAGGAAGAACCAAAAACCTAATTTGCAAGAACAAGTTGCAAATTTCCCAATTTCAAAAACAAGTTCAGAAATCCTAATTTTAAATCTCAAATTACAAGAAAAATTTGTAATAACAGAAACCCTAAATTACAACCATCAATCTACAAAGAAAACAGATAAATCAAAACCCCAGAACCCCAATTCAATTTCAGAAAACCCAATTTCGACAAACCCCAAAGTTGACATTTTGAATCGCCAAGTTGACATTTTCAAGCTTCTGGTGAGTAAGAGTGATAAAGTTGAACAGAGAGAGATGGGAAATTGAATAGAGAAAGAGAGATGGTGAAAGTGCTTTCCACCATTAACAGGTCTTCTGATTAAAAAAAATGAAAAGTCTGAAACCCCTAAATTAAAATAAATTCCAAACCCTAAATTTTATTATGGTAATTGCGATAATTAAAACCCTACGTATGATATACTTTCTGATACATAATTCACTCACATGAATTCTTAATATAAAAGAATTCTTAACCTCCCTGATACAAAAATTCAATCACATGAATCCTTAATATTAAAGAATTCAATTACGTGAAGAATTCATTTATAGGATTCAATTGTAGGAATCAATCACGCTTTTCAATTCCAATGGATATTAACATTATAATAATACATAATACACAATGCCATTAATTTATGATTTATCAACCAAAATAAGGATCATCCTACCACATCCAATCTATTCAATCATAATATTAAACATTCAATCAAAATAATTGAATTTAAATGCAAAGATAGCTTTTTCATAATCATCAAAGATATTCAAGAAAATATTCACATTCATCATACAATAAAGGAAAAGTAAGCTTCCCATACTTTAGCCAATTATAGAGCATCAATCAATAATAGGTCTTCACACTTCGACTATATCTTTTCAAAGAAAACATTTCTCTTCTTCAAAGAAAATTTCTGACTTACGATACTCTCAGTTCTCTTTCTATCCATTCTTAACATAATCTCTTTTTCCTTTCTTTTATAAACCTCCTTTTTATTTTTATTTTAAATAAATCATATTATAATTTAAAAAAACAACCTAGATAGTGCTCCCTATAATATCTCAAGTGGCTTTTAAAAAAATAACCTCCTACTCTCTTTTTTTCTAATTTTCAACTTATATTATGTAAAGTACTTTTCTTTATTTTCCACACCCTTATTTATAATTTTCACACCTCAATTACAAAATGAAAAAGACATTTTTGTCCTTAAGAAAATATAAAGAAAATAAACAAATGTTTCACATGAACCTCTCTCTAAGATCTGAACTCTCTTACATTTAATCCTAATTAAATATTTTGGCCAAAATATGAACTCAATGGATTATACATATATAGTGTGAAATTGATTTTGATATTTGTAATTTCGTTAGTATCCATCAGAACCAATTAAAACAATTTAAAATGTTTATAACATTAACAAAATGATGACATTGGTTGGTACTGAATAAAAAGATTTATACAAAATAAAAATAATTTCTTTTTTTCTTTAACACTGAAAATAACTACTTGTAATTCACCATATGTGAGAAGAGAAGAAAAATAAAGTCCAAATTCAGAAAGAGATTAAAATTAGTTTTGATTCATTATTATTCATAAATACATTGACAGTTGTCTTATTTAAAATTTGAAAGAAAAAATAGAAAAGAATCAAATATATTTTCATTATACATGTTTTGTCACTAGGTTTTACTTCTAATGATAGTATGACAAATAACATTATTAGTCAACTTTTTGTTCCATTACAAAGACCTATTACTTTATTAATGTTTCTGTAATACAATGTCTATTATTCCCCTTAACTTTCTTGGTACCTTGTGTCTACTGCAGCATCATCAATAAGCCGAGTAGACATCATGTTACAAACAATTATATGATAAACAAAATCAACTGGTAAAATTGATTTATTCCTTTTAACTAAAAGTCTTATAGTATGTCGATATTGTCTTCACTTCCTCATTTAAATCCACCTTTCTACTTCCAATTTAAATTTTTTTATGTCTTGCATTTTTATTTATTTTCCAAAAATTTTATTTCATATTCTACTAAAGCTTTACAACCAGATTTATTTAGATATGGCAAGTTTAGTTAAAAAAATAATAAAATTATTATTATTATAAAATTAGATATAAATAATTTTTATAATTTTGTTGTATATAGTTTTTATTTATTTTATAGAAAAATTTTAATTAAAAAATTGTTAAGTTTAAAGAAAAGGAAAATAAATAAAAAAATTTAAAAAAAAGGTCACGAAAAGAATAAAACTGAAAAAAATAATTATTTTAATCCACAGATGATCCAAAAATAGTTATTTAACACAATTTTAAAAAAGAAATTCTAACACTGAATTTAAAGTAAAAACTATGAATTAAAATCTAAAAATAACCCAAACAAATGTAAATGTCCTAGAAAAACTTGAACATTTTCAAACTTATCAATCCAATAAATAAGATTTGACCATTGCAGGAAAGATTTGCTAATCGTAGGAATTGAGGAAATTGAGGACAGAGAGCATCCTGAAAAGTAGCTCTAGGCGCTGAGCGGATCATGGAAGCAATGAGCGCAATTAATCAATTGAAGCTTACTTGCTTTGTGTACATATACAACTTCTTTCCAACTCTTTATTTTACTTTATGTTTATTGCTTCAAAGTATAGAGGAATCTATTATGTTAACTTTAGATTTCGAATGCTTTTGGAAAATATCTTCCTTTTCTGAATTAAGCTAATTCATACAAAAGCTGTAGCTTAAGAACAAATTGATGCTCTTTGTTACAAGTGTTATATTCTTAATGGAAGAATCAAATGGCATCAATTAAGGAATTTATTAATTTTTGTTAAATACTTGGATGACCAAGATTAAGAATTACCTTGGTTCATTATGATGGAACATGAGAAATTGTGTGTATAATAAGTACATGTATGACCAAGTTAACGCACATTAGTAAGACAAAACATAAATAGCATGTATGTTATCATAATAAAATTTGGAATTAGAGACCATAACATGCAACGACAATTATTGAAATTTTTATTTTAAAATTCCAATTTTGAATGTAAAATAACATCAACAATATATTTATATACAGTCATATGATAAGAACTTAGATGTAATGTCATTGGCATTGGGATATGAATGTATGAAAGAGTGATTAAAGATGAGATTCAATGGATTCTGAATTACAAATTTTTGAGATATCCCATATTCTTACATATACAAATTAGGATATCTCGAATTCCTAGCTTAAAATTAAATTTATATTATAGATTATACAACCACACAGTATCAAATCATTCCTTTATGAAACTTCAGCCTCCAAATCTCTCACTGCCAACAATCTGTAATGCTTTTATCTCGTAATGGAAGTCTTGAACCAAATCATTGTTAACTGCAAATTTTGTCCTAAATTTTATTTGACAAACGTTAGTAATGAAGGAAAAAAAGGGGAAACCTAATATTAATGATAAACTAAATTAAATGAATTGCTATAAACTTGTGCTGAGATTCTTATGATGACCAACATTATTAGTAATGATGGAAAAATAATTTGGAGACCAAATTTTAGTGGTAAGCTAAATGAAAAAATAAAAAAATATTTAAACTCGTTACATTACACAAAAAAGTAACATGTAAGCATTTTAAAATGGCCTAAGCATAATTCATCTGAAAAATGAAAACTTCTCATAACAGAGCACACTATCAATAATTCCTTTACACGAACAAAAACCAATTGTTTCTGAAAAAACGGAACTACAAATATTAAAGCCATGAATAGGAGCGTAGGATATAATCAATGTTTAATAAAATTGATGAAAGTCAATATGTAGCTGAGAGAGACATACAATTAATTAAAGTACGTTTAGTTCTATATTGTAAACAAGAATCAAATTTTAACACTTACATTCAAGCAAATCCTTGTCCATTTCTTTTTAGAAAGGTAAGCTCGATTTCAATATAAAACCTATTTACTGATTTAGTTATCTGAAGGCGAAATAAGTACTGTAAAATTCAAAGAAAGAAGTCATTAGAGTTAAGTACCAGCTAGTTTTTAAGCCACCTTTGCACTCTTTTAGTCCTTGATCTACCTTTGGCGCTTTGCTAACTTATCTTCAACCATTACTAATAGATAGTCTATTAGTCTGTTCAAGAACCTCAGATAACTCATTCTCCATGGTTGCCAAAGTAGTAATGGACCTAATAAGCTCCAAAAGTCTGTGAAGAATCCTATCCCCAAGCTCATGTATAATGCTTCATAGAAAACACAATATTCTCCATGGACTGCTGCTTTTTGAGGCTTTACTAATGTCTGATCTCCTCCACAACTCTTGTTAAGTTGTTCACCACAAAAATCAACATTTCCTTCAAAACAAGAGGCAACAAATGTATCCATGTGTCTTCCCAATGGGATTCTTCCAGAAAGAAAATTGTCTGACAAGTCTAATTTTTGGAGAAAATCCATTTGGGAAAGAGAAGGAATTCTCCCATACAATTGATTTCTTGACAAGTCAAGGGATTCAATTAAACTTAAATTTCCAATACCGGAAGGAATCTCTCCACTCATTGTTTGTTGAGAAATTCAAAGAAACTAACCCGAGCATGTATGTAATCTCTTTCGGAATTTCACCAATTAAATTATTACACGAGAGATCAATGCTCAAAAGAGTTAATTCCGGACGTCTGAAGTACTGTTCCATACCTTTCCACATCCATCTTATATGAAACGAATAATATCTATAACTGAAAAGATTATAAATTTCATAGTAAGTACTGTTGTACCAATACACCCTACTTTCAGTTTCAACTCTGTTGATGATCTTTTCAGACAATACAGTAAAATTGTTTAAGCAAGGTGGAATTTCTTCTGATAACTTATTCTTGGAAAGATCCAATAATTGAATACGCTTCAAATAACATAGATGAAGGGGAATCTTTCCAGAGAAGTTATTCCCTCGCATGATCAAGATTATCAATTGTTTCATGCTTTCTTCAACCCATGATGGCATTGGGCCCGACAACATATTCTCACTCGCATCCAACATAATTAAATTCTTACAATTCTTCAAAGAGGGAGGCAATTCACCCATTAAACTATTGTTTCTTAAAACCAAAGCTTCCAAGTTAACCAGGCTGCCCATAGAGATTGGATGTTTCCCTGACAATTCATTGCTACTTAAATCAAGAAACCATAATCGATTTGTCGATTTCCAACAATCTGGAAGTTGCCCCTTTATTTGATTATTTGATAAATCTAAAGTGGCCAAGTTTGTAGTTGTGACGTTTCCACAAGAGAAATCTGAAAATTTATTTGCAGAAAGTAACAACTCAGAAGCTTGTAGCAAAAATAATGGAACTTTTCCCTCAAATTCATTTGAACTTAAAATTATAGATGGTCTGAGGGGAAACTTTGATTGCATATTACGAATTGAACCAATGAGATAATATTGAGCCATTTTCAAAATGTATAAAATTTGCAACTTGTTCCGAAACCATGCTGGTACGAGATCGTTTAGCCCATTATAAGATATATCTAATTCGATTAAGGAATTTTGAGTTTGGATCCAACTAGGAAAACTCGGTCCTACCTTGCAAGATGCAAGAAACAAGAACGTTAATTGAAAAGGAGAACCCAACTAGAGCCAAATTTTACAGATAATGAGTTACGTGACAAGCCTAAGAAAGTTAATTTGGAAACATTAGAAAGATGAGATTCAGTTACATCACCGTTTAAAGAATTCCTCTCCAACGATAAAATTTCCAATTCAGATAGCAGACTGATGCTCTCGGGTATCCTACCAGTAATTTGGTTATAAGATAAGTTCAATTCCCGAAATATGTGTCTGCTGCACCATGAAGAATTTTGAGTGAAGCTTGGAATTCACCATTTAACTTGTTATATGAGAGGTCTAATACTTGTAATCTGCACATACGGAACCTTGCCTTGGAGTTTGTTATCATAGAGAAAAAGATATTCAATAGAGCTCATCACTTTCCCAAATTCATCTGGAATGAGACCTTCTAACAAGTTACCATTAACGTCAAGGAAATGCAGATTGGTGGTGAAGTTAAACAACCAGTAAAATATTGCAGATGATTTTAGCAAGTTATTGGAAAGATCAAGGAAGATAAGTGAGGAGAAAGAATTCATTGTAGAAGTAAATGAAAGAAGGAAATTTCCATCCATAAGACTGCAATTTTCAAGGTAAAGCTCTTGTAATTTGGAGCTGATATTGAAATTAGCTCGAAACATTGATGATGCAAGATTATTGTAAGAGAGATCGAGGACCTCAAGAGATGGCAAATTTGGACACAGAGAAGATCACAAGGTTATATTATTGTGAGAAAGATAAAGCTCTTGAAGATGAAGGCTAAAGTTAAACAAGAATTGAAGTATTGATGATGAAAATGTATTAGAAGAGAGATCTAGTATGGTAAGAGAGATGGAATTATTTAAAGAGTAAGAATGGAACAAAGATTGAATATCATTATCCAAAAGATTACAGTCAACTAGTCTCAACTCTGTTAAGTTTGGAATGATTTTACCAATAGTTTGTAGCCACTTGTGAGAGAGGATTTCAGACTGTGCAATGAACTCAGCTCAAGAATTTTAAAGGAATGAAGAGTAGACAGCCACTATGTTTCAACCAGCAACTTGAGGATTTTAGCAACAAACTCGATAGTACTGGGGTGTACTGAGATTTTCTTAATTCTTCCTCTCTGTTGGAAAGCAATTTGCTAGTCTTGTTCAAGTTTTTCTGTGTGGTTTGTCACAATTTCCCTATAAGCAAGGATATATAATCTCATAAAAATAATGAGCACAAATTTTGTTAACTCATATCGAGTTTGTTGCTCAAATCGGACACTGTTGAATTTGGTCGACTAATTTGTTTTGCAAATCCTCAAGTTGCTGGTTGAAACATAGAAAACAAGTTAGACATAACAGAAAAGAACAGGCACATCCTATCTTCTAAGCATAATAGGTTGTTTAATAAAACAAACCTTTTGTTGAGTTTCTATTGTGAGCCCCATCTGTTTTTGCAGACCTCGGTCAGCATGTTGGTTCTCTTTGCAGCACTACAGATCTGTCATTCTTTTTTAGACCTTCAAGATAAGGTGGGTACATAAAGAATCCAACATTGTTGTTTGTCTTTCTTTCATGGTCTTATCCACTTCATTGAAATCCTTGCTTTCTCCGTATTTGTGCGTGTCTTGTTATATTTTATCTCTAAATCCTCTAATTCCTCTTTGTTTACTGTAGGCCGTTGTTGATTTTAAAAAGAAAGTGACATCTCTGAGGTCCTTGTATATATCTCATATGGAGGCAGTACAAAATGTCGTGCGCTTGCATAAAGCGAACTCTGATGCTGCCTTTGAGGAACTTACTTCTGTTATATCCTCCAATGGTGATTCAATCGAAAAAGTATGTTTTACTTGTTTCAACTTTTAGCCAGTGGTGTGCTCTTTTTTCTAAGCTTTTCAATGTTAGTACTAATATAAAACTATAATTCACGATGAAATAGTTTCTTGCATCCGAGGCTACCGAAGCTGGTTCAATATTTGATGATCTTCAGGGTTCCCTTTCAACTCCGCAGGGTGAATTGGCAGTTTTTGCGAGCGAGTTACGAAATGTATGTGCTTCAAGTTTTCCTTCTGTTAGTTCTAAACTAAATCGTCACGTCTTATGCTTTTCTCTTTTCTGTCCTGTACAAAACCGTTATTATTTCTATTTTTCTGTGTTCAGACTGATGGCTATTTTATCTGTTATATTATTGTGTATTGTAAATCAAAGAAATTCAATCTCAGCCTTAAACAAATAAAGGATATCTCCGAGCGCTCTCAAGAATTTGTGGATAAGCTTTTTGAAAAATCAAAAAAGCTTGAAGACTACGCATCACAGGCTGACCAAGTGCAAATGAAGAGCATTGATGAGTTTAAAAAAGCTTACGAGGTTCTAACTTTGCACCAACAAGTATTATTTGAAAGATGATTCTGGTTGTTGACATCTGATGTGGACAGCTTATTCTATTCTGTGCAGGAGCAATCAAAATCGGATACAGAGAAACTTATTGCTAATATGACTAGTTTAGATTCTGATCACATTCGGCGACAAATGGATCTGGTCAATTTTTGATTGTTCATTTTATTTTGAGTGCTGGTTGTGGGGGAATGGTCGGAAAATTTTATGTTCCTGTCAGTTTAGTTTGTCGTTCA
Source organism: Vigna mungo (assembly GCA_036885675.1). Lineage (NCBI taxonomy): Eukaryota > Viridiplantae > Streptophyta > Magnoliopsida > Fabales > Fabaceae > Vigna > Vigna mungo. The sequence continues at coordinate 35,048,765 of CP144697.1, forward strand.
TATAGAAATCAAATGATGTTCGGTTTGCAGGTAGACTCAAAGCTTGTTGATCTTAGGGAAAGCGGAATGAAGAACAAGTCCTTCACATTTTGTCTTCAATGGTGATATTGTTACCCATGCTAAAAGGAAATGGCAGGCCTTTTGCGTGCAAGCAGAAAAAGATGCTAAAGACACTTCGGAAAATAATACTTTGCTTCCCTCTCCCTCTCTATGCATTTTGCTTCACCACTTTCACTTGAGTTCTTCAATTTCACACTAACTCCTGAGGCAAGCAAAGAAAGCAAGCAGCACATGAACATAAAACGATTTCAGAAAATAAGCAGTCATGTTTTTTTGGATATCAAATAATCTTAATAGAGAGAAGAATAAACAAGACTACTATATTTCGAAAATATATGAAATAAATATTTATTTATTTATTTATTGGTGAATGAGAAAACCAATTTATTTAAGAAACTAAGAATTAACTTAAACTATTTTTAATTTAATTTTGAAAGTATATATATTAATTTATTCATACGTCTATGCATATTACGTTGATGGACAACTAATAAATATATAAAACAAAAAGAGCACATCATGTATTGATCAACTGATTGGACATGGATGTTGTTGTTTTCTCGTTTTTCTAACTTACTTTGGAAGGTAGAAAAATAGGGACATGAACAATTCACATTTTGTGTATATTATTTCATAGTCTGAGTTGAGTGGAAGTAGAACGATGACACGTATAAGAAAATAGTTAAATATATAGGACAAAAAGATAATTAGTATTTATATTGAATAAATTGGATTTTATTTCATAAATTAAAAATTTTTATTATATAAAATAGTTTTTATTATTAATAAATTATTATAATTTGTTTGTAAATTAAAATATAAAATAATCTTTAACATTAATTATAGAAGTTTTACCTATTCATTAAAGTTATTGTTTAATTTAAAAGTAAATATTAATTTAAAATCAATTAATGATAGACATTGATTTATAGACTTAAATTCAAATGCTTACAAAATAAATAAAGTTAATTATGGTTATTTTTATTTGATTGTTTTTTAAAATTAGTTATTTTTTAATTAAAAAATGGGTTAAATATGTTTTTAGTCTCTATATTTGAAGTTGTTTTGGTTTTAGTCCCTCTTTCAAAGTAAAGTATATTTTAGTCCTCCAACTTAAGGAAACTATGGTTTTAGTTCTCCAAAACTAACACTGTTAAATATATGGTGAGTTGGCTAACGTCTCTGTCCACGTGGGTTTACAGTTTTGGTTTGTAACGTTTGCCACGCGTTCTTACATTTTAAATGCAAAGTTAATCCAACATTGGTAAAGTTTGTTTTATTGGGAATACCCTTTGGCATAGATTGAGATGGAGGCGACCCTTGGACAACTTTCAGTGTTGGTTTAATTTGGGGTTGCGCCTGGGTGCCCTCATCATCGCTGGTTAGCTGAGGGTCCCGCTTTCGAGAAGGAGGGAGATAGCTTGTCTTGCGGGGAGCCGGGAATGACATAACACTTGCGGAAAAAACACAAATTTAGCCAAGATAAGATCAACAAGAACATATGGGTGAATACTAAAATCGTACCGAATGCCACGTTAATAAAATCCTCGTGGCGGAGGCACTCAACCAACTGTCGGGCATGAAGACGGCGGGGAAGATCGTTAATGGTCTTCATAGCTTCAACTTCAGCCGGGGTCATCCTGTCAGCCGGCACAGGGCTTATTCGGGTCGGGTCCTCGGTCCAGTAATAAGGAAACAAGGGCTCGCCCGCCGCGTCACGAAATTTGCTACGACCACCCTCCTTTATTATTATTTTGAAGTACTTCATCTTGAAGTCATTGAAAGACTCTGAGTAAGGTTTGAAAAAACAACAGTTTGGATGGATGTCAGCAAAACCCAACCTCGCTTCGCGAGTGGCCGGACGTGAAAGTAATTGAAGATCACCGAGACAGAAGGTGTAATACCCAGGGCCGAACACATCACTATGAACGCCTGGATACAAGCCCAACTGTTCGGATGCAACTGGGAAGGAGAGACATTCATCCTCTTCAAAATTGCCGCTTGAAATCGAGTGAAGGGAACGTGCACACACATCCGATGAAACAAGTACATATATACAAAAAAGAAATCTTCAGCGCTCGTCCCCTTCCCGTGGAAGACTCGAGAGACCCCCTCCCTGCATCAGACCTTTCAACCCGGGACAATGACCCCGAGCTGTGAGAAGTCCCGTTGTCACTGGAGGAACCCTCGCCGTCTCCACCCGCTGATCCAAAAGAAGACAAAGGAACGGTAGCCATTTATTTACCTGCGTGTAGAAAACCGGACGGCTGCCGTGAGAATAAGAAAGGTAAAAGTAAGTCTGAGACCGTCAAAGAGCCCCTATTTATAGCCAAAATTTTGAAACCGCTGATCACATCTTCACCGTCAAATGAAAGCACGACGAAGGGCCCAGATTAAAAGACTGTTCCACTACCCAGCATCCTCGCCTATGGCAGCTTAACACGTGTTTTCCCGCCCAAATCTTAAATTTCAAAGAACACGAACCGTCAACATCTGAAACGACAGCCTCAAGCACCTCAAACGCCATGAGCCTCGGGCAACGGGAACGACAATTGCTTTCACCTAAACCCTACGACGAGGTGACGTCTAGGGCTTGAGGGGCCTGATGTACTAGAGACCACCAGACAGGTAGGATGGTCGGTCACCAAAGACAAGGACTGATGTTCGAAGGACCATCAGACGTATAGGACGATCGGTCACCTTAGACAAGGACAACCAAGCGGTTAGGAGCGGGCAGTCCAGAAGGTCAAGGTAGAGTGAGTTTAATTAAGCTAATTACGGTTTAAGATTATTGGGCTGTGATTGGGCCATGATTAGGGCCACTCTAATACTAAGCCCATAGACAACACTATAAATAAAGGTCAAAGGCACCAGGTAAGTAGGTTCATTTATTGCGCATTTAATACTGAGCTCTGATAACCGATCAGACTTTTAAACTGACTTAAGCATCAGAGTACCTTTAGTAGGTTCTCTCCCGGACAGACTTAAACTGAGACGGACAGACGAGGAGTGACGAAGGGACGAGCGACTGGTGGAAGAAACAAGTTGTGAAGGGTTTGTGTAGCTCGACTTCACACCGGAACAAAAAGTAAAGAAAATATAAAGGAATCACAAAAAGCAAGAAAGTGAACACAAAAACATGAATATTTGAGATTTATTTAGTGAAAGAGTTAGAAATGTTAAAGAGGATGGTGTATTTTGTTTGTAGTTGTTATTTTATTAGTATTTAGAAGGGTTGCTATAAGAATAAATGTTGTTATTAAAAACTGTTTGTCGATAATATAAATCCTTTTTTTATATTATGCAAAAAGTTATGATATTGTATAAAGAAATGTCAAAGATGGGATTTGAGTCATAATTTGAAAGTTAGGCATTCATTCCATTACGTGTAAAAGCATTTGGAATAAAGAGAGAATGCATTTCAAAATCAGATTCTTTCCAAACTTATTTTGAGGGCAATTTCATATCATTTTGATTGTGAAATCGTAGAGTTGGTATAAATTTCTTAACTTGCGTTGGTTGAAATTTTAGTACATAATAGATTACATGACGACTTAAGAGTTTGAAACACTTAAAGAAAAATAAGAAATGATATTTTTTATCATAATTTTATTTAAAATTAATTTTTATGTTTTTTTGGGATTTTTTTAAAGGCTTAAAACAACTAACACTAGAAAAGTTTGAGATTTTTTTCATGAAGAGCTAAAGTGTTAAAAAAAATATTTTATAGTTTTTCTTCTTGAATATTTAAAAGAAGGGTTTTACCCTTTTGAATCTTGAGTCTACTCTAATATTTACTTAAAGCTTATGCTTGTGTTGCCTTTCTTCTATCGAAGTTTTAGTAAGTTGTTTTGAAGACAATTTAAATAAGTGTAAGTGGATTTTTTTTTATTATGTGCACATTTATCATCATGACATTTGGTTACTATAACAGATCACATATTATTGAATTAATAGGATTTTAAGTTTTGAAAATATATTAGAATATCAAATATTTGCGATATCTCAATCATAATGTTTTAAATATAAATAGTAATAAATATTTCTATTCTTATATCAAATATATTGTAAAACATGGAAATGTTTCCTAAAATGTCTCATTGTTTTTTATAGGATGGTTACATGTCCTTATTGTTAATCAAGAATAAAAAATTGGGGCTAAATATTCAACTTTATTAGTCAATTTGATTGTATTATTTATATCTATGATATAATATCTAATATCTTATAAGTCAAAAATTACTTTATCTTCTCATTCAAATTAGTTTTCGTTGTGGTTACCTTTTTATATAGTTACTTCCTCTACTATTACACAGTGTTTCTTATACTTTTTCATTTCTCTTTTGTCCTTCAATCATATTTAAACAGATGTAAATATGTATTGGATTCTTAAACGGATGTCAACATCCGTAGACGAATATCGACATCACTAAAGAACAAACGAATATTGATATCTGTTCACGGATGTTAACATTCGTTTAAAAATCGAGGGTCGACAGATGTTGACATCCGTCCACCCACGTGTAGAAGGGTCATGTGTTTGTTTATATGTTGAAATAATCACAAACAACCAACAAAGTCTATGTTGTTGCATCTTGTTGCAGTATCGTGTTTATTTTGCATTTGAGGATGACAATATTGATGTTGTGTTAGCTGATATCAAGAAGAATGATGTCACTCGTCAACCTGTTACTGCAACAACTGGCGCGTGAGTACAAATCTTAAATGAAGCTTTCATTGATTTAACTAAATATTACAAAATTCTCTAGATGGTCAAAGTAAGTGATGTGGAATTTTATGGTTTGACTGATTATACCGCATATTTATTTTTATTTTTTATTAGTATTTTTATTATTATTTTTTTAAATAATTAAAACTTTATTAAAAAATTTTGAAGGAAAAATATTTGGACTTTATTTGTAGAATATTATGTAAATAAGTGAAAATTTCATAAAATTAAAGAATATTTAAAGGATTATAAGTTTTACTTCAAATAAAGCACAATTAATTTGGCTCAATTCATTTAACCAGTAAGGTCAAGTTGTTCAACAAGCTATGTCAATTTGTTTAGTAAGAATATCAGACTCTATATAAAAAATTGGATATTTAAACATGTTTTCATAAGTGTTCTAATATCTTCTTTAATTATCATGACTAGAAATTGTCTAAGACTCGAGAGAGGTTGTTTGGACTGTTAAGATATACCAAATATTATATTAAAGGATATTAGGCAATCAAATATTATGCTAGTTATATTTTTGATATTATTATAATTTGTGCATATTTGTGCACATGTCTTTCCTTTAATAGATGAAGGATTATAGGATCCTTGTATGTATATATATGGTACTCTATTCCTTGAAATAATACATCAGAATTATTCCTTAAACCTTTTAATATGGTATCAGAGCCATGGTTAAAGCCTATTCTAGCGTGGGTATTTCTGTTTCTATTCCACCCGTTGTCGGTCCGCTATTGGACCACCCAATTTCTACTACCACGCATGAGATGTCTATACCTCGACGTGAAGGGGGTGTGTTGGAAGTCCCACAACAACTAGAGATGAAGCCAATTTATAATATATAAGTGAGGTGCAAACCTCACCTTACAAGCCGGTTTTGTAGGGTTGAGTTAAGCTTAAAAACTCACTTTCTAATATGGTATCAAGAGCCAAACACTGATATCCTCTACAGTTTAGGAATCAGTGCCTTTTTTTTTCATTGAATATTTCTGATGGCTTCTTCCGATGACAATCAATTGGAGAAACATGATTCTGGAACTTCCGCTGCTTCCAAGAGTTATATTTCTACCGCTGCCAGATTTATGACCAAGTCAAGTATATCTAACTCTACTCTTAATCTTTCTGTTGTTACTGAGGGTAGTGATTGGATAATTGATTCAGGTGCTACTGATCATATGACTTGTGATCCTCATATATTTACTAATTTTTTCCTCTAATTGTTCTAAAACCGTTATTATTAATGCCAATGGGGTCTCATCTCCTATTGAAGGTATAGGTACTATATCCCTCTCACCCTCTTTATCGATTTCTGATGTTTTATTTGTTCCTACATTAAACTGTAATCTTATCCCCGTCAGCAAGTTAACCAAATCACATTCTTGTGTTGCCTTGTTTTACCCAACCCATTATCTTTTTCAGAACATCCATTCCAAGGAGAAGATTGCTAGTGGAAGAGAGAGTGAAGGACTTTATTATCTTGAAAATGTCTCACAACAAAACCATAAAAGAAGATTGGCTTGTCTTGCGAATGATCACATACAAGATAAAAACAAAAAAGAAATTTGGTTGTGGCATAAACGGTTGGGACATACCTCTTTTGGTTATTTAAAAAAATTATTTCCATCATTATTTCTTAAATGCAATATTTCTGATTTTTTTTTGTGAAACTTGTGTTTTGGAAAAAAATCATCGTGTTGTGTTTCCTTTAAGCAATAACAAAACTGATTTTCCTTTTTCATTAATTCACACAGATGTTTGGGGTCCTGCCCCACAATCTACACATAATGGAAAAAAATGGTTTATCAGTTTTGTTGATGACTGTACTCACGTAACCTGGGTATATTTGCTTAAACATAAAAGTGAGGTGTGTGATGTGGTTCGTTCATTCTATCATCTGATTGTTACACAATTTAACACATCTATTAAGGTCATTCGATCAGACAATGAAGGGGAATAGTTTAAGACTGAATTAATAGAGTTCATGAACTCTAAAGGCATCTTGCATCAAACTACATGTCCTTATTCACCACAACAAAATGGAGTGGCTGAGAGGAAAAATAGACATATATTAGAGGTGACAAGATCACTTTTGATAGATGGTAATCTCCCATCTCATTTATGGGGTGAGGCTGTAAGATCTGTCATTTATTTAATTAATCGAACCCCTTCTAGTGTGCTTAACTTTCGAAGGCCTTATGATGTGTTGTCTGATCATTGTATCCTTCCTCCCATAGTTTATTTACCACCTCATATTTTTGGATGTGTTATATATGTTCACTTACACCCACATCAACGTACAAAGCTTGAAGAACGAGCGATCAAATGTGTTTTTGTTGGGTATGGATCAACTTAAAAAGGTTATCGTGCTTACCATTCACCATCAAAGAAATTTTATATTTCTATGGATGTGACATTTAATGAGCATGAATTTTTTATGTTGATTCTCCACTTCAGGGAGGCAATGAAAGTGAAGTGCATAATCACGATGTTAGTATGTTTGATTATATATCATCGTGTGAGGATCATTCTGCAGCAAGTGAGCTAATCCTAAATATGGACACTTCTTTTTGGATAATATAGTGTCTTCTGATCATAACCAATTGGCTCAATCTTCTCCACAGATTCAGCTTGACTCTTCAGAGGTACCTTCTGATCCTATCTCTGATAATACTAATTCAGAAGCACAAACCAACGACAAAGAAGTCGTCGACCAGTGAAGAAGATAAAGTGAAACAGAGGAAAGAGAGAAACTGAATAGTATTGATGTATTGAAAATTAGCGTGAAAGCATCATGATTCGAAGGTTATAGCAGTACAAATAGAAAGGGGAAAAAATACAAAAAGTAGGAAAAAGAGGAAGTGGGTTGGACTTCCAAAACAGCCCTAAGTAAACCCAAGTATATCAGTTTTCATCCCCCTCAAACTGGGAGTATATATTAATCATACCCAGCTTGGTATGGAGGTATTTCAAAGTAGCAGGAGCAAAAGGTTTGGTGAAGAGGTCAGTAGCTTGCTGAGTGGTGGAAATAGGAAGCAACTTTAAGAGGCCATTGCTAATCTTGTCCCTGACAATATGGCAGTCTATTTCAATGTGTTTGGTATGTTCATGGAAAACCTGATTGGAAGCAATCTGAATAGCAGAACGATTGTCACAATATACTATAGCAAGTTGAACAATGGAGATGTGAAGGTCTTGAAAGACATAGGTCAGCCATTGTAGTTCACAAGTGGCAGTGGCTAAAGCCCGATATTCAACTTTAGACGAGCTTCTAGAGACAGTTTGTTGCTTTTTGGATTTCCAAGAAATGATAGAATTACCAAAGTAGACAGAATAACCAGTAATGGATTTTCGGGATTCAGGGCAAGTGGCCTAGTCATAATCACTATAGGGTTTGAGTTGATTGATCTTATGGCTTTTGAGGAAGATGCCATTGCTAGGATTTCCTTTTGAGATATTGAAGGATGCTATTGCAGCTTGTTGGTGTAGGGTGGTAGGAGCGGAGACCAATTAGCTGACATTGTTGATAGAGAAAGTGATGTCAGGTCTGGTGTTAGTGAGATATATAAGGCGACCAATGAGTCTTCGATAGGAAGATGCGTCTTCATCATTGAGTTGGTCTCCTTGAATGGTTAACAAAAAGGAATGTGCCATAGGAGTGGGCATAGGGGCACAATTTAGCATTCCAACTTCAGTAAGGAGATCAAGGGTGTACTTGCGTTGATTGAGATGAATGCTATAACTATTTAACAAATAGTAGGCAAATTAGCTTGAAATAGGAGGGAACGAGTGACATTTAACAAATGCTGGTGTTTTCGCTTAGCAATGCCATTTTGTTGAGGAGTTTCATTACAAGTGGTTTGATGATTAATACCTTTAAGAGAGAAAAAGTTATACATGACAAATTCAATTCCATTATCAGTACGGATGGTTTTTACAATGGTAGAAAAATGATTTTCTATATTTTAATAAAATCAATAATAGTTTTTCTAACAACTGATTTATCAGTCATGGGTATCAACCAAGTATATCGGGAGAAATCATCTACAATAGTCAAAAAGTATTTGAAACCGCGCATGGAAAGAATATATCAAGGTCCTCTTATATCTATGTGAATGAGATCAAAAATTTTCATTGTATTAGAGGTGTTATTATGAAAAGGTAACTTTCTTTGTTTTGCACGATGACAAGTATCACATATGTATGTGGGATGATGAACAATGAAAGGGTATTTAAGTTTGAGACTATGCAATCTAATATCAGAAGGATGTCCTAATCTTAGATGCCATAAACCAGCATTATTTACAACATTGTTGGCAAAACTAACAGTAGGCAAAGTTGAAGAAAAATCTGAAACATATAAGCCACCAGTCAGTTTAACTATAAAAATTTTCTCTTTGGTTTGAGTGTCCTGTATAGTACAACCATGTAAAGAAAACTTCAATTAAAAGTTATTAGAATAAATCAATTTCGATAATGAGATAAGGTTAAAAGAGAACTCTCGAACATAAAGAACATCAAAGAGTTGGATCTTAGGATTAAGATTAACAATTCCAGAATACCTAGAATAAACAATATTACCATTGGGTAGGGAAATTTTAATAGGTTTGATTCTTTTATAAGAAGAAAATTTTTTCAAAGAAATACTTATATGATCAGTAGCTCTAGATTCAAGAATCCATTTATTTTTAAAGGACTTAAAAGTAAGAATAGGACTGATATTACCTGGAGAGGAATGGTTTGTTCAAACAGATCCAATGTGATGAACTTGAGCCGAGGTAGAGGAGTCATGTAGATTGTGGCTTTTGAAGAGATGTGCCAGAACATGAAACTGCTGTGGTGTAAGATGAATGGGTTTGGTATTTTCAGAATTATTGTTTTTGGTATTTCCATTGTGTTCTTGAACGGAGGTGTGGTGAATTTGAGCACTCTTGTTGTAGAGCTTATGTCTTGGAGGGTACCCATGCTTCTTATAGTAGACTTCTACAATATGACCACTTCTGTTATAATGAGTGTAATGTTTTCTATTAGGCTTAGTGTTTCTGAAACTTTTTTCTTGATTAGTTGGATCTTAGGATTAAGATTAACAATTCCATAATACCCAAAATAAACAATATTACCATTGGGTAGGGCAATTTTAATAGGTTTGATTCTTTTATAAGAAGAGAATATTTTCAAAGAAATACTTATATGATCAGTAGCTCTAGATTCAAGAATCCATTTATTTTTAAAGGACTTAAAAGTAAGAATAGGACTGATATTACCTGGAGATGAATGGTTTGTTCAAACAGATCCAATGTGATGAACTTGAGCCGAGGTAGAGGAGTCATGTAGATTGTGGCTTTTGAAGAGATGTGCCAGAACATGAAACTGCTGTGGTGTAAGATGAATGGGTTTGGTATTTTCAGAATTATTGTTTTTGGTATTTCCATTGTGTTCTTGAACGGAGGTGTGGTGAATTTGAGCACTCTTGTTGTAGAGCTTATGTCTTGGAGGGTACCCATGCTTCTTATACTAGACTTCTACAGTATGACCACTTCTGTTGTAATGAGTGTAATGTTTTCTATTAGGCTTGGTGTTTCTGAAACTTTTTTCTTGATTAGTTGGATCTTAGGATTAAGATTAACAATTCCATAATACCCAGAATAAACAATATTACCATTGGGTAGGGCAATTTTAATAGGTTTGATTCTTTTATAAGAAGAAATTTTTTTCAAAGAAATACTTATATGATCAGTAGCTCTAGATTCAAGAATCCATTTATTTTTAAAGGACTTAAAAGTAAGAATAGGACTGATATTACCTGGAGAGGAATGGTTTGTTCAAACAGATTCAATGTGATGAACTTGAGCCGAGGTAGAGGAGTCATTTAGATTGTGACTTTTGAAGAGATATGCCAGAACTTGAAACTGTTGTGGTGTAAGATGAATGAGTTTGGTATTTTCAGAATTATTGTTTTTGGTATTTCCATTGTGTTTTTGAACGGAGGTGTGGTGAATTTGAGCACTCTTGTTGTAGAGCTTATGTCTTGGAGGGTACCCATGCTTCTTATAAGTAGACTTCTACAGTATGACCACTTCTATTGTAATGAGTGTAATGTTCTCTATTAGGTTAGTGTTTCTGAAACTTTTTTCTTGATTAGGAAAACCATTCTTTCTATAGCAGACGACTTCACTGTGCCCATCTCTACCACAATAATATCAAGCGGTGGAAGAGGCTGAAGTAATGCAACCGGTGGCATGATTAGAATTATTGTTATTCGGAATTTTGGCCACAACAAATAGATTTCCAGAAGATAGTTGTCTTTCTTGCTAGACCACTAACGAGAAAACTTGTGATGTTCAAAATGGAATCCAAAAGAAGCACATGCGAGGTAATATTGGCGAATTGATCATTCACGATTCAAGACTTGACAATGACAATTAGGTTTATATGTGGAGGCAGGTTTTGGCCGAAAACTTTCGATTTCATCCCAAAGAACACCAAGTTTAATAAAGTATTTAGAAACGGTTAAGGATGACAACGAGTCGGGTCAGGCACAGATAGTACCTTCTTGCAACCCGAACCGACACAAAAACTTCATCCGTTATCCGACCCGCTACTCACACATATATCCGCTTAAAAAATATCCGTGGGTATTTTAAAACCCGGAGATATCCGTGGATACTCGTTAATATTTAAAATATATATATATTTCTATAAATTATTAAAATAAAATTTAAATAAAATTACAAAAAATATATAAAATATAATATAAATTAAATTAAATATAAATTAAAATTTAATTTTAATTAAATTTAACCTTATAAATATAAATTAATGTTAATTTTAATTAAATTTAACTTAATAAAATATAAGTTAAATTTTTTTTTTATTTTGGCGATAACGGATATATGCGGATACGGATAGTATATTACATGCACCCGACCCTACAACCCGCGGGTAGTAAATATCCGCACATACCAATTATCCGTTGTGGATTTTATCTACGGATATTCGCGGGCTCAAATTGTTTTGCCATCTTTATAAACGGTAAGGTCACCTTGATGTAGGGCAACGATGTTAAGTTGAAGGCTTGATATGCACGATAAACTTCCTTGAGAAAACCTAATCTTTAGGTCGTTGCAGATCTCCAAAACTTTGTTCATCCATATGATACTCTGTCTGATAGTCGTAGATACAGAATGAACAAGCCAAGACACAACCATGTTATCTTTTTCAGGTTGACGAATGTTGCTAAGAATGAATTTAATCTTGTTTTTAGCATTGAGAGCGATCAACATTGATAGGCTCCAAGAATGGTAATGGTTATCATCAAGAACAGGTGAGACAAGAGTAGTGGCAGAATTTTCATTAGGATGAAGGTAGAGAAAATTGTTCATAGAAAAAACAAAAACAAGAGAAAGGGGCAAAAGAAAAAGGAAAGGGCAGAGATATGTGCAGCAGAGCTCTTCAAAGAAAGAGCTCTAATACCATAATACATAGGTAGATGTAATCAATATAATAATGCAAGATCAAGGTGAAAGCAATTAATTTCATGATGAAGGAAGCACAAACCAAATGAAGAAGATAAAGGGGAACAGAGAAAAGAGAGAAACTGTATTGTATCGAAAAATAACGTGCAAGCATCTTATATGTTTCGAAGGTTCTAGCAGTACAAATAGAAGGAGGAAAAAACAAATACAAAATGTAGGAAAAAGAGGAAGTGGGTTGGACTTCTAAAACAGGCCCAAGTAAACCCAAGTATATGAGTTTTCATTCTAATTCATTTATTTCTTTGCCATTTACGTTTCAAGTTTTTAAACATACTCTGCTTTAATACACCTTTATCTTCAATATTTTTATTCACCTTATCGAAAGGAAATTCTGAATTTAGGAACTAAATTTTCAAGATTATTCAAAATTTTCTAAAAATATAATTATTAGAAAGAGATACATGAATTCTAAATTAATATCAACATAAAAAAAGATAATTCATTGAATTAAATATATTTATAAAAAGATAGTTTACAAATAAATTTTTTGTAAATTGTGGAATTCTAAATTACTTTAATTTAGATTGAAAAACAATTTTGTTCGATAATCTCGTTACAAGAATCACCTCAATTATTTGATTTATCAAAAGAAATCTAACAAACATCGAGCTCAATTCTAAAAGAAAAAAAAAAAGAACATGTAAGCATTTTTAAAATGGTCTAAGCATAATTCATGAAAACTTCTCGTAACAAAGCACGGTATCAATAATTTTTACACCAATAAAGCCAACAATATATATCAATTCATTCATCGATGCTTGATTGGCAACAACAAATATTAAGACAAAAAACTGTATATCATAACTTATTATCAATGCTGATATGATGTTTGTTGTTTTCTCAATTTTTTCTAACTTATTTTGCAAGTTAGAAAAACTATGAAGATGGTGAAAACTAGACTTACTTCACATAATATGCATCATGCTTTCATCTCAGAACGAAGTCTCGAAACTCTATAAACTGCAAATTTTAAGCTAAAATTCATATGAGACATTGGTAATGAATAGGAGAATTCAGTTAAAAACCCAAATTTTGAAAACAGAGCATACTATATATAATTTCTTTACACCAACAGAAACAAAAATAATTTCTTGTAGAAGGAACTAACTACCAAGTCATGAATAGGAGAATAGGATATAATCAATGTTCAATAAAATTGATGAAAACTTCTCAATTTTGCATGAAAACTTGAAAACTTCTCATAACAAAGCACGGTATCAATAATTTTTACACAAACAAAGCCCACATTATATATCAATTCATTCATTGATGCTTGATTGGCAACAACAAATATTTAAGACAAAAAAACAGCATATATAACTAATTATAAATGTTGATATGATGTTTGTTGTTTTCTCATATTTTCTAACTTATTTTGCAAGTTAGAAAAACTAGGTGAAAACTAGATTTACATCACTTAATTTATATATATATATATATATATATATATATATATATATTAATTTACTTTTTAATTTCGAAGCGTGGTGTCAAATATATTTGATTATAATCCATGTACCTAGTCACAGATTTTAAAAGCTATAAATTCTGAGAAGAAATATTAATTATAGTAAAGCATATTTTATCTTGACAAATAAACTATAAGTAAATTTTATAATCATAATTTATCTTTAGTCCACTACGTTTATAAGAATGTGCAATCTACTCTAATGTTTTATCAAAGTTTTTATAGATATATCGGTCCCCATTTTAGTAATAGAATAAACATGTAAGAATTTCTTTATAATTTATTTATTATTGAGACAATTTTTGAATATATATGGCAAGTGAATGAATGAAGTGACATTGATTGCACCTCTTAAATATGGTGTATATGGATAGTTTCCATGAAGATCAAGCAGATTTACATGACCAGTTTGGTGGTTGCATTGAATGTGTTTCCATTTGCAGCAATCTGTATTATTGAGATGGTTGGTCCAAGTGGAGAGCGTGCCAAAGTCATCTACGAGGCTTTGTTTAAAAGTGAGAAGTGCTTTCCTCTCTGTCTCTGTGCACTTTGGTTCACCAATTTCACTGGAGTTGTTCAATGTCACATTAATTCCTGAAAGCAGGAGAAGGATATAAAATGTTCTGAGAAAAGAAGCAGTCATTATAGTTCTCTGATACCAAATATTGCCAGAGAGAAACTATGATTCAGTTCTTTTCTCTTCACTGGTGATGATTAGAAAGCTCTTCGACTTCATTTATATTCAAACATTGTACGGACATAAAACTAAAATAATAATAAAAAACATAAATACAAAAATTATTGCTATTTTGGTATACGATGTAGTCTGCTACTAAACTGTCTTTTGAAATACTTTAACGTAGTTTGTTTATATTAAATTAGAATTATATTATAACCATTTCATACAATAAATATTTATTTTTGTAATAAAAACTTGCAATAAACAAATATTTTCATTATCCATTTAGAACAAATTATATAAATTTTCATACAAACACTTTTTTTAATATTAAGATTAAATTTAGGAATAAAAGTATTATAGAGGATCATTAAATAAATATTGTTTTTTAAATATATATATATATATATATATATATATATATATATATTACAACTTTTTATCTTAATATATTTACTTCATGAAAAATATTTTAAATAATTATTTATTGGTGCATAAAAGAATATATTTTTTTAAAACAACTAAGAATTAAACTAAACTCCGTTTAATTTAATTTTAAGAGTATATATTCATTCATCGAATTCTATTATGCTTGATAGGCAGCAACAAATATATAAAGCAAAAAAGTAGAAATCATAAGTAGTTATCAATGTTGGCATTGATGTTTGTTGTTTTCTCACATTTTCTAACTTACTATTCAATGTAGAAAAACTATGGAGCTCATGAAAACTACACTTACTTGACATGATGTGTATATTATTTCAAAGCATGAGTATTGACTTAGAGATGCTTGGATTAGTTTGTATTGACTTAAAGAGTTATCATCTACTAATTTTCTAATTGATTGCTAAGAAAATTAACCACACAACTACTCACATAATTAGGTACAATACAACTATTTCAAAAAATTCTTAACATCTTGTACTAGGGGCTAGGCAAAATTTACTTAAGTATACTAAATTATAGTTAATCAAACTATATTATACTTAATAAAGCTAATCTATTTTTACCAAAAAAAATTGATTATATTATTTTATAGTTCAATTAAGATAAATTAAATTCTTATCTAAACAAAAACATAAGAGTGTGCATTCAATATAGGAAGAAGGGTGATTAGTTTTTATCGTAAGAGTCGTAGTTGTCTAACTCTTAAAATAGTAAAAGTACTTTTTTTTTGCACACAAGATTGGTTAAATTAGGGTCAGGCAAAAAAAATACTGAACTGTACTGTACTATAATTAATTTTTCAGTTCAGTTAACTATAATTAACTGTATTGTCTTACGATACTAAGGCTGCCGTCTGTTTAAGCCCCTTCTTCTGGTGCATCACTCTCTCTCATCTTCCTTCCACATATGTATTTAATGATAAATCATCATATGAAAATGCTAAAATTTCATATTAAACCCGCAACCTAAACCCTCTAATAATTTTAGTCTAAAAACCATATAATTGGTTCATACTGTGCCTCAACTCAAAATGCAAGCTAGATTCAAAAACTATAACAAAGAACTTAGAATAGAATAAGCTTGATAGAATGATACCACACTAGGGAAAATCAAGTGCAAAGGTATAAGTAGTAGAATAGGATGGTCAGTAACTTACGGCTTCATATACCTTGTGGGAACAAAATAAACTAATATATGGCACAGGAGATAATAAGTTAATAATTAGAATTTAAGATGAAGACGACTTACATCTCTTGTTGAAGTCTTATGCAAGGAATAAACAGCTTGAGAAGCAACCTGACAAAGCAATATACGGTACATAGGTAATATTAGAATTTCCATCAGTCCTGCGTATATTACCAAGCTTTGATGTTTTTGCTTACCTTCAAAGCAACATAGAGAAAATCTAAATCTGCACCTTTTTTACGAGTACCAAATGGAGGATTCATTATAACTGTATCAACAATTGAACCTAGAGAATACCAAGATAACCATGAGTTTGTAGGAGGAAAAATTCAGCAACACGTAAAATCAAGATTTAGAATTTTTTTAGCCCGCTTTCCCCTCAAATCGATGAATGGTTCACTTGAACATTTTGTTTTGCAGCAACTAGAACAAGTCATTGATAAATGAGATACTAGTAAATAACATACAATGTCCATGAGTCATATAAATGATGCATAAAGAATACGCATGTTACTTTAGGAACTAAGGAACTAAGGATTCAATCCAGAAACACAGTTTAATCAATTAAACTCTGAATTATAGTTTCTAGAGCCATAATTATAAGCATCTTGGAGAGAAAAAAGAAATTGTTGGGAAATTATAGTTTCAGTCAGACTGGTGTTGCTCCAAAAGCCCAATAATAATTACAAACTTCAAACATATGTACCCATTAACAATATTTCCTCAAGAAGCAACCCATCTTTAACAAAGTGGAAATTACTATAACTATTTCACAACCCAAAAACTATTCCCTACAAGAAATTATTAATGAAAAAATAAAATTAAAAAATAAAATATAAAAATATATGAAGGGGAACATTTCCAGAGAAGTGTTAAAAGTTTTGTTCTGGTTTCAAATAACATATATGAAGGGGAACATTTCCAGAGAAGTGATTCCCTGACATGATTAAGATTATTGATGGCCTTTAAGGGACCTTTGACGCTACACTAAAAAGGAAAATCCATTTCACAAAGAAATATGGATGATTTTTACGAACAGGTGTAAAAAGAAATGCCTATAGTTAAATCAAGTTTACCAGCATCACTGTAATGTAATTGGTAAGGATCAGAATAAAAATGTTTAAATTTAAATAAAAAAAATCACATTAACACATTTTTTTTTCAAAGTAAATATTACAAGGTTCCTTCAAAACCTCTGGCCATGTTCTCCCTTCAAAAGGAAACAAAGAAAAGGGAAAAACATGAAAAATCTTACATGTAATACTTGACAGTTTTCTACAGTGCTTTCTCCCCCCTTAGTTTCACAAAAACACTCCTTAGTTTCAGAAAAATCAAGTCTACAAATTTCCATTGAAGAAACGCAGCAAAAACTCAAAAAAGATAACCCGTAACGGTAATTTCTATTAAAGTTGCTTAATCTATATGGGAATATGCAATACACAAATTATGCAGAGCATATATAAGTGCAGAGTAGGGTCTTCTCCTAAGTCACTTTGGTACAATAGCACGTAGGCATACGACAATTCAACCATCCAAATTTTGATTCAGAAATTCAAACAGGTTGCAAACTAGGGATTTGACTCAAAGATATCACTCAAAAATTGTTCAAATAAGCAGAACGACAGTATAGATGGCTACCAATGGTCTAAATGCTATAGCCAGAATTTTAACATAGAAAGAAGATTGTTATCTTATAGTTGGGTTTTAACAATATACTTCTCAAATGGGGAATTTCATGAAAATGAAAAAAAGAAAGAGAGCAACCATCATTCAAGTACAATTTCTTCTCGCGAAGCATTTGTTCATTGAAAAAAAAACTTACCTCTCGAAAGCAAAATGCACGAAGATGTCAGCCTCTGCAAACCAACTTAACAAGCCCCAACGCTGCCGTCAAGCCTCTACAGACCCACTTCACCCCAACGCTGCCGTCAGGCTAACGTCGATGACCCACCACCACTGCCACAGACGCCAACTAGCACGACCCACCACCCTGCCAGAAACACCACGCCACTAACGACCACAGCTCCGCGGGAGAACGCCTTAGACTGACCAAAAATAGACCTCCTTCTTGAAATTTAGGCAGAGCAGAGGGGAATTTCTGAAATTTTGGCAGGGGAGAGCAAGATTAGGGCTACGGCTTTGGTATTGGATGAGCAAAGGGGAAGGGTTTTGGAGGCAATGTTTTTGGACGATGAAGAATACGCTGCTGGAAAATGAATTGCAAGGAGGGAATAGGTCAATTTTGGCCAAAATTCTTCGAAGACATTACCGAGGGCCTCTAAGCCCTCGATGATTTAATTCACCAGCGCATTATCGAAGGTTCCTGGGCCGTCGGTAATAAGCCGTCGGAAAAACGCACATTTCCTGTAGTGACCACTTAATAGAAAAACATGATTTCAAACAAGTTCTAAGTAGAAAAGGGTGCACTTTAGTGTCAAAATTACATCACAGATAACGGTATTTTCAACCGTTATCACTTTCTCAGTTAATGACCGAATGACTCCATCAGTAGTATGCTCCACCTCAATGAACGTCTTCTTTTCACATTCTGGATTTTCAACATGCATTGTCATTCTTGTTTTATCAAAAATGACATCCCTACTAATGATCAACTTTTAAGGTTTCACATCCAACCTCCATAGCCTGTATTCCTTAACTCCTTCAGCATATCCAAGGAAAAAACTTTTCACCGCTCGGGCCTCCAACTTATCCCCTTTGACATGAGTAAATGCCAAAGAACTAAACACCCTCAAGTTTGAGTAATCAGTCGGTTGTCCACTCCAAACTTCCATTGGTGTTTCATGATTTAGAGCCGAAGACAGACTCTCGTTGATCAGGTATATTGTCATATTGGCAACCTCTCTCCAGAAAGCCTTTGACAACCCTAATCCAAGCAACATGCACTGAACCCTCTCCAGAATTGATCTGTTCATCCTTTCAGCCAAACTATTCTGTTGAGGAGTTCCCACCATAGTCTTGTACCTCCTGATCCCTTTAAGCTTGCAGAACTCATTAAATTACTCTAAAACAAACTCCAGACAAATGTCAGTTCTCAGACATTTCAACCTACACCCCAATTGATTCTCGGTCTGTGTATGTCACTCCGTAAACCTTTGAAACTTATAGGGACTATTGACTGCCCCCACAGATCAACACGAGGCTTTCCTATATAGTCCCATACCTATATAGTCTCTAGATCCCTCTCATTCCGGTGTATGTTCGATTCGTCCATGTGTCCCTTCCACTGGAAGCTTGCCAGGAGCTGCACTCTGTGCCTCTCGCCCGCGATCACTCCCCGCCTTCATCAGTGCCCGGATGTCACATATTCTTCAGAACATAGATCCACACTCTTCTTGAAAAATCATAAATTATACTTAGGAAGTACGTTCCTCCACTATGAGTTTGAGTTCTCGTAGGCCCCCACAAGTCAGCATGAGCATATTCAAATGGTCATTCGGTTAAGTGTTTCCCTTTACCGAACGGTATTCTGTGTGATTTCCCTAAGACACAGTGGTCACAGAAATCAAGCTTCTGCAGTTTATCTCCCAGAAGTAAACCTTGCTTCTCCAATTCTTCAAGGCCCTTCTTATTGATATGTCCCATCCTCAAGTGCCAAAGCCGAGCAATATTTTCTGACTTCTCACTTGCTACCGAGGCATGACCAATGATAGTGGAACCCTCCAGAATGTACAAGCCATTCTTTCTTTTGCCTTTGACAACCACAAAATCTCCAGAACACACTTTCATCACTCCATCTTCAACTCTCCTGGAGTAACCTCTATGATCAAAAGAACTAATAGAAATCAAATTTCTCTTTAGTTCAGACACATACCTCACATCCCGCAGCACCATTTCACAGTTATCAAACATCTTCAGCCTTATCGACCCCAATCCTTGCACACAACAAGCCTTGTTATTTCCCAGCAGCACATTTCTATGCTTCTTTTGATCAAGACTCTCAAAGAACTCCTTCATCGGGCACATGTGATAGGTGCAGCCAGAATCCATGACCTAGCTCCTTTGAGAATCTTCAGATGAACCCTCCAGAACACCAGCAGATTCATATCCCTCGGACGCCTCTGCCACATCAGCAGTTTCCTATGACCGAATGATTTTGCCCTTCTCTGGACAAAACTTCTTGATATGTCCAATCTTCTGGCATTTGAAACATCTCACCTGTTTCGTACCTTTTAGTTTCGACTTCTTCCCATTTCCACCCTGCTTCTTCCGTTTTCCTTTCAACGCAACGAGCCCAGATGCCACCTCCTCAGTTGCCTTTGAATCTTGAAGTTTTTGGAACTCCTTGGTTCGAATTGACGTCACAACTTCCTCTAAAGTAATCACTTGATCCTTACCATGGAGCAAGGCATCCCTGAAATGCTCGAAGGTTCTTGGAAGCGCAATCAGAAGAATAACATCCTTATCTTCATTTTCCATCCTCACGTCAATATTCTCCAGATCATCAACAATCTTGCTGAATTTTGCAAGATGCTCCTCTATGGCTTTTTATTCTTTCATCTTGAATGAATAGAGTTGTTGCTTCAGACACAACCTATGAGCCAGCGATCTTGTCATGTAAAACGACTCCAATTTTGCCTATATTCCAGCCCCAGTCTTCTCCTTCGCAACCTCCCTTAGCGCCTTATCACCAAGACACATTATGATTGCACTTCTTACCTTATCAATCATTCTTTTCTTCTCTTCTTGCGACATTGCAACACTCGTGTTCAACTCACCCTTCAATGCTTCATCGTATCCCTACTGTATCAAGATAGCCTCCATCTTGATCTTCCATAGCCCGAAGTCATTTGATCCATTGAATTTCTCTATGTCGAACTTAGTTGCCATCAGATGCAAAAAGAGAAAGAGGAAGAATGAAAGACAGAGAGAAATGATCTGTGAATAATACTTCAAGATTGAATTACCTCAACAGCAAAGATTGGCTACAATATATAGCCAATCAAAGCAACAGTAACAAATAAAACGAAATGACCGAACGGTCACCAACATAGGACCGAACGGTCACCAGAAAAACCAGCACATCAGTATAAGACCGAACGGTCACAAACACTCTCAATTTTAGTTATGTCTATGCTTTCTCCAGACAATGCTTTAAACTTGTATAAGCAGGTTGGAATTCCTTCTAAAAACTTATTCCTGGAAAGATCCAACAATTTAATAGGCTTGAAATAACATAGATGAAAGGGAAGATTTTCAGAGAACTGATTCCCTCGCAAGATCTAGATTATCAATTGTTGCATCCAGCATAATTAAATTATTAGAATTTTTCAAAGAGGAAGGCAATTCTCCCATTAAACTATTGTTTCGTAAAACCAAAGCTTCCAATTCACAAGGGTTCCCATGGAGATAGGAATCTTCCCTGACAATTGATTGTTGTTTAAATCAAGAAACAATAATTGGTATAAACATTTCCAACAATCTGGGAGTTGTCCCTTTAATTGATTATCTGATAAATCTAAAGTGACCAAGTTTGCAGCTGTGACATTTTTACATAAGACTTAAAATAAATCTGAAAATTTATTTGCAGAAAGTAACAACTCGGAAGCTTGTAGCAAAAAAAATGGAACATTTCCCTCAAATCCATTTGAATTAAGATTAATATATGGTCTGAAAGGAAGCTTCAATTTCATATTAGGAATTGAACCAATGAGATTATTGTGAGCCATACTCAAAATGTATAGAATTTGCAACTTGTTCCAAAACCATGCTGGTACGAGATCAGTCAGTCCATTATAAGATATATCAAGTTCGGTTAAGGAATTTTGAGTCTGGATCCAACTAGGAAAACTCGGTCCTACATTGCAGGATGCATGAAGCAATAAATGTAATTGAAATGGAGGAACCCGACTAGAGCCAAATTTTACAGGATACGAGCCCTCGGGCGTTCAGAGGGGTTTACTAATGGAGCTTAGGTGCCTGAGGAAGATCTTTTAGGCGAGACGCTCCTTCTTTCTCACCACCCCCGAATGATTTTTTAGTCTGTCTCTTGTCTCTTCCCTATATTGTTATTGTCGTCTCTTATTGCTGCTTCTTGCAGAACACCCGTATATCCTCAATCCTGATGAACTTAGCTGCTTTCTTCTGGAGTTCATCCATAGTATTCGGTGACCTAGCACACAAACTATCTGTGAATATCCCATCTTTCAAAGCCGATAACAATTTGTTTAGGATGAACTCATGAGTAATATCCCTTACTTGTCAGGCATTTTTATTGTATCTCTCCATGAAGGCCTTCATAGACTCTTCCTTTTCCTGCTTAGTACTAATCAATGCAAGGTGTGTAAACCCCTAGACACAACTAGAAGCATACTGTTTGCCGAAGAGGGACTCGACACTGGTGAAGTGGTCTATAGTGTTAGGATGAAGGGTGTTATACCAAGCTAGAGCTTCCCTTTTAAGTGATAGGGAGAACGCTCTACACATCACTAGGTCACTTTACAAATAAAACGCCATGGCCTTCACAAAGGACCGAAGTTGATCATCCGGGTCGTACTTCTCTAACACTGGATGGGGTTTCTCAAGCATAAAAGGCCTCCATGATAGTCATTGTGAAGACACTTGAAGTCTAAAATTGTTGTATTCAAATTCGTCTAAAAAAGTGAAAATGGTCCAAAAACTTTAAGCTATTGATTGTCCTATTCTTATACATTTTATGCGTTAGAAAATTAAGCATGTCTATTAAACAAAAAAGAAAATTTATTTATTATTGGGACAATTTTTGAATAAATCCAAAGCATATTTTTGTGATATTTGCATATTTGAAGAAATCTATCATATGCCAGGTGCTTGGATTAGCTTTGTATTGACTATAGTTATTGTTTCCTAATTTTCCAATTCATCTTTAGAAAATTAACCAGAAATAATGAAAAATTAGGAACGATAAAACTATTTCAAAAAAATAATAAGATCTTGTATTAGTTCATCATAATACTAAAGGAAAAAAAATGAAAGTCCTACGAAAAATTGTATACATATGATTCTGATAAATAAACATCTTTAGAAAGCTGCTACAAAACTTATGCTGTAAGCGCTCAGCTGAGAAAGCAAGCGATAAGCGGATGTGTCTACGAGAGAGATGAAAGATAAGCAAATTCCAGTGAAGCTGCTCAGCACTTTAAAAGCCCTCCGATAGGAGAAATATGTAATTAAGCTTCACCAAACATTGATATTTCAAATCATTACTTTGTCACTACCAACTTCAACCTTTCAAATGTTACACTCCCAATAATCCATCATGCTTTTATCTCAGAACGAAGTCTCTGAACAAAAATGCTCTAAACTGCAAATTTTGAGCTAAAATTCGTGAGAGACATTGGTAATGAATTGGAGAATTCAATTAAAAATCCACACTTTTAAAATAGAGTATCCTATATATAATTTCTTTGCAGCAACGAAAACAAATAATTTCTTGAAAAAAAGAAACTAACTACCAATTCATGAGGAGAATAGGATATAATCAATGTTCAATAAAATTGATGAAAATCAATCTGTAGATAAGAGAGACACATACAATTAATTGAAGTACTTTTGGAGCTACTCTAAGCTAGGATAAAGAATTACTAAATAATTTAATTCTAACAATTACATTCATCCCAAGCCAATATCTACATTCGTTTTTAGAGACATTCTCCCTTTCAATACTAAAACTAGTTATTGATTTTCGTAACTACTGAAGCAGAGAAATAAATATTATGAAATTCAAAGAATGACTTGATTATAATTGTATACCTGCTAGTCTTTGAGTCAACTTTGCCACTTTGCTATGTTCACTTCAGCCATTATAAGTATTGTTCAAGAACCTCAGGTAAGCGATTCTCCAAGGTTGCCAAAGAAGTAATGAACCTAATAAGCCCCAAAAGCCTGTGAAGAATCCTACCCCTAAGCTCATGTATAATGCTCCATAGAAAATTGAATTATCATCTTCGTCATCTACCTCTGCTACATTTGACTTTGTCACTGTCTCGTCTCCAGGACAACTTTCTTCAAGCGGTTTCCCACAAAGATCAACATTTCCTTCAAAACTAGAGGCATCAAAGGTTTGCAACTGTCTTCCCCATGGAATTCTTCCACTGAGATGGTTCTTTGATAAGTCTAACATGGCAAGACGATCAATCTTGGAAAGAGTAGGAGGAATTTTTCCAGACAAATGATTTTTTGAGAGGTCAAGGGAGTCTAGTGACCTTAAATTCCCAATCTCCGAAGGAATTTCTCCACTCAAATTGTTTCTTGATAAATTCAAAGAAACTAAACCGTGCATGTATGTAATCTCTTTTGGTATTTCACCTGTTAAATTGTTACATGAGAGATCAAGGCTCTGAAGAATCAATTCGGGACGTATGAAGCTGCGATCCGTACCTTTCCACATCCATGTTACGTGAAGAGCATAAGAACCACCCGTGTAAACACTATAATTTTCATAATAAGTAGTATTATACCAATGAATACGACTCTCAATTTCAGTTCTGTCGATGCTGTCTTCAGACAATGCTTTAAACTTGTTTAAGCAAGTTGGAATCCCTTCTGAAAACTTATTCCTGGAAAGGTCCAACAATTGAATACGTTTCAAATAACATAGATGAAAGGGAAGATTTCCAGAGAAGTGATTCCCTCGCATTATCAAGATTATCAATTGTTGCATGCTTTCTCCAACCCATGATGGTATTTGACCGGATAGCATATTCTCACTCACATCCAGCATAATTAAATTGTTGCAATTCTTCAAAGACGAAGGCAATTCACCCATTAAACTATTGTTTCGTAAATCCAAAACTTCCAATTTCACAAGGGTTCCCATAGAGATAGGAATCTTCCCTGACAATTGATTGTTGCTTAAATCAAGAAACAACAATCGGTGTACGTATTTCCAACAATCTGGGAGTTGTCCCTTTAATTGATTATCTGATAAATCTAAAGTGGCCAAGTTTGTAGCTGTGACGTTTCCACATAAGACTGAAAATAAATCTGAAAATTTATTTGCAGAGAGTAACAACTCGGAAGCTTGTAGCAAAAAAAATGGAACTTTTCCCTCAAATCTATTTGAATTTAAATTTATATATGGTCTGAAAGGAAGCTTCAATTTCATATTAGGAATTGAACCAATGAGATTATTGTGAGACATATTTAAAGTGTACAGAATTCGCAACTTGGTCCAAAACGAGTCTGGTACGAGATCAGTCAGCCCATTATCAGATATATCTAGTTGGATTAAGGAATTTTGAGTCTGGATCCAACTAGGAAAACTCGGTCCTACCTTGCAAGATGCAAGAAATAAGAACCTTAATTGAAAAGGAGGAACCCAACTTGAGCCAAATTTTACAGTTAATGAGTTATGCGACAAGTCTAAAAAAAATAATTTGGAAAAATTAGAAAGATGAGATTCAGTTACATCACCCTCTAATGAATTTCCCTCCAATGATAACAATTCCAACTCAGATAGCAGTCTGATGCTCTCGGGTATCCTACCAGTAATTTGGTTATACGATAAGTACAATGCCCGAAACATGTGTCTGCTGCACCATGAAGAATTTTGAATGAAGCTCGGAAATTTACCATTTAACCTGTTATTTGAGAGGTCTAATAGTTGTAATCTGCACATGCTCCCTAAGAAAGATGGAATCTTGCCATGGAGTTTGTTATTGTTGAGAGAAAGACCTTCAAGAGAGTTCATCGCTTTCCCAAATTCATCTGGAATTGGACTTTCTAACAAGTTATCGTCAAGGTAAATGAAATGCAGATTGGTGGTGAAGTTAAATAACCAATAAAACATTGGAGATGATTTTAGCAAGTTATTGGAGAGATCAAGGAAGCTCAGTGAGGACAAAGAATTCATTTTAGAAGTAGATGAAAGAAGGAAATTTCCATCCATAAGACTGCAATTTTCTAGATAAAGCTCTTGTAGTTTAGAGCTGATATTAAAATTAGCTCGAAACATTGATGAGGCAAGATAATTATAAGAGAGATCGAGGACCTTAAGAGATGGAAAATTTGGACACAGATAACGTGACCAAGTTATATTATTGTGAGAAAGATAAAGCTCTTGAAGATGAAAGCTAAAGTTAAACAAGAATTGAAGTATTGATGGTGACAACATATTAAAAGACAGATCTAGTATGGTAAGAGAGGTGGAATTATTTGAAGAGTGAGAATGGAACAAAGATTGAATATCACTATCCAAAAGATTACAATCAACTAATGTCAACTCTGTTAAGTTTGGAATGATTTTACCGATAGTTTGTTGCCACTGGTGAGAGGATTTAAGACTATGCATTGAACTGAGCTCTAGAATGGTTAAGGAATGTAGAGTAGACAGCCATTTTGCATCTTTATCTTGTACATCAAAATTGCCAACTAGTCGGAGAGTATGCAATAATGGAAGATTCCCTATGCGAAAAGGGATTGCTCCAGAAAGGGATTTTGAAATATTATTTGGCTTTTTCCATCGATATAGAGGAATATTACTTCCTAGACTCATATGTTGTAGCTTTTTGAGATTTCTAATTTGACATGGTATTTTTCCGGAAATATAGAATAGTCCAAGATCAAGATACTGTAAGTGTTTCAGATTCCCTATCTCGGTGGGAATTTTTCCCCAAAGAACATTTTTCCCAAGATCTAGATAGCGTAGTTGTGAAAGATTTCCAAGTGTTGAAGGAATCCTCCCCGCAAAATAAGAACTGGAGAGATCGAGATATCTTAAGTTGGTGATGGAGCCCATAAACTCTGGGATGTAACTCATTACAAAATAATTACGGCTGAGATCTAGATGTTGAACATATTGCAAGTGAATCAATGAAGTGACATTGATTTCACCTCTCAAATATATTGCAGGTGTATAGTCGTAATTTCCATGGAGATCAAGTAGTTGCACATGACCTGTTTGATTGTTGCATTGAATGCGTTTCCATTTGCAGCAATCTGTATTATTGATCCAAGTGGAGAGCATGCCAAAGTCATCTATGAGACCTTCTTTGAAGTTGAGGAGTGCTTGCCTCTCTCTATTTATGCACTTTGCTTCACCATTTTCACTTGAGTTCTTCAATTTCACACTAATTCCTGAGGCAAGCAAAGAAAGCAGCAGAAGAACATAAAACGATCTCAGAAAATAAGCAGTCATGATGATGCTTTTCTGATATCAAATAATCTAAACCGACAGAAGAATAAACAAGAGTATATATTGCTAGAAAGAAACCACGATTCAGTTCTTTTCTCTTTCTCCTGATATGTTTATTTTAGAATGCTCCATGGCTTCATTTATATTCTCAAAAGTTGATTTCATAAAATAAAAATAATAATAAATAAACATAAGTCAAATATTTGAAAATAATTCTTATTTTAGCATATAATTAAACTTAGATAGTTTGATTATTTTAAATTAAACTATATATACGCATTAATAAAATAAGTGTTTATTTTTGTGTAGAAAAATTTGCAATAAAAAAATATTTCTCACTGGTATTGATTTTACAACAAACAATCCAAAATTGTCATAAGTTTATTTCAAATAGTTGACATATTTTAAAATATAAATCTATAAATTAAGGAATGTAGATTGAGAGATGGCGATTATACAGACCAAATAAAGAAAAAAAGATAATAAAAGACTAGTTTGAAATTTTGAAAAAATATTTTTTTCTCTGTTGTGAAGATATAATGTGCATATGAACAAGCATAAAAGATTAAGAACTTTTAATTAAAAGAATGAGACTGAGGTCCTTCTCTAAATTTATAATATAAAATTAGTAATAATATATAATTTAGCATTTTATTATCGGAAACGACTTAATATATTTCACTTAAAACACAACTTAAAATAAAATATTAAAATTATATAGTAATAAGAACGAGAGTCTCAATTTATAAATCACTAGTGCAAAAATGTTGTTCAACGACACCCAGTAGATGTCTGTTTCCTGATAACCCGACGTATATGAGTGGACGGTGGCATTATCGTAAATAGCTTGGTAAACTAGACGTCGGTTTTAAGGTAAGGGACGTCTATGACATTGTAGACGTTCACGCTGCCGCAAACCGACGTCTAATGGCCTGAGACAGGTGATAAGACAGTCCAGTGATGTCGGTGTTAATGGGGGCCGACGTCTACTGGGTTGCAATTAATGCTCCACACCTAATTCCCAAGCGCGTAGACATCACGTAGTCAAAAGGCGACGTCTAAGGCCTGTCTAGAAGGTGGGAAGACAAAAAATTCTTCAATTTAGACGTTGGTGTTGAGGGGAAGCAATGTCTATGCGCCTGTAATTAATTATGTTCACCAAAATCGAGGGCCTTAGACGTCGCTTAGAGGGGAACCGACGTCGACGTTATTATAGACGTCAGCGCCCCATCACAACTGTCGTGAACATCACTGACAGGAAATCAAACGTCAATCAACTTCCTAGACGTCGGATCCCCTCGAAATCGACGTCTAATGGGTATTCAAAAAGTCAGTTTAAATGTTAACTTAGACGTCACATTAGTGAGATAACCGAGACGTCGGTTTCTGAAGCAACCTACGCCCAATTTCATTTTAAATAGACTGTAAACTCTTCGCGACATTCAGTTTCTAATATCGTCTTCCTCTTCTCCTTTTTCTCTTGCGGCACTTCTTTTTCTCGCTTGTGGCACCTCTTCCTTTTCTCTCTTGCGGCATTCTATTATTGTTTCTGATATCTTTATCGTCTTCCTCCTCTCTTTTTGCTCTCTTGCGGCATTCCAGGTGCGTGGTTTTTTTTTATGCTTACCTTTTAAACTTTGTTTGTCTTTCATCAATTATCTTCTGGTTCAACTGATTAAAATTTGCTTTCCTTGTGTTGTGTTTTAGTGCAGTTTTGTTCCCTTCTTGGGCTAAGGTAGTAACACATTCTCCATTTGCTAGCTGCCTCCCAGAAAAAACGGCGCCTTTTGAATTTCTTTTGGTCGTTTCAACCCAAAAACGACCCTGGGTCGTTGCCTAGTTATCGTTTCTTCGTGATTTTTCCCTCTTGCGGATGAAAATGGAACTAAGCAACAACCCAGGTTCGGTTTTGGGTTGAAAGGACTCATAAAAAATTCAAAAGACGCAAGCTTTTTTTGTGGGGAAACTAGCAAAAGGAGATTGTGCTACTAGGCTATCCAAAAACGGGAACAAAACTGCACTAAAACACAACCACTGGATTAGACGTCGGTTAATGTACACACTGACGTCTATAATACCTATTAGACGTCAGCCTGTGTCATTTTCGAAGTCTTTAGTGTCTTGTAGACGTCGGTTATTGGTCAGACCGACGTCGATGTATGTCTTTAGACCTCCAGTTAGTCCTACTCCTCCGACGTTTAGTGACGTCTGACATGGCAGTGACTGACGTCACGATAGACGTCGGTTACATTCATGTCCGACGTCCCATTGAGGTCACCGAAAATGATGTTAGTTGTTTTGTAGACGTTAAAAGCCCAAAATAACCGACGTTAATCAGCATTTTTCCACTAGTAAATGTTAGAATTTTATTTATCATATACAAGTAAATATGATCATTTATTATGTTCCGAACATCCATTCAATAAAACAGTTTTGTTTAATATATATATATATATATATATACGCCTATTTTTCAGTTGGTACATTTTAGCAATGTGTACCGGGTTTTAGTACACAAAAATATCCTAATATATCGTGAATTTTAAGTTTTAAGGTTAAGGGTATTTTAATAATTTTCATTTTCAAAACTAAAAAAAAAAACCTAAACCCTTCTTACCTCCCTCATTCTTCTCAACCCTTTCTCTTTCATCTCTCTCACTTCAACATTTTCTTTGTCCTCGCTACTGTAGTCCCAACTCAAAAAATCAGAAACACTCACTATTAAACATTTTCTTAAAAAAAATAAATGATTTTATAACGATTTTTCATTTCATAATTTTTGTCTTATCTAATTTTATCTAATTTTCAAAAGCATAATGACATCTGAAGAAATTGGTAATTGGCCTGGAAGAAAATCAGAAACAGTCGCCGTTAAACAATTTCTTACAAAAATGATTTTATAATGAGTTTTCATTTTATAATTTTTGTCTTTTCTAATTTTCATAAGCATAATGACATTTGAAGGAATCGGTAATTGGCGAGGAAGTGTTTTTTAAGAGATGATAATTCAACATCCGCACATGATGAAATTAGAGAGGTTAATGAAGATGATGAAATTGAAGAGATCTTGAATGAATATTTTCCTAAAGGCAAATATGCCAATGACTCAACTCTTTACAAAAGCAAATTGTTTAAATTGTTTAACAACGAGTGTTTTTTCAGTTGGGACTAGCGTAGGAATGATAGAGAAAATGTTAGAATGAGAGAGATGAAAGAGAAATGGTTGAGAGGAAGGAGGGAGGTGAGCAAGGGTTTTGGGTTTCTTTTTTTAGTTTTAAGAATGAAAATTATTAAAATACCCTTAACTTTAAAACTTAAAATCTATCATATATTAGGGTATTTTTGTCTACTAAAACCCGGTAGACATTGCAAAAATGTACCAACTGAAAAACAGGCGTACGCAAGTTAGCAAACCCCATATATATATATATATATATATATATATATATATATATATATATATATATATATATATATGTATATATATTAATTTCTTTATAAATCTATGCATATTACGTTTGTGGAACAAATATATAAACAAAAAAGAGCACATCATAATAAAATTAATTATTTTTTTAATTAAAAGAATTATCTACAAAATTAGTATAGCTACTTATAACAAAATTATAAAAAATATTTATATTTAATTTTATAGTTTTAATAATAAGAATAATAATAATAATTGTATTATTTTTATTATTTTAAAAAAATAACACACATGCACTAGTAAAAATTTAATATATATTTTTTTTTTGTTTTAAATTGTGTAAGTTGAAAAATTTATTAATTGTACTGAAAACTTAAATTGAAAAAAAAAATATTTATTTTATTAGGCGTGTAATTGGTGTTTCAGAAACTACGGAGGTATATCAAGAAAATATGGGACTGCAGAAAACAATAGGCATTGTTCTTTCAGAATAATTTATGGGTTAAAGTTAAGCATGCTGGACACTTAACAGAAATGGAAATGGTCCAAAGACGTTTTGATTGTCCTATTTGAATTGATTTTATGGGTTAGAAAATGATAGATGTTAGACATTGGAAAACAAGAAAATGAAAGTGGTCCATAGAGACATTAAGCTATTGATTTAACGAGTTAGAAAAAATTAGTAGATGAAGAAGACACTTGAAGGGAACAAAATGAAAATGGTCCAAAAACTTTAAACTATTGATTGTCCTATTGGAATACATTTTATGAGTTAGAAAATTAAGCATATTAGAAAACAAAGAAGAAAATGAAAGTGGTCCAATTATCTTACGGTATTCATAGTCCATATCAAATCCATTTTATAAGTTAGAAAACCATGAATATCAGCAATTTCAGTGAAAACAGTATGTTCCAAATTTTTGCAAACCAGGAATATTGCAAAGAGATGGAGAAATATTCCAAGTACAACTATTAAAGTCCTAATCGTGAGAATTATTCCAAGGGACACCAACAAGCATAGAGATACATCTATCTTTCAATAAACCAAATATCATTACAAAATATAATTTGGTCTGTCCGAAAAGTATGTTCTGAAACAATGTCATACCACTCGTTTATACGTCGCCAAATAGATGAAGAATGATATGACCCAATTTTTTATATTTTGTCTTACATAATCTCGCTTTCATGATGGAAGACTAAGGTCTAATGTTATACGCAAAGTGTCATTTTTCCATTAATATTCACTATTGAATGAAATAAAAAATTACTAAGATTCTCTACATTTTGCAATATAAAATATAATCTTTCCGTTAAATTAAATTTGAGGATTTAGGAATTGAAAACGTTAAATGAAAATTGAAAAAAAAAAAATCAGATATTAAAAGCAAAATTAAGAAATAAAAACACATGTCAATTTATAATTTCAAAAAATAAAATAATCTGAAAATCAGTTTTTTATATATTCAATTCTGATTTCAACAATTAATCGATTCAATCAATTGGTTTTGATTACACCAATCATAGAGATTAGATTTCAATATCTTTCAATCCAATTTATATTTAGTTATTAAATCAAGATTCAATTGATTTCTATATTTTAAATTCTAATTTCTCAAACACAAATTGATATCACAACTTGCAAAGTCGAAAATAGAAAAGATAATAACAAACTCGAAACAATGAACAATCGAAGAAAAAACAACTTACTTCATATAATTTGATTTTGATTCCCTGAATTGATACTCAAATATTTACTTTTCTATTATTCAGTATCAAAAACACATCATAACAAAGAAGATGAAAAGACAAAAACCAAATAAAAGGAGAAAAAAGTATGTTCTGAAACTATGTCATTTATACGTTGCCAAATAGATGGAGAACGACATGACTCAATTTTTTGATATTTTGTCTTACAAAATCTAGCGAAGACCAAGGTCTAATGTTATAAGCAAAGTCCCATGTCAATATAAAAATTTTCCACTAATATTCACTATTGAATGAAATAAAAAATTACTAAGCTTCTCTACATGTAATATAAAATACAATTTAAGTCAATGTTTAAAGGATACATATTCAATTATATTCAATCTCTATGGTTAAATTAAACTTAAGGATTTAGGGATTGAAAACTTTAAACAAAAATTGAAAAGAAAAAAAAATCAGATATTAAAAGCAAAAACAAGAAATAGAAAATAACCCGATCCACAATTTCAAAGAATAAAACAATATGAAAATCATAGTTATTTATATATTCAATTTTAATTTGAACAATTAATCAATTGACTACACCAATTATACATATTAACTCTCAATATCATTCAATTCAATTTGTATTTAGTTATTAAATTAATATTCAAATGATTCCTAATTTAAATTTTAATTTCTCAAACACAAATTGATATCACAAATAACAAAATCAAAATTAGAGAAAAGAAGAATAAACTCAGAACAATGAACAACCGTGAAAAAACTTAATTCATACTCAAATATTTATTTCCCTATTATTCAATATCAAAAACACATAAGAAGAAGGAAGATGAAAAGACAAAAACAAAATAAGAGAAGGAGAAAAAAACTAAAATTCTTTAAAATTTGGCCTGTGATTTTATTTTATCTTGTTTTCAATACAATTAGAACTTATATAGGTTCGGAAAATGAAAACGTTTTCATATTTGATTTCTATTGTCTGAATTGATTTTTTGGTACTACGTGAATTGATTCTTGAAGTTGTATTTTGTAATTGTTGATTTGGTTGATTGAATAAAAATTGATTGATTAACTACATCTATGTTGAATTGGGTAATTTGATCTTTGAGTTGTGAATTAAGTTTGAAATGGTGGAGTGATATCCTTAGTCTCTAATGAATCATTTTGATTAAATTGTTTATGTTTATAATTTTAAAAGGAAAACTCTTATTTAGGCTAAGGTGTACAACTTGTGTTGCAACATTTTTTTGTCTGGTTTATTCAGACTTGTTGGGCAAGTCAAATTCTCGTTGTATGAGTGTCTAATTCATGTTTGACAGAGAATTAGAGGAAATTTGCTTGGTAAACGAAAGCCAAATTCGAGTTTGACAGAGAGTTAGAGAAGTATTGGTCGTCGGACGAATTTGTTCTTGCTGAGTACATTTATCTACATTTTGTTTTAATACTCTACTCATTGGATGAATCATTTAGTCATTGAGGAAGTATTTTACTAAAGATAGCTTGCTAAGTGAGTGATTGAGCTTAATGAACGAGTCTATTAATTTTTATATTGAAGGGTTTGAAGTAAGGAGAATCAGGTGAAGAATTATTATTTCATGGTGATAGTTCTATGAGAATAAAAGCATGCTAATAGATGTAATGAATTGTACAGTGATCTGTCTATGATTTATGACTTAAGTATTCTAAGGAGAAATGTCATACTAGTTAATATAATGTTCTGTATTGAATTTACTTATCCTTTATGTTGAACTTCTTCTCAAAACTATAACAAGTAATTTACTAAGTGAGTGAATAATTTATACACATTATAAATATTCTTTCATTGAAATATCTTAAACACCTCGTATTTTTATTGTATAAAATTATTCTTTCTTTAGTAACTCAAGAACATTCTACATTTACATTTCTTTTGTAATAGCAGGTATTGAAATTTTGTAAAATTAATCAAGAATAAGAGTTAAGGAAATGATTTCATTGCCTCTTGCATCATAATAAACATTAACAAAATCATTCCAAACTCGTTTATCAACTTATTAAAAAAAATTCATTTCAAATTTTCAAATAGGGTAGTTTTCTCTTATAAAAAAGCAGAGGTTTATTAATTGAAATATTTTCAGCAAATACTTGGAAATGTCAAAATATTTTAAAAATCTCTTATAAATTTTTTCTATAAAATTGATTTAGAACATGCTATATTAAAGGATATTTGATTATATGATTTATAATTGGTTCTAGAAGCATGTTCTGAACAATATAATCAATTATTTTTAGCCACAACCAATTATATATGAAACTTTAATCTGAATCAAGCGCCAGCTAATAGTATTTAAGATCAACAATTACCTCACTTATAGCAACTTGTTCAAAAATTATTCTGGTACGAAATTATTCAATCCATTATCAAATATATCTAATTGGATTAATTAAGGAATTTTGAGTCAGTCTGAATCCAACTAGGAAAATTCGGACCTTTCTTGCATAACCTTAATTGAAAAGGAGGAACCCAACCAGAGACAAATTTTAGAGAGAGAAAATTGTGTGATAAGTATAAGGAAAGTAATTTGGAAAAGTTGGAAAGATGAGATTCAGTGACATCACCGGCTATCGCTTTCTAAAACTCTATGATATACCTAAATTTCGTTTAATTTGGATTTTTCTTGAATGAGAAGATGATAGAATTTTACTGTTATATAATAATTCTCTCCTATGTTTTAATCTATGGGTAAGAAAGCTAACCACACTAATATACATAGTGAGGAAAAATAAAACTATTTGAAGATTTTTCTTGTATGAAATTTGCAAAAAATTTTACTTAAACAAAATATGTAAAAGAAATTCAATAAAGTTATTAAAGTGGTTGTGGTAGATGAAATTGAAACTGGGTGTCATGTAAAGTTTTTTCATTTTCGGTGGGAATATTATACGTTTCAATATGATTTAATTGTAATTCAATATAAAATTTGAAGCAATCCAAAATCATATTTTGTGTTTTGAATTTAATTAGTTTTAGCTATTTTTGTAACTATAAAATGGTTAAATATTTATTTACCAGAAATTGGTAAACATTATGAAAAATCACTCAGATAAAGAGACATGCTATTATTTAATTTATAATTTTCTTAAAACACGTAATTTCATTTTATCTCATTTTGATAAGAAAAAAAAAAGAGTAATCTTATAGATAATATTAACATTGAAATTTACTACCACATTGTTGGAAGTATATATAATAGTAATTACTAATACAGTCAAATTCCAAGACAATTTTTATGAGATTTACATCATATAATTGTTATGACATAGTTGTTGTCGCTCATTAATTCTAATAAAATATATTATTATATTTAAATTTATAGGTAATATTTCTTTTATATATTATATTTAAATTTATAAGTAATATTTCAATAATCATATTTTTTATATAAAGATGGAATGGTATATAGAGAGTGAAAGGTAGCAAAAGAAAATAAAGAAGATGAAGATGAAGTTAAGTGATGAACTAGAAATAGAAATTACACGAAATTAAATTATAAAACCTTCATATTTTATTAGGTTATTTTTTTCATAAAAACTATATGAAATAATTATTTATATATTGGTCAATGAAACAATATTTGATTTAATTTAATTTTAAGAGTATAAATTAATTCATTCATGCATCGATGGGTATTATGTTTGATATGAAGCAACATATATATAATAAAAAAAAAAACATATCTTGTATTGATCACTGTGGACATGGATGTTGCTTTTCTCATTTTCTTACTTACTTTGGAAGGTAGAAAACTTTAACATCAATGAAAGCTACACTTAGTTCACATTATGTGTATATTAATTCAAAGCATGAATTGTGTGGATTTAGAACTTTTAAGCCGTGTGACTGGATGAATGGGTTATAATGAGTTAAACCTTTAAAACCTAGGTTTGAAGAAATTAACCACACCAATAACGAAACTAGTTCAAAATATCTAAATATATTGATAGTCTTAGTCAGCTTTGAAATATAAAATTAGTTCGCAAATAACACAAGGAAAAAATAAAAGTATTCCTTAGAAAGAAACAAGCTATTGATTGTACACGGTGTTGAAAAAGAGAAAAATGAAATTAGTCCCAAAATATCAAATTATTAATTTTCCGAATTGAATCCATTTTATAAGTTATAAATTTTAGCACATATTTAAAAGAGGAAAAATTGCAGCTAGTTTAAAACTCTTAAGCTATCGATTGTTCTATCAGAATATTTTTTGGGTTAGAAAAGTTAAGTATGCTAGACATTTAAAAGAATGAAAGTGGTCCTGAAGACCTGTTTATTATTCTATGTCCATTTTATGGGTTAGAAAATGATAGATGTTAGACATTGGAAAAGAAAAAATGAAAATGGTCCATACAGACCTTAAGCTATTGATTATTGTATTCCAATTCATTTAAGGAGTTAAAAGAAATAAAAAAACTTGAAGGAAGAAAATGAAATTGGTCCGAAATTGTTGTATTCGAATTCGTTTTTAGAAAAATTAAGCATGTTAGACACTTCGTATAAAAAAAATGAAAATGGTCCAAAAACTTTAAACTGTTGATTTGTCCTATTTGAATTCATTTTATGCTTTATAAAATTATGCAGGTTAGAAAACAAAGAATGAAATGAAACTGGTCCAATTACCTTAAGGTATTGATTGTCCTAATCGAATCCTTTAAAATGTCATTGGATGAATACATGTTACTTTATTAAGTTAACATGTAATTGGCCCATCTATTCACTTATTGCAATATCATACAGAACACTTAGTCATCATGGTCTATAATTCACTACGATAGAGATAATAAATATTTGGATTGTTAGATATATTATCTTTATATTATATTTATCTTTTATCTTTAATTAGTTTGTTATTATTTCTTAGTTGTATTTTGGTCTTAACCTATATTTCTTTTACTATAAATAGAGGATTGTATATTCAACACAAGGGAGATTGATCTATATTCAATATGGTATTAGAGCCTAAGGATTGTTTTTTGGAAAATATTTCAGTTGTCTTTGCCACTAAACCCATTTTTGTCAACGGTGGCACTATAGTCTATTGTCATCGTGTACCGCTGCCACTATTGGAGTTCCATTTTCGACAGACGATCACATAGTTTAGATCGTCTTAGCTAGGCGATCATTGTGTCATCAACGACGCCTTCATAGGAGCTCCTATGTGCTCTCAACACTTTTTCAAGTTGTGAATTTCCTCTTTTTTTCGTCATACATGGTGGCACGTCTCATAGAGATTCAGAGTGTCAAAGTCCCTCTTTTTCCTCTTTCATGTTCATTGTGTGTGGTTACACGTCTCGTCTCCTGTCAGGTACCTATTCAGAGCATTGAGGTTGCTCTTTTTCCTTTTTCACGTGCCTTGATTGAAAAATCTTGGATTTTTAAGATTTCTCTCTCGTGTTCATCCATGGCTTCTTCCGTTGTTGTCTTTTCTGACATCCTTTTGTCACCATTGCATTTGACCCATCCATATATGATTTTTGTCAGTTTATTTATTGTTGTGGTGGCTCTTCAAGAATGACCTCTTTGTCCATTGGATATCAACAATGCATTCTTTAATGGTGATTTGTAAGAAGATATTTATATGGAGAAACCTCCTAGATTTAAGGGGAGTCTTTTGGATTGGTATTTGGTCTTCTATGTTGTCTTTTTAAATCATTAACAATTTGGTGTTGCTTGAATGCAGAAAAAGATATTTTTACTAAGACTTTATAGATTATATTAGCAACAAACTTAGTACATCTCATTTTTATATATTAGCTTGAGGGGAAATGTTAGATGTATTATATTTATCTTATCTTTATCTTTTATCTTTAATTAGTTTGTTATTATTTTTTATTTGCATTTTGAACTTAACTCATATTTCTTTTATTATAAATAGATGACCTTATGTGTATATTCAACACAAAAAAGATTAATCCAATAGATAATTTTTCAATATATTCAACATGGGCCAATGGTAATGGTAGAACCAGCTGGACATCCTTGTGCCGCCAATTCATGTAAGGAAACATTAAACAAACAAACGACAACCCAATGAACTCAGAGAGATAGTTGTGATATCAAACTTGGTGAGATTCATGTAAGAAAAGCAGTGACTAAGGAGATAGCAACGACATTACAATTCCCGAGTTCAAGAAATAATATCCTAGAAGGTGGACCTAGCCTGGCACAAGCTAAAAAATGCCTGCCAAGTTAAAACAGACTACCAAAGGCAATGACACTCATATAACCACACCCTTTCGTCCAAAATCACCTCTCCTCTTTCTTAAAGGAAACACTTCATTCCTAAAACATTTTTTTTTTTATTTAGGGTCTTTTATCTTACCTTATCTATGTTATTCTTCGTTTCTACTTCTTTATGCAAACAAATGGCTACAGCTAGTGGTGCCACAATTATGATCACACACTGTATATCTTTGCCGAAAATAACCATAAAGAAAGAAAGTCAAAACAAAGAAAGTTAAAGGATGAGAAGACTTGCAAAAGCAAAGAATGCAACAAGCAAAAGTGAAAGTGGAGTTTCCTTCCCCAGACAGCTTAAAGCATGCTTCACAACAGCTCAAAGCTTACTTAAACAACAACACAAAACTTGCCTAAGACAACAGTTCAAAGTACCTAATACAACACCTGCGTTAATAAGCTGACTATATATCTCACGGTCAAAGACAACCATCTATAGTAGCAACAACTCAATCCACCTACAAGTATAAGTCAACTACAACTTGGCCAAAAGGTTAATTACAGTCGTAATTGTTGGGTTCTTGGGGCTTTTCAAGAAAACCTTAGAACCAGAGAATAAAAGAGAGAGAGCGGAGCGAGAGAATGAATACTGAATATTATTGAATTGAAAGTTGTAATTGAAA
The DNA here is from genome assembly GCA_036885675.1 of Vigna mungo. Classification (NCBI taxonomy): domain Eukaryota; kingdom Viridiplantae; phylum Streptophyta; class Magnoliopsida; order Fabales; family Fabaceae; genus Vigna; species Vigna mungo. Next base: position 35,088,042 of record CP144697.1, read on the forward strand.
AGACGGGGTTGGTTACTATTTATAACCAACGTTAACAGGCAACAGGGTTGGTTACTATAATTAACCAACGTAAACAAACGGGGTTGGTTACTATATTTAACCAACATAAACACGCAACAGGCAAAGCCCGTAAACAAAACAAGCCCAAAGTAAACAACCAGACCGGCCGAACTGACCGGTCCACAGACACGGAAGCCAAGTCTAAATAACAATTCTCCACCTAGACTTGCTTCAAACAACAAAAAAATAAAACACGGACACGGCCGGTCAAAACAATTAGTGACCGACCGGTAGACATCCAATCCTGGACAACAGAAAGAGAAACCTCTCCTTAGCGAGCGGCTTTGTTAACATATCTGCAGGATTCTCTTCGGATGCAATTTTGCAGATTTGAACGTCACCGGATTCAACAATGCTTCTGACAAAGTGCAGCTTGACGTCAATATGCTTGGTCCTGGAATGATAAATCTGATGATTGGCCAGATGAATAGCACTCTGGCTGTCACAATGAACACATACAGACTTCTGATCGAAACCAAGTTCCCGAACCAAACCTTTCAACCACAGCGCCTCCTTAACTCCTTCAGCAAGAGCATAATACTCAGCTTCCGTAGTTGACAAAGCCACAACCGACTGTAATGTAGACCTCCAGCTAACAGCAGTCCCGAACAGTGTAAACACATATCCCGACCGGGATTTCCTAGTGTCCATGCATCCGGCAAAGTCGGAATCAACAAAACCTTCAATATAACCTCCACCTTGAAAGTTATTCTGAAAAAACAATCCAGTACCGAGAGACCCCCGTATGTATCTGAGCATCCACTTCAACGCTTCCCAGTGTGTTGGTCCAGGATTAACCATGAACTGACTGAGAACACTAACACCGTGCGCCACGTCCGGTCTTGTGCAGACCATGCCGTACATAATGCTCCCAATCCCATTTGAAAATGGAACAGATTCCATCTTCTTTCTTTCTTCCTCGGTCTTTGGGCATTGCTCCTTGGTAAGTTTCAAGTGTTGACCGACCGGCGTGTTGGCTATTTTAGACTCAGCCATCCGATACCTTGAAATTACCTTCTGCAAATAACACTCCTGTGACAGAAAAAGGTTACCGCCCGGTCTCTCCCTTTTAATGTCTATGCCCAAAATCCGCCTTGCTTCCCCAAGCTCTTTCATTTCGAAAGCATCCGCCAACTTGGCTTTCGTCTCACCGATCATGCCCCTGTCACTGCTAGCAATTAGAATATCATCCACATAGAGCAAGAGATATAACATTTCACCGCCATGATTCAGAGTGTAAACACAGTCGTCATAATTGCACCGCTTGAAGTTCAGCTTTATCAGAAAGTCATCAAATTTCCTGTACCACTGCCTTGGGCTTTGCTTCAAGCCATAAAGTGACTTCTGCAACAGACACACCCTATCATCCACAGCGAAACCGTCCGGTTGCTTCATATAGATGGTTTCTTCCAAATCGCCGTGCAGAAAAGCTGTCCGGACGTCCAACTGTTCAAGATGCAAATTGCAATGCGCAACTATTGCCATCAGAACTCTGACCGAACAATGCTTAACCACTGGAGCAAAGACCTCATGATAGTCTACGCCTTCAATCTGAGTAAAGCCTTTGGCAACAAGCCTAGCTTTGTACCTCGCTTTCTCACCGCCCGGTGTAGCTTCCTTTTTCTTGAAAATCCATTTCGAACCTATGACCTTCTTACCCTTCGGCAGATCCACCAATCTCCAGGTGCTATTCTTTTTCAAAGCCTCCAACTCTTCTTCCATAGCACCCTGCCAAAGATGCCGGTCGCTGCTGTCAAGAGCCTCCTTATAACTTCTCGGTTCATCCGATCGGTTAATATCTTCAGCAGCGTTCAAGGCGTAGCAGATTAGATCCGCCTCTCCAAGCCGTTTGGTTGGCTTGGAGATCCTTCTTTCTCTGTCACGAACAAGCTGATAGTTTCTCAAATCAACACCAGCAGCTTTTCCATGACTTCCCTCGCCAGACATATCATCTGTGTCATCACCAAGGTCTGTTCGAAATTCATCCGGTCGGTTCTCAGCTATCGTCCGACCGGTTTCAACTTGCCCTTCACCCGTTTGGTTTTCCTCAGTCCCACCGGGCGTGCCAGCTCCATTAGTAGTATGCTCCACCTCCACGAGAATCTTCTTCTCGCTTCCAGAGTTTTCCGGTTGCATCGCCATCCTTGTTTCATCAAAAATGACATCCCTACTAATGATTAGTTTTGGAGGTGAATCTAACCTCCATAACCTGTATCCCTTAACTCCGTCGGCGTATCCAAGGAAGATACATCTCACCGCCCGGGAATCCAGCTTATCACCCCTGACATGAGCAAACGCCAAAGAACCAAACACTCTCAAGTGTGAATAGTCAGCCGGTCGTCCACTCCACACTTCCATTGGCGTTTTAAAATTGAGAGCTGAAGACGGACTCCTGTTAATCAGATAGACGGCCGTATTGGCAGCCTCTCCCCAGAAAGCTTTTGACAACCCTGATCCCAACAACATGCACCGGACCCTCTCCAGAATGGTTCTGTTCATCCGTTCGGCCAATCCATTCTGTTGAGGAGTACCAACGACCGTTCTGTGCCTCCTGATCCCTTTCTCTTTGCAGAAACCATTAAACTCCTCTGAAACGAACTCCAGCCCATTATCGGTTCTTAGGCATTTCAGCCTACACCCCAATTGGTTCTCAATCTGTGTGTGCCACTCTTTGAACTTCTGAAACGTTTCAGACTTATTCTTTAGAACGTAAATCCACACTCTCCTTGAGAAATCATCAATTATACTTAAGAAATACGCTCCTCCACCATGAGTTAAGGTTCTTGCCGGTCCCCATAAGTCAGCATGGACATATTCAAAGGGCCGTTCGGTTGAGTGTTTCCCTTTTCCGAACGGTATCCTGTGTGATTTCCCTAAGACACAATGGTCACAGAAATCCAGCTTCTGCAGTTTGTCTCCCAGAAGCAAGTCTTGCTTTTCCAATTCTTCAAGACCCTTCTCACTGATGTGTCCCATCCTCAAGTGCCATAACCGGGCGGTATTCTCGGTCCCACTTGCTACTGAGACATGACCAATGACAGTTGATCCCTCCAGAATGTACAAGCCGTTCCTCCTTCTGCCTTTGGCAACCACAGAATCTCCAGAACAAACCCTCATTACTCCATCTTCAACTTTAGTGGTGTAACCTCCAAGATCAAATGCACTAATAGAAATCAAATTTCTCTTTAGTTCGGGCACATACCGGACGGCCTGCAACACCATCTCACGATTGTCAAACATCTTCAGCCTCACCGACCCCACACCTTGCACTCGGCAAGCTTTGTTATTTCCGAGCAGTACATTACCATGCTCTTTCTGATCCAGATTCTCAAAAAACTCCTTTACCGGGCACATGTGGTAGGAGCAGCCGGAATCCATGACCCAGCTCCTTTGAGGATCTTCAGACGAAGCCACCAGCACTCCAGCCGACTCATATCCCTCAGACGCCTCTGCCACATCAGCGGTTTCTTGTGGCCGACCGGCCTTTCCTTTCTCCGGGCAGAACTTCTTGATATGACCCATCTTCTGGCACTTGAAGCAACGCACCTGCTTCGTACCGTCCGGATTCAGCTTCTTCTCTTTTCCAGACTGCTTCTTCCCTTTCCCTTTTACCGCAATCAAACCGGACGCTCCTTCCTCGGTTGTCTTCGAATCTTGGAGTTTTTGGAACTCCTTGGTTCGAATTGACGTCAGAACCTCCTCTAACGTGATCACTTGATCTTTCCCGTAGAGTAATGCATCCCTGAAATGCTCGAAGGTTTTTGGAAGCGCATTCAACAGGATGACAGCTTTATCTTCATCCTCCAACTTCACTCCAATATTCTCCAGATCATCAACTATCTTGCTGAATTCTGCAATCTGTTCCTCTATCGTTCTTGATTCTGACATCTTGAACGAAAAGAGTTGCTGCTTTAGGCACAGCCTATGAGCCAACGATCTCGTCATGTACAGAGACTCTAGTTTTACCCAGATTTCAGCGGCAGTCTTCTCCTTCGCAACCTCCCTCAGTACCTTATCACCAAGGCACAGGATGATTGCACTCCTTGCCTTATCTCCCATCTTCTTCTTCTCTTCTTGAGTCATGGTATCACTCATCTTCGACTCACCCTTCAACGCTTCATTACATCCCTGCTGTATCAAGATTGCCTCCATCTTGATCTTCCACAGCCCGAAGTCATTAGCGCCGTTGAACTTTTCTACGTCGAACTTGGTTGCCATTGCTCCTAGGGAATTCTTGAATCCTTGCCCCACGGTGGGCGCCAATTGTTGGGTTCTTGGGGCTTTTCAAGAAAACCTTAGAACCAGAGAATAAAAGAGAGAGAGCGGAGCGAGAGAATGAATACTGAATATTATTGAATTGAAAGTTGTAATTGAAAAGACGGGGTTGGTTACTATTTATAACCAACGTTAACAGGCAACAGGGTTGGTTACTATAATTAACCAACGTAAACAAACGGGGTTGGTTACTATATTTAACCAACATAAACACGCAACAGGCAAAGCCCGTAAACAAAACAAGCCCAAAACAAAACAAGCCCAAAGTAAACAACCAGACCGGCCGGACTGACCGGTCCACAGACACGGAAGCCAAGTCTAAATAACAGTAATGATTTTGTTCAACCTACTTATAAAACTTTTGAGCTTGGAAGGGTTTGTGTACATACGTGACCTAACAAGCATGCTAAAGAAGGTAGTCTAATGAATCCCATTCAACATTATTAATTATCCTAAAGTGGTTGAATAATATTAGTAGAGATATTTGTTACTTTAGTTGTCGCATATTAAAATATTATATAGTCAAATCTCGGTAACTATTATATGATATATTGATATCAAATATCCCTTTATATCATATATCAATAGAATATATGGTTAATATGGTTAAATAATATAGTATTGTTATTATCATGTTGATTTATCATATGTATGATAAATTTTTATCATTTATTTTATAACATGTTTCATTGGGTCTAAAAATTCTATAAATATGTGTTATATTTCCCAATGGAGAACAAACACAACTTCATACAGACTACTATATTCATATAGATTCTAAAACTCTCTTATTGACTTGAATGTCAAAGAATTGTTTGCAGGTGAATCTTCTATATTATAACCATCAGGGCTATTCAAACAAACTACTTAGATGTTATTACCTGTTCAAAGGTTTCTGTTTCATATCTTGGTAAAAGAAATAATTAATTTTACTATATAAGATCCGCCAACAAGAGGCTGAAGAGAGACGTGAGGATAACAGATCGACCATTGGCACAATGAAGGGCATTAATAGGTAATTAATGTGAGTAATTACTGTATCATATGCATTTATGAATGATTGGCAGGTATATTATTTAGGATCCATCCAATATATAATTAAGGAATTATATTTATACGACATTAATGGACATTCAATGTGTTGAACAATTGCAAAGCCTCTAAACACAAGGTGAATGATCAGGTAACATCATCTTATTGCAGAATCATATTGAGACCTTAAGACACGTATCTGACTTGAGCGTCGGAGTGTTTTCTGCAAGTCCACCCCCACCGGGTGACAGAGATTACCCGACCGGAGAAGAGTAGTGCCACGAGGAGTGGAGTGTGTGGTCCGTATTAGAGAAGAAGGACCATCTTGGAGAAGTGTTGACCTCGGACCTCGTTCGACCGAAACATTAATTATTAGGAATATATCACAATTATTATATTTTTAAAATATTTTCAAACAAATTTTTGAAAAAACACTAAATTTTGCTCAAAGAGAACGACTAACTTTGATACATAAAACTAGTGAATATTAAATTGAATACGTGATTTACACTTACACTAAAAAACAATAAGATAAATCATAAAAACCAAAGTCTATTATTAAGAAGTCTTCTACTCTTCAAAGGCATTGATCAACAAAAGACTCAAACACTCAAATTCGTCAGTCCTTATGGTGGATTAGAAGTGTAATTAATATGTTGTAATTATTTAAGAAATTTCCATAAGTCCTCTACTCTACAAAGGCCTTGATCAACAGAAGACTCAAACACTGAAATCCATCACTCTTTATTATGGTGGATTAGAAGTGTAATTAATATGTTATAATTATTTAAGAAATTTCTATCTTGAAAATGACATAAAATTTTCAGTTTGAAAACTGTTTCTGCTTGGGGTGTGTCTATCCGAGTTCTTCACTGACCGTCCGCCTATATCCTCCGAATGCTCGTCGCTCGCACCTTATCTTTGAGTAACGTCTGGTCGGGTACCTGTTAAAGACACTCCGACGCTCAAGTCAATGCTCAGTCTTTTATAAGTTAGTGATAGAGAGAGAGTGAAATAAATGTGCATTTAATGTAACCAACTACCTTTCACCTGTGACTTATATTTATAGTGCTCTTTGATGGGCCAAGGATTAGCAATCTCTTAATCGCGGCCCAATCCACGGCCCATCTCTTGTAATCGCGTTTTATTTTAATCTTGATGTAATTCCTTTCCTTACCAGGACTGAGTAAGCGTGATCAATCCCCCCTGGTCCGGCCGGTCATTCCCGGCGGGATTGCTTTCTCCTGGTTGGACGGTTGCGCCGTTATGACTAGAATCGCCATATTAGCATGTTCCATTGGAGAATGATCATGCTCCCACCTCGCGGATGGGTGCGCGAGGTGGCGAGGCCGATCAGGATCGTAGTGACGAACCGGTTAACCAGACAGTAATGCGGACATCACAAGTCTCAGTTTATTTCGGGCCGGTTAACGTCCGGTCATGACTACTGAGTCGTGCAAACGTCATGGCGGAATGTGGCTCATTCCTTAGGTTATACACGTTTCGCGACGACAGGACGAGGTTGACATCGGACGGGTAGTGTCTGGCGTGACTATTGGTCATACGGGCATCCTTATGAGCCGACCTACGCCTGGTCACGACTACCGGTCGTGCGTTAGTGGAGTTAGATGGGATTCCAGGTTTCTTCCGAAAGTTATTCTGGCTGTCGAGATCAATTTCTAATGTGTCCAGTCGGCTTGGGGGTCCGACCGGCTACGTAGGGTACACAAGCCCCCCAAGCCCAAGGCATCGCAAGGGGCCGAAGGGTTTTAAGAGGAAAAGCGGCTGAGATGAGCGGCGGAACCCTTTGTAGCGCCAGAAGTGGGTTTTAGGCAGGAAAGTATACGTGGCAGGATCTTGGTTGGGAGACGAAGCGTCGTATGAATCTGGAGCGTTGAACGTGACTTGGATGAACGGCGGGGATTGGAAACGGTTTTTTGAAAAATTTTCCTATAAATAGGGGTGGGGTGAGTGCTACGGCTACATCCTTCCTTCTCCCCTCCGAGCTTTTATTCTTTTCATCTGTCCAGGTAATAAAATGGTGGTTGTGTGCATTGAGTCTTCTCTGGAATCGTCGGGCCGTGGCGGGGACCGCGGGGGCGCGGGTGAGGGTGGCAGCAACAACGGTTCGGTATCGACGGGGTCTTCTGGCTTTACTGGTGGTTCGTCGTCAGAAGACCTGGCGGTGGGGGAAGATTCGGCTGTTCCCTCTGCTCTGGCAGGTGCTGTGACCGTAGCTCAAGGTTCTGTCTTTTCGGTCGGAAGCGGGCGGATATTCCATGGAGCCCCCCTCTTTTTATTGCAAGGGGGGTTGACCGTGGATCCGGTTCCTCCGGTTCCGGTGGGAGGTCTTCCCCGTATGGATGGATACGACTGGGCCGGATTTGAAGCAACCACCCAGCCGTCTGGTATTTCGCGTATGGCTCTTCAAGATTGGCTAGACCGGTCGTATTTGGTGAGGGACACGGCGGACACGCGCTTGATGAGGGTGGCCGCAAGCCGCGAGAACGAACGCGTATGCCATGGGAAAGGCACCAGTGCGAATTATTTTTTCTTCATGTATGCGAACTTGTTCGCCCAGCTGCACATTCGGGTTCCCTTCACTGATTTCCAGGCCGGGGTACTGCGGGAGTTAAATGTCGCACCTACGCAATTGCATCCTAACTCTTGGGCTGCCATCCAAGCCTTTGGAGTAGAGTGCATGGTGGCCGGAGTTTCGCCCACCGTTCGGTCCTTCCTCCACTACTTCAATGTTCGTCCTCCCCCAAAGGGGGCTTTGGTTTCTTTGTCTTCGGTGGCGAAACGCACTTTGTTCAAGCCGTACGCCGAGTCCTTCAAGAATTTTAAGGATCAGTATTTTAAGGTAGTTATAGAAGAGGCTGGGCGTCCTGAATTTTTTGACAAGGACGACCATCCTTTGTTCCCTTTATATTGGACGGAGAACTCGAGAAAGATGGAAGCCATTTCCAAGCGGGATTTGGAGATGGAGGATTTTTGCGTGGTAGATGTGATCGACACCCCCTCCCGCCGCGTTCTCGCCCGTTGCCTGGTCGACTGTATCCCTTACAAGGATTGCGCTCAAAGAGCGCTCGGTATGTGATTTATTCATGTGTTTCTTTTATGAAGGTGATAACTTAGCTGAATTTTCCGTTTTCTTTCAGATTGCATGGCGACCCCTGGACCCCGTCAATCCAACTTTCTTGCCATGAAGAAGAAGGCGACGGCCCGTGCCGCTAGTTCCGGGCCCGGTCAGGATGTTCCTCCTCCGATGAAGCCTCCTCTCGCCCGGGTAACTGTCGCCGTTCGTGGGCCAATTGCAGGGGCTAGCGGAAGCACGAGCGCGGCCGCTGTATTGGGGGAGGGTACTTCCGTTCCTCCTCTAACTAAGACGCGCCCCTCACTAACTTGCCCGCCCCGGCGGTTGCCACCCCCGTTGTTGAAGTGGCTTCAGAGTCGGCGCCCGCGACCACATCGGGGCATCGGAAAAGAAAATCGCGTAAAGGGGGAAAATCTTCCAAGAAGTACCGCCATGAAGGGAGGGAATTGGCCGAACCTCTGCCGGGTGGCATTTTTAGCCCGGATTACAATGTGAGCCAGTTCATCGACTTCAATCGAGGACCGGCCTATGTTGCCCTGCTGGAGTCTCTACCGGGTGGAGTGATGTGGACTCCTTATCCGATATGGCTAACCGGACGGCCTCAATGATCGACTATATACGCGAACATGGAGACGTTCGAGGCTCCGGCGAGGTGAAGAAGCTCTTGCTTCAAGAAGGAGAAAAGGCGAAGGCCTTGGAAGAGGAATTGGCGGGTGCCAGAAGGGCTTTAGAGGACGAAAAGAAGCGGTCGGCCGAGAGTCTTCAGGAGGCGACCAAACTGCTGGAGGATGAACTAAAAGCAAAGGCAGTTTTGGAAGAGGATCAGAAGCAGTTGAAGGAGGACGTCGCGAGGTTGAAGGAGGTGGAAGAAAAACTTTAGGGCTGTACGGTGGAGCTGCACACTGAGTTAAAGGAAGTGCGTGCCGAACGGAAGGCCGCTGAGGAAAAGATAATCTCGTTGAACGATAACTTGGTGGCTGAGCACGAGGATGGTTTCTACAAGGCCATCCGTCAAGCCGAAGTACTGCTGAAGATTGAGAAGCCGCTCTCTCTCGGTTTTGATATCTATAAGGACGTGTATCATGGTGCCCTGATGGATATTCAGGAACCGAAAGAGGCGGGAGCCAACGAAGGGGTGGATGCCGAGGATGATGGAAGGGCTGAAGTGGTCGGATTCGCCGCTGACCCTCAATGAATAGACTTAGTTTGTTTTTTAGTTTAGAAACCATTCAATACCGGTCGGATTGTAAACAGCGAATTGTGTTGTTTACTTTTTCCGTCCGGTCATAGTCATATATTTTTTGTACCTCCCCCTTTTTGATGAATGGATTTTTGCGTTTTATTTTCTTTGCCTGATGCCTATTCATTTTTTAGATTTTGAGTTGTGTTATCGTTATAAGCGGCAGACCTTATCCTAAGTCGTTCGGCTAAGTTGACAGGGTAATTCCATTCGTCAACTCGAACCTTTACGTAGGAGACGGCGGGGCTAACCCCTTATCGTCTGGCCAAGTTGACAGGATAATTCCATTCGTCAACTTGAACCTCTATGTAGGAGACGGCGGGCATAACCCCTTACCGTCAGGCCAAATTGACAGGATACTTCCATTCATCAACTTGGGCTTTGCGCGGGGCGGCGGGCTTAACCCCTTACCGTCCGGCCAAGTTGACAGGATAATTCCGTTCGTCAACTTGGACTTTTGTGAATAAAGAAAATGCTCATTGTGTTGGGTTGAAACGTTCGTATTGCTCCTTGAATTATGATTACATGAAGAATATTACATGCTCAACTGAAATAAAGCTTGAGAAGCGAGGCGTTCCAAGTGTTGGTGATTTGCCGACCGTTTAAACGAGTGAGGCGGTATGCGCCATTACCCAGAGCTTCTACAATTTTGAACGGGCCCTCCCATTTTGCTGCGAGTTTGCCATGGGCGGCAACACGACGGGCTTCCCCGGCCTTTCGCCAGACGAGGTCTCCTTCATGGAACTGGCGCGGACGGACTTTAGTGTTGTACTTTCGTTCCACCATGCGACGGCATGCTTCTGCCCGTAATACGGCCCGGTCCCGCCGTTCGTCAACTGTGTCGAGTTCGACCCGCAACTCTTGATCGTTTATCTGGAGATCTTCTATGTTTCGACGTAAGGAGGGTTCGCCAAGCTCAACGGGCAACATGGCGTCGGTTCCATATGTCAAATTGAAGGGCGTCTCTCCGGTTGTGCCATGCGAAGTGCATCGGTAAGCCCAGAGAACCTCGGGCAAGGGGTCTGCCCAGGCTCCCTTCTTATCCCCTAGACGCCGTTTGAGTTCCGCCACGATGGTCTTGTTAACTGCTTCGGCTTGCCCGTTCGTTTGAGGGTGCTCCACCGAGCTTGTCGCGTGCTTTATTCCCAGCCCTCTGAAGAATGTCTCTAGCCTTCGATCGATGAACTGTCTACCGTTGTCGGTCACGACTGTTCTTGGCAAGCCGAACCTGCAAATAAGTTTCCAACAAAATTTCTGGACTTGTGAAGCTGTGATGGTGGCCAAAGGCTCGGCCTCCACCCACTTGGTAAAGTAGTCAATGGCCACGAGCAGGAATTTTCGCTGACCGGTGGCCGGGGGAAATGGACCCACAATATCCATCCCCCATTGAGCGAACGGCCATGGAGAAACAATGGTGTGTAACCTTTGCGAGGGAGTGTGGTGATTGTTAGCATGGGCCTGGCACTGAATGCATTGGCGGGTGAACCGCGCGACATCGTTCTCCATCGTCGGCCAGTAATATCCTGCCCGTAATATTTTGGCCTTGAGTGCTCGTCCCCCCGTGTGAAAGCCACATACACCGAGGTGTAGTTCATTCATTACATATCGCGCCTCATCCTCCGCCAAACATTGGAGTAGGGGAGACAAGAAGCCCCGACGGTATAGGTCGTTACCGATTATCAGGAATCGAGCAACTCTCTTGGAGTCCGCCGGACATAAACTCTCGCCGCTGTCTTGCTTACGGATTAACTCTCGAATCTCGGCCCTCCAGTCGGAAGTATCGTCCGTCGTGATGGTTAAGCACTCAATCGAGGGTTGTAGAAGGACCTGCCGGATGATGGTTGTTAATTGCCCATTCTCCTTTCCAGTGTTGAGTTTGGACAGTAGGTCTGCCCGGGCGTTCTGCTCCCGGGGGATGTGCTGAATTTTTACATCCTCAAAGTCCTTCATCAGAGAACAGGCCTGGTGGTAGTATCTTAGGACGTGGTCCTCCCGTACGTTGAAATCGCCGTTAATTTGGCCGACCACTAGCTGCGAGTCGGTCCGATAGATCACTTTGCGGGCCCCCATATCCTTGGCTAATTGTAAACCGGCCAGCAGGGCTTCGTACTCCGCCTGGTTATTTGAGGTTTTGAACTTGAAGATTAACGAGTGTTCCACCAGGAATCCGTTTGGGCCCTCCAAAACGACCCCCGCTCCGCTAACCTTTCGGCCCGACGCCCCATCAACGTATAACACCCACTCTTCGAGGCCCGTCAGTGGTATTTCGGCCGCAAAGTCGGCCAAGTGTTGTCCTTTAACAGAACCCCTCGGCTCGTATTTGATGCCGAATTCAGATAACTCTACTGCCCATCCGACCATCCTTCCGGCCAGGTCAGGCTTCCTGAGAATTTTCGACACCGGATGGTCGGTGCGCACGACCACTTGGTGGCTTTGAAAATACGGGTGTAACCTCCGAGAGGCATGAAGGAGGGCTAGGGCAACCTTCTTCACTTGTTGATACCTGGTTTCGATATCGGTTAACGTCCGGCTGACAAAGTAAACAAGTTTGGGAGTGGGTTTTCCTTGCAGCAAGACTGCGCTGACGGAGGTCTCAGAGATCCCCATGTAAACCTGAAGTTCCTCGCCGGAGGAAGGTCTGTTCATGATGGGGGGTTGGGTGAGGATATCATTGATCGCACGGAAAGCTACCTCACAGTCGTCATCTTATGTGTTAGCGGATGCTTTCTTCATTTTCTTCAAGATGAGAGTTGCTCGTTCGGCCAACTTTGGTATGAATCGTGATAGTGCGGTCAAACGACCGACGAGTCTTTGAATATCTTTCACTGTTCGGGGGGTCTCCATCTCCAATACCACTCCGCATTTGTCCAGGTTGGCCTCGATTCCCCGAGATGTTAGCATGAATCCCAGGAATTTGCCGGCGGCTACTCCGAACGTACACTTGGCCGGGTTGAGTCTCATCCCATACCGACGTACTTGTTTAAAGACTTCCTCCAAGTCTTGTAAATGTTGGGTCCCCTGTGCCGATCGGACGACCATGTCATCGACGTAGACGTCCAGGCAACGACCTATTTGGTCGGAAAAAATTTTGTTCATCAAACGCTGGTAGGTGGCTCCATCATTTTTCAGTCCGAAGGGCATGACTTCGTAGCAAAAGTTAGCCTGATCGGCCATGAAGGCCGTCTTCTCCTTGTCAGGACCATGCATGGGTATCTGGTTGTAGCCTGAATAGCATCCAGGAAACTAAGGATCCGATGTCCGGATGCCCCGTCTACGAGGGCGTCGATGCTAGGAAGTGGGTATGAATCCTTTGGGCAAGCTTTGGTCAGGTCAGTATAGTCCGTGCACATTCGCCACTGACCGTTCGATTTTTTCACCATGACTACATTGGCTAGCCAAGTGGTGTAAGTGACCTCTCGAATGAACCCTGCCACCTGCAATTTCTTCACCTCCTCCTGGACCGCCTTCCGCTTTTCTTCTCCCATCTTTCTTCTCTTCTGGGCTATTGGTCGGGCTTCCTTGAATAATGGCAGACGGTGCAACATGATAGAGGGGTGTATCCCTGGCATATCAGCGGCCGTCCAGGCAAAGAGGTGCCGGTTACGCCAAAGGGTAGCCCGCAATTGTTTTTCCACCTCTTCCCCTAGTCCTTGAGCTATGTTGGTGAGCTGGGTGGGATCTTTCCCCACTATCATGGGTTGGGTTTCCCCTTGTGGCTCGAGGCGGTCCTCGGTATTAGTTTGGGGATCCAGATCTGCCATCGCGACACTGGCCCCGCTCGTCCTCCTTCTGGTCTCTCGGGGATACATCTTGAGACCTGCTGCGTAACATTCCCGCGCCACCTTCTGATCGGCCCGGACGGTGCAAATTGTCCCTCGAGCTGTAGGGTATTTCATCGTTAGATGAGGAGTGGAAACGATGGCCCCAAAGGAGTTCAAGCACGGACGTCCAATGAGGACGTTGTAAGACGTGTTGGCGTCCACCAGCAAGTATCGCACCTTCTTTTCTTCGCTTTCTCGCCCGGTGCCGATACGCGTTGATAGATCTAGATAGCCCCTGGTGTCGACCCGTTCTCCAGCGAAACCCACCAGTTGTTCATCGTATGGGACTATGAGGTCCTCGGAAATGTCCATCTGCCGGAAAATTTTCCAGTATAGTATGTTAACCGAGCTACCCTGATCAACTAACACCTTACTTACTCCGTACTACGCGATCTCAACCGTAATTGCCATCGGGTCATCTTGTTCGGGATCCGGTGCATGGAAGTCTGCATCGGAGAATGTGATGGGGGGCATCTTTCGCTTAAGAACGTCAACGGCGTGTATGGACCGCAGATGACGAATGCTCCTTTTTCGTGCAGACGACGATGTTCCCCCACTAGCAAACCCGTCGGAGATCGTGTTTATCATTCCCCGCAAAGGTCTTGCATTACCGCCCGTGCGGCTTCTGCTGCAGCTCCTGCTTCCCTCTCTTCGTTTCTCTGGTCTCCTTCCCTGTCTGACCTGGCCACGCTGATGTCTCGGATGGTCGTCCCTATGACTCCTGTTAGGTAAGGGCCTTGGGCTTCTTTCCCGTGGACGTCCGGGAGGGTCCGTCTCGTTCCGGTATCCCCTTATGTACTGTTTCAAGTGTCCAGCCTGGATGAGCTCCTTTATCCGATCTTTGAGCGTCATGCAATCTTCGGTGTCGTGGCCCATGTTTTGATGCTACAGGCAGTGTTTGCTACTTTCGGCTCCCGGAGGGGTTGGTCGTCTTTGCGGAGTCCGCATTACCTGCGTGCTCAGGGCTTCCTGCAATATTCGAGCCCGAGGAGCGTTAAGGGGGGTATACTGGGGGAAGCGAGGAACCCGGGGGCCGTCCTTCCCCTTTACACCGCCTGGTCATTGAGACTGGCCCTGTTGTTTCCCCTCGCCTTTATCTTTTGCATCCTGCAACTCCCTTCGATAATTTTGTTTCATTTCCTCCACCCTTGCCTCATCTGCCGCTCGCTGGCGTAATTCTTCCAAGGTTTTGGGTGGGGTTCGGTAGACGCTCTCCTTGAAGGGTCCCGGCCTGAGAGCCGGCATTACATACTGCAGGGCCATCTCCACGCTCAAACCTTTGACCCGACGCACCGTTTTCGTGAATCGGTCCATAAAGGTTCTGAGCGGCTCCTCCTTTCCTTGCTTTAGATTCATCATGTCAACCAGAGTGGTATCTTGCGGTCGGCATGCGGCAAATTGATCATTGAACATGCCGCTCAACCCTTTGAAGTTTTCTATCGAGCCATTGGGTAGGGAGTTGAACCACTCGAAAGCCTCGCCTTCGAGGGACAGGGAGAACGCCCGACACCAGATGGCGTCGCTTCCAGTCCGGAATGTCATGGCATTGGTGAATGACTTGATGTGTGCTTCAGGGTCACCGGTGCCATCATACATTTTAAACTGCGGGGGGATGAATTGATCCGAGATGCGGACGTCCATCACAGCCTGGACGAACGGCACCGGAACCGATGGTGTCTCCGATTTGATCAATACCATACTCTCCTCTCCTTTCTCCTTCTCCTTCTCCTCATCCTCGGCATTTTTCTGCTTCCCCTTTTCCCGATCGTCCTGACTTTGTGCACTACTGTGGGCCTCCTTGCTGCCTTCCCTGGTCTGCCTTTCCTTTTCCCCGTGGAGCTGAGCTAGACACTCGGCTCGCACGGTCGCCATCTCCTCTTTGTGTTTCTTTTGCATCTCCTCGTGTCTCCTTCGCATCTCCTCTAGTCTCATCTCCAGAACGCGTACAACTTCACTCGTCTCGTCAGTGCTAGTATTTCTCGTGGTCACCATTGGGTATAAGCCTCCGGCCCCCGGTGGGCGCCAAATGTTTCTGCTTGGGGTGTGTCGATCCGAGTCCTTCACTGACCGTCCGCCTATATCCTCCGAATGCTCGTCGCTCGCACCTTATCTTTCAGTAACGTCCGGTCGGGTACCTGTTAAAGACACTCCGATGCTCAAGTCAATGCTCAGTCTTTTATAAGTTAGTGATAGAGAGAGAGTGAAATACATGTGCATTTAATGTAACCAACTACCTTTCACCTGTGAGTTATATTTATAGTGCTCTTTGATGGGCCAAGGATTAGCAATCTCTTAATTGCGGCCCAATCCACGGCCCATCTCTTGTAATCGCGTTTTATTTTAATCTTGATGTAATTCCTTTCCTTACCAGGACTGAGTAAGCGTGATCAATCCCCCCTGGTCCGGCCGGTCATTCCCGGCGGGATTGCTTTCTCCTGGTTGGACGGTTGCGCCGTTATGACTAGAATCGCCATATTTTCTAGACGCGTTCGGCCGCGCGGGGCCGCGCGGCCGATTAGGAACATGTTCCATTGGAGAATGGTCATGTTCCCACCTCGCGGACGGGTGCGCGAGGTGGCGAGGCCGATCAGGATCGTAGTGACGAACCGGTTAACCAGACAGTAATGCGGACATCACAAGTCTCAGTTTATTTCGGGCCGGTTAACGTCCGGTCATGACTACTGAGTCGTGCAAACGTCACGGCGGAATGTGGCTCATTCCTTAGGTTATACACGTTTCACGACGACAGGACGAGGTTGACATCGGACGGGTAGTGTCTGGCGTGACTATTGGTCATACGGGCATCCTTATGAGCCGACCTACGCCTGGTCACGACTACCGGTCGTGCGTTAGTGGAGTTAGATGGGATTCCAGGTTTCTTCCGAAAGTTATTCTGGCCGTCGAGATCAATTTCTAGTGTGTCCGGTCGGCTTGGGGGTCCGACCGGCTACGTAGGGTACAAAAACCCTTCCAGAATCTATTTTACTATTTAATATTAACCTAAAAAAAAATTCATTTATATTTTTTATTTGGCATTTTTCCTGATCTCTATTTGATACATTAAAATGAAGTGAAATATTATAAGATATGGTAAATGCCGTGCTAAAGTATTAAGCTCAGACATTATCATCGGATCCTTATACGAGTTGAGTTATGGACAATTTTTTCCATCCAAAGTAAATTAAATATAAAGAGTGAGTTGTCTAGATTATATAATTACACATATCAAACCATCAAACATTGATTTTGCAAGACATTATTTTAAATATAACTAGTCATATTTGACATTACAAACTTCAACCCTTGAAATCTTACACTCCGAGGAATTTATAGTGCTTTCATCTCAGAAGACGGAATCTTGAAGCAGATAACTATAACCATCAAATTTTATCCTGAAATTCATATGACAGACGTTAGTAATGATAGACGAAATTTTAGTGATACCCTAAAACCCGTTAGAGTAAAAAAAAAACGGAGCACTAAAACTTGTAAAAACAGAGCACAGTATCAATAATTTCTTTACACAAACAAAAACAGATTTCTTGAAAAAGGAACTAAGATTAGTAAAACTATGTGTAAGAGCATACAATATAATCAATGCTTAACTAAATTGATGAAAGGGTGAGGGAGAGACATACAAGTAAGAGATATATAATTAATGAAAGTCTTTGAGCCACCGTTGGCAATTTGCTATGTTCACTTCAGCCATTATAAGTAAACAGTTCAAAAACCTCAGGTAAGCGATTCTCCAAGGTTGCCAAAGAAGTAATGAACCAAGGAAGCCCCAAAAGCCTGTGAAGAATCCTACCCCCAAGCTCATGTAAAATGCTCTACAGAAAACTGAATTATCATCTTTATCATGCTCTTCTGTTCCTTCTCCAGACTTTATCGATATCTCATCTCCAGGGCAACTTTCTTCAAGCGGTTTCCCACAAAGATCAACATTTCCTTCAAAGCAAGACCCATCAAATGTGTCCAAGTGCCTTCCAAATGGGATTCTTCCAGAAAGAGAGTTGTGTGACAAGTCTAATATTTGGAGAAAATCCATTTGAAGAAGAGAAGAAGGAATTCTCCCACAGAATTGATTTCTTGACAAGTCAAGGGATTCAAGTGAACTTAAATTTCCAATGTCGAAAGGAATTTTCCCACTCAAATTGTTTCTTGATAAATTCAAGGAAACTAACCCGATCATGTACGAAATTTCTTTTGGTATTTCACCTGTTAAATTGTTACATGAAAGATCAATGCTACGAAGAAACAATTCGGGGTCTGTGAAGCTGCGCTCCATACCTTTCCACATCCATGTTATGTGAATCATGTAATAACTACCATTGAAAGCATTATAATTTTCATAGTAAGTACTATTATACCAATGCACACGACTTTCAGTTTCAGTTCTGTTGATGTTCTTCTCAGATAATGCAGTAAAATTGTTTAAGCAAGATGGAATTCCAGCTGATAACTTATTCCTGGAAAGATCCAACAACTGAATACCCTTCAAATAACATAGATGGAGGGGAAGATTTCCAGAGAAGTAATTGGCTCGCATTATCAAGATGATTAATTTTTGCATGCTTTCTCCAACCCATGATGGTATTGGACCAGACAACATATTCTGACTCACATCCAACATAATTAAATTGTTGCACTTTTTCAAAGAGGAAGGCAACTCACCCATTAAATTATTGTTTCGTAAAACCAAAGATTCCAATTTGACAAGGGTGCCCATGGAGATAGGAATCTTCCCTGACAATTGATTGTTGCTTAAATCAAGAAACAATAATCGGTTTGCAGATTTCCAACAATCTTCAAGTTGCCCCTTTATTTGATTATCTGATAAATCCAAAGTGGCCAAGTTTGCAGCTGTAACGTTTTCACATGAGAAATGTGAAAATTTGTTTCCAGAGAGTAACAGTTCGGAAGCTTGTAGCAAAAATAGTGGAACTTTTCCCTCAAATCTATTTGAATTTAAATTTATAGATGGTTTGTAAGGAAGCTTCAATTTCATATTAGGAATTGAACCAGTTAGATTACTGTTAGACATATTCAAATCGTATATAGTTTGCAACTTTTTCCAAATCCATTCTGGTACCAAATCATTCAACCCATTACTAGATATATCAAGTTCGATTAAGGAATTTTGAGTCTGTAGCCAATTAGGAAAACCCGGACCTATCTTGCAAGATGCAAGACGCAAATAACTCAATCTAAAAGGAGGAACCCAACTAGAGACAAATTTTAGAGACAAATGGTTATGTGAAAAGTATAAGTGAAGTAATTTGGAAAAGTTAGAAAGATGAGATTCAGTGACATCACCCTCTAAAGAATTCCCTTCCAATGATAAAAACTCTAGCTGAGATAGTTGTCTGATGCTCTCGGGTATCTTGCCAGAAATTTGGTTATAAGATAAGTCTAATGCCCGAAATATGTGTCGGCTGCACCATGAAGAATTTTGAATGAAGCTTGGAAATTCGCCATTAAACTTGTTATTTGAGATGTTTAATATCTGTAATCTACACATGCTCCCAAATAAAGACGGAACTTTTCCTTGTAATTTGCTATCCGAGACATGTAAATTTTCAAGAGAGTTCATAGCTGTCCCAAATTCATTTGGAATGGGACCTTCCAACAAATTATGATCAAGATAAAGGTTTTGAAGATTGTTCGTGAAGTTAGAAAGCCAATGAAATATAGAACATGACTTTAACAGGTTATCTGAGAGGTCAAGGTAGAGAAGAGAAGACAAAGAATTCACTGTAGAACTTGATGAAACAAGGAAACTTCTATCCATAATACTACACTTTACAAGATGAAGCTCTTGCAGTTTGAAGCTGATATTAAAATCCCCTGTAAACATTGATGATGTTAGATTATTATATGAGAAGTCTAGGATTTTAAGAGATGAAAATTTTTGACATAGAGAAGGTGACAAAGCTATATTATTGTGTGAAAGATAAAGCTCTTGAAGGTGAAAGCTAGAGTTAAACAAGAGTGGAAGTGTTGACGTTCTCAACATATTAAAAGAGAGGTCTAGGATGGAAAGAGAAATGGAATTGTTAAAAGATTGAGAATGGAACAAAGATTGAATATCATTGTCCAGAAGATTACAATCAACTAGTCTAAGCTCTGTTAAGTTTGGAATGATTTTACCGATAGTTTGTAGCCATTGTCGAGAGGATTTAAGACTATGCAATGAACTCAACTCAAGAACAGTCAAGGAATGGAGAGTAGACAACCACTGTGCATCCTCAGCTTTTATATCAAAATTGCCAACCAGTCGGAGAGTATGCAACAATGGAAGATTGCCTATGCGAAAAGGGATTGATCCAGAAAGGGAATTTGAAATATAATCTTTCGTTGTCCTTCCAAGACTAAGATATTGTAGCTTTTTGAGATTACCAATTTGATATGGGATTTTTCCAGAAAGATAAAATCCACCAAGATCGAGATACTGTAAATGTTTGAGAATCCCAATCTGCACAGGAATTTCTCCCCAAAGAAAATTATGCCCAAGATCCAGATAGCGTAGTTGTAAGAGATTTCCAAGTGTAGAAGGAATCCTCCCATGAAAAACACAACTAGAGAGATTGAGATATCTTAAGTTGGTGAAGGGTCCCGTGAAGTGTGGGATGTAACTCAGTGCAAAATAGTTATGGCTGAGATCCAGATGTTGAATATAAGGCAAGTGAATCAATGAAGTGACATTGATTAGACCTCTCAAAGACTGTTTGTAGTCATAGTTTCCATGAAGATCAAGAAGATGTACATGACCAGTTTGATGGTTGCAGTGAATGCCTTTCCATTTGCAGCAATCTGTATTATTGGTCCAAGTGGAAAGCACGCCAAAGTTATCTATGAAGCCTTGTTTGAAGCTGAGGAGTGCTTGCCTTTCTCTATCTTTGCACTTTGCTTCACCACTTTCGTTTGAGTTGTTGAACGTGACAGTAATTCCTGAGGGAAGCAAAGAAAGCAGCAGAAGAGCATAAAATGTTTTTAGAAAATAAGCACTCATTTTTTCTGATATGAATCTGAGTACACAAGAGTAAAGCTTCTTGGCATCATTTATATTCATAATTGTAATAACCAGTCGTGGCTTTTTCCAAAATCTATGATATGCCTAAATTTCGTTTAATTTGATTTTTTTTTCCTGAATGCAAAGATGATTGAATTTGTATGGTGTTAGAAAATTATTATCTCCTAATTTCTAAATTGAAAGGAAAAAAATAAAATAAAACCAGTCTTAAGAAAAAACAAGTTCGTTGAGCTATTTTCGTTATGGATTAAAAATTAATTGCATCATAAAAAATAAAATTAGTCCAAAAAATCTTAAGTTATTGATTCTCCTATCATAGATAATAAATTAAACAGTAAGACATTTTATAAAACGAAAAATAAAACTAGTTCAAATTAAGATGTTGATAGTTGTAATCTAATCACTTTAATGGTTAGAATACTAAGCACATGGGATAGTTGGAAAGAGGTCAAATGAAACTACTGATCGGTCTAATCAAATTCATTTTATGGGTTAGAAAATGGAATACATTGAATATAGAAAACATTAAACTATTTTATAAAGACCTTAAATTATTAATTGTTGTATTTGAATACATTTGAAGGGTTAGAAAAATTAATCATATTAGGCACTTGAAAATGAAGTTGGTCGGAAGACTTGTCCTAATCAAATCCAATTTATGGGATAGAATTTAAGCATGTTAGACATTTCAAAAGAGGAAAATGAGTCTAGTCCAAAAGGGTTTTAAACTATTAATTGTTATTTTTTAATCCATTTTATGGGTTGTGAGAAAGATACGTTTTATGTTTTTATCACAACTGGCACTATTCCCTTTGCCCCACTGGATATTCTATTTGTTGCTTTATTTATTAGTTTGTTAGGATGGTTATTTTGACCTTTCTAGAATCATCTCTAGTATTTTACTTTGTTGTATAAATTGAACATCACATAGTCCTTTAGGGTTGACTTGGAATAATGAGAATGGAGAAATTTTGTAACCAGAATCATCTCTGCTTTCTTTATCATGGTATTAGAGTTGAAAACTCAACTTTCTTCCGCTTAATGCTTTTCTCCTCTTCCTCAATATTCGACCATGGCTTCCATTAGCCAAATTACTTCCCCAACACCGGATCATTTGGTGAATCCGGCTCATCCGGCTCATCCGCTCTACCTACATCCTGGAGAAAACCCATCATTGGTGCTTGTTTCGCCTCTTCTCATAGAGAGAAATTTCCACCAATGGGTGAGAGATATGGTAGTAGCACTTGAAACTCAAAACAAGGAGCGATTTATTCATGGCACTCTTCCTTGTCCACCCACCGCAGACCCCCAATATGAAGCTTGGCACCGATCTAATCAAATGGTAATGTCATGGCTCACTTGTTCCATGACTCCTTCCATAAAGTAATCTATGATGTGGATGGACACGACTTTTGAGATTTGGTGAGATCTCAAGGATCGCTTCTCTTATGCTGATAAATTTGGATTTTTGATCTTCAGGATCAGATTCTTGCCTTTCATCAAGGTGAATCCAGTGTTTCTAAATTTTATACCAAACTGAAGATCTTGTGGAAGGAAATGGAACTCTATCGTTGTGTTTGGACATGTACCTTTTTTACACCTTGTGCATGTGCCTCCTTTCTAAACTTCACAAAGAACGTGAGGATGATTATGTGATTCGCTTTCTTCGTGGCCTCAATGAAAGCTATGCCCAAGTTCGTTCTCAAATAATGATGTTGGATCCCATGCCTTCCATTGTTAAAACCTT
The DNA here is from genome assembly GCA_036885675.1 of Vigna mungo. Classification (NCBI taxonomy): domain Eukaryota; kingdom Viridiplantae; phylum Streptophyta; class Magnoliopsida; order Fabales; family Fabaceae; genus Vigna; species Vigna mungo. The sequence continues at coordinate 35,110,347 of CP144697.1, forward strand.
TTCTATGGTTCTTCAGAATGAACGTGAATTTATTGGCATTAATCTGAAGCCCTCTATTGTAGATTCATTGGCTTTTGCTGTTCTATCCAATGATCAACCACGTTTTCATTCTTCTAACAGGCCCATTTCTACTGCCAACAAGATCACTTCCAGGAACAAAAAATTTTGTTAACATTGAAATAGAGACTTTCTACTTTCGTATTGGTTTTTCTGCTGGTTACAAAAAGTCAAAACCCACCAATAAAACTTCTGCTAGTTTGGTTGATGTGGATTCTTCTGCTTCTCCTCAACCATTGAATTTGGATGGTATTCACACCAATGATCGGTTCACTTTCTCTAAAGATTAGTATCAACTCATCTTGGCCTTGATCCAACACACTAAGGATCATTCATCCTCTGTGAATCATGCTTTTGTTCATAATTCGGGTACATCTTTTCCTTTTCCTCATTGGATCATTGACGGTGGTGCCACTAACCACATTTGTTCAATTCAATCCTTGTTTCATAACCTTAACCTCGTCAAACCAATCTATATTAATTTGCCTAATCACTACTGTCATTGCCTCATTTTTAGGAACTATTCATATCGATGCCTTATTACTTGTTGATGTGCTTTTTGTACCTGAATTCTCTGTTTCTCTCATTCAGTTCCTAAACTTGTTTCCACTATTAATTGCTTGGCAGTATTTTGTGATTCTCACTGTTTATTTTTCCAATGGTCTCACCTTAGGATGATTGGAGCAGCTAGGAAGGTTGATGGCTTGTACTGTTTTGAGGAATCCTATAATCTAAATCACAACAAAGTTCTAGAATCTTCTGTCATCACCAAATCAAAAATTTCTATTATAAATGCAGTACTTAACAGTGCAATGTGGCATCATAGACTATGACACACTTCAAATTCCATTTTACAATTGTTATCTTCTCAACATCCTGCTATTAAATACCAAAATTGTATGCCCTGTGATATTTGTCACTTTGCCAAACATAAGAAATTACCTTTTCCTGTTAGCACCTCCAAAAACTCTCATCTCTTTGAACTATTCCATGTTGATATTTGGGGTCCCTCACAAACTGTTTCCATTGATGGTTTTAAATAATTTTTAACACTTGTTGATGACTACAACAAGTTCACATGGGTTAATCTTTTAAAATCCAAAGTTGAAGTCAAAATTGTTCTTCCCAAATTAATTACTTTCATTGAAAATCAATTTGGTACTGACAATGGCAAGGAATTTTTCTTAACTGATTTTTTTTCTTCCAAAGGAATTTTTCATGAAACCTCATGCATTGAATCTCCTCAACAAAATGGGATAGTTGAGCACAAACACCAACATATTTTGAATGTATCTCGAGCCTTACCTTTCTAGTCTGATTTGCCTTTTGGTTTCTAGTCACATGCTATCAGATATGTTATACACCTCATTAATAGGCTTCCTACTCCTTTTCTTACAAATCAATCTCCTTATCAATATGTTTTTAGAAGACTTCCTGACTTTAGCACACTTAGAGTTTTTGGTTGTTTAGCTTTTGCTAACACTATCATGGCTGGATGAACTAAGTTAGACAAATGTGCCTCTAAGTGCATTTTTCTTGGTTTTAAACCAGGGCTTAAAGGCTATCATTTTTATAATCTTCATAAAATTTTTATTGTGTCTCGTAATGTAGTTTTTTATGAGTCTTATTTTCCATATGCTCCTGATTCTCAATCCATTTCTCATCACCACAACACTGGTCCTACTGCATCAGAACAAATTTTTGATTCTTTAATTGCTTTTGACATACATGGTTCTAATGTTTCTTCTCTCAATATTGATAACATTGTTGTTGAACGAGTTATGAAATCAATGATGATTCTAATAATGTTGTGCAAACTATTGATCACCTTCCTAGAGTTTCAACTCGACATAGGAAGCCCCCTGCTTATTTTTCTACTTATGGTTGCCCTACTCTTTCTTCTACTTACATTTCCTATACTTATCCATTACATTCATATTTACCATATTCCTATTGTTCTAACTCTCACACTGCCTTTTGCATGTCTTTATCTGCCACCATCGTGCCCACTTCCTTTAAGGAAGCTTGTCAACATGATCATTGGTAGCAGGCCATGCTTGCAGAAATACAAGCTCTGTAGAGAAATCGCACTTGGTCAATGGTCTAATTACCACCAAATAATAAGGTTGTTAGTAGCAAATGGTTCTATAAGACTAAATTGAATGCAGCTGGTTCCATAGAGAGACATAAGGCACGTCTTATTGCCAAAGGCTTTACACAAACAAAAGGAATGGATTTTTTTGAGACATTTTCTCCTGTTGTGAAGCTCACCACTGTCAGATTTCTCATTTCCATTGTTGTTTCTCGCAACTGGTTTTTATATCTACTTGATGTTGATAACGCTTTTCTACATGGTGATTTAGATAAAGATGTTTATATGAAACCTCCTCCTGGATTGATTCTTTTAGAACCTCATTTGGTTTGTAAATTACATAAGTCTCTTTATGGCCTTAGACGAGCTTCTCGACAATGGACTTCCATGCTTACATCTGCATTAATTTCTTATGGTTTCTCATAGAGTTCTGCTAATCATTCTCTGTTTACCCACCATTATACTGATCTTTTATTGCTCCATTGGTTTATGTTGATGATATAGTGCTCACTGGAGATAACATGAAGGCCATTATTGATGTCAAACAGTTTTTACATCAAAAATTCAGCATCAAAGATTTGAGCTCTCTCAAATTCTTTCTTGGTTTTGAGGTTGCTCGATCACAACAGGGCCTTGTGCTAAATCAAAGAAAGTATTGTTTGGAAATCTTGGCATAATTTGGTCTCATTGGTTGCAAACCTACTCATTCTTCTTTAAATACCACTATTAAGCTCAAAGAGGATTTTGTTTCCGATCCCACTGCTTACAGAAGATTGATCGGTAAGCTGTAGTACTTAACTAACACTCGCCTAGACATTTCCTTTGTTGTTCAACAAGTTAGCCAATTCATATCCAAGCCACGATAATCTCATTACATGTTGCTTTCCATATTCTAAAATACCTCAAAGGTTGTCCAGGTCTCGGATTATTTTATCCCTCTTCCAATCCTCACAAAATTCAAGCTTTTTTTTATTCTGATTAGGCTACTTGTTCCTTCACTCACAAATCCATCACAGGCTATTTTTTTTTATCTCCACTATCTTATTTCCTGGAAATCCAAGAAACAATCCACCGTTTCTAGAAGCTCTATTGAAGTCAAATATAGAGCTTTGGGTTCTATTGCTTGTGAACTGCAGTGGTTAAAGTATATTGCTGGTGACTTGTGTCTTCAATTTCACTCCCTTTTCCCACTTTTTGTGATAATCAATATGCAATTTAGTTTTCTAAGAATCCATCCTTGCATGAATGAACTAAGCACATTGAAGTGGATTGTCATCTCATCTATGCTAAGATTCCTGATGGTCTCATTGTCATTTCTCATGTTCCTTCCAAGCATCAATAGGCAAATATGTTAACCAAGTGACTTTATCCTAGCCCATTTTATGATACTTTATCCAAGATTTGCTTGCTCAACATTCATCATCCATCTTGAGGAAGGGTGTGAGAAAGACACATTTTCTATTTTTATCACTGCTGGCACTATTCCCTCTCCCCCCACTGGATATTCTATCTGTTGCTTTATTTGTTAATTTGTTAGGATGGTTATTTTAACCTTTAGAATAATCTCTTGTATTTTACTTTGTTGTATAAATTGAATATCACACATTCCTTTACGGTTGAGTTGGATTAATGAGAATAAAGAAATTTTGAAACCAGAATCATCTCTGCTTTCTCTATCATGGGTTAGTAAACGAAAATAAAAGGTAAAAAATAATTCAGAAGCACAATTCATAACTTACAAGGTTGAAAAGCAGTAGCAACATTTATATTGACAACAATTACTAGATATGTTCTATATGTTGGTTTATATCACTTTTTAGTTGTAGTTATTGCAGTTTTTTTATAAGCATTTTTTTCCTTTATGTTAAGTTTTTAGTTTGCGAAGTAATTGTAGAGGTTCATCTTAAGCTCTCTCTCTTGTATAACACATTTATTTAAATTCAATTCAATAATATGAGAATTTCTTTAACATCTGAATACTAAGATGGTATCAATGGTTCATTACTCCCCCTTTTATTTTTTTTTTATTTTTTTTCTTCTCTCTCACTTTTCTTCTATGATGATTGAAAGTTATTTTGATTTGCACACAAATCTTCAAACCATCTCTTTCTTCATTCCAACAAAAATCCAGCTTATGTTTTGGTTTCTCCTCTGTTGGATCGCAGAATTACCATCACATGTTCGGGATATGAAACTTGCACCTAAAGCAGAGAACAAAATTAAATTCATGGATGAAATTTGGCAAGAATCTTTGTCGAATGATCTCTTATAAGTAGTGGGATTACTATAATACTATGCTCTTTTCATGGCTTCAATGTTCAGTGCATTCTCAAATCTATTATTTGGATAGGGAAAGCATTAGATGTTTAGATAGATCTTTCTAATAAATTTCATCATGAAGATATTTTTAGAGTTGCATATTTACAATAAGAGTTATACTAGTTTATAATCAAAGTACTCATCCAATTCCCTAATTTTACATAAAATTAAGAACTATATGGGAGGAATCGATAATTTCAAACTTCTACTTGCCTAAAAGTGTTCCAATACTTGTTCTTGTGGTGTTATTCAATCTACTAGAAAGTATTGTTTTTATCAAGAAATATATATATATATATATATATATATATAATTTATTTATTTATTTATTGAAACACTTAGACTACTCCAACCTTTATAAAAAAAATTGTATATAAAATGTTTGTCCAACATTGGATTCTCGTACATATGATAAAAATATAGATTTACATATAATTAGTGTTTCTCCTTTCTTTTTTCATATGATTTTGGCAAGTTAAAGCACACATATAGGACAAGTATAGGTAGGTAGGAAAAATTGTTGGGAATCCAAGTGTGAGTCCAAGTTTCACATTGGATAGAAATGACACTATATAAAGGTGAAAGACCCATTAATTCATTTTCTTAAGGTTTAGAGAGTGATGTCAATCCTTTATATGGTTGAGCTTATAAACTTAAACTTTAAGGGTTTATTAATAATTTTGTTTAATTCTTATTTTGTTAGTTTTAGGTCTAGTAATATTTAATTTGATTTTGATAGAGATAACACAAATAGGAAGTTTTGACTTTTCATTTATTTATGAGCAGTATTAAGTTGATTTTATTTTGAGTGTGTTCATATTTTATTTTCAATTTTTATTATTTCTACTTGGCCTAATGTCCTATTTGTATCTATTTAAGGTTTCCAAGATTCAATGAAAATAACCACAATGAATTGAAGAGTTTAATTATTTGTATGGATCACGTTTTTCTTTAACAAAAATAACCTGAGTTCTTGTTTGTATTAATCTATTACACTATTTCCACCACAAGGGAAGGTTGTCCTACATTATTTCACCACCTCAAAGTCTTCCCCTTTTGGCTTGTGCATATTCATATATTCTAGCATGATTCTATCATAACTGATATGTGCGTTGTTATCTTCCTTGAACCTCTTTCCCCATCTATTTGCTTACTTGCAAAAAATAGATCTTTGGACTAGAAAGTCTGAGTTTAGTTAGCTACCTCCTTGCATTGGTAGCTAATTAAACTTTTGGAGAGTTTCAAAGGGTTATATCTTGCTTCAATATTTTTGGAGATTTAACTCCTCATGATGGATGGAAAGAATTCAATACAAAGAAGAGATATCATCTTCTAAACTTCTAATAATATTCTTTAAAAGTACAGAGGAAAGTGTATGAGAAACTCTCAAAGTATCTCTCTAAGATCTTTCGAGAAGTCTTTTATAACAGAGTAGCAACTTTATTTTTATAAACTTTCCAAGGCATGGTATCAATGGTGGAAGCATGGTTCCAACTACAGAGGTTTCCTTCCAATGTATGTTTCCTTTGTGGCTCAAGCCTCATGCTTTTGGTGTTGTATCCCCTAAGATATTCAAGGGGTCATTGTGACTTGGCCTAAGGTAGTGTTATAAAAATGGGCCACCCGACCCAACCCGACCCGACTCACCAAGGGTTGGCCACTTAGTCAGCCAACTCAGCCCGACTCATTTATTGGCGAACAGAAAAAATTCGAACCTGGCCCGACCCACCACGGGTTGGTGGGTTAAACAGGTTGGCTCATTGGCTCACTTAATTACAATTTTTTTTAAATCCAAAAAAATATTACAAGTTGTTTATAATTCAAATTTAAATAATTTCACTCTAAAATGATGTTAAACTCAAAGACAATTCAAAATAAAAATAAAAATTAACATAAAATTCAAATATAATCCAAAAGAAAACCCAAAAAGTGAATAAATAAGTTTATAATATTGATAACATTTGTGTCACTTATCCATTTATAAGATTAAAGTCTTGAATGGATAAATTTATAATATTTTGGTCTCTTAATTGAAACATCTTTTTCTTTATTTTCATTTACAATACAATAAAAATATGTTAACTAATAATATTGAAACACAAAATAACAAATAATTAAATTAAACTAGGTGAGTTAATGAGCCAACCCGGCTCACCACGGGTTCAATCCGGGTGAGCCAAGTTCTAAGTGAGCCGGGTTGAAAATTAACCTGTATAAAAAAGTCAGTTTTGTCCATAATTGTCTAGAATTTCACCATTTTCCTGATTTTTCTTCTTTGACTTTTTGTGGTCGTCAAAACCTACAAGTTAAATTGGGATGATTTCTATTAATATTTAACAAAATCTAAACAAAATAAGTTTCAAATTAATATCAAAATTGTATTAGGCACTTATCAGTAATACAACAATAAAGGGAGTTTAAGCTTTAGCCCTAACCATTTATATATTAGTTTTAGCTCAATACTCTATAGTTCACGATGTCCTAGACAATCTACTAATACTAAAATTTCATAATTTGGCAAAAGCAATGGATGCTGAATGGGATAGTTTGTGACTTACATGAAAAAAATCATTAGAAATGGGTAATCCATGTTATTGGATTTATTTTAGTTGGGCTAAATAACTAAAAAAATCAGTTGCATTTTTTCCAATTTTAGTTGATTTTGTTTACATTAAGTGTCTTAGGCATAACATAAAAAAGACCATATGTGATGTGAAGTAAATTTAATATTTTATATTGGAGTAAAAGGTTAGTTAATACGGTGCGTTGACAAATACATTTGTTGGTGGTTTTTGGTTTGCAATGTGTTTATATCCATTCTTGCAAACATTCTCTTTGCACATTTGCTAAGTGTTAAAATTACATGTGTATACATATGTAGATAAGTAACTCATATAAAGTTGAACATCTTTATATAAAAGAACTCTTATCATTGCTGAAATTGAGAAATACTTAGCATGAGATCCCAGATTTATGGGTTTTTTTTATATATAAATATGTGGATCAATGAGAAAATTTAGAGAGCTGATCCGCTAAGTAAAATTGGACCAATGCAGGAAAGATTTGCTAAGCGTAAGAACTGAGCAAATTGAGGACAGAGCATCTCAAAAATTAGCTCTAGGCGCTGAGCGGATCATTGAAGCAATGAGCGCAAGCAATCAAATGAAGGTTATTTGCTTGGAGTATATATAGAAGAAAAGAGAGATATCATGGGCTGACTCATTATAACTATTATATTTTAAGCTGTCCTATTCTCTTTTCCCCATTATATTCAAAGAATTATTCTTCTCAGCATCAGTATTTAATTTCCATTGTTGTTGGGATTGAATGGTATTGTAACTTCTCTATAACTTATTGATTCATATATCTAAAGGTATATGTTATTTCCAACTCTTGTTTTAGTTTATGTTTATTTCTGGAAAGTAGAGGAATCTATGACCTTGATTTTAGATTTGGAATGCTTTTCGAAAATATTTTCCTTTTCTGAATTAAGCTAAATCATACAAAAGCTGCAGCTGCTAGGAACAAAGTTGATGTTTTTTGTTGTAAGTGTTAGATTCTTAATGCAGGAATCAAATGGTATCAATTAAGAAATTTATTAATTGTTGTTAGATTCTTGCATGACTGAGCTTAAAGAATTACCATGGTTCAGTATCATGTAACATGAGAAACTGTGTATAATAAGTACATGTATTAGCAAGTAACCCACATTAATAAGACAACATAACATGTTATCATTAATTAAATTTGGAATCTGATAACCATAATTGAACGACAATTATCGAAATTTTTATTTTGAAAATACAATTTTGAATGTAAAATAACATCAACAATATTTATATACTGTCATATTATAAGAAGTTAGATGTAATGTCACTGCCATTGGGATATGAATGTATGAAAGAGTGATTAAGGATGAGATTCAATGGATTCTGAATTACAAATTTTTCAGATATCCCATATTCTTACATATATAAATTAGGATATCTCGAATTCTTGGCTTAAAATTAAATTTATATTATAGATTATACAACCACAAACTATCAAATCTTTGCTTCATTAAACTTCAGCCTCCAAATCTCACCCTCCCAACAATCTGTAATGCTTTCATCTCATAATGGAGTCTTGAAGCTAATCATTATAAACTGCAAATTTTGAGCTAAATATTATATGACAAACGTTAGTAATGAAGGAAAAAAAAATTGAAACCAAATATTAATGATAAACTAAATGAAATGAATTACTATAAACTTGTGCTAAGATTCTTGTGATGACAAAACATTATTAGTAATGATGGAAAAGTAATTTGGAGACCAAATTTTAGTGGTAAACCAAATGAAAACAAAATTATTTAAACTCATTAGATTACACAAAAAAAGTGTAGAACATGTAAGCATTTGAAAAATGGCCTTAGCATAATTCATTTGAAAAAAATGAAAACTTCTCACATAACAGGGGACACTATCAATAATTCCTTTACACCAATAAAAACAGTTATTTCTAAAATAATGGAACTAACAATAGTAAAGCCATGAATAGAAGCGTAGGGTATAATCCATGTTTAATAAAATTGATGAAAATGAGTATGTAGCTGAGAGAGACATACAATTAATTAAAGTACGTTTAGTGCTATAGTGTAAGAATCAAATTCTAACACTTACATTCATGCCAAGCCTTGTTTTTTAGAAAGATATTCTCGATTTCAATATGAAACTTACTTACTGATTTACTTATCTGAAGGAGAAATAAGGACTGTAAAAATCAAAGAAAGAAGTTATTAGAATTATGTACCAGCTAGTTTTTGAGCCACCTTTTCCACTCTGTTAGTCTTTGATCTATCTTTGGCGCTTTGCTAAGTTCACTTCAACCATTACAAGTAGATAGTCTATTAGTCTGTTCAAAAACCTGAGATAAGTCATTCTCCATGGTTGCCAAAGTAGTAATGGACCTAATAAGCCCCAAAAGCCTGTGAAGAATCCCATCCCCAAGCTCATGTATAATGCTTCATAGAAAACACAATATTCTCCATGGACTGCTGCTTTTTGAGGCTTTACTAATGTCTGATCTCCTCCACAACTCTTGTTAAGTTGTTCACCACAAAGATCAACATTTCCTTCAAAACAAGAGGCATCGAATGTATCCATGTGCCTTGCTAATGGGATTCTTCCAGAAAGAGAATTGTGTGACAAGTCCAAGTTTTGTAGAAAATCCATTTGAGAAAAAGAAGAAGGAATTCTCCCATATAATTGATTTCTTGATAAGTCAAGCGATTCAAGTGAACTTAAATATCCAATATCGGAAGGAATTTCTCCACTCAAATTGTTTCTTGATAAATTCAAAGAAACTAACCCGAGCATGTATGTTATCTCTTTCGGAATTTCACCAATTAAATTATTACATGAGAGATCAATGCTCAGAAGAGTTAATTCCGGATGTGTGAAGTCGTGTTCCATACCTTTCCACATCCATGTTATATGAAACGAATAACTATAACTTAAAAGATTATAAATTTCATAGTAAGTACTATTGTACCAATACACCCGACTTTCAGTTTCAACTCTGTTGATGATCTTTTCAGACAATGCAGTAAAATTGTTTAAGCAAGATGGAATTTCTTCTGATAACTTATTCTTGGAAAGATCCAATAATTGAATACGCTTCAAATAACATAGCTCAAGGGGAATCTTTCCAGAGAAATGATTCCCTCCCATGATCAAAATTATCAATTGTTGCATGCTTTCTCCAACCCATGATGGCATTGGGCCCGACAACATATTCTCACTCACATCCAACATAATTAAATTCTTACAATTCTTCAAAGAGGGAGGCAATGCACCCAATAAACTATTGTTTCTTAAAACCATAGCTTCCAAGTTAACCAGGCTGCCCATAGAGATAGGAAGTTTCCCTGACAATTCATTGCTACTTAAATCAAGAAACAATAATCGATTTGTCGATTTCCAACAATCTGGAATTTGCCCCTTTATTTGATTATTTGATAAATCTAAAGTGGCCAAGTTTGCAGCTGTGATGTTTCCACAGGAGAAATCTGAAAATTTATTTGCAGAAAGTAGCTCAGAAGCTTGTAGCAAAAATAATGGAACTTTTCCCTCAAATTCATTTGAACTTAAAATTATAGATGGTCTGAAAGGAAGCTTTGATTGCATATTAGGGATTGAACCAATGAGATTATTGTGAGACATATTCAAACTGTACAACATTTTCAACTCGTTCCAAAACCATTCTGGTACGAAATCATTCAACATATTATTAGATATATCTAGATGAATTAAGGAATTTTGTGTCTGGATCCAACTAGGAAAACTGGGTCCTACCTTGCAAGATGCAAGAAGCAAGAACACTAATTGAAAAGGAGGAACCCAACTAGAGCTAAATTTTACAGATAATGAGTTATGCGACAAGTCTAAGAAAATTAATTTGGAAAAATTAGAAAGATGAGATTCAGTTACATCACCCTCTAAAGAATTCCCCTTCAACGATAAAATTTCCAACTGAGATAGCTGTCTGATGCTCTCGGGTATCTTACCAGTAATTTGGTTATAAGATAAGTTCAATCCCCGAAATATGTGTCTGCTGCACCATGAAGAATTTTGAGTGAAGCTCGGAAATTCACCATTTAACTTATTATTTGAGAGGTCTAATATTTGTAATCTGCACATGCTCACTAAGAAAGATGGGATCTTGCCCTGGAGTTTGTTATTGTAGAGAGAAAGATATGCAAGAGAGTTCATCGCTTTCCCAAATTCATCTGGAATGGAACCTTCTAACAAGTTACCATTAAGGTCAATGAAATGCAGATTGGTGGTGAAGTTAAAAAGGCAGTAAAACACTTGAGATGATTTTAGGAAGTTATTGGAGAGATCAAGGAAGATAAGTGAGGACAAAGAATTCATTGTAGAAGTAGATGAAAGAAGGAAATTTCCATCCATAAGACTGCAATTTTCAAGATAAAGCTCTTCTAATTTGGAGCTGATATTAAAATTAGCTCGAAACATTGATGATGCAAGATTATTGTAAGAGAGATCGAGGACCTTAAGAGATGGAAAATTTGGGCACAGAGAAACTGACAGGGTTATATTATTGTGAGAAAGATAAAGCTCTTGAAGATGAAGGCTAAAGTTAGACACCAATTGAAGTATTGATGGTGACAACATATTAGAAGACAAATCTAGTATGGTAAGAGAGGTGTAATTATTTGAAGAGTGAGAATGGAACAAAGATTGAATATCACTACGCAAAAGATTACAATCAACTAGTCTCAACTCTGTTAAGTTTGGAATGATTTTACCGATAGTTTGTAGCCAATGATTAGAGGATTTAAGACTATGGAATGAACTCAGCTCAAGAATGGTTAAGGAATGGAGAGTAGACAGCCATTTTGCATCTTTAGCTTGTACATCAAAATTGCCAACTAGTCGGAGAGTATGCAATAATGGAAGATTCCCTATGCTGAAAGGGATTTCTCCAGAAAATGATTCTGAAATATAATTTGGCTTTTTCCACACATATAGAAGAATATTCCTCCCCGCAAAATAAGAACTGGAGAGATCGAGATATCTTAAGTTGGTGATGGAGCCCATTAATTCTGGGATGTAACTCAATGCAAAATAATTACCGCTGAGATCAAGATGTTGAATATATGGCAAGTGAATCAATGAAGTGACATTGATTGCACCTCTTAAATAGTATAGAGCGGTAATTTCCATGAAGATCAAGTAGTTGCACATGACCAGTTTGATTATTGCATTGAACGCGTTTCCATTTGCAGCAATCTGTATTATTGGTCCAAGTAGAGAGCATGCCAAAGTTATCTATCAGACCTTCTTTGAAGCTGAGGAGTGCTTGTCTCTCCCTCTCTATGCACTTTGCTTCACCACTTTCGCTTGAGTTGTTCAATGTGGCAATAATTTCTGAGACAAGCAAAGAAAGAAGAAGAAGAACGTAAACTGTTTTGAGAAAATAGGCAGTCATTGTAGTTTTTCTGATATGAAATAATCTGAACTGAGGGAAGAGTAAAGAAGAGTAGCATATTGCGAGAAACAAACTATGATTCATTTATATTCATAATTGTAAGAACCGGTTGCGTCTTTCCAAAAGTCTATGATATACCTAATTTTTTTTTTTTAATTTGGTTTTCTCCGGAACGAGGAAGATGATTGAATTTGTATGGTGTTAGATCATTATTATCTTCTCATTTCCAATCTATGGATAGGAAAATTAACCACACATAATGAGGAAAATTAAAATTATTTCAGAAAAATCTTACGCTTAGGCCCACCGAGTTAGAAAATTAGTGCACCAAAAATGCAAAGGAAAAATAAAACTTGTCTTGAGAAAAAACAAGCGGTTGATTGCTCTTGCTTTTTTATTTGTTGGTTAAAAATTAATTATATGATAAAAAATAAGATTAGTCCAAAAATTTCAAGTTATCGATTTTCCTTATCAATAGCTTATAAATTTAATAAATAAGAAATTTAAAAAAGAAAAATAATAGTTAAAATTAAGATCTTGATCGGTTTAATCGAGTCATTTTAATATTAAGCACGTAGTTAAAAGACTTTAATATAGGTATCAATTTGATCCATGGTGTATGACTCAGTCCCAATGCATTCTTAAAAACATCACCAAAAAATGCTCTAACCCCTAAAACCTTTCTCTCAAGAAGATTAAGATTAAAGTTAAGATAGGTTTAGTCTTACCGTAAAACTTTAATTAAATTTTACAAACAATATAATTTATATATACATATAAAATTATATATTTTATTAGATAATTTAATATATTGTAATTTCTCACTCCCTAATATAATTAAAATATTATATTAAATATTTATGAACCAAATTATCAAATACTTTCATTAGAAAGATAAAAAATGAGGTTTTACGTAAAATTGAACTTGCTGATATAAAAAATGTAATTTACATTTCAATCTTATAAACAGCTATGTATAATGAGGTGAAGACAGAAATATCTATAATAGTTAATTAATTATAAACAATTCATTTAATATTTATCAGTTTTTCATTAATAATTTTCAGGTTATTCTTACATTTTTACTTAGGTTTAATTACATTTTTAGTCCCCAAGTTGGGGGCTGAATTTCTGTTTGTACCGGCTTTTAAAAACGACGTTATTTGGTTCCTATAGTACGAATTTTGTAAGAATTCGGTCCCTTCCGTTAAAAGCAAAAACGGCGTTAACTTTACTGCACTTTTCTTCTCTTTCTTCTGCTGTTTCTGACATTTTTTTTTCTCTCTCTTCTATTTTTCTTCTCAGCATTAATTACCTCCACATTTTTCTCTCACCGTAATATGCACTTCCTGCCAGTATTTCTCACAACCACAGCAGGTTCGGTGTGTGGATTTGCCACACATTCTCCCATAGCCATGCATGTATCAGAAATCGCACTATAAAAGAAACAACTTCTTCATATCAGGCTAAGGATCCAGAAACAGATTTAACAGATTACTTTGATGTGATAGGAGGAACCAGCACTGGTTCAACCACAGCAGCCCTGTTAGCCACCCCAAGCCTTGATCATCCTTCTCATCCTGCTTATACTCCTGCACAGATAGTAGACTTCTATAAACTAAATGGCCCTCGTATATTCAACCAATCTAGGTATAATAATATTAGGCTTGAATCCTTAATTGGTCCCCATGTTAAGAGGGAATTTTCAGTTTAGTACCCATTTTTAAAAGTGTATACATTGGGTCTCCATATTTTGCAATTTGTGTCAACTTAGTCCCTTTTAACCATCAATTTGGCTTAAAAATTGCAAGTGGACAAGTCATTTTGAGTTGCAGCATGTTTCTTAACTGTTTGAACCTTTGCACACCTTCCAATTGCTCTTACAAACTTGTTTGAAGTGTCAAAATTGACTAAATTGACACAAATTGCAAAACATGGGGACCTAATGTATACACTTTTAAAAGCGGGTACTAAACTGAAAATTCCCTCTTAACATGGGGACTAATTAAGGATTTAAGCCATAATATTAATATTAGAGTTGCTAATGCGGATTAACTCTATCTATTTTCGTCTTAATTAATAATTAATGTATCGATAGTTAGATGGAACTGTCATAATAAAGTGAAAGAACAATCTTAACATGCAAACCAGGAAACGGTCCCCTGTTCGATGGAGAGGGTTTACATGGCGCAGCCAGTGATGCGTTGAAGGAAACACGAATTGGTGAAACATTGACCAATCTTGTAATCTCAGCTTTCGATATCAAGAAACAAAAGCTAGTTGTATTCTCAAGCTACAAGGTTATTAGTTAGCAGCATATGCATATATTTCTTCATACATTAAAATCCAAACACAAATTAATATAATGTTTTTTTTCTGATGCAGCTAAGAAGGTTCCCTACTTAAATGCCTTTTTGTTGGATATATGCGCATCCAGTTCAACTGCAGCCACTCAGTTCCCACTTTACTTTTTTGAGAATTACGGTGTTGAGTTCAATTTGGTTGATGGTGGTGAAGCAGCTCTGAATCCGGTAAGGATGGTAGCCGTTTTCTGGTGGAAAGGCTAGTCATGCACTGTGTAGGTGTTGATGCTTCAGAGCCGTTTTCTCTTTCCTTCTTTTTTTTCTTCTTTTTCATTCTCTCTCACATCTCTTTGAACTTTTTTTTCTAATTTTCATCTTCTTTCTTACATTTTTAATGTTTTTTATCTCTCAACTGCATCACAATCTTTTTAAACTTAGGTTTTAATCCACTTTTTGTATTATATACTATAATTTTGTTAATAAAGAATTTACTAACAATTTCAGTATGTCGTACTCCACATTTTTTATGTTCTTTATGCATGTTTTTAAAAAATAATAATTCAAGTTCACCTTTGAAACATTGCAAATTAAAAAATATAGGAAGTATTTTTAATCAAAATAAAATATAGAATACAATAAATATACAACATTAGCTAAAATAAAATTTTATTTTCGTTATCTTCATGTTTGGAATCCACATACATATATGGTTAAGTCTACTTAACATTTGGCAATAGATTTTTTTAATAGATATAAGGAAGTTTTTTTTTTCTCTTAATATGTTACAAAATGGGGATGAAGCGCATTATATGCTTCAACAATTGAAATGATAGCGAGAATAATACAAGTTATTATTATATATGTTTGTAAATCACTCTCGATAATTATATTGTACATTATGTTATTGAATATATGATTTTAGATCGTTTAGGACATATATCTTTTACAAATATTAAACTGGAACACTTGGTTCCCAAAGCTGATTTCTACCACCTCTCATCAAACCACCCCAAAAGTCTCAAAGACTTGGAACACTTGGTTCCCAAGTTAGCACGCACGAACACACACGATGACACGTTTGTGTTCCCTTTGCTGGCATTGCAAGCCACGGTTTTCCCCAACCGGGGCCTTTGCATCTTGATCACCATTGCCACGTGATGGATGATAGTTGTTGCAGCAATTTCATGAAGTCTTGGGCTTCCTTTTGTCGAAGTGGCGGCGATGACTTGACTCTTGCAGAAAAGTCAGCGTCGTGCATGGACAGGGGGTGTTGAAGGACCCCAAAGGGTTATAAGCTATCATCTTAAGAGATTATTTTGAAGAGAGCTCAACTTGGAAGGAAAAGCTAGCTGGGAAAACCTCTGAGGTTTGCAATGTTGAAGATTATGTCAAAGCCACAATTATTTTTGGAAGGGATGATATCGAGAGGCTGAGAAGAGTGGTGTTGAAGCAGTGGAAGAGAAGTGAAGAATTGAGGCTGGGAAGTATTTTGATAGTTACAGGGTCACCCAAGTTCACTGTTTATGAGACTGATTTTGGATTTAGAAGAAGTGGAAATGGTACATCCCACATTATGTTAATTTTATGGTTCAGAAATTTGAGGATTCCATGAAATTGTTCCTAGAGGTAATTAATGTGAAGAGAAACAGAAAAGAAAAGAGAGAAAAAGTGTCAGAAAGAGTAGAAGAGAGAGAAGAAAAGTACAATAAAATTAATGTCATTGCAACCTATTTAACGGAAAGGACCTAATAATAACAAAATTAGTAATCTGGGAACCAAATGACATATTTTTAAAAGCGGGTACAAAACAGAAATTTAACTCCCAATTTGGGGACTAAAAAGGTAATTAAACCTTTTTACTTATTTCTAAACTACGCATACAACCTGTTATACCTTGTCTGATATTTCATAACAATGTCATCCTAAGTATTCCTTTTAACGTATTACTTATATTAATTCATTATCAGAATCTTTTCATTAATCCTTAATTACATCTATTAATGTTCTATACTATAAATTCACGAATATTTGCAACATCTCATACACCTTAATTCATCTCATGCATTGCGAATTTAGTATAATACTGTTTTTCTAATTTTAGATTTTGAAATGTTTCAAAATTTGAGAACAACGAAATCTTCACTATATGGTTATGAACGCTAGAATTTACGACATCATGTATGATGAAAATATTACATATAAATACTATTTACAAAATAAGTGTATTATATTTTTTTCATACATAATTTTTCAATAAAATAATATAGAAAAAACAAAGTTATGCTCTCACTATGTTACATGGGAAAATTCGTTTATATAATATGAATATAGTTTTGAAGTATGAATGAACTAGTTATTAAGCAAAAATTTATAAAAACTAAAAAAAGTCTATGAATTAGTCCTAGCTCATAGGATTTTTGGTAGATATTTTGATCTTGTAGACTTTTTTTATAGAAAGTTTTTTAATCCTGTGAATTTTTCTGATCTCAATCTGCATGGATCAAGACCAAACCATGTTAGGGGAGTCAAATTGACGGGTCTACACTTTACATTATTGATTGTGTTTATCAAATTAATTTTATGGGTTAGAAAATAAAACACTTAATTGTTGTATATAAATCCATTTAAAGTGTTAGAAAAAAGTAAGCATATGCTAGACATTTTCAAAAGATGAAAATGAGACTAGCCCACAAACTCCTTCAACCATTAATTGTTATATTTGAATCCATTTTATGGGTTAGAAAATTTAAGCATATATCTTAGACACTTGAAAAGAAGAAAACGAAATTGGTCCAAAGAACTTGAGGATTCTACTATTCAAATCTATTTTACTATTAGCAAATTAAACACTTTACGCGAAAAGGAAAAAGAATGAAACATTCAAATTGTCACACAAAGTAAATGAAAACAAAAGGAAAAAAATAATTTAAAAACACAATTACTAATTTGCAAAGTTCAAAAAACTATTTGGCAACATTCAAGTTGATAATTGATCGGCTGGGGTGGTTGGTTTTTCCCTCATTGACTTTCTAAATACCAGAAAAGAAAAATTCTCAATAATAATAATAATTAATATAAGTATAAAAAAAAAGACAGAATTCATAGATATGAGAATTAGTTGTTTTTATTTGAGCATACAAGAGTTCCATCGTACTTTAGAAAACATTAGATACAGGAGGATAGCTGTTTGTTATTAATTAAAGTTGAATTATAGTGTATGCCTTATGTATTATATACTATGATGTATCGATAGTTTAATTTGGATCATGCATTTGTATTGGGCACGTATCCGTGTTTGATTCTTTATAATACTTTAGTAATCTTATTAATAAAGTATTTAATTGTGAAAAAGAGTATAAGAGCTTTATTCCACTTGCCTTCTGTAGTTTAACTCAACTTCAAGATTAAAGATATTTAGTTTAGCACGCCTGTAGCATATTCAGCTCAACTCTGCACACTGAGCTCATTTGGCTGGACTTCAAGCCTAAAGCATGTTAGTACCCACATCTTGAGCATCTTTAGTTCGTTCCATGCTTCTGCCTCAAGCTTAAACTCCACATATTTACATCTCAAACTTGGCTCCTTGCTCCTTGATTGAATAAAAATATATCTCGACTCTTATCTTGAGTGTGTCATATCAAAAGTCATGATTGTCCACACTTACTTATCTCGTAATCTTAATGGACCTAAGATTTTTCCAATTCTTGACGTTATCTTAATTTTTTTCCATTTTTTCTTAATTATTTAATAGAATTAACCCGAAACAGTTTGTTCTTTCCTAATTCAGTATTAGGTGTTTAAAATTAGTTATTATAACTTACATCCCACTTTTCGTAATGGAGCCGATTTTTCTAACAAATCATACAAAAGGTGCAGCTTAAGAACAAACTTGATGCTCTTTGTTATAAGTGTTATAAGTGTTATATTCTTAATGCAAAAATCAAATGGCATCAATTGAGGAATTTATTTTGATTGTTGTTAGATTCTTGGATGACCAATATTAAAGAACTACCGTGGTTCAGTATCATGGAACATAAGAAACTGTGTGTATAATAAGTACACATGTATGATCATGTAATGCACATTAGTAAAACAAAACATAAATAACATATCGGGCTCAAATGTCCTAAGCATCACGCCCAACAAAAGCCCATTAAATTTTAGCAGTTTTATTATATCTTTTAATAATTATTAATATCTTTTAATAATATGTCTTTAATACATAATATTGTCTATTTAAATTACATAAATATATGATATTTCATAGGTAAGGATCCTGAAACTCATACTTGTTATTTTATACATAAATATCTACTCTTTTATTGATTTGAGCGTCGTAAGATTATTTGTAAATGTATTTTCCTCCACTTTTCAATCTTCAAGAGCACACTTCAGGACTCTCAAAACTCATATTCTATCATTAACTGAAGGTCATACTCTAAATTATGATAAGAACATTTGAAGCCCACCATGGGGCCTCATAAGATGTTTCCCCACCCTCATCTACTAATGGTCACCACCCGAAACCAAGCTCAATACTCCTATAAAATACAATCCAACACAATGAAAACCCTTCAACAATAAATGCAAGCACTTATCCAATAGAAAGAACAATGCAAGCATTACGATGTCGAGCTTGAAAACTTACACTCAAAACGATAGGTCAACCTTAGCGAACTCTAAGACACTCGGCAAAAACTTGACCGACTTGGAAAATGAGAAATCACCTTCCCTACATTGGCCTAATTCCCATAAGGATGTCCCCCGTAATTTCCAAATAAAGCACAACCTGTTAGCCCAACAAGGTTTCCATGAAAGTCAAAGCCTATCTCCTCAACATCGGGCTCGAAAGAAGTATAGCCCACCAACTCAGCGAGGTTCACATGAAGCAGAAACTGGTCTCCTTAATGCCGAGCTTGAAGGGACCGAAGGAGAAGGTGAACCTGACACAAAATGAGAGAAAGTCGGGGACAACCTTGGCACTCCGAACCCTAGACTTGGAATCGGTGGAGTCCCAAGATTCCACAAGACACCCTGGTGGGTGAGTAGACTGAGAAGGTCGTTAATCTTTCCAAAAGCATGATCGGGACTTCCGAATCAAGACTGACCATGTGGAGAATTTTCATCCTTTCACGACGGAAGTGGATTAGGCACGCATCACTAGGGGAGCCGACTCGGCCACACATCTAAAAGCATTTTGGATTCAGGTCAATATCCATACAGAAGATGATAATGATTTTTGAAGGTTATTTCTAACTACCCTAGATGGACCGACGTTAGAATGGGACTGTATGTTACCATTGTACTCGATGGATTTATATGAAGCTTTGAGTATCATGTTTAGAACTTAGTCTCCATATCGCAAGGGCGATGAACACCTCGTTGGTAGCCCAAAAATGTACAAAGTAGGAGGAAAACGAAATCCTTCGACATTTAACGGAAAGATTCACCATGATAACGACAATAATCCCAAACCTTACTCTATCAATGATATTGCATTCGTTTAGGAAAGGGTCGAGGATAGTCGGATCAGCCCAATATGGTTCTCCAAATCCTAAGGCCCAAGTTCGTCCATGATCAGCAGCCAACCACAACGCAGTCGGTCATTTGAAGCCAGATCGTCCAACCTAACCCTATTCAATCAAGGAATAACATCCACACACCATTCATTTCTGAAAATCTAATGTTGAGTGGTACAATGGCTACGTTAAGCAATACTTTTGCTGATGTGGCAAGTTGAGCCATACTTCTTGTAGTTATTTGAGAGAAGCTCCTCTTTGATTGTTCCAGACACAATTTTTCACTTCTTGGAGAGCTTGGTGTTCTACTAGGACTTATGGGAACCATCCATTCATACTTCTTGTATCTCGATCTTCTTCCATCTTTCATTTTGTAAGCTTGAGTTCTCCATGATAATTACGAGCTAAACCCATTTTGTTAAGGGTAGATGTAACCACTAAATTTTCTCTTATTTTGCAAATGCCTTGAATATATTATGATAATATTCTTGTTTATGTACTTAATGCTTGCTTTGATGTTGTCATTCATAGCTTGGTGCTTCGTTTATTAGGTATTGGAAAATATACTTTGAAACCTAGGCTTGGAACAAGATACATAATGGAGTTTGTATCTAGGAATGGAGTTTGACCCATTGGTTATCTTAAACCCTAATGGATAAAGCAAGTTTGTTTATTAGAGGTTTAAGGGATTGACTCTTAATAAAAAAACCTAGGCTCATTCTACTAAGGGATTAGGTTTCGCTACGGCAGAATTGGCTTTTAACGTCACCCCTTAGACGTTAGTTAAGCGGTAGCCCGACGTAAATTAATGACCGATGGTACTTTCGTAAATAAGTTGTCAATATAGACGTCAGTTAAGAGGGGTCTCGACGTCTATAACCGATGTCTATAGGCCCTCATATACGTCTGCACCCCCGAATAGACGCCAAAACTAAACGAAAAAGTTAATAAAAAATTATTTTTTTATTCTATTTAGACGTCTGTTATGGGGGGAACTGACTTCTAAAGCACTTTAGACGTCAGTTATTTGGGGAACCGACGTTTAAACCCTAAACCCAAAAATTTAAAAAGTCACTTTTTGGCTCCATATAGACGTCTGATCCCGCCACTCCGACTTCTAAAGCACTTTAGACGTCTGTTATTGGGGGAACCAACATCTAAACCCTAAACCCAAAAATTTAAAAAGTCACTTTTTGGCTCCATATAGACGTCTGATCCCGCCACTCCGACTTCTAAAGCACTTTAGACGTCTGTTATTGGGGGAACCAACATCTAAACCCTAAACCCAAAAATTTAAAAAGTCACTTTTTGGCTCCATATAGACGTCTGATCCCGCCACTCCGACTTCTAAAGCACTTTAGACGTCTGTTATTAGGGGAACCGACGTCTAAACCCTAAACCCAGAAATTTTAAAAGTCACTTTTTGACTCCATTTAGACGTCTGTTATGGGGGGAACCGACTTCTAAATCCCTTTAGATGTCTGTTATAGGGGAATCGACTTCTAAATGTCGGCATTATAACTCATTGTTCATCATCTTCGTCTCTTTTCTCTCTATAGGTTACGTTTTTCAGGTTCGTTTTCTCACTCTTGCACCGTTTTAACTTAGTTTTACTCCGATTACATCACTGTTTGATGCATTATATTTCATTTGAACCGATTAATTGTTGGTTACACGCACTCATTGTTCATCATCTTCGTTGTGTTTTCTCTCTACGGGTTATGCTTTTCAGGTTCGTTTTCTCACTTTTGCACCGTTTTAAATTAGTTTTACTCTGATTACATCACTCTTTCACTAGTGCAGAAAAGGCTTTAGACATCTGTTATTTTGGGCTTTTAACGTCTATTAACCAACCAACGTCATTACCGGTGACATCAATGGGACGTGAGATATCCATATAACAAACGTCTATAATGACGTCAGTTAGTGCCATGCCCGACGTCACTAAACGTTGGTATAGGTCTAACCCAATGTCTAAAGGCACTATATAGACGTCGGACTACGCATTAACCGACGTCTAAAAGCACATAAAGACTTCGAACATGTCACTAACCGACGTCTAAGGTCACTATAGACGTCGGTCTTTGCATTAACCGACGTCTAATACAGTCATTGTGTTTTAGTGCAATTTTGTTCCTGTCTTTGGATAGCCTAGTAGCACACTCTGCCTTTACTAGTTTCCCCCGAAAAAAAGCTTGCATCTTTTGAATTTCTCATGACATTTCAACCCAAAACCGAACTTGGGTTCTCTCTTAGTTCTATTTTCAACCGCAAGAGGGAAAAATTACGGTTAAACGATAACTAGGCAATGACCCAGGGTCATTTTTGGGTCGAAACGCCACCAGAAATCCAAAAGACGCTGCTTTTTCTGGGATGCAGCTAGCAGAGGAAGAATGGTACTACGTTACCCCAAGAAAGGAACAAAACTGCACTAAAACACAACACAATGAAAACAAATTTTAATCAGTTGAACCAGAAGATAATCGATGAAAAACTGAACAAAGTTTAAACGGTAACAATAAAAAAACACGCACCTGGGATGCAATGCTGCAAGAGAGAAAAAGGAGAGGAGCCGCAAGAGAGAAAAAGGAGAGGAGGAAGACGATGATATCAGAAACTGCAATGTCGCGAAGAGTCTGCGGTTTATTTAACATGAAATGGGGCATCGGTTGCTACAGAAACCTATGTCTATAGTAACATAGACGTCGGTGATCTAACTAATATGACGTCAAAGATAACTTTTAATCTGACTTTTTGAACGCACATTAGACGTCCAACACCAGGGGAGCCGACGTCTATTGCGCTGAACCGTTTGACGTTTCATTTCCTGTCAGGGAAGTAGACGACAGTTGTCCAGGGCACTGACGTCTATAAAAATATAGACGTCGGGGCTCTGTTATCGGACGTCGAAGTGCCTGCGAGTTTGGTGAACATCATTAATTACAGGTACATAGACGTTGCCTACCGAGAAATTCGACGTCTATATTTCAGAAATTGATGTCTTCCCGCCTTCCGGACAGGCCATAGACGTCGGGTTTTTACTACATGACGTCTAAGCGCCTAGGAATCAGGTGAAGAGCATTAATTGCAGCCAAGTAGACGTCGGCCCCCCAGCACCACCGACGTCAATGAGGCAGAAAAAACTGTCTTCTGGCCTACCTCAGGCCATTGGACGTCGGTTTAGGACAAAACAAATGTCTACTATATCATAGACGTCGCGTGCCCTAGAAACCGACGTCTTGGTGACCAACTTATTTACGGTAATGCCACCGTTCATTAAAATACGTCGGGCTGCCCTCTAACCGACGTCTTGTGGGTGACGTTAAACAACGTTTTTGCACTACTGTTTGATGCATTATCTTTCATTTGAACCGATTAAAATACGTTTTCGTTGGGTTTTGGTGCAGTTATTCTCGTGTCCTTGGGCGGCGTTCTTTGGCGGCGATTTCTTGCATTTTGCACTCTTCTTTAAAACCATCCAATAAAAAAAAAATATACAATACATTCTCTTCAACTAAAATATAAAGTTGTAAACTCAAATCACCATCAGTCAGGAGTAACCTCAGAGACGTCTGACTTGTATGGATGAAACGTCTATATAGACGTCTGACCTATATAGGTCCGACGTCTATATAGACGTCGGACCTAAAGGGTTGGACGTCTCATTAACATCACTGGTATAAACGTCAGACAGAGATTAGACGTTAAAAGCCCAACATAACAGACGTCTAAAGTCCTTTCAGCACTAGTGTTTTAATTAGACTTGAGGGTTGACATTAGTATATTAATGGAGATGTGAGTTTTTATATGCATGAGAGTGAAGTCAATGAAATCTAACCTAAACAATACCAATCCATACATTTTATAACCTTTCCCATTTTCTAAGTGTGTTTAACTTATGTAGTTTATCCTTACATTTATTCATCAATTTACTTTACTATACGTAATCTCAAATTATGGAACTATTATTTGGTCTAAATATTAGTTACTAATTATATGATTATTTAGTTTACTAAGTCTCTTAAACTATATTCGATCTTATTAGTTACTATTTGTACTTTTAAACTCCATCGATCGTAATTAAATTCATTTTCGGTCTCTTTTAAATTAAGTAATAAATTACTATTTTTGTTGATAAAGTCAGTGAATAGATTCTTCATTTATAAGTTTTGGAGTGATAAATTAACTTATTAAGTTATGATAGGAGATGATAGACTAATTCATAGATGTAAAAAAAATATGTAATTCAATAATTATATGAAAAACCTTATGGTTGTACTAGCCCACTCCATTAAGTACACTAAGAAAAGGAAAAAAAGAAAACAACTGCTCTAAAACTTTTAAGTCATACTTGACATATTCGAGTCTTTTTATCGGAAAGAAAAAATTAAACACGATAGATACATGAAAAGAAGTAAACGAATTTGGTCCATAGACTTAAGCTAATAACTGTCCTAATCAATCCATTTTATGGGATAGAAAAACTAAGCGTTACAGACATTTGAAATGAAATTAGTCAAAAAAGACCGTAAGCATTAATTATTGTATATTTCTTAATCCATTTCATGGGTGAAAAAAAATCAAACAACCAAATGAAATTGGTCCAAAGACCAGGGTTTGTTTCTCAAGATTAATGAATTTAGATAGATTTAAAGAAGAAGAGGAAGATTGTTTGGATTAAGAGAAATATAATAAGAAAATAAAATATTTGAAATGAAAATTTATAAAAAAAATTATATGATAATTTAAAAAAATATATTTTAATTGATAAAACTTTAAAATTATTATTATGAGAACCAAAATAATAATTAAAATTAATTTAATCGATAAATAAGAAGACCAAAATTTATAAAAGAATAGAACAATTCTACTTTAAGATGTCTAATATTATTTTATGTGTTATAGAAATATGGAATGGACATATCATGAATTGGTCTCAACCTGTAACATAGATTTCGAAACTATTAAAATTCATTTTCATACCCATTTATTACTAAGCATTCATATATTTTTTTCAACTACAATTATTTACATTTAATGTATTTATTTATATATGTTTGTTGAAATTCTTTTTAAATAAATAAAACAAGTATAGATCATCAAATTGCTAGTTAAATATAATATTAAATTTATATCTATATCAAAATATATGAAGAAAATACAATGGAATTAAAATTGAAGTACAAATTATGTGTTAGAAAAAAGAAAAAGAAAAAAAAAAAAACTCATCTACCACTAACGCCAACTCATCTTCTTCCACGCTACACTTGGAAGAAAGAGAAATGAAACTAGTCGAAAACTCCTAAGTTATACTTGTCCCCATTTTATAGGTTAGTAAAATTAATCTCATTAGGTATATAAAATAAGAAAATGAAATTTGTCCAAATAAACAATGAAGTATACTAATCAATCCATCCGTTTAATCGGATAAAAAAAACGAAGAAACATATACATTTGGATATTTGGACAGAAGAAAATGAAACTACTCCAAAAAGACCTTAAGCATTAATTTGTAGTTGAAAAACAAAATTAAACATGTTAAACAAAGGAATAAAATGAAATTGGTCCTAAGACCTTTAATTATTGATTGCCTAACTTGATCTTATTATGATAAACAAGTAAATAAATTCCACTTAAAAACGAACACAAATAAATACAATAATAAGAATAAGAGTCTCAATCTTTAAACTTTGGATTCTAATTTCTCATAGAGGTGAATATGACACATTTAGTATGCTGTCAGAGCATCATTAATTTTTTTTTCTTTTTAATATATAATTATGCATCCTTTATTGGTTATTTATTTACGTCATGAAAAATATATGCAATAATAATTTATTTTTTGGTGAATGAAAATGTCTATTAGTATTTAAAACAGCTAAGAACTAAATAAAACTCGACTTAATTTAATTTTAAGGGTATATATCAATTCATTCATTGATTTTATTTATGTTGATAGGCATCGATATATATATATATATATATATATATATATATATATATATATATATATATATATATATATATATATATATATATATATATATATATATATATATATATATATATATATATATATATATATATATGGGGTTTACTAATTTGCGTACGCCTGTTTTTCAGTTAATACATTTTAACAATGTGTACTAGATTTTAGTAGACAAAAATACCCTAATATTCATGAATTCTAAGTTTTAAGGTTAAGGGTATTTTAATAATTTTTATTTTAAAAAAAAAAAAAAAAGAAACCCTCATACTCTTGCTCACCTCTCTCACCTCTCTCATTTCTCTCAACTCTTTCTCTTTCATCTCTCTCACTCCAACATTTTATCTGTCATCGCAGCCCAATTGAAAAAATTAGAAATACTCGCGGTTAAACAATTTCTTACAAAATAAATGATTTTATAATGAATTTTCATTTCATAATTTTTATCTTATCTAATTTTATCTAATTTTCACATGCATGATGACATCTAAAAGAATTGGTAATTGACTTGGAAAAAATAAAAAAACACTCGTTGTTAAACAATTTCTTACAAAAAAATGATTTTATAATGAGTTTTAATTTTATAATTTTTGTCTTATCTAATTTTCACAAGCATAATGACATTTGAAGGAATTGGTAACTGGCTTGAAATTTTTTTTAGAGAAGATGGTCAACATCCGCAGATGATGAAATTAGAGAGGTTAGTAAAGATGATGAAATTGAAGAGATCTTGAATGAACTTTTTTCTGAAGGCAAATATGACAATGACTCAACTCTTTACAAAAGCAAATTGTTTAACCGCGAGTGTTTTTTCAGTTGGGACTAGCGTAAGGATGACAGAGAAAATGTTGGAGCAAGAGAGATGAAAGAGAAAGGGTTGAGAGGAATGAGGGAGGTGAGCAAGGGTTTGGAGGTTTCTTTTTTTTTTTTTTTAGTTTTGAGAATGAAAGTTATTAAAATACCCTTAACCTTTAATCTTAAAATCTATGATATATTAGGGTACTTTTGTCTACTAAAACCCGGTATCACTACAAAAATTGAGAATTTTAGTGGGGGTTATTTTCATTATTACCGGCGGTTTTAACCCCCGGAAAGTGCCTTTCCTGCGGTCACGGGGACCGTTGGGAAACCATCCGACGCTAAATAATTACCGGCGGTTTTTGTAAAACCACCGAAAATAGCGGGGGTTTTCCAAAAACTGCCGGAAATAGCGGGGGGTTTTCCAAAAACTGCCAGAAATAGCGGAGGTTTTTTGGAAACCGCCGGAAATTCCAGAGGTTTCGTCAAAACAACTGGTAATTCCAGGGGTTACTCGAAAACCGCCGGTACTGTCTTATCCTTCGCATGTGGATTCCTAACCGTGCATATTTGGCACTTCCTGGGTTTCAGCTTTAAAATGGTACTACAAGGAAAAATCTACTTTTTGTCATATCTGCGCACCCTTTTCCCCGTAATTACTTACTCTACTTTGAACCCAGGTCCCAAAGACTGAATTTTCTTTACTACATTTCTCCAATTCATGCTATCTTTGTCATGTTCAACGCTTTTTGGAAAGTTAAACAAAGATTCAAACACTTTCTGAGGAATTTCAGACTTCATACATTTTGAGCTAATACCAAAATCAACTTTTGCATATTTCCTAAAACCAAGAAACAACTAAGCTAGTGGAGTTAGGTAGGTTCCGAATACCAATGTCCTTGTTTAAGAAGATGTTGAGATTTGAATGCAAGAAGGTGGAAGGGCTAACCATAAATGCTAGAATACGAGATTAAAGTAACACGCAAATCAAAATTAAAAATAATAAACTCCACGGCGTTCTTATGTAATTTGGTGGCTTAATACCGCTTTTGGTCCCTAGTTTAGGGGGTTGTGTTCAAAATAGTCCTACCTTTTTTTTTCCGGTAACAAATGATCCCACATTTTGAAAAATCAGTTCTAGTTAATCCTTTTTCATAACGGCGCCAATTATCTAACGGTATTCAATCTTACGTGACTCGGTAAGTAATATATCATGTCAATTTTAAATTTAAAAAAAAATAAAATTGTTGACACATAAGCTTCATCTTCCACTTGCGCCGCCGTCTCCTTCTTCCTCCCCCTTTCCCTCTCCTCCCCACAAATAAAACCCAAATTCATAATCCCCCCACAACTCAATTACAACAGAGATACCTGAAAACCAAAATATAAAGTGTCTATCCAGTGATTTATCGCGACATCTAAATGAACGAACTTGGCACCAAATTAGAATCCGGAGAAACAAAAGAAGAGGATATTGTCTTGAATTATGAGATTTGGTGAAAACAAGAAACAAACACAAAGTAGGCAGTGTGAAATGGGG
The DNA here is from genome assembly GCA_036885675.1 of Vigna mungo. Lineage (NCBI taxonomy): Eukaryota > Viridiplantae > Streptophyta > Magnoliopsida > Fabales > Fabaceae > Vigna > Vigna mungo. The sequence goes on from CP144697.1 coordinate 35,138,953, forward strand.
TGGGAGAAAACCGGACCCAGAATAGGAAAAAGGTGACCCAGATCAGATATGAAATAAAACTAGGAATCAAAGAAAATGATGATGCAGAAGAGACCCGCAACAAAGAAAAAGCTAGAACTACATATGCATGTCATGATTTTTGTTACATGACCACCAATACTATGTCGTGTGTCCTAGAAGAAAAGGCCAAAATTGATCCTGCAGGACCCTGAGCGTAGAAAGAAGTGTTTTTTGTGTGAAAAATGGGAGTGTTGAATATTCTGAGAGAACATTGCTTATCTGAAGCAAAAGAATGATTAAGGTTTCCCTTCAAAGGGAAAAAGAAGAATTTAGAAATGAATAAAGAAATTTTGGAAAGTGGTGAAGGAATAGACTATTCTGACTTGCTAAGTTAAAACAAAATCTGAGGGTACTACACTTTCAGTCCATCACCTACTTGCTGCTGCAGGATCCAATCTCAATCTTACAACAAAGTGGGCCTTTCAATTTTCCCTTCCCACTGGGGACAACACCCACGCCAAGCGAGGAACAATCACTTTTTATTTGGAAAAGATAAATTCGAGGTAAAGTTTGGATTTTTGTTGCGGCCCTGTTTTGTTTCGTCGTTTTAGAAATGGGTTTCAGATTTAAAAAATTCAGCAAGTCATTAAACTGGCGAATTCTCTCAGATGGTTGGTAGGTAGGAATGGAAGCTATGGCTGTGAGGAGGAAGAGTATGCACCCACCGTTCACGCACGCCCTATAAAACCTCTACAACACCGTCAACCTAAATCTCAATTGAAAAAAGAAGAAAACTTCACTAGCTCATTTCCTGTTTCCTGTAACCCATACCATGGGCGACGACAAAAGCACCTCCGATCGGTCGCTTAATTTCGAGGACATGACAGTGGTCTTCGCCGTAGGGCGCGGCGCTAAAGGCGTGGTGTTCCTGGCTCGCGCCGGTGGCCGACGGTCAGGAGAGTGCATGGCACTGAAAGTGATGTCGAAGGCGCTGATTGCGCAGAAGAGGACGAGAAAGAAGGACAAAGAGGAGTACGAGAGAGTGTCGTTTGAAGAAGTGCTCCGTCGTTTCGATCATCTGCTCTTGCCGCGAGACTGAGAGGCGTTCTGGAAACGGAGAAAGTGCTTGCATCCAATCTTGCAATACTGGGAGGAAGAGTGTTAAACCTGTTGCCACGCGTGTTGAAATAATTTTTTCCCAATTTAAAATTTCCACGTCAATAAACCTGATACGTAAGTTTTATCCAGGCGGCACCAGTACCGTTAAATAATTGACGCCGTTACGAAAAAGGATTAACTTGAACTGATTTTTCAAAAAATGGGATCAATTGTTATGCAAAAAAAAAAGGTAGGACCATTTTAAACACAACCCCCCAAACTAGGGACCAAAAGCGGTATTAAGCCTAATTTGGTACTATAGTTGTCTTGAGAGTGTTGAACCTGTGACTACATGCAAAGTACAGTAGTTGTCTTCTTCTCCAGCCCAATATTATATCACTAATTCAATCAGTACAAAAGTGGCACCTGTAAATGTATATTTTTATCTAAAGGACCCAAACCTAGGTCGCGAACACGTCCACGATGCTCTTGGCTTCCTAAAACATGAGCCAATGAATCTGAACTTGATATTTCTTTTGATTGAGACGGTGTTGTAGATTCATATGCTTGAATTTTTTTCCTACATATAAGGGAAAAATGATGGAAACAGTGAAAGAATGCTTAGGTTTGAAACATTCAAGGACAGTTATTTCAGTAGTTGCTTTCAGAAAACGAGAAAGTTATAATGTAATATTTTTTTATTTGATTTGAAAGCCATGTTTGCCATCAATTGCTTTCAAACTAGAGTTAGAAATTTTCACACAGGAGTTGTCCAAGAATAAATAACAAGAAACAATAACAATGTAAAGAGAACAAGCCAAATACCCCCATGAAGTGCACGTCACTAGTTGCTATTACCAACTGTAATCACAAAAGTAGGACACATGAGACCTAAGAGGGTACACCATATTTCAGGAGAAATTATATAAATGTAATTTTAATCTAATCCGCACTTAGAATCTAATATTACTTTTTATCTATAAATACATGGGCAGTCGCTTGTACTGACCAAATCCAATGCCAGGATACCATTTAAAAATTCCCAACACTTTTTAGTTGTTAAATATCATTTTTCAAATTTGTATGTTTCAAATAAAGGGTACATCTTAATTTGAAAATTTTAGTTCTTCATGAAGAGAATCATCCATAAGATATCTCAATCTAGAAAAGTAGCATTTTGCCATCATGATAACCTTTCCACTTCCAATATTACACACATGTCTGTATCATTTTAACATTAAAAACATCCCAACAAATACCCAGTAGCATTTGCTGGCGCAATGAGTCACTCACCTTCTCTTTTAACATCTAACTTCCAAAAGATATCAGTCTCTTTCTCACTTTCCTACCCTCTTCACGTACCAGATTAAAAGGAGAAAGGGGAAAATAATATTTCATTAATTCATTATTCCAAATATTGACCTACATATTGATAGTTCTGAAGATGTAGCTTAAATAATGTTTCACTCTCATTTCTAGACCTTTATTTGCCTTCCCTTGATAACTCCACTTTCTTTTCACGGTAACTTCTTTTCTATTGTATGCTATCATTTATAACTCAAAGTAACAGCAGACACATCAAATCCAGAAACACGAAACATTCTCGAATCAATAAGTAGCATTAGAAACCAAAAGACAAAACAAAACTTGCAACACTTCACTTCACACACACTTATTTTATAAAGAGAAGCCCATGAATCAACAGTAACAAAAGAAATTCTACAGAAACCAAATCACAAGGAACAGAAACAAAGATTGAAACTTACACCAATTTCCCTTGCCTCATCATTGGCAAAAGCTCCGTTGGTCTTTTTATGGGTAGCTATCCAAACTTCTCCTCTGCTAACTTTGTGCCCACATTCTTTTTCCTATTAAAATTAACAAATGCTTATTAGGTATGTCATAAATATTATGAGAAACAGAAAATTGAAGATAAATAATGCTTCACCATTTCTTCCCTCTTCCTTGCAATGCTCTTGGATCCCCTGTGTGAGCAAGAATTTGTTTTCTCCTATTATGCTTATTTTTAAGAGCAATCTCCTAGCATAGTGATAAAAATAAAAGTTATTAAATCATTAACAGAATTTTATGAAAAGAAATATAGATTTTACCTTTGTTCTTTCGTCAAGTCGATAGTCAACAAAAGAAGCCCAATGATCTCTATCTATGCCGTCTGGAGCCATGGCAATCAATTCTTCTCTAGTACACGTGCCATCATCTCTTAGTTGCCACAATTCTTGCCGACAATCTCTCCATTTATGATTAAGTGCTTTCAAGTTATAATTGATTTGAATATATAAGTAGAAAGAGTAAAATGATTGAGGGAAAAACTGTAATATAACCAGCAACTTCATAGGAAATTAAATAATTAATATTTGGCTTGGCTTAAGGGTGAAAAGGTGTGGAAAACAGACTACTCTACGCTACTACGAAAACTATATTTGTATAACCATAAAGCTTTACGCATATGATGAATCAACATATATGTATATAGTAGTTTACGAAAAGAATAATGTGGAAAATTAATTTGGTCCCTTTGGATTCGATATATATCAAGTTGTAAATAGTGATTTGACCATTGAGATGCTTTGAAATTTTCTTAAAAGAAGCAAGGAACAATGAACTATTACTAACATATGTATATTAAGTAATCTCTACAACGACACAATCATGCATATTTAGAGTTGAGTTTTTCAAAAATAACAAATGGATGATTATTGTTGTAGTTATGCGGCTGAAAGGAAGTTTACGACATCAACAAATTTAGAATAGTGCAGTGTAAAAATTTAGACATAATCCTGTAAGCAATATGGCAACAGGCAAAGAGAAAAAACTGTACTAAAAGTTGATTGATTCCAAAAGCACATTGTCTGAACTGGTATTAAAGCAGATAGAAAAAAAAATAGAAGGAGAATCTCGCTTTCTTTCTCACTCTGTTGGCATTAAAGCAGATAGAGAAGCAGTCAAAATAAGAGACTTAATTTGGCCTCGCGAAATTGGCTTTGGTCACGTAATGTCATATCACAATCTTTCTCAATTTTCCAGTTTTGGGACAATTTTTTATGCAGTTGAAAAATGAGCAGTGAATACCATGACTGAGGAGATTTTTTCAAAGTTTTTACACACTTTTAGCGTACACGCTTCCATGAATACCATGACTCTCTCGATCAATCCCATAGGATCGTAATTATAACGCAACACCAAACTCACTCTACTACCCCTTTTTTAACAGTGCCTTTATTTTGGTTTCTTTGGTACTTTAGTTGATGAATGCACAGAACACAAAAAACACAAAAAATAAACAAATGCCACTCGAACAAACAAGAATAATCACAAATCCGAGATTGATTGCAAATGGTGCACAAAAAGGGAAGCAAACCTAGTCAAGTAGGAATCCACAGGGACACCGTCAACAATAACGCCGCCACTGTCCACACCAGAAACTCTTTGGAGCTCCTCAATCTGGCGCTTGATCTTGTGCGTCACTCTTTCCACGAAATTGTTCAACTTAAACATACCAGATGAAGGAGTTGAGGAAATCGAGAAGCGAGATTAGAGAAAAATAGAGTTTTGGCAGATTGGTAAGTTACCTTGGTGAGGTCATCACTGAGAGAGAGCAGAGTATCTAGGGTTCCAACACAGAGGTTAGGGATATTGAACTGTAACAAAGCACCACGACGCCTTCACACGATGAACACAATGCTCGGTCCAAGCAAGGGAAGAACAGCACGAAGATGGAGCAGGAAGGGGTTTAGGGGAAAATGATTCCGGTGAATGAGAAAATTAAAGGAGAAGGAGGAAATGAAGCAGAGAGGAAGCGAGAAGATAGGGTTTGAGGGAATGAAGCATAGGTCTGAGGAAATGAACGCAGAGTAAGAAAATTAGAGAATAAGGGAAATGTTTAGGAATTTTTTAAAAATATTTAGGAGCGGTCTAAACCACTGAAAACTTTCGGGGTTATGAAACCGCTGGAAATTGACCCCCCTAAAATAATTTATTTTTGTAGTGTATATATTACTAAAATGTACAAACTGGAAAACAGACGTACACAAGTTAACAAACCCTTATATATATATATAACAGAAAATAACATATCATATTTATTGACATCGATGTTTGTTTTTTTTCTCACATTTTCCTAATTTTCTTTTCAAGGTAAAAAACAAATGAGATAATGAAAACTACACTTATTTCAAATTATGTGTATATTATTTCAAAGCACGAGTGGTGTCAAATATATGTTTGATTGTAATCAATGCATCAAGTCACACATTTTAAAAACTATCAGAAAATATTATCACACTGATTATAACAAAGCATATTTAATATGGTCAATTTGATTTGATAGGCTAAAATGGACTTTAAAATTCAATACTATCGTTGTAGTTTAACATGATTAATAATACTATTGTTGTAGTTTAACATGATTAAATTATGATTAAGTTTATATGTGTTAGGTATATTATTTTTATTTTTTATTTGTATTTTGAATTTAGTTTATATTTTTTTATTATAATATAATATTTTATGTATATATTTAAATAAAGAGAGATTAATCATATACGTAGTTTTTATTATATTTAATATGGTATTTAGAATCTAAAGCTTTTTTTAGAAAAAATATTTGTTGTCTTTGCCACTACATATGTTATTGTCGACGTGGCGTCATATACCACTATTTGCGATAGCGTCATTTATCGTCGTCATTACTAGAGTTTTAGTTTTGACTAAAGATGAAACAATTTTAATCATTTAGGTTAGGCAACCATCTTGTTGTCAACATCTGAGGTCCTACATGCTCTTAGCACCATTTGAAGTTGTGGTTATGTTCCATTTTTCGTTGTGCCTGGTGGTGCATCTCGTCTCATCTTAGGCAACGATTTAGAGTGTCACTCTTTCAAGTTCGTCGTGCATGGTTGCACGTCATGTCTCCTATTAGATAGCTATTCAGAGTGTCGAGGTCGCACTTTTTTCTCTTTTTGGTGCCTTGATTGAAGAATCTTGGATTTTTAAGGTTTCTCTTTCCTGTTCATCAATGGCTTCTTTTGATGTTGTCTGTTCTGATATCCCTTTGTCACTATTACGTTTTGCCTATCCATATATACTTTTTTTTCCTAGATTTATATGAAGTAACCTCCTAGATTTATTGTTAGGGAGAGTCTTTTGGGTTGGTATGTTGTCCTCTATGTCGTCTGCGCAAATCATTAACAAATTGGTGTCATTAGAGTGCAGAAACATATATCTTCACTGATTCTTTGTTGATTATATTATAGTAACAAGCTTTATACATACGATTTGTTAGATATATTATCTTTAACTTTTATCTTTAGTTAGTTTGTTATTATTTTTTATTTGTATTTTGGACTTAGCCTATATTTCTTTTATTATAAATAGAATACCCTCTATGTATATACAACATAAGAGAGATTAATCTCATACATAATTTTAACTATATTGAATAATAACTAATACAATTTTATTTTTCTTTGTTTACATTAAGCATCTATAATGTAATGGATAAAGTAAGAGGAAAACGAAACCCTCCAACATTTAATGGAAAGATTCACCATGCAACGACAACGATCCTAGACCTTACTCCTTCAATGAACTTGCATTTTTTAATATGTGGTCTACATCCCGTACCTTCTTAGACTCTTTGTTTACAAAGAAACCAGACAACATGAATGATCTCAAGGACCAAGTGATTAAGTACATAGCCATTAAAGAAAACAGGTAGAAAAGGGCAATAATGCCCAATACCATAACAGGAGGAATGAGTAAGAAGAACAATTTCACTAACCAAGTTCTAGCAAGGTATACAAAGGAATAATCTCATTTGAAGGATGTCATCGAAGAAATGATATGATCCAGAGCTTTAACCTGTTTCATTCAAACCAGAAGCGACAATCGAGGCAAAGGACACAGAGGCTTCCCAGGCCACGATTGGGGTAAGGATGAGGAAATTGTTTAGGAAAGGGTCGAGGATAGCTGGATAAGCCCAAGATGGTTCTCCAAATTCTAAGGCCCAATTTCGTCCATGATCGACAACCCACAACAATGCAGCCGGTCATTCGGAGCCAAATCGTCCAACCTAACCCTACCCATGTAACGATTAGCTTCACGCATCATTTGTTTCTCAAATTCTAACGTTGAGCAATACTTTTGCTGATGTGGCAAGTTGTGCTATATTTCTTCTAGTTATTTGACAGAAGCTCATCTTTGATTGTTGGAGACAAGATTTTTCACTTTTTGGAGAGCTTGGTGGTTTGTTAGGACTTATGGGAACCATCCCTTCTTCCTTCTTGTATCTCAATCTTCTTCAATCTTTCATTTTGCAAGCTTGGGTTCTCCATGATAATGGAGAACTAAACCCGTTTTGTTTAGGGTAGATGTATCACTAAATTCTCTCTTATTTTGGAAATGCCTTGAATATATTGTGATAGGATTCTTGTTTCTATACTTAATGCTCACTTAGATGTCGTTATTCATAGCTTGGTGCTTGTCTCATTAGGTATTGGAAAGTATCTTTTGCAACCTAGTCTTGGAACAAGATACATAATGGAGTTTATATCTAGGAATGGAGCTTGACGCATTGGTTGTCTTAAACCCTAGTTGATAAAACATGTTTGTTTATTAGGGGTTTAAGGGATTAACTCTTAATAAAGAAACCTAGGTTCATTCTACTAAGGGATTAGGTTTTAAGTAGACTTGTGGGTTGACATTAGTATATTAATGGAGATGTGTGTTTTTATATGCATGATAGTGAAGTCGGTAAAATCACATCTCATCAATATCAATCCATACATTTTATAACCTTTGCCATTATTTAAGTTTCTTTAACTTCCGAAATTCATCCTTACATTTATTCATCAATTTACTTTACTGCACATAATTTCAAATTACGAAATTATTCTTTAGTTTAGATTAGTTACTAATTGTATGATTATTTAGTTTATGTAAGTCTCGTGATAAACAATATTCAATTTATCAGTTACTACTTGTAATATTAAACTCTGTCGGTTGTAATTAATTTCATTTTCAGTCTCTTTTAAGAAATTAAGTAATAAATTAGTATTTTTTTGTTGTTGATAAAGTCAGCGAATAGATTCTTCATTTATAAGTTTTGGAGTGATAAATTAACTTATTAAGTTATGATAGGAGATGATTGACTAGAAGTAAAAAAATATGTAATTCTATAATTATATGAAAAAACTTATGGTTTGTACTATAGCCCACTCCATTAAAATTAAGTACGCTAAAAAAATGAAAAAAGAAAAAAAACTGCTCCAAAACTTTTAAGTCATACTTAACATATTCGAGTCCATTTTATCGGATAGAAAAAATTAAACACGATAGATACATGTAAAGAAGAAAACGAAATTGGTCCAAAGACTTTTGCTACTAACGGTCCTAATCAATCCATTTTATGGGATTGAAAAACTAAGCGTTATAGACATTTGAAAGGAAGAAAACGAATATGGTCCAAAAAGACAGGAAGCATTACTTATTGTATATTTTTTAATCCATTTCATGGGTGAAAAAAAACTCAAACAACTAAATGAAATCGGTCCAAAGACCAGGGTTGTTTCTCAAGATTAATGAATTTGGATAGATTATATGATAATTTTTTTTAAAAAAAATATTTTAATTGATAAAATTTTAAAATTATTATTATGAGAACCAAAATAATAATTAAAATTAATTCATTCATTGATTTAATTTATGTTGATAGGTAGTGATATATATGTATATATATAGAACACAAAATAGGATATCATATTTATTGAATGTTGACATACATGTTATTTTTTTCTTATTTTTTTAATTTTCTTTTCAAGGTAAAAAACAACGGCGATAATGAAAACTAGACTTATTTCAAATGACGTGTATATTATTTCAAGGCACGGGTGGTGTCAAATATGATTGATTGTAATCAATGCATCAAGTCAAACATTTTAAAAACTATCAGAAAATATTCAATGGTGAGAAACAGCCATACACTGTGGTGCCGTCAACATCGGAGCTTCTACGTGCTCTTAATGCTATTTTAAGTTGTGGATATGGTTCATTTTTCGTCGTATCTAGTGGTGCATCTCGTCTCTTCTTAGACATCATTCTTTCAAATTCGCCATCCATGATAGTATGTCTTGTCTCCTCTCAGGTAGCTATTTAGAGTGTTGGGGTCGATTTTTTTTTTCTTTCTAGTACCTTGATTGAAGAATCTTGGATTTTTAAGGTTTTTTTTTCCTGTTCATCAATAACTTCTTCCGTTGTTTTCTCTTTTGATCTCCCTTTGTTACTACTATGTTTCACCCATCCATATATACTTTGTTTTCTAGATTTATATGAAGCAACCTCCTAGATTTATGATTAGGGAGAGTCTTTTGGTTTGATATTTTGTCTTCTATGTCGTCTTCGCAAATTATTAATAATTTAGTGTCATTTGAGTACAGAAACAAATTTCTTCACTAAGTCTTTGTTTATTATATTATAGTAACACACTTTGTACGCACGATTTGTATGCACCTACTTGAGATGGAGTGTTGTTATATATATATGATCTTTATTTTTTATTTTAGTTTGTTATTATTTCTTGTTTGTATTTTGAACTTAGTTCATATTTCTTTTATTATAAATAAAATACCATATGTGTATATATATTACAAGAAAAATTAATCTCATACATAATTTTTACTATATTAAATAATATGAATAGTAATACAATTTTATTTTTCTACGTTTACATTAAGCATCTATAATTTGAAGGTTTTTGAGATTTTATTTTTAGAAATAACTATATGCAAAATTGTTTAATCTTATCTATATATCTGTTTTTCTCTTTAGTCAACTATTCGTGTATATATATACATAATTTACAACAAATTATGAATAATAGAAGTATTCATAGATATATACACAGGTAACTTTTTTTAGTGACAACATGTAAGATTAACTTCATAATTTATTTATTATTAGGACACTTTTGGAATAAAGTTCGAAACATATTTTTATGATATTTGCATTTGAAAAAAAATCTATATCATATGCCTGAACGAGTAGATGCTTGTATTAGTTAGTATCTCCTAATTTCTATTCCATGGCTAAGGATATTAACGACACAAATAATCACATAATGTGGAAAAATAAAACTATTTCAAAAAGACCATTCTTCTGCTTTTGGAGTAAATGATACTAGGGCCAAACTCAAATAATAAAGTGCCTGGCTGGATAAAGAGGGAGTGGACATGTCAAACATAATTAGATGGATCCCATATCAAAATTCATTAGATATTGATCATAAGTAATCAAATTATCAAAGTAAATTTAATTTATATTGAATTGAAAAACAATCCAAAGTAAATGATGAAGTACAACTTATTGGGATGCCATTTTTTTTTTGTACATATACAAATTCCGATAGGCTATAAGTAAATGTGGCAAGCCACTAACCATCCTCAGTTTTCAAGAATGTAAAAGTTTCACAGTATTAGGAAGTCTAACATTGTTGACTTAAATATATTATCTAATTACACACTATAAAACCATTAAGCTTCATGAAACTTCAATTACACTGCCAACAATCTGTAATGCTTTCATCTCAGAATGGAGTCTTGAACCAAATCACTATAAACTGTAAATTTTGTGCCAAAATTTATATGACAGACGTTAGTAAATGATGGATTTTTTTTTTTGGAAAAAAGTATTAGTGATATACTAAATGAAGCAAATCGCTATAAATTCCAATTTTTGGGCAAAAATTTATATAACAAACATTAATGATAGATATTCGGAGACCAAATTTTAGTGGTAAACTAAATTATTTGAACCCATTAGACTACACAAGGCATATAACATGTAAGCCCTTTGAAAATGGTCTAAGCATACTTCATTTGAAAACCGAAAACTTCTGAAAACAGATCACACTATAAATAATTTCTTTACACCAACCAAAGCAATCTTTGGCACTATGATATATTCACTACAACCATTTCAAGTAAATAGTCTATCAGTTTATTCAATAACATCAAGTAAGCAATTCTCCATGGTTGCAAAAGTTGTAATGACCCTAATAACATCATAGGAAACTGAATTATATTCTGGAAGTTGCCCCTTTACTTGATTATCTGGAAATTGCAGCCGACGTTTCGACATGAGAAATCTGAAAACTTATTTTCGTGTCAATTTAATTTCGGTTCACAAATTGTTCATACCCTCAATTGCAACATGTTCTAATTATGCTTCTTGCCTTATTATGCAGAATACTTCCAGGAAGATTATTAATTTAGCTAACTTCCATCAAGGATTGTATGTGATAGAACTTCCTCCTCATCACCATATTCCTCCTCGTGTTCCACCTCACACTACTACCATTAGTTCTATAGATGCTTCTCTTTGGCACGTTAGGTTATGTCATCCTTTTGATTCCATTTTACATATTGTCTCTTAACAGTTTTCTTTTGTTCTTTACTGTAAACATACTTTTGATGACATTTCTCGTTTTGCTAAACAAAGAAATTGCCATATGACAGTAGTTAAACACTTTCAAATAAAATTTTTGATATTCTTCATGGAGATATTTGGAGACCTTGTTATGTACATTCTTTATCTGGTCATAAATATTTTCTCACGTTTGATGATTACTCGCCATTTACTTGGATCAGATTCATACATAATATATCTGAAACTAGAACACATATAACAGTTTGTATCTATGATTGAAACCCAGTTCCATACCAAATTAAAAACTTTTCGTAGTGACAATGGAGTAGAATTTTTACTACATGATTTTTTCTACTCAAAAGGCATCATTCATCAATGAACCTTTGTTGAGACCCCTCAACAAAAAGATATTATTAAACGCAAACATCAATATATTTTAAACACAGCTTGAGTTTTATTTCATCAAGAACATTTACCTCAACCATTGTAGTATTTTGCTATACAACAAGTTGTTCACATTATTAATTGGTTACCTGGTCCATTGTTGGAATTTAAATGTCCTTATGAGTTGTTATATAATCAACTCCATAACATGATTCATCTATAAGTTTTTTATTGTCTTTCATATGCTAGTATTCTTCAAAGAACTGAGTTTCAATCTAGAGCATGCTAAACTGTTTTCTTGGGCTATAGAGAAAGTACAGAAGGGTATGTTTTATATGATCTCAATTCTCATCAAATTTTCATTTCCATAAATTTTATTCTTTGTGAAAATGTGTTTCCTTTTACAGCACCTATTAACTCATCCAATGTTTCTCCTTCACTTCCTTTAATATCTGCCACCTCCTAGCATTCCCCTCACATTCTTGCTATAACTCCAACCCCTGACTGTACCTTTAGCCCACCTAAAGATAATTCTCATTTTATACATAAGCAATCCCTTCAACATTAGACACTTTACTAGATTTCGCTGCTAACCTTCTTACCATGCAAATTTTCACTGAATAGTCTAACCATATTGGCTTGAACTGAATAGTCCAACTGAAGTTAGCTTAAACTAAAGGTCGAGTTAAATCCACCTCATCCTAAGATTGAGTAAAATCGATTTAGGAGAAAAGTCAAAATGAATTAGTTTATGTCGAAGAGAGTTGAGTCTGAATCATCTTGAGTTTTTTTTTTCAATTCTTAAAGAACTTGATGGAAACAAAGTTTTTATTAGCAATTCTTATTAATAAAAAAAACATAAAAACTAATAACACAAAAACTGATCAACACTTAAAATTATAACTGAAGAAAGCATACTAAAAACGACGAGCTACTTAGTATTAGCAAGGGAAGAATAAGAATAAGAGGATAATATATAAGATTGGGATCTCTCTATTTTTTGTTAGAATGGGATAAAATCCCAACACTTAGTTTTTATAAACTGTGAGGGGTGGACACTAGTGCAGTCAGGGGAAACGACAGTGGTTGTTTTGGCCCTTTGGCCGCATATTCAGCCGCGGTAAAAAGTCAGGAACTTTATGTCGCGATTACAACCGCGGTATAAAGTCTGGAGAATAGACCGCGGTTCCTATCACACCCGCGGCCTAAACCTGTGTTTTTTTTTTAAAAAAATCCAAAATCCTACTATTATATGCCGCAGTTGGAACCGCGGTAAAAAGGCCAGAATAGACCGCGGTTCGTACCAGAACCGCGGCTAAAAGGCTAATTTAAAAAAAAAATTTAAAATTAAAACGTGGAACTTTCTACCGCGGTTGTGGTAACAACCGTGGCATATGCCCTACTTTATACCGCGGTTGTTACCACAACCGCGGCATATTCTCCTGCTTTTTTTTAAAATAGCAGGTCTGTTTTTATGATATCCAATACCACAAAAATAGACCTGCATATCAAAACATGTATACAGATTTAGTTTGAACAGATCAAACATATTCAAATGTATTTCAACATCACATAAGTACAAAGTCTAATAAAATACAATCTAATCAAATGCAATGTTTAAATCTAGTAACTAAGAACTATTATATAATCTAACTATATACTTTGCAGCAGCTTTCCTGATGAATGATAGTGGCTTCTCAGGAACTGGTGTAGTAGTCTTGAACCTCTGCACAAGACAATTGATATTAATTAGTGTATATGAATTCTAACTTTGGGAAAAAGTCAAAATTTGTTAAAGTTAAATGTTACCTTTCCCAGCCTCTTGTGATATGGGAACGAACAATGTGGGTCATCCAATACATTACATAATAACCGCACTCATATGACCCAGTCTGTCTGTTACACTACAATATATGATCACAGTTGTAAATAGTTAGTGAATAACATTAAAATAAAACAACTATAAGAAAGTATGGCTTTAGTATATGTCAAACCTTGAGAGAAATCCAAGCAATCTTTCTATTGTTAGTAATTGATTTCCCAACAATCATCATACTTGCTGGTATAGAACTATATATAACAAGAAGTTGTTTTAGCATTCATTTATATAACAAAGAAAGTCCAAACATTGAGGTTCTTACCAATCAATTGCTTGTCTGAGTTGTGTGGGAGGAGGCCTGTGGAATAAGCAGAACCACAAAGCATAGTTCTCTTGCATAGACATAACAAGAAGCTGTCATGCCTGAAATTCATAATAACTTAACTATTATATATTAAAATCACATATGGAACTTTATTATGTTAACAAAGTTCACTTACCCGGATATATAAGGCAAAAAGTATATTTTCTTGCCGCTTGAAAAACCACTCATCAGATGTGTGTTGATCGTATCAAAATCATTTGATTCATGAATGGATTGGGGATCAATGGATCCATAATCATCAGAACGCCCCAACTTGTTACTGACCCCAAACATATACCTGAAATCAAAAATTAACTTTGATATAAGGATACTTGATATATAAATCAATTTTATATATAAATTATTGCTCATAGACTTACATCATCCATAGCTGAATAATTGAAATATTCAACTCTTGTGTTCCCGACGCAAGCTCTCTGACATCTTGGTTATGAAGGTATATTGGGACCTCAGAGCCTATCCCAAATACATTAGCATCATACTCAACCTCCAAAGGCTTATCTTCAAGGATGTCAGCTAGTAGATGCAATGAAGCAAGAGGATCATCCTCAGATAGAGGAATCTTCTCTTGTGCTTGCGTCTGTTCTTACATGAAAAAATAGTATAAGTTTTGACATCAATAACCTTTAAAATTGAGAAGTGTAAAGAAGAATTTCATACCGGGGGGTCAGAAACTGAACCAACCAAATGTTTAGGCCAAACGATAAATGACTTGAATGCTTGTTCCATAGTGAAAATCTCATCTGTGGCCAGAGGAACTGAGGCATCTGGTATGATCAATTCATCTACTGAGACCTTCACCTCATCCTCTGATAGATGCATACCATGAACAACAGTCGCTGACTTAAACTGTGTTCCACGAGCTACCAGGACCATCTCAGTATCGTCTAAAATATATAGCAGACATGGACTAGCATCGTCCATGTCATCCCCTAGGACGGCTGGTGCGGAACAACTTCCTTTCCCGCTTCTCCCTGTCAGAATAAATGTTAGATTATACAAAAGATAGAAATAATTGCACATAAATGTTTATTAAGTTTACCTGTGGGAGGCACAACATGTTTCTGTTCCTGTACAGGAGATGGCACCGGGCGCATGCCATAGCTCTCAAACTGCTGCTGGAACATGGCGCTGAATTCAGCCTTGAGCTTTGATCTAAGCTCGGCCCTGATCTCCTCTCTAAGGTCTGCTTGGACCCTTTTTGTGATCTCTTGTGTCATCCTTTCTCTTTGTTCTTCGTTGTATGCATATGAAGGCTGACGAGAAGAGCTCCCAAAATAATCTTTAATTCCTACTCCAGGCCCTGCAGCATGTACACGTCCAGGGTGCTCAGGTCGTCCAATCCCAGTAGCAAGAATATCCTGGCGACCCTCTGGAGTGAATTGACCTTGGGAGCTTTGCTCAACCAAGGAGTCCTGTAACATTACAAAACATCATTATTCTTTAAAAAGTTCAATGGTCAGATGCAGGATCTTTAGGAACAGTGATAACTTACAATTCTTTCGGAAATTTCTTGTGCAGTGTCGGAAGAGTAGGCGCTCGATGGTCTCATACGAGCCAACTTCCATTTTTCATATCTAGAAGGTGGAGAAGGAGGCTGAGGGGGGACTACCACCCTGAGATGGTGGTCTAGCATCTGCCTTTTGCTTGAGGATTTTCTCCTCAAGCTTCCTATACCCACCATGAGATAATAAGTGGGGGTTTTTGTTATGAGCACTTGTTCCTTATGCTTTGCTTTTAATTGCCTGTCACATACACATGAATTAATTAGTTCATATGATATATATTTGTTAATGAGGAATTGAATAATATCAACTATACTAACCTTTCATTCCTTTGTCATCCGACTCTCTTTAAAAAGCCGCCAAGTCTCCTCATCAATGGACTTATATGTACTACATGGAGACTTATGTTTAAGGTGTCCAAAGATATATCTTGATGTCAACTTACTTTTAAAGTTTCTGAAGTTTTCAGCAACAGTTGACAAACACTTATTTCTAAGTGTTGCGACATTTGGAATGTCAAATGTCAGCTGAAATAAACATAATAAAGTTGTATCAGTACAAAATTATCAACATAAACAAATTTTAATTCAAATGATATTAATTAACTTACCAATATATCGTTCCATATAATGTTCCGATCAACCTCGGACACATGATCAAAAGATGGAGTGAGAATACCAATCCTATCACGTGCCACTGCTCCAAGGTATGATCGGAAATCATCTGCATAGGGGCCAACTGCCACACCCGTGATCACGTTCACATTCACTGGAGTTCTTTCACCACTATTCTTTCTCATCAAAAGTTGTTTCATCCTGGTGGGTCCTCTGGTGGATCTGGTAGGGGGAGCCTCATCCCCTGAAGAATGTGGATGATCAGCCATATATCTGTCAAAATAAATAGCAACATGAAATATAATAAAAGACTTATGTAATATCATATAATTTAACAAAACATGTAATAGTAATCATATGAAATATATGAAAGGAAAACTTATGTGATATTAATAAAATACTTATACAGAAATTGAAAATTCATACATAAAGATATGAATTCATCATATGTGTATTCCCTCATCATGATCTAACCGAATTGCATGTACATCGTCGTCAACTAGAGATTGGTCATCCAAATTTGTTGTAGTTTGCAATGAATGGTTGTCAGCAATATGAATATTAATCAAATTCTCTTTGTTAACTTCAATTTGTTTTTTGCCTTGAAGAGTGACATACCAATGGTCAGATACAGGATCTTTGACAAAAAACACCTGAGATGCTTGATGAACCATGATAAACGGTTCGTCTCGGTAACCCACCTTTCGAAAATCAACCAGTGTCATACCCGATTCATCTATTTTCACACCACTCTTATTGTCAAACCACTTATATTTGAACAATGGAACAAAAAACTTGGTGTAATCAACCTCCCATATCTCTTCTATTATACCATAATATCTCATTGATCCAAGTACAGGAGATTGATCTTTTGATGTGGAAAATTGAAGCGACTCAGCTTCTAAACTAACTCCACTATTTTGTACTGTGCTTTTATCATCCAAAGTCTTCGTATAGAATGTGCAATTATTGACTTCATAACCTGTACAACACACGACATCAAACTTCAAACCATTTGCAAGCCACAATAAAGTTTGAGAATAATGTGGCTCTTTGTCAATTTCAGATTTGAACCAAGACATAAATGTTTTGTTATGCTCCATCAACTGCCATTTCTCTAATTGTCTTGGATTTTTATTCTTAACAATGGCTTTGTTTGTTTCCAGAAAAGGGATCACCTCATCTGTGTTGTTCAATATATAAAGATGCGCTTGCAACAATTCATCACGATCTTTTGTCACCACATTCACACCTCAAATGCTTTTACTTGTAGAAAATTTATTCAACCATGATGTGCGAGGAACTCCTATTGGATTCGTTGATGTCATGTAATCTGAACAAAACTCGATACTTTCTTCAGCAATATACCTTTCAATCATCGAACCTTCAGGACAATATGGATTTTTAACGTACCCTTTCAAAATCTTCATATAATGCTCAATAGGATACATCCATCTTAAGTATACCGGTCCGCACAACTTGATTTCTCTAACCAAATGAACAAGTAAATGTACCATGATGTCAACAAAAGATGGAGGGAAAAACATCTCTAGTTGACACAATATGATAACAATCTCGCCTTGAAGTTCATCTAACTTTGTAGGATCAATGACTCTACTACATATTGACGAGAAAAATGAACACAACCTATTTATGGTTTGCCTAACATTTTTAGGCAAAATTCCACGAATAGCCACCGGTAACAACTGTTTCATTAAGACGTGGCAATCGTGAGACTTCATGCCAACAAGCTTTAAGTCTTGCAGTGACACTAAACTCTTCATATTTGAAGAGTATCCTTGTGGTACTTTCATACTCTTTAAACAAAGACAAAAACTTATCTTCTCTTGTCTAGACATTGTGTAACATGCAGGGGCAAATAAGTACGTTTACCAATCTCCTTGGGTGCCAACTCTTCTCGGATATTCATGTCAACCAAATCCAAACGAGCATTCACTCAATCTTTTGTCTTTCCCTTAATGTTGAGTAGTGTACCAATCAAGCTATCGCACACATTCTTTTCTACATGCATCACATATATGCAATGTCGAACATCTAACTTTGACAAATATGGAAGATCAAAGAATATTGATTTCTTCTTCCAAGGGGTCGTTACAGATGACTTCTTGGATGTTTTCCCAAATACATGATGTATTTTATTAACTTTTTCAAGAACTTGAAGGCCAGTAAGTGGATTTGGTGCTTCGTCCTTCTCTTGATCTCCATTGACTGCTTTTTTTAACCTTCGATATGGATGATTACGTTTTAGAAATCTCCGATGATGCAGATACACCGTCTTTCTTCCATGTTTCAGTTGATGAGCTGCAGTGTTTTCTTCACAGATAGGACATGCTTTATGACCCTTGACACTGTATCCTGACAAATTACCATAAGCTGGAAAGTCATTAATTGTGCAAAATAACATTGGACGCATAAGAAAAGTCTTAGAAGGGAATGCATCAAATATTTCAACCTCATCAACCCACAACAACTTCAAGTCTTCAACTAGTGGGCTTAGATAAACATCTATGTCATTTCCAGGCTGCTTTGGACCATATATCATCATAGACAACATCATGTACTTCCTCTTCATGCACAATGCAGGAGATAAGTTGTAAATTATCAATATAACTGGCCAACAACTGTGATTGGTACTCATATTACCAAATGAGTTCATTCCATCAATGGCTAAACCAAGCCTAAGATTTCTACACTCTTTACCAAATTCGGAGAATTGTTGATCAATATTTTCCCATTGCTTTGAATCAGCTGGATGACGAAGCAGCCCGTCAATTTTTTTCTCATATGCATGTCATCTAAAGTTTTTAGCATCTTTGGGATTCGCAAACAAACACTTAAGTCTGGGAACTATTGGATGGTACCAAACTACCTTCAAAGCAGATCCATTTTCTTTCTATCTGACCATTATCTTCACTATTGTTTTTTGACTTATATCGTGATAACCCACATTTTGGACACTTTGTCAAAAATTCAAACTCTTTCCTATATAAAATGCAGTCATTCGGACAAGCATGTATCCTTTTATACTCCATACCCATTAGACAAAGAGTTTTCTTCGCAACATAATTACCAGTAGGTAGTGTATTTCCATCTGGCAGCATTTCATTCAACAACGTCAACAATTCTATAAAACTCTTATCAGTCCATCCATTGCTCGCCTTCAAATTCATGAGCCTTAACACAGCTGACAAACGTGTGAACGTAGTTGAACCGACATACAAAGGTGTTTCCGCATCAGTCAACATCGCCTCATACACATGAGCTTTGGCAAAAGTTTCTGCGCCAACATCGCGGATCATGTCCTCTAATTTGTCTTAATCCGGTCGATCTTCTTCCATGGTGGAATCAGTAACATTTTCAGTTTGCGAGTCAGTCGGAAAGTGCATTTCTTCGCCGTGCCATATCCATGTTGTATAGCATCTTACGAAACCATCATAGATAAGATGTTCTCTAATTTGAGTTGCGTTCAACTTTCTCCCATTCAAACAGTTCACACAAGGACATCTAAACTTCACTTCATCGTCACTTCTCCCCTCATTACGTTGCGCAAATTGTATAAATTCCTCTACACCTCTCTCGTACTCAGCACTAATACGTGGTAAATTAATCCAATTTCGATCCATTCCTAAATTTTACATAAAAACATAAGCTACTGAATATCAAACTTGCAATTTCATACATACCAACATTATAATTTCACCTAGTGATTACTCAAATATTTTAAGGTTTAGGAATTATCATAATTCTATAATTTCTATGTTTTCATATTTTAATAATTCTAATAATTATAAAAATTCTAATAATAATTCTAATATTTCTAAATTACCAAAACAATATATTTTCTATGTCTACATTATCAAACAACAGTAATTGTTATCATGCAAAAAAAAACGAAAAAATCATGTTGAAAAAAATAAAAAACGATGAAGGGCATCAAATACCTGGAATGGGCACGGTGAGAAGGACGACGCGACAATGGCACAGCGTAAGACGAACGGCAGCTGAAGTTCAAGATTTCCAAGTGGAAGATTGACGATTATGATCGGTCAAAACTCCTCCCCAACGTTGAAAATGGCAAATGAACCGAACGAATTTGAGTTTAATCAATGCAAAATGATGGAAAATGGAAGCAAAGGTGGTGCGTCGTCGACGGAGAAGAGGGTGTGTTTCCTGAAACTGTTTCACGATGAAGGAGACGACATTATTCGTGAATTTTGTCTTTTTAACCTTCAGAAGAGAATATGTCGCGGTTCTACACTTAACCGCTACATAAAGGAGCATATGCCGCGGTTCTCCACTTAACCGCGACCTATTCATTTAAAAAAAAATTCATAATGGCATTTTTGAAATTTTCTTACACTATATGCCGCGGTTAAGTGCCCAACCGCGACATATTCTTTGATTTTTTTAAAATTTACTCAGATCAAGGAATAGGCCGCGGTTGACCAGAGAACCGCGACCTATTCCCTAACGTTCTGCATTCTTCAACTGTCTTTTGGGGAATTTCAGAAGCTGCAGGGGGTATATGCCGCGGTTCTGAACGTAACCGCGGCATATACCCCGTGCAGCTTCTGAAATTTCCATCAGTTCAGACCCTGCATTAAAACTGCATGGGAATAGGTCGCAGTTCCCCTCAAGACCGCGGCCTATTCCCTAACGTTCTGAATTCTTTAACTGCAATACCAACTGCCTTGATGGGAATTTCAGAAGTTGGAGGGGGTATATGCCGCGGTTACCTACAGAACCGCGGCATATACCCCCTGCAACTTCTGAAATTTCCCATCAGTCAGCACCTGCAGTAAATTGGCAAGGGAATAGGTCGCGGTTGCTCAGAGAACCGCGGCCTATTCCCCTGTTATTTAATTTTTTTTTATATGGCGTCAAAGGTGATGGTTGACTGGGGTATATGTCGCGGTTAAGAGGGGAACCGCGGCGTATATGTTCGATTTATTTACAAAACTGCCACCGCGCACCATTATGTTGCGGTTTCTGGTGAACCGTGGCATAATGGGCACTGTATAAACCATATTTTTTACTAGTGGGAGTTTCTTGTTTATCTATTTTGTTTTGATTGTATTATATGGACACTGTTTATTTTGAGTTTAACATTACTTTCTACTGATACTTGGTATTTAAGTTCAAAATTTAACTTAGTTTAATATGAAGTTGAGCATCAAGGAAGGCCTTGTATATCCAGTACAAAAATCGGGAATTTTTCCACGATTTATTTTCAATATTATCGACGGTTTTAACCTCCGGAAAGTACTTTTCCGCGGTTGGGAAAATCGTTGGGAAAACCTGCGACGCTAAGTAAGTACGGGTGGTTTTCTGTAAAACCGTCGGAATTAGCGAGGGTTTTTTGAAAGCCGCCAGTAATAGTGGGGGTTTCCAAAAACCACCTGTAATAGTAGGGGTTGTGCAGAAACCGCCGATAATATCGGGGTTATGCAGAAACAGCCGGTAATAGCTGGGGTTATGCAGAAATTGCCGGAAATTCCAGGGGTTTTGCCAAAACCGCCGGTAATTCCAGGAATTACTCAAACACCATCAAAACTGGCTGGGGTTCTCTCAAAACCACCCTTATTCTAAGCAATCAAGCCTCGCCAGGATACTAAATCCTCTCAACTAACACAAAAATACATGCTATACAGAGTGAAATGCATAATATCCCTTAATCAAACAAAAGGTAAAGCATTAAAACTAATTAGAGTATTCTGATAGCATAGAATGTGACATACATTATACTCTCATGCATTTTAATCTCAGATTAACGAAGAAGGAGATTGTTTACATGCAAAATGTAAACTAAAATAAAGAGGGAATAGTAGTAGTACTTTGATATCAGAATGGAAGTAAGCAATGAATATTAGAGCAGCTAATCCTAAGAGCAATAAGAGCTGCAGAGGCGGAGATTTGACTGTGTTAATTTGTTGCAGAAGAGTAATGTCATAAATTATCTCGTTATTTTAAAATTCTTGTCTAATTTAGGTAGCAATGCGCTTGCAGTACCTAACATAACACAACGCCATTGAATATTTTGCAATTGATGGATGAACAATAACATTTAAATCGTCTCAGTAAGTTTGGCTCTGTCCCAAACCAATAAGCCTACACTATGTGAATAACAAACTTCACCTCGCTTAATAACAAGCTTTCCGAAGGCACACTATTAACTACCGTATACATGGAGAGCAATCACAAACATACCAACCAATCTCCAAAACCCTAAGTTATTCGTAAGTTAAGCAAAAAAAGTTATTATAAGTCACTAGTCACTATGCCACTATAAACATGGAATGATTCAACACTACAAAGGCCACCAATCAAAAAAAAGAACCACCACTTGCTAAACTACCCATCTCCTAAGGTCGTATTATAATTGAAGAACACAAAAATAAACAAATGCAACTCCAACAAACAAGCACAATCACAAATCAAAGATTGATTGCAAGTGGTGCACAAAAAGGGAAGCAAACCTAGTCAAGTAGGAATCCATGGGGAAACCGTCAATGGTAAGTCCGCCATTGTCCACACCAAAAACTCTTTGAAGCTCCTCAATATGGCGCCTGAGCTTGTGCGCCACTCCTTCCACGAAATTGTTCGACTTAAACATACGAGATGAAGGAGTTGAGGAAATCGATAAGCGAGATCGGAGCAAAAATAGAGTTTTGGCAGATTGTTGAGTTACCTTGGCAAGGTCATCACTGAGAGAAAGCAGAGAATCTAGGGTTCCAACGCAGAGGTTAGGGATATTAAATTGCAAACAAACATGAAAACAAGTAAATTACACAGACTTTTAAAGAGACCAAAAAAACATGAAAATAGTAAACAACAACAGATGGAAGAAGAAAGAGAGCAAAATGAAAATTTCGAGAGCAAGATATACGAGACAAACGAATCAGAAAGATTTCTCGACAGGTTTTTGAGCCGCGTGAATGAATCTAAAGTTTAATTTCCCAGTGTGAACGCAACAGAGCACCATGATACCTCCACGACGAACACAATGCTCAGCTTAAGCAAGGGAAGAACAACACGAAGATGGAGTAGGAGAGGGGTTTAGGGGAAAATGTTTTCGGTGAAGTTTTAGGGAGCGAGGAAATGAAGGGAGAGCGAGGAAATGAAGCACAGAGCGAGAAGATAGAGTTTGAGGAAAAGAAGCACAGAAGCAATAAGATAGGGTCTGAGGAAATGAAGGCTGAGTGAGAAAATTAGAGAATAAGGGAAATGATTACTGCAGAAGAAAGGCGTGGGGCAGAGCAGGAATTTCTTAAAAATATTTAAGGGCAGTTTTGTTAAACTGCCAAAAACTTTTCGGGGTTTATAAAAAACCGCCGGAAACTAACCGCCCTAAAATAATTTATTTTTATAGTGATCACATGATTACGGATTGGATTTTGGATATTTTGATTTAGAAATAAGTCAACATTATCAATTTAAACACAGTCAATAAAAATAGACTTGATTAGTGCAAATCATATAAAGTGGAGATGAAATTGATATTTTTTTTTAAAATAGGAATGAAGTTGAGACTCAACAGTAACATGAAACTAATTAGACTAGGATGAAGTGTGATTATTAGTAATTGGATAGTAGTTAGACCACTGTTAATTATATTTAATATAAATTAATTGTTTTAACTTTCAGATTTTTATTTACTTTGACATAAGAATATATTTTGTAATTATCTCTCAGTTTGATTGGGCATACATCTAGGATGAACGACCACTGAGACAAAGACTCGGATATTCCAAAAGCATATGACATAAATACATCTCTAATTTTTTAATTGGCCTCCTACGCTTTTATTGTTTATTTGAAGAATTGTGTCATTGGTGGAGACACAAGCTTCATCAACATCGTATGTTGTGATGAAGGGTGTCCAGAAGGTTTGGTGAAGGTGTGAAGGTCTTGTTGAGTTGTTGGCTAAGCTGTGGGTAGGTGGTGGTGATTTGCAAAATTGGGGCATGGTCTGAGAGGTGAGTATGTTGAAGGCAATATCACTGAAAAATGGATTACGAAATAGTCTTCTGAAAAACATTATCCAAGAATTCGGGGAAGTGTTAACTTGGTTTTCAAATTCCAATTTCCTTAGTTGTTGAATATTTAGTTCAATCATTGAATATTTTATATTCTTTTTGTTTCATTTGAGTTGAATAAACACTAGTGCAGAAAAGGCTTTAAACATCAATTATCTTGGACTTTTAACGTCATATATGGAACCGACGTTTATTCGAGTGAAGTTAAATGAGACGTCAGTTAGGATATAACTTACATCTACATAGACGTCGGTCATAGTTACAATAGATGTTTATATAGACGTCTCACTTGTCCAGAGGCGACGTCTATAGGCCCTGGAGCGTTTTGTCCATTGTAACTCATTGAACGTCGGTTTGTGTACTGACATACGTTTGTAGATGTTGGTTTTGCATTAACCGACGTCTTCTAGGTGTTTTTTTTTTTAAAAATATTTTATTTTCCAATAAAACCACACCTGAAAATCAGAAAATTGACCCAGAACAATTATTTATAATAAATGTTTGTGTTTCAACTATAATTCAATCAAAGATAAAAAATATGAAATTATAAACTTAAACTAAACCTAAGTAATGTTCAACAATAAATAGAAGTCTTCCTAGTTCCAATTTTGCAGAAGATAAGTTATCCACTCCTGCCTTATCTTCTTTATGGTGTCTTCGGGTAAAGGAGATAAATTGTTGAAGCGCTGCACAATTAAGAAATATTCATTATGGTTTGATATAGGTTCAAATAAAATTATTGATTTGTGATGTTTTGAAAGTAAGCATGATTATTACCTCATTCTAGTCATCTGTAATGCCAGCTCGAATGATGGTCTTAATCCAAGACATCACATAGTACCCACATTCCCATGAATCTAGCTACTTGTTACACTAAAATGACAAACTAAATATAGTCAAGAATTAAGGTTATTGAATAACATAGTAAATGAATTAAAACTATAAATGCACCCAACTTTTGGATACAAGACTTGATTTAGCTGACCTCGAGATTTACCCATTACTCTATTTACATTAAAACACAAAGTAATATTAATATAAGTATCAAATCATAAAAATTTTAGGTCAACATGAATTTCAAAGTTATTTTTGGCGAAATACTTACTGTTAGCAGATTGACAAGTGTACCAAATCGTATCAAGTAATAAAAATGGTAAATCCCATTATCGT
This sequence comes from Vigna mungo, assembly GCA_036885675.1. NCBI lineage: Eukaryota > Viridiplantae > Streptophyta > Magnoliopsida > Fabales > Fabaceae > Vigna > Vigna mungo. The sequence continues at coordinate 35,164,425 of CP144697.1, forward strand.
TCTTCCAATGAGACTCGAAAGGCCTTATCGTTCGTGTAAATCAAAATAATAAGACTTGCGGAGAAAAATCAATATTTGTGGTGGATGCAATGACATAAATTAAATATGTAATGCGTGATTCAATTGACGAGATTAAGGCAATGGATGAATGGAGTTGTTGGGGGTTTACAGTTTCATATAATCTTCTCTCTTTTATTTACTCCTCTTGTTTAAACAACGTTATTATTTAATTGCATGCAAACTTTCTTGGCCTCCCCTTAACCCGATTCCTCGGCGAAAAGGGCCTATTACCAATTACCGGCTTGCTATCCCTAGCCTCCCCTAGTAACTAGCAACGCATTACAAACAGAAGCAAATACAATTGGTCGTCCTACTCCCCTCATGTTGGCTCTGAACTGGTTTTTCTCAGTAATTTTTATTCTTGTTGCCAGCTGTCCAATCTGAGACTCCAGTGATTTAAAACTGGCCTGCGTGTTATTCAACTGTTGCTCATATTTTTTGAAGAATTCAGCAAAGCGGTTACTTAAGGTTCTGACAGACTCAGTTAAATTACTCACTTGCTGCCATAATGGTGAAGGTTGTTGCTGTCTGAAGCTTCCTACTTGCCCAGAAGGATTGTTCTGATTTTGTCCAATACTGGGGTGATTCTTCCAACCTTGGCCAGAAGTACCTTGGTTGAAATTACCTTGTTTGTATTGGAACTGGGCCCCCATGTAATTAACATCCTGCTGCATTTCTTCAGTGAAAGCACATTGACCATTGATGTGGTCACCACCGCATAAGTTGCACAGTTGTTCAGTTTGAGAAATATTTCTTAACCTTGTTGGAAATTCAGAAAGGACCTTTGTCAGCTTGTCTAATTTCTGATTAAGAAGGTGATTCTGTGCAGCCATTGCATCATTAGAAGGAAGATGCAATATTCCTCCTTTTTGTGCGCCCCTCTCACTTTGGGAAGCCTCATTCAGAGCCATGTCTTCAATTAAATCATAGGCTTCATCTTCAGTCTTCCTATTAATACTGCCTCAGCTGTGGCATCCAGCATCATTTTTGACTGAGTGTTAAGCCCTCCTAGAAAAGCAAGTAAATAAGCAGTCTTATCAAATCCGTGGACGGGAGTCTTTCTCAACAGGCCTTTGAATCTGTCCCATGCCTGTCCGAGAGTTTCCTCCATCCCTTGCTTGAATGAAGAGATTTCAAGCTTCCCTTGATGAATCTTGGTTTGTGGAAAAAATCTGGTGACAAACTGTTTGACCAACGCGTCCCAGTTTCTAAATGTCCCTTCAGCAAATGAGTGCAACCAATCATTGGTGTTTCCTCCCAAAGAGAACGGGAATAGGCTAAGTCTGATCCTTTCATATGAGACTCCGGCCACCTTAACAGCATTGCAAATTTCGCCAAATATAGTCAAATTTTTGTAGGGATTCTCACTTGACAATCCATGAAACTGGTTGCTCTGGACCAGCTGAATAAGTGCAGGGCTCATCACCAAATTTGTTGCATTGTCTGCAGGGCTCATCACCAAATTTGTTGCATTGTCAAGGGACCCACAGTGTTGGCTGAGTCCCCCAGTGTACTTCTTTGAGGAGGAGGTTGTTCCGACATCTCCTCCAAGTTCTGTGCAAAAGGTTGCAAAAGTGGTTCAGGAGAAGGAAAGTTTTCACGTTCAGAATGATTAACTCTCCTCCCTCTCCTGTTTGGTAGCCCCTCGAGAAGAGGTTGCTGATCTTTTCTGCTCCTAGTGTGTACTCCTTCCTGCATACACAAGAGAAAATACCCCTAAAAGCACTTTTACAGAAAAAAATAAAATAAAACAAAACAAAAGAAAAATATAAACAAATAATTACACACAAGTTAAATTCAGTCAATTCACACTACTTGATAAGTCAAACCTCGAGTCCCCGACAACGGTGCCAAAAACTTGTTAGCAGATTGGCAAGTGTACCAAATCGTATCAAGTAATAAAAATGGTAAATCCCATTATCGTTCTTCCCATGAGACTCGAAAGGCCTTATCATTCGCGTAAATAAAAATAATAAGACTTGCGGAAAAAAATCAATATTTGTGGTGGATGCAATGACAGAAATTAAATATGCAATGCGTGATTCAATTGACGAGATTAAGGCAATGGATGAATGAAGCTGTTGGGGGTTTACACTTTCATCTAATCCTCTCTCTTTTATTTACTCCTCTTGTTTAAACAGCGTTATTATTTAATTGCATGCAAACTTTCTTGGCCTCCCCTTAACCCGATCCCTCGGCGAAATGGGCCTATTACCAATTATTGGCTTGCTATCTCTAGCCTCCCCTAGTAACCAACAACGCATTACAAACAGAAGTAAATACAATTGGTCGTCCTACTCCCCTATCCCTAGGCAGTATTTCTTAACCAAGGAAAAATCTCACCAGTTCATGACATTACTATACGTCCCCGTATCAATAAAGACAAACAACGATTACCGAATGAGTTAAACGATAAAAGCATTAAGCACATTATAAGACTCCAACAATTAATAATAAACGCATATGAGACACATATAGTTCAAACAAGAGTTTCAATAATCGAGAGTATCAAAAGATTACATTGTTCCCCCAACAACAAAAAGGATTTAGTTCACCATAGTCAAGGTGAACCAAGATGAAAATAATGGAAGATACGGAAAGCAAACCCTAGAAAATACGAAAAGGAGCCGAAGCATCCAAGAGATCCTCTCCAAAGAGTGGAAAGTAGGTCTGGCCGCCCTCCTCTGTCAAAAGAATGAGTTGGAATTCGTAGTAGGGCTATTTATAGGTGAGAAGCGTAGTAGAAAAATAGGCCCAAGCCCAGCTGACCACCGCCCGACGTCACACTTTGCCGCTCGGCGGTGGGCCTTGAATCGCACCACCGCCCGGCGGTAGGGCTCTATCGCCCGGCGATTTCCCTCGTTCCGCAAAACCACCCGGCGGCTGGGGTCTGTCGCCCGGCGCCCAAAACTGTGTCTTCTCCTCCCGTCTGACTGCCCGACGCTAGGGGTTTACCGCCGGGCGGTGCCTAGAGTCTTCTTTTCTCTGATTTTCTCTCTTTTCTTGAGTCTATGACCTTCATCTTTATTCTCAATCTTCACTTTTGTCAAATTTGCTGCAAAACAATGCAAAACAAGCATAAAATCGCTAAAAACAGCTTTTGACCCTCGGCTGACTCATTTATTGAGTTTTGTTTGATTTCAAGCTCATTCTAAGCAATAAAGGGCGTAATTTAGTCCAAATTAGCATATGAAAATAACGGTTTTTCAACCGTTATCACTTACCCTTGAAGCATGTTTCTCAAGTCATTTTTCATATTCCTTTACAGCAAACATAAGAATACAACTGTACAATGTTCGGGAATGAGGACCAAGAGCTACCAGTGAGCCCTGTTTGGAACATCATAAATAGTTAGTAAACTAATTAAGTAAACTTTAATTACCTTTTACATAAAACAACACATACCCATCAATGTATGACACAAGGTATACGTCTCTGTTTGACTCAGCCATCCATGTTTGCTAATAATTTTGTTTGGTTTCAACTGTGTTACCACAACGTTGAATGGTCTGAGGTTCAACAAATCCGTAATCGAAAGACTGACCTTAGTCTAAAATGACTGTGTCCATGTACCTATAACAACAAAGTTAAGTTGTTACAAACTAGTAATTAATCTAAATAAAACTATTATGGTAGACAAAATTAACTATCTTACATGCACCATAATTGAATAATGGAAATATTCAACATTTTGTCTGCCGCAATGATCTCGGATACATCATTGAATGTGATATATACTGGCATATTGGGGAGGGAGACCAAATACTCTTAAATCCTAGTATATTTGTATTGATCCTTCGTTGAACCTGGGAATTCTTGACATTAGCTTTGCTATTGGATCATCCTCCGCTTTAGCCATGTCATCATATTCAGGTATTGGTGCCTCATGCATCGGCTGCTTTTGAGGACGTGTGAACTGAAGATAAGATTTTCAAAGTTATGAACAAATATTTTTAAATGAAAATATAAAATTAGTAATGATAAAAATATTATACCTGTTGGGTAGTAATGTGTGATAATCAATTGAACTTCCTATGACCTCCCCTACAAATTGAACTTCTGGAGTGGGTACAGGCACCTGAGCCTAGGGATCCGAACCTCGTCAATCATGACACATACGTGCTGGGGTGATATAGGAACACCATGAATAATCTGGCCTCCCTCAACTACTCTTCCAACAGCCACAATGCGTGGGGGATCCCTATCAACCAACAACTCATACTAACCAATATACTCAGTAGGTTCAACAACGGAGCAGGATCCTCTGGTGTTGACAGGAGGCGGTGTGGGAGTTTCATTGGGCACACCCAGGGTGCCCTGCGTCATGGATTGCAGCTTCTCTTCAAGCGCTTTTTGTATTTCTTTTTGTTCCTGTAGCTGCCCCATGAATTGTTGCTCCATTTGGCGACGTCTTTCCTCCCACTGAAGATCCATTTGCCTTAGTGGATCCTGATTCGTTGATTGAGTTGTTTTTTGAACAGGGCCAAAGTAGTTACGAAGACCAATCGCCCCAGGAACTCCACGTACACGTCCTAGGTGCTCTGGTTTTCCAATGGTCGTTGTTAGAATGTCCTCCCTACCTTAGGGAGTAAATGTTCCCTGTGTGCTGCTCAACCAACTCATCATTACATAAAAAAAAAAAACTGTTACTTAAATTACATGATATGATAAATACATAATCAAACAATGTTTACAATTTCAACTTACAATTCTCTGTGAGATCAATGCATAAGGCAGATGTCATGTTCCTATCTGATTTCGTCCGAGCAGCCTTCCACATCTCGTACCTTGTAGGTGGAGGTGCAAGGTCCGGGGACTCAAGCCCCAACTCATCCGCTCGACTCTTTTTAATTTTCTTCTCAAGTTTCGCATAACCACCTCGTGATAACACGTGTGGTGCATCATTTAGCCTTTGCCTTTCTTGGGCAGTTAACCTTTTACCCTGTAAAACCATGTATATTCATAACTATATAATAATAACTCCTTTTAAGATGTTGTTTGTTAAGATAAATACATTCCATTCCCCAGTCTCTCTAGATGCACGAAACTGCATCCACTCTTCATCGGTGAAGGAATAATCCTTACTTGGGTTCTCATGTTGTCTGTCTCTAAACACATGCAAACGTGTTAGCCTTGTCTTGAAATCCCTCCATCTCTTTGCTATTTGTTGTAACACTTTCTTTCTCATCTCAAGTGTGTTTAGAACATCATATTTTAGCTGTTTAAAACAAGAAAAATGTTAATAACATAATAAGATCAAAGAAATAAGTATATCAAATTTATTTTAAGTAACCATACCTGAACATCTTGCCATAAGAGGTTCTTCTCGACCTTTGGGACGTTATCCCAAGTTGCATGAAGGAAAGAAACATGGGTTTTGGCTATCTTACCCAGATGACTACTAAATCTATCAGCATTTGGCCTTGATGCCACACCTGATTTGGTGTCAATCTCAAGATGTCTCCTCTCCCCATGAACCTGTCCGGATGTCACTTTTGGCAATTGTGTCACGCCTTGTGTACGTCTGGTCTGTCCTGATGCTGAGTCTGAGTTCGACATACCTGAAAAATAAATACAAGGTTAGTACTAATTGAAATATTCATCTGAATAGAAGTACACATATAGTCAAAACAGAAAAAAAGACGTTACTTATTAAGATATTGTTTTCTCCCAGATCCCTTCATTGTCATCACTACGAATTGCATGTATGTCATTGGCAACGTTATGAACTGAGTCTTCAATGGGTCTTGATGCAGCAGATGTTGTCTCAAGTGTATCAAGAGATTCTTCATCATCATACCCATGCATGTTTTTTACTTCCAAAACCACTTACAATGTTTCATTTGCTGGATCACTTACGTAGAATGTTGGCCTTGCTTGACTGGCCATAATAAATGGTTCATCAATGCAATTCATTTTTTTTAGGATCTACTAATGTGAAACCAGAGCCATCTGTCATGACACCAGAATTTATATCAAACCATTTATACTTGAAAATGAGGACTCTAAACCTCACATAATCTACCTCCCATATTTCTTGTATTACTCCAAAATAACTCATTGATGCAGTGATTGGATTTTTGTCTTTAGAACTAGAAAAGGGCACAGACTCAACCTGTAGTGTAACCCCACTATTTTGAACCCTACTTTTGTCATCTTCTTCCTTTGTCTGAAAAAAGATATTGTTTATATAGTACCCACCATATGTAATCACATCTGTGTTCGGCCCACGAGATAACCTGAATAGAGTTTCAGAAACATGTGGAGTCGCATAAATCTTTTTCTTAAACCATTGTAAGAAGGCTTTGACATGTTCATTAAGATGTCATTTTTCACTCATTCTTGGGTGTGATGCCTTTATTTCATTAACGTGTTCAGAAATGTAAGGAATCACATCATCAGTGTTGTTTAAGATGTACAAATGAGCTTGATCAACTTCTATTCTACTAACACTTTGAATCCTCACACCACGACCCTTACCCTCACGTTTTCCTTCATGTATGCTCTTGGGTACACCCACTAGTTCACAACTTGGCATATAAGCTGAACAAAATTCAATGACTTCTTTTGCAATGTATCTCTCTATGATTGAAGTGTATGGTCTATACTGATTCTTGACATATCCCTTTAATATTTTCATGTATCTTTCAACAGGGTACATCCACCTTAAGTAAACCGACCCACATATTCGAATTTCTCGAACTAGATGAACGATCAAATGAACCATGATATCAAAAAAAGAAGGTGGAAAATACATCTCTAATTTGCATAGTAGTCTTATTCCTTCATTTTCCAATTGATCTAAACATCGAGGGTTAACAACTTTCTTGCAAATGACATTAAAGAACAAACACAAACGTGTCATAATACCCCCAACAGAAGGATGTAATATGCCTCGAATAACAACTGGTAACAATTGTTGCATCAATATATGACAATCATGAGACTTTAAACCAACTAGCTTTAGCTCTTGCATAGAAAAAAGGTTATTAATATTTGAAGAATAACCTTGTGGAACCTTCACACTTCTTAAAGAGTTACAAAAGCTTTTCTTTTCTTTTTTAGAAAGAGTATGACAGATTGGGACAGATAGGTGCATCTTCCTATTGTCTATGTAACTCTGTTCGGATTCCCATTTCAGCCAAATCTTGTCTTGCTTTTATTCCATCTTTAGCCTTCCCTTTCACGTTTAATACAATTCCGATGACATTGTCACAAACATTTTTTTCTACGTGCATCACATCAATACAATGTCTAACATCAAGTTTACACCAATAAGGAAGATTAAAAAATATTGATCGTTTCTTCCAAACGTTTTTTGCAAAGGTACTTTTATGACGTTTTCTGAACACAATGTCAATGTTTTTTACTTCATTGTACACCTCTTCACCATTACGGGGTCTGGACACAACCTCATCCTCCGCACTTCCATTGAATGATTTTTTCAATCTATGATAAGGGTGATTGCAAGGAAGGAATTTCCGATGTCTTGTATATACCGTCTTCTGACCATGCTTCAATTGAAGGTAACTAGTGTTTTCTTCACAAATCGGACATGCAAAATGTCCTTTAACACTATAACCGCTCAAGTTTCCATAGGCTGGGAAATCATTAATAGTGCAAAACAACATTGCACACAAACGGAAATTTTCTTCAACATCTGAATCGAACACTACACCTTCTTCCCACAACAATTTAAAATCATCAATTAAAGGTTTCAAGTAAACATCAATGTCATTGCTAAGTTTTTTAGGACCCGATATCATCATTGACAACATGACATATTTTCTCTTCATGCACAACAAAGGAGAAAGATTGTATATCACCAACATAACTGGCCATGAACTGTGTTTGCTACTTAAGTTCCCATAAGGATTCATACCATCAGTTGCAAGTGCAAGTTTTAAGTTTCTTGGATCTGCACCAAATTGTGGAAATGTTTAATCAATCTTCTTCCACGGTGGTGAATCTGCTGGGTGTCGAAGAAGATTATTGCACTTTCTTTCAACAACGTGCCATTTAAGGTTCTTTGCATCTTCTTTAACAGAGAACATACGTTTCAACCTAGGTATTATAGGCAAATACCACATCACCTTAGCAGGTGCATCGTCATTAACTTCATCAGCAGTGTTTCTGTCATATTTCTTTTTAAAACGGCTTAAACCACATGTTGGACAATACTTTAGCGAAGAAAACTCCTTTATGTACAAAACACAATCATTGGGGCAAACATGTATCTTTTGATATACAAGACCCATTGGACATAGAAATTTTTTCGCCTCATACTTACGAATAGGTAGAGTATTATTTTCTGGAAGCATCTCTTTCAACAACTCCAACAACTCTGTGAAACTTTTATCGGTCCATCCATTTCTTGCTTTTAAACTAAACAACTTCAAAGTTGCAGACAGACGTGTAAAGTTCGACCAGCCTCGGTACAGTGGTTGCTCTGAATCATTAATAACAGAATCATACAAATTAATTAGCTCTTCCAAAGTTATGTTCACCAACATCACGTATCATATCCTCTAAATGATCACTCATTCATTCTTCCACATAATTCGTTCCTCGTGACGTGGTAGGCTGGTTCAGTCCTTCTCCATGCCAAGTCCAAACGGTATAAGTTCTCATTATGCCAAACATGAATAGATGGTCATGCAAATTGCTTAAGTCTTGTTGTAATTGATTAACACAACAAACACAAGGACAAAAATATGTCCCATTCATAGACTTTGCATTTTCTTTAACATATTGCAAGAACACAGAAACACCCTTCTCATATTCTTCAAAGATGCGACGTGCATTCATCCAGCTTCGATCCATACTATGTTCGTAACATACTTCATCAGTTTCCATTTTTTAACTCTCACAAAGTTAGGCCCTACCCATTCAAAAAAATTATTTTTCATAAATTGCTAAGACATGTGTAAAGAAGTCTACATCATAAATTTGGTAAAATTTCGACAGGAATTCGCATTGGTCTCCGAAATACACGAAATGAGAGTAGTCAAGGATGACCACAATCAAATATGCATCCGGAGAACAACATAAATAATGAACCGAAATTTCATCAGTCTTATGCATAAACTCCAATGTACATGTTATAGCAAATTTATGAAAAATAATTTTCCCAAACTGTGCAATCGGACAATTCAAAATTTAATACAAATGATTAAAGATTAATCGTTTGTGTTAAATTTCAAACGGGAACTAAGTTTCACTCAGTGATTTGATACTAATGCATGCCAATTATAATAACACAACTAAACTTAATCACATGCATATATTAAAAATCTCCAAACACATGCATACCTAAAAGTCAATATGAAATCATACAAAAAAAAGCCAATAAAATGCATATTCACTAATGCCAACATGCATACACAAAAGCCAATAATATCCATACAAATTAAGTTTTAAACAAAGAAGCTAACCTTTTTAGAAGATTAAATAAGCAATGGAGGGAAATGAAGGAGTGCACGCCCAATAATAGGTTAGAAACGTAGGCCAAAAACAGTCCAAAACGCAACCCAACAAGACGCCAGAAACTGCAACAAAACGCAACCAAATCTAATTTTAATCGGTTCAAATGAAAGATTTATCATCAAAGACTAATTCAATCAGATCAAAACTAAATTTAAACGGTCCAAAACAGAGAAAACAAACCTCCAAATTAATGTCGCAGCGGAGAAAAGCTTGAGGAAGAAGACGATGAATAGTGGTAACTGCTCGCGGGTTCGCATTCTGAAGTATAAGGTACTATAGACGTCGGTTGTCCTTGGCGCCAGACGTCTATAATGTTATAGATGTCGGTCCCCCCACTAATTTGACGTCTTTATGATTTAAATATTAATATTCGCACGTATTATAGACGTTAGTTCCATGTGCAACTGACGTCTAATTGAACTCTGTAGTCCTATAGACGTCAATTAGCTGGTAGTCGACGTCTATATGGCAGAATAATTAGTACAGTTTCACCTAACTGTTAGGCTATAGACGTCGGCTAGCAGGGGGGGGCCGACGTCTATATGGCAGAACATTAATTACACTCAACTACCTGTCAGGTTATAGACGTTTGTTTGAAGCCACCCGACGTCTATATGGCGACTATTCAGCAACCTGGCAGACCTATAGATGTCAGGTGTTGTCATCTCGACGTGTAAACTAGACTATAGACGTCGTCGTAGTCTTATTCGACGTCGATATGGCGACTATTCACCTACCTGGCAGAGCTTTAGACGTTTGTGTGAATTTGCCCCGACGTTTATAATGTTTTAGACATCGGGTAAATCTGGCCCCGATGTCTATATGCTCGACTTATTTACGAACTTGTCACCAATTATCATGTTACGTCAGGGAAACCACTAACCGACGTCTATGGGATGACGTTAAACAACGTTTTTCTACTAGTAGAAAGGAATTGAACTTTAGATCTACTAATTAATGTACAGAAAGTTACAAGACTAAGAAAATTAATATAACATGAGTTATTACATATCACAACAGTCCATTAGTTGCAGCCTTGATTGATAAAATAAAATTCACCATTTTCAAATTTGAAGTGAAAAAAAAATTAAGAAAAAGAAAGAAAGAGAGAAAGAAAAAGAGATGGATCTCAATGGTGCAGAGGAGAGAGAGAAAAAAAAAAGTGATAGACTTTTTTTGTCATGTCATCTCAGAACTAATCTGCCAACTTAACCAAAGAAACTTCATTAATGCAATTATATCTCATGAGGATACATAAAAACATTTTTAAAACGGATACTAACAAGACATTAAAAGCTGAATTTGAAGACTTGAAGAAGAAATAAGCAATTAAGCTTTATTTTTAACATGGTAAGTGTTCAATTGTTAAACCATTAGGGTCCAGAAACGTATGCTTCAAATACTGTATTACTAAAAGCAAAAGTAGAAAGAAGCTTTTGTTGTAAAATATATTCGGTCCTAGCTTTGTTGACTGACCAACGGAATTTGGAATTGTAAAGTAAATGTTTTTTTCTTTCTAATCAAAATTCTTTCTACTTTTATCATAATTGATTTTTTTCGTAAAAAGATATTTAGCATATTAAAAAAATTATTAATGTCACTTAACTTCTTTTGTCTAATCTTTTAACGAGTCAAAATTTAAAATTAATCACAAAAAAATAAGATTAGTGATTCATATAAATTAATCATTCATGTAAATTAGTCATTCGTCTTCTTATTTTGGTTTTTATTTATTATAAATAAGATTCATTTAAATAGGATTTTTTTTTATATTAAGACTATACAAACCTATGTTAATATTAAAGATTTATTGGAAAAGCCAAAAGCTATTCTAAGCCAACAAACATTCAGACGCACCTATTGTTAAATTTAAAACAACTATTTGTTGTGTATGATTTTTATGAATGTCAGATGTTAGAACTTGACGTCTAAATTATCTATTCACTCATCAATATATTATCAACCTATTTACATTTAAACGTTATTTAGTATTATAATTGTCATACAATCAATTTTTCATATCTTGTGTATTACTCTATGGTACTTTCTTGATGTTGTAATGGGATTGTTATATTTAGAAGTAGTAAATTGGACAAATTTAGCTTGGTACCCATTATGTTGTACTCTCCTTTTATCATTTTCTTACTTTGCATAAAAATATTACATGTTAACATCATACTCATCTATGTGATATTCCTTTGTCCCAAGTATCTTCTTTTTCTATAAAGAAAAATATGATCTTTATACATATTTATGAAGAAATTTACCTTGTTGGTATGGAGTAGTGCAAAATCCATTTTTATGGACAAATTTTGTTAACAAAAGAAATAAATTGCTCACACTTTTTGTCCATTATAAATGTGAGGCAATTTCACTTGGTAAGGGTTCTATGATTTTTTTTTCTTCTTTAGAAGACATGCGAAGGGTTTTGGTTATTGAAACTTAGAATTTATCGTTTTGCATTTTTTGTGTTTTTTCTCCATGAAACTCACAAAAACTCAATGTTACGTTTGAATTTATGACCTTAATTTAGAGTATTAGCCTCCAAAAGCAATTTTTTGATAGCACGTGGAATGAATACACCTTTTATTTAAATGTTTATACGAAGAATAAGTTTTGAGATTTCTTTGCACATGTCTTGGTTAATGTTGACTTTTTATATGATTTGCCTATTCCAATTTTAGTGGAAAGACCAGGATTTGAGTTGATTGTTGATGTGGAGTGTGAGTAATTGCCTTTATTTTTTTCACATTGTAAAATGATTGATCTTGATCTATTTTATTATAGATGATTACAACAAGATGCCAATATTACTTCTGGTGGGAAGAAAACAGTTGGAACAAAAATATAGCATCAATATCATCCTAAGGTGGTTGGTGTACACGATGAGACAAAGGACTCTTTAGCTCATGTGGTAGAGCATGTGGTGGAGCCAGTGATGTAGCCTGTGGTTGAATTTGTGGTAGAGCCTGTAGTTGAATCTATGGTGGAGCCTATGGTGGTTAAGCATGAATAATTGTATTGTGAAATAATCTTCTTTTATTAAGAATGTTAATCATGTCTTTGGGAGTTCTTTTTGAATGTAATTCTAGGTTTATTCTTGACACATACCAAACTTCAGTATGATTACTTGATTGGATCACATGCATTAAGATCAAGATTCTATAACAGTCTTAGATCTATTCCTATTATCTAAAAGCAGGAGAAGAATTGATTGGATCCAACTTATAACGAGTTCCCACTCAATCTCAAGTTAGTAAAATAAGATAAGTAATCAGTTCATCTAACAACAAATGTAATCTAACTCATAAACATGTAATTAAAAGCAAAATTTCATAAGTAAAATAGTACCTAATACAAGAGAGTTTCAAAGGTTTACATCTCACTTCAACACTTAGGACATTGAGATCCTCATGATGGAGGGAAGAATTCAATACAAAGAAGAGACATAATCTCTTAACCCTTTAATGATGTTCTTTATAGTACAACAGAAGTGTATGAAAAACTATCTAAAGTCTCTACAAAATTCGTCCAAAAGTCTCTCCTTAAAACAATGGAACAACTATATTTTTTTAAACATTTTAGGGTGTGGCTTCAACGGTTACATTATGGCTCCAACTATGGAAGTTTCCTTCCAAGGTTGATTTCCTATGTGGCTTAGGCCTCGCGTCTCATACTTCAGCCCCTAAGATAACTTTTATGAGAAAGAAATTTTGTGGCTTCAGCTCAGATCCAATGCTCGAGGTTTTCCTCCAAGGTGAGTTTCTTTATATGGCTCTCAACTTTCACACTTTCGCTACGCCAAAGTCAGTTTGCCAAAAATTGCTTAGAATTCCTTTATTTTCTTTATTTTTCTCCTTTGGCTATTTGTGTTCATGAGAATCTACAAAAACAAGTAAATTTGAAGTGATTTCTACATATATTTAACAAAATCAAAACAAAATAAGTATGAAATTGATAATAAAATTAACTCATTAGAAATTTATCGCCTAGTCCGATCGGCTTTTGACATGATAGACCTTCATTTGGTCATCCATTGGAATTAAAATAAGTAATTGGTCCTTTATTTTGAATCGTTTCATACATTTATCCTTACAATCTGAATCATTCTTACAAGCCAAAAATTGTTGCCAGGGTTTCGTTTGTGTCTCACAAGTGCACTGAAAGAATATGAATCAGTGGCTGTTTGAATTCTTGGATAGTCTCAGTTTGTTTACTTTAAATATATATATATATATATATATATATATATATATATATATATATATATATATATATATATATATATATATATATATATATATATATATATATATATATATATATATATATATATATATATATATATATATATATATACTACTTCATTGAGATCAAGTTAATTTTAAACTGAAATCTATCAGAGTTCATAGAATTAGATACTTGTTCAGGAAACTTATATATGTGAAAAAAAAAGTATTGAGAATTTCCACATCATCTACTCCAAATTTAAATTCACTCAATTTCTCTGAAATTTAAATTAAATAATTAAAATTATTATAAATCTAATGAATGGATGACTCATTTTCTACCGGCGATTATTTTCATCTCTAAGTTAATCATACAATCATACAGCTACAGGAATATGGGTATAAATTCTATATTTTGTTTTATGAAAGAATGATAAGGTCGTGTAATAATTACTTTCCAAAAGAAGTGTGTTTAACATTAAAAGTGGTTTAGATATTCATAAAGCATTTTTGTTTTTATCTTAAAGTTTTCATACCAACCTTTTCCATGTGTATAAAGGTCTTTAAACAAGCTTTGTTTTTCCTTTTTCTTTTATGATTGGTGTGTTAATTTTCCAAACCCAAGTAAGAAAAAATAGGTTTTAGAATAGCGAAATCAATAACTTAAACATTGAATTTGTTTAATCATTATTCTTTTTGTGATTGGTGTGCCAACTTTTAAACCTACACAAATAGATTGAACTAAGAAGATCAATTTAAAATATTTGGATTAGTTTATGCTTTGTATTTTTTATATTTTTGCTTGAATACCATTTTTTTATACTTGAAATATAATAATATTTTACTTGTAATTTAAAACAAAAAAATTGACTTCTGTCTCTGTAATTTTACTTACTTTTTGCCCCTTTCGTTTAGTCTATATAAAGTTATTAGTGATAAAAAATTATAGAACTATATTTTAGAAATTATAAAATAACCTTTAAATATGTTGTGCTTAATTTTCTAACTCTTGAAATGGATACGTAGCAAGTTTTCTTATTATTTATATTTACTTTTTTTTTATTTAATAGTTTTAGACGAAATAGTGTAAAAAAAGATAGACATATACTATTATTACTCGTTTTCAATTGTCACTATATAATGGGATCCAGCTTCCTAAACTTCAGAACTTGAAGAGAAAACTTGAATCAAAATTCTCTTATTTCATCACTCTTCTCTTAGTTAAGATTATCAGCAAAATTATGACGACTCCTTATTTTGTCGCACTATTTCATCTGCTTTTATTGTATTCCTTTGGGTTTTCAGTTAGATTCAAGGAATCACGTAAAAGTGGTGAAAGCAACTGCAGAGAGAAGGAGAGACAAGCACTCCTCAACTTCAAACAAAGCCTTACAGCTGACTATGGCAGACTGTCAACATGGACTGATCATCAAAATAATACAGATTGCTGCAATTGGGAAGGCATTCAATGCAACCATCAAACTGGTCATGTCATTCTACTTGATCTTCGTTGTTTGGATACACATTATTTAACAGGTGCAATCAATCTCACTTCATTGATTCCCTTGCAATACATTCAACATCTAGACCTCAGCAATAATGATTTTCTGTTGAATCACATCCCACAAGCCATTGGCTCTTTCACCAACTTACAATATCTCAACCTCTCATTTTCTGCATTTAGTGGGAGGATTCCTTTCCAACTTGGAAATCTTTCACTACTAAAGTATCTAGACCTTGGAACAAATAGTCTTCTTGGATCAGTTCCTTTTCAGATTGGGAATCTTAAACAGTTACAATATCTTGATCTTGGAGGGAATAATTATCTATCAGGAGAAATCCCATTTCAACTTGGGAATCTTAAACAGTTACAATATCTTGATCTTGGAGGGAATTATCTATCAGGAGAAATCCCATTGCAACTTAGGAATCTCAAGCGGCTACAATATCTTAATCTTGCAAGTAACACTCTTTCTGGAGCTATCCCTTTTCGGAATGGGAATCTTCCTCACTTACAAACTCTTGGGCTAGGTGGTGATTTTTATGTAGAAGCTGAGGATTCACAGTGGTTGTCTAATCTCCATTCTTTAACCAGTCTTGAGTTGACCTCATTGCATAATCTCAGCTCCTCGCGCCAGTGGCTACAAGCCATCAGTGAGCTAATTCCAAACTTAGTAAAGATGAGGCTTGTTCATTGTTCTCTTTCAGATACTAATATTAAATCTTTGTTCCATCGTCGTTCCGACTTTTCAACTTCTCTTAACATTTCAACTCTTATTCAATTTTAGTTTTCACCTACAAGAGCTTTATCTCAGAGGAAATGACATTGCATTGTCATCTTTTCTTTTCCCAAATTTTCCATCTCTTAACATACTTGATCTCTCCTGGAATAATCTAACATCATCAGAATTTCAAGGAAATTTTAATTTTGGCTCCAATCTACGAAAGCTTCGCCTGCAACACTGCATTCTTACAGATAAAAGTTTTCCTATTTCTTCTGCTTCCACAATTAATTCTTCATCTTCTCTTGTCATACTTGATCTCTCCTCAAATCTATTGAAATCATCTACTGTCTTTTACTGGCTTCTGAATTGCACCTCGAATCTTCAAACCCTTTCCCTTTCTCGCAACCTGTTAGAAGGTCCCCTTCCAGATGGATTTGGAAAAGTAATGAACTCGAAGATTTCTATGCCTCCAGTAATAGACTACAAGGCAAGATTCCGTCTTTCTTTGGGAACATGTGCAGATTGCAGAGGTTATACCTTTCAAATAACAAGTTGAATGGGGAGATTTCTCATTTCTTTCAAAATTCTTCATGGTGCAATATGTTATTAAACTTAAATTAAGAAACTTTATTTTTGTTGCTTAGTATTCCTAGATAACATTAATGGTTGTTGCTTAGTATTATTAGATAGCATTAATGGTTGTTGCTTAGTATTCCTAGATAACATTAATGGTTTTAGGTGGAAGACCTATAGGCATCATCATTTATCTCTAGAGTTTGAAAAGATAAAACTTTTGAGTTATCTCCAGCATGTGAAGAGGCAAATCTTTTGCCTATAAATACTTGTATCAGCTATTTGAAATAACACAGAGAAAAAGAAAGAGTTTCTTTTCAAAACGCAGTCAACCTTTTGCCTTCTTGTTGCCAATAAATTGGCATCAGAGCTTGAGTGTAAGGGGAGAGTGAGAGAGACCCGCGACAGAGAGAAGAGCGACTAAGTTTTGTGAGGTGTGTGAGTTGAGTGTAAACACCGAGAGAAATGGCAGGATTAACCAATGGCATCCCGTTACCCAAGTTGACGAAAGATGTTAACTATGACAACTGGAAGGTGCAGATAAAAGCCCTTCTTGGCTCCCAAGATAATTGGGATGTGGTTGAGACTGGTTATGAGGAATCGGCGAGCACAGATGGATATTCAAATGCTCAGTTGAACGCGTTGAAGGCCATTCGAGCTAAAGACAAGGCGACTTTGTATCTGTTATACCGAGCTGTTGACGAATCCGGCTTTGAGAAGATAGCAAATGCAAAATCCTCTAAAGAAGCATGGGATACACTCGAAAAGGCAAACAAAGGAGACGAACGAGTGAAGCAGGTCCGACTTCAAACCCTTAGGCGCGAGCTGGAAAACATGAGGATGAACGAATCTGAAAGCGTATCCGAGTTCATTACTCGGGTGGAGACCGTGGTGAACAAAATGAATCAGAATGGTGAGAATCTTTCATCAAACCGAGTTGTTGAAAAGATTTTAAGGTCATTGAGAGATGACTTTGAGAATATTGTATGTGCAATAGAGGAGTCTAAGGATCTATCAACGCTCACCATTGAAGAGCTTGCTGGGTCCCTAGAAGCACATGAGCAAAGACGGAAAAGCAAGAAGGGGGAGTCCCTTGAACAGGCTCTCCAAGCAAAGGCGATAATAAGAAAAGATAACGTGTTTTATGCTCAAAGTACCAGAGGCCAAGGAAGAGGCAGAAGCCAAGGTAGTAGAGGAAGAGGAGAACGAAGAAATGAGCAAGTCGACCAACAAAACTGGCGTGGCTGAGGTCAGGCTCGAGGTGGTCGAGGTCAGACTCGGGGTGGTCGGACAAACACAAGCAACATTGAATGCTATAATTGTGGGAGGTATGGGCATCTTGCCAAGGATTGCTACTCGATAAAATGCTATAGTTGCGGAAAGATGGGTCATATTTCCAAGGATTGTAGATCTGAGAAGAAAAATGAGGAGCCAACAAACTTCCTTGCCGAGAAAGAAGATGAAGGATTTTTGCTAGTGACAAATATTCCAGAAACCGAGGTCAAACCGAGTTGCTCTAATAATTCGGTTTGGTACTTGGACACCGGCGCGAGTAACCATATGTGTGGCGACGAGAGTCTATTCAAAGTACTTTCAAAGGTGGAATCCGGATCTGTTTCTTTTGGTGATGCTTCAAAAGTAACCGTCAAAGGTCAAGGAACAATATGGTATCAACAGGAAAATGGGCGAATCGGAGAGATCAGAGATGTATACTATGTACCCGATCTCAAAAGCAACATACTGAGCATGGGACAAATAATGGAGAAGGGGTACTCAGTTCAGATGAAGGACCGAGAATTACAACTAAGAGATAAACTCGGGAGGCTCATCGCCCAAGTAGAAATGAAGAAAAACCGCATGTACAAACTTGAGTTGAAAATAGTTCAAGACAAATGCATGCAACTTGATATGGAGGATGAAGCTATGAAGTGGCATTTGCGGTTCGGTCATCTTCACTTTGGAGGGTTGACCGAGTTGGTGAAAAAGGAGATGGTGCTCGGACTACCTAAAATGGAATTCGAAAAGAGGTTCTGTGAAAAATGTGTGATCGGAAAGCAAGCAAGGACTTCTTTCCCACGAAGTTCTGAGTACCGAGCAAAGAAGCAGCTTGAACTGATTCATACCGACTTATGTGGGCCAATAACTCCAGAATCATTTAGTGGTAAGGGATACTTCGTCTCTTTCATTGATGATTTCTCAAGGAAGACGTGGGTTTATTTTTTGAAGGAGAAGTCAGAAGTGTTTGAAACTTTCAAGAAGTTCAAAGTGATGGTAGAGAAAGAAACAAACAAAGTCATCAAAACAGTCCGATCTGACAGAGGAGGTGAGTTCACTTCTGCTGAGTTCAACAAATACTGCGAGGAACATGGAATCAGGCGTTTCTTAACGGCTCCATATTCTCCACAGCAAAACGGTGTAGCAGAACAGAAGAACCGAACCATTCTCGACATGGTTCGATCTATGTTGAAAGGGAAGAATATGCCGAAGAAGTTTTGGGTAGAGGCAGTGCAATGCGCAGTCTATGTGCAAAATAGATGTCCACATGCAAAGTTGGGAGAGAAGACGCCTCAAGAGATTTGGAGTGGTGTGAAGCCGAATGTCTCTCATCTAAAGGTGTTCGGTAGCGTGGCCTATGGGCAAGTACCAAGTCAGCACAGGACAAAACTAGAAGATCGGAACAAGAAGTATATATTTATCGGGTATGATAAAAATTTTAAAGCTTATAAACTGTTTGATCCTGTTAACAATAAAGTAGTGGTGAGCCGAGATGTTCACGTGGAGGAAACGAAGGAGTGGTGTTGGAATAACTCGGTCGAAAAAGAAACTAGCTCGAAGATTTTTGTACCCTCAACAACAACGACGACCGAGTCCTCAGATGAAGAAACCCAGCCACAACCTAGGATGAGAAGTCTACAGGAAATATACGACACTACAAATGAAGTTCATGTTGTATGTCTTCTGGCCGACTCTGAAAACTTGAGTTTTGAGAAAGCTGTCCAAGAAGAGAAATGGAGAACAGCCATGGATGAGGAGATTGGAGCGATTGAACGCAATAAAACTTGGGAATTGACCGACCTTCCTGAATGAGCTCGACCCATTGGAGTAAAATGGGTGTACAAGAAGAAGATGAATCTTGAAGGAGAGGTTGAGCGTTATAAGGCTCGACTTGTGGTAAAGGGCTATAGACAAAAGGAAGGTATAGACTATGATGAAGTATTTGCTCCTGTCACGAGAATGGAGTCAATCCGACTCTTGATCTCGTTAGCTGCTCAGAACCAATGGCCCATTCAACAGATGGATGTGAAGTCGGCATTTCTAAATGGTGTGCTGAAAGAGGAGGTGTACGTCGAGCAACCACTCGGGTACATGAAGAGAGGGGATGAGAAGAAAGTGTTGAGATTGAGAAAAGCTCTCTATGGACTGAAGCAGGCTCCCCGTGCCTGGAATGAGAGAATTGACGGGTATTTCAAGAAAACCGGATACGAGCAATGTCCGTACGAACATGCTTTGTATACAAAGAAATCAGAAAAGGATATGATGGTAGTTGCTCTCTATGTTGACGACCTCATATTCACCGGAAGCAATACGAAGCTGATTAAGGAGTTTAAGGAGGCAATGGAAAAAGAGTTCGAGATGACAGACTTAGGCTTGATGAAATTTTTTCTTGGTCTGGAAGTGAAGCAATCGGAGGAAGGGATTTTTTTATATCCCAAGAGAGGTACGCGCTTGAAATTTTAAAGAAGTTTAAAATGGAGGACTGCAACCCGGTTTCTACTCCAATGGAACCAGGCACTAAACTCTCGAAGTTTGATGGAGGAGAACGAGCTGATTCTGGGAGATATCGAAGTTTAATTGGAAGTCTGAGGTACCTTACAAGCACGAGACCCGACTTAATGTTGAGTGTTGGGATAATGAGCAGATTCATGGAGGATCCAAGCTATACACATTGGAAGGCCTTGAAGAGAATTTTGAGATATATTCGAGGAACCCTATCACTTGGTCTTTTCTATTCAAAATCAGATGACTATCGACTAGTGGGTTACTCGGATAGCGATTGGTGTGGTGACGTTGATGATCGGAAAAGTACTTCGGGTTACGTGTTCCTACTTGGAAATACAGCTTTTACTTGGTTGTCTAAGAAACAACCCATTG
The DNA here is from genome assembly GCA_036885675.1 of Vigna mungo. Classification (NCBI taxonomy): domain Eukaryota; kingdom Viridiplantae; phylum Streptophyta; class Magnoliopsida; order Fabales; family Fabaceae; genus Vigna; species Vigna mungo. The sequence continues at coordinate 35,185,150 of CP144697.1, forward strand.
TAACCCTGTCTACGTGCGAAGCGGAGTATGTGGCGGCCTCTTGGAGCGTGTGTCATGCAGTTTGGATTTTAAATCTATTAAGGCATTTGGGAGTGATCCAAGATGAAGGGACTGTGATCCGAGTTGATAATAAATCGGCGATCGAGTTGGCAAAGAACCCAGTTAATCATGGAAGGAGCATGTTGAAAGCCGAGCTCAAGCCGCAGATATATTCACCAAGCCACTGCCGACCACGTTGCTGGAGAATTGCAAAAGGCTTATTGGAATGAGAAATGGGAACAATATTTAAGTTTAAGGGAGAGATTTGTTATTAAACTTAAATTAAGAAACTTTATTTTTGTTGCTTAGTATTCCTAGATAACATTAATGGTTGTTGCTTAGTATTCTTAGATAGCATTAATGGTTGTTGCTTAGTATTCCTAGATAACATTAATGGTTTTAGGTGGAAGACCTATAGGCATCATCATTTATCTCTAGAGTTTGAAAAGATAAAACTTTTGAGTTATCTCCAACATGTGAAGAGGCAAATCTTTTGCCTATAAATACTTGTATCAGCTATTTGAAATAACACAGAGAAAAAGAAAGAGTTTCTTTTCAAAACGCAGTCAACCTTTTGCCTTCTTGTTGCCAACACAATAGACACGTATTTCAGATTTTGGATTTATCTCATAACCAAATTACTGGCAAGATACCTGAAAGCATTGGATTGTTATCCGAGTTGGAGTATTTATTCTTGGAGCGAAATTCTTTAGAGGGTGATGTCACTGAATCCCATCTTTCTAATTTTTCCAAATTAAAAACCTTATCCTTATCACACAACACATTGTCTCTAAGATTTGCCTCTAGTTGGGTTCCTCCTTTTCAAGCTACAAGTTTGAGTTTAGCATCTTGCAAGCTAGGTCCGAGTTTTCCTGGTTGGCTCCGGACACAAAATTCCTTAATATCGCTAGATATATCTGATAATGAGCTCAGAGATTCTGTACCAGCATGGTTTTGGAACAAATTGCAAAATTTGGAATGGTTAAACATGTCTCACAATAATCTCAATGGTGCAATTCCTGATATACCATTAAAGCTTGTCATAAACCATCTGTAGTTCTGTATTCAAATCAATTTGAGGGTTAACTTCCACCATTTTTGCTGCAAGCTTCAGGGCTGTTCCTCTCTAAAAATACAATTTCTGATTTGTATTCTTTTTTATGTAACCAAATCATTGCTCCGAATTTGGCAACTTTAGATTTATCAAACAATCACATAACGGGACAAATTCCTGATTGTTGGCAACCTTTACACCAATTACTATTTCTTGATTTGAGGGAGAATAAGTTGTCTGGGAATATTCCCATCTCCATGGGGAAACTTGTTAAATTAAAAGTATTGGTTTTACGAAAGAATAATTTAACAGGTGGCCTGCATTCCAGTTTGAGGAATTGCACTAATTTAATTATGCTAGATGTGAGTGAAAATAATTTGTCTGGTCGATTACCATCCTGGATTGGAGAAAGTATGCAGCAATTGAGAATCTTGAACATGAAAGGGAATCACTTCTCATCAAATTTGCCTATTCAACTTTGCTATTTAAGGTATATTCAATTGTTGGATCTCTCCAGGAATAAATTATCAAAAGTAATTCCAACATGCTTAAAGAATTTTACAGCCATGTCTGAAAAAAGTATCAACAGAACTGAAACTGAACTCCTTATATATGGGTACAATATTACTTATAGTGAAATCTACGGTCGCTACACGCCTTCTAACTACAGGCTTGAGGTAACATGGATGTGGAAAGGTGTGGAACAGGTGTTCAGAGATCCCCAAATGAAACTTAAGAGTATTGATCTATCATGTAATGATTTAAGTGGTGAAATACCAAAAGAGGTTGCGTGTTTGGTTGGGCTGGTTTCTTTAAATTTATCATCAAACAATTTGAGTGGAGAAATTCCTTTTCGGATTGGAAATTTAAGTTCACTTGAATCTCTTGACTTGTCAAGAAATCATTTGCATGGGAGGATTCCTTCTTCTCTTTCTGAACTTGATTTCTTAGGAAAATTAGACTTGTCATATAACTTTCTTTCTGGAAGAATTCCATTGGGAAGACATTTGCAGACCTTTGGAGCCTCTAGTTTTGAAGGGAATATTGATCTTTGTGGTGAACAAGTCAACAAAAGTTGTCCTGGAGATCATACAACAGAAAAGCCAGAAGAAGCAGGAGGAGGGGATGGAGATGATTCTGTTTTCTATGAAGCATTATACATGAGCATGGGCCTAGGATTCTTTGTAGGATTTTGGGGCTTAATAGGGCCAATTCTAATTTGGAAACCTTGGAGAATTGCTTACCTAAGGTTCTTGAACAGATTGACAACTGAGATACAGCTATGATGAATATGCAAAATTTATGCCAATGGCTCAAAGCTTGGGTAGCAGGTATGTTTTAGTGAATATGCGTAAGTCTATCTCATTGTTATTGTCATAATTATAAATGTTTACTAGATAGATATTGACCAATTGATCCTCAATTCGTAAATAAATGTATATTTCAAACACTGCTAGACTAAATCATTGACCATGACGATAGCAGGAAACATTTATAGCAATGAACACTATGCAAAATAGGATTTGTAAGAATGATAATTGAGAAGAATAAAATTGAATATGGTTTTAGTTCTTAAAATTTGATTTAAAATTGAAATTTACTTTTATCTAAAACTTTAATATATTTTGGTTTCAAACTTTATAAATGGATGAATATAGTCATTTTAACTTAATAGGTCAATTCTTTTTAAGTATCAAATGTGTTTGATACTCAAATTTGAATTGTTTACATGATTTGACATGTTCTTGTTTCAATGTTAAGTAAAAAACTCGTTTAACATGTAAAAAAATTTAATTCATTGAATGAAAATGACTATATTTATGCATTTTTAAAATTTGAAAGCTAAAATGTATTAAAGTTTTAAATAAAAACATATTTCAATTTTACATTAAAACTTAGAAACTAAAAATATATTTAACCCTAAATATATTTAACCCTTAAGAACAAAGTTTAATTTTATGTAACAATAATAGATTTATCAGTTATTAAAAGAAACATGATAAATTACTCTCATGTATTTTATTATTCATTTATATGAATGAATTTATTTAATTTTTGCAGGTGGCCAGTTGTTGACATTTTTCTTGTGTTCCTCTTTCAAATTTGAAGCATGGGACTCTTTATTAGATGTTAATTGTGGTTCAAATGTTTTTTTCATAATGCGTTGCAAAAGGTTGTTCTTCAAATGAAACACGTTTCTTCATTTGATAATGATGTATCTTTTGACTTCAAATATGCTTGTAATTTTTAAGTTTTTGTTTTATGACTAATTTCTTTTCTTAGGAAATTTATTTGTGGTAAAATATATATGTAGAGATTGAATTAGGTCTTAAATTCAAAAGTTAAAACAAAATTTTGTAGAGTTAAATTAAATTTAAATTTTACTACGTAGTGAAAAAAATATTGACAATCATGTTATAGTATATTTATAACAATTTGAGTAAAAGATTTCAACTGATCCATTTTATACTTACCATTGAATTGAGGGAGTACACAAAAGATAAAGTTAAAAAGCAAATTAAGGTTAAGAAAGGAATCATCATGGCTCATTTAATCTCTACACTACAAAAGTCAAACCATTCATTATAAAATTTAGTTAGACACCATTTTTTACTTGAAAATTGAAATATTTCAATTTTCTAACGTTCAACTAATTTGATATTTTACAAATTTTCTTAAATCTCAAAAATATTTTTTATCTTATAAACCCTTAATTACACATTTGTTTTTTGTTTGTGCAATTTTATTCAATGTTGTATCAAATTGTTTCTAAGACAAACATTTTATTATTTTTTATTTTGTTTAATATTTTTATTTGTTGTTTGTTTTCCTCTTGTAAAATATTTTTTTGACATTTTTTATATAATTATTTTTTTAACATATTATCATAAATGTTATTCTATTACTATATAATTGTATTAAAAAATTATTTACTAATATAATAATTTGATATTAATGTCTTGAATCTTATTTATCACTATCTCAAAATATATTGAAGTTTCAAATATGAAAGATTTTTTTTAAATTTTAATTATTATTAGTTTAACTTTTATTCTTTGTTTGACTTAATTGAAACGGTGTATTATAATTTTCATTAGTTTATAAAAATAAATTCAGTAAAATTTAAAGAATTGAAGTAAAAAGAAAATTAAGATATTTCTAGATTTGAATATTCATTTTCTTTTTGTAATTTTTTATTAATTTTATCAACTTTATTTCATTAACATTTACAAATTTAATAAACATTTTAATTCTCACAAAATTTCTTTTAATACTTTAATTTCAAATATAATTTTTGTTTCTAAATATTCTATATTGACAAAGAATTAATATGTCTTTTGATATTAAATAAAACTATATTTATTTAGATATTGCAAGTTTAATGAAAAATTAATAAAATTATTATTATGATTGTAAAATTAAATATAAATAATTTTTATAATTTTATTGTAAACAGCTTTTATTTATTTTGTAGAAAATTTTTAATTTAAAAAATGGTTAAGTTTAAAGAGAAGGAAAATAAAAAAAAAAATTAAATTTAAAAAAAAAATCAATTAAAGAATAAAACTGAAAAAATAATTATTCTAAACTAAAGATAATGCAAAAATAGTTATTTAATACAATTTTGAAAAAAAAAACATAACTCTAACACTGAATTATCAGTAAAACTATGTATTAAACAATAAAAATAACCCAAACAAATGTAAATGTGCTTGAAAAACTTGAACATTATTTCATACTTAACAATCCGCTGAATAAAATTTGACTATTTCAGGAAAGATTTGCTAAGCCTAGGGAAATTGAGGATAGAGAGCATCCCAAAAAGAGGCTCTAGGCGCTGAGCGGATCATAGAAGAAATGAGCGCAAGTAATCAAATGATGGTTACTTGTTTGGAATATATATATCTTTAGGTATATGCTGTTTCCAAATCTTGATTTAGTTTATGTTTATTGCTTCAAAGTAGAGGAATCTATGATATTGACTTTAGATTTCGAATGCTTGGAAAATACCTTCCTTTTCTGAATTAAGCCAATTCATACAAAAGCTACAGCTTAACAACAAACTTGATGCTCTTTGTTATAAGTGTTATATTCTTAATGCAAGAATCAAATGTTATCAATTAAGGAATTTATTAATTTTTTGTTAAATTCTTGGATGACCATGATTAAAAAGTTTCCTTGGTTCATTATCATGGAACATGATAAACTGTGTATAATAAGTACATGTATGAGCAAGTAACGCACATTAGTAAGAGAAAACATATATAGCATGTTCTCATTAATAAAATTAGGAATCTGATAACCATAATTGAACGACAATTATCGAAATTTTTATTTTAAAATTTCAATTTTGAACGTAAAATAACATCAACAATATTTATATACCGTGATATGATAAGATGTTAGATGTAATGTCACTGCCATTGGGATATGAATGTTGGATAAATTTATAATGGGTTCCACATGTATTTTAATGTGCAAAGTAGAAAAGTTGTTTGTTTGGATGTGCAAAGTTTTCCACGGTAGCAACTTTTGTATATTGCAAGTCTTTGGTTGCAAAGACTTTGGTGCATGTTTGATGTCATGATGATGATGCAAGCAACATGTAAGATGGGTGGAGTTTTGCTATAAATCTAAGAGAGAGCAAGGGGTTAAACCACCCACCACGGAGAAGAAAGAAAATATAGAGGTGGTGTGGTCAAGTGGAGAAAAATATGTGGGAGTATGTGTGAGAGAGAGGAACCACCGTGGAGAAGAAAGAAGAGAAAGAATTATGTATTGTGAGTAAGGAAAAAGAGAGTATCCACATTGAAGGATAAAAACAGAGAGTGTGTTGTTGTGTAACCCATAAAAATGGAGGATCTGTGTTGTTGTATTGTGATAGGTCTTTGTATTTGTGTGTTCTGGATAGTTTGTCCAAAAAAATTGTTAATGAAGTATATTTCCCAGATTCTATTCCTATAAAATTCATATTCTACAATGAATGTATGAAAGAGTAATTAAATGAGATTCAATGGATTCTGAATTACAAACTTTTGAGATATCCCATATTCTTAAATATATAAATCAGGATATCTCGAATTCTTGGCTTAAAATTAAGTTTATATACAACCACACACTATCAAATCATTGTCAAACTTCAGCCTCCAAATCTCACACTGCCAACAAACAATCTGTAATATTCTCAAGAATGCTATCCTCAAGCTCATGTAGAATGCTTCATAGAAAATATAATATTCTCCATTGACTGCTGCTTTTTGAGGCTTTACTAATGTCTGATCCCCTGCACCACTTTTGTTAAGTTGTTGACCACAAAGGTCAACATGTCCTTCAAAACAAGAGACATAAAATGTATCCATGTGTCTTCCCAATGGGATTTTTCCAGAAAGAGAATTGTGTGACAAGTCTAATTTTTGGAGAAAATCCATTTAGGAAAGAAAAGAAGGAATTCTCCCATACAATTGATTTCTTGACAAGTCAAGGATTCAAGTAAACTTAAATTTCCAATATCCGGAGGAATTTCTCCACTCAAATGTTTCTTGATAAATTTAAAGAAACTAACCCAAGCATGTATGTAATCACTTTCCGTATATCACTAATAAAATTGTTACACGAGAGATCAATGCCCTAAAGAGTTAATTCCGGATATGTGAAGCCGTGTTCCATACCTTTCCACATCTATGTTATATGAAACGAATAATAACTCTAACTGAAAAAATTATAAATGTGAGAGTAAGTACTATTGTACCAATACACACGATTTTCAGTTTCAATTTTGTTTATGGTGTTTTGAGACAATGCAGTAAAATTGCTTAAGCAAGTTGGAATTCCTTATGATAAATTATTCTTGGAAAGATCCAACAGTTGAATACGCTTCAAATAACATAAATGTAATGGAAGATTTCCAGAGAAGGGATTCCCTCGCATGATCAAGATTATCGATTGCTGCATGCTTTCTCCAACCCAGGATGGTATTGGACCCGACAACATATTCTCACTCACATCCAGCATAATTAAATTATTGCAATTCTTCAAAAAGAGGAAGGCAATTCACCCATTAGACTATTGTTTCGTAAAACCAAAGCTTCCAATTTAACAAGGGTTTCCATGGACATAGAAAGTTTCCCTCACAATTCATTGCTACTTATATCAAGAAACAATAATTGGTTTACCGATTTCCAATAACTGGAAGTTGCCCCTTTATTTGATTGTATGATAAATCCAAAGTGGCCAAGTTTGATGCTGTGATGTTTCCACATAAGAAATTTGAAAACTTATTTTGAGAGTAAGAGCTCGGAAGCTTCTAGTAAAAATAATTGATCTTCTACCTCAAATTTATTTGAATTTAAAATTATAGATGGCCTGTAAGGAAGCTTCAATTGCATATTAGGGATTGAACCAATGAGATCATTGTGAGACATATTCAAAACGTACAGAATTTACAACTTGTTCCAAAACCATTCTGGTACTAAATCATTCACCCCATTATCAGATACATCTAGCCATATTATGAAATTTTGAGTCTGGAGCCAATACGGAAAACTCGGACCTAGCTTGCAAGATGCAAGTAATTTAATTGAAAAGGAAGAACCCAACTAGAGCCAAATTTTAGAGACAACGAGTTACCTGACAAGTCTAAGTAATATAATTTGGAAAAATTAGAAAGATGAGACTCAGTGACATCACCCTCTAAAGAATTCCCCTCCAACGATAAAATCTCCAACTCAGATAGCAGTATGATGCTCTTGGGTATCTTGCCAGTAATTTGATTATAAAATAAGTTCAATTCCCGAAATATATGTATACCACACCATGAAGAATTTTCAATGAAGCTCGGAAGTTTGCCATTCGACTTGTTATTTGAGAGGTCTAATCTATGTAATATTCACATGCTCCCAAAGAAAGACAGAACCTTGCCTTGAAGTTTGTTATCGGAGAGAGAAAGATATTCAACAGAGTTCATTGTTTTCCCAAATTCACCCGGAATGGGACTTTCTAACAAGTTACTACTAATATCAATGATAAGTAGATTGGTGGTGAAGTCAGAAAGCCAGTAAAACATAGGAGACGATTTTAACAAGTTATGACTGAGATCAAGGATTTGAAGTGAGGACAAAACACTCATTGTGAAAGTAGATTAAAAAAGGAAACTTCTGTCTATAAGACTGCAGTTTCGTAGATAAAGCTCTTGCAGTTTAGAGCTTATATTAAAATTCCCTAGAAACATTGGTGATGTTAGATTATTATTAGAGAGGTCGAGGATCTTAAGAGATGGAAAATTTGGGCATAAAGAAGGTGGCAAAGCTATATTATTGTGAGAAGATAAAGTTCTTTAAGATGAAGGCTAAAGTTAAACAAGAATTGAAATGTTGATGATATCAACGTATTAGAAGAGAGATCTAGGATGGTAAGGGAAATGGAATTGTTGGAAGAATTGGAATGAAACAAAGATTGAATATCATTATCCAAAAGATCATAATTATTTAGCCTCTTGTTAGGGATTGTACTCAGCATACAAGTGCTGTGTTTTCTTGCAGTCACCTTACACACCACCAATTGGGAGAAAGAGGTAAAGTTCTCCTGTCTTCTACTCAGTTTTGCCTTCAAATTTGAATCTTAGTAATAATATACGTTATAAGAATTTAATGTTTATGCACTAACAGTGTAACAGTCATGCAATTATGTATCTATTGATATGATTTTTAGAGAAAATAGTATAAAAAAGTCAATAACTTCAGCATGAATAGTTTTTTGTAATTAAATGACAATGTAAAATTATTTTATAAAGTCAAGGAATAACTTTTTTTCTTTTCTGATAGTGTAATATCTTGATTTTTCAGGCAAATAAGGCTGCTATAAGAGAGTAAAAGGCAAAGGGGACCAAGCTGATATACATTAGCTTTTAAGTCTGCAACAAGGTCTATTGCACCGCAAATGGTAGCATTAATCAGTGTAGTATTTAGGAGAGCACAGAAAAATGGGTTACGAATCCCAATGCGGATAAGGTTTACGATTACCCAACTGAAAGATGAGATCCCTAAGGGGGTCTGAGCTAACCATGGAAGACGAAAGAAAAAGAAGAAGAAGAAAAAAGATAGTGAATTTTGAGGTCTCAAGCAGATTCATACACAAACATATACAGTTCTCAGAAATCACACCTTCATGCTGTGAACTTCATTTGCAACAAAATTTATAGAACAACACTTCTTCTTCCTTTTTACTTCAGCTTCAATTCAAAAATTAAATAAAAAGGAAAGAAAGATCAAAAAGAAAAGGGCTGGCTAGTCTAGAACATAAGTTCTTAAGTCAAATATGTGATCATTCTATTTACGAAAACACTTATGGCTGAAAAAATTGCAGATCGAACACGCTCTTTTTAAAGAGTGCCTTACTCAATAGTATAGGTTTTTCTTTCATTCAAACTTTTTCAAGTTAAAAAAATTATATTTTGGAAGGTGTATTGTGTAAATAAGTCAGCCAAAAAATTACAAAAACTAATAAAGAGAATTTCCTTTTATGAGTTCTTTTTTTTATCAAAAAGCTCATCGTTACCATAATATGACAATTTTATTATAAAATAAAAAGAAAAAAAAAAGAAAAACATGGGAGTATGAAGCTCCTTTCTTCAGCTTTAATGGAAATGTACAAGTTTTATGGAAAATGAGTTTGGTTAGTTTTTCCTAAAAGAGAAGAAAGTTCCAATACCAAGTTTAAACACCTTTTTTTCAAAAAAAAAAAATCCAAATAGGAGAAATTTGAAGTAAACCGATTAATTTTGTACAAAAGAGTTATAAATTCTTTAATTTATTTAAGTAATTTTTTATTAGATTTCTCTTTCTTTATCAAAGTGGGGTTAAGCCAATTCATTAGGTCCAATAATTCAACTTCAATTGGATTGGAGTCAAACCAATATTATAAAATTACTATAATAATCAGCTTAAGTTCTAAAATACATATACAAATTAAATATATTATTTAAAATAAAATTTTAATAATATTTTTTTATTAATCAGCAAACATATTTAGTTTCGTGTATTTACTTTTTTATTATAATAAAATAATATTATTTTATTATTTTTATAGTAATTCATTGAAAAATATAAAAATAATACAATATATATATATATATATATGTATATATATACATATATATATATGTATATATATATATACATATATATATATACATATATATATACATATATATATATATATATATATATATATATATATATATATATATATATATATATATATATAATTTTGTACAAATAATACTAAAAAAATTTTTTAGTGGTTATATTTTAAAATAAAAAGTATTTAGTTATTTGAAAATAAAGATAAGTTATTTAATTACTTATTTTATGAAAAATATTTATTTATTTATTAAAAAGTAAATTTTTTTAATTAAAAAATGATACAGAAAAGTTGTCAAATAGTGTATATTTTCTTTATACAGTAATATAAATGATTTTGTACGTAAAATAAAAATAAAAAAAATTAAATTAATTTTTCTTTTATTTTTAAGTAAAATACTACTTGGTATTTTTTCTTAATTGAATATTTTAAAAAAACTTTTCATTAATTTTAACAAGTTTAACCAGTGTTTAATTCTATTTTTATTCTTTAATAAGTTTTCTATAAGTAGATTTCATAATTTCTTCTTAAGCTAACTTGTTCTTCAATCAAATCCGATTTTCAAAACAAAAGAGTGAGTATATCACTACAAAAAAAATCGAGAATTTTACTGGGTTTTATTTCAATATTACCGGCGGTTGGGGAGACCGTTAGAAATGCTTGCGACGCTAAGTAATTACCGGCGATTTTCTGTAAAATTGCCGTAAATAACGAGGGTTTCAGAAAATCGCCGGAAATAACGGGGTTTTCCGGAACGGTCGGAAATTCCAGAGTCACTAAAAAACCATCGGTACTGCCTTTACATGTGGATTTCAAGGACAAATGGTTTCTCCATATTGACCACTAACTTGATGAAAGTTTATGTACTGAAAATGCATTTTACCTTTGTTTATTGCAAGTAAATGATTACCCCACACTCCTGCTTTATAGAGCAGATGATAAGGCAAATCCCGCAAGTACTTATCTGCACTCTGATTTTGGTGATAGAATTTCTGTTTATATAGTTACCACTTTATATATCCAAACATTTTCTCAATGCAGATCAAACTTTCTACAAAATCTGGTTTGAAAGAATTGGCTGCATCCATCAACAAAATATCTAAAAGTGAAGAATGTCAAAGATGAGTTATAGAACACAAAAAAGTTCTGGGAGAAAACATTCAACCATCTTGAAAGTAAACAAACATTAAATAGAAAGAAACAAGTATAATTGCTGCCTTGGGAAAGCATTTTCTAATTGGTATTCTTTCCCTAAGCTTTTTGCTGCACCAAATATAAGTCACTTTATTATTTGAATTAGCCCACTGCTAGATCATGAAAAGCTAGGCATATTATTAGTCGTGATGAACTAGAAAAAATCAAATGCATCAAAGTTTATATTGTCCGAAAACGGGTTATTCAGCTCAAAGTGTTGAACAAGTGCATGTGCTTGTGTCCCTGCATGTAGTTTGCAGTAGTAGTGGTTGGTGAAAATGAAAAAGGTCTAATAGCTAGCTTGACATGTCAATAATTGTGCTAGAATTTTAATCTCATGGATATGCATAGTTCAGTTTCCATCATATCATTTTCCATCAAACATTTTGCCATTAAATACTAAGTAGCAAGGTACAATTATCAATCAAATCAGGACTTCCCATTTATTTCAGTTGTTTCCAGAAGCATTGTGCTTTGAACAACTTGATACACGTTTGATGTTGACCATGAATAATGGCCCTAACCTTTAGCCATGGACTGGCAACAATAAATGTTATTGCTTCTTTTCCTTTCATCATTGCTCTTTTTCCCCTAAAATTGATTAAATAGTACATTCTTGGATAAGCACGAGTAGAGAGGAGAAAGACAAAACATGTTTGAAACTGAGTATATACCGACAATGTAAATATGTTTTGCACTATTATCTAATCCATATGCTCTTGGATTAACAAATGCTTATTAGATATGTCATAAATATTATGAGAAACAGAAAATTGAAGATAAATAATGTTTCACCATTTCTTCCCTCTTCCTTGCAATGTTCTTGGATTCCTGTATGAGCAAGAATTTGTTTTCTCCTATTATGCTTATTTTTAAGGGCAACCTCTTAGCATTGTGATAAAAAAAAATTATTAAATCATAACAGAATTTTATGAAAAGAAATATAAATTTTACTTTTGTTATTTCATCAAGTCGATAGTCAACAAAAGAAACCCAATGATCTCTATCTATCCCTAACACCATTATTAGTGAATGCGAAGTCCAAGAAGATATTCAATCCTCTCATATATTGACTTGTATTTCAAGACATGTCTATCCATAATTTATCCATTTTAAAACGACCTATGTTTATGCCAAGAGGATTGGAAGGTTAGAATAAGTGAAATAGTCTCACTTACTTATGGAATTTGATGACAAACTAATTAAACCACAAAAGTTCATGTGATTGCAGAGTACAAATCAAAACGGCACTCTTCCATTAATACAAGAGAAGGTTGAGCCCTTTCTTTAAACATGTTTTTTTCTACATTTAACTAGCAATGAATCAATATAGTGGAGGACAAATTAATAAGCTGTAGAAATTAACTCTTGGAAGAATATCATTACAATGGGGATAAAGTGTTTCAGAAACAATGTAGATAAATTGTGTATTAGGGTTGAAGTACCCTAAATGCTCCTATTTAAATACATATTTATACGTATAGTTGTTAATAAAAAAGGAAAAGCACTAGCATTGATCTTTGCTTTGTGTTTGGTGACCGGCGTTGTTAGTCCTATAGTTTATGCTATTGAAAAATATTTAAAGAAGATTTGGAGCTAGATCGACAACTAAAGCTCATTAATAAACCTCCTGTCAAAACTATTTGTGGTTTATAGTTTTCTTATACATTAACTTTTTAACTTTCAATTTCGTTTACGAATCCAATCTCATTATATTGACTAATAATTTCTTTTTCATATTATATATTTTGTTTTATATTTTATAGACAAAACATGGAGATATTAACAAACAACCTACCTTTGACCATCCTTTTCTTAACAATCATAAACATCATGTGTATAATTAGTAGTTTTAAATGTGTAAAAACTTTCAATATTTCTTTCAATGCACTTGTAATTTTAATATTTATTTGTGTTCTTTAATTTTCATGATAAACCTAACTTTCAAAGACCAATTGGAAAAATAAGTATGAAAAAATTATCTTGTAGATTTATATTTCGATTTGATAAATACTATTCTTAAAGGGACTGTTTCTATTATCAGAGTAAAAAAAAGAATATCTCATTCGAGAAATTTTTTTATTAAATAATAATATTTTCGTTTAAGATATTCTTGGAGTTTATGTATGTTGTCTTATTTAGTTGAATTTCAAGTTTTCACAATTTATTTTTATAAATTATATTTATTTTTATTGAACTTTTATAGCTTGCAGAGATAACTGTCTCATCAAAATTTGGTCAATATTTCAGCATTGCTGCATCTAATACTGTTTATATTATAATCCAAAAATACTAAGGATCAAATGTCTCCTTCTCATATAAGCGTTAAAATGGAGCAATATTACTCATATCAACGTTCCCTTACAATAACATGATGACCAAAGTTTGGAAATGATGACTTCCAAATCATGGTTGTGCAGATCCAAGCCACACAAAGCATAGTTAGTATGTGCACTAAGTGAAGTAAGATACATGTTTAAAGGAGCATACAATTCAAGCAAATTAGCCAGTATTCTTTTAGCTAAATACAAGATTAAAGCCGAATTCACAATCATTAAAAATTAAAACATGGATCTGATCTCAAACAGATACCAACAACAATGATACAACTCCAGTACACATAAAAAAGGATTTGTTTTGGACTTATGAACACAGCAGGTTTGCATCTAAAATCACCATGCTTCTGGCATTAGTATCTAAAATTGTAATTAATTTGATTCCATGTGCACTGACAACACTCTTCCTCAAGTTGGTGAGTGAATATCTATCATTACTAACAACACTCTTCCTCAAGTGGATTTTCCTTCCTTCAATGCTTCGTTTTAGTACTTAAGCACATTGTTTTGATAAGGTTATTGGACTTGCAATGTTCTATGCAAAAGTAGGAGATGGAGAAATGGTTTATACTGGAGACTACAATATGACACCCGATAGACGTATAAAATAAGAAGATGCAAAACTGTTGGGCCATAGACGTATAAAAATGGTTAGTTTTTTGAAGAAAAAACAAGAAAGGTGTCACATCTTGAATTGAAGTTGAAATAGGTGATGGCACAGGCTGGTTGTTTGGATTGAAATAGGTTGAATGAAAGAAATAGGTTGTTTTTTTCATTCCTTTACCCACCATTAATTATTATTCTCTTATTCTTTATTTTCCCGGACGAAATTGAGTGTTGACAGTGGGTTAGGTAAAACTGGGCTTGAGGGCCAGCGTGGAAATTAGGCTTAGGGGCTAGTGTGGAAACTGGGCTTAGCGACCAATGTGGAAACTGGACTTTGAAGCTAGGCAAGCTGGGCATTATGGGCCATTGTGGAAACTGGGCTTGGGGACCAGGTAAAATTGGGCTTTGGGGGCCAGTGTGGAAACTGGACTTTCAAATTTTGAAATTCTTAAAACTTGCAGCTTTGTGAAATGTTTTTGTGATTTTGACAGAAATTTGATATTTGAAAAGACATCAAGGCGTTGAAACCCTTCAGTACAATGTGTTAAAATTTGATGCAGGATCAGGGTATCAAGACTCCAATACGAGAGAAAAAGCTTGATCGACATGAAACAATATGGCTTGAAAGAGAAAATATGAATGTTATTTTTCTTGTGTTTTCGAAGAAGGATTCGATTACCATTCATATAAATGAAGAGGGTTTCGATCAGAAAGACTTTCTTTTTGATGGATTGATGCACATATGAAAAACATTTGCTTTGTGTTGTATTTCCCTTTTTCCTTGCTTGAGTGAGTCATCTTACTTGCAAATCATACTTATTTTTATTGTCCATATTTTGTCACATATCCCTACCAATATGTATAAGCTACAAAAATGAGAAGAAGGTATCTTTCTTTTATGTTTTCTCATCAAACATTTGTATACCAAATTCAAATATTTTGTTTCTTTGCCTATGTATTTCACACATGTACTTCTTCCCATTTCTTCCTTGAAGTTAATATTTTGACCATCTAAACTGAACCTCAAACCTAAACAAAATTCGCTCTCATTCATAGACATAAGTTTATCTCCAATTAAAAAACCACTACTAGAATCCACCCATTTAACCAATAACTCACTCAAAATATTCCTACCTACTTTTTACCACTCAAATTTAAAAATCACCGAAAAGAAGTCTCCGTAATCAGTAAATGGTGCTCTTCTTCATTCAAAGTAGAGATATATTTTGTTGAAAATGAGTGACGAATCATTAATTGCATCAACGACCATAAAATCCCTAAAACGAAAATAACAAAAAGTATAACAGAACAGGGAAAACCCAAAAACCAAACCGAAAGACCATGGTTACCGAAACTTGCTATTTCGCACAATACACTCAACAAAGAGGACAACGTTGACCAAAACGAAGAGATGCAACGAAAACGTAGAATGAGAACGACAACAAAGCGCGACAGCCACGAGGGAGACCGAATACGAAAAGAGAGAGCTAGAACGATGGTGACTTAGAAGGAAGAGAGAATGGTGATTTATAATGAAACAGGACAAGGGATATATTTGGAATCCCAAATTTCTGAAACCCTAATCAATTTTGACGTCACAATTTTAGAATAAAAGAAAAAAAATGGACCAATGCGCGGGTGACACATGGTGTTGTCAAAAGTGTGTTAAAATTTCGTTGTCAAAATATTGGGACCCTTTTCGGTACAACTGATCAAGTTGTTACATACGAAATACTGTGGGCTCTGTGTTGTCAATGTTTATCTTCAAACTCCTACAATAAGCTTCCATTGAGCTTCTGGGACTCAGTAGCATTTCTTAACACGTATATGTGGGAAAACACTCTTTGTCAAGATTCTCTACACTTTGATAGAGCGAGCTGAGAGATGCAACTTCCGATGGCTGCAACTTATAGACGAGATGCAACTTTCGATGGTTGCAGCTTAGACGAGATGCAACTTCCGATGGCTGCAACTTAGACTCTTTACGCACAATTCTTGCAATAGTTCCTAAAGGCAATGTTAAGAAACTAAAAAGAACATCCACAAAGTCCTTCCCTGCCTCGGCAAAGATAACTTTGCTTTCTTCTTTAAGTACCATAAGCTTCAAGGTAATACATTCCTTAGTGCCAACAGCAGTCATTGTACAGGGAAAAAAGAAAAATATCTAAACTTTTTGTTGTAAAATGCTTAAGTATCTCTCTTTTGTTTTCACACAAGAGGCTCTTTTAAGTATTTATATTGGAAACGTAAATATGTTACCATTTACGAAGTGTTCGCCTTTTCCCTAACTAATATTGAAAATATGTTACCATTTACGAAGTGACAATGTATAATGAAAAGATTCCATTAAAAGAGAGTTTTTTCCAAAGGGAATGAGGAGAGTTTCATAGAGTTATAGAAAGGAGCATAAAAAATCTGTTTAATCGATTGGAACGGATTTTTATATTAAAATTTTCTTAATGGAGATGCTATGTAAAATTTAATTTCAATTTAATCGATTAAAATTCCATATTTTGTTCAATGAAAATTTGGCTTTATTGTAAATTATATTTATTTAAACTCCATTAAAAGAAGTTTAAATTTCGGTAAAATGACAATTTAAACTTATAAAATAGAGTAAATTACCACGAAATACCTGTAAAGAAAAGAAATTACCTTCATACTCATGTACCTTAGATTTTATGCATACATATAAAAAAGAAAATATTTTCTATAAGAGAATTTGGAAAGAAGTAAACAGCAATGCAAATTAAATTGTTTGCGATAAGTTTAATTAGATTTGATTAGTTAGTGCAAAGATTTATAGGCATAATAGTAGACCTACAGACAACCAACGGTCAAGAGAAAATTATGTAAGAATGTGAAAAATAATAAGTCTCAATCAAGGAAATATTAAAAACTTGAATGATTGATAAAGAAAAAAAAAGGAGAAAAAACACAAGTATCGTGGCTCTATTAGTCATTTCCTAATATGAGTTTCTATTTTGTCACTTCGAAAAAATCTAAACAAATTTTTATTTATAAACCTATTTTTATAGTTATTTTTTTTATTACATAGTACTTAAAATGCGTTTGCGAAGATCTTATTCGATTCCATACAATTAGAACTTCCTTTATATTTTAACAACTTTAATTGAAATAAGAGTCTTACTCTTTTTGATGAATTTATCTTCCTATCTCTCGTTACATTTAATTTATTAAAATTTAGTTGAGTGATATTTAACTACAATTTGTCTTCAATGAATTAAATATAGAATCTTGATCATTCTTAAATAGACTTGAATTACTTATTTTTTCTTTTTGCATAAATTCGATCTATTTCTCTCCTATTTTTCCTTATTTTTAGTTTTATTTTAATAAAGTTTTCATGTAATATCATGAGCTTATTTGAAAATTCTACCACCAACTTTTTTTAGCTCTCGATTTTTATTCAGTATTGGTAATATAAAAGAGAGAATATTATTTTACTTCAAAAAAATATAATACCTCTTGTTTACATGTAATATTCTCATAATTGATTTTCACATGAAAACTATGAATTTTTGTTAATATTTTCCTAGTTTCAATTGATACAATTTTATTCATCAATATTAACAAACTATAAAATTTTCATAAAGTAGAGAATTGAACTATAAAAAACAGTTATTTTCGAAATTTTAATATAATTTACGTAACTCTCAACTATTTGCATAATGTTCGTATTAAAATATATTAAATATTTTATTAATAAATATTAGGTAATTAAATATTATATTAATTATAATTTAAATATTATTATAATTTATACTTATATTGTCGTATATATACTTTTTTAAATAATATCCGAATTATTTTTTAAATCTTTTTATACTTTGTAACTATTCAAAATTAGACTAAAATCTACAAATTTAATAAGTTTTATTTTTCTTTTAATTATATTTAAGTTAAAAAATATACAAATTATCCGTCACAAAGGTAAGTACACTCTTCCACTACTTTATTCTTTCATGAAATTTATAATTTAATATATATATATATTAATATAATATAAAAATAAAATAGAATGACTATATTTAAAAATTATAAATTAATATAAATATTAATTTTGAGCTCATTAAAATAAGATATCATAATATACGCAATAGCTTATGCTTCTCTCTCTATATATAGTTATATATATATAGTCTAACATCTCTTCATGGTCATCACAACAGTGGTGGAATAGAACAACTAAGAAGCATGGAAAACCACAACGGAAACTGCATACCGCCGTTGAATATCTCACACCGCAACCTCTACAACGTCACCTTCCACTCCGACACCATTCTCACCCTCCTCACCTCCAACCCCTCCGAAGTCCACTGCTGGATCTCTGATATCCTCCGCCGCCACTACCGCCGAAGCACTCTCTTGGTGGGCCTCGACATCGAGTGGCGGCCCAACTTCCACCGCAACATGAACAACCCAGTAGCCACCCTCCAACTCTGCGTGGGCCGTCGCTGCCTTGTCTTTCAAATACTTCACGCTCCCTTCATTCCTCTTTCCCTCGTTTCCTTCCTCGGCGATGCCAACCACACTTTTATGGGTGTTGGGATCCAAGGCGACGTGCAGAAGCTTCTAGAAGATTGCTCTCTCCGCGTAGCCAACTTCCTCGAACTTGGCTCCCTTGCTGTGGAGAAGCTCGGTGACCCTGCGTTGAACACCGCTGGGCTGAAGACACTGGGCCTGAGGGTGTTGGGCCTGGAGGTTGATAAGCCCAAGAAGATCAGTAGGAGTAGGTGGGACAATGGGTGGCTCAGTGATGAACAGGTGCAGTATGCTGCTATTGATGCTTTTGTCTCTTTTGAGATTGGACGACGTTTGAGTTCTTAGGGTTTTATTTTCCGTTCCCAGTACTTTGTTTTGAATTATATTTAAACAGACTTTCTTAATTGCAAAAACCAAAGTTCTACTTAAGTAGCAAATATTTATATTTATAATAAAGTAAGTGTAGAAATGACATAGATTTATATTTATTTGATATATATTTAGAAAATTAAAATGATTATAAAAATAATAATTTTTTGTTCTTGTTCTACTTAAGGATACTTAATTCTTGTTCATAATCCTCCAAAACAACCTAACATAACATTTCTAAGTAACCACCCGCATTCATTCAAAACATTTATTTTTGATAGGTCTTTTGTAGACTTCAATGCATTACAACTCCAGGACGGTCAAGTAACTTCATTTTTCGAATATGCAAATTAAAGCCAAAAAGTAGTAAAGTAATTAATACTCCCTTCGTCTTCCTGTTCAGTCAAACGCTATTCATGTTATTGAAAAAGCACCATGGACTGTGCATGGCCTCTTTCTAGTTCCAATACGCCCTTCCTACCTGTAAATTCAATTCTCAGGCTACCAATGTAAATTTGATATATATTATTTTAAATTGTATACTATTTCTAAAAAACATATCTATTATAAAAAGATATAGATATATGCAATCAACAATTTACCATTTTTTTAAGAAGGGTCGAAAAGTTGGGTTAGTGAGCATATATATCCTTCTAAGGAAGTCAACACACATGCTGATAAGAAAAAGGGAAGTGGACACCATAGGAAAGATAGTAGGAATACTAATTAAAAGAAAAATGGTTTGAATGTTAAGTTGTAGCGTGAAAACAAGAAGTAAATTATGAGCTAGTGTGTCTTTAATCAATTTATGGGGAAAATGGAACGGTTGTATGCAAAATCATTTCAAAGTTTCTTACAAAGATATTAATTGAATTTTATCAAAGGTGTTTGACATAAGGCAAAGTAGTTGAAGAAGAAAGAAGGTTACATGAGAGTGTTTAATGCTTAAAGTGGATTTTGAACTTTCATGTGAGGTTTACTACTTTATATGTTAACAAATATGAAATTTGACACAAAAACAAATGAGATCTGAACTAAATTTTAGAAGAAAATAATACTGCTTTCAACCAAAAACAATAAGACAACATTTTTACTAGTCTTCTACCTTATATAATATTTAACTTTCTTTATTTTATCCAATGTGAGACTTAGACTTATATTTGAAATTCAATCATCTCTCCTTTAAGAGTGAGTTCCAGTCACATCGATACACTCTCTTTCAAGCTTTTCATATCATTGTTCATCTTAACAAGACATGCTTACTTGGAATTCTTGTCAGAAAGGCTTTCAATATAGGGATCATAATGTTCTCGTATGAATTGATCACCAAGACACCATCGACTTTGATACCATTGATGAGTCTTTTAAAGAAGGGGTTTCACTAAAGATATATGGAACCAATAAGACCTAAGTTTAACACATGAGGGATTGAAACCAACTTGAACATAAAACTTTAAATCATTAAGCTTATGAATCTTCTATCTTATCAACTTTCTCTTTTCTATCCAATGTTGAAACCCATAATCAATTGGTTTTGATTTAGGATGATGGTTTGATTTGAGATGATGGAAAGTAAGATACAAAAGTAATAAGTTTCTGGCATTACAGGTAGAGAAAAGTATAAAACACAATCTATTATAGTGTTAATTCTAGTTAAAATGTTTATAGTTTATTCTTTGTATTCTTATAGATAATATTTTGTTTTAATTTTGAACAAAATACCATCTAAAATCATGACTATCATTTTAAAGAGTACAAAACAACATCTATCAAAGATCTCTAATAATGTTAAGTCTAGCTAAAATGTTTATTATTTATTCTTTGTATTATTATAGATAATATTTTGTTTTAATTGTCTTATCATACCTTTTATATATATATATATATATATATATATATATATATATATATATATATATATATATTTGTTATAAAAGTTATAAAATAAAGTTGATAAGAGAGAAGAAGAAAAATATAACATAAGAAAAATGAAGACCAATTTCTATGTGTATTACTACAAATAAGAAAAAATCATATTTATAGATACAAAATGTAGTCCAAAAAGGATACAAATCAAATAATTAATACAAGTGTTTAAGTCTTATAAAGAGTAATCAATCAATCATGAGTAACTGTACTAAATCATTAGACAATCATTTATTTATAACATTCCCCATTGGGTGTTCATTGATCAAAGAATGTGTTTTGTACTTGGAAAAAACCCTTTGGGATAAAAATCTAGAGAAAGAAAAAGAGTACCTCATTCTTTATTCTTCAATACAATATTGTTCATCACATATTTTATTTCTCCTTGTTATGTAAGTTCACATCATTAAGATGATAAAGTCCAATCTTATGAACCAATTGCTCAAAAGTTCTCCTTAGTAAAGACTTTGTAGATAGATCTACCAGATTTTCATATGAACGAATCTTTTTTTATCTTTATATCACCCTTTAAACAGTGCATTATTATATTCATATATAGTTATTTTTTTCCTAAGGATACACTATAAATTTTTCACACATGTTGAATTTTAGACCTTAACCAAACCATTTACTACTTATCTCATGTAATGCTAAAATCCTATTTGTGAGGATCTGATAAATAATTTGCACTTGCATAACCCATTAGATCTAATTTTGAATCATTTGGATAAAATAAGCTCATATTCATAGTACCCTTAAGGTGATGAAGTATATGTTAAACTCTAGATCAATGTCTTATAGGTGAAGAATTATATCTTGCTTAACAAATTTATAATAAAGACTATATTAGGTTGAGTGAAATTAGCAAGATACATTAATTCTCCTATAAAACTAAGATATGGTACTTTTGGACCAAGAAGTTTTTCGTCCCTTTCTTGAGGTCCTAAATGGCCTTTATAATCATCTAACGATCTCACAACCATTAGAGTGAACAAAGGATGTGACTTGTCCATATAGAACTTTTAAGCACCTTCATTATATAAGCCTCTTCATGTACAAAAAACACTTTTATTTAAGTACTCAATTTGTAATCCTAAACAAAACTTTGTACTTCTAAGATCCTTCATTTGAAATTCTTTCTTTAAGCAATCAATTGCCTTAGTGAGCTCATTAGGAGTTCAAACGATGTTTATGTAATCTGAAAAACAACAATTATGGCATATTATTTTTTAAATTTTTTTTCATATAAATACAAGGAAAAATAGGATCATTTCTATACACTTCTTTTACAAGTACTCATTAAGACGGTTGCACCATATATGTCCTGATTGCTTTAATTCATAAGGGATTTATTCAATTTTATTGAATAATCCTATTTAGAATTTGTATTGTTGATCAAATTAAATCCTTTAGAGTTTGGGACGACGACCCAAAAAAAAGACGGATTTTGAAAAAGAGTTTGGGAGTCGTCGCCATAGTTTATTCTGGAAAACTACGAAAAAACCATAAAATGATAAGACTTGGTCTACAAAAACCAGATTCTAGGTTCAGGAGTCGGTTACGTGTAAGGAAGGTATTAATACCCTACAACGCCTACCGTAAGACAGTACCCTTAATCAAATTTGCAAATGTGATGTGGTTTACAAAATCTTTAACTATCCCAAAAAAAGACACTATAAAGAAACAAAATATATTTTTTTAATTTTTGGGCTCGACAAAGGTTACCTTGCTCCTTTGTATTCTCAAAATGAGAAATCAGTGTTACGTAGTTCTTGATGAAAGATTGATTGTTTGTTTAAAAATGAGAATGATTATAATTTTGAAGATTTTATATGTTGTAGTAGTTTTGAGAAAAAAGAAAGTAATGAGTACTAGGCTTACGCGGACGGTCACACGAGCACTCATACCTTTATAAGAGTATTTGATATATCTTGAATTATTTCAAAAAAAGGAAAGAGAAAAGGTCTCTGGCACAAGGACGACGTGTGCTGTCACACATATGCTTAACCTTTAAAACACATTTTCGTTATTATTTTTAAGAGAAGAGAATTTTTTTAGCACAAGGATGACGCGAGCGGTCACACGTGTGCTTAACCTTTAAAACATATTTTTTTCATTTTTAACTATTTTTTGTTTGCAAGAAAAAAAGAAGGCATCTAGCACTAAGACGAAGCATGCGGTCACACGACTTCTTGACCTTTTAAAAAATTATTTTTTTTATTTTTTTTTTTAATTTTTAAAAGAAAAGGGAAAGGTATTAAGCACTAGGATGACGCGTGAGGTCACACAAGTGCTTAACCTTTTTAAAATTATTTTTGTATATATATTTTTTATTTTTTTAAAGAAAAAAGGTAAAGGTATTAAGGATTAGAACGACACGCGCGGTCACAAGAATGCTTAGCCTTTTTAGAATTATTTTTGATGATTTTAATATTTATATATTTAAAAAGTAGATATATATTTAAAATGAAAAAGGGAAATAAAAAATTAAAAAAATAAAAGTAGAATAGAAAGAGGAATAAATAAATAAAAATGAAAATAAAATAAAAAATAAAAGGATAAAATAAAATAAAATAATAAATAAATAAAAAAAGGGGTTCGAAGGTGCCTATATAAGAAAATGAGGTGTCTAAGGCATTTTCATAACAGCCTAGGCTTAAGCCCAAATTGAAAGGGGGTGAGATTTAGCAGAAATAGGGAGCGCATGCAAGAAAGGATTTTTCGGACAGGATGGGCTTAAACCCAAAGAGAATGAGTGCAAAATGGGAGGAAAAGTGGTATAGAGAAACAAGATTTTTTTTTTTTTTTTTTTTTGGTTTGGCCCAGTAACTGAAACCCAAGGCTTTTCCTTAACAGAAACAGGGGTTATCTCCTTCCCATCTCATTTCGCCCAAATCTAAACTACAGAACCTTAAGGGGATTTTCCACTTCTACATGCACCTCACCACTTCTGCCACGCACTCACTCGACCCTAGCCTCCAACCAGCCGGACCAGCCACCGCAACGGACCCCCTGCCCAGTCTTAAGCGTCACCAAAGCTGTTGCCGGCCATGGGGTTAAACCCCCCTTCTTCTCTTCTCTTGCACGAGAGAAAACAATCCTTGGGATGCGTGCCCCTTGTCACTAGTGAGACTAGTCGCCGCCGTTCACCGACCAAGACGTTGTCGTCACTGTCGTTCACCGCCGGAGGCGCTACAGCCCTAGCGTCGGGTCCTCTTTTCCCCCTCCCTTTCGAGAAAAAGAAGCTCTCTCCCTCCTTCGTCGATGGTCGCTTTGAGCGGGCCTAGTCATTCGAGACGCAAGCCACAACGCCACCAACACCAGAGGTCACAGCCACCGTGAGTCACTAGCAAGGAAAACCTTTTTCTCCTCTTCGTATTTGTGGTCGCCGCCACTAAAGGGCCGCGATTTTGACTCACGCATTTTGCGGATTGGGGGAAGTCCCAACTATATCGCTCTAGAGCAAAGGGAGAAGAAGATTCACAAAAACAAAATTCTTGTCTCCTACTTCACCACACACTGCTTCCTGCACCTCTCCACACCAGTGCAACGAAGGACTATTACCTCGGTTGTTTTGGGTTTATGATCGCGGTTACAGAACCGAGGTATATTCAAGCGAGGTAAAAAGTGTGGATTTTTTACCTCGGTTCAAAAATTGAAGTAAAAACTTATGATTATTGCCTCGATTGGGGTTTAGAACCGCTGTCTAAAGTATGTATTTTTTTTTTAAAAAAAATTGTTCGTTTCTACAAACATTCCATAGCATATATACAACAACACAAACCCAGAAACATACCTGTAATTTGAAGTTTAAAAAATATTTGCATTGCAAATCTTAAAAAACTCACTCCGGTTAATCGTTTTCTATTTTTACAAAAAAAAAAAGTGTTTTTTTTCAAACTTTGCAAAACGAAAACATAAAAAACTTCCAAGGAAAATAACCTTGAAGGTTGAAGGTGGCTTCTGTGCTGAAGCAAAACGAAATAAAAATCCAAAGAACACATGTGCACAAAATTAATCGGTAAAAATGAAAGACAATGGTAGAGAAAAATTAATCAACGAAAAACGAAAGAAAAAAAAGAGAGAAATGGAAGATAATGGCCTGGAAGGCGTGGAGAGAGCAGCAGCGGCGCAAAGAAGATTAGAAATGTTTCAAATGTGCAGGAGACTCTGTTTGTGAAATATAACCCTAAAAACATGTTATTACCTCAGTTATTTTTTTAACCGAGGCAATAAGGGTCTATGGCATCGGTTCCTCTCGGTTCTATAAGGAACCGCTGCGTAAACCCTCTCAAAAATATCAAAAAAAAAAAATCAGTTACTTTAGGCATCGATTCTTTTTTAACCTACCTTTGCACGATAATTACAAAAATGTCATTGCACCAGTTTTAGGCATCGGTTCTTTTTGAACCGAGGCATATACCTTTGCCAATAATTAGAAAAATGTCACCGCACCAGTTTTAGGCATTGGTTCTTTTTGAACCGAGGCATATATGTTTGCGATAATTACAAAAATGCCACCGCACCATTTTTTGCTTCGGTTACAACTAAACCGATGTCAAATGCGCGACTTAAAATCCCTTTTTTTTACTAGTGTCATTCCTCTTTTGCCCTTCAGTAATATTTAAACGGATGTGAACATGCGTTGGATTCTTAAATGGATGTCAACATTCGTAGATGGATATCGACATCCATTGAAGGACAAACGAATGTTGATATCTGTCCAGGGATGTTGACATCCGTTTAAGAATCGAGGGTCCACAAATCTTGACATCCGTTCAACCATATTCAAACTGAAGAACCACAAGCTACACAGATTCATTTTGATTAAAATAAAAAACTAAGAGAATAGATGGGAAGGGGAATCGAAAACCGGAGGAGGAAAGAAAAAAAGGAAGAAGCATCGGCACAATGAGGGCAACAATAAAAAAAGGGAAGAGAAGAAGCTACAGAAAAAGCAAACCAAAAGAAAGAGCAAAGCAGAGAAAGAATCTGAAATGAGGGAGGATGAAAACAAGAGTCTGAAAGAAAGAAACCTTCCCGAAGCGGAGAATTTGGAATGCATGATATCTACCCTTTATTCACGCTTTCTTCATCCTTCCTTTGTACAACCATTAAAGACACATCCGTATCTATCATACTTTTTCAATTCACTTTTCTTCCAATGATTTAGGGTGGAGTGTAGGGGTGTAGGAAAATTTAGGGTTTTAAAAAAGGTAAATAAAATTAAATAGTAAAAGTTAAATTAATTTAAGATATTTTTAAAATAAAAAATAATAATGAGAAGGTGTAAGAAGTATTAGAGTGGTGGAGGAAACAATTCTCAAAACTTTATGGCTTGACTAATTAGACCGCATATTTATTTTTTATCTTTTATTTAGTATTTTTATTATTATCTTTTTAAATAATTAAAAGTTTATTAAATAATTTTGAAAGGAGAAATATTTGAACTTTATTTGTAGAATATTATGTAAATAAGTGAAAATTTTATAAAATTAAAGAATATATAAAGGATTATAAGTTTTACTTCAAATAAAGCACAATTAATTTGGCTCAATTCCTTTAAGGAGCAAGGTCAAGTTGTCCAGCAAGCTATGTCAATTTGTCTAGTAAGAATATTAGGCTCTAAAAAAAAAAATTGGATATTTAAACATGTTTTCAGGAGAGTTATAATATCTTCTTTGATTATCATGATTAAAATTGTCTAAGACTCGAGAGAGGTTGTTTGGACTGCTGTCTCTTCTCGTTCTTGAGTCTTCATCTTTATCGATGGAAGTTTTGGTCTTTTGCAAATGGAAAACACCATTGGAGCATGGAACAACTATGATAGGGACTTTAAAATATGAGTACATCATGTATTGATCACCACGGGCATCGGCAGGTCCCAGCAGATTTGCTACTTGCCAGAGACGTGTTGCATTAACGGTTTTCAGCTACAAATGTGAGAATCTCTTTTGTTGAATGCAATGCTATTTTGCAAACACGATTGCCCCTTTGATTATCAGTCTGTTGGTCGCGAGACTATAGCTAAAGCATCACAAACTGAACAAGGATTCATTGTTTATATTTGCTACTCGGGTTTATGAATTCTGCTAAGTTCTGCTTATCAAAATCATTCAATTTCAATTCATATCCACCTTTGCATCAATTTCAGTCATTGTTCTTTCAGAATATTTTGAATCAATCCACTACACCAATTATACTTATTTAATAATAATTCCATGATGACTGTGACAATTTAACTTCTCCTTTTAGTTTACTTTTTTTTACCAATTCTTATTTTATTTTTCGTATTTTATTTTCTTTCATTTTATGTTTCTTGAATTTACTTTTCTAATTCATTTATTTCTTTGCAATTTACGTTTCCAGTTTTTATACATACTCTGCTTTAATACACCTTTATCTTCAATATTTTTATTCACCTTATCCAAAGCAAATTCTGATTTTAGGAACTAAAATTTCAAGATTATTCAAAATTTTCTAAAACTATAATTATTAGAAAGAAATACATGAATTCTAAATTAAGATTGACATAAAAAAGATAATTCATTAAATTAGACATATTTATAAAATTAGTCTAAAATATAAATAGTTTACAAATAAATTATGTGTAAATTGTGGAATTCTAAATTAAAATACTCTCTAATTTAGATCCAAAAACAATTTTGTTTGATAATCTCGTTACAAGAATCACCTCAAAATTATTGGATTTATCAAAACATAATCTAACAAACATCGAGCTCAATTCTAAAATAATAAAAAATAAAAAGAACATGTAAGCATTTTTTAAATGGTCTAAGCATAATTCATGAAAACTTCTCATAACAAAGTATCAATAATTTTTACACCAACAAAGCCAACAATATATATCAATTTATTCATCGATGCTTGATTGGCAACAAAAAATATTTACGACAAAAAAAAGCATATCATAACTCATTATCAATGTTGACATGATGTTTCTTGTTTTCTCATTTTTTTTCTAACTTATTTTGCATGTTAAAAAAACTATGAAGATGGTGAAAACTAGAGTTACATCACATAATATATATATATATATATATATATATATATATATATATATATATATATATATATATATATATTAATTTACTTTATTTTATTTTTAATTTCGAAGCGTGGTGTCAAATATATTTGATTATAATCTATGTACCCAGTGACAGATTTTAAAATCAATAAAAAGAACAATAAATTCTGAGAAAAAATATTAATTATAGTAAAGCATATTTTATGTTGACAAATAAACTATATGTAAATTTTATAATCAGAATTTATATATCTTTAGTCCACTACGTTTATAAGAATGTACAATCTACTCTAATAATGTTTAATCAAAGTTTTTATAGATATATAGGTTACCATTTTAGTAATAGGATATTTGCATATTTGAAAAAATCTATTATATGCCGGGTGCTTGGATTAGCTTGTATTGACTATAGTTATTGTCTCCTAATTCTCCAATCCATCGTTAGAAAATTAACCAGAAATAATGATATAATTAGGAACAATAAAACTATTTCAAAAAAATCATAAGATATTGTATTAGTTCATCACAATACTAAAGGCAAAAAATGAAACAAGTCCTTCGAAAAACTGTATACATATGATTTTGATAAATAAACATCTTTATAAAAAACATTTATCATTGCATAAAATTTAGAGAGCTGCTACAAAACTTATGCTGTAAGCGGTGCGGATGTGTCTATGAGAGAGATGAAAGATAAGCAAATTCCAGTGAGGGAGTTATGAAGCTGCTCAGCACATTAAAAGCCCTCCGATAGGAGAAATATGTAATTAAGCTTCAACGCTTCAAATGTTACACTCCCAATAATCATCATGCTTTCATCTCAGAATGAAGTCTCAAAACTCTAAACTGCAAATTTTGAGCTAAAATTCATGAGAGACATTGGTAATGAATAGGAGAATTCAATTAAAAACCCAAAATTTCAAAATAGAGCATACTATATATAATTTCTTTACAGCAACAAAACCAAAAAAAAAAATTCTTGTAAAAGGAGCTAATTTCCAAGTCATGATTAGGAGAATAGGATATGCCAATCTTCAATATAATTGATGAAAATCAATCTATAGATTAGAGAGACACATACAATTAATTGAAGCAGACAAATGAAAATTACGAAATTTAAAGAAAGACGTTATTATAATTATATACCTGCTAGTCTTTCAGCCATCTTCAGCAATTTACTATGTTCAATGCAACCATTAAAAGTAGATAGTCTATAAGTCTGTTCAAGAACCTCAGAAAAGCAATTCTCCAAGGTTGCCAAAGAAGTAATGAACCTAATAAGCCCCAAAAGCCTGTGAAGAATCCTATCCCCAAGCTCATGTATAATGCTCCATACAAAACTGATTTATCATCTTTATCATCGACTTCTGCTCCATTAGGCTTTGTGACTGTCTCGTCTCCTGGACAACTTTTTTCAAGCGGCTTCCCACAAAGATCAACATTTCCTTCAAAACTAGAGGCATCAAAGGTTTGAAACTGTCTTCCCGATGGAATTCTTCCACTGATATCATTGTTTGATAAGTCTAACATGGCAAGACGATCAATATTGGAAAGAGTGGGAGGAATTTTTCCAGACAAATGATTTCTTGATAGGTCAAGGGAGTCTAGTGACCTTAAATTCCCAATCTCCGAAGGAATTTCTCCACTCAAATTGTTTCTTGATAAATTCAAAGAAACTAAACCATGCATGCATGTAATCTCTTTTGGTATTTCACCTGTTAAATAGTTACATGAGAGATCAATGCTCTGAAGAATCAATTCGGGACGTATGAAGCTGCGATCCGCACCTTTCCACATCCATATTACTTTAAGCGCATAAGAACCACCACTGTAAATACTATAATTTTCATAATAAGTAGTATTGTACCAATGAATACGACTCTCAATCTCAATTCTGTCGATGTTTTCTTCAGACAATGCTTTAAACTTGTTCAAGCACGTTGGAATGCCTTCTGAAAACTTATTCCTGGAAAGATCCAACAATTGAATACGCTTCAAATAACATAGATGAAAGGGAAGATTTCCAGAGAAGTGATTCCCTCGCATGATCAAGATTATCAATTGTTGCATGCTTTCTCCAACCCATGATGGTATTCGACCGGATAGCATATTCTCACTCACATCCAACATAATTAAATTGTTGCAATTCTTCAAAGAGGAAGGCAATTCACCCATTAAACTATTGTTTCGTAAAACCAAAGCTTCCAATTTCACAAGGGTTCCCATGGAGATAGGAATCTTCCCTGACAATTGATTGTTGCTTAAATCAAGAAACAATAATCGGTGTACATATTTCCAACAATCTGGAAGTTGTCCCTTTAATTGATTATCTGATAAATCTAAAGTGGCCAAGTTTGTAGCTGTGACGTTTCCACATAAAACTGAAAATAAATCTGAAAATTTATTTGCAGAGAGTAACAACTCGGAAGCTTGTAGTAAAAAAAATGGAACTTTTCCCTCAAATCTATTTGAATTTAAATTTATATATGGTCTGAAAGGAAGCTTCAATTTCATATTAGGAATTGAACCAATCAGATTATTGTAAGACATATTTAAAGTGTACAGACCTCGCAACTTGGTCCAAAACGAGTCTGGTACGACATCATTCAGCCCATTATCAGATACATCTAGTTGGATTAAGGAATTTTGAGTCTGGATCCAACTAGGAAAACTCGGTCCTACCTTGCAAGATGCAAGAAATAAGAACCTTAATTGAAAAGGAGGAACCCAATTAGAGCCAAATTTTATAGTTAATGAATTATGCGACAAGTCTAAGATAATTAATTTGGAAAAATTAGAAAGATGAGATTCGGTTACATCACCGTCTAAAGAATTCCCCTGCAACGATAAAATTTCCAATTCAGATAGCAGTCTGATGCTCTCGGGTATCCTACCAGAAATTTGGTTATAAGATAAGTTCAATTCCCGAAATATGTGTCTGCTGCACCATGAAGAATTTTGAGTGAAGCTCGGAAATTCGCCATTTAAGTTGTTATTTGAGAGGTCTAATACTTGTAATCTGCACATGCTCCCAAAGAAAGACGAAATCTTGCCCTGGAATTTGTTATCATAGAGAAAAAGATATTCAATAGAGTTCATCACTTTCCCAAATTCATCTGGAATTGGACCTCCTAACAAGTTACCATTAACGTCTAGGAAATGCAGATTGGTGGTGAAGTTAAACAGCCAGTAAAACATTGCAGATGATTTTAGCAAGTTATTGGAAAGATCAAGGAAGATAAGTGAGGAGAAAGAATTCATTGTAGAAGTAGATGAAAGAAGGAAATTTCCATCCATAAGACTGCAATTTTCAAGGTAAAGCTCTTGTAATTTGGAACTGGTATTGAAATTAGCTCGAAACATTGATGATGCAAGATTATTGTAGGAGAGATCGAGGATCTCAAGAGATGGAAAATTTGGACACAGAGAAGAAGACAAGGTTATATTATTGTGAGAAAGATAAAGCTCTTGAAGATGAAGGCTAAAGTTAAACAAGAATTGAAGTATTGATGATGACAACATATTAGAAGAGAAATCTATTATGGTAAGAGAGGTGGAATTATTTGAAGAGTGAGAATGGAACAAAGATTGAATATCACTATCCAAAAGATTACAATCAACTAGTGTCACTTCTGTTAAGTTTGGAATGATTTTACCGATAGTTTGTAGCCACTTGTGAGAGGATTTAAGACTGTGCAATGAACTCAGCTCAAGAATGGTTAAGGAATGAAGAGTAGACAGCCATTGTGCATCCTCAACTTTTATTTCAAAATTGCCAACTAGTCGGAGAGTATGCAATAATGGAAGATTCCCTATGCGAAAAGGGATTGCTCCAGAGAGGGAATTTGAAATATTATTTCGTCTTTTCCATCCATATGGAGGAGTATTACTTCCAAGACTGAGATGTTGTAGCATTCTGAGATTTCCAATTTGAGATGGGATTTTTCCGGAAAGATAGAATAGACCAAGATCGAGATACTGTAAGTGTTTGATATTCCCTATCTCAATGGGAATTTTTCCCCAAAGAAAATTTTCCCCAAGATCTAGATAGCGTAGCTGTAAGAGATTTCCAAGTGTTGAAGGAATCCTCCCCGAAAAACAAGAATGGAAGAGATCGAGATATATTAAGTTGGTGATGGAGCCCATTAACTCAGGGATGTAACTGAGTGCAAAATAATTACGGCTGAGATCCAGATGTTGAATATATGGTAAGTGAATCAATGAAGAGACATTGATTGCACCTCCCAAATACGGTGTATAGGGGTAGTTTCCATGAAGATGTAGTAGTTGCACATGACCAGTATGACTATTGCACTGAATGCGTTTCCATTTGCAGCAATCTGTATTATTGGTCCAAGTGGAGAGCATGCCAAAGTTATCTATCAGACCTTCTTTGAAGCTGAGGAGTGCTTGCCTCTCCCTCTCTATGCACTTTGCTTTACCACTTTCGCTTGAGTTGTTTAATGTGGCAATAATTTCTGAGGCAAGCAAAGAAAGAAGAAGAAGAACGTAAACTGTTTTGAGAAAATAGGTAGTCATTGTAGTTTTTCTGATATCAAATAATCTGAAGTGAGGGAAGAGTAAACAAGAGTAGTATATTGTGAGAAACAAACTACGATTCATTTATATTCATAATTTTGAGGAGTAGTTGCGTCTTTCCAAAAGTCTATGATATGCCTATTTTCCTTTTTTCTCCGTAACGAGGAAGATGATTGAATTAACCAGACGAATAATCACATAATGAGGAAAACTAAAATTATTTCAATAAACTCTTACGATCAGGCCCACGGAGTTAGAAAATTAGTTCACCAATAATGCAAAGGAAAAATAAAACTTGTTTTGTGGAAAAACCAGTTGTTGATTGTTCGTACTCTGGTTAAAAATTAATTATATAATAAAAAATAAGATTAATCCAAAAATCTCAAGTTATTGATTTTCCTTATCAATAGCTTATAAATTTAAGCAATTAGCATTTAAAAAAAAAATAATAGTTAAAATTAAGATCTTGATCGATTTAATCGAATCATTTTAACGGTTAGAATATTAAGCACATTGGATACTTGGAAAGAGGAAAAATGAAAGTAGCTAGTTGAAAGACTTTACATCATTGACTATCCTAATCAAATTAATTTTATAAGTTAGAAAATGAAACAAAACAAAAAGAGAAAACATTGAACTATTCCAAAAAAAGACCTTAGACGATTAATTGTTGTATATAAATCCATTTAAAGTGTTAGAAAAAAGTAAGCATGCTAGAAATTTTCAAAAGATGAAAATGAGACTACCCAGAAATTCCTTCAACCATTAATTGTTATATTTGAAACATGGAACATGAGAAACTTTGTGTATAATAAGTACATGTATGAGCATGTAATGCACATTAGTAAAACAAAACATAAATAGCATATCGGGCTCAAATGTGCTAAGCATCGCGCCCAACAAAAACCCATTATTAAATTTCGACAGTATTATAATATATCTTTTAATAATTATTAATGTCTTTTAACATTGTCTCCAATATATGATATTGTCTATTAAATCATGACATAAGTCCCAATATATCATAAATATATGATATTTCATGTGTAATGATACTGAAACTCATATTTGCTATTTTATACATAAAAATCTATTGACTTGAGTTTATAGGTGGATCTTCCTCCTCTTTTCAACCTTCAAGAGCATATTTCAGGAATCTCAAAACCTATCACATTCTGACATCTATCTAAAGGTCACACTCTAAAATACGATAAGAACATTTGACGTCCACCATGGAACTTTGTAAAATGTTTTCCCAATTTCATCTACCAATGGTCACCACTCGAAGCCAAGCCCAACACTCCTACAAAATGGAATCCAACCCAGGGACGACCCTCCAACAACAACTGCAAGCACTTGTCCAGTAAAATGAACAATGTAGGCATTACGATGTTGAGCTTGAAAACCTACGCTCCCATATATAATTTCCAAACAAAGCACAACCCGCTAGCCAGACAAGGTTTGCATTAAAGTCAAAGCCTGTCTCCTCAACATCGGGCTTGAAAGAAGTATAGCCTACCAACTCGGCAAGGTCATATGGAAGTCAAAGTTGATCTCCTTAATATCGAGCGCTACAAGAAAAAATTGAATTACACACAATCAAAATCTATATATAAGACCCAAAATTCATATATAATACTTGGTTATATACGGATTACATACAGACAAAAATCTGTATATAATACTATCGTAGCTAGGATTATATACAGATTTATCCGTATATAAATTTTATACAAATTTATCAGTATATAAGTTATATATGGATATATCTGTATATAAGTTATATACGATATATCCGTATATCGTAGCTCGAGCTTAAGGGTTCAAAGGAGAAGGTCAACCTGACACAAAATGAGAGAAAATTGAGGACATCCCTGTCACTCTGAACCCTATACTTGGAATCCATGGAGTCCCAAGATTTCACCAGACACCTTGGTGGATGAGTAGATCGGAAAGGCCGTTAAGCTTCCCAAAAGCATGATCGAGACTTTAGAATCAAGACCGACCATGTGGAGAATTTTCACCCTTTCATGATGAAAGTAGCTTAGGCACGCATCACTGGGGGAGTCGAATCGGCCAAATACTGGTACTATTAAACTCTGTCGGGTCGGACGTAATTAAATCTATTTTCAGTCTCTTTTAAGAAATTAAGTAATAAATTGTTTTTTCTTTTATAAAGTCAGCTATTAGATTCGGCATTTATAAGTTTAGGAGTGATAAATTAACTTATTAAGTTATGATAGGAGATGATATACTAATTCATAGATGTAAAAAAAATGTAATTCTATAATTATGTGAAAAAACTTATGGTTGTACTAGGCCATTTCATTAAAATTAAGTACACTAAAACTTTTAAGTCATACTTAACATATTCGAGCCCATTTTATCGGATAGAAAAAATTAAACACGATAGATACATGAAAAGAAGAAAACGAAATTGGTCCAAAGACTTATGCTACTAACTGTCCTAATCAATCCATTTTATGGGATAGAAAAACTAAGCGTTATAGACATTTCAAAAGAAGAAAACGAATATATGGTCCAAAAAGACCGTAAGCATTAATTATTGTATATTTCTTAATCTATTTCATGGGTGAAAAAAAAATCAAACGACCAAATGAAATGGGTCCAAAGACCAGGGTTTGTTTTTCAAGATTAATGAATTTGGACAGATTGTTTGGATTAAGAGAAATATAATGAGAAATTAAAATATTTGAAATGAAAATTTATAAAAATTTGTTATATGATAATTATTTTTAAAAAAATATTTTAATTGATAAACATGTTAAACAAAGGAATAAAATGAATTTGGTCCTAAGACCTTTAATTATTGATTGCCTAAGTTAATCTTATTATGATAAATAAGTAAATAAATTCCACTTAAAAACGAACCACAGATAAATACAATAATAAGAATAAGAGTCTCAATCTCTAAACTTTGAATTCTAGTTTCTCATAGGGGTATATGACACATTTAGTATGTTGTCATAGCATCATTAAATATTTTTTTTTTCTTTTCAATATATACTTATGCATCTTTTATAGTTGGTTATCTTAATTTATTTACTTCATGAAAATTATATGAAATAATTATTTTTTGGTGAATGAAAATGTCTATTTATTTAAAAACAGCTAAGAACTAAATAAAACTCGACTTAATTTAATTTTAAGAGTATATATATCAATTCATTCATTGATTTAATTTACCTTGATAGGCAGATATTTTCAGTTGGATCTACCATAGGATGATAGAGAAAATGTTGGAGTGAGAGAGATGAAAGAGAAAGAGTTGAGAGGAATGAGTGAGATAAGTAAGGGTTTGGGATTTCTTTTTTTTAGTTTTATGAATGAAAATTATTTAAATATCCTTAATTTTAAAATTTAGAATCTATAATATATCAGCGTATTTTTGTTTACTATAATCCGGTACATATTATTAAAATGTACCAACTGAAAAACAAGCATACGCACGTTAACAAACTTTATATATATATATATATATATATATATATATATATATATATATATATATATATATATATATATATATATATATATAACACAAAATAACATATCATATTTATTGACTGTTGACATAGATGTTATTTTTTACTCATTTTTCTAATTTTCTTTTGAAGGTAAAGAACAACGGCTATAATGAAAGATAGACTTATTTCAAATGATATGTATATTATTTCAAAGCACGTGTGGTGTCAAATATGATTGATGGTAATCAATGCATAGAAAATATTCAATTGTGAGAAACAGCCATACACTGATTATAACAGCATATTTAATATATGGTCAATTTGATTTGATCGGCTAAAATCGACTTTAAAATTTAATGTTATTGTTGGAGTTTAACATAGGAGTAAGTTTATATGTGATACATATATTAAATTTATTTTATTTTTTATTTGTTTGTTATTATTTTTTATTTGTATTTTGAATTTAGTTTATATTTTTTTATTATAAATATAATGTTTTATGTATATATTTAAATGAAGAGAGACTAATCATTTATGCAATTTTATAACATTCAATATGGTATTGCATTCAATATTTGTTGTCTCTGCTACTACATCTCCTACTATCGGCGGTGGTGTTGTCTATCACTATTGGTAGCGTCATTATTTACTGTTGTCAATATCAACGTTTTAGTTTTGACCGATGATGAGACGATTTTAATCGTTTAGGCGAGACAACCATCATGCCTTCAACATCGAAGCTCCTATGCACTCTCAGCGCCATTTGAAGTTGTGGATATGCTTCATTTTTCGTGGTGGTGCACCTCGTCTCCTCTTAGACATCACTCTTTCAAGTTCGTTGTGCATGGTTGCATGTCTCGTTTCCTTTTAGGTACCTATTTAGAGCGTCATGGCCGCTTTTTGTTTTCTCTTTCTAGTGTCTTGATTGAAGAATCTTGGATTTTTAAGGTTTCTCTTTCCTGTTCACCGATAGCTTCTTTCATTGTTGTCTCTTTTGACCTTCCTTTTTTCACCATTGCATTTGACCCGTCTATATGTACTTTTTCTCCTAGATTTATATGAAGCAACCTCCTATATTTATTGTTTAAGGAGAGTCTTTTGGGTTGATATTTTGTTTTCTATCGTTTTTGCACTACAAGAAAAAATTGAATTATATACAGCCAAAATCCGTATATAAAGCCCAAAATCCGTATATAATTCTTGATTATATACGGATTATATACGGACAAAAATCCGTATATAATACTGTCGTAGCTAAGATTATATACGGAAAAATCCGTATATAAATTATATACGGATAAATCCGTATATAAATTATATCCGAATAATCCGTATGTAACTTTAAAGCTTTATAAAAAAAATTAAATTACCTCACTCACCCAATACATATAACTTATTAAGGTGAAACTTCATCTTTGACTAAATAACAAGCACCTAAGGAAAGGGCAATCAAGTTTTTCCATATTACCACAAAACCCAAGAAACTCAGAACAATAATTTACACATAAAGTTCACATACTATAAAATTCAAATATCTAAGTACTCAATCAAACATAGTAATAACTAAAGTCTGAATGTTTCTAATACTAATAATTACAATATGAATAATTTAAATTAAAGAATTCTTTATCTTGTACTTGATCATTACCATGCAACTCTTAGTTTGAATGAAATTAACCTCTTATGTTGCAATGGTGTTAGGAGTTCTCCTGATTGCTTGTAGAAAAACTTTCCATCCTCCATGACAACTTCATATGCTTGAGGGATGGTGGACAAAGGTTAGGAACCGAACCAGGAACGACCTCATTGTCGTCAAACCCTTAGCCTTTTTTTGTTTGATACCTACTCACAAGTAAACTTTATCACCAAAAAATTATATTACCAATAAGATATGAAAAATAATTGTCCTAAGCACTAAGTCAGACACACAGTAAAAAAAATACATTCTCGGAGAACAGGTGTTTAATTTTATTTAATTATTTCTTTATGATGAAATGGATAGCAAAATTATAGTTTAAAATCTATGAATGAGAATTTTTAAAATTATTAAACAAAATGTTAATTATTTAAAGATTGTTTAAAGTTTGATTTTATATAATTTTATATTTTATTTATAGTTCTAAAATAAAAGTTATCTTTACAAATATTACTTAAATTTTATATTTTAATATTACTCATTTAAATTTTCTTTTAAAAATAAATTTATTTACAAGAGCATTTAATATACAGCTATATTTACACTAGGAGCAAAATTAAAATAAGGAGTTGACTTTAATTGCAGTGGCATACCAAATACTAGGAGCAAAATTAAAATAATAATAAATTTTTAAAAAGAACAAATACATTTTTCAAGACAATGATGCCATTACCTTATCATCTTCAGGCGTTCAAACATATCCCTTTCAAATATAGTTAGCATAATGAACAAGTAAAGGTTAGAATAATAAAAAGCAGCACAATGAACAAGTAAAAGGTACATACTTCAATATCCAGATGATTAAGATTGAAATAAAATGCTCCCCAATTAAACTTATCAGAATACATATTCAAATAAAAGTATCTCAATTACTTACAACCACTACTATTAAACCCTCTGTCGATACAAGTAAAAGTACCCCAATTACTTCCAATCAATTGTAATTTAACTCATAGTTGACCAATATTTGGCAGGAAGAAAGAACATACTTCAAGAATAATACATGATAATGCAAAGTAGATAAAACACATAATCTAATTAATTAAACAATTGAAATTATGACTAAGAAGCTTTCATCCTTTGAGAATAACAATTTCCAATCAAATAAAATTCACCATAGATTAATAAAGGCAATTTTATAATAATTCAAAAAAAGATGTTCTAAACCTTGATCAACCTATTGGTTGGTGATGTTTGAAACTCTTGCCAGATGTTCCCTTTATATACTGAAAAGTCCACTACAACAAATACAAAGGAAACTAACTAGATTCAATTAACTAATTATAAAAATTATTAAATAGTAAGTAATATTAAAATTGGATATGTATAGTGACTGAATTTGAATTATAGGACCCATAAATAGACATCATGAAACATACGTGAATAACAAAGTTGAACATATGTACTTGCAACAGAGAACATTAGTTACCTAAATATCCAAGCGAATCGAATGTTGGATACCTTTATCATGCTTCATCACAGTAGAAAATATATCCATAAGCTGAGTAGCCAAAAAAGTAGGCTTTTGGAATCGGTTGGCCAAAGCAAAAGCTAATGCTTGCTCCAAGCAATCCTGAGACGGAATAGAGGCGTAGAACAAGCTACTTAAAATTGGCCCCCTTTCTGCCTGCACGCAAACAAAGTCATCAAAC
Source organism: Vigna mungo (assembly GCA_036885675.1). Classification (NCBI taxonomy): domain Eukaryota; kingdom Viridiplantae; phylum Streptophyta; class Magnoliopsida; order Fabales; family Fabaceae; genus Vigna; species Vigna mungo. The sequence goes on from CP144697.1 coordinate 35,224,741, forward strand.
AGAAAAGCCACCATTAACTATCTATAATTAACATGAATTTCAGCCTACAAAATTCAGAATAACAAGTTGGATTAACTATCTATAATTAACAAACCATGTTCTCCAACAATGTCACATGTAAATTTCCTTCTAAGTTCATCTTACTCTAAAATGTATTTCAAAATCTCATCATTCTATCATATTTCCATGTGCCCCATTAAGCATCATGCTCTATTTATTAGTTTCTTATCTTCTGTCAAATGGAGAAATAAGAAAGACTCAACTTTCTCCCTTTCCAAAAGTTCTCATCTTCGACATTCATTTCAACTACTCTTGTTTACTAATGAATTTACTATTCATGTATGCTTTTCTGTGTTATATTATTTAATCATAAACAGAATCTATGTATGTAATTCATTCTTCTAGTACCGATTTATGAGTTGTAAAAGAAAGATCACAATCCAGATCAAGGTGTCCACGTTCATTACATCTATTGTAAGTTTGATTGAGCTCTTCAACGGTTACTCTCCTTAAAGCCTAAAATCATAAATGCATATGAAAATATCATCATTCTGGAAAACAGAAATGAGCTCAACAAATTGTCAAAAATAATACTTTTTTGAATAATTGTATTCATAGTAATTTAATTGAATATAGAACATGAAAGTTTTACATACCCATTTTCGGAAGTTTGGGGAAGAGCAGACTAGCTGTCCAACTTTACCACATTGTCCACAGCGTCTGTTAGCCACACCCCATGCTATGCATAATTTCTTATAGATTATTCCCAAAAAACAAACGTAATGGTATTTCTTTCTGCACATAAATATGTATATGAACAAGAATGAAACAAACTAGAACTCTTTAAATTGAAAAACTCAACAATCAGATGCAAAAATAAAAACAGAGAACAATCAACTTGAATCAATTCAAGACAAACAAAAAGAAACCAGGAAAGCAATACTTATCTCTTGTAGCTTGCTTGACTCGAACTCCTTCGACTCCAACTCCTTCGAAGCTTCCTTGATGAGCAAACGCAGCGGAATAAAGAGACGAAGTCAAGATCGAGAGCGAAACAGAGAATGAACGGAAGAAAATGTTAGAAAACCCTAAACGAACAAATAAAAGCTAGAACGATTGGGGAAAAACTCTAAAATGGATGATGAACCCTAATCTAGACCGAAGGAACCCTAAAAATGGGGAGAAACTCAATATGAATTGATTACTCGGTTCAAACGCAAGATTGATCGTTAGAAAAGTGTTTAAACGGCGCAAATGGAGGTTTAATCGGCGGAAATCGAAGAACAAACGGTAGAAAGGGTTTTAATCGGTAGAAAAGTGGCTTTAATCGGTTAAAAATGAAGGAAAAGTGAAGAGGGGATGAAACCCTAGGATTCAGAGGTGGTTATGTATATGAAAGTGAAAATAGAATGAAGAAATGGAGATTTGAGAGGATGAAGTGATTTTGTGATGAACAAACCTGTGGATCTGTGAAGAAAATGTGGATGGTTGAGAGGCTCGCGAGAGAAAATGGTGAAGACTCGAGGCCGTGAATCAAAATGAAATGTGGTTGAAGGAGAGGTGAAATACGCGTAGTTGAAAATGCACGAAAGAAGAAGCTCTGCTTATGTCTTAGGTTAATTAACTTTTTAATTTTTTTATTATTTATTTTAATATTCGTATGTATGTTATAAAATCAGTATATAACAAAATCTTTATATACGGATTATGATCCGTATATAATAATCTGTATATAAATAGTATTTTTCTTCTAATGGCAAATCATTAACAATTTAGTATCAGTTGAGTATAAAAACATATATCTTCACTAAGTCTTTGTTGATTGTATTATAGTAACAAGCTTTGCACATAGGATTTGTATGCACCAGCTTGAGGATAAATTTTAGATATATTATCTTTATCTTTTATATTTAGTTAGTTTGTTATTGTTCCTTATTTATATTTTAGACTTAACCCATATTTTTTTATTATAAATACAATGTCCTATATGTATATTAAGCACAAGAAAGATTAATTTTGTACATAATTTTTACTATATTCAATAATATGAATAGGTAATACAATTTTATTTTTCTACATTTACATTAAGCATCTATAAATTGAAGGCATTTGAGATTTTATCTTTAGAAATAACTATTTGCAAAATTGTTTAATCTTATCTATATATTTGTTTTTCTCTTTAGTCAACTATACGTGTATAATATACATAATTTACAACAAATTATGAATGATAGAAGTATTTATAGATATATACATAGGTAACTCTTTTTAGTGACAATAAACATGTAAGATTAACTTCATAAATATATGAAGTACAAAGATTGGAATTAAAATTGAAGTACACATTATGAGTTAGAAAAAAAAAAACCTCATCTACCACTAACGCCAACTCGTCTTCTTCCACACTACACTTGGAAGAAAGAGAAAAGAAACTAGTCGAAAACTCCTAAGTTATAGTTGTCCTATTGGAGTCCATTTTATAGGTTAGAAAAATTAATCTCATTAGGTATATAAAAAAAGAAAATGAAATTTATCCAAATAAATAATTAAGTATACTAATCAATCCATCCGTTTAATCGGATAAAAAAAACTAAGAAACATATACATTTGGATATTTGGACAGAAGAAAATGAACTAATCCAAAACTACCTTAAGCATTAATTTGGGATAATGATATTTTGACAACATTTTAACATCATCATTTATGTGTCATTATGTGATTGGTTTAAAATTACTCCATAATCAATAATAATAATAATAATAATAATAATAATAATCAAAAACACCATCATAGACCAATCAGTAAATGGTGTTAAAATATTATAAAAAAAAATGTTGTCAAATTATCATTCTCCATTGATTTGTAGTTTAACAAAAAAAAAACATATTAAACAAAGGAATAAAATGAAATTGGTTCTAAGACCTTTAATTATCGATGACCTAAGTTGATCTTATCATGATAAATAAATAAATAAATTCTAATTAAAAACGAACTACAAATAAATACAATAATAAGAATAAGAATCCCAATCTCTAAACTTTGGATTCTAATTTCTCATAGGGGTAAATATGGCACATTTAGTATGTTGTCAGAGAATCATTAAATAATTTTTTTTTCCTTTTTAATATATACTTATGCATCTTTTATAGTTGGTTATCTTAATTTATTTACTTAATGAAAAGTATATGAAATAATAATTTATTTTTTGGTGAATGAAAATGTCTATTTATTTAAAATAGCTAAGAACTAAATAAAACTCGACTTAGTTTAATTTTAAGAGTATATATCAATTTATTCATTGATTTAATTTATGTTTATAGGTAGCGAGATATATATATATATATATATATATATATATATATATATATATATATATATATATATATATATATATATATATATAACACAAAATAGCATATCATATTTATTGTATGTTGACATAGATGTTATTTTTTTCTCATTTTTCTAATTCTTTTTCAAGGTAATAAACAACGGCGATAATGAAAACCAGAGTTATTTCAAATGATGTGTATATTATTTCAAAGCACGTGTGGTGTCAAATATGATTGATTGTAATCAATGAATCAAGTCAAACATTTTAAAAACTATCAGAAAATATTCAATTGTGAGAAACAGCCATACACTGATTATAACAAAACATATTTAATATATGGTCAATTTAATTTGATCGGCTAGACTTTAAAATTTAATATTATTGTTAGGAGTTTAACATATGGGTAAGTTTAACATATGAGTAAGTTTACATTATTTATATTTTTTATTTGTTTTTTATTATTTTTTATTTATATTTTAGATTTAGTTTATAATTTTTATTATAAATATAATGTTTTATGTATATATTTAAATGAAGAGAGATTAATCATTTACGTCGTTTTTATTACATTAGTATGGTATTTAGAATTTAAGGCTTTTTAAAAAAAAATATTTGTTGTCTCTGTCACAACATATGTTACTGTTGGCGCGTTCATTATCATTATTGGTGGCATCAATACTAGAGTTTCAGTTTTGATCGACGATGACACGATTTTAATAGTTTAGACTAAGCGATCATCGTGTCATCAACATTAGAGCTCTTATGCGTTCTCAGTGCATTTGAAATTATGGATATGCTCCATTTTTCATCGTGCCTGGTCGTGCATCTCATCTTTGTCAATGAATGGAAAAGATATGCAACAGTTATTCTTTTAATTAGGATAATTAAATGTAATAAATGTATATGATATTATAGCTTATTTAGTGGGCTGAAAATCAGCTTAACAGATTGTAATTATTTGTATATATATGAAAGTTCTCCAGCAAGAGGGAACACAATTTTCTGGCTCAATCTTCTCTAAATTTAACATGGTATTAGTCTAGGTTACGATTCTCAAACCTAGTTTGCGTTTTTTTTCAGTCTCGTTCTCGACTCTCGACTCTCGACTTTCGAACTTTCGATTTTTGGTTCTTCTTGTCTCTTTTTTTCCTAGCTTCATGGCTTCCGAAAAATATGATGTCTTGTTCGTTCGCCTTAACGAAAAAACTACTTCGCTTGGGCATTCCAATTCCAGATTTTTGTCACCGGAAAAGATTTGTGGGGTCATGTTGATGGAAGCACTCCCGCTCCTGTCAAAGACAAAGATAATGTCGCTCATGCTAAGTGGGCCGTCAAAGATGCTCAAGTCATGGCCTGGATCCTAAGTTCCGTGGATTCGAACATTGTCCTGAATCTTCGTCCCTACAAGACTGCAAGCACAATGTGGTCTTATATGCAGAAGATTTATAGTCAAAATAATGCAGCTCGTCGATTCCAACTTGAGCACAACATCGCTAATTTTAAACAGGATAGTCTCTCCATCTCTGATTTTTACTCTCAATTCATGAATCTTTGGGTTGAATACACTGATATAGTTTATGCAAACTTGCCTTCCGAAGGTCTCAGTTCCGTACAAACAATTCATGATATTACTAAATGTGACCAATTTCATATGAAATTGCGATCTGACTTTGAAGGTATTCGGTCCAATCTCATGCATAGAGATCCTGTCCCATCGTTGGATGCATGTCTTAATGAGTTGTTACGTGAAGAATAACGTCTTCTTACCCAGTCCATCATTGAAGAGCAAAGATTGTCTACTGTTCCAGTCGCATATGTGGCACAAGGGAAGTCACGACGCCATGACATGAGTACAATTCAATGTTTTAGTTGCAAGCGATTTGGCCATTATGCTTCAACCTGTCCGAAAAAAAATTGCAACTACTGTAAAAAGGATGGTCATATTATTAAGGAATGCCCAATAAGGCCACCACGACGACCTACAACAGCTTTTACAACCACGACTATTTCTTCTATTCCCAACAATTCTGCCAATCCAGCACCTATCCATCCAAATGCTACTACTGATGCTCCAACTTTGACCCCTGAAATGGTTCAACAAATGATAATTTCTGCTCTTTCTGCTTTGGGATTATCAGGTAACTCCTCTTCCCCATGGTACTTTGATTCTGGGGCTTCCAACCACATGACCAACAATGCTCGATTCCTTAGTAATATAAAAAACTATTCGGGGAATCTGACAATACATATTGCTGGTGGAAATCAATTGCCTATAACAGAAATTGGTGATATTTCTCCATTTCTAACAAATGTCTTTGTTGCTCCTGGTCTCACCAGTAATCTTATTTCTGTCGGTCAATTAGTCGACAATGATTGCCGAGTTCAATTCTCACAGTCTGGTTGTTTTGTGCAGGATCAACACTCGGGGAAGATAATCGCGAATGGGCCTAAAGTTGGACGCCTTTTTTCCATCCATTTCTCGTTGTCTCCAAGTCTTTCTTTGCCTTTAGTCTCTTGTAATTCTGCTGTGGTTGATCACCAAGTGTGGCATAAGCGCCTTGGGCATCCCAACTCCAATGTTCTCCATGACATGTTCAAATCTGGTTTTCTTGGAAATAAACACATTCCATCTCTTAATAATATTCATTTTGATTGCATTCCTTGTAAGCTTGGCAAAAGTAAAATTCTACCTTTTCCAACACATCAGTCGACTGAAACACAACCATTTGATATCATCCATAGTGATGTTTGGGGAGTGGCACCAGTCACGTCTCATGCTAATTACAAATATTTTGTAACTTTTATTGATGATTATAGTCGTTTCACTTGGGTCTATTTTTTGTGCTCAAAAGATGAAGTCTTTTCCACTTTCAAATTCTTTAATGCTTATGTCCAAGCCCAATTCTCCTCCAAAATCAAGATTCTTCGCTCTGATAATTGGGGGGGGGGGGGAATACACATCACACTTATTTCAAGAATTCTTACAATCCAATGGTATTTTATCTCAAAGATCATGTCCATCAACCCCTCAACAAAACGGGGTGGCTGAACGGAAAAATCGCCATTTGTTAGATGTTCGCACTCTTTTCCTGGAGTCACAAGTGCCATCATGATTTTGGTGTGAAGCCCTTTCCACTGTTGTTCATCTTATAAACAAATTGCCATCTCCTTCCATAAATAATGAATCTCCTTTCACTCGATTATTTGGTCACCCACCCAATTACTCCACTCTTCGTATCTTCGGTTGTGCATGTTATGTCCATCTTCCTCCACATGAACGCACCAAGCTCACTACACAATTTGTTGCATGTGCTTTTCTTGGCTATTCTCCTCATCAAAAGGGCTTTCTATGTTATGATCCTAATCTTAATCGAATTCGGGTCTCTAGAAATGTCATTTTTCTAGAAAGGGTATCTTTTTTTGCAAACCATCATGACTCGTTCTCTTGCCCCTTTATTTGATTATCTGATGAATCTAAAGTCGCCAAGTTTGCAGCTGAAGTTTCCACGTGACAAATTTGAAAACATATTTTCATGTCAATTTATTTTCGGTTCTCAATTGCAACTTGTTTTAATTATGCTTCTTGCCTTCTTCTGCAAAATACTTCCAGGAAGATGATGAGTTTAGCTAACTTCCATCAAGGATTGTATGTGATAGATCTTCCTCCTCATCACCATATTCCTCCTCCTGTTGCACCTCAGACTACTACCATTGTACGGTAGTATATTTCGGCCAAATACACCGAACGGTCCAGCTTGCCCATTTACTGGGCCGAATTACCAAACTGGTTCGACTTTATTGGGCTCCGAGCCCATCTCGTCACAGACATAAATAAATGAATAATATCACATATCAGGTATCAAATAATATCCAAACAGAGATATATCAGAACGTATCCAAACAGAGATATGTCAAGTAAGTTTGTTTATATTCTGTTTATATTCTACTAATCTTATATCAATCCAAAGCCTATAAATAAAGGCCTGAGGACTCCAAACAAGGTACGCTTATGTTATCTCACACTCATACATATACATTCTACATACTCTCCTCCTTGAGTATTATCGTATTTGCGATAACCCTCTCCTTATTCTAAGCATCAACTTGCTGAGGATTGAGGGTCTTTCATCACCGACATCTAACTTGATTATCGGAGTGCCTTTACAGGCACCCTCCCCCTCCTTTCCGGGTGGAAATTGGAACTCGACGGACGTATTGAAGAACGGACGGCGAAGGCACTTGAAGATTCAACATCAGAAGGAAGCAGAGCCACCCTATCAAGTTTAGTCCTTTCGGTCCCCAAAATTATCCACCGAAACATTTTGGCGCCCACCGTGGGGCCGAAAGTGAAGACTCCCTATGGTGACCACCAGAAGTATGGACGGCGTCGACCCTAGAGAACAACTAAGACAACTCCAGGCTCAAATAGAGGAGCAAGCCCGGATCATTCATCAACACAGGAAGCGTAACAAAAGCTAGCAGAAGAAATGACACAACTCAAAGAAAATCATGCAGAGATGACAGAAGACAACAGCCGCACTGGAGGCCACAACGATGGCCATAATAACGGCCACACCGATGGCTAGAACGACGACCACAATGAGGGTCACAACAACGATCACCATGATAGCCGCAAGGATGACCACAATGATCGTCCTTCTCCTGTTCGTTCGCCCCGAGTTGCTACCTTTTACTGAAGCCGCCACGCAAGCTCTGATGCCCGATCGGCCTCCCCCTCAGATAGAGAAATTCGACGGAACTACTGACCCGGAACACCACCTCCGGAACTTCGTTGATTCCATGGCCTTTTACTCCAAGAGCGACTCAGTCAAATGTCGAGCCTTCTCCTTGTCCTTGAAGGGCGAAGCTCTAGAGTGGTACAACGCTCTTCCTCCCAATTCTATCGACAATTTTCGTACTGTCACCACTCTGTTTAGAAAACAGTACACAGCCAACCGAAGGGAGATGATCACTACCGCCGAACTCGTTAACCTCAGGCAGGGACGAGATGAACCCTTGAGGGCGTTCATGCACCAATATACTGAGGCGGCAAGGAGGGTGAAAGGCGTCAACCAAGAGTTCGTCATCAGCAACTTACCCAACTGCCTTAAACCGGGATTCGTTTTGGATAGCCTGTATGCCAAGCTACCGAGCACACTGGAGGAATTACAAGTAAAGATGGCTAAGTTCATCAAGATGGAAGATCAAAGACACTTTCGCAAGAGAGTGGAAGCCCCTCTAACCGAAGCTAAACAAGAGGATAAACGATCGCGAGACAAGCGTCGTAGAGAGAAATCCCGACGAAGGGACCGTCCGGCATCTACTGGCCCTTGATACGACCGTTACACACACCTCACCGCTCCGAGGGATAGAGTGTTCGAAAAAGCCCTCCAGACCAATTTGATCTCCATCCGTAAGCGGTACACACTCATGGGCGCAGATGAAACCAAAGCCTGCAGGTTTCATGATAACCGAGGACACACCACAGAAAACTGCCAAGTCCTTAAAGACGAGATTGAAAAATTGATCCATGCCGGTCACCTGCGAGAATTCATCCGAGAAGAAACCAGTCAACGTGGACGTTTGCCCAAGAGAACACGAAGAAGTCCAGTATACTCACGCCGAAAGACCACATACTCCCGTGAACGTACTCGAAGCAGACCTCCAGAGCGGGATACGGTAGCTAGGGGTCGAATTGATACAATCTCAGGTGGCTTCGCCGAAGGAGGAGCCTCCTCCTCGGCCCGTAAAAGACACTTGAGAAGCCTGCGAAGCGTCCATTCAGTGACACGAAATCCCCTATCGATGCCAGACATCACCTTTACCGATAAGGATTTCCACGCCCCAGATCCTGAACAGGATGACCCCATGGTCATTACCGCCCGCATAGCGCAGTACGATGTGAGCAAGGTTCTGGTTGATCAAGGGAGCTCGGTCAACATCCTGTACTGGACAACATTCCAGAAGATGGAGCTGGGAGAGGACGCGATAACACCATTCAACGAGCAAATCGTTGGATTTGTAGGGGAGCGAGTTGACACCTGGGAATACCTCGACTTAAGGACCCGACTGGGCACTGGCAACGAAGCCAAGGAGTTTCGCATACGTTTCCTGCTAGTAGAAGCAAACACCGCATACAACGCCCTTCTAGGGCATCCATGTCTTAACGCCTTCGGAGCGATAGTATCCACCCCCCACTTGGCGATGAAGTTCCCATCCGATAGTGGGACTATATGCACAGTCCGTGCGGACCAAAAGACCGCCCAACAATGTTATGTCGCCGCCTTAAAAGCCATGCCCTACAAAGGCAAGAAATGCTCTGAAGCCATACTGGTCGACTTGGACCCCAGGACCAGTACGGACGACCGAATTCAACCTCAGGGGGAGATTAAATCGTTCATTTTGGGCAAAAAAGCTGAACAAACTACTACCATTGGGGCTGATCTTACTCCAGAAGAGGAGGACGACCTAACTGCGCTGTTGAAATCCAACAACGACCTCTTCGCGTGGAACGCCTCCGACCTATCGGGAATTCATCCCAGCGTTATCACGCACAAGCTATCGATATTTCGGGAGGCCTAATCGGTAGCTAGAAAAAACGAAGATTCGGCACCGAGAAGAGAGAAGCCGTACAAAACGAGGTGGACAAACTGGTCAAAGCCGGATTCATTCGAGAAATAAGGTACACAACCTGGCTGGCAAACGTGGTGATGGTAAAGAAGGCGAACGGTCAGTGGCGCATGTGCGTCGACTTCACCGACCTTAACAAAGCCTGTCCTAAAGACAACTACCCCCTTCCCAGTATCGACCGACTAGTAGATGGTTCTTCTGGACACATGGTCTTGAGTTTTCTCGACGCATATTCGGGATACAAACAAATCCCGATGTACGCTCCAGACCAAGAGAAGACGACCTTCATAACTAAACACGCTAACTACTACTACGAAGTGATGTCGTTCGGCCTGAAAATGCAGGCGCTACTTATCAACGCCTCATGGATAAAGTCTTTCGTGAACAAATCGGACGATGGATGGAAGTTTATGTCGATGATATGGTGGTAAGAAGTTGTTCCCACCAGCAACACCTAAAGGACTTGACTGAGGTCTTCCAACAACTGAGACGGTACGATTTGCGATTGAATCCATTAAAATGCACATTCGGCGTATCGGCCAGAAAATTCCTAGGTTTTATGTTAACAAGCCGGGGAATAGAGACCAACCCAGACAAATGTCGGGCGATCCTAGAGATGCGAAGCCCAACCTAGTTGAAAGAAGTCCAATGCCTAGTCGGCCGTCTCACCGCCCTATCGCGGTTTATTCCGAAACTCTCAAACCACATCAAACCGATACTGAAGAATATGAAACAAAATGTACCCCGACACTGGGATGATCAATGCGAGGCTGCCTTCTCCACAGTCAAAAACATATTAACATCTCCGCCCATCATGGCACGACCAACCGAGGGGTTCGACCTGCAACTGTACCTGACAGCATCCAACCACTCGGTAAGTGCGACTCTCATTCAAGAATCACCAACCTTCAAGCTAATATACTTTATTAGCAGAACTTTGCAAGGGGCCGAAGAACGATATTCCCAGGTGGGAAAAGTGGCTCTAGCCCTGCTTACTGCAGCGCGAAGACTTCGACCATACTTCCAGAGCCACCAAATTGTCATCCGGACAAATCATCTGATCGCCAAAATCCTCAGGAAACCCGACCTCGCGGGACGAATGGTCGCTTGGTCCATCGAATTGTCAGAATTTGGTCTACGCTTTGAACCACAAGGCTCCATCAAAGCTCAACATCTGACCGACTTTGCAGCCGAGCTCCCCCCAACGGTGGCATCTCCCACATGGAACTTGAACGTGGACGGATCCTCGGACAGAAGAGGGAGCAGAGCCGGCATAGTACTGGAAGGACCGAACGGTCTCTTGGTCGAGCAAGCCATCTCTTTCAACTGAGTAATAACTAGGCAGAATACGAGGCCCTGATTAGTGGATTACTCCTAGCCGCAGAATTGGAAATTGAGCACCTGGAATGCCGAATGGACTCTCAATTGGTCGTCGGGCACATTAACGGAACTTTCTAGGGCAAAGATAACCACCTACTGCGTTACTACCATAAGGACAATGATCTAATCAAATCGTTTTCCAGTTTCAATATTACACATGTACCCAGGGCGCAAAATTCCCGAGCGGATTTACTTTCTAAACTGACGCACGCCCGAGAGAAGTCTCAACTGGCTTCAGTAATCAAAACCACGCTGGAGAAACCTATACTAGAAACATGCTCCACCGGGCTCACCCCTTCGAAGTCCGACTGGCGACAGGACATAATCCAGCTGATAATCCCGCAAGAACAAGGCGGGCGAGTAAACGCGACCGATTCTAAGGGAATCGCCCGTTATACATTCGTCAGAGATGACCTATACCGACGCGGATACACCACCTCGTTATTAAAGTGCTTATCAGGAGAAGAAGCAAGATACGTCATGCAGGAACTGCACCACGGAATCTGTGAGCTCACACTCGGGCAAAAGGATGCTCAGGGCCAAGATCTTACGAGCGGGCTTCTACTGGCCCACCATTGAACAAGATTGTGCAGAGTTCGTACAAAAGTGCGTCTCCTGCCAATCCCACGAGCACGACACTCGGATTCCTCCCTCAGAACTACTAGGAATTGTCTCCCCATGGCCTTTCGCCCAATGGGGAATGGACATAGCGGGGCCACTACCGGTCGGAAAAGGACAGTGCATATACCTCCTTGTGGCCGACGACTACTTCACCAAATGGATTGAAGCGGAAGCCCTTGCAACAATAAGCACCCGGAAAGTACACAACTTTATTTGGCACTTAGTATGCAGATTCGGCATCCCACAGAAAGTCATCACTGATAACGGTCGGCAATTCATTGACCGCACGCTGGAGGATTTCCTCCAGGGGTTAGGCATCAAACATGTCACAAGCTCAGTCGAACATCCGCAAACAAACGGTCAAGCGGAAGCGGCAAACAAGACCATAATCTCCGAGCTGAAAAAGCGCCTAGGGCAACCCAAGGGCTTGTCGGTTGAAGAATTACCCGAAGTACTTTGTGCATACCGCTGTACACCGCACGGATCCACTGGCGAAACTCCTTTCAACCTCACTTACGGTACATACGCCATGTTACCGGTCGAAGTGGGAGAACCTTCCAACCGACGGAACTTACAGGACATGAACCTCAATGACGAGTAATTGAGGATGAACCTAGACACCTTGCCCGAACGGCGCGAGACAGTCCTGATAAAAAATGAGGTTCAGAAACAACTCATTACTCGGCGCTATAACACCAAAGTTAAGCCCCGCAACTTCACCGAAGGAGATCAGGTTTGGCGCAAACGAGGAGACGCTCGCAAAAACAGAACACACGGCAAACTAGCCGACAACTGGGAAGGACCCTTTCGCATCAAGGAAGACTTGAAGAATGGGGCATACCGCCTAGAACATCTTGATGGGAAGGCCATTCCCAACACATGGAACGCCACCCACCTAAAATTTTACTAGAGTTAGAATTTCATTTACTACTTCATACGTTGTTTTTTCAAACAATTTCATGTTTTCAGTATTATTTCAATGAAGTATTTCAGATTCACAATACATACTGCCTCTGTCAAAAGGACCAATGCGTCCACTAGACCTACGTCTAAAAACACTGAGGACCAACGCGTCCGCTAGACCTACGAGTCTAAACACACCGAGGACCAACGCGTCCGCTAGACCTACGAGTCTAAACATACCAAGGACCTACGCGTCCGTTAGACTTACGAGTCTAAACACACCCAGGACCAACGTGTCCATTAGACCTACGAGTCTCAACACACCAAGGACCAACGTGTCCCTTAGACCAACGAGTCTAACCACGTAACAAGCCACTCACTGGAGGGCCGGTTTTTAACAAAACAAAAGCCCTACATCCCATACAACGTTCGGTTTTCACAAAACCATACCACATACAAGTAAGTCTTCACCAAATTTATTCTAAGACAGTCCACGCGAAGTCTTAGCGAAATAAAAGTATAGTATATCAACTATGCAAATAAACCGAGTCCAGAACACATCAAGTATAGCAAATTACAAAAATAAAGGAAACGAAAACCCATCGCTCAAATAGCAAAAAAAAATTCTAAGTTACAACATCAGCATTTTCGGGGGCCACCTCTTCTTGTTCGGTCTCTCCCATCACGACCTCCTCGGCCGGCACAACTATATCACCCTCCTCAATGTCGGTGCCATCAGGAATGTCGTCAACGGACACCATTCGGCCCTGGTACATGTCTTGCTCGATATTGAAGCCCAAGCCTTCGGGAGACACTTTGGCCAAATGAGTTATTTGCCTCAACGCCTTCTTAAAGCCCTTAGTGTGCTCCTGGTTAATGGCCGCCAACATCTCCGCCTCGGTCCCCTTCCATTATGTCTCGGCCTGTTTCAGCTCATTCCTCTCCTTCAAGAGCCCATCCCTTTCCTTTTGAATCTTGCTTAAGTTGGCGATGGTCTTCCTAGCCTCCTCCATGTCCTTAAACAACCCATCCCGCTCGATCTAGAGCTCTACACTAAGCTTGCATAACCTTTCGGCATGGGCCTTACCCTCCTCGATTACTTTAGCGGCTTCATTGGCCCTCTCCGCACACCCAACATGCGCGGCATGGACATCATCGAGCTGTTTCTTCAGACGACCTACTTCATTCAAGACGTCTCCCCTGTTGGACGCATACACCATCTTGAAAGCCACCGCCACACAACGTAACAGATTGTCCAACAAATACTCAGACATCTGCTGCTCGGACATGGCCGTCATCACCTTCTCCTCGGTCGCGTCAAAGGTAAACTCGATCTTATGCCTAAGATCAAAACCGGGATCCCACATGCCCAACGGCAGCGAACGCTCCTTAACCGGTTCGCCAGTCTCAGTCGCTGATTCCTTCCCTTTACCGGCAACACTCGTTACCCCCTCCACCCTCGCGGCCTTCCTCTTACGAACCAATACTTGCTCGGGAGAAGGGGGGCATCCTCCACGATCGTCGCTAGGTTAGAAAACGTCCCAGACAGGCGAACTGTAGAGGCACCGACCTCTTTGTTGGTACCACGAGACTTCTTGAACCAATCTCTTTTAGGGACCATAACTTCTGCAAAATTTTAAAAGCACAAGTTAAACTCTCTCAACTACAACAGAAAAAGCATTCAGCAGAGGAACCTACCAGACACCCTCGACTTCAGATCGTTGTATTTGAGACAATTCACTATATTCCTTGAGGAAAATGGACGAGGTAGCCTAACCAACTCATCCAAGTTCCTCCGTTCAACATCAGTCATGTCCTCTACAGACCACGAAGTTATCGTTCGGGGAGTTTTGGTCTAATATAATGGAAATTTTGGACTCCCATCCTCATTTAAGAAGAAAGGCCGACCCATTTCAGTAATGGACACTTTGAAAAAATGGTTTTTAAACTCTTTATACGACTCGACAAATAACTGGAAAATAACATTCTCTGCCATGGAACTTATGGAAACCCAACCCTTCTTGGCATTGGGATGACTTTTGAAGAAGAACAAAAATGTTTTGGCCGTTGGCTCGATGCCCAAGGCCTGACACAACACACTAAATGCTTGGATATACCCCTAGCTGTTCGGGTGCAACTGAGAAGGAGCTACGTTCAAATATTGCAGAACCTCCATTTGGAACCTAGTGAACGGGAGTTTGACATACATGTCATACAACAAACATAAATAAAAATAGAAACATTTCCCTCCGGCGACGTCCTCCCCATGGAAGACTCTCTCATCCTTCCTATAGGTAATCAATCTCAGGGCAACATTGTACCTTAGGGTTCGGAGAACACAGTTATCCTCCACCCAACCTCCCAGTATTTCCATACTTACAAAAATTGTACCCTGATCCCCAACCTCACGAGATGCCCATGCATACTCTGCCGGAGAAGACGAACAGCCCTGTTCCAGACCATCAACATCGACTCCCCCACTGATGAAAACCCCATCCCCACTCAACAGAGATTCAACAGAACCCACAACCCCCGGCTGAACGACCGGTGAGTTACTACCCTCCCTATGTTCACTATCAGATAATGAATAAACTGGTGAAAAGGAAGCCATTTTTACCTGAGAATGCGAGCGCGACACGGTTGGTAAAGAGAGACACTTTGATGGAACAAGAACTTCAAAGAAGGAAACGAAGAAGAAGAAGAACTGCTGCATGACAGTTCATTTCAAAAGCCACTTTTATTAAAACGCGTGAAACTAACGAAACCGTCATGCCATCTTCACCGTTGGATACACATAATCTAACGGCTCTTATTTGGCGACTCTGCCACTACCCCAACGTGGGAAAAACTATTCACGCTTTCAAAGTTAAACGACAACAAAACTATGTCGTTTCCCAGTCACTCACAGTACCAAACAGGTCTGTCTGACTACCCGGCTTACACACATCCAATACGAACGACCTTCTCACTGAACGACAACTACACTTCTAAAAGTCCTTCGGTCAAACAAGGTCAAACACCTTCATTTACCCTCGGACTTGGGGGGATGATGTACGGTAGTATATTTCGACCAAATACACCGAACGGTCCAGCTTGCCCATTTACTCGGCCGAATTACCAAACTGGTCCAACTTTATTGGGCTCCAGGCCCATCACGTCACAGACATAAATAAATGAATAATATCACATATCAGGTATCAAATAATATCCAAACAGAGATATATCAGAACGTATCCAAACAGAGATATGTCAAGTAAGTTTGTTTATATTCTGTTTATATTCTACTAATCTTATATCAATCCAAAGCCTATAAATAAAGGCCTGAGGACTCCAAACAAGGTACGCTTATGTTCTCTCACACTCATACATATACATTCTACATACTCTCCTCCTTGAGTATTATCGTATTTGCGATAACCCTCTCCTTATTCTAAGCATCAACTTACTGAGGATTGAGGGTCTTCCATCACCGACATCTAACTTGATCGTCGAAGTGCCTTTACAGGTACCCTCCCCCTCCTTTCCGGGTGGAAATTGGAACTCGACGAACGTATTGAAGAACGGACGGCGAAGGCACTTGAAGATTCAACATCAGAAGGAAGCAGAGCCACCCTATCAAGGTTAGTCCTTTCGGTCTCCAAAATTATCCACCGAAACAACCATTAAACGCAAACATCAACATATTACAGCTACAGTTTTATTTCATCAAGCACATTTACCTCAAACCTTCTAGCATTTTGCTATACAAGTTGTTCACATTATTAATTGGTTACCTGCTCCATTATTGAAATTTAAATATCTTTCTGAGTTGTTGTATAATCAACCCTTACCATCATAGAACTGAGTTTCAATCTAGAGCATGCAAAACTGTTTTCTTGAGCTATAGAGAAAGTACAAAAGGTATGTTTTATATGATCTCCAATCTCATTAAATTTTCATTTCCATAAATTTTATTCTTTGTGAAAATATGTTTTCTTTTACTGCACCTGTTAACTCATCCAATGTTTCTCCTTCACTTCCTTTAATATCCGCTACCTCCTAGCATTTCCCTCACATTCTTGCTATCACTCCAACCCCTCACTATACCTTTACCCCACCCACAGATTTTTCCCAATCTATAGAGAAGAAATCCCTTCAACATTAGATACTCTACTAGATTTCGCTGCCAACCTTTGCAAATTTTTACTGTCACGGTGATTTCTATCTGTTCTAGTCATCTTTCCCAACGTAATTGTGCTTATCCCTTATCCTCTCTTCTTAGTTATAACCATTGTAATATTTCTTATAAAAAATTGTCTTTCTGTCACCACTATTTCTGAACCGATTTTTGCCAAGCATCAAAACTAGATTGTTGGAACAAGGCTATGAATGTTGAGTTACAGGCTTTGCAGCAAAATAACACTTGGTCTCTTGTTGAGTTTCTCAAAGTTAAAAGTCCTATTAGTTGTAAGTGAGTCACAAGGTAAAATATCGTACTGATGGCACTAGTGAATGTTACAAGGCACTCCCAGTTCCCAAGCGTTATACTCAGTTAGAAAGTGTACTTTTTCTTTTTTATACCTTCACCAAGTTTAAAGTCAAAGATCTTGGTCCATTGAACTATTTTCTGCGACTTGAAATTGCAAAGATCAAAGTCTGACATACATATAAATTAGTACAAATATGCTATTGAACTCTTTGATGACAGCGGGTTACTTGGTTCCAAATCTGTTTCTACTCCTTTTATCCTTCTGCAAATTGCAACTTCTAATGGTCAATCTCTCTCTGATCTTGCTAGATATAGACAATTGGTAAGTTAGCTCTTGTATCTTACCATCACGCGGCCGATATTGCCGCATTTTAAAAATAGTTTATTACCGCATTTTTACAAGACAATCTACGTAGGAGCTAAAATCAAAGAATTAAAGCTAAACAAAAGAGGTGCAATTAGTTAAGAAAAAACATGTCAAAACTGGAACATATCAATATAATGCTTGATATTGATTTTTAAACTGTGCAAGTTGTGAATTTTGTTTCTAAATTATTTTTTCCTTTTCTTTTCAATTAATTTGTGTGAGAATGTGCATGGTTCATTCTTATTCATTTTTTCATCAAGTGTTTAATTAATCAGTAAAATAGATTTGAACAGTATACATTCCACAAATTCTTTGGACCAAGATGAATTTACAGTAAAGTACATGTCTTTTAGAAATCAATGATAAAAATAGAGCAGAGTAAAATTGATCTAAGCATGTTATATAAATATCATAGTAACACATTCAGATCAAGAACAACGGAAGCAAAGATGAAAGAATAAGGAGCGTACCTCCAGCCATTACAATTTTGTAATCCCAACATAGACAAATTTGTTTTCTAAACCTTAACTCACTCAAACTCGATGGTGTGTTTTTCTGAATAGAGGAGTAGGCTTAGTGATCAAAACTGAGAGTAACCTATCCCCTTTATATAAAGTTTGGCCATCACAAGTTTAAAAATAATGGGCTGGGCTTTACCTTTAAACAATATAATAACTGTTCCATAACCTCTATGCAGTTAAAAAGGATAAATATAATTGGCTTAATGGATCACTTTATGTTCCTTAAAAATAGAAACTTAAAATGCTATAATATTTATTCTATAATTAAAATAAATGCTAACATTCTCCCACTTGGTCCATTATCCAATTATTAACCACAACAAGTGACAAATTATATACCAGTCATGGCGATAGGTCCTCTGATAGTGAGTGTTATCTTCCATGTACTACAATATATATTTCTCTCAACATTAGCTCTCAACTTAATGCATAAACCATATGTTTATGCTAGATCAAAACTAAATGATATCTTCTCAGAATAAATGTGCACAAAAACATATGAGAAGAACATCAAACTAAATAAAAGTTTCATTGAAAAATAACAAATTTACGGATAATGAAATTACATCATGGAACCAAATCCCATTTGGACTACATGATCCTTAAAATTCTTTAGTGACATGCTTTTAGTTTAGGATCAACAATCATCAACTTAGTGCTTATGTGCTCAATGACCACTTTCTTTTCCTTAACACGTTCTCTGATGGCTAAGTATTTGATGTCAATGTGCTTACTTCGACATCCACTTTTATTATTCTTAGTCATAAACACCATGCGAGGTAGTCTCAAAACAAGAAACGAATTACCTTATTGAAGATATCTAATTACCTTCTTTGCAGCTCCAGCATCCATCAGTAGATGCGAATCTTTCTCATCAACATCCTCCAGTAGATGTTAATCTTTCTCTTTTTCATCAGCATCCATCAGTAGACGGTGTCAGTACTGCCATCAGAAGCAACGCATAACCTAAAAAAACTTAAACACACAAAAACAAAATCAAATCCAAACCACACAAATAAAAAAAAATATAAAATAAAACAAAATAAAATAAAATAAAATAAAATAAAATAAAATAAAATAAAACAAAATAAAAGATAAAAAAAATCAAGAACTGGGTTCAAGATATTTTTTTCTTTTTGTTGAATTTTTTTAGGAATTTAATATAACCAGGAACCTTTTGTAGTGTCCCAATCATAGGAACTTTAATCTCTAATTTCTTGAAGATTTACATGAAACGCTCAAACTGTTTCTCCTTTTTCATCCTATGATCCTTCTTTGAGTGAGGAAGGGGTTTTTCATATGATTCTTTCTTTTTGCTTTCATCCTTCCCCTCTCTCTTTTTCTCCTTGGGACACTCCTTGGGACACAAAGGACTTTTCTAAATTTTTTTCTTTTCTCTCTTAACCCCTTCTTTTCTTCCTCTACATCCTTCTCTTTTTCACTCAAACATTTTTTTCTTCTCTCTCTATTTTTCTCTCATCCTCTTTCTTTTCTTCCCTCTCTTTGTCCTTTTCTTTTCCCTCATTTTCTTCCTTTTCTACCTCTTTCTTTTTCTCACTCAAACTTTCTTCTTCTTCTCTCTATTTTTATCTCATCCTCTTTCTTTTCTTCTTTTTCTCTCTCCTCATCTGACACCTTGTCACTTTCAATGATAACATCTCTGCATTCCTTACCAGGGTCATCTCTCAAATAACTCTAAAGATTATCCAGGTTTTGAATTATGAATTTACAATGCACCGCCATCCTTTCGGATGCTGCTTGAGTGCTTTCCTGAATTGAGAGAGATTCCTGCATGTTCCACTAGAGGGTCTCTTCAAGCTTTATAGCACTGTTATCTTGTGTTTGATTTATATGAGAGATGAATGGAGGTTGATTTATATGAGATGGGTATGTTGTTGGGGTTAGATTTCACCAAGTTCCCTCTCATGTATATAAGAATTCTTCTTTATGCATTAATGCCAACGTCCCTCACTAAATCACTTAAACCCGATCCATTGGTAAATAAGTTTGTCCCTAATTACTAGTTCATACAATTCCTAGCATTCGTGATAAAAAGATGTGAAGATCAAGAGGTTAAGACGACTAAGACGCATATCCTCATTCCTGAGAAATATAACCCTTAGGAGTAATTCAACAAGAACCTGAATTGAAAGGAACCTTCCGGCACTCATGCAATTCATAAATAATGCTATTGTATAAGCAAGAATAGAAACAGATGAATTACTTTAACAATTAATGAAAAAACATATGGATTTAAGAATCAATTCAAATACATGAGAGTTTACAAGGTTACATCATTCCCCAACAACAAATAGAAATTAGTTCCCCATAGACATGGAGGAACTCTATGAACAATGGAAGAAAGAAAGAGAATAGAAGATTAAGAATAGGCTAAGAGTGTATTGCTATGCTCTTCTCTACCAGGGATGCAAAACCTAGAGCCCCAGGATCCTTTAAATAGTGTCAGAGGCGTGCTAGAGCAAGGCTCGGTCCAAAAGAATCAAAACACAGCACAAAATTGGGCCAGATTTGCGAAAGTCGACGCCCAGGCCCGCCCGGGCAGTGGATGGACCTCATGTAAGGCCTAGGCCTTCATTTGGACGCTCAGGCTTCGAGCCCCCGCCGCCCAGGTGGTCATTTTCGCCGCCCGGGCGGGCAACGTCGATTTTTGCGTTGAAAAACTACATTCTGGTTGACTTTTCTGCATTCTGGTTGACCAATTGACTTTTCTGGTTGACTGGTTGACTTTTCTGCATTCAGCTTTGACTTTTCAGTACTGCAACTATTTGGTACTTTAACTCTTCCTTCAAACCATTCCAATAGCCTACAAAATCAAGGGAATTAGTCAAAAAATCATTAAGTTCCACCTCAACTCTCTTATTTATAAAACTAAAGCAAAAACATCAGTCCAAGCAAGTTTCTAAGTGAAAAAGGGTGTTTTTAGTATCAAAATTACATCACAAATAACGGTGTTTTAAACCGTTATCATTCATCCAATACATTACGTAATGTTCAACTCATATGACCCACTTTGTCTATGATAGTACAATATATCATCATAGTTATAGATAATTAGTGAAAATCATTAAAATAAACAACTATAAGAAAGTATGACTTTAGCATATGTCAAACCTTGAGAGCCAACCATGCAAGCTTTTTATTGTTACTAGTTGATCTCCTAGAAAACATCATACGTGCTGCAATGGAACTATTAAAAAAAATGCTTTAGCATTCATTTATATAACAAAGGAAGTCCAAATATTGAGGTTCTTACCAATCAACTACTTGTCTCAGATGTTTGGGAGATGACTTGTGCAATGAGCAAAACCACACAACAGTGTTCTCCGGTATAGAAATAATAAGTAGTTGCCAATGGTGCCTGAATTTGGTAATAACTTAATTGTTATATATTAAAATAACAGATGGAACTTTGAAGTTAACAAACTTGATTTACCTAAATATATAAGGGATAAAATATATTTCCTTCCCCCTTGCAAAGCTACTAGTGAGGTATGTTTAGATGTCATCAAATATTTCAACCCCATCAACTCACAACAACTTCAAGTCTTCAACTAGTGGGCTTAGATAAACATCTATGTCATTTCCAAGCTGCTTTAGACTAGATATCTTCATAGGTAACATCATGTACTTCCTTTCCATGCACAATGGGTTCATTCCATCAATGGCTAAACCAAGCCTAAGATTTATACATTCTTGACCAAATTGGGGGAATTGTTGATTAATATTTTTCCATTGTTTTGAATCAGGTGAATGACGAAGCAACGCATCAATTTTTCTCTCATTTGCATGTCATCTAAGGTTTTTAGTATCTTTTCGATTTGCAAACAAACACTTAAGTCTGGCCATAATTAGAAGGTATCAAACTACTTTCAAAGTAGATCCATACTTTTTCTATCTGACCATTATGTTCACTGTTGTTGTTTTATGACTTGTATCGTGATAACCCACATTTTGGACACTTTTTCAAAAATTCAAACTCTTTCCTATATAAAATGCAATTATTGGGACAAGCATGTATCCTTTTATACTTCATACCCATTGGACAAAGAATTTTCATCACATCATATTTACGAGTGGGTACTGTATTTCCATTTGGCAGCAATTCAACAACGTTAATAATTCTGTGAAACTCTTATCAGTCCATCCATTGTCGCCTTCAAATTCATGAGCCTTAACAACGTCAACACCTATTTTTCTCTCTCTATAAACCAATTCATTTTACCACTTCTTTTCCATGCAGTTGTGGGCCTCAGCCATTCAAAAAAAAAAAACCATCAAATTGCACGTGAGCACCCACTTCCTCTCCTTTCACTAATAATGTCGTGGGTCCTACTCGACTAACCCAAATAAAATAAACAGTGTAAATGTGGGCCACACCCTAGTAGGATTCAAATCATTGTCATGCACTACCAATAATAACCGCAGACATTAAACTAAAACTTTTTCATTGATAATCATACACGAAAACACATATATATAAATACTATAATTACAACTTATATTATTACAAAAATAAACAATTAAAACTATAAATTAATTCATTTATCTAGCAACACTTATAACACAAAATCGCAAAAAAAAAAAGACTAATTTATATATTATTATTATTTATCATATATTCTCGGGTCTTACATGTTGTGCTACAATTAAACCTAGTATACTGCTTGAGAAAATTATATTCGTATTAGATCGTAAACAATTTACAACAATTAAATTCAACTTATAGTAGTTCAACGACAATTACTAATCCTTGAATGTCTAAGGAGAGTATTTTTCAAAGGAATTGAAAATAGCTTCTAAATGAGATAATATGTTTGATGAGAGGAAAGGTTATAATACCAAAGAGAATGATGAGCCAACTCAAACTACAAGAAAACTTGGGGTAGGGATAGATGTAGGGAATGTAGAAGGTATGGAAGGACCTGTGACACAAAGTTGAAGGAGGAAAGTTTTTTTTTTTACTATTCACTCAAGGATATAACTAGTATTTTATAAGGTGTAGAAAGAAAAAATGGGATAAAGTGTTAAGACTTTGGCAAGTGTACCGAATCGTATCAAGTAATATAAATGGTAAGATCAAGTATCGTTTTCCCTAGAGACTCATTGGCCTAGACAGTCATGTGATTTATTGATTATTTAAGACTGGATAAACGAAATTTAGTGTTTATAATGCAAGAACGAAAATAAACATGCATGCAATGGTTGATCAATTGACCGAGAAAATAGGCAGGTGAATTGTATGGATGAATTATGTTGTTGGGGTTTACGACTTCATCCTATCCACTCTCATATATTTACGAATTCTATTCCTTCATTAATGTCAATGTCACTTTCTAATTTTCCCTAAACCCGATGTCTCGGTGAAGAGAGCCTACTCCTAATTACTAGTTTACAATGTCTTGTATCCCTAGAATTTGATCATGCATTAAGTTCGCACAGAAGCTTAAAGGCAGTTGGTCGTCCTATCCCTATGTCTAGGTAATATTATTGCTCCCGAAAGAACCTTGCTTGTCCTCAACCTTGCTTGTCCTAATATTATTTAAGTATAAAAATAATGATTTTTCAACCGTTATTACAATTCCAAACTTAGAACCTTGCTTGTCCTCAACCAAACAAGATGAAACTTGGTCTTCTACCAATCAACACAATGGTTCAACACATTCCAAAACCTTTCTTTCAAGACAAGTAATCACGCAATTCAGCTCATCAATAGAATTTAGTAATGATACACACATGCCTTGATTCACAACAACTCATCATGGTGTTGACACAATCACATAATCTCCAACAGATGCTATTCTTATGAGTGATCAATTAACTAAGCATAGATGTAATCATGAATTCATGGAATCATTCCTCACCAGGTAAAGTGTTTCACTAAATCACACAGGTGTTTCAAGAGATCACTCCTTCCCTCTACTATCCACATGTCACATAGAACACAATTGCCTTTCATTTACCACAATCAAACATCCTTACACACACTTGTCATCACCAGGACTTTTCATGGCTTATAATGAGGCTGGGCTAGCAAGCACAACTCTCCTTAAGTTAAGAGATTTATTCAACATTTATCATTCAGGCACAACTCTCTTTAACCAATCTCACTCATTCCCAACTTTCCCCTTTCTGCATTGAGCTTATTTTTCTTTCATTCATTCTTTTCTATCTTTTCTACCTTTTCAAGCTTTTCTCAACACTTTAGCTCAATGCTTATCTTTCTTTTTTTTTTTTTTAAACTTTCCCAAAAACCCCAAACTTGAACATTTATCAATACCACACAATAATTCTCAACTTAACTCAAGGTAAAGATTTTCAAAAAGGGTTTTCACATATTATTTAAGGCTTAGGTTCAAAAAGGGTAGAACACATTTTGCTCTTTTAAATTAGGATGAAAGTTTATGCATTGGCTAAGAAAGGGCTAATAAAAAATAGCCTTGATCATATAACACATGCATGCAATTCAGTCAATCATAGACACCTGGGCAAAATCATTCATGCTTTCAAGTAGATAGCAATCATTCAATCAAAAACTCTTGAGGTCAAAACCTCACACATAGGCTCACTCAACATTCGCAGATAAACACCCTGCTTAGCATCATAACCACAACCACAACATCGTGCATCTGTTCACATACCTTGTGAACACCACCTTTATACCAAAATATTGTTAGCACTCTGGCAAGTGTACCAGATTGTTTCAAGTAATATAATTGGTAAACCCAATATCGTTCTTTCCAAGAGACTCGAAGGCCTTATCGTTCGTGCAAATTGAAATCGTAAGACTTGTAAAGAAAGAGTAATTGGTTTGGATGTAAGAAATAGAAAATAAACATGCAAATGCGTTTGATTCAATTGAAGAGAAAAAGACTATGGATGAATGGAGTTGTTGGGGTTTACAATTTCATCTTTATCCACTCTCTCTTATCTACTCCTCTTATTTAATTCGCTCTGTTATCTAATTGTCATGCAAACTTTCTTAGTCTACCCTTAACCCGATCCCTCGGCAAAAAGAGCCTATTACTAATTACTGGCTTGCTATCCCTAGCCTCCCCTGGTAATTAATAATTCATTATAAATGGAAGCAAAAACAATTGAACATCCTACACCCTTATCCCTAGGTGGTATTGCTTAATCAAGGAATTTTCCACAGTTCATGACATTACCGTACGTTCCCGTATCAATAAAGACAAACAACAATTATCGAATGAGTTAAACGATAAAAGCATTAAGCGCAGATGAGAAACCCAACAATTGATAATTAAAGCATACGACAAGCATATAAATAAATAAGAGTTTCAATAAAAGAGAGTTTCAAATGATTACAATGTTCCCCAACAACAAAAGGGTTTAGTTCACCATTGTCATGGTGAAACTAGATGAAAAATGATGGAAGAATGGAAAAACAAACCCTAGATTGGATAAAAAGGAGCCTAAGCATCCAAGAGATCTTCTCCAAGGAGTGAAAATTAGGTATGGCCGCCCCTCTCTCTCCAAAAGAATAATTCTGAAGTCGCACTAGGGCTATTTATAGTTGAGGAGCGTCACAAAATTTAGGCCGAGGCCCAACAGACAACCGCCCAACGTCACACTTTTGGCGCCCAGCGGTTTCCCTTTAATCGCGCCACCGCCCGGCGGTTTGCCTCTAATCCAAAACCGCTCGACTGCACCGCCTGGTTGCCAGACAGTGGCTGCCCCTCGCATTTGACCGCGCAACGTTGGATTTTTGGCGCTGGGCGGTTTCTAGACTCTTCTTTTCTTCACTTTTCTTCATCTTCTTGAGTCTAAGACCTTCCATCTTTAGTCTCATTCTTCATCTTTCTCAAAAATGTTGCAAAACAATGCAAAACAAGCATAGTATCTCTAAAAACAGCTTTTGACTCTCAGCTGACTCAACTTACGTGTTTTGCTTGATTCTAAGCTCATTCTAAGTTTCAAAGAGTGTATTCACTACTACAAAATGGAGAATAGATAGCGCCCAATAGATAGCGCTTTTTAAAATAAGCGCTATCTATTGATGTGCGAAAGAATAGATAGCGTTTATTTAAAAAAACGCTATCTATGTCTATGATAATAGATAGCGCTTTTTTAAATAAGCGCTATCTATATCTATTTAATATTATTTTTTTAATTAATATTTTAAAATATATTAATAAAATCCAAATAGATAGCGCTTTTTATGGTACGCGCTATCTATCGTGATTAAAATATTTCCCACTCCCGCTACTACTCTTCTTGCAATTTGATTTTCACTCCAAGTTTCGACTCGCGTTGCTCCTCCGCTGCTCCCCGGTTTGATTCGCGCTTCTCCTTCGTTTGATCAGTAGTCAGGGCTCCTCTCCTTCGTTTCATCAGCGTTAGGGCTCCTTCTCCTCTATTCACAGTACGTTAGGGCTCCTTCTCCTCCGTTAACAGTGCATTAAGGCTCCATCCCCTTCGTTTCATCAATGCGTTAGGTGCCTTCGGCGGTTCTCCTTCAATTTGACGTGTACGTCTTTGCTCGCTCCTTCAGTGCACTCCCGTTTCTCCTCCGTTTCAGGACTTCCATTTTCAGGTTTCACGTTCCTTCTCCCTCCTTCTCTTCTTGGCTTCATTTCTCCTTTGCCTTTATTTTCATGAAAAAACGTTTTTATCAGGTGTTGATCGTGCCATTGGTGTACTGGGTGTAGAATCTGTGTTCGCTTCGGGCAAACCCTGAGGGAGAACGACACTCCTCTTGTGAGTTTTTAAATTTTGTAATTGTGTTATAGTTATAGCTATTTTCTTTTAGCATATGGGTTGTGTGAATATTTGGGTTTGGTGACTCTGTTTTGCACGAGTGAGACTAATTCTTTGTGTAAATATGGAACAACAACTTCGGGTTCTGGTTTTAGGGATTTGAATGGGGTCCAATGTCTCACAATTTTGAGTTTGGTCATGGAGAAGACGAAATTCCAGGTATGGAGAGCTATTTTAGTGTGATTGATTACTTGTATGTGGTATGATTTGGGATTTAGATGTCACTTATTGGTGAAACCAGCGATGCAGAAAATAATGTGTTCGATTTGGGAGCATTTGTCGGTGACCTAGCTTTGGAAGAGGATCCGAGCAGGTTTTCTTTGCTTTATACCACATTTAGTTTCAATTCATACACTTTGAAGCCTGAAACTTTGGAATCAAAATTGCATTGCTAGTTGATTCATGTGTTTCGGTTAACTTTTGCAGCGATTATATATCGTTGGAAGGACCAGAGCATCAATGAAAATTTTAATTGCTACTCCAATTTATATTCCTTATGGTTAGTTTGAGTATTTGATAAAAGTGTGGTTGTTTTAGCAGCTTTATGGATTCATCTAGTTTGTGCCTTGTAAATTTTAACATTATGTGCAGGAACTTGGAGAGTTGGTGGTGTTCTTGCTGTTTCTCGTGCATTTGGCGATAGACTCCTGAAGCAGTATGTTGTTGCTAATCCAGAAATACAGGTGAGTTTACAATATATCTCATATTGTTAGATCCATAAATATCTGTGTATAGAGTGCATGATTTACTATATGAAACATCCATTCAGTAAATTAGAGACCAAACTCTGCTTCATATGTACTATAGCAAATCATAAAATCGTTTATATCTTACTGGACTGGACCGTTTCAAGGCCTCTGAAACTGGATTGAAGGAATCTGTAAATTACCAAGTCATTTCTCCTTATGATCTGGCAAAGTCTGTTATATCTTAAGTTAGCTGGTCAAATTTTCTTATATTATCTTTATCTTCGTGATTGGTTTATGACTATGTACTCTGCAATTCTCTCTCCCCTCAACCTTTATGAAGAAGAGGATTTTTCTGTCCCTATTTACGATAGTGTTAATCTTGTTTAATTTATATCTATTGTTGTTGTTGCTTAGTGTTTCTAATTTTATATATTTTTTATAGTGCAAAGGAAAGAATTTTGACAAGCCACTGGATCAAGCACTTTTATTCTTGGTAGATAGGTAATATCTTTCAAGCTTCTGTATAGATAAAGAGTTCATATATTTCATTTGGTTATATTTCTTAGCTTTTAGATTCTTAAGGTCTATGTCTCAGAAGCTTCAATTCAAAGTATGGTAGACTGATTGATTGGGCCAGGGTGCTGCTACTAGAACAGGAGAGTTTGTTGGAAGGATGTCAGGTGATACTGTTCTTTTTCAAGATGCCATGGGTGAAAATGTATTAATTTTAATGAACCACCTTACAAGTCTTGAACCACTATCTTGTCTTCCGTTGGAGGTTTTGTAATAGCATTCATCAGGGGATGGCTTCTAACTGTTTTCATCTTATTTTGCAGATTATGCATTTTGCAGAGGCAGGGGATAAAGCAAGGAATTTCTTCTAAAAAAACATGCTTAACATACCTTAATTGAGGTTTGCGAATTTATGAAATAGCTCATATAATTAGCAGCAATTTATTTTGCAGAATAACATTCTAACTTTATTTTAGCTTATAAATGTTGTTAGTGTACTATAAAGATCAATCTTCAATTTCAACAAGGTTTGTATTATTGTCTGAGATGAAATACAATGGATTAGATACATAGTATGCCAAATTTACTACTAATCTAAAAGCTACTAGAGATGACAACTAACAAAACTGGGCAAATAGCACATGCTGAACATTTTCTAGACCATACAAAGAAGGTAGTAACATTAGAAACTTTCTTTTGAAATTTGGGAAGGGTTATGAGTAAAACAAGTAAAATAATTAAATAACAAACTTAAAATCATAAATTTAACTTAAACAACAGTATAATTCTAAACCTTTTTATCTTTTAATTTATTTTTATCATGTATTTTTTTGAATTAAAGTATAATAACAAGTTATAATATCAAAGTTATTTAAAATGTGTGCGTAAATCAAAATTTTAGAAAAAATAATGTGATGAACTATCCAAGAATACATGATAATATCAAATGATATCAACCAACTTATAAGTTTACTTTAATTTCTTAACTTCTTTGAACCAACATATATGATATACATATAACCATTACAGTTAATTAACCTTTGAATTTGGTCTGTTTAATTAGATTTATAAATACTTGATTTCATTTTTACTAATTGCATTGTTATTCTTTTTGTAGATTGCAGTTGTGAACTTTTCTTACACATACGATGTGTTCAAAGTTGAGGTAGGATGAATATTATTTTATAGTTTGTTATTGCAAATAGTGTTAACTTGTATATATTGTTAATACTATATTGATTAATCTTGATATATAGTTAACTAATTCTACATTATTTTTCTTTCTTGCAGTATTTTTCTAGTTGCAGATGCCAACATTATCATGAAGTTAGGGAAAATTGGTGTTTTCATGTAATTAGTACATATATGTTATGTTATGGTGATGTACAGTACTGATAGAATATATATGTTATGGTTGTATATATTATCTTATAAAAACAGTGTCATGTGATGACATGTACTAAACGACTTAATGATTAAATTTTTAAATATTATTGGAACAATAATTTTTATTCATATTAACATTCTTTTTTAGCCTTTTGTCATATTTTTTATTTCTTTGTATATAATATATAGTGCGGGTGTGTATATAATAGAACTAATATTTTTATATTTTATTCTAAAATTAGTTTTTTTTTTTTTAAATTTGAACCAATAGATAGCGCTTCTTTAAAAAAGCGCTATCTATTGGTGTTGACAATAGATAACGCTGTTTTAGAGAAGCGCTATCTATTGTCAGAACCAATAGATAGCGCTTTTTTAAAGAAGCGCCTATTGTCAGAACCAATAGATAGCGCTTTTTTTAGAAGCGCTATCTATTAATAGATAGTGCATGCATAGATAGCGCTTAAAAAGCGCTATCTATGATAAAAAAAAGCGCTATCTATGAACTTTTTTGTAGTAGTGATTTTGATCTCAAATGAAGCATGAAAATAACGGTTTTTCAACCGTTATCACAACCCCAAACTTAGAAATTTGCTTGTCCTCAAGCAAACAAAACAAAACTCGGTTTTCCACTTTTTCATCCAATAGTTTAACACTCCTAAAATTCATGACAAGAACTACTCAATTTCAGATTTTCAGTGAAATCAAATCAAAATTCATGCATGCTTTCTATTCAAGTCAGTCCACATCTTGGATCTATCTGGGTTATGGCCTGTCAGGCCTCGTTTTACCCTGTCTCGAATGTGTCTCGGTTCCATCCCATCCACACCACGCCCTTGTTTCTCCCGCTAGAGCTTGCCTAGCTGTCCTCCGCCGACGGAAGCCCGTTTAGGCTCGTTTGTTTAGCAGAACAAATAAGACTTTCAACCAAAATCCTTTCTTTCAATTACGTTGATGAGCTGGCTGTTTCATGATCACATATTTCTCAACAGATGATACGCTTTATGAATGACCAATCCACTAAGCAAAGATGTAAGCATAAAATGTATCAATCTCACCAAGCAAGTGTTTCACTCAATCACTCAAGTGTTTAAGGTGACACTCCAACTCTTTATTCTTCACAAGTCACATGAAACAAAATTGCCATTTATCGCAAACAATCAAAATCTTCACATACAAATGCCATCATAAGGACTTTTCCAAGGCTTGTATTGAGGCTGGGCTAACAAGAAAAATTGGTTTTTCTGGAATGCAAAATCCTTGAGTCAAGAGAGCTTCAATAATATTCAAGGTTTAAGCACAACTCTCTACCTCACCAATCTCACTTATTCTCAACTTCTTCCCTTTTCTTTTATTTTTAAAATGAGCTCATTTTCATGTTTTTCTTCTTTTCTTTTCTTTTTCTCATGCATTTTTCTTTCTCAACATTTGAGCTCAATGCTTTTCAATTTCCTTTCAATTTCCCCAATACAACCCCAAACTTGAACCTTTTCAACACATACAGTTAAGCTCAACCCAACTCAAGGTAAAGAATTTCAAATCAAGGGTTCTCATCCTGTTTAAGGCTAAGGTTCAAAAAGGGTATAGTATTTCAAGCACTTTGGGTGAAAATTTGGCTAGAGAAGGGTTTTCAAAAATGGCCTTGATCATATAACATTCACATGCAATTCAGTCAATCATCAAGATTAAGTCAATATCATTCATGTTTTCCTGTGAATAATACATATAATAATGAAAAATCTGGAGCTCAATACCTCACACAACATGTTTTCTCACACATCATTCATTCATAAACCCTGCTTAGCATCATAACCACAATCATAATTCATCACACATCTGTTCACGTAGCTAGTGAAATTTTTCACCTGGATATAAACATGCAACACAACTCAATCATCATTCACATTTAATCATCATCAAATAGACTTATCATGCATGTCATTCAGTCAAACATTGTCAGAAAAGTATTCAAGCCAAGCATAGACACTGAAAATAACAGTTCAACCTATTCTAGGAATTCAAAATGCAAAAGTGAAAGAGAGAGCCTAGGTTGCCTCCTAGTAGCGCTTGTTTAACGTCACGAGCCTGACCCAAACCTCATGGATCCACCAACATCATTACTGAGGCAAATTGTTCCACATCTCCTCCCACATAATGTTTGAGCCTCTGGCCATTCACTATCAAGCTCCGTTGTTGATTATCATCATTTGAATGCTCTAATTCCACCGCTCCATTTTGGAATACACGTTTTACCACAAAAGGTCCTGACCATTTTGATTTTAGCTTCCAAGGAAACAACTTTAACCTTGAGTTAAACAGTAACACCAACTCCCCTGGATGGAAAGTTCTCTTGATCAACTTCCTGTCATGATAAAATTTCACCTTATCTTTGTAAGTCCTAGATGAATCATATGCATGCAGCCGCATTTCTTCAAGTTCTAGCAACTGATTTCTTCGTTTTCTTTGAGTTTCATTAGGATCAAAATTTAAAAATTTCAAAGCCCACAACGCTTTATGCTCCATCTCGACTGGCAAGTGACATGCTTTTCCATAAATCAACTGAAAAGGTGATAACCCCATAGAAGTGTTAGCATCATTCTTAGGACATGTTATAGCTTCAACCCATTTACTCACATAATCAACAGCTACCAAAATATATTCATTATTGAATGATGGAGGAAAGGGTCCAACAAAATCAATACCCCAACAGTCAAAAACTTCAACTTCCAGAATGTCTTGCAATGGCATCTCATGCCTCCTTGAAATAGCCCCTGTCCTTTGACATTTATCATAGCTTCGAGCATGATTATGGGCATCTTTAAACAAGGTCGTCCAATAAAATCCTGCTTGTAGAACTTTTGCGGCAGTGCGCTCTCCATTATAATGACCTGCATAAGGAGAATTATGACAATGCCATAAAATTTCTTCTGCTTCTGCCTTAGTTACGCATATCCTTAGAAGATTATCTGCTCCTATCTTGAACAGATACGGATCACCCCAAATGAATTGTTTGGCATCATGCAAAAACTTCTTTTTCTATTGCCAATTAAATTCTTCAGGAATAACACCAGCAACTTTGAAGTTAGCTAAATCAGCAAACCATGGCCTTTGCTGAATATATAGAAGAGTTTCATTTGAAAATGACTCCCAAATTTCTTTCTCCTTGCTTGTTACTTCATCATTGACTAACTGGGATAAATGATCAACAATTAAATTTTCACTTCCCTTTTTATCACAAATCTCTATGTCAAATTCTTGCAACAGAAGCACCCATCTAATCTATCGTGGCTTTGAATCTGGTTTTGTCAATAAGTACTTTATAGCCGCATGATCCGTATAAATAATCACCTTAGATCCAATGAAATAAGATCTAAATTTCTCCAATGCATAAACTATAGCAAAAAATTCTTTTTCTGTAGTAGCATAATTTAATTGGGCTTCATTCAAAACTTTACTAGCATAGTAAATAGCATGAAATACTTTTTCTCTTCTCTGACACAACACAGCGCCTATGGCATAGTCACTAGCATCACACATAAGTTCAAACTCTTTATTCCAGTCTAGAGCTACAACCACTGGAGCAGAAATCAATCTCTTCTTCAAAATATCAAAAGCTTGCAAACATTCAGGACTTATTACAAATGACGTCTCTTTAGCAAGCAAATTACTCAATGGCTTAGCAATCTTTGAAATATCCTTAATAAATCGTCGATAAAATCCAGCATGACCAAGGAAACTTCGAATTCCTTTCACATTTGTTGGTGGTGGAAGTTTTCAATAACTTCCACTTTTGCCTTATCCACTTCAATCCCCCTGGCTGAAATTTTGTGCCTCAACACAATCCCTTCTGCAACCATAAAATGACATTTCTCCCAATTCAGAACAAGATTTGTTTGAACACATTGTTTAAGAACAACACCCAGATTGGTCAAACATCTTTGAAAGGAATCCGCAAAAACTGAAAAATCGTCAATGAAGACTTCTATGCTTTTCTCCATGAAATCAGCAAAGATTGCTTGCATACACCTCTGAAATGTGGCTGGGGCATTACATAATCCAAAAGGCATCTTTCTGTAAGCAAATATACCAAACGTACATGTAAAAGAAGTTTTCTCTTGGTCTTCAAGGTCAACCACAATTTGGTTATATCCAGAGTAGCCATCTAGAAAGCAATAATAAGCTTGTCCATCTAATCTTTCTAACATCTGATCCATAAAGGGTAAGGGAAAATGATCTTTCCTGGTAGCTGTATTTAGTCTCCTGTAATCAATGCACATTCGCCAACCAGTAACTGTCCTTGTAGGAATAATTTCATTCTTTTCATTATGAATGACAGTCATCCCTCCTTTCTTTGGTACAACTTGAACTGGACTCACCCATTTGCTATCAGAAATAGGATAAATAATTCCTGCTTCCAATAACTTTAATACTTCCTTTCTCACAACTTCTTTCATAATAGGGTTAAGTCTCCTTTTGTGGTTGAGCTACAGGCCTATAATCATCTTCCATAAGAATTCTATGAATACAATACGTGGGACTTATGCCTTTGAGATCTGCAATTGACCAGCCTATGGCACCTTTGTTTGCTTTTAAGACTCCCACCATCTTTCCTTCTTCTTCTAGAGATAATAAAGTACTAATAATGACTGGCTTTCTTCCATTATCTTCCAAAAACACATATTTCAAATGCGGTGGTAACTCTTTCGGTTCAACCTTACTTTTTGGAATTTTTTCTTTAAGCTCAATCTTTTCAAGAAGATTTTTTTCTGCTGGAATTTCTTTCGTTGCCTCCAAATCCTGAACACATTCCTGCTTTATTTTATCCTCCTCTTCATTCAAATCTTCACATTCATTGATAAGAGTCTTCTCCAAAATGGATGCATTACGAACTCTATTTTCTTACGTCATACAGAGTTCTTCCACAATGTCTATTTGAAAGCATGACTTGTCATCTTTAGGATGTGACATTGCTTGAAACACATCAAAATCCACCTCTTCATCTTGTACCTGGACTTTAAGCTTCCCCTTTTCAACATCAATCACAATTCTAGTTGTCTTCATGAAGGGTCGTCCGAGAATCAAAGGTGCATCTCCATTTTCTTCCATCTCCATTATAACAAAATCCACTGGAAATAAGAATTTATCTACCTTGACTATCACGTCCTCAGCGACTCCATATGGATATTTGAGAGATCTATCTGCTAATTGAAGAACCATTCTTGTTTGTTTGATCTCCAACCCTTTAATATTTTTTACCATAGAAAGAGGCATTAGATTTATACTGGCTCCTAGATCAATCAAAGCTTTCCCAACCTCTAAATCATCAATAGTACATCGAATAGTGAAGCTCCCTGGATCTTGTAATTTAGGAGGTAATGACCTTTGTATGACCGCACTGCAATTCCCTTGCACCTCAATAGTTTCCTTCTCAATATACTTCCTTTTTTTCATAATGAGTTCCTTTAAAAAATTTGAATATGATGGTATTTGCAGAAGTGCCTCCGAGAATGGAATAGTTATTTCCAGTTTCTTGAAAATCTCCATAAAGTGCTCAAACTGCTTTTCTCTCTCCTTTCTAGAATATATTTTCGGATACGGCAGTGGTTTTTCGTACTCTTTCTCTTTAAATTTTACAGCCTCTACTTCCTGATTTTCATTCATCGTATTTTTCTTTATCTCACACTCCTCCCTCTGATCACTCTTTTCTTTAACACTTTCTTTTTCTTTTTCTTTTTCCTCAATCTCTCTTTCTTTTAATATTCTCTCACTTCTAGTAACAATCTCACATGCTTCTTCCACATTACTTTTCTCCACACAATCGACATCAAACACATTTCTATTCATAATTCTCTGAAAAATTTCTTCAGATTCTGCACTTCTTTGTATAGGCATGAAATGAGGTTGTTGTGGGACAATTGAAGCTTCTATAACTGTTTGCGATAAATCAGATAATGTTTTTGTCACTATCTCCAATTGTTGAGTGATTATATTGTTTTGCTCCCTCGTCACAATGTTATTTTGTAACATCACAACCTCTTTAACCACATCAACATGTGAACCATGTGTTTCTTCATTATCTGCCATAATTTCTATCAAGTCATAAGCTTCGTCCTCAGTCTTCCTTCTTATGTCTCCTCCGGCTGCAACATTCAATATCATTTTTTATTGTATGTTCAAACCTCCAAGGAATGCGAGTATATATGAGGTCTTGTCAAACCCATGGACTGGGGTCTTTCTCAACAGGCCTTTAAATCTGTCCCAAGCTTGTCCAAGAGTTTCTTCCATTCCTTGCTTAAATGAAGAAATTTACAGCTTCCCTTATTTGATCTTTGTTTGTGGAAAAAATTTATTAACAAATTGTGTTGCCTCAGTCTACCAATTTCTGAAAGTACCTTCTGGGAATGAATGCAACCATGTTTTAGCACTTCCTCCAAGAGAGAAAGGAAACAAGCTGAGTTTGACCCTGTCGTCAGAAACTCCGTTCATCTTGATAGTATTGTAGATTTCACTAAAAGTAGTCAAATGATGATAGGGATTCTCATTTGACAACCCGTGAAATTGGTTGCTCTGTACTAGTTGGATGAGTGCAGGATTCATCACCATGTTTGTTACATTATCTGTTGGCATGGCTATACTATTGAAGTGCAAAGGACCCACCGTGTTTGATGAATTCGCCAGTGTGCGTCTTGGAGGAGGTTGATCCGCCATCTCTTTTGTGTCCTATGCAAAAGTCTCTAGTGAAGATTGTGCAACTCTTTGAGGAGAGGGAAAATTTTCAGGTAAAGGACGTTTGATTTTCCTTCCTCTCCTGTTTGATAGCCCTTCTAAAAGAGGTTGTTGGTTCTTTTTACTTCTCGTGTGTATTGTTTCCTACATACACAAGAAACAAAAAACCTTAAAAGCACTTTTAAAGAGAAATAAAACAAAACTAAACAAAACAAAATATAAACAATAATTACAAGCAAGTCAAATTTCAGTCAATTTACACTACTTGAAAAAGTTAAACCTCGAGTCCCCAACAACGGCGCCAAAAACTTGTTAACACTCTCGCAAACATACCAGATCGTTTCAAGTAGTATAATTGGTAAACCCAATATCATTCTTCCCAAGAGACTCGAAGGCCTTATCGTTCATGCAAATTGAAATCGTAAGACTTGTATAGAAAGAGTAATTGGTTTGGATGTAAGAAATAGCAAATAAACATGCAAATGAGTTTGATTTAATTGATGAGAAAAAAACTATGGATGAATGGAGTTGTTGGGGTTTACAATTTCATCTTTATCCACTCTCTCTTATCTACTCCTCTTATTTAATTCGCTTTGTTATCTAATTGTCATGCAAACTTTCTTAGTCTACCCATAACCCGATCCCTCGGCGAAAAGAGCCTATTACTAATTACTGGCTTGCTATCCCTAGCCTCCCCCAGTAATTAATAATGCATTATAAACGAAAGCAAAAAAAATTGATCGTCCTACCCCCTATCCCTAGGTGGCATTGCTTAATCAAGGAATTTCCCACAATTCATGACATTACCGTACGTTCCCGTATCAATAAAGACAAACAAAAATTATCGAATGAGTTAAACGATAAAAGCATTAAGCGCAGATGAGAAACCAAACAATTGATAATCAAAGCATACGACAACCATATAAATAAATAAGAGTTTCAATAAAAGAGAGTTTCAAAAGATTACATTGTTCCCCAACAACAAAAGGGTTTAGTTCACCATTGTCATGGTGAAACAAGATGAAGAATGATGTAAGAATGGAAAAACAAACCCTAGATTTGATAAATAGGAGCCTAAGCATCCAAGAGATCTTCTCCAAGGAGTGAAAATTAGGTCTAGCCGCCCCTCTCTGTCCAAAAGAATAATTCTGAAGTCGCACTATGGCTATTTATAGTCGAGGAGTGTCACAAAATTTAGGCCCAGGCCCAGTAGACAACCGCCCGGCGTCACACTTTTGGCGCCCGACGGTTTCCCTTTAATCGCGCCACCGCCGGCGGTGAATTGCGTCGCCCGGTGGTTTGCCTCTAATCGCAAAGCTGCCCGGCTGCACCGCCTGAGCGCCAGACAGTGGCTGCCCCTCGCATTTGGCCGCCCACCGTTGGATTTTTGGCGCTGGGCAGTTTCTAGACTCTTCTTTTCTTCACTTTTCTTTATCTTCTTGAGTCTAAGACCTTCCATCTTCAGTCCCATTCTTCATCTTTCTCAAAAATGTTGCAAAACAATGCAAAACAAGCATAATATCTTTAAAAACAGCTTTTGACTCTCAACTGACTCAACTTACATGTTTTGCTTGATTCTAAGCTCATTCTAAGCCTCAAAGGGTGTATATTGATCTCAAATGAAGCATGAAAATTACCGTTTTTCAACCGTTATCAAATATAGTGCAATCTCAACATCATCAATAACAAGCATCATCAAGCAATACCCATCATGAAAATCAATCAGTCAAACCACTACATCGGATAAAGTTTCAAACCGAGTACATCAAACCCTACGCCTCTAACAGAAGATAATAAGTTCAAATTACAAAAAGAAAAGATAAGAAAAATCTTGTTCTAGTGCAGATAGCATCCATCAATAGATATTATCTCATCTCCTCAACCCATGCAGTCATCGAAGTCCTCTTCCTCTCCTTCTTCTGCATCCTCAAAGTCATCATCCTCCATGTCTAGAGCTTCAGCTGCTCCAGCTCCACTAGGTTGTACGTCATCCTATGGCCATGCCACCACATTGTTTAACTTGCCCATGGTCCACCGGTGTGTAGGAGGCGTGTCATAAAGCCCTATAATCATCTTAGTCGTGGCCACCTGCCCTTTGTGGATGCACTGCAATCTGGCCTCCATCAGAGACATGTACATGTCTCTCATCTCGAAGGGTTGTGCATCATGAGCAGGTGCATGTCCCTGGGGTGGACCTCTCCTCCTAGGACGTCTCTAAGGCACTAGCTGGGCCGCCTCATCTCATCCACTCCAGCTAGCTAACACAGGTGTGTAATCAGAGAAGGATATCCCAAGGGTGCCCTGTTGTTTGTAGTGAGGGTGCAGCTCTGAATCTCATTTGCTATTATTTGGCCTATGTTCACATTCAATCCTCTCAGCACGCAGTATAAGAACATGGCCCTGGCAATAGTGATGTCCGAGACATGAAAGCAAGGTTTGATGTTAGCACGAGAGAATGCCATCCAATACTATGCTAGAGGCGTCAAGTTAGCCTTCTTGATGTGCGCAGCTGCACCACTACCATTCTTGTGAAAATGCCCTTCAGGCACACATAGCACTCTCTCAATGTCATAAAAGTCGGGGCCTTCCTCCATGTTGAGTGCAAACTGGCACTGCACACCTGTTCACTCAGTGTTAAGTAACCTATTAATGGAATCAGGATCATACCTAATGATTCTTCCACAGACGTAGCTCATATAATCCTAAGTGTGGGAGTCCCCCAATGGCTTTGCATTTGTATAGAATTCCTTCATCACTGCAATGCTAGCTAGTGCAGGATAGGTGGCTACTCTCTCCTAATGTCTGCTCTTCATCTCCTCTCCAAACTTTGGAGCAAAGTTTGGAATCCATCTTGCCTTGCGTTCCATCAGGAGTCGCCTATCTTGGTTAAGGTAGTGATGTTGCTCATGTCTTCTAGAGAGGAACTTGTTTGAATATAACTTCTCTGGTTCTCTCCTCTTGTTTCCAATAGTCTTGATCCTCTTACCAGATGAGGAGGTCATCCCTGCATCAAATACAATTAACAAAACCAAAGGAAGTCTCATTAATCATTAGCAAACCACAAAACTTAGTCCAAACACACTACTGATCAGCACTGAGGGCAAAACAGGGCCCCTCAGCATCACCTGCAACCAAAACCCACAAAAAAACCAAGCAAAATTCAAAACTACAGGTTGGCGCTCAACGTCAATTACCGCTAAGCGGTATAAGTGCAGAATATCACAAACATCCCTAGCTAAATCCTAATCTCCACCCACATGCAATTTTTCCAGTTCCAGACCTCAATCATACATTTTAATCGGTCCAAACATCAATTATTTCACCTAATCATCCATAAACATCAAAAGCCCTAAAAATTCATGCTTAGACAATCATTCTCATACAAAATCATGCTCTCAAAACCCTAGAATGAAAAATGTATGACTTACTTGGGTGGAGATACTCAAATGTGAAAAAGTGCTCAATGAATGTGAAGAAGACAGCCCCTAACTGCTACTCTCACAAAAACCCAAACTTGGATGATGAAGTGGTGCAAAAATGGTTGAGAAAGGGGTTTTTTAGAAGAGGGGTGAAGGAGAAAGTGGAGAGAGTGCTTTGGAAAGAGCTTGAGAGCTGCAAAAGTGAGTGAGGGTCGAATGAGGAGGCTTGGGCGAGACCTAGGGTAAGCAAAGTGTGCAATGGGCTAACTCACGCTGGGCCCAAAACTTAAATCTCAAAATCGGTTCTACGACGCCACCGCTCAGTGGTAACTGGCGTTGAGCGGCAAGCGCAATTTATGCTTTCCTCTTTCTGACTTACCCTAAGCGTCATTGACCACGTACTACTCAATTACAGCTCTCAAATTTTGAATTTCATGCAATTTCCACTCACTCTACTCAAACATTTAGTCAAACCCTAAAATGCAACTAGAACAAAATCAAGAACAAAAATAAATCAATCAACTGGGTTGCCTCCCAGGAAGCGCTTGTTTAACGTCACGAGCCTGACCCAAACTCTTCCTAGAACCCATCAGTAGGCGCAACTTTACCATCACCCATCAGTAGGTGTACCTTCCTGTATCCTTCAGTAGATACTTAATCATCTAGCATCCCTCAGTAGATGTTACCCAATAAACAGTGTTCAAAAGTATTTAAAATTACATCACCAAAATAAAAATCAAAGAAATTAATGTTTTTAAATCACTGGGGTGCCTCCCAACAAGTGCTCTTTTTCAGTAGATGCTCATCTTTCTCATCTTCATCAACATTCATCAGTAAATGCTGTCAATGACACCCATCTTCATGGTTGGTATTTCTCCTTTCTGGATATTCTCTTTTTCTTCTTCTTCTTTCTACTGAATTTCTTCAAAAATTTGATAAAACCAAGCACTTGTTTCTTCCTCACTCACTAGTACAAAAACGCTATTTAACGTCACCCCTTAGACGTTGGTTAAGGGTAAGCACAACGTATATTGATGACCGGTGGCATTTTCGTAAATAAGTTGGCCATATAGACGTTAGTTAGAAGGTGCCCCGACGTTTATAATATTTTAGATGTCGGGGCCCCTCCTAACTAACGTCTATATGTCTGACAAGTGGGTGAAAAGTCATTTCTTTCAGTCATATAGACATCAGTTAGGAGGGGCCCCTACGTCTATATGGCAGAAATTAATGGCTATTCACCTACCTGTCAGACATATAGACGTCAGTTGGGAGAGCCCCGACTTCTAATGCACTTTAGACGTTTGTTATTTTGGGAACCGACGTCTAAACCCTAAATCCAAAAATTTAAAAATTCGTTTTTTGACTCCATTTAGACGTCTAATCTCGCCATTCCGACTTCTAAAGCACTTTAGATGTCTGTTATTCTGGGAATCGACGTCTAAACCCTAAATCCAGAAATTTAAAAAGTCACTTTTTGACTCCATTTAGACGTCTAATTCCGTCACTCCGACTTCTAAAGCACTTTAGACGTTTGTTATTCTGGGAACCGACGTCTAAATGTCTGCATTAAAACACTGCGAACGCGAGGCAGTAGTTACGCACACTCATTGTTCATCATCTTCGTCGCGTTTTCTCTGCACACGCTACGTTTTTCAGGTTCGTTTTCTCACTTTTGCAACGTTTAAAATTAATTTTACTCCGATTACATTACTCTTTGATGAATTATATTTCATTTGAACTGATTAAAATGCGTTTTCATTGAGTTTTTGTGCAATTTTGCTCATGTCCTTAGGCAGCATTCTTGGACGGCGATTTCTTGCGTTTTGCACTCCTCTGATTCCCTCAACTACATTATCAAAACCGTCCAATACAAAATAAGAACATACAATCCATTATCTTCAACTAAAATATAAAGTTGTAAACTTGAATCACCATGACCTAGGAGCAACTCGAGAGGCCTTAAGCGGAGAAAGATCCTATCAAATACGGTGACATTTTAGACGTCTGACGTCTATTTAGAAGTCTGACCTATATAGTCTGACATCTATATAGACGTCTGACCTATAGGGTCCGACGTCTCATTTAACGTCACTCGAAAAAACGTCGATTTGGGATCTGACGTTAAAAGCCCAAAATAACCGACGTTAAATAGCGTTTTTCTACTAGTGACTCAACCTTTCTGATTCTTTTTCCACTATCTTCTCCTCATCTCTCTCTATATTTTCCTCATCAACAACCTTGTCACCTTTTAGTGATAGTGGCTTGACATTTCTCCCTAGGGTTAGCTTCAGTATTAACCCCAAAATCTTCCAATTTCTCAATTAGGTGACCAAGCTACACCTCCATCCTTTTGGATATTGCTTCAATGCTTTTCTGAGTGGAGATAGCATTTTGCATAGATTGTTGAAAGGCGTCCTCCAACTTTGCCATTGATAGAGAGTGTTGTTGCTGCCATTGTTGTTGTTGTAACTCCTTAAATTGTTCGTCAGCTTGCCCAAATTAACTTTGATCCATACTTGAGTGAGGTTCCCACCAGTGGTCGAGATTATCTTGGTAGAATTAAGTGCCCATATAGTTAAATTCTTCTCCAAACTGCATCTTGCAAACATTAGGCGCAAAACCCTAGAAAGCATTTATCAGAACAAAAAAAACAGAAATAAAAAAAATAAAGTCAAAGTTAATCAATAATCACACGAATAGAATAGTTAAACCACGAGTCCCCGGCAATGGTGCCAAAAACTTGTTAAGACTCTAGCAAGTGTACCGAATCGTATCAAGTAATATAAATGGTAAGACCGAGTATCGTTTTCCCTAGAGACTCATTGGCCTAGACAGTTATTTCATTTATTGATTATTTATGACTTGAGAAACGAAATTTAGTGTTCATAATGCAAGAACGAAAATAAACATGTGTGCAAAGCTTGATCAATTGACCAAGAAAATACGCAGCTGAATTGTATGGATGAATTATGTTGTTGGGGTTTACAACTTCATCTTATCCACTCACATTTATTTAATTCTACTCTTTCATTAATGTCAATGCCACTTTCTAATTTACCCTAAACCCGATGTCTCGGTGAAGAGAGCCTACTCCTAATTAGTAGTTTACAATATCTTGTCTCCCTAGCAATTGATCATGCATTACATTCGCACAGAAGCTTAAAGGCAATCGGTCCTCCTATCCCTATGTCTAGGTAATATTGCTCCCGAGAGAATTCCCCCATGTCTAGATTTCCCCATATGTGTCCATATTGACAAAATCAAAGATCACGCTATTGAATGAGTTAAACAAAGCATGCATAGAGTAAAGAGGAAAAACTCTAACAATTAATGAAGTAAAGCATATAGATTAAGAATCAATTCAATATATGAGAGTTTCAAAGGATTACATCGTTTCTCCAACAACAATTGAAGTTTAGTTCACCAGACACATGGTGAAACTAGATGAAAACAATGAAAAGAATGAAAGATAAAACCCTAGAATTTGTAGATTGGAGCTTCCGCATCCAATATTCGCCTCCAAGGGGTGAAGAGTGTGTTTCTGCGTCTCCTTCTGCCAAAAGATACCCTCTTTGGGTTGTACAAATCCATATATAGTTCATTAAAATCACCAGAAATTGGC
This sequence comes from Vigna mungo, assembly GCA_036885675.1. Lineage (NCBI taxonomy): Eukaryota > Viridiplantae > Streptophyta > Magnoliopsida > Fabales > Fabaceae > Vigna > Vigna mungo. The sequence goes on from CP144697.1 coordinate 35,268,120, forward strand.
CCAGACCCAAGAGATTGCCGCTCAGCGCTGGATTACCGCTTAGTGATAGGCGCGGTACTAATAAATGTCGCTCAGCGTTATCGCCCAAGCGTTTGGCAGTGAACTCACTGAAGAGGCTGGCGCTCAGCGGTGAAAGTGCCGATCAGCGGTGGCTACAACACTTGATTTTCCCCTCAGCGTTGGCGCTTAAGCGTTGACCAAAGAAGTCCTCCACGAGGCCGGCGCTCAGCAGTGGATTTGTGCTCAGCGGTGCCTGCGATTCTTCTTTTAAGCACTTTTCCTTCTTCTCTTGAGTCCAAGTCCTTACTACTTTAGCTTCTTTCATCCAATTCATGTTAATTCCTGTCAAAACAAGGAAAACCAAGCATAAAACCAAGAAAACCATCTTTGACTCTCTTATTCTCTAACTTAAGCAAAATGCATGATTTCAAGATAGTTTATAAGTCTTTGAAATAACGGTTTTTTAACTGTTATCATAAAGGAAGTAACAACCTTTATATTATTATATTATTGTCATAATTTATTTGAAGGATTTAATATTTTACCTTTTTTAAATAATGTATCATCTCTAAGAGATCAAGTACAGAAAACTAGATAAATTAAAAAATATCTATAAGTTTAGTAAATGTGTTATGATATCATACATTATTAGAAAATGTTGGTTTATTTCTTTGTACATTTTTATATTTTTTTATTTATTCTCAAGTGTTCGTGGAAAGAGTTTAATCCACAATTTTTTCTATTGTTTCTTATAACTTTATCACTAAATCAACTTTAACTGAAGTTTTTTTTTTTTTTAAATATCACTCTATATAATGTATAAAATGGCGGGTCGTCTTAATGTACACGTTAGTTTGTCTTAAAATATACTTTGTCATCATAATATTTAAGGCTTCTTCAAAAACTGTCAATTGCGTAAATATGACCATTAAAATGACATAATATATAAAATTAACCGTAACAATTTACATATTTTTATAAACATTTTAGGGTGTGTCTTCAACTGTTACATTATGGTTCCTCTATGGCATAGGCCTAGCATCTCGTGTTTCAGTCCTAAGATAACTTTTATGAGAAGGAATTTTTATGGTTCAGTATTTGAGGTTTTCCTCCAAGGTGAATTTTATGGCTCTCAATTTTCACACTTCAATTACGCCAGAGTCAGTTTGTCAAAAGTTGTTTAGAATTTTTTTATTTTTTTCATTTTTCTCCTTTGACTATTTGTGTTCATTAGAATCTACAAAATAAGTAAAGTTGAAGTGATTTCTACATATATTTAACAAAATCAAAATAAAATAAGTGTCAAATTGATAGTAAAATTAACTCATATTCAACACTTATCAACTAGTCTGATCCGTTTTTGAAATGATAGACCTTTATTTGGTCACCCATTGGAATTAAAATAAGTAATTGGTCCTTTATTTTGAATGGTTTCATACATTTACGTTTACAATCTGAATCATTCTTACAAGCCAAAATTGCTGTCAGGGTTAACCTCCAAGTCAATCTGTTCGTTTGTGTCGAAAGAATATGAATCAGTGGCGGTTTAAACACTTGGATAGTCTTAGTTTGTTTACTTAAAATCTTATATATATATATATATATATATATATATATATATATATATATATATATATATATATATATATAAGAATACAACTTATATATCTATTAGACTGAAATCCAGTTAATTTTAAACTGAAATCTATCAGAGTTCATAGCTCATGTTGCTCATCAGATACTTCTTTAGGAAACTTATATATGTGAAAAACAAAAGTATGCAGAATTTCCACATCATCTACTCCAAAACTTGGAGTACAACTTATATATCTATTAGAAAATTCACTCAATTTCTCTGAAATCTAACTTACATAATTAAAATTATTATAAATCTAATGAATGGGTGTGACTCATTTTTTACTGGCGATTATTTTCATCTTTAAGTTAATCATACAATCATACAGCTACAGGAATATGGGTATAAAATTATATATTTTATTTTATGAAAGAATGATAAGGTCGTGTAATAATCACTTTCCAAAAGAAGTGTCTTTAACATTAAAAGTGGTTTAGATATTCATAAAGCATTTTTGTTTTCTTCTTAAAGTTTTCATACCAACCTTCACTACTTTTTTTTTTTCTGCTCCACTTTTTCTTTCCTTTTATATCCAAAAAGAATCCACACACATTACATGATTGTCTTTTTTGGTGGTGGATACTTCAAAAAAGCATATTTGGTGAAGAGAAGACAAAAAATGAATAATTGTGTATGTAAACTGTGGATAGATCACAATCCATACCACTATTTTAGTCTCTCAAATTGCTTCCTCATATTTTCCACTGCAAACTTTTGTGACTCTCACGACATCAAGATTCAATCTTTCAGATATTGTAGTAAACAGAATGAGTCTTTGGTAGTATTACACAAACAAAATAACATGTAAAAATTTGAGACAATGTTGTTTTAATCTTAAATCCGTTAAAATAATATTGTTAGAAGCAAAGTATTGTTGCTTTTGAAATCGTGAATTCCTTCACAATTTTAATTTTAAAAAACACTTTGGATATTTAAAGAAGAAAAATAAATAAATTATCTTATATATTAACTCCTAAGCTGAGAAAATTAATGTACATGAATAAGACAGTTATTTTTAATAGTTGTATTTTATTTTCAACGTTATTTATTTTAAAAAATATATATATAGCTTCATTTGTCTCTTTATATATTGTTTTCATCATATATAATTTTAAAAAAGAAATTCATTGATAAGAATATATTAGTACGTTTAGATAAAAAAAAATATGATTATTTGACCGACATTATCCTTTCTTCTATGTTTATAAATTCTTTTAACGGGTTAGACAATTAAACATGCAATCACATCAAATGGATAGTAAATTCTTTAGACTAGCTTTTTACATAAAGGTCTTTAAACAAGCTTTGTTTTTCCTTTTTCTTTCATGATTGGTGTGTTAATTTTCCAAACCCAAGTAAGAAAAAATAGGTTTTAGAATAGCGAAATCAATAACTTAAACATTGAATTTGTTTAATCATTATTCTTTTTGTGATTGGTGTGCCAACTTTTAAACCTACACAAATAGATTGAACTAAGAAGATCAATTTAAAATATTTGGATTAGTTTATGCTTTGTATTTTTTATATTTTTGCTTGAATACCATTTTTTTATACTTGAAATATAATAATATTTTACTTGCAATTTAAAACAAAAAAATTGACTTCTGTCTCTGTAATTTTACTTACTTTTTGCCCCTTTCGTTTAGTCTATATAAAGTTATTAGTGATAAAAAATTATAGAACTATATTTTAGAAATTATAAAATAACCTTTAAATATGTTGTGCTTAATTTTCTAACTCTTGAAATGGATACGTAGCAAGTTTTCTTATTATTTATATTTACTTTTTTTTTATTTAATAGTTTTAGACGAAATAGTGTAAAAAAAGATAGACATATACTATTATTACTCGTTTTCAATTGTCACTATATAATGGGATCCAGCTTCCTAAACTTCAGAACTTGAAGAGAAAACTTGAATCAAAATTCTCTTATTTCATCACTCTTCTCTTAGTTAAGATTATCAGCAAAATTATGACGACTCCTTATTTTGTCGCACTATTTCATCTGCTTTTATTGTATTCCTTTGGGTTTTCAGTTAGATTCAAGGAATCACGTAAAAGTGGTGAAAGCAACTGCAGAGAGAAGGAGAGACAAGCACTCCTCAACTTCAAACAAAGCCTTACAGCTGACTATGGCAGACTGTCAACATGGACTGATCATCAAAATAATACAGATTGCTGCAATTGGGAAGGCATTCAATGCAACCATCAAACTGGTCATGTCATTCTACTTGATCTTCGTTGTTTGGATACACATTATTTAACAGGTGCAATCAATCTCACTTCATTGATTCCCTTGCAATACATTCAACATCTAGACCTCAGCAATAATGATTTTCTGTTGAATCACATCCCACAAGCCATTGGCTCTTTCACCAACTTACAATATCTCAACCTCTCATTTTCTGCATTTAGTGGGAGGATTCCTTTCCAACTTGGAAATCTTTCACTACTAAAGTATCTAGACCTTGGAACAAATAGTCTTCTTGGATCAGTTCCTTTTCAGATTGGGAATCTTAAACAGTTACAATATCTTGATCTTGGAGGGAATAATTATCTATCAGGAGAAATCCCATTTCAACTTGGGAATCTTAAACAGTTACAATATCTTGATCTTGGAGGGAATTATCTATCAGGAGAAATCCCATTGCAACTTAGGAATCTCAAGCGGCTACAATATCTTAATCTTGCAAGTAACACTCTTTCTGGAGCTATCCCTTTTCGGAATGGGAATCTTCCTCACTTACAAACTCTTGGGCTAGGTGGTGATTTTTATGTAGAAGCTGAGGATTCACAGTGGTTGTCTAATCTCCATTCTTTAACCAGTCTTGAGTTGACCTCATTGCATAATCTCAGCTCCTCGCGCCAGTGGCTACAAGCCATCAGTGAGCTAATTCCAAACTTAGTAAAGTTGAGGCTTGTTGATTGTTTTCTTTCAGATACTAATATCAAATCTTTGTTCCATCCTCGTTCCGACTTTTCAACTTCTCTTACTGTCCTTGATTTGTCTTCTAATGTGCTAACTTCCTCAACATTTCAACTCCTATTCAATTTTAGTCTTCACCTACAAGAGCTTTATCTCAGAGGAAATGACATTGCATTGTCATCTTTTCTTTTCCCAAATTTTCCATCTCTTAACATACTTGATCTCTCCTGGAATAACCTAACATCATCAGTATTTCAAAGAAATTTTAATTTTGGCTCCAATCTACGAAACCTTCGTTTGTATAACTGCAGTCTTACAGATAAAAGTTTTCCTATTTCCTCTGCTTCCACAATTAATTCTTCATCTTCTCTTGTCATACTTGATCTCTCCTCAAATCTATTGAAATCATCTACTGTGTTTTACTGGCTTCTGAATTTCACCACGAATCTTCAAACCCTTTCCCTTTCTGGCAACCTGTTAGAAGGTCCCATTCCAGATGGATTTGGAAAAGTAATGAACTCTCTTGAACGTTTCTTTGCATCCGAAAATAGACTACAAGGCAAGATTCCGTCTTTCTTTGGGAACATGTGCAGATTGCAGATCTTATACCTCAGAAATAACAAGTTCAATGGGGAAATTTCTCATTTCTTTCAAAATTCTTCATGGTGCAATAAACACGTATTTCATAATTTGGATTTATCTTATAACCAAATTACTGGCAAGATACCTGAAAGCATTAGATTGTTATCCGAGTTGGAGGATTTATCCTTGCGGGGAAATTCTTTAGAGGGTGATGTCACTGAATCTCATCTTTCTAGCTTTTCCAAATTATATGACTTAGACTTGTCACACAACTCATTGTCTGTGAAATTTGTCTCTAGTTGGGTTCCTCCTTTTCAAGTAAAAACATTGAGATTAGCATCTTGCAAGCTAGGTCCGAGTTTTCCTGGTTGGCTCCAGACACAAAATTCCTTAATGTGGTTAGATATATCTGATAATGAGCTAAATAATTCTGTACCAGCATGGTTTTGGAACAACTTGCAAAATTTGGGATGGTTAAACATGTCTCACAATAATCTCAATGGTGCAATTCCTGATATACCATTAAAGCTTCCTTATGGACCATCTATAATTCTGAATTCAAATCAATTTGAGGGAGCACTTCCACCATTTTTGCTGCAAGCTTCAGGGCTGTTACTGTCTCGAAATACAATTTCTGATTTGTATTCTTTTTTGTGTCACCAAATCATTGCTCCGAATTTGGCAACTTTAGATTTATCAAACAATCACATAACGGTAGAAATTCCTGATTGTTGGCAATCTTTACACCAATTACTATTTCTTGATTTGAGCCACAATAAGTTGTCTGGGAATATTCCCATCTCCATGGGGAAACTTGTTAAATTAGAAGCATTGGTTTTACGAAAGAATAATTTAACAGGTGGACTGCATTCCAGTTTGAAGAATTGCACTAATTTAATTATGCTGGATGTGAGCGAAAATAATTTGTCTGGTCGAATACCATCTTGGATTGGAGAACGTATGCAGCAATTGAGAATCTTGAACATGAGAGGGAATCACTTCTCATCAAATTTTCCTATTCAACTTTGCTATTTAAGGTATATTCAATTGTTGGATCTCTCCAGGAATAAATTATCAAAAGCAGTTCCAACATGCTTAAATAATTTTACAGCCATGTCTGAAAAGAGCATTAACAGAACTGAAACTCAACGCCTTATATATGGGTACAATATTACTTATGATGAAATCTACGGTCCCTACGCATCTTTTGACTACAAGCTTGACATAACGTGGGTGTGGAAAGGTGTGGCACATGTGTTCAGAGATCCCCAATATAATCTTAAGAGTATTGATCTCTCATGTAATGATTTAAGTGGTGAAATACCAAAAGAGGTAGTGTGTTTGGTTGGGCTAGTTTCTTTAAATTTATCAAGAAACAATTTGAGTGGAGAAATTCCTTCTGAGATTGGAAATTTAAGTTCACTTGAATCTCTTGACTTGTCAAGAAATCATTTGCATGGGAGAATTCCTTCTTCTCTTTCTCAACTTGATTTCTTAGGAAAACTGAACTTGTCGTACAACTCTCTTTCGGGAAGAATTCCATTGGGAAGACATTTGCAGACCTTTGAAGCCTCTAGTTTTGAAGGAAATATTGATCTTTGTGGTGAACAAGTCAACAAAAGTTGTCCTGGAGATCATACAACAGCAAAGCCAGAAGAAGCAGGAGGAGGGGATGGAGATGATTCTGTTTTCTATGAAGCATTATACATGAGCATGGGCCTAGGATTCTTCGTAGGATTTTGGGGCTTAATAGGGCCCATTCTGATATGGAAACCTTGGAGAATTGCTTACCTAAGGTTCTTGAACAGATTGACAACTGAGATACAGCTATGATGAATATGCAAAGTTTCTGCCAATGGCTCAAAGCTTGGGTAGCAGGTATGTTTTAGTGAATATGCGTAAGTATATCTCATTGTTATTGCCATAATTATAATGTAATGTGAGAGGGAATAAAAGAGTGGATACTTTGTTGTTAACAAGTTTAATCTTGTTTTATAATTCACTTAAGAAAGTTATGTTGATGAAATCATGTAACATGTTTAATTCAGTTGTTTGATTTATAAGTAAGAAATCAAATTACTAACATAAATTGATGAAAGAAAAATCAGGAGGATTTTGTAAGATATTTATGGAGTTGGAAAAAGTTTTCCAATGAAGATTCGTAATATATATTATTTTCTCTTTTCTTTTAAGAAAAATTGCTTCTTGTAATTCGTTATTTATATCTTCTTGCAATGTTGATGTTTAGTAGATAGATATTGACCTATTCATCCTCGATTCATAAATAAATGTATATTTCAAACTTGAATGTACACCACTCAACTAAATCATTGACCATGATGATAGCAGTAAACATTTAGCAATGAACATTAAGTAAAATAGGATTTGTAAGAATGGTAATTAAGAAGAAAAGGAATTGCATATGTTTTTAGTTCTTAAAATTTGATTCAAAATTGAAATTTGTTTTTATTCAAAACTTTGATATATTTTGATTTCAATTATCCATTTAATTCAATAAGTTAATTTTTTTAAGTATAAAATGTGTTTCATACTTGTATTTGAATTGTTTACATAGTTTGACATGTTTTTTTTTTAATAAAAAACACATTTTGACATGTCAAAAAACTTTAAATAATTGAATAAAAATAATTATATTCATACTTTAAAATTTGAGAGCCAAAATGTATTAAAGTTTTAAATAAGAACATATTTCAATTTCGGATTAAAATTTAGATATTAAAAATATATTTAACTTTTAATAATAAAATTTAAGTTTATGTAATAATAACAAATTTATCATTTATTAAAAGAAACATTATAAATTACACTCATGTATTTTATTATTCATTTATATGAATCAATTTATTTAACTTTTGCAGGTGGCCAGTTGTTGACATTTTTCTTGTGTTCCTCTCTTTCAAATTTGAAGCAAGGGACTCTTTATTAGATGTTAATTGTGCTTTAAATGTTTTTTTCATAATGCGTTGCAAAAGGTTGTTCTTCAAATGAAACACGTTTATTCATTTGATATGCATCTTTTGACTTCAAATGTGCTTGTAATTTTTAACTTTTGTTTTATGATTAATTTTTTTTATTAGGAAATTTATTTGTGGTAAAATATATTTGTAGAGATTGAATTAGGTCTTAGATTCAAAAGTTACAAACAAAATTTTGTAGAATTAAATTAAATTTAAATTTTACTATTAGTAGTAAATAAAATATTAACAATCATGTTATAGTATATTTATAACAATTTGAGTAGAAGATTTCAATTCAATCATTTTATGCTTACCATTTGAATTGAGGGAGTACAGAGAAGATAAAGTTAAAAAACAAATTGAGGTTAAGAAACGAATCATCATCGCTCATTTTATCTCTACACTACAAAAGTCAAACCATTTATAATAAAATTGAGTTAGACACAATTTTCTTACATGAAAATTGAAATATATTTTTTTTTCATAAGTACATCTAGAGGTTCTTCTCTGTCATGGTTTGTAAAGTTTACATGGTAATGATATTTTGACATCCAAAAAGTGAAAAACTTTTGTGACCACCATGTGTCATCTTATTAGTGGTTCATGTGTCAAATAATAAAAAAAATCAAAATGATGTGTAAAAGATACAGGTTCAAAGTGAGTTTCATTTGGCATTCAAAATCATATTTCACATTTGGAATTCTAAAAACCCTAGAGAGAAGGAATCCGGACAAGATATTTTTCACTTCAACGCATTTTCCACCACCACTTTCAAACATGCGCCATTTACCGTTTACCAGAGGACATTCCGGCGCTGTACCGCCGATTGGAACATGTCCAGGCTACCAAAAACTTAGTCTTTCCATCGTCGTGCCGTGCATTTCGTCACTCCAAAGCTTTTGTTCGATGCGTATAAATTTTTTCCTACAATTTTTCCCATTTAATTATTTTTGGTGTTTTATGATTGTTTTTTCATGTATTTGGATTGAATGAACCATTATAGGTTGTGAGAAATTTGTTTATTGTTTCATTACAGAGAACTTTTTTTTTAGTGACTTTATTTTTTTGAATATTCATTACAGAGAATTTTTTTAGGATTGTTGTACAATCTTTAGTTATTTAGTTTTAGTAAGGTTATTAATCGATGAACGAAGCTAAGATACTTCAAAACGAAGTAGTTTTAGCAAATATTGTTGCATTCTTCTCTGACAAATCAAATAATCATAGATCAATTTGTAATTTTTTTGCATTTTCTTTTTAAAACATGTATACAAATAGGAATATTGCAATACCTGGATTAAATGTGTCAAGAGTCTTATAATTTTTATAATTTGTTACATTTCCCTGATGTATGTTTATTTTATTTTTTCATATAGATAATGTTGGCATTACTTTAGCTGGTTAGTAGTTTATATTTCCTGATATTTAATAATCATTTACTGTAGAATGCAGAGAGATATCTTTTTAATGTTGAGTAAAACTTTTGTAAAATTGCTTCTTGTCCCTTTTCCCCTTTTTGTTATACTATTAGGTACGATCATCTTTTATAGGAAAAAGATATTTACTTTCATAGATATTTACTTTAGCTGGTTAGTGTTGAGTTTATATTTCCTGTTATTTAATAATCATTTACTGTAAAATGCAGAGAGATATCTCTTTAATGTTGAGTAAAACTTTTGTAAAATTGCTTCTTGCCCCTTTTCCCCTTTTTGTTATACTATTCGGTACGATCATCTTTTATAGGAAAAAGATATTTACTTTCATAGAAAATAGGTGCCCAATATCTCTGCTGACCAGAAATGCATAGTCCTAGAAAAGTGATGAGCATTACATTTAGAGTAGGCTTCCGAACCTTGTTATTATTCTGTTTCCTAATGGTCCTTTGAGTTTCTTGACGTCTTTGTGTTTTGTTCATTACAGATAGTGATTGTTGATGATATTTTCTTTTTTACTTTTTACCTTTGGAGGAGGATATCCATCACCTCTTAATTACCTTTTCTTTCCTAAATCTTGTTGCACGTAGGTACTTTTCTTCTATAATGTTATATTTTTCTCATATTATCTAGGTATATTTTAAGAGTGAAATTTGCAATATCTAATAGGTCAGTTAATGAAGTAATATATGCAAGGTAGGTGTTTTGTTCCCTTTCTAATCTATCTATATTATGGTTTTTCTTTGTTGCCAGTATTCAGTTTTTCTCGTGGCTGTAATTATTGTAACCTAACTTTCCTGACTGGTGCTTCCTTGGTACTTGACGCTATATTAGTGTAAGTGCCACTGACTCACTGATGGATTATAAGATTAAACTTTAGAGATTCTCTTTATAATATAGTAATTGCGCAGGAAGCTTGAGGATGGTGACATTGTAAAAATATTGATGTCATTGTGTACTATAAAGGTGTCCATGTTAAGTTGGTTAGCATATATATGTTTCACAATTTCGCATGAAGTTCATACATTTATTATTGAATAATTTTGTTAATTGTTATGCAGGTGATCTCAATACAACATACTTTGTAGGAAATGTTGATGAAGAGTCTTGTCAACTAGCTAGTAAAATACATTTACGAGTGCTTGGAGAAGGCAATATCCATTGGTATATATCCATTTGATATCAATTATAATGTTTTTGTCTCTTGTTTAAGTTTCAAATATAATTGAACTTTTGAAACATTATAGCATTCATGGATCTTTTGTTTGTCTTATGTATAATGTGTACCATAAATTTTATTATTCATAAATAAAACTACATATTTTATCTTAAGACTGGTGATTTGGTCATTCTCTTAAATCATAAATTTTAAGGTAATAAAGCATCATATCATTATAAAGTAATAAATTAGGACATAAGAACAGGTTGAGTGAGTAATGAATCATATCATATGAGCTACTCGGTATGTTGTAGATAAGTATGTATTGAAAGTATTAATAATTGATGTTTATGGATTACCATAGAAGATTGCATTTTGCATTCAAATTATATTATGTTTATTTGGTTTGAAATACTTTTATAATTAAAATGTACATATAATATTTTTGTAATTTAAACTATGGGATCCCGATTCATCTTTTTTAATTTATATTCATTTCATTATTATAGGAATGGAGCAAAATTTGAAGGGATATTACGTGTGGTCTTTCTTCGACAATTTTGAATGGTCTTAGGGCTATACATCGCGATTCGAAATGATTTTCATAGATTACAAAAATGGTTTGAAAAGATATCAAAACTATCAGCAATGTAGTACAAGAACTTCCTCAAGAAAGGAACCAGACTTTCTTCACATTCTTTCATTATTCTTTCATTGTAATTAAAATCCTATATATTTTACTGGACTTCGGTTTATGAAAAAAAATACAGATATGATGTAGATTTGTTGATACTACTGGTACAATCAGAATGAAAAAGACATTGTTATGATAATAAAGTTTTCATTTTCCATATCCATCATCTATATAGCAAACATTTTACGTTAATTGCTTTCGTGTATTTGATTTAAAATTTTAATTCATTAATTTGATTGAAATCCTCTTTCTTTCCATACAAGAATTCATTCCACACAAGAATTAATAGATAATTTATATATTAGAAGGATGTACATAATGTTTACTTTAAAAAAAATCACTTGAAATATATATAAGTATTTTTTGATGTGAATGAATGACATAATCGTTTGAATAATAATTTATGAGTAATTATTATATCGATTTTGTTCATCTTAGAGCATGTTTGTTGAAAGTAATGGAGTGTGGAAATGGTACTTATTTTTTATGACCGCTAATTATTAGAGGAAGTTAAAAGTAGAAAATAAAATGTGTGGTAAGCGATTACAGTCAACGTGTAATGGATTACAAAGCCTTTAAATTTGATTAGAAAGAGTTGAAAGTGGGTTAAACTCCCTGGTGTGCAGAACCCATAACGTAACTCCTCACTTATTTGAACTATGCTCCCTTACGTGTATTGAAGTTATATTTCTTGTTTTTGAACATCATTTTGTGACTTAGGGTGTATATTTTGTTCATGATAGACCATCCTTGTTCAAATTAAAGGTGTTAGGAGTGATACTCAATATTTGAAGTTGGAAAGCTTTATGTACAGGGTAGTCTACCCTGGTGTGCAGAACCCATAACGTAACTCCTCATTTATTTGGACATAAAATGATGTTCAGGCATTGATTATCACATTTATATCGAACTCCATGGCCAAGGAACAATTCTATGTAAAACTCATTGTGCACAAACAACAATGGAAGCAAAGGTCAAATAAGTGGGAAGTTTAGACAAAGTTTTTGCATGCTGGAGTCAACTGTGAAAATGACATTGATTTTTAAGTGAACAATTTTTTTTTAAACTTATTGGACATACAAGTGATTTCCAAGCATTGATTATCACATTTATATCGAACTCCATGGCCAAGGAACAATTCTTTGTAAAACTTATTGTGCAGAAACAACACTAGGAGCAAAGGCCAAATAACTAGGGAGTTTAGGCAAAGTTTTTGCATACACGTGTCAACTATGAAAATGACATTGATTTTTAAGAGAATTTACTTTTTTTAAGATTTATTAGACATACAAGTGATGTTCAGGCATCGATTATCACATTTATATCGAACTCCATGACCAAGGAACAATTCTTTGTAAAACTCATTGTGCAGAAACAGCACTGGGAGCAAAGGCCAATTAAGTGGGGAGTTCAGGCAAAGTTTCTGCACACAAGGGTCATCTGTAAAATGACATTGATTTTTAAGTGAACCATTTTTTTTTAAGATTTATTGGACATACAAATGAAATGATGTTCAAGCATTGATTATCACATTTATATCGAACTCCATGGCCAAGGAACAATTCTATGTAAAACTCATTATGCAGAAACAACACTAGGAGCAAAGGCAAAATAAGTGGAGAGTTCAGGCAAAGTTTTTGCACACAGGAGTGAACTGTGAAAATAACATTGATTTTTAAGTGAACCAATTTTTTTTTTAAACTTATTGGACATAAAAGTGATTTTCAAGCATTAATTATCACATTTATATCGAACTCCCTAGCCAAGGTTCCATCATAAATTTTCTATCTTGATTTTTATATCATTTTTATAAAAGCATACCTTCAAACTTCAACTTTATTTCAGAATGCACATAAAACTCAAACATTTCAATTCTTAATACAATTATATCTCTAAACTTAACATTCCAGACCAATCTTTTTACATATTACCTTTTTCTACTTCATCATCCAACCTATTTTAACATATAGCCATGTATATCAAAATTGAGATTTTAACGCCTAGCTTAACAAGAGTTTATCGTATAACCAGCAAAGCAAAAATAAAGATTTTAATGTATAGACAACCTAATCACGCATAATAGAATAAAATGTATCTCCCTATTACCTTTTTCATATAATAACCCGTGGTTATTACAATCCAATAACATCACTAGAACAAATACTCTCAACTAAATAAATACGCTCATACCATAATTTATTCAATATCAATCACACAACAAAATTTCTATAATTAAGAGACATCAAACTCAACCATTGAAAACAGAATCAAAAGCTAAAAGTAGTTTAACTCCACATACATGGTTCAAAACTTCTCCCAATAAAAAGTTCTCTATAATGAAACAATGAACAAAGTTCTCACATCCTATAATGGTTCATTCAACCCAAATACATGGAAAAAATAACCATAGAATACTAAAAATAACTAAATCAAAAAAATGTAGGAAAAAAATCATACGCACTGAACAAAAGTTTTGGAGTGGCAAAACGCACGGCACGGCTATGAAAAGACTAAGTTTTCAGAGGCCTGAGCACGTTCCAATCAGCGGTACGATGCCGAAATGTCCTGGTGAACGATAAATGGCGCAGGTTTAAAAGTGGTGGTGGAAAATCCGTCGAAGTAAAAAAATTTCCTGTCCACGGCCTGGCCTCCTTCTCTCTCTAGGGTTTTTGGAATCCCAAATGTGAAATCTTATTTTGAATGCCAAAATGAAACCGCCACTTTGAATCCTGTCCCGTATCATTTACATGTCATTTTGGTTTTCTTTTATTATTTGACACATGAACCACTAACAAGACGACATGTGGTGCTGTGAAAAGTTTGTCATTGGATGTCAAAGTATCATTACCTTACAAAATTTATGACTGTGAGGAAGCATAGAAATAGAAATATGTTAGAATCTGATGATTTTATTTGTCTGCTTTATTTTCTGTTTTGGTTGCTAACAATATTATTTTTTCATTTTTGGTTTTCCATGGAGACCTCCATGCCTGTTCTCTTTAGGTGTTGCTCCCTTCACCTCCCCAAGTGGGTCCTGCACCTCCCCACTATTTTAATTTATTTCAAAAATATTCTACACCTCTCCACTATTTTCTTTTATTCCAAAAATACCTTACACCTCCCCACTATCCTTAACAATCTTTCTCTTTCTCTCTCTAGATTAATGGAGCATTTATATGGCTCATTAATAGAGCATTTACATGACTCAAATTTGAACTTTTCATGTTCTAAATTTCTAGAAAAATGTTTGTATATATGTGTGTTTTTTTTTTACATATAATATCTATAATTTTTAAGATTAGATTATGTTTTAACTGACTGACATGTTTGACTCAAATAGCTTGAATAAAATATTAATTTATTAGATAAATAATATAAAAATATTATTAAATACTTAAAATATAAAAAAAAAGTTATTTGTTAAATTATTTAGTTCTTTCGTCATTATAAAGTTAATATATAATAATAATAATATATCATTATTTACTCTTAATATTATTATGTTTATTATTTTATATTTGCATCTAACTTTTAATTTTATAAAATGGAAATGGTAGAAGTACTAATATTGAAGTTTCCTCTGAATTTTATATTTGGTAATATATCACAAATTCAATGTAAATGCTCCATTAATGTAGAGGGAGAAAGAGAAAGATTGTTAAGGATAATGGGGAAGTGTAGGGTATTTTTGGAATAAAAGAAAATAGTGAGGAGGTGTAGAATATTTTTGAAATAAATTAAAATAGTAGAGAGGTACAGGACCAACTTGAGGAGGTGGAGGAAGCAACACCCGTTCTCTTTTCATATTCGATTTTGAAAAAACTCCCTGATACTAATTTCTTTGTCTCACAACAATGAGTAGAACATATGATCAAAGACCATTGCCTACAAGGTTTTCTGGTTAACCCTCAGATTCCATCCAAATTTCTTTCTATTTCTGATTGTGATTTAGGGATTGAAAATCCTGAATATACCACCTGACAAGGGACTAAGAGTTTTTGGTGTTTAAACTGAAATGAGTCTATGCCCTACAACCACCAACAGTAGCTGTTCACTATGCTTATGTTTTGTTGGTGATGGAATTATCATGTTGTTGATCTATTTGTACCTTGTTCATTACTAAAATCAGAACTGTACCTGAAGGGCATGTTTCTTGGTTTAAATAATGAATTTAGTGGTTGTGTTAGGAATGTAATACATGTTAGAAGCTGCCAGGAGTTATGTTAATGTATACATGCTAGTATTTCACATTGGGTGGGGTTGTCTATGAATAATTGTATAACTGTGGGGTGGTGCTATATAATTATAAGTCTTTAAGCACTAATAGTCACCGGGAACACCTTTCTCATTTTACAACTGCCTTTGTATTAATCTTTTTCTCTGCATACTTGTTTCCTACATTAGTCCCTGTATTACCCAGCAGGATCTTACTCTCCCTGCTGTTACACCACTGATTTAGAACCCAATAGAGCGTAGTGTTTATGGTTCATTGCCAATTCTTTGCAGCTTATATGTATGTATGACTATTCAGAAATGTAATATGACCTCTGTTAGAAACATGTACCCCTGATTGCCACAACTAATACCAGTGATATTTCCAAACCTTATAATTGTATAGCAATAGAACAATGAGGCGTTTCATAGTATCCTATATACATTATGTATCATCAAAATGGCAATAGTGTAGTGAGAATTTCAGATAGATCCAGACTAAAAGCTAATATGGACCCTGCTGTAAAGTAGCAGCCCTCACGTTATGGACTCATTATTACAAAAGTCTCGTCCTCTACCTTCGTTACCCATTTGCTTACCATGTTATATACCCTTTGGACTCCTCCTGCTAGTGCAAGTACATTTCTTTACCCCCACAAATACCAGCTAAAAATTTGTCTTTACGTAGTCTCTGCTATGTAGTTTGGTGGTATGCTAAAAACAATTTTTGCCGGAAATAATGCAACATAAACTTGTCTTTATTGAGACTGAGGATGTGGTTATATATATATATATATATATATATATATATATATATATATATATATATATATTTTGTATATAAAAAAGTGAAATTTCAATTTTCTCATTTTTTTTAGTAACTTTCAAATTTCATTATTTTAATTATTTAAAAGACTTTTAAAGTGTCTAGAATTTTTTTTTTATTTCATCATCTAAATAATTCACTTTACTTCAAAGATTTTGAACTTTGCTAAATGCACTAAAAAAACCTATATTTATCAGATTTTTTTTATGTTACCGGACTTTTAACCCCTCTAAATACGTTTTTCGCGGTTACATTAACCATTGGGAAAAATGACGTCCAATTACCGGTGATAATTACTGGAAGTCTTCCAAAACCGTCGGTAACTACTGAGGGTTTTCTAAAATCGTCGATAATTATTGAAAGTTTTTTAAAATCGCCGGTAATTACCGGAGTTTTCCAAAACCGTTGGAAAATCATTTTTTTAAAAAAAAAATTATTGCCATTAAGGGCAACCTCAACATTTCCCGTATATTAGCAAATATTAGGCCAGACCAACTGTAATGAAGTTTCTCTGTTGTACAATTAAAGCCAAAACAAGCTTCTCAAATAGAATATCGAAACCTCGTTCTCTATCAAACTTCAGAGAGATGGATCAATAAACAAATCATGAAAGGAGGAAAACAAAGCAAAATTTTGGCTAAGCTGAAAATAATTTTGGCTAAACAGATCATGAAAGGAGGAAAACAATTCTTCAATCAGCATGCATAATTTAACTCGCACAACTAATGAACTAAGCTGAAAAAACCATGGCAGAGTATGCATGCCCGCTAGTCAATGGACAAACTAAAACCAAACCAAATTTTGGATATTCAAATTTACATATCATAATTCGCTTACTATATCACAGAAGATACTATATTTAATATTTTGAACAATGAAAATTTTCAAGCTCAAGCATCTCAAGCACAGAAAGAAACTTTGGCATTGTTAGTAAATTCTTAGTGCAATAAGCTTTGTCGTTATAGTGGGTTGTTTGACCTCGTAAGCTGTAAGAACGTAATAAATTAAAAATTTGAAGAATTATGTTAACAAAATATAAACAGTAAATTGGTAGTAAAAAAGTTTGTAGTAGTACCTAGATTGATGAATTGTTTTTTGAATTCGTGATTTTTGAATTTGTTGTTGAAGTTGGATGCTAGATGACGTATGTAATAAACAAAGTTCAAACCATCTTCTTCCCAACCAACTTCTTCTGATCTTAAGGCCGATAGGATACCCTTACCTTTGTCAATGATGATGCAAATATTTTGTTGAGGGCAAACATGTTCTCGAGTAGTTGAAAGAACCATATCATGGCCTCCTTTTTCTCACTTTCTATAATGACAAATGCCAATGGAAAAAGATTTCTATTGACATCCTGAGCTATGGCAGTGAGCAAAGTTCCATGATATTTGCCCGTTAGAAATATTCCATCCACTTGGAGAATGAGTTTACAATATTTGAATACTTCTATGCAATGACTGAAAGACCAGAAAAATCTTTTTATTATGTAGCAATTATTGTCAGTTTCTCCATCAATCTCCACAAGAGAACCAGTGCATTGTAAAATTGTACCAGAATTTGCATCCTTCACCGCATGCAACCACCTGGGCAGATGGTTATAAAACTATTCCCAGTCACCAAACTCCATAGCAAGAGCCTTCTATTTTGCGATCCAAGCTTTTCTGTATGACACAAAATATCTGAATCGAGCTTTAATATCTACAATCAAACTCTTGATGGGAATGGAGGGGTTTATCCGAACAGAATTTGATACGATTGCGACAATGTGAGTACTATCAAGATTTTTATGATCTTGAGATAGTATGTTTGAGAAACACGTATGTTGTCCGTCGATATTCTTGATTTTCCAATATTTACGGACTTTGTTATAGGTTGCCCTCAAATGCCATTGACAACCGTTGTGGTATTCCATACATCGAATAACATAAATGTTAGGCTTCAATTCAACAACACTATATTTGTATTCGTTGTTGATGTGATATTGTTTGATTGCAGAAACAATTTCGTCCTTTTATTGGAAGTGCATACGCTCATGCAACTCTGGAATGACATGTTGAGATGATTATGTCATGTGGTCGTCGTCATTGTGTTCATTGCCAACTATGTTATCCAATTCATCATATGTGTTGAATTCATCAACATTATCTAAGATCAAAGGTTCTTCGTCAATGATTTGTGATGATGAAGATGCTTCGAAGTTTCACGATGCCATTACGAAATAGTGGTCACGAGAAATAGAAAGATTGAAGTAAGATGAAATTTGTTGAATGTGGAATTTGGCTGTGAAGAACGAATGGTGAAGGAATGGTATATATAATGAAATTTGAAGTTTGAAGTTCAGTTGGTGCATATCAGATTACGGGTTTGAAGTAGGCAAGTACTACTTTGCATTGCCACAATCAACTATACATAGGATTGCATGCAGTGAGTTATTAGGGACACAGTGATGAGCTTTCATTTCATTGATTCAGTAATTATATTTACGGATACAGTATTGAGCTTTCATTTCATTGATTCAGTAACTTTATTTGTAAAAGTAAAAGTTGTTGAGAGGTGTTTTATTTTATGTATAAAATTTTTAACTCATTTATATAATAATTTTTTATTTATAATAAATAATAGGCTTAAACCCTCCCTTGGTCCTCATTTTTGTAGGGAAATCTCAGTTCGGTCCTCATTTTTTCATCTATCTCTATTAGGTCATATTTTTTTTTGTAAAAATGAACACATTTTAACCTAACCGTTAACTGGTCTCAGACGATGTTAATCGATGCTGACGTGTTAATGCTGATGTGCATTGTTTAATTACGTGGAAATTTTATTTAAATTAAAAATTATAGATGGCAAAATTGAAGCTCTCAAACTTCCTAAGTCCTTCACACGAACACCAATCCTTTCTCCTTCCTCTTCCCAACAGATTCCAACATCGCCATTGACACGCTTCTCACCTCGAAGCCAAGTCCCACGTCGTCTTCTCCTCCAACCCTAACCTTCGTAACCTATCTCGCATCCTCTCCTCCCTCCCATCCTTAATCGATAAACTCCACAAACATCGCAACCTCTCTCGCATCCTCCCGTTGACGCGTTGTAGGAGCCGTCGTTTGCTGATTAAATTCATTCGAAGCCCCTTGGTTGATGAGATTTTATGCAATGGTGAGATCCCTAAAATCATAGGGTTTCTGTGATCAATGGAAGTGATTGAAAATTCTTAGCATACTTGCAAAGAGAAGGGTGTAGTGAGTGTGAGTGTGATTTGATGTTTGGAACAATTAGAGTAAAATGTGTTCATTTTTACAAAAAATATGACCCAATTGAGACAGATGAAAAAATGAGGGCCGAACTGAGATTTCCATACAAACATAAGGACCAAGGGAGAGTTTAAACCTAAATAATAACTTTTTTTATTTCTATTAAATAATTGAATTATTTAAATGTAATTACATTTAAAAACCTAATTTAATAAATAAAAATATTTAAACAAAATAAAAATGAAAAACTGAAATTCTAACAATTTCATTTTTTCCATTTTTTATTTTTCTTAAATCATTTTTATTTACTAAAGTTAGTTTTTTATTTAATATAATTCGAAAAAAATGTAAAAAAAATTATAAATATTTCATTTCAATAAAAAGAAATTTAATTACCATTTTTAATCACATATGTTAAGTAATTTATTTGTAATTTTTTTTAATAAACTTAATTCATGTATAAATATATTAAAAATATATATTATATTGATTTATTTATAATAAAAATATAAAAAAAATCAATTATATACTATTTAGATGTATTGAAATAGTTGTATAATTTTTCTATTTGTTTTCTATTTATAAACTTAATTTATTGAATATTTTTAGAATTAAAAACCTAATTTATTAAATAAAAATGATTTAAAAAATAAAAAAAAAATGGAAAGCACTATAGATCCCCAGCTATACATCAAATGAACCATACTTGCAGATGTACCTGACATTATTATGCTGCCAATTATCATCAAGATATACGCTCTAGCATATTGTTGAATAACCTCATCAGTGACATCATGAGGCAACTGGAGAAATGTATTATTCAGTCAAAATAATTTAATTTTCTTGCCTTTGACATTGTTCTACAAAGGAACATCTCCTAGTAGTTGTTGACAAAAAAATATAAGAGGACCACTACTGATGTTAGTGACAACATGACCTTTAATTGGAAGCCCGAGTTGCAATGCAACGTCTTCTAGTGTTATAGTAGTTTTCCCAAGAGGCAAGTAGAAAGTATGAGTCTCCATTCTCCACCTCTCAGCCAAAGCAGTCACTAGTAGGTGATTTATTTCCATATTTGAAACTTTCAAAATATGGCCAAACCCTACTGCTTGTAGTATATTCATGACTCTTTGATCGAGTTCGCCAACATGTTTAGCTATCCAGATTGTATGTCTTCTTGGTCGAAGATCTCTTTCAATACCCTCCCAAATTGCCTTCACAATTTTTTTTGTCTTGAAGACATAGAAGGAACATATCAATGGGAAGATGACGTGTGAAAGCCATTACGAATATTTTTTTGGACTTCAATTTAAAAGAAATGAATAGAAATAAACTGCACCGTGATAGAACAAGAAAAACAGAATGAGAATACAATACTTCTCAGCTTTACCCAACGTATATTATTATGCAAAACACTTTCAAGCATTCTCTTCATCAATTTATTGAGATTCAACATTGATGCCCATACCTACTTTCACGTGCTTGAAAAGATTGGATGTAGAGAAAGAATCAAAATAGGTTGGTGCAGCGTGAAGGAATCAATAATGGTTAGAAAAAAAACAAATGAAACCATGAATGCTTGAATAGTGTTTGGTGTAGCCGTGGAGAAATAATGCACAGAGACCTGCAGAGTGAATAAGAAGGCTAAAAAAAAAGTCTATGACTAGTTTCAAGTACATGAAAATAAATATATATTACCTTAACTAATATTTAAAGTAGTAGGTTATTTATATTAAAATATTTAAAATAGGTTGATTGTTCTAATTAATTTATTTCAATTCAAATCAAATATTTATAATTTTTAAAAAAAATTCAATTATATTAAATAAAAAACTAATTTTAGTAAATAAAAATATTTAAAAAAAATGAAAAAAGTGAAATTGTAGGAGGTAGACGACTTGATGAAGTTGTGCATCCCCATAATTTCACTTTTTTCCATTTTTTTATTTTTTTTAAATCATTTTTATTTACTAGATTAGGTTTTTAATTCTAAAAAAAATTTAATAAATTATATTTATAAATAGAAAATAAATAGAAAAATTATACAACTATTTAAATACATCTAAATAGTATATAATTAATTTTTTTATATTTTTGTTATAAATAAATCAATATAATATATATTTTTAATATATTTATACATGAATTAAGTTTATTAAAAAAATTTAAAAATAAATTACTTAACATATGTGATTAAAAAATGGTAATTAAATTTCTTTTTATTGAAATGAAATATTTATAACTTTTTTACATATTTTTCAATTTTTTTCGAATCATATTAAATAAAAAATTAATTTTAGTAAATAAAAAAGATTTAAAAAAATTTTAAAAATGAAATTGTGGGGATACATTTGACTTCAATAGAAGAAGTCATGCATTTCCTACAATTTCACTTTTTCTATTTTTTATTTTATTGAAATCATTTTTATTTATTAAATTAGATTTTTAAATGTAATTACATTTAAATAATTCAATTATTTAAATAGAAATAAAAAAGTTGTTATTTATTATAAATAAAAAAATATTATATAAATGAGTTAAAACTTTTATACATCAATTAAAACACTTCTCAACAACTTTTACTTTTACAAATAAAGTTATTGAATCAATGAAATGAAAGCTCAATATTGTATTCGTAAATGTAGTTCCTGAATCAATGAAATGAAAACTCATCATTGTGTCCGTAATAACTCATTCAATGTATGCAACCCTATGTATAGTTGATTGTGGCAATGCAAAGTAGTTCTTGCTTATTTCATGTTTGCCCTCAACAAAATATTTGCATCATCACTGATAGAGATCGGCCTTAAGATCAAAAGAAGTTGGTTGCAAAGAAGATCGCATGAACTATGTTTACTGCATACGTCATCTAGCATCCAACTTCAACAACAAATTCAAAAGTCACGAACTCAAAAAACAATTCATCAATTTAGGTACTATTACAAACATTTTTACTACCAATTTACTTTTTATATTTTGTTAACATAATTCTTCAAATTTTTAATTTATTACGTCCTTACAACTTACGAGGTCAAGCAACCCATTGTGACGACAAAAATTATTGCATTAAGAGACCAATACCCACAACAAGTTGCTTGGATAGATAAAATTCCATTAAAAAAATGGTCTTAAGCTTTTGATGGAGGGAGAAAATATGGACATATGACCACTAATCTTGCTGAGTGCATGAACTCCATTTTAAAGGCAGCACGTTCATTACCAATTTGTGCTCTCATCAAAACAACATTTGAGAGGACACAATCATGGTTTGTTGAACAAGGATTAAAAGCACACTACATGCGACAAGCACGCCACCAATTTCCTAAAGAAATCGCTGAAATTATTTGGAAAAATCAACAACAATCTACATTTTGTCCTGTTCATCGCTACAATCGTGAAAATTCTGAATTTAATGTTCAAGAAATTTCCAAACCTCACCAATATCGTCCACATCCAATTTCCTATAAAGTCAGGCTAAATGAATGGTGGTGTGATTGTGGTCACTTCAAAGCTACTCGTCTCCCATTTGATCATGTCATTGCCGTTTGTGCATGTTTCCATATATCACTAACCCAAAAAATCGATCCAGTGTACAGTCTTAACAACATTTACAAGGCATATGAAGTACAATTTCACCAAATCCAAAATGAAGATTATTGGTCTGCGTATACAAGTCCAAACTTCATACCAGATCCTTAAATGCGACGCAAGGACTCTGGAAGACCATCTACAAGTAGGATTTGTAATGAGATGGATCAATCCACTTCAGATCAGTCGAAAAAAAATGCTCTTACTGTCTCAACGAAGGTCATCATAGGGGAAATTGTCCATTTCATCAATAGTTATTTAGTAATCTTACCATTTTATAATTCAATCAATAATTAATAAATTACTATTAATATTTCATATAAATTTTGGTGTAGCTTTTTATTTTGTTTTTTGATTCAATAAATTATAATGTCAATTTCTTTTTTGTGTAACACAAACAACAAAAGAAAAATGTCTAGAAAAAAAAAGTCATTCAATACCCAAACACTCTGGTAATCTATTACAACAAGGTTGTAATTGCTTACCAGGGTCATTTTCTCCTACAAAGGTGAAGTCGTGCAGGGGGGCACGACTTTAGCATGTTGTAATCAATTACAATGCTTGGTAATCGATTACAATGGTATGAAGTCTTTTGTGGGGGTGCACGACTTCAACCCTTGTCAAATGAGAATGAAACCTGGCGAACAAGAAGTGAACACTTTGCTACTGAGGGATTTATCATACTCGAAAGAGAAATGAAGCTTCGTGTTTGTTTTTCTTCAAACCCCAACCCGCTCCCGCTCGCTGCTACTAACGGGGTCTTGGTTGATTTCCCTTCCTTTAGCTACTAAATGTTTCAGTTCGCTAAGTTTTCAAAGTCCAAAGAGCACAGACTGGCCGCAGAGCTTGGATACGGTTTACCGATCGGAGATCCATGGATCATAGACGGTATCTCCCCATTGCCTTTCGCCTCTGAAAGCGTCCTTCCTTCTCAATGCTTGGGCATCCATCCAATGCATTCTGATCTATCTTGTACCCAAAACAAACGAATGCGCGAACGCGGCTTTCGCCTCAATCCCTTGCTTGTTCGCTTCACTTGGCACAACTTCTTCATTAAAAGTCGTCTGGGCTTCCACGATTTGCTTATTTTCATATTTCGTAAAAAATTTGCCTATTTCCGTAATATCTCAGGCAAATTTGTTTAGTTTGGAACAAAAACCCTTTATTGAAGTTAAGGTCAAAGAAAATTGAGGTTTTATTCTAAAAAATTATGTAAGTGTTAATCAAAGGTTGATGTTGGGAAGAAGTGTTAATAATCAAAGTCAAAGAAAATAAAAAGACAAATTATTGACATGAATAAACGTGTGAAGATTCTTGATGACAAACTTTTCATTACCACATATCGAGCATAGTCACATAAGACCCATGCTTATGAACATGATGGACCCTCTACGAGTGTGTGACGATAAAAATGCTAACTCTAAATCCTAAATTCAATTTGAAAATATGAAAACATATGTGATCACCTAATCCTTGCAATAACAAAAAGTAAATTGATTAAGATAACTACTCAATTAATTAATTATCCAATCATATCATTGGTTATATTATTAAAAATACAAATATATTACAAAGATATAAATTTGTTACATTACAAATAGAGGTATTAGTAGGGATGACAATGGGCCGGGTCGGGCACAGATAGTGCGTACCCGCTACCCGACCCGACAAAAAAAAATCCACCCGCTACCCACACGGATACCAGCTTAAAAAATATCTGCGGATATTTTAAAACCCGCGGATATCCGCACATATTTAAAAGAATATATTTTTATAAATTATTAAAATAAAATTTAAATAAAATTACAAAAAAATATAACAAATAATATAAATTAAATTAAATATAAATTAAAATTTAATTTTTGGTTCGGTTGAATTGGTCCGATGGGTTGTTGACGTGCATAAGACACTCCGACGCTCAAGATATAAAAAGGTGTCTAAATAAATTTTATTAGGATAAAAGAGGAAAATCGTACCTAGATATCAATTGTATATTTATAGAGCTTGTGGTAGGCAAGTCCATTGATTAACCACTAGTGCAATATATTTTTTAGCAATCAAACTCAATAATCAATAATTAATACCGTATATTTTGTAAAGAGTAAGACAATCTGACCTATTAATTAGTGCAATATACCCATTGATTAAGCATTCATGCAATATATTTTTAAGCAATCAAACTCAATAATGAATAATTAATACTGTATATTTTGTAAAGGTAAGACAATCTGACCTATTAATTAGTGCAATATATTTTTTAGGCAATCAAACCCAATAATCAATCATCACTACAGTGTATATTTTGGAAAGAATAAGACAATCTGACCTATTAATACCTGTTAATTGTCCATAAATGACAATTAATTCTGATCTGCATACTTCATATTTACAATTTTAATTGAATTTAATCTTGTAAAATATAAATTAATGTTTATTTTAATTAAATTTAACTTAATAAATAAAAATTAAATTTTTATTTTTATTTTTTGCAGGTAGGGGATATCCGCGGGTACGGATAGTATAATACCCGCACCCGACCCGTTTATAAACGGGTATTAAAATACCCGCTATACGCGGGTTTCGAATAGTAAATATCCACAGATATCAACTATCTGTCGCAGATTTATATAACATCCCTGATTTTCGAGATGTCACGACAAATTTTTTTTCTTTTTTTTTTTTAAACATAACCTTTCCAGAAAATATTCATTAGAGATGATACAACTTTACTCTACTGAAATGCAAAAGCAAAACATATATATATCAACATCGTCTAAAAAGTTCAGAATATCATTTTTACATAAAAATATAGCAAATCTGAAAACTCTTTAAATAATAAACAATTAATCCCGAAATCAATATCCCCAACTCTCGCCAGCTACTTCAATCCGATCTTATCTGCAACGTCATCTACTCCCGTACAAGTACGATTATCGTAGGTGGAAACCACAACCACAACAAGCAAGGGTGAGCAACAGAAAACATCATCATAAAATATAATACAGTAAAACAGCATTAAATATAAATCATAACAAGTCAAAACAGCACATTTATACTCCAAATAAATTATCACAATCAATTCATTCATAAACAGATGTCGTTTCCTTGTACTTTGTCGTCCCAACCTGTTACGCAAAACAGGACGATTCGAGTCGTCCTCGATCGCAACTTCAGACCTATCTCCCCGACTTATCGAAAAGCCCTTTGGGCGAGACATTCACCTCCTTTCGCAAAAGGAAGTGACACTCGAATCTTTGTCTCTATACGAGACCCAACATCCTTATCGTATCGCAATACGAAAGGCTCACACAAGCGACAATAGTATGAGGAAAATAACAGTTTCATGTTCATATCACAGTTTCATACACATTCTCATTATCATACATCCCTCCACAAATCATAGGATTTATCTCGCCATTATCGAAATATACATAATCTCAACAGTATTCATCATTGCTCACCAATCACAATACTTATAACACAACTTCAATATTTTTCATTCATATTCTCAATACTATACATTTACTCATCAAACACAAGATCACAAGATCTTATAAAAATAATACAACTTCAAATAAATCATGACATAAACATATAAAATCAGTACAACTTTTATAAAATACCACTACAACACATAAAAATATTCAACTTTTATTATCTATTTTATATTCATAATACTAGCTCGTATTAAATTATAAATATCATTTGTATCATTTCTCAACTTAAATATAATTTAATTTCATGTCAGTCAAAAGATGTCAAACTTACTGATTCTAATAAATATATAACATAATATAATATTAAATAAATTTTAAGTTAACTTAATAACCTTGGTAATGTTTCTACTATTCAAACAAATCCCAAATTTCCATCTTTTAACTTCTCTTTTATCTAGAACCTATACCATTTAATGCCCATAATATAAAATATCAAAATAAACACTTTCTATTCTACTATTCACGTACCCCTTTAGGCATGTAACAAGAAAACCAAATCCTTTAAGCACATATAACAT
Source organism: Vigna mungo (assembly GCA_036885675.1). Taxonomy (NCBI): domain Eukaryota; kingdom Viridiplantae; phylum Streptophyta; class Magnoliopsida; order Fabales; family Fabaceae; genus Vigna; species Vigna mungo. Next base: position 35,295,420 of record CP144697.1, read on the forward strand.
AAAAGCTAAATTAATCCCTACATTTAATACATAAACCCCTCTCATAGAAAAGTCAACATAAAATTCATCCTATTCCTCCACTTACTCCAATCTTTTCCTTCTCTTTCACATATATATTTTTTTTAACATTATTTGCATTTACATTTGAACCCAATTACATTCTTCCTCATATGATCCCACTTATAACCCACACTTTCTCTCCTCTATATTTCTTCCTGTAAAGAAAATCTTTTCTGCTGTGTAAAGAAAATTGTCACTCCCTATCCCTTTTTCATTTTAACACCCAATTTAAAGCCCTTCTTCCCATATAAATATTACAATTTTCTCTACTATGTATATAAATATTACACTTCCTTTCCTATCATTCTTTATTTAAACCCTTCCTCTGCAACATTCCTAAATCCTCCTCCACCTTGCCATTAACGTAGAGTAGAAACCCCTTTTTTTTTCATCTTAAATTCCCAACACTCCCCACCAAGACCTGGTGCTCTTTCCATGCATAAAACTTCATAATATTAATAATACCTCAAAACCAATGTCTCACACTACTCTCCACTAACGTAATCGTTCAGGTATTCTCACACTCTCTATTTCTTTTCTTTCATTTCCTCTTTCATTCTAAGAGCAACCTACTTCTCGCTACCATCCAAACTTCTTTTCTGCATACAAACTATAACCCTCCCATGGATCACCACCCTTGCCCTACTCTTACACGGTCTTCATACGTTCCGCGTCCATACCTTAGAACCCACACTCCCAACCATGTAACCGCATATTTCATAGACATGAAAACCAGAATAGTGCATCAAAACGTATATAACAATTCCATATACACCACAATCAATTTAGTTGTTCCCCTTACCCGGGGTTCCTGAAAATGATACAAACTTTAAAGATGCTCTTTCACGTCCTCTTCTTTTATTATGTACGAATAGCCAATCCAATCCAAAAGATCCTTCCCTCTCTTTTCAAAACGCTCGAGGTTCGTGTGAATGTGAGTTCTAGGGTTTTTCTTTTTCCTTTTACGAAAGTAACAGATTGTATATCTTAACTATAACCTAATATCCTTAAAATACTCCTCACAACTCTCACAACTGGGCCTTGATAATTGGATTATAAACCCATTTTTAATTATAACTAAAAAAAACTTATCATACAAGAAAATAATATTACCTTAGTGAGAACCCAAATGACCTCTTTAATTCTTCTCTGCATGACCTTCACAGTAAAAAAAAAAAAAAGAAATTCTCTCTCCCAACTCAACTTAACTTTCTCTCTCCTAGTTTGACTTTTCAAACTCAATAATTCTCTCTCCATCATAAATACTAATTAACTTCTTTATTTTCTCTTTCTTCCCACTAAGTGGGTCCCACACGAAAAATTAAAAAAAGAGTGGTCAAGCAAGGAAAAACTACCTCAATGAGGGATTAAACTCAAGGCATGTGATGATCACCACTAAACCAACTCACTTTGACTGAAACATAATTGCAAACAACATTATTTAATTCTTATTTTGTGCATCACATGAAGACAAAATAATATAATTATAATTAACTTTTATCTACAAATTTAACACTTTTAATAAACAAATACAATACCAAAATAATTTATCTTATAAAAATAAATAAATAAAAAAATAAAAATATATTTTATTTTTATTTTCACGGGTCTTACTGTCACAACCCGTAAAATCCAATTTTTGGAACCCGGCCACGTGGCGACCGGCCGGTTTCTCTCTTGAGTGAGTGGGGGACAAATCTCTGCAAGTAATTAATTCCCTTGTCTTGTAATCCGTGCAGCGACGGTTTAGCAGGGAAAATCCCTGTGAGTGGGAACTAGGTGGCGACTACAGGATGAATGGGGGTTTGATAGTGGAAACCAGGTGGCAGCATAATACTGGCCGACCGCTGGTGTAAAGGTAAGAAGAAAACAATGCAATTCTTTTTGCATGCAAATCTTCTTCTTCTTCATCAACTTTCGTTTTCTGCAAACTCAGAAATTCTCCTCCTTCTCTCTAAACCTTTCTATCTTCTCTCTAAAAATCTAACCTCCAAACGTTCTCAGATCACTAACTTCCTTCAAGAAATCTGGTAGCTGGTGTCAAGAGGTACAATCTGTACCAAACAGAAGACCGTTCGGAGCCGGTAAGTGTCAGGCTCTTTAGGGTTCTTAGTTTTCCTACATGCATGGGCCGTTAAGGCTGCGTGTCTTTGTAAAATCATCTTTCTGAACCTATACTCTTGTATCTTATGTTTAGAAATTGGAACTTAGACGAATTAGTTGCTCTCCATCCACTGTCCAAGTCTTAGCTGGAGTTAAGATGTAAGGGAAGTTTATGATTTTTCAATAAATTGTTTGTTATATGATTGAATGTATGAATTTTGGTATGTTTGATGGTTGAATGTATGAAATATGAAATGTTTGATTTTTATATGTTGTATGAAAGTATTAATCTGATGTTGAAATGAATTCTGTAACATTTAAATTTCAAAGAGAGTTTAAGAACATAGTGTAATTAATCTTATAATCGAATGGTCTTTATGACCGTCCGGTTTCCCGTCACTTCTTAAATTGATTTCGTATTTCTGAAACAAAAATATATTATTAAGTCAGACACTTTGGATTTTCTGTCTTACACAGAACGTCCGGTTTTCTTTATTTCATTGGTCAATTGGTAAAGCGTCCGGTATTAGACCAAGTCTTGAATTTCTTATAGAATGTCCAGTTTAGTCAGGACCCCTACTTTTCTGAAGAGAACTCCATCTTATAAACCGTCCATTTTTCTTTTTAGTCACTGGATTTCATCAATCAATTTCTTGATTTCCTTCCTCTCAAAGGTTGGATGTCTATTTTGTTAAGTACATTCTAAATTTTATTATCCCGACCGGTTTCTGTATTTGTTACCTCTGTTGACGAACCATCACTGATCTGCCATCCGGTTTTATCATTCAAACACTCTTTACCTAAAGTTCTGTGAAGTTTCGTGTTTTAAACGGTTACTAAGTTATTGAATACTTGGATGGAATTGTAAGAGAGTTCCAAGGAGGAATATCTCATGTTTGAAGTAAATTGATTTAGTATGACCGTGGTTATAGGCTCAGGTTCCGACTCTATTCCGATATTCCGTGATTACATCACCTCAGGTAGAGGAGAGTAATTCATGCGTGGGAATGGCGGGAGGTCCTCTAGCCTCAGGGTATTTCTATACCGAGGTGGTTTCATTGGACTAACCTCGGGTGGCGGTCTGTTGAGTGTATCCCAGCCAGGTCCACCCGGGTGCAGAGAGCGGCGAGCATACAGGGTCATACGTCCGGACATTAGTTTTTGAACATTTTGAGAATTTATGATGTTTCTATGATGATTTCATTTGAGAATATTCTATGTGATGTTGATGTTTATGTTGATATAATAAATGATTCGTTGAAATTTTCATAAGCTTACCCTACTACTTGTTTTGTTGTTTTCTTAATTCACCGTTCGGTATTTCGATCGTTCGGATTTGTTTCTTCAAATGCAATGATCATCCTTTTGGATGTGAGCAGAAGTACTTCAAGAGGAGTCTTTGGAGGAAGCGTTACTGGAAGAGCAACCCTTGGAAGTGCTGCCAGAGCAGTTTGCTGGACCGTCCGGTCCATAGCTTTTCTTTTAGTTTACTGTAAATAGTATTCGGGACGGCCGGTTAAATAGTTTTGTAAAACCGTCCGTCCTAAAACTTAGTGAACTTTGTAATGTTACGACTTGTATTTTGGTTGAACTAGTTGTTTAATCAAATCTCTCTTTAGTTATATTTCATCTTCTCTTCTCTACTGTTCTTTAATATGATTTTTGATAACTCCTAGAATAAAATATAGTTTTACTCTATATATTTATTGGGATGTTACATTAATGGTATCAGAGCAGTTTTGTTCCTTAGAATGCCTATAGGTTATGGGTATGCTATGCTTGTGCTGTATACTCACATGATCAGTTAGAATTTTCTAACTTCTTATGGAAATTTATGAGTTTCTTCTGTTGAAAACAGAAAATGGCTCCAAGACCACCTCCACAACCGGCCGACCGTGATGCAGCCGGCAACAGCAACAACAATTTATTGGAGTCCGTTATGGCTGCACTCCAGCAACAAAACGCAACTTTAATTCAGCAAAATACAAATCTTGCGCAGCAGAATGCACTTGCCTTACAGAATGCTGAAGCCGCTAGAGTAGCTGCGGAGACGACTTAGAGACAAATAATAGAGTTATTAAGGACTGGATCACAAACCGGTGGACCGTCCGGATCTTCGGTAAACAACACGGCGGAATGGAGTCTAGAGAGTTTCCTTCAACACCGCCCGGCCAAATTTGACGGAAAGTGTAGTGCCGACGAAGCGGATCGTTGGATAAGCGACATGGAGAAGATCTATCAAGCTAAAAGATGTCCGAATGAGAACAGGCTGTTATATACGGAATACCAGCTTACTGGGGAGGCAAATCATTGGTGGAGTGCTATGAAGATGTTATTGGAACAACAACGACTTCCAATAACTTGGGAAGTATTTAAAGAGAAATTTTATGGAGAATATTTCCCCAACAGCGTGAGGTTTGCAAAGGAAGTGGAATTTCTCCAACTGGTTCAAGGGGGGATGTCGGTATCCGAATACACCGACCGTTACAAGCATTTGATGAGATTTTACACCATGGGTGTGAATGAGGAGTGGCAATGTAGGAAGTATGAAAATGGATTAAGGCCAGAATTGAAGGTAATGATCTCCAGCTTGTGTATTACTTCATTTCCTACTCTGGTGGAAAGAGCCAAGGTGCTTGAAAGAAACATGGCAGAAGTGGAACAACAAAAGAAGCTGCAGCAACCGACCGGTAGGGCGTCTGTTCCGGCTCGAACTGCTCAAGTTGTGAGGAGGACTCCTTATTCTCGGCCTATGCCGACCGGTTCTGGTACTCCCTCACAAAACCCAGTTTATACTAATTCGTCAAGGCAGCAAGGCACTGTTTCTTGCTTCAATTGTGGAGGGCCACATTATCGATCATCTTGCCCTCAACTGGTGGGATTCAAACTTTGTTCTAAGTGTGGAAGAACCGGCCATACGGACTCTGAGTGTAACATGGGAAATCGAGGGGCTATGAGACCTTCAATTGCTGGTAGAAGTGGTCAGAGGAATGGAGGAAGAGCGCAAGCAACCGGCCGGGTTTATGCACTGACCGGAGTAGAAGCAGCAAGTTCAGGTAACCTTATTATTAGCATTTGCTTGCTGCGTGGAGTTCCTTGTTGCGTATTGTATGATTCGGGGGCAACACACTCCTTCATCTCGAAGGCATGTGTTGATAAACTGGGAATAGTTGAGAGTGAAATGCGGCTTGACTTGGTGGTGTCAACACCGGCAGCTGGGGAGATTAGGACGTCCACTGTATGTGTGAAGTGTCCTATTGAGGTAGAAGGGTACAAATTTAAGGTAAACCTTATATGTTTACCTCTTCAAGACATAGAAGTGATACTAGGAATGGATTGGTTGACAACCAATCGCATTCTCATTGATTGTGGGAAGAAAAAGCTGATTTTCCCAAGCAATGAAGAAGATTTATCATTGACTCTCGGTAAACTTCGAGAGGATCTTATAGAAGGAGCAATGTGTTTCCTAATTTTAACACGTGAAGATCAAAATGAAGAAAACCGTCCGGCAGAAAACCGAACGGTTGTTGAAGAGTTCATGGATGTTTTTCCGGATGAAGTACCAGGCTTACCTCCAATCCGAGAAGTGGAATTCTCCATCGATTTAATTTCTCAAGTCGGACCGATAGCAGCAAGACCTTACAGAATGGCTCCAGCCGAGTTAGTGGAATTGAAAAAGCAAATTGCAGATCTCTTAGAAAAGAAGTTCATTCGGCCAAGTGTATCGCCTTGGGGAGCGCCTGTTTTATTAGTCAAGAAGAAAGATGGAAGCTCAAGACTTTGTGTGGATTATCGTCAATTGAACAAGTTGACGATTAAAAACAAGTATCCACTACCCAGAATAGACGACTTATTGGATCAACTTTCCGGCGCGGCAGTGTTTTCTAAAATAGACTTAAGATCTGGGTATCATCAGATTTTGGTGAAGGAAGCCGATATCCCGAAGACTGCTTTTCGGTCTAGATACGGTCATTACGAATATGTAGTAATGCCGTTCGGAGTTACCAACGCACCTGCTGTATTCATGGATTACATGAACCGGATCTTCCAGCCGTTTTTGGATAACTTCGTGGTAGTCTTTATAGATGACATCCTCATCTACTCTAAGACTGAAGCTGAGCATGAAGAACATTTGAGGATAGTGCTTGGTGTGTTAAGGGAAAAACAACTATATGCCAAAATGTCTAAGTGCGAATTTTGGATGAAGCAAGTCCAATTTCTTGGGCACGTAATCTCGGCTGGCGGAATCGCTGTGGATCCGGCCAAAGTCCGAGCGGTTTTAGAGTGGGAAACTCCCCGTTCGGTTTCGGAGATTAGAAGTTTTGTGGGATTGGCTGGATACTATCGAAGATTTATTGAAGGTTTTTCTAAGATAGTAGCGCCCTTAACTCAGTTGACTCGAAAGGATCAACCTTTCGTTTGGACCGACCGGTGCGAGTCTAGTTTTCAAGAACTGAAGCAACGATTGACGAATGCTCCAGTTTTGGTGATTCCGGATGTCAATCTGCCTTATGTAGTATATTGCGACGCATCTTATCAAGGGTTGGGTTGCGTTCTGATGCAAGAAGAGAAAGCAGTTGCTTACGCCTCTCGGCAGTTGAAGGTTCACGAGAGAAATTATCCAACTCATGATCTTGAGTTGGCTGCCGTAGTGTTTGCATTGAAAATTTGGAGGCATTATCTATACGGCGCCCGGTTTCAAGTATTCAGTGATCACAAGAGTCTCAAATACTTGTTCGATCAGAAGGAATTAAATATGAGGCAAAGAAGATGGATGGAATTTCTGAAAGACTACGATTTTGAACTACATTATCATCCGGGAAAGGCAAATGTAGTCGCTGATGCCTTAAGCCGGAAGACGGTACATGTCGCAAACATGATGGTTCAAGAGTTTAAGCTAGTGGAAAGCTTCAGAGATTTAAGATTTCATTGTGAGTTTGAACCGACCGGTATTAAGTGCAGTCATATGCAGTTGTCAAGCAACATCATCGACAGAATCCGAGAAAGGCAAGTGATTGATGAAGAATTACAGAAGATCAGCAAACCAGACGGTATTCAACTTCATCAAGACTTCAATACTGGAACTGATGGTCTTCTCCGATATAGGGGGCGGACATGCGTACCTAGAGATGAAGAATTGAAAAGAATTATCTTGAAAGAAGCTCATCAGAGTAGACTCAGTATACATCCGGGCATGACGAAGATGTATAAAGACTTAAGAATGTGTTTCTGGTGGCCAGGAATGAAGCAAGATGTAGCTCGTTTCGTGGAATCATGTTTAACTTGTCAAAGAGCTAAGATTGAATATCAGAAACCGAGCGGTCAAATGCAACCATTGGAGATACCCGAATGGAAATGGGACAGCATTGCAATGGATTTCGTGACCCATCTACCCCGAACGGTCAGAAAACACGACGCAATTTGGGTGATAGTCGATAGGCTGACCAAAAGTGCTCACTTTCTTCCCATCAATCTGAAAATGCCTATGTCCAAGCTGGCTCAGTTGTACGTTAAAGAAATCATAAGGCTTCATGGAGTACCGTCCGGTATTGTGTCGGATCGAGACCCAAGATTTACGTCTCGGTTTTGGCAGGCACTTCAACAAGAAATGGGAAGCAAACTTCAAATGAGCTCCGCTTACCATCCACAAACGGACGGTCAATCCGAAAGGACTATCCAGACCTTAGAAGATTTGTTGAGGACAAGCGTGCTGGATCACTTGGGTGTTTGGGACGAAATTTTGCCATTAGCAGAATTCACGTACAACAATAGTTTTCATTCAAGTATTGGAATGGCGCCTTTTGAAGCTCTTTACGGTAGAAAATGCCGAACACCTCTTTGCTGGTTCCAGGAAGGTGAATCGGTGTTAACTGGACCAGAGATAGTGCAACAAACTACCGAGAAGGTGAAATTGATCCAGGAGAGACTTAAAGCATCTCAGAGTCGACAGAAATCATATGCCGACAAACGAAGAAAGCCATTGGAATTTGCTGAAGGAGACCATGTGTTTCTTAAGTTGGACCGAAAGACTGGCGTTGGAAGAGTCATCCGACCAAAGAAGTTGTCCGCTCGATTTCTTGGCCCTTATCAAATTTTGAAGCGTATTGGACCGGTAGCTTATGAATTGGCTTTACCTCCATCGTTGTCCAACCTTCATCCAGTATTTCACGTTTCGCAACTTCGTAAGTATATTGCCGATCCTTCGCATGTAATTGAAGCCGACAATATTCAACTCAAGGGAGATTGTTCATTAGAAGTCCGACCGGTGAGAGTTGATGAATCAGCATACAAGCGACCATCCAATAAGCGGACCACGTATATTAAAGTCATTTGGGATGATAAAGCTGGCGACATTACTTGGGAACGTGAGGATGAAATGCGAGAGAACTTTCCTCACTTGTTTGAAGGTAACACTTTAATTTTCGAGGACGAAAATTTTTATTTGTTGGGGGGAATGTCACAACCCGTAAAATCCAATTTTTGGAACCCGGCCACGTGGCGACCGGCCGGTTTCTCTCTTGAGTGAGTGGGGGACAAGTCTCTGCAAGTAATTAATTCCCTTGTCTTGTAATCCGTGCAGCGACGGTTTAGCAGGGAAAATCCCTGTGAGTGGGAACCAGGTGGCGACTACAGGATGAATGGGGGTTTGATAGTGGAAACCAGGTGGCAGCATAATACTGGCCGACCGCTGGTGTAAAGGTAAGAAGAAAACAATGCAATTCTTTTTGCATGCAAATCTTCTTCTTCTTCATCAACTTTCGTTTTCTGCAAACTCAGAAATTCTCCTCCTTCTCTCTAAACCTTTCTATCTTCTCTCTAAAAATCTAACCTCCAAACGTTCTCAGATCACTAACTTCCTTCAAGAAATCTGGTAGCTGGTGTCAAGAGGTACAATCTGTACCAAACAGAAGACCGTTCGGAGCCGGTAAGTGTCAGGCTCTTTAGGGTTCTTAGTTTTCCTACATGCATGGGCCGTTAAGGTTGCGTGTCTTTGTAAAATCATCTTTCTGAACCTATACTCTTGTATCTTATGTTTAGAAATTGGAACTTAGACGAATTAGTTGCTCTCCATCCACTGTCCAAGTCTTAGCTGGAGTTAAGATGTAAGGGAAGTTTATGATTTTTCAATAAATTGTTTGTTATATGATTGAATGTATGAATTTTGGTATGTTTGATGGTTGAATGTATGAAATATGAAATGTTTGATTTTTATATGTTGTATGAAAGTATTAATCTGATGTTGAAATGAATTCTGTAACATTTAAATTTCAAAGAGAGTTTAAGAACATAGTGTAATTAATCTTATAATCGAATGGTCTTTATGACCGTCCGGTTTCCCGTCACTTCTTAAATTGATTTCGTATTTCTGAAACAAAAATATATTATTAAGTCAGACACTTTGGATTTTCTGTCTTACACAGAACGTCCGGTTTTCTTTATTTCATTGGTCAATTGGTAAAGCGTCCGGTATTAGACCAAGTCTTGAATTTCTTATAGAATGTCCAGTTTAGTCAGGACCCCTACTTTTCTGAAGAGAACTCCATCTTATAAACCGTCCATTTTTCTTTTTAGTCACTGGATTTCATCAATCAATTTCTTGATTTCCTTCCTCTCAAAGGTTGGATGTCTATTTTGTTAAGTACATTCTAAATTTTATTATCCCGACCGGTTTCTGTATTTGTTACCTCTGTTGACGAACCATCACTGATCTGCCGTCCGGTTTTATCATTCAAACACTCTTTACCTAAAGTTCTGTGAAGTTTCGTGTTTTAAACGGTTACTAAGTTATTGAATACTTGGATGGAATTGTAAGAGAGTTCCAAGGAGGAATATCTCATGTTTGAAGTAAATTGATTTAGTATGACCGTGGTTATAGGCTCAGGTTCCGACTCTATTCCGATATTCCGTGATTACATCACCTCAGGTAGAGGAGAGTAATTCATGCGTGGGAATGGCGGGAGGTCCTCTAGCCTCAGGGTATTTCTATACCGAGGTGGTTTCATTGGACTAACCTCGGGTGGCGGTCTGTTGAGTGTATCCCAGCCAGGTCCACCCGGGTGCAGAGAGCGGCGAGCATACAGGGTCATACGTCCGGACATTAGTTTTTGAACATTTTGAGAATTTATGATGTTTCTATGATGATTTCATTTGAGAATATTCTATGTGATGTTGATGTTTATGTTGATATAATAAATGATTCGTTGAAATTTTCATAAGCTTACCCTACTACTTGTTTTGTTGTTTTCTTAATTCACCGTTCGGTATTTCGATCGTTCGGATTTGTTTCTTCAAATGCAATGATCATCCTTTTGGATGTGAGCAGAAGTACTTCAAGAGGAGTCTTTGGAGGAAGCGTTACTGGAAGAGCAACCCTTGGAAGTGCTGCCAGAGCAGTTTGCTGGACCGTCCGGTCCATAGCTTTTCTTTTAGTTTACTGTAAATAGTATTCGGGACGGCCGGTTAAATAGTTTTGTAAAACCGTCCGTCCTAAAACTTAGTGAACTTTGTAATGTTACGACTTGTATTTTGGTTGAACTAGTTGTTTAATCAAATCTCTCTTTAGTTATATTTCATCTTCTCTTCTCTACTGTTCTTTAATATGATTTTTGATAACTCCTAGAATAAAATATAGTTTTACTCTATATATTTATTGGGATGTTACACTTACAATATCCACAGACGTAGATTTTTTTGTCATTCCTAAATATGAGTCTAGGTGATAATATCGTTTCATAATAATTATACTAATAATAATAATATTAATATTAATATTAATAATAATATATACATCGTGTATATAAAGTTTTTCTTTTCATTTAGATACTGATCTAAAAATTAAAAAATAACGAGAAAAAAAAAGAAGAAAAAGAACTTAAAGTTAAACATATTTTAAAATAAATAATTATCCACCCTATACCTAAATTTAAAATATCGATTCTATAAAATAATTTTTTTCTCACAATATAAATTTATTAAAATATATAAAAAATAATATATTTAATGATCTAATTTTTGATATAATAAATAAAATTATAATATATATATATATATATATATATATATATATATATATATATATATATATATATATATATATATTATTAAGGTCGTATTCCTTTTTGACCGGGTGTCCATCATTCCCATTCTCCGTTAAATGTGGGGTTATAATTTATTTATAAATAAAAAATATTAATTATTTAACCTTTTAAATCTCAATACATAAAATCTAACGATTTCAGTTAAGAATTTTATCACTCAGAAAAATATTGTTAATAATATTTTGAAATTCTTAAACTAATGAACTTTTAAAAGATTGATTTTTTTTTATTGATTTTACTTTTCTATCTGAATCTTATATTTCTTATAAATTTTTTCATTCTTTTTTTGTAAATTTAAACGTGTTTGTTTGAAAGTCGTACAATTTTTTCAAATCTAATATAAAAAAAAATAAAGTTTTATAATTTTTATGATATAATTAAAATATATCAAAATCGGAATTACAAAATCCTTATCATAATTTATATGGTAAAAATCCAAACATTTCGTTCGATATTGTTTTTAAAATTGAAAGATAATCTTTAAAAAATATTAGATGTGAAAACCCAATATTGTCCAATTTTTTAATGTGAGTAGTCAGCCACCTTGACAAAAATCCAAATCCAGAACCCTATTTTGTTTGAAGCTCGTCGTCCATACCGTGCACCTTCATACAGTGGATCTTCACACACACATAATCATTCTGTTCGATAGATTATTTCTTAAATCGCTTTTTATTTATTTGTATGATATTAGGGATTCGAACCCTCACTCTCGCACTCACATCTCTTCGCTCTTCAAAAAACCACGGCATGGCGCGTTCTTGTCCCAGTCCGTTACAACCTGCGGTGCTTTTGGGCGCTCCTTCTTTTCCCAACGCCATTGCTTGGTCAGACGACAACCTCATTGCCGTTGCTTCCGGCCACCTCGTCACCATTCTTGTACTCAATCCAACCTTCACCAAGTTGAATGCGCTATTCACTTTCCTTTCTCTTTTTTCCATTGAATAAGTTTGTTCCTTTGATTTTTCTTTCTTATTTTCAGAGACCTGACTTGCCTGTTGGTGGACCACGAGGCGTAATTAAAATCTTCCCAAGCCAGCCTCTTTGTGTAGGACTTGTAGAAAGAAAAGGTACTGCCATTACTGCAACCTTCATTCTGAAAATCACTCGTTAATTAGTCATTAGTGTTTTGCTTCGCTTGTTTAGTGCATTAGTTAGTTCGATGAGCTGTTTTGGCGTATCTTATCTATGGTGAATGACTCAAATTAGTGTGTATAAGTGTAGCTAAGCATCACTTCATGAGCTTGTTTTTTAAGTTGAGTTAGTTTCTTTTCCAAATTTAATATGGTATAGAACTTATCCCAGTGGATGTTGTTGGATTTATCTGGCCACCTGTAGATGTTCGGTCTTGCCTACTTTGTCTACTTTATGCTTGAGATGTTTAGTCCCTTAATTCGAGGTGTGTGTTGAAAATTTGACATGGGATTTATGAGCGGGGGCAACCCTCATCTCATCAACAGCTTTTGAGGTTGAATTCGGTCTAAGTTGAAATTGTAAGCTGATATCAGAATGTATCCTAATGGTTATTATTGGACTGATGGGGCCACTGATTATCGATCACTTGTAGATGTCCAACTTTTTTGAACTTCAGGCAAGGGATATGGGATATCCAGGCCTTGGAGTGAGGAGTTGTGTTAGAGATCTCTTGTTGACTAGTAATGTCGTCAAAATAAAGCAAATGAGTGGGGAGTCTTCCTCATTTATGAATTGATTGGGTTAAGTTAGCTAAAATCCCAAACTTTAAGATTATGCAACATTATTATTTTTAGTGTTGTGCCTATAGTTAAAATTTCACGTGATGATGTTGAATGTGAATGAGAAATTTTCACTGGCCTGTTACCAACTGCGTAGTGTTAAAACATAACTTTTACATGTTGGAATTGATGTGCAGATTTACTATCTGGATGCCTCCTGCCAACGGCTTTGTATAGGGATGATAAGCCTGTGGTCCGATCAATATCATGGTCTCCGCTTGGCATGGCTGCTAATTCAGGGTATGGATTTCGGTTTTCTTGAATAATTTCATGTGTCCTAGAACTAGAAGGCAATTATAGATTCAGTCTTTTTGGCACACGTTGAATTGGTCATGTAATTGTGGGATAGTTTGTCTCCAGGTACGACTTTTTGACAAGGTGATTCTAGATTTTGAATCTCTGATTTTGCAGATGTAAAAGTCTCTTTGACACAGTGATTTTTGGTTTCAAATATCTTATTTTATAGATTAGGGCTTCCTGGGATCATAGTTTACTTCTAGCAGCATCATATTTTGTTCATTCATGAAAAAATCAATATGATTTTATGGACTTTTAAAGATATAACTTGCTACAGGTGTTTGATCGCTGTTTGCACCTCTGAAGGACATGTGAAGATTTATCGTCCGCCTTTTTGTGATTACTGTGCTGAATGGATTGAGGTATGTATTATTGAGAAATTGTCAATATTTCTTCACAAATATTGTACATTTATGTAAATTATGCTAGGTTTTAAAATTCATGTTGAGATACTTAGGTTTAATTGAATCTTGAACTTTTAAGAATTTCTTGAATTCCCGTGTTTATGTCATATCATACCTGTATTATATTACTTGAGATTGAAATTGTAAAATAATTCTTGAGGGCTCGATTGATCCCTCTCATAATCTTCTATTTATAAGAATAAATTGATACAAGAGTACATGATAATTAAGATAAACCTAGACACAATATAATGATGATAAATAGGATAAATATCCTAACAATATTAAGTATTTGGGGTTCATTCTATTTTCCATATATTGATTTTGCTATATGAAGAAATTAATATTTTGATGTTATATGTGTAGACTGCTTTAAGTATAATATGCCGTTCTTATTTTGTTCAGGTTGTGGACATAACTAAAAGGCTGTATGAGAATCTTAGATGTACTGAGTTTCGAGGTATAGGGATTGCCACATTGGATGTAAGTTATCTTATTCATGTTCTTGGACCTTGGTTGAGTTTCTTTTTCTAAATTTCCTTCTGGTGAATTAGTTAACAAGACAGGTTATACCTGTGATGCATTTTATTCTTATTCGTTATATCTGTCAGATGCTTGTAGAAAAGCTAAGATAAGTTTATAACATTTGAAAGACAGTTTTAAATGACATATGTGGAGTGTTCATTAACTAGTTTTTGTTACTTAGATTATCTATGTACCTCGTCAAAGTGCATATACAGTTCAAGCATCTGCATTTTATATATGTTCATAAATTTTGCTGTTTTGATGTTTGTGCAACGATCTTTATTGTGTCTATAGATTCCAATGATGGACTTGTATTTCCATCAGGTTGTCAACGTTAATATGCTTGTTCTAGCCCCTACGGCAAATGCTAACTAGTGTGCTAAGACACGAGTCAAGCAAACAAAATAGAAATATTTTATCAAAAGAGAGAGTACTTCAATGCTTTCTATTTTAAGTAATTGGATGTATTTAATACTTCTTAACCATTGGCCTTAGGACACTCGTTAGCAAAACCCTTTTCTTAAACAGAATTCCTTTGTTGTTTCTTACCAGATTCATCAAAAAGAAATAGTAAAAGAGCACCACCAGAGGACTTGGTGTAAAACTTTACCAATATTTAGTTATCTATGCAGCATTTTCTCATGCAAATCGGGTTTAAGTTTGGTTAGAAACGATTTGTTTATGAGCCTTCTAAAAGATGACTATGCTTTGCATTTATTTGATTGTTAGTAGCCTAATATTAGATCATTCCTGCAGAAAAATGCATCAGATCAAATGGATTCTTTGTATAAACATAATGGGAAATTGTTAAAAGAAAAGCCTGAGAACCACTCGCCCCTGATAAGTGCTGATCAATATGCTTCTCGTAGTGCAATGCTATGTTCCCTTGTTGTTTCATGGTCTCCCTTGCTGCATTTAGCATCTGAACATTATCCAGTTTGCGATTCTTTCAGTCTGCTTGCTGTTGGAGGGAAATCTGGTAAAATTTCTTTATGGAGGTTTCATCCACCAGTTTGTTATACTATTGACGACAAAGACGTTCCTACTACTGTGAAGTTTGCTGGCCTCCTTCATGCACACAATTCTTGGGTTACTACTATAAGTTGGTTGTTGTTCGATTTTGATCCTTCAAATCCTCAAATTTTATTAGCTTCTGGAAGCTCTGATGGGAGGTGAGTATAAGCACGCTTATGCAAGTATGTTATATCTATTCTCGGTCTGATTTCATCTCATTAAACGACTAATATGCATTTCTGGAACTTAGGAGAGATTTTTTATTTGAGCTTTATTTGCATCATTGTAGTGACAATGGGAGTTACCTTTCAGTAGAGTTGAGATTTAAGAGCTGGAGAAAAAATTTAAGAGCTTTATTTGCATCACTATAATGACCTGGAGAAAAAATTTAAGAGCTGAGATTTCTTTTTTTCTGAATTTGCTTTAGCTTGTTTACCTTTCAGTAGAGTGATATTATTGAATATAGTAAAACTAGGTATAGGTTTAATCTCCCTTGTGTTTAAAACACACATAGGGTAACATTTATAATGAGGAATGATATAAGTATATATGGCAACCAAACATAAATATGATAAATAGAAGATATTGTTAAAAACAATATCAACTTTATCTACCAATATCAAACAATAGCAAAAGTCTATGTTTCTCTAATTAACATAAAATGTAACATATCTAACACCCCCCTCAAGCTGGTACATATAAATCGTATGTACCAAGCTTGTTACAAATATAATCAATTCCTGGTTCCCTTAAAGACTCAATGAAAATATCTGCTAACTAATCATTTGAGTTAAGAAACTCAGTCTTGATGTCTCTAGATACAATCCTTTTTTTCGAATGAAATGACAGTCAATCTCAATGTGTTTAGTCTTTTCATGAAAGACCAGATTAGAATTGATATGAAAAGACGCCTGATTGTCACATATAAGTGTCGTTTGAGTGACATCTCCAAATTGTAACTCTCTAAACAATTGCTTAAGCCACACAAGTTCACCTGTGGCTGAGGCCGTAACTTTATATTCTGCTTCTGCACTAGATCTCGTCACAACACTTTGTTTCTTGCTCTTCCAAGAAATCAAGTTACCATCAATGGAGACACAATTCCCAGAAGTAGATCATTTATCAAAAAGAGATCCTGCCCAGTCAACATCTGAGTAGCAAACAACTTTTGTATAGTTATTGGAACCACATAACAAACCTTTTCTTGGAGATCCTTTAATGTACTTTAATATACGGACTGCATTCCAATGATCTTAACATGGAAAATTGAGAAATTGGCTCACCACACTAATTGAGAAATTTTAGGATGAGTAATTGTAAGGTAGTTTAATTTCCCAACCAATCTTCTATATTGCTTAGGATTTGAAATAGGCTCCCCTGGTTTGTACGAGTTTGGTATTAGGACCCATGGGTGTGTAAACAGGTCTTGAATTCATTAACCTAGTTTCCTCCAAAATATCAAATGCATACTTCTTTTGAGATATAACAATACCATGGTTGAATTGTGCTATCTCAATACCCAAGAAGTATCTGAGTTTGCCAAGATCTTTGGTTTAAAAATAGTGGCCAAAGTGTTGTTTCATCCGGGAGATACCATGGTGGTAACTGCCTGTAAGAACAATGTTATCAACATATACTATCAAATAGACATATCCAGTACTTGAGTGACGGTAAAAGACTGAATGATATGCCTCACTTCGAGTCATACCAAATTGTTGAAGCATACTTTTAAATTTGCCAAACCAAGCCCTAGGAGTCTGTTTCAGGCCATATAAAATTTTGCGAAGATGACATACAAATCTAGAAGACGCCCCCTGAGCAACAAATCCGAGATGTTGCTCCATATAAATTTCTTCCTACAAATCTTCATTGAGGAAAGCATTTTTGACATACACTTGATAAAGAGACCATTGTTGAAGTGCAGCCATGGCCACAAATAAACGAACAAAAGTCGTCTTTGCCACTATAGAAAAAGTATCTCCATAACCCACAAGTCCTTGGATTGGAATCAGGCTTTGATAACATGCTAAGAAATGGATTTTAAACCTAACTCAATCCAACAAAACCGATTTGTAAGGTGAGGTTTGCACCCACTCATATACTTTAAACTGGTCTTATCTCTAGTCGATGTGAGACTTCCAACGCACCCCCCTCGCGTCGAATTATATAATTATGGTATGTGGGACTAGACACTAATAGGTGGTCTGATAACGGTCCCATAGTGGGTGGAACAGTATGTCTAATAAACAACAAATATTCCGATAGCGGGTGACACAATAGGTCAAACAAATAAGATATCTCACTAGGATAGACTCTAAACCATTGCTTTGATACCATATTGAATATTGTAAAACTAGGTATAGGATTAATCTCCCTTGTGTCTAAAACTCACATAGGGTAACATATATATAATGAAGAATGATACAAGTATATATGACAACCAAATATAAGTATGGAATATAAATATGGTAAATAGAAGATATTGTTAAAAACAATATCAACAATATCTACCAATACCAAACAATAGCAAAAGTCTATGTTTACTTAATTAACATAAACACAATATATTTAACAATTTGTAATAATAATGATTACAAAAGAAAATAATCATAGACATTCTTATTTCCAACACTCCTCTCAAGTTGGAGAATAGATGGTTTCTATTCCCAACTTCCATATAACTCTTTCAAAATTTGAATTGCACACTCCTTTGGTAAGATTTTCTGCAACTTGACCTTGTGAAGCTTTGAGGGTACAAATGGAGTACAAATCAAACCACCTCGAAGCTTTTTGTAGTCAGCTAAGAACAATAGCTAAGCTTCTTGGAAAAGTAATAATAATTAAGTGTTACTTTTTCCAACAATCTAGTCAAAATTCATTTGGTTTCTCCTTATCTATATAATATTCACTTTGGTATTAGCAATGTTGGCACCAACACACAGGAAAGAGGTACTTTCAAAATTTCAGATGACAATGTGTAGAGTGCAACCATTTCTGGCCTATTAGAATTCAAACGTGTTCTTAGGACGCACAAATATTAACCTTTTACATGCTATGTACATTGCATGGACTTGAAACCTGTCACATTAACCTAAAACTAAACATATTTTATTAGACTGAAGTTGAAAACATGTCTTTCATTTTTGCCATTCATCCATTTTAAATGTTCAATCTTTCTAAAATCTTAGTTTTCTCGTGAAAATAGATATTTTTTATTTTATTTTAATGCCTCTTCTTGGAAGAAACTGAACATGTCTCCATTAGCAAAAGGTAGGGAAAGACTCCATGATGTTTGATATGTCAGCTAAGTCACTCACCGTTTACCATCTTATGCTTACAAGATCAAAAGCTGTAGATTAATCCCTAGATAAGTGCACTTTCAAACATTTTATTTTCATATTATTCATTCAAGAATCTTGTATTGGCATATTCCTGTACACTTCCCTTGTACTCCAATTGGATTGACCTTTTTGTAGGATGTTACATTTTGTTACTAGCATCTTAATTTAGCTGAAAGTATCATGTATGTTCTTTGCAGTGTGAAGATTTGGTTGGCTGACAATGACAAATTGCTGAAATTGTCCAAAATGGATCAAACTTCCTTCTCGCTATTGAAGGAGGTACTTGCTAATCATTTTCTGTATCACTTTTCATTTCCCTCAGCTTTTTCTGAATAATTCGTAAGTGCATCTTTGAATTCCTAAATAGGTTATGACACTCAATGCTGTCCCAGTTTCTGTACTCTCAGTAACTGTGCATGTTCAATACCCTTCGAAGATTCTTTTAGCCATTGGCAAAGTTTCTGGTTCATTTGAAATATGGCTATTCGACATATCTTCAAGGGAATTTGATAAGCTTGGCTCATATTATGCTCATGATTATGTCGTAAGTTTTTCCCCTCTTTTCTTTTGGAGTTAGTTGAAAAGAAAAGCAGGGCATCCTCTGATCTCTACATTTTTTAATTCCTTTAGGTTACAGGTTTGACCTGGGCATTTGGTGGAAGATTTTTGTACAGCTGTAGCCAGGTTATAATCTTTTTCTTAAGTGATTTGACTATTTTTGTATACGTTCAATTTTTATGACTTTGGCAGAAAAGAAATATCATACTTACGTGGACATAAAATACATTGCATGATCCATACCAAGTTTCTTCAGCATTTGTATCTTCGTTTCTACCAATTACATTCATGATTTTCATTTCCATGGTTAAACATGATTTGATAATTGTGTAGATTATATGGATTACAGTTGGATCCCTGCACACTAGAAAGATAAAAGGGAAAGGGAATCATAGAAAGACAGAATTTGAAAAGTTACTTAATTTGTGATTTTTGTATTTTGGAATTAAATCATATGGGATCTGACTACATAAGTGCCTATTTATAGTCGAAAGGCAGTTGCCAAATCTGTTAGTCTCTGAAGTCTGTTACAGAAGATTCTAGAACCTTAGAACTATATAACTAACTGTGAGATTTAAATAACATCTCCAGAGGCATGTTAGGGCAATGTATTTGTTAAAGATATGATAATTACATTAAATAGGGAAATATGATATGATTTATTACATTAAACGGAAAATACGATATGATTTGATTACACCTGTAGAGAAATATTTGCAAATACTTCTCATTATTAACTATTGATTTTATTCCTTATCAATGTATATCTTCTTCATTATAAATAAAAATATTTGTGTTATATATGAAATTATAGCAGTACTGTACACTGTACACGGAATTCATCTTATACTTTCTCGGTCTCTCTTTTCTCAACATCTCAATTATAATATTCAGAGACAAATTTTACCTTCTGAATGAATACTTGTCCATTATGATAGACGGCGTAGCCTACAAATATGCATCTATTTTAGCAAAGGGGCGTTTTATTTGGATTATAGGGTCTGAGAAATGAAAATAAAGTGCAAAAAGACCTCTAAGAATGTGTAGAAAGGGCAGTCTGTTAATAAAACTGCAGTGACAAAGGCGTGGTCCTTGAACTGAAAGCGAAGCTTGGCATGAGCCAGGAATACGATACCTGTTTCTACTATATGCATGTGTTTCATTTCTTCTGACTCATTAAAGATGAGTGCTAGGACAATTGAGTCTTTGTACAATTTCCAAAATGGACAGAAAAGAGATAAAACTCCCCCATCTGAATTTGTTTGAATGGCCGAAGTTTAGTGTTAAACTACAATTCAACTGTAGACTTAAACTACCAAAATAATTGAAGTGTGTTAGATTTTTGTTTTTAAATATAAGTTTGCATTTGAAAAACGATAGTAGCCACTAGATGGTGCTCCTCATAAATCAGCATTAGCCATTTGAAGAGGAACAACTAGACTGTAGTTGAAGCAATAGAACCTTAAACTCTTATTCTATTTCATGGTTTCTATCAACTAGCTAGTTTTCATACTGAAGAAAAAAATTTGATACCAAGAAGGATTAATTTTCTGCATATGTTAACTGGAGAGCTTGAAAGCAAGATTAGTTAATTATATTATGCATTGAGCTTTGTACAGTTTAAAATACATTCACCAAGATGTTGCATGATCCTCTCCCATTTTTTTGTATGCTTGCTACAGTGTCTTTCAATTTTTTTTTGTGCTTTTAATGTGTACCGATTAGACGTATTTATAATGGATGGATTATTATTTGAACGTTGATAGGATAATTTAGTGCAGAGCTGGATTTTGCGTGAGAATCATCTTGATGAAGTAACTCTCAATTCTGATATGCCCCGTGACAGCTCAATCAATGTATGTTACTGTTATCTTTATAGCTACTATTTCCTTTTGAGTACGATCTTTTTTTCCCTACTAAATTATACTTATTTTTCCTTTCAGATTTCGAGAGATGCATTTGATTCATGTTTTGGTGTAGCAGTGTCCCCTGGGAATCTTGTCATTGCTACTGTATGTTCTTTTTTCTTTTTTTTTCGTTCAGATTTTGCTATTGTACATCAATCCTTGACATATTCGTATTCTTTAGATGCATCAAAATGATGTGGTTCTTAAATGCTCAGATAGTGTGTATTATATGCCCTAATGTCTAGGAAATTAAAGAAGAGTATAAGTTCACTAAGTTTACCCGTGGTCAATCCCCTGAGCTTTTCACCATGGGTGGGATTGGGCTATAGATGAATATTTTTAAGCATATGTGGAGTGAAAGGGCTTATGGGGATCTTTTGTTAATGTATTTTATTATGTCTTTATTAATCTATATTAGATTATTTTCTACCTTTAATATATTGCTGTTAGGATTTATCAACAATTCTTTCTTGTAAATACGAAATCTCCTATTGTCAGAAACCGTGATTGGTGTGATAAAGATATGCATGATGTATTTTAGGAAGGTTTATATCTGATGTTGTTAGAGAATGGAGGGTATATGAGAGGAGAAAGGGACAACAAAAGACTTAACTGTTAGTCAGTTAAGTGGGGTTGAGGGAAAGAGGCCTATATAAGAACCTCTCTGTTGTATCAGTAGTTAGTTAGACAGTTTGTTGATTCATTGACCGGTTGTAGCACCTGGTGAAGGAGGTTAAGCTCCTGACTATCCTGTATTCTTGTTTCTTTCTTGTGAATACAAACCCATTATTCATTCCATACTGCACCGTGATTGCTTTCTGTGAGTGTAAGAGTGTGAGCGAGTTAGAATTCTTACCAGAATCTCTAACAAAGTGGTCCGACCTGCCGGATCCGTGCGGAGGAAAACAAGGGCGATGGAGGGAAGAGTGCAAGCTGTTGAAGGGAAGATGGAACATCTTGGATTGGCGGTTGACGGACTGAAGGCGGAAACCGCAGCGAATCGTCAAGAATCCATAGCGATGCGTAAAGAAATCCAAGAACTAATAAGGGCGATGGGGATGCGTAACAAGTGAGTAGAAGAAGGATCCGATGGAAGTCAAGAGTCTGTAAACCATAATGGAGGAAACCAGCGCGACAATAATGGGGATAGAGATGGTGACGGGGAGCGATCAGGAAATCTACCGAATTGGAGACGAAGGGTTGAATTACCCATTTTCGAAGGACCCGACCCCTTGAATTGGATCAGTAGGGCGGAGAAATTTTTCGAAATTCAAAAGGTAGCAGAGGAGGAGAAGATTGAACTGGCGCATATTAGCATGGAGGGAAGTGCTGGATATTGGTTTAGGTTCTGGAAAGATAAAGCAAGTAACCGAACCTAGGAGGGCCTCAAGGAGGCGTTACTGATCCGGTTTGAGAGTCGTCACCGAGGCGGAATCTTTGAAAGAATGGCGGCGATTAGGCAATCGTCCACTGTAGAGGAGTACGTGAAGGAATTTGAAGCGCTAGCCGGTCAAACTAAGGAGTTTTCGGATAACCAGTTGCTGGGGTATTTTCTGGCGGGTCTGCGTGAGGAGTTGAGGTTCCAAATGAGGCCCTACGACCCACGTGATCTGATGACGGCGATGAGGATCGCGCGCGACGTTGAGGAGGCGCTTCGTGGCCTAGGTTTGTTGGGATGGACGGGGACCAAGAATCCGCCTTTATGGGGCGATCCACGGCAGCGGAGCGGTGGTCGCGAGAACTGAACCACCGAGAAGCATTTCGGGAAGAACTAGTTCGGCCGAGAGCAGTGGGTCAGTAAGGCAGGATAGAACGACGGGGAATGAGACGGCGAGAGGCGGAAATGCTGGCGGAGGGGAGAGCAGAGGAAGAAACACACAAAACCTTCCTTACCCAGAGTTTTTGAAACGCCGAGAAGCAGGCCTGTGTTTTCGTTGTGGGGGACCTTTCGGCCCTGGCCATCAGTGCCCGGAGAAGAGTCTGCGGGTGGTGTTGCTGGCCGAAGATGACGAGGGTGGTGAAAAGGGGATGGAGATCGAGACAGAAGGCCCATGCATGAGCTGTCGGCGTTCTCTGCTGGGGGCTTAACCAGCCCAAGACGCTGAAATTGCAAGGTCGAGTGGGGGAGAAAGATGTTCTGATTCTGGTCGACAGTGGCGCCAACCATAACTTCGTGAGTAGACGGTTGGTGGAGTAATTGCAGCTTGTACAGGAGGACACCCCTCCCTACCAGGTGAGTTTGGGAGACGGACATCAGAAAAGGACCAGAGGATGTTGCCCGAAGGTAGTGGTCAACATAGGGGGAGTGGCGATTGAGGAAAAAATTTACCTTTTCGACCTGGGAGGTGTTGATATGATCCTCGGAGTAGAGTGGTTGGCCAAGCTGGGGGAAATTACTCTAAACTGGAGGGAGTCCACCATGACTTTTAAGCATGCAGGGAAGAAGGTGGTGGTTAAGGGCGATCCGACCTTGGAGAAAAGGGTTGTTGGACCAGAGAAGTTAATGAAGCTGAATGAGGTGGAGGTTTGGGCGATGGTCTGGAGTTTGGAGGGCGAGAAGGAGAGTGAGAAGAAGGGACCACAGCACCAGTGTTGGCGTTGCCGGATTCTCGCAACCCTTCCAGGTAGAATGTGACGCCTCGGGAACGGGAATAGGAGCGGTGCTCACCCAGAAAAGGAGACCGATAGCTTACTTCAGCAAAGCTTTATTGGAAGTGACCCTTGGCAAGTCGATTTATGAGAAAGAATTGATGGCGGTGGCCCTGGCGGTGCAACACTGGCGACCATATTTGCTGGGCAGAAAATTCGTGGTGCATACTGATCAGAGAAGTCTGAAATTTTTACTGGAGCAGAGGGTGACGACCCAAGCGTAGCAACACTGGATAGCTAAATTGCTCGGCTACGATTTTGACATGGTATATAAAATAGGGGCCAGCAACCGGGTGGCTGATGCACTATCACGGAAAAACAGCGAGGAGTTGGAGGACGGAACTGAGATCAAAGGGGAAGACTGGGGAGTTGAATTGATGGGGATAATGAGATCGTATTGGAAAGATTTCCAAGACGTGATGCAAGAATTGGAGGAAGATGATGACTTGAAAAAAATCATAGAAGGCGTCACACAGGATCCCAACAATTATCCCACTTACACCATTGAAAACGGTCAGCTACATTACAAGGGGAGGCTGGTTATTTCGGCAAAGTCTGAGTGGGTACAGAAATTGTTGGACGAATTTATACCACACCAACAGGGGGCCACTCGGGAATTTATAGAACCTACAGGAGATTGGCACAGTCGTTATACTGGGCCGGGATGAAGAAGTCAGTGACAAAGTATGTCGCTCGCTGCTTGGTGTGCCAGCATCACAAATACATGACGGCGTCGCCGCAGGGCCTGTTGCAACCACTACCCATTCCACAAGCTATATGGGAGGACGTCAGCATGGACTTTATTGTGCGGCTTCCGAAATCCAGAGGCCATGACGCTATACTGGTGGTTGTAGATCGATTAAGCAAATATGGGCATTTCATTCCGCTCAGACATCCCTACACTGCTCGAACAGTAGCGGAAGTTTTTGTGAGAGAGGTAGTAAAGCTTCATGGGATCCCCAAGACCATCGTAAGTGATCGGGACCCATTATTTCTTAGCACATTTTGGAGAGAAATGTTTAAGATGCAGGGTACCCATCTTCGAATGAGCACAGCCTATCATCCGGAGACAGACGGCCAAACAGAGGTGCTGAATCGTGTTCTGGAGGGATACTTACGATGCTTCTGTTCTGAGCAGCCCAAGACCTGGAACGTGGTCCTCCCATGGGCGAAGTACTGGTACAACACTAGCTACCAGGGAGCTGCTAAGTGCACCCTATTTGAAGCAGTATAGGGGAGAGCCCCGCCTTCGTTATCGAGATTTATCCCAGGAGAAACAATGGTGGAAGCCGTGGCCCAGGAGTTACAAAGCCGAGATGAAGCGTTACAACAATTGCGATATCATTTGTCGAGGGCGCAAGATGCGATGGTGAAACAAGCAAATCGGAAGAGGAGATCGGCAACCATTAAAGTAGATGATTGGGTGTTTTTAAAAATAAGACCCCACCGACAAACTTCTATGTCAGTGAAATTGCATCCAAAGCTAACGGCTAGATACTATGGGCCGTTCAAGGTGATCCAGAAGATTGGAGAAGCGGTGTTCCGATTAGAACTGCCCGCAAACGCCAGGATTCACCCGGTCTTCCACGTGTCTCAGTTGAAATTGGCTATTGGGACGAAGCAGGTGGAAGCTGAGCTGCCAGCAGATTTACAAGTTGGGGGGCCTAGGTGCTGGCCAGCCAAGGTATTAAATAGAAGAGTCCAGCAGCAGGATGGGGAACAACGTGAACAAGTGTTGATAGAGTGGCAAGATGGAGGGGCTGACAGCGCAACTTGGGAAGATCGGAGGCTGATGCAGGAACAATTCCCCGAGTTCGACCTTGGGGACAAGGTCAGTTTGGGGGGAAGTGATGTTAGAGAATGGAGGGTATATGAGAGGAGAAAGGGACAACAAAAGACTTAACTGTTAGTCAATTAAGTGGGGTTGAGGGAAAGAGGCCTATATAAGAACCTCTCTGTTGTATCAGTAGTTAGTTAGACAGTTTGTTGATTCATTGACCGGTTGTAGCACCTGGTGAAGGAGGTTAAGCTCCTGACTATCCTGTATTCTTGTTTCTTTCTTGTGAATACAAACCCATTATTCATTCCATACTGCACCGTGATTGCTTTCTGTGAGTGTAAGAGTGTGAGCGAGTTAGAATTCTTACCAGAATCTCTAACAGATGTGCTGTAATTTTGTAATAGTTTTGTGCTGCCTTTATTAGGTTCATTTATAGTTGATTGATCCGGTAATCATAGGGATTTATTCCTTAGAATAAGCAGTCCATATTTCCTAAAATATGCTGCAGACTTATGTATTTATATAGGGGTTAATAACCTCTTGAAATAATAAGAAAGAATTCTATTCCTTCTAAATTTGAGATGGTATCAGAGCTCCCGATCCTTGGGAGTCTCTGACCGTGTTATCTATCCAAATCGCAGCCTTTATTGCTGCTCTATCTTCAACCTAAAACTGCGGTAGCCTTTATTGCTTATCGTCTGCGGCAGTCTTCATTGTTGTGCCACCGTCAAGCCTTCATTGCTTATCATGACCATCAAGTTATGGCTGAAGCTGGGAACACGGAAACTGAAAACAGATCCCTGGAAACTGGGGATAGATTCCAGACCCCTGGAGAACTGCAGAATATCCATTCTGCGTATCGGTTAAATGGAAAAAACTACCTCAAATGGTCTCAAATCATTAGGACCATCATGAAAGGAAAAGGAAAGATCAGTCACTTGACTGCTGATGCACCGAGTGGGAGTGATCCCAAATTCAAATCATGGGATGAAGAAGACTCCATGATCATGGTGTGGTTGTGGAACTCAATGGTTTCAGAAATCAGTGATACCTGCATGTTTCTGAAATCAGCAAGGGAGATCTGGGAGGCAGTTGAACAAACTTACTCTAAAGCCAAGGTGAAAACCGTGGCTGCCAAACAGGGAAGTAAGTCCGTTACAGAATATGCCAATCAACTTAAATCCTTATGGATGGAATTGGATCACTATCGGGTTATAAAAGCAAAGTGTTCAGAAGACTCAGCAATTCTAAAACAGTATATTGAACCAGATAGGGTCTATGATTTTTTGGTGGGTCTAAATCTTGAATATGACCAGGTCCGAATTCAAATCTTGGGAAAGGAGAAAGTCCCATGACTTAATGAAGTGGTAGCCATTATCCGGAGTGAAGAAAGCAGGAGAAGGCTGATGCTGGAAACCTCAACCACCGAAAGCTTTGCAATGACAGCTGAAGGAGGAACAATCATGGCTGCCAACCAGAAAAAAAACTGGGAGAAAAGACATGAGGAGATTTGGTGTACCCATTGTAACAAGCCGCGTCACACAAGGGAAAAGTGCTGGAAATTACATGGAAAGCCCTCAAGCCGAGAATGGGGGCTGAAAGATGGGAAGACCTCAAGCAGAGAATGGGGGACCGAAAGGAGAAGATGGAAAAAACTCAAGCAGAGAATGGGGACCGAAAATCCCAGGCCGAGAATGGGGATTGAAGGGAGGCCCACAAAAAAAAGGAGGGCAAGCATACATTGCTAATGGACAAGGTGAAGAATCTGTCCAGTTGAATCATGAAGAGATAGAACGGGTAAGATCCATCCTTAGTAAATTGGAGAAGCCTACAGGTATGTGCTCCTTGACATATTCTCGTAAGTTTCCATTCTTGTTTGGACTTAATGTTTCAGATACACCATTCACACATTACTGGATATTAGACTCTGGAGCCACTGACCATATGACCCCTCTACCCAAATACTTCTCCACATATTCCCCATGTCTTAGTAACAAGAAAATTTCCATAGCAGATGCAACCCTCATAACTGCAGTCGGACAAGGAGAGGTCCAAATAAGCCCATCCATGACCTTAAAAAATGTCCTTCTTGTCCCTAAACTATCCACTAACCTGATTTCTATACAAAAACTCACCAAAGACCTTGCATGTAATGTTGTTTTTATAGCAACACTTGTATATTGCAGGACAAGAACTCGGGGAGGACGATTGGACATGCTAGAGAATGGAATGGCCTATACTACATGGAGGACCCTAATCTGCCTACCAAGAGTCTCATCTCTAAATCCTCCATGACCAACAAAGAGAAAGCTCACCTTTATCATTGCCGACTAGGACATCCGTCATTTCGAGTTGTAAAAGTGCTTTTTCCTTCCTTGTTTAAAAATTTAAGTGTGAAGAGTCTTCATTGTGAGGTATGTGAGTTGGCAAAACATAAACGTGTACCTTTTCCCATTAGCAATAAGATGAGTCCTTTCCCATTTTCTCTTGTTCATACTGATGTATGGGGTCCTGCTAAATGGTTTCTCCTTTCCCATTCTCTAGCATGTCTAATCGTCCTCCCCGAGTTCTTGTCTTGCAATATACAAGAGTTGCTATAAAAAACAACATTGCATGAAAAGATCTTGTGAGTTTTTGTATGGAAATCAGGTTGGTAGACAGTTTAGGGACATGAAGGACATTTTTTAATGTCATGGATGGGCTTATTTGGACCTCTCCTTGTCCTGCTGCAATTATAAGGGTTCCATCTGCTGTGGAAATTTTCTTATGGCTAGGACATGGGGAATATGTGGAGAAGTATTTGGGTAGAGGGGTCATATGGTCAGTGGCTCCAGAGTCTAATATCCAGTAATGTGTAAATGGTGTATCTGAAACATTAAGCCCAAAAGAAAGTGGAAACTTACCAGAATATGTTAAGGAGCATGTACCTGTGGGATTCTCCAGTTTACTAAGGATGGATCTTACCGTTCTATCTCTTCATGATTCAGCTAGACAAATTCTTCACTTTGTCCATCAGCAATGTATGCATGCCCTTGCCCTCCTTTTTTTTGGAGGACCTCTTTTCGGCCCCCATTCTCGGCTTGGGGTTTTTCCATCTTCTCCTTTCAGCCCCCATTCTCGGCTTAGGTATTTCCATCTTTCAGCCCCCATTCTCTCGGCTTGGGGGCTTTTCATGTAATTTCCAGCACTTTTCCCTTATGTGGCGCGGCTTGTTACAGTGGGTACACCAAATTTCCTCGTGTTTTTTCTCCATACTGGGAACCCAATTTTTCTTCTGGTTAGCAACCATGATTTTTCTTCCTTCAGCTATCATTGCAGAGCTTTCAGTGGTTGAGGTCTCCATCATCAACCCTCTCCTGCTTTCTTCGCTTCGGATAATGGCTACCACTTCATTCAGCCCTGTGATTTTCTCTTTTCCCAGGATTTGGATTTGGACTTGATCATATTCAGGATTTAGGCCTACCAAAAAATCATAGACCCTATCTTGTTCAA
Organism: Vigna mungo; assembly: GCA_036885675.1. Lineage (NCBI taxonomy): Eukaryota > Viridiplantae > Streptophyta > Magnoliopsida > Fabales > Fabaceae > Vigna > Vigna mungo. The sequence goes on from CP144697.1 coordinate 35,324,402, forward strand.
TATACTCTTTTAAAATTTCTGTTTCTTCTGAACTCTTTACTTTCATAACTTGATAGTGATCCAATTCCATCCATAGAGACTTGAGTTGATTGGCATATTCTGTAACTGATCTATTTCCTTGTTTCGCAGCCACGCTTTTCACCTTTACATCATAAATTTGAGTAGCAACCTTGGCCTTAGAGTAAGCTTGTTCGACTGCCTCCCAAATTTCTTTTGCTGATTTAAGGAACATGCAGGTATCATTGATTTCTAGTACCATCGAATTCCACAACCACGCCATGATCATGGAGTCTTCTTCATCCCATGATTTAAATTTGGGATCTGTTTCATCAGGTGCATTACCAGTCAGGTGACTGATCTTTCCTTTTCCTTTCAAGATGGTCCTAATGAGTTGAGACCATTTGAGGTAATTCTTCCCATTTAACAGATAAGCGGAATGAACATTCTGTAATTCTCCAGCAGTGTAATTCTCCAGCAGTCTGGGGTCTGTCCCCAGTTTCCAGGTTCACAACCTCAGCCATAACCAAGTGCGATCAAGGTAGAAAGGGTTGCGCTGCAATGAAGGCTGCAACAAGACTTGCAGATAGCGCAACAATGAAGGCTGCAACTTAGGTTAAAGGTGGCACAACAATGATGGCTGCAATTTAGGTTTAAAGGCACGGTCAGAGACTTTCAAGGATCGAGAGCTCTGATACCATCTCAAATTTAGAAGAAATAATATTCTTTCTTATTATTTATGAGGTTACTAAACCTCTATATATATATACATGAGTCTGGAGCCTATTTTAGGAAATATTGGACAACTAATTCTAAGGAGACAGATTCCTGTGATTACGGGATTAATCCTACATAAATAAACCTAATAATGGCAGCATATGACTGTTACAGAAATACAGCAGCAAATATAAAACTTCCTAAAATACACAACACCAATCATGGTTTTGACAAAACTTATTCCATTATTCTTGTAGCTAATACTAAGAAGTGAGAGCTGACTTTGTAGTTTACCAATCATTCCTTAACCCTAATTAATTGAGATCTAACAATTTCTGTTAATCTTAGGTTCCAACCTGTTACATATGTCAAACTTTTTTCCTGTCTTTTTCAAAGGGGCATTATGTTGAGTGTGTTGGTTGATAATTGGCTAAATAAAAATAATCAGAGCATGTGAAATAAATATGTTGCCAGATAACATAGCAATTCATTTTCATCTTTAATATTTTTTAGGCTAAATTACAAGTTTGGTCTACCTTTTATTCCTAATCTTCGATTTTGGTTTCCCCTAATTTCATTTTTGTGATTTTTGCTTTTAAATTTTCGAAAACTGAAATTTTGGTCCAAATCTCAATTTTAAATGCATTTATTTCTTTTATTTTTGGATCAATTGAACCTTAAATCTAACATATCATTTAAGCTACGGTTAGAAAAATAATTAGTTTAACTAAATTATAAAAAATAATACAAATAAATTTGTAAAGTTGAGAATTGAACCAAATTTGCATATTTTCTAAAACATGGTGACTAAATAAGGGAACCAAAATCACATATCAGGATTTAAAGAGGAACTGAAGTTGTGATTTAGCCTATTATTTTATTTGCTTGGATCATATATGAATATGTTATGTTTGATTGTTCTTGCTTATTCATTGCAGGTTCATTGCTTTGATATTGAGAAATTGAATCGGATGTATGAAGGAAGGTATAAACTTGATTTGCAAATTATTATTTTCTTGCTTTCCCTTGTTGTTTAGTATGTGGAGAGACATACATATTTTTATTGGTTAACTATAATTTGGAATTTGGCACCAATTGGAAGTATACTATTTACAAAATTGCTATTCAAGTCAATCATGTTCAAAGTAGCAAAAGAATGGCAACAGATAGAAATCTTGTATGTTTACAATGATTATTCTGACATTCGACCTTTAAAGTTGAAACAAGAAACAACTGTAGCTTAATGTTTATATACTAGGTCTTCTATATATATACTTTTTTCTATACCACTTGCCCTTCCAAAACATGGGTTTCATGAAAGAAAAAATACACATGTGGAAATTTGAAATGTTTTTGAACTTTGGACAGGGTTCTGAGGGCAGCCATTGATTACTTTTGGATTGGCGGGCTACAAATGGATGTTCAGCTGAAATCTCCTTTTTCATGTCGCATTGAAGGAAATTCTAGTTATCTGGAAAAAGAATTAATTTATTGGGGAACCAATATCATATGGTCTTTAAACCAATATCAATGTCATGATAAGCCTTTGGTTCTTTGGGATATAATTACAGCATTATTGGCGTTCAAGGATCACAATTCAAAATATGCAGAACATGTAATCATTAAGTGGATTGCATCATCATTCCTTCAATTAGATATGGATCTTCCTTCTGAAAAAGTTTTATCATTTGTCTGTTCAAGGTTGCCGGAAATTCCATCCCGACTGCTGCATTTGTTCAATATAATCTGTAGACGTGTAATATTAGCAGAGCTGGATGCCGATCAAATAACTGGATTAACCAGAAAGGTTGAAAAGCTGGAAAGGGTATGTCCTGCCATGGAAAAAGACATTACAAACTGGACAGAAATTCTTCTAAGCAGTGAAAGGGAGCTCCGGAAAAGGCTTGTGGGTTTTAGTTTTTCCATTTTCCGAACTAGCATGTCCAATCCTGAAACATCTTCCCAACATGGTTGTTGGTATCCAGTTGGACTAGCACAGATGGAACAATGGATTGCTTCAGACCAGAAACATTTAGATGACCAGTTGAAAGCCATTGTTTCAGAAGTTAGTCAGAAGAAAAGGTACTTTTTAGATTTTTAGATATTGTTTCTTTTTACTGTTTGTCTTCGGTATAATGATTTTTTTATTCGCTCTGTTTATGCGCATAAACATTTTTTGTCCCTGAGGATAACCAAATATCAATCTGAGTAACATATATTTGAAAAAGAGAATGACTTTATTATATTCATTCATATCAATTACATTCTCCTTACCTCTATTTGTAGCAATCTAATCTTCTAAAAAAGGAAAATAAGGAAACAATATACTAAAACATAATCTACAAAAGAAAGGGAAATAAGGAAACAATATACTAAAAAATAATCTACAAATAAGTATTTTGTTGTAATTAACGAGGAAATGAAATACTTGGGTCAGGGTGATTTCCCATAATAAATTTATGGAAAGAAATTGGAAAATGAACACTTAGTAGAAAGATTCAAATTAGGAACAGTAATGCTGCTCGGTTTTTTATGTTAAAAGAGTGATTAACGACTATCCATATCTTTATAAAATCATTAATTTGAGAGGCTGATTAGTTTTTGAATGAAACTTTTAGTTTTGCTTTATGTGCACACCTTTCCCTAAGTTTTATTTGTAAATTCTTGTTTGTACACATTTCCCTTGCGGTAGTTCAAAACTATATATCTAATTGTCCCTGCAACAACCATAAGCTTTTAAAATAGTCATACAAATATGTAGATTTGGTTCAAAACTTTAAATATGCTAATTATAGTAATGTGTTTCTCTTAAAATGCAGGTTCCTGGCCAATAGATGTTCAGCAGTGGAGACATGCAGTTTTTGTTCAGCATCCGTCCCATTTGAATCCCCTGAGTTTGGTTTTTGTCAATGTGAAAATTCCAGTGATGATGATCTTAAGCCTCACAGGTTACTGAGATGTGTTGTTTGTATGCAGGTTTGCCCCATTACTCCCTTGTGGTATTGTGTCTGTTGCCATAGGGCAGGGTTTAGATTGGCACCAGAGCCACTTTTTAGAATGTCTTCATTTCATGTAGATTCAGAGTCTTTCATTAAATCTTCCTCTCAAGCAGTGTCCTCAAAACCGTTTTGTCCCTTTTGTGGGATACTGCTACAGAGACAACAACCAGACTTTCTCCTCTGTCCTAGACCCGTATAAGAATATTTAATATTATTTTTATACTAGTAGTTTATTTTTATTTTAAGAGGTTGCTATGCCTTTATGCCAACTTCATATTTTAGTTTAATGGGCTGTTTGGAATCTGTTTAATTATTAGAAATAATCATTTACTTCAAAAGTTCTTTGGAACCTGCAAAATAAAAAATGCAAATATTTTTCCAATGTAAGATAATTTGAACAAGTTAATTTATCAAGGCTTTCATCCTTTTGAAGATAGAGTGGGGAGGGAGGATTCCTTGTATAAAACCACTGATTTCATTGTAAATGTTAACCATTATCAATGTATAGATAATAGAAGAGAAATCCGTAGTTCATGAAGCATATGTTTAACCTCATTGAGAGCAGGTACAACACCTGTTCATGAAGGATATTTTAGTTTAGCAAGTAAACACCTGTTCATGTGCCATGAACTCTTTCGATATTGTTTGAATCTTGAGTTGAGAAATAAATTTGTAAGTCCCAATTTAAAAGGTACACTCCTAAATACTTATGTAAACCTACCTCACTTGGGGGTTTATTTTACCATTGAAGGAATAAGCAAGCACTGTGCAGCAATCATCATATGCATATCCCATGATCCAATAAACTAAGTGTTCAGTGTTATATGTTCTTTATTGGCACTATTGGCATTCCCTTTTGACCTACATCAAATGAAATGAAAGGACTCGAATCTAAACTTTTGGCATGATTGCACTGTTCTTACTAAAGCTATTCAAAATTTCATGTTCCATGGGGATCCAATTGTCCTCAGAAGTTGAATACCATTTCAGTGCATTACAAATATATACCATAGTCTCGACTCTTGAACAAAACTAATCAAAAGTTTGAGTGAGAAAGACCACATCCAATGACAGGTTTTAAGGTTACAAACAACAGTTAATTAATGGCACTTGAAGATAAAATAGAACTGAAGGAACTTTGGAAGTAAACCTCGAAACAATTGGGATATAACATTAGAGAAAACTCATTTTGTGCGCTATCAGAATTTGCTACTGCATATGTTAAACATCAAACAAATAGTTCAGGGTAATATTGTGCAGTTCAAACTTTTCAAAGAATGAGTAAACAACTATTCAAAGAAAAAGGAATGCAATTTTTTTAGGAGGGTGATTTATTCGTGACATACAATAGAAGAGTCAGTTACATGTTTACTTTTCTCACTAGAAGATGTGCGAAAAAAATCTATCAGTAAGTCTAAGATTATGATAGATATTACTTATGTTTATGACAAATGTTACATTCCATTTTAGTAGCATAAAATTATTAAATAAGAGAGCTTATAATCCATAAAAAATTAAAAGAACATAAAATAATACTATTATAGTTATAAAGAATAACAATACTAGTATGTAAGATGTTTTACATATTGAGGAACTTAAAACTAATAACAGGTACTACATAGTTTTCACGATTTTATATTTGCATAGTTGCATTGCCTTTTTTTAAGGCAGCTCAATCTCTGGCTTTTCATCTACACACATCAATTAATAGTGATCATCACAAAAGAAAAACACATAAACAAAAAAATCCACAAACAACACGAGGATAAACTAGTGATGACATTATACATACATAAACTATCTATACTCCATACTGTGACAAACCAAAACTTAGCATTTCATGATCCAACCATCATGCCATTTACATACGCATAAGAAAAACATAACATTAGACTCGATATTCAGATTTATGCACTGACTTGAACAAAAGAGGCCTTGCACTTGTCATAAAATCTTTTAGTGGATTGTGGCAAAGGCCTTAGCTCCACCTAGTCTAATAAACTGATAAAATTCCTTTGGACAGGGTAAGTTAACTTATGGAACTGTCATCTTCAACTCTCACCACTTAGATTATGACACTCTATGTGAGTTTGTATGCCTAGTAGAGTATAGGATGACTTCTGACAAACACATATCTTTAGTCAATGCATAATAAATTAATAAAGACCGACAATTCTTCCTTAAAAGCCAAAATCCCAAACAATTATACAATTCAAAAGTTTTCTCATTCTAATTGATTGATCCATTTCCAATCTCTTAAAGTCATCACACTTATTTAGAACACAATTCACAACTAGTTTCACAAACATTTTCCCACCATTATTTGATATCATAATATAACCTTCCCATTTGAAATTACATATATCGTAACAAAATTTCATAAAGTTTTAATTAGACCCGTCAATTTGGCATCCTTTAGATGGTTTGGCCCTAACCTACGTAAGTTGGGATCAAAAGAATCCAAAGGACCAAAAAATTCTCCATAGAAAAAGCCCATAAGACCAAAATATCTACAAAAGTCTCGTGGATCATGACCAACCCGTAGACCTTTTTTTATAAAAAATGTTTATTTTAAACAAAAAAAAATATAATTAACTTCTAATTTATTATATATATATATATATATATATATATATATATATATATATATATTAAAAGTATACGACATTTTTTATAAGCAAGTATTCTACTGTTATAATTTTAAAAAGAAAAATTTTGATATAGTTGTTGAGAGAAAGAAGGAAGATCAATATTCTTAATTATAATTTTGTTGTTTAGAACATTTTAAATGGGTAAATTTTCTACATTGTTGTATGCTTTCTGTTTTTCTTTTTAATATTAAGTAAACTTACTTTAATAATAAAAAATACAATTTAAAAAAAATAGAGAATGTATTATCCATATTTTTTAATCTATACAATATATAATTGTTTAACATTAATTTTAAATATTATTGAAAGATTTATAGGTCAATAATAAAATTGGTAGGTAAACAATACACAAAGAAATCTAATCAGATAAGTCTATTTAGTTTAAGTACAAAATAATATATATACATACATATATATATATATATATATATATATATATATATATATATATATATATATATATATATATATATATATATATATATATATATATATATATATATATTTACAAAGAATACATTTGATTAAAGATTAAAGAATATGTTAGAAGTGATAATTTGAGTGATTTTTTGCTTTTTCTTTTACAAAAATTAACAATTAATAAAATGAGTATGATATAAAAATATAAAAATATATACTTTATTTAATATATGAAAACTCAAAAAGTATAAAGTGTTATTATATATTTTATTTAATAACATAATAATCAATATGATATAACAATATTGATTTAAAAATAATAAAATTATAATATATTAAATTATCTAATAATATATATAATTTTATATGTATATAAATGATATTATTTCTAAAAGTTAATTAAAGTTTTATGGTGGGACTAAACCCATCTTAATCTTGACACTAACCAACTTGAGAGGGAGTTTTGGAGTTGAGACATTTTTTTGGCCCCCACTTGAGGGGCTTCCTAAAAGGGACTTTTTCAGAAGTGGGTTAGTGATGAAATCCTTCCTGACAGTCTTCTTAATCATATTTTTACATTTAATTGTATCTGTAGTGGAGCTTGCCAGGAGCATGGGTCACTATAAATACCCAGCTCCTCACTTGTATTCCTTACTTTTGAGATTAATGAGAATTGAGATATCTGAAATAGAAACCATTCTCTCTTGAAAGTCATAGGCTAGAGAGTCCAAAGACTCCCTCTAGCCACCTTACAAGCACATTCTCTCACTTCATTTTCCATTTTTCCATCGTGCTTCTCTCTCCTCACTAACACAGAATTACCTCTCCTCCAATCTGCTTCAAGCATGCAGCCACACATCTTTCTCTTGAAGCTTCGTCAGTCGCATCTCATCTGACGCGTCATTCTCCTCTCACACATTAGAAACGCATATCATCACTTTCATTCTCGCACCACAGACCACATTCCTTTGCTCCTCTGCTAGGGTTTCCTCTCAAGCGCATCTTCGATCTCTAGATAGAGCTCCTCACTGTAAGTCTCGTTTTCATCATAGTTTCACTTCGTCTCTCTCGTTTCTCTATAGTCACAGCCTCTTTCCAACACTTCTTCATTTTTTTGACCGATTAAACACCTTGCCTCACCATTTCCCATCATTTTCACTGATTGAATTTGATTTCCACCGTTTAAAACACTTTTCCACCGATCGTTTTCCCCATTCCACCGATTAATCGATCCAGTTAGTGATTCTTGTCCGTTCTAGTGTTTCTACCATTTGATTTGGGGTTTTAGGGTTTCCTTGAGTTCAATCTTCGATTTCAAGTTCGTCAACATTCTGCTGCCTAATTTTCTCGTCGGAGAAGCTTCGAGGAGTCCGCATTGCCTCTCGGTCAACCTCCTTGGAGCCTTCGTCCATCAAGTGGTAGTCAGAGCAAGGTTGTGTCCACGCGTCAACAGATAAGTATCTCTGATTTTTGTTTTCATTGTTTCTCGTTTCTGTTTCAGTTTGATTCGGTTTTATTGAGTTCATTTGATTCTGTCTTTTCTGTTTTTAGTTCATCTTGTTTTGTCTCGGTATAATTTTGATTCTGAGTATCTTTGAATGTCTTGTGTTGTTTTATTCAATTTCCGCGTTGTTCATCGCTTATCCTTTATTGTCTTGATTTGATTCAGTTTCTTCTTGATCTGTGCATCTGTTTGTTCGTTCTGTGCTTTGAGTCTTATTTCATTTTATTCGGTGATTTCGTTTAGGTTGCTATATTGTCTTGATCTGTGTTTGTTGTGCCTGAGTCATTATTTTTTAGTTTTATCTTCATTTTAAATCGGTACATTCTATTTTGAGTCAATTTTCTTTTGAAATCCAAGTTCAGTTTTGTCTAACAGTCGTGTGCATTGGTTGAAACTGGTGCAGTTTTTAATCTATCCTAAATCTGATTTCAGTGGTGCATTTGTGTGTCAAATTGAATTTGAGCCTTGGTATAAATTCTATCCAACCATAAAAGCCATGACACATTCAAATGAATGACCTGGTTGATAGATATCCATTGGCCATTCCAATTGCTTCTTTGAAGTTGAGTTCTGTTTTAGTCTAGATTAATATGTTAAAGTCATTTCTGGATCTTGAGCTGTTGTTCAGTAACACGTGCATACTGCAGAGATCAATGAAAGGCATAGCCTAGATCATTTGCACATTGTGAACACAGTAACATCATTTTTAGTAGTTAGCCGATACTGCATATCTTTGTTTGAGTCATTTTTTTTTGTGTTTTAATTCTGGTTTTAGCACATAGATCTTTGCTAGCCATCCATTACTTTTTCTACCACTTTGTGCACATTTTAATTGTTGTTTTTAAGCCAACTTCACGGTCCAAGGTATGTTTGAATCTTTGCTTCAAAATTGGATATTAGAGATGCTTGTTGTGATTTGCACATGAATTGACTCTGTCAAATTGTTATAGATATTGAAACTGCCAAGGAAATCTGGTCAAACAAGTTTATATTAATCAATTAAACATGTTTGAGCAAAGTTAAAGTGGATATAAACTGTTCTATGCATTTTCACTATTCAATTCCTCCAATTTTAAGCATCTTTTATTGGTTTTAAATCAGTTACTGCAGCAGAATCTATTTGTGTTTATTAAAACTGAAATGGTGCATTGTTTACAGGTTACAGCAAAAGCTTAGGTCCATATCATAGAACTGAAACATTCAAAAGAATTTGGAATTCATTTAAAAGGCTAAATGGACCAGTGTAACCAATTTTCCGAAAGCTAAAATACCAAAGTCAGAAATTCTGCAACAAAACTGAATTGTCATTGTGACATTTTCATAAACACTATCTCACTTCTGCAATGCACATCTGATTTTGGTTCAATTGTTTTCTTGTTTTCTAAATCTATTCTAGCACCATTGTTAGGTTCTGTTTGTGTGCCAGCCTTGCTAAATAACCTGTTTTTATTTGCTTGTCTTATTGACTACCTTGTTTTTGTCTCATCATGTGTAACTCTGTTCTGCCATTCCTAATTTGACTCTTTTCATTGCTTTCATAATCTGATCTAGAGTTGTCTTAGGCAATAGATCTGTTGTGCTTTCCTTGTTTGTGGTTGTCCTGCTTGTCTCTAGTATCTGCCCATTGCTTAACCTATCCATTTCTTGCTTGAGAAGCTATTACACTTTGGTTTCTAGAAATTTGAAAAAGGTTTGTGTGCTTGGTAGCATCTTAGGTGGTGGTGGTCTGAAAAACTCTCCAACCTTAAACTGCCAAGGGAGAATTTTCCCTTCCAACCCTTTCCTTGTCTGCTTTAAATTTTTAAAAGAGAAGCCTGGAGTGATGAGAGTTTTGTAAGGCTGACTTTAGCCTAATTTCCTTGGCCAATTGAGAGAAAGATAATTCAGTATTCATCTAACTATTTTGGACTGTTCATTTTGTAGGAAAAAGCAGTTTGAGTGATCAGATTGGAGCATTTGTGCTTGTTTGAGTTGCTATTGCATTCAATTTAGTTATAAACTGTTTGCTGATTCCATTGAGATATTAAATGATTTGAATGTAATTGTGTTCATTTTCATCTGCCCCTACATTTATTTTGGAGCTTAAATTGTGGCTGAATCTCCGATATCTGACTGTTCTAATGGGTTTGTAAGCATTTCTGGATTGCATTCACATTGTTTCACTGCCAATATCTCAGTCAGTTTTACAAAAGTGACTTAAGCATTGCATTTCCAATTCTGATTGCATGATTGAATAAGCTGAAATAGATACTGCACATTGTTTTCTCATGATCTAAACTTATAAGTCTGATTGTGATTGTTGTTCCTTTTTAATCACAAATTGTAAGTGATAATACTGTATGTGCTGCTGGCTTTGGTGTGAATAATTTGTGGGAGCTGAATTAATTGAAATCATTTGTGCATTGCTTGCATCGATCAAATTTTAATCAGTTGGGATTGTTGTTTAATCAGATTGGTTTTTAGCCTTGAATCACATCCTTTGCATCTGGATAAATTTACATTGCCATTTGAATTTTACGGGGTTTTAGTATAAATTTGGGTGTGCATATCTGAATTGATTGAATCTTTAAGTTTGAGCAGAGGATTTATGAAGAGACAGTAGCAGAAACATCTCAGTTGGAAGTTGTGAAATTAAGGGAGTTGGCTTAAACTGTCTTATTTGTTATAATTTGAATTTGTTAAGATGAATGAATTGTTGATGTTGGCATACTCTGGCTGCAGATTGTAATTGGAGACCAAAGCTTTATATTAGCTGCATGAAGTGTACAAGACCGAGAAAAGGGAAGTTCTAATTCTTTATCTTGTGCATTGTACTGTGCATTGTATCTTGCAATCTGTTTAGCCAAAAGAATATTAAGCTGTGATATATGTGTGCAGGAGTGGTGAATCAGATCCAAAGAGAATGGAATCCAGAAGTTAGAAAAGTTCAAAACTGCTAGAAACAACAACAACGTGCACGTGATTCTTCATGGAAAAATTGGCAAGGACTTGGACCGTAGCAGCCTAGTGGATAACAAGAAGTTGGGCCGTAGCATAGGATTAAATTCATTTGTATTTTTTTTATTTTTCTTTGTATTTGATGGGCTTGCAACCCACTGTTACTATTAGCTTAGCTTTGGTTTGTAAATGGCCTTTCATCAAGTCCAAGTAGATTGGAAGACTTCTTAGTGCTCTTTCCAACTCTTGGCAACCTTAACTATATTTTTTTTATTGTCTTTGATTTTGTGTTTCAGGTTTAGGTGTGACTTTTGTCACTTAGAGTCCGTTGTGTTTGTCTCACGTTTTAAGGGTCTTAGAGTCCGTTAATTGTTTGTGAGTTTAGTCTTTGATTTTAAAAGTAATTTTTGTTTAAAGGCTAAATAGTTAGTAGCTTAAGGTAAATCTGGCTAAGGCAAGACTTGGTATTTAAGCAACCCTAGTGGTTTACCTCTCTTACCTAGGATTTGTCTAAAATGGAAGCTTTTAGTCCTCTAGATTAAGAAAACTTTTAAAAGCAAAGATGTCTTGTTATAGTTCATATAGGTCTTCTTCTAGTTCATATAGGTTGTTTAGTCTTGATGAAATGTTTAAACAAGCTAGGAATCTTCCATTCTTTGGAAAAGACATAGGTGCATTAAAAGAAGTGGATAAAATAAATCCTTGGTTTTATAGAGAGAGTGAATCTTATGTTCTTAGCATTTATCTCTCTAAGTTAGAAGAACATGCAAGAGAGTGGTGGGATGAAAGACAATACCATGTTAGGAAAGGTAGAAAGTCCACCATTAAGGATTGGTATGATTTAAAAGCTTGCATGAGAAGAAAGTTTGTGTCTTCAAGCATTAAAAGAAACCTAGAATTAATTAGAGATTGCATTGAAGATGGAAAAATGTTTCTTGAAAGTTTATAAGATCATGGGTTTCTTAGGAGAGAATTAGAATTTGGGGCAAAACTTAAAGAGATCAAGGAAAAGAAAAGAGAAAGAGAGATAGAGAGAAAGGAAGAGGAAGAAAGGAAAGAAGAAGAGAAGAGAAAGAGAGAAGAAGAGAAAAGAGAAGAAGAGAGAAGTGAGGAATTAATCATAAAAGGAAAGAGAGAGAAGAGAAAAGGAAGAGAGAGAAGAGAAAAGAAAAGAAGAGAGAAGAGAACAAGAAAAGGAAAGACATGAAAGGGAAAAGAAAAAAAAAACAGAAAGTGCTATTGATAGCAACTTTGACTCCCATCATGGAACCTAATCATAAAAGGGAAGGTTTTCCATCTTTTCAATCTTTTCCAATCCTTATTCACTCTTCCAATTTTAATTTATCTTTCAAATCAATTGCCATACCATATTCTATGCAAACCTTTTCAAACTATGGCAATTCAAATCTTGAGTTATTGTTATCTTCAAGAAAACAAGTAACTCAAGACAATATTGAATTTGGACTTCTAACATTTGCAAAGATTACAAATCAAAATATTAGAAGTTCTTATTCTCTTGTGTTTATAGAAAATTTCTTCCTTGGATTGATATTAATTGAAGATATATTTGATGCATATTGCAGATTTGTGTTTGATCCAGGAGGAAGAAAAGTAGATCTCAAAGAATAAGGCCATTTCAAGATGGCCATGCTCCCAAGACTATGGGGAGCCTCTACATAAGGCAATTGCCAGATTTGAGGACAAATCTTTTTTTAAGAGGGAGGGTATGATGGAATCCTTCCTGACAATCCTTAGTCGTATTTTTACATTTCATTGTATCTGTAGTGGAGCTTGCAAGGAGCATGGGTCACTATAAATACCCAGCTCCTCACTTGTATTCCTTACTTTTGAGATTAATGAGAATTGAGATTTCTGAAATAGAAACCATTCTCTCTCAAAAGTCATAGGCTAGAGAGTCCAAGAATGCTAGGAATTGTATGAACTGATAATTAGGGACAGACTTATTTACCAAGACATCGGGTTTAAGTGTTTTAGTGAGGGACGTTGGCATTAATGAATAAAGAAGAATTCTTATATACATGAGAGGGAACTTGGTGAAATCTAATCCCAACAACATACTCATCTCATATCAATCAACCTCTATTCCTCTCTGTGCTCTTTTGCCACTGATCAATTTTATTTTGCTTTATTTTATTATTCTTGCAATACAAATCCATGATCTCTTTTATTTTCAGTCTTAATTAATCTTGTTTTCACACAATTGTTCAGCACCGAGAGTCCTCTGGGATACGATACTTGGTCTTAACATTTTATATTACTTGTACGACTCGGTACACTTGTCGATTTGCCCCGACAAGTTTTTGGCGCCGTTGTCGGGGACTCACAGTTTAAGCTATTCTATTTGTGTGATTCTTGATTATTTTTTGGCTTTATTTTATTTTTCCCATTTTTATCTTTATTTTTCAAATCCCTAATTTCTATTCTTGTTTTATTTTATTTTTTTGCTAACAATATTTTCTAGGGTTTTGTGCTTTGTTTATGCAGGATTGTGTTAGAACCAGGAGCAACAAAAATTCTGAACCTCTTTTTGAAGGGCTTGAGACCAGCAAGAGGCCAAGAACAAATAAATTATCTAGAGAGCCTTCTCTAGAGATAATCCCAATGGCTTCCCAAACTGGTGAAGGAGAAAGCCATGCTAGACGCACCTTGGCAGATTACACAACAGTTGTTGGCCCTCATCACTTTAACAGTATCGTAAGGCCAAGGGTCAATGTTGCAAATATGGAGATGAAGCCTGCTCCAGTTCAATATGTAAAGAGCAACCAATTCAACGGACTATCTCATGAAAGTCCATATGATCACCTGACAGCCTTCGATGAGATCTGCAACACTGTGAAAATAAATGGGGTTCCTGATGAGGCTATCCAACTCAACCTATTCCCCTTCTCTCTTGGAGGTGACGCTAAATTGTGGTTGAAATCCTTTCCTGAGAACAACTTCACTCGATGGGAAGATGTGGTGGCCAAATTCTTCAACAAATACTTCCCACCATCAAAGATAAACAAAGGGAAGCAAGAGATTTCTTCTTTTAGACAAGGCATAGAGGAGTCCTTGGGGCAGACATGGGATAGATACAAGAGCTTACTAAGAAAGATGCCTACCCATGGTTTCAATGAAGGAACGATGGTCCTTCTTTATCTTGGAGGCCTTGGATCACAAACCAAATTGATGCTGGATGCCTCAGCTGGAGGCAATATCAAATGCAAGACCCCCGATGAGGCCTATGAATTAATTGAGAACATGGCTGCCAGTGACAATGAGACACATAGTGAGAGAGGAACTCCTTCCCAACCTAAATGAGTTTTTCAATTACAACCTTATGATGCCTTGCTTGCCCAAAATAAGATCATCACTCAACAATTGGAGATCCTGACCAAGAAGGTGATGCAGCCACAAAAAGAACATCAGAACATGGCACATATTCAGCAGCAGCTCTGTGAGTTATGTGGTGGTGACCATATTAATGGTCAATGTGCAATGCCTAAGAATCTTAATGAAGAAGTTAACTACATGGGCAACCAAAACCAGTTCCGCTCCAATAACTACAATCAAGGATGGAGATCTCACCCAAGTAATGGACAAGGACAATTTGGACAAACTGGTGGACAATTTAATAAGCCACCACCACAACAACAACAATGGCAGCACCAATCCTCTTCATCATACAGATCTACAAAGCTTGAAGAAACTCTCCATCAGTTCATGCAGGCAACCCATTCTAAACAAAAAAGCACATAAGCAGCTATTAGGAACCTGGAAATACAGATGGGACAATTAATCCAACAAGTTCAACAAATGCAAGAGAAGTCGCATAAAATTTTTGGGGCTAATACTGAGGTTAACCACAAGGAAGAATGCAGGGTTATAGCAAGCGTGAAAGATGACAGAGAAAAAGAGAGGGAAGAAAAAGAGAGTGAAAAAAGAGGAGAGAGAAAAAAAATTGAGAAAGAAAGATTGAATGAGGGTGAGAAAAAAGAAGAGAATGAAAATTTTTTTTAGAGTGAAATTGAGAAGAAAGAAGAGGTTGAGAGAAAAAAAGAAAAATAATAAGAAAATGAAAATTCTGAAAAAAATATACAGCACCCTGAAGAACAGGTTACAAGAAAAATAGAAGCAGGGTGCCTTGAAGAAATCTCCAAAGAATTGGGGATAAAAGTTCTTGTGACAGAAGCCTTGTAGCAGATCCCTGAATACAAAGAATTCTTGAAAGATCTCCTCGAAAAGAAAAATTTAAAAGAGTAGGCAACTAAAAAACAAGGGGATTGCAACGTGATCTTGCAGAGGACTCTTCCTCCAAAAGTAGAAGAACCAGGAAGTTTCACTACTCCATCCAACATTGGGGAGCACAAAATTAGGAAAGCCTTGATTGATTTGGGGTCTAGCATCAACTTAATGCCCCTAGCTTTTCTCAAAAAGATTGGTGAGTTAGAAGTTAAGCCAACAAGGATGTCCCTCCTCATGGCAGATGGATCCCCCAAAAAACCTTATGGTGTGATAGAAGATGTCAGGGTGCAAGTTGATAACCTGATGTTCCTGGTGGATTTTGTGATACTAGAGATGGTGGAAAATGCAGAGATCCCTATCATTCTTGGAAGGTTGTTCCTGAAGATGGCCAAAGTAATCATCAATGTTGATGAAGGAACCATAGCTCTCAAGGACCAAGAAAAGGAGGTGATCTTCAGTGCTTGTAAAACAGGGCGACAGATTCAAGTAAAGAAAACCAATCCCAAAGCTGCATTTAAAGATGCACCCGGAAATGGTACCAGAGCCGCCAAATCAAAGAGGAAAGGTAAAAAATGTTTTCTGTCACAGGTACCTAAAGAAGAAAAAGACAACAAAGGAGTAGATGTTCACCAAAGTCCTCTAAAGAAGCAGGAAGGACTGAGACCAGGCCTCCCTGTACAATGCAACAAAAAGCTCTGAGTGATAAAGGACTTCACAGTTGATGGACTAATAGAGATTGAATCTCCTACTTCTAGGAGAACCAAAAAGGTGAACAGGAAAATGCTGAAGATCAGCTGGCAGGCTAAAGGAAAGGATGACACCACAATTAAAGATGCAGTTGGTTGATGTGACATGAGTCTATTGGGTCAAGCTAGTGACGTTAAAGAAGCGCTTGCTGGGAGGCAACCCAGTGCTCTAAACTTTTATTTTTTTTAATTTTTAATTTTTATGTGTGTTTTCTTTTATTTTAATTTTTTGTACTCTGCTTGAATGAACTAAACTGCTTTGATTCAACTGTGCCTGTTTGTGCGATAAGTTTGCTTTTTGAAAATTCTAGTGTTTGATTGAAGTTGAGATGATGCATGATAAATTTGTGAAGACAAGTGCTTGAAACAAAGTTTGATTAAAATACTAAGCAGGATGTTTTTCTAGATTTGAGAACTTGTGAGTTTACCTGTGTGAGTTTTTAGCTTTAAAGTTGTTTTTAAATAGTTGTTGTTGCTTTGGAAGCATGAATGATTTTGCCCAAATTTTCTGTGATTGAACTACTTGCCTACAGGTTCCATATGATCAAGGTCCTCTTTTGTTATCCCTTATTCTTTTGGCCTTTAAAATATTTTTGCCCACTGAAAAGAGAACAATTTGTTCTAACCTTTGAACCTAGAGCCTTATGCATGACTTGAAAAACCTTTTTGGAAAATCTTTACCTTGAGGTAAGTTGAGAACATTTGATGAGGTACTGATAAAGGTTTAAGTTTGGGGTTACCAGGCAAGAATCCACTTCTCTAGGCAGTGAGCAATCAAAAAGAAAAAGAAAAAAGCAAAGGCAAAAGGAAAGAAAAAGTGAGAAAAGAAAGATTCAAAAAGAAAAAGAAAGAGCTCCCTGCAAGGGAAGGCTGCGAAAAAGAAAAGAGAGTTGTTCTTGAAAGATGAATTCATAAATGTCTCTTGATGAGTCAATATTTTATTGATTTCACTTAGTTTATTGTGCTAGAATTAATCAGGGAATTGTGCTTAATTGTCCGGTATTTTCCCGTTTTTCCTAATTATGCTTAATTTCACCGAAAATTCTAATTTTAATTAATTTTAATTTTCTGAGCTAATTATTTGCATTATTATTTTCAGGGAAAATTTTGGAAACACAATTTGGGACATTTGGAGGACACCAAATAAATTCAAGACTCTCAAATTTAGACATTTTAAATTTTAGTTGTATTGTAATTTAATTGCTAAAACTTTTTAGACAAACTCTTTGCATCTTGGGCCAATTTTAGAAAAATGTTGTTGGGCCCAATTTTACTAGACACTTGACACTTGGCAACCCAAGGGTTGGGTGGACTCCACCCTAAATTTTAAGGGACATTTGGTCCTAGAAAGTGAGACAGCCGTCACTCTCATTATTCATTCTCGACAGAACGTGTTTTTCTTGGAGAGCTTAGAAAATGTTATTCATGATTTGGCTGGACAATGGATGAGGAGCTCACGGTTTTCTTTTGGGAATGGCTGAATGAAAAATAGAACATTTTCTTCTTTTTGTTTATTTGAGATTGAGTTGGGACGGTGATATTTTATTTTGGGAGAAAATCATTTGACTTTTGTTTGAGAGTTGTAGCACACACAAATATTCATTTTGCAAACACTGATTTAATTTTCCTAGGAGAAGGGCGTGATTCGTTTTATTTTAGATTAAAGAAAGAAACAAGAAGCAATGGGTGCAGCTGCAGTGTAGAGTTCTAAGAGATAGATGAGAGCTTTTACGGGAATGAATGGAATAGGAAAAACAATTTCTTTTCTTGGAGAGCTTGCGGTGATGTTCAGCTGCTGCAAGCGGTGATTAATTTGGAGTGATTCATTTTCTTATCTTAGCTTGGATAAAGAGGGAGTAGCTCTTGGCAGGGAGGAGTGATGCGCTGTTGCACGTCTAGCATTGGATGAAGACTTGATTTCATTTGGAAAGAAAGGAGAGCACGGTGGTTGGAAAATGGAACAGTGCAGCACGCTGCAACAAGTTTCGGAGAGCACCAACGTAGGCAGTGATTCATTCTCCTCCAAGTAGAAAACGGTTGTTCATTTGGCAAAAGCAAACGTTGATTCCAGCCCATTTCGTTTCCAACTTTTAAGGGATGTCCAGCTTGGATTTTGGGTAGAGTGCTGATTTCATTTTAAGCTAGACATATTCTTTTTTATATTTTATATATTAATTTGCATTCAGCATTTTTCTAATCTACATTATGCATTTTATCTTTTTTATGCTTTCTTTCCTTTTTAGTACGGTTAATTTGTTCCAATGTCATTCATTCGGTTTTTCTTTTATTTTTAATTTTTTTTCTCTTCTTGTTTAATACAATGAGCATTTCCTTTTTAGCTTAACCCTTGCATCCTAATTAGTCCAAACAATTAAGCATTGAATGTGTTTTTTTATTTATTTATTGCATTGCAATTAGTTCACACACCTTGACATTGAATGTTTTGTTCTAGTGTTTTCATTCAATTTAATGCTTTCAATTATATTTTGTTGTATTTAATTTTCATTTTTAATTTCGTCATTGCAATCACAAACCCCCCCACTTCGTGTTTGACCTGATTCTCGAGCCACAGTTTGGTCCTTGAGATACGACCTAGGAGTCACTTCCTAGCTATACTGCATTTCTTATATGCAATCAAATTTGTATGGGTTGTGACAGCCCATCAAATTTTGGCGCCGTTGCCGAGGACCAACGGTTCGGGTTTAGGTCTTTGTTATGTTAGTGTGTGTCGTGTCTTGTCTTGTGTTGTGAGTGTGATGTTCTGTTTTGTGTGTTCGTCATTGTGTGTTGCATTTAGGTAGCTTTAGTTGGATATTTTCATTGCATTCTACTTTTCCCCCTTCTACATGTCTACCTATTTTGGTTGTGTGAGTAATGCTTATTCTGCCTATGATTATGATTCTCCTTCTGCATATGACTCTGATATTGCTTCTCATGCATATTCTGCTGATTTTTTTGTTGAGAACAATATGACTCATCCTCCCATTCTTGAGAGTGCTCTTTGGGAGCCTGTTACACATAGTGAGGATGATGTTCATTGCGTTCTCACCTCTGTACTGATAGATTTGCTGCCTAGGTTTTATGGTTCTGCAGGTGAATGCTCACATAGACATTTGGAGAGGTTCCAACGCATTTGCTCTGAAATGAAACCTCCTCATGTCCCAGATGATCGCATTTTCTTAAAGGCATTTATGCATTCAGTAGAACAAGCAGCATGGGAATGGCTTTATTATCTTCCTCCTGAATTGAAGACCAATTGGGAAGATCTTAACCATCGGTTTTTGGAAAGATTCCGCCCTTCCCAACATCAATATCAAGAACCACAATTCCAGAATGCTTGTATGCCTTCCCCTGTCCAGGAACCACAGTAGTTGCAGTTTCATGAGCCTGCCCAAGCAAGTCCTCATCCTTCCACTACTTTTGAGCCGACATTGAAGGAGTTATTGGAGCAGATGACTATTCTGAACATTCAGTTCCGGCGAGAGAACATGGAGTTCCAGCAAGGGACCAGAGCTTCTATTCAGAGTTTGACTGATCAGATGGGGTAGATGGCCACTCAACTCACTGAGGAACAGTCGTATGTTTCAGAGGAATCACCATTTCAGGCTGTTCAGCTTCCAGATGATGTTGGTGCCATCCACATAGGAGATGGGAAGCAGAGTCATGAGCTTACTACTGCGCCACCTACTTACCCACCCTCCTATGTCCCTACTCTTGCACTTGAGGAGACTAATGAAGAATTGGAGGACCAGGCAGATATGAGCACTACTTTTGAGATAGGTAGACCAGCTTCACCTTCCACCACTCTACCAATCTTCAGGGAAGTGGAGGTAAACATACCTGAGATAGATTCTATTGTTGATGATTATGCTGATGATGGGTATGTTGATGATTGTATTATTGATGAGCATGCTTTTAATTCTCCCTCTTTGCATGACGAGAACCACTTTTTTCTATCACATATGAATGTTTGTTCTCCATCCACTGAACATGAATCTGAACCTGTGATTGATATTGCTTCTATTTCAGAAATTGATTCATGTTCTGAGGGTATATTTGGGGTTCAACCTGTTACACTGGGATTGGGTGTTATACCTCTGCATGTTATTTCTGTGGAGCCACATTGTACTAAACATGTTGCAAGAGGTACGCATGAATTTGACCAACACACACCCACGATGGAAGATAAGGGTGCAAGCATACGCAAAAGTTTCAAGATCAATGGGCACCAGCTGAACCCATTCATCAACAATCACTTCTTCTTAGATCCAGCTATGGAGGACATCTCCTTGCTTGATCAAATTTGGAGACTGAAGCAATTCCTCTTCAACACTTCCTTGCTGAATTCTATGGTTGAAGAACTCTCCCTGAAAGTCCAAAATTGGCAACTGCCACCATGATCAGGGGAGTTTCCTTTTCCCTTCTCCTTTCTTTCTCGCTTTTATTGCACTTGTCCACGATCTATAGACTATTCTGATTTCTGATTTGATGATTGTGACACATTGAGGACACTGTGTAGTTTAAGTGTGGTCTATTGGGGGAGATTCTGATTTTTCTTTGATTAGTTTATGTTTTCTGCATTAAATTTTTTGTTTTCTAGGTAGTTTTTGTTGTGTCTTGTGTACAATTTTACTTGTTTCTCTTGATTTCTGGACTTTGTTTAGGTTGTCGGTTTTTCCTTCACTTCATTGATACTCTTATTAGTTTTGAAATCCATGTTTTTCTTTGCTTGGAAAGATGATCATGATGTTTGAAAAGGTGATTGATTGTGACAGAAATACCCTGTGAGAGATTTGAGCCACTTGATATTCTTTCTTGTGTGTGATATGTCTCTTGATTGCTTGCATATATGCCTTGACTTGACTCTTTTTGATGATTCTTGATTGATATGCATGTTTGGAAGTGATAAAGCCAGTTTTGTTCTTGAGCCTCTCTAGCCAGATGAGCCTACCTTGTTGTGATACTTTGATAGCCCCTTTGAGCCTTTACTTTCCCATTTCTTTGTTTTGAAGCTCATACACTAGCCCTATGTGAAAAACCATGATTACCTTAACCTTAGGGGATTTTGGAGCTTTGGAATTGTTTTGGGAATAAGTGTGGTCTCCTTGGGGATTCAGATGAATTGACTAGTTGGTTCCTCTTCTTGCTTTTGTTTTTGAGAATATGTTGTGTATATCTTGTCTTTTAGAGTTGTGTTCTGAAAAGAGAGAAAAGAAAAGAGACAAGATGAAAAAAAAAGAAAAAAGTACTAAAAAATGAGAAAAAAAAATTGTGAATAATGGAGTCAAGAAGAGGATTGAATTAGAGGTTTTAGGTGTGTTTGAATGTGTTTACACTTGTTCGCCATTGCTCCTTTATTTCCCTTTGGTTCGTAACTTCTCATCCATATCATATCCTCCCTTGTCCTTGGCCCCATTGCATCCATAAAAGACCTTTTGATTTGAACATACATATGTTTTGAGTGTTGATATTAGAGGCTTGCCAAGTCTGTTTGTGTTTGCTTTCTTGAGTGCATCGAGTTGACATTGTTTACCCTAGACACTTGAGGGAAACACTGATAGTGTGCATTTGTGAGGTTCTGTTGCTTTTGATTCACCTCTTGAACTGATTGATTATTTTGCCATGCTTGGAATTGCTTGGATGATTTCTCTGAGTATCTGTTTTCTCTGATTCTGTGTGGATGTTGTCTACTACTTTTGCTTGTCCAGATTTCTTGAGGACTGTAATTCTGTTTGTTTCTATCCCTGTTAGTCTTTGTTGTCTGTCTGCTGAGTCTGTGTCAATTCCCTGATGTCCGTTGAACTATTCCCTGTTTTGCGTCTTGATTTTGCCCAGGAGTGCAAAAGACTAAGTGTGGTCTATTTTGATGAGTCGATATTTTATAGATTTCACTTAGTTTATTGTGCTAGATTTAATCAGGGAATTGTTCTTAATTGTCCGGTATTTTCCCGTTTTTCCTAATTATGCTTAATTTGACTGGAAATTCTAATTTTAATTAATTTTAATTTTCTGAGCTAATTATTTGCATTATTATTTTCAGGGAAAATTTTGGAAACACAATTTGGGACATTTGGAGGACACCAAATAAATTCAAGACTCTCAAATCTAGACATTTTAAATTTTAGTTGTATTGTAATTTAATTGTTAAAGCTTTTTAGACAAACTCTTTGCATCTTGGGCCAATTTTGGAAAAATGTTGTTGGGCCCAATTTTAATAGACACTTGACACTTGGCAACCCTAGGGTTGGGTGGACCCCACCCTAAATTTTGAGGGACACTTGGTCCTAGAAAGTGAGACAAATGTCACTCTCATTATTCATTCTCGACAGAACGTGTTTTTCTTGGAGAGCTTGGAAAATGTTATTCATGATTTGGCTGGACAATGGATGAGGAGCTCACAGTTTTTTTTTTTGGGAATGGTTGAATGAAAAATAGCACATTTTCTTCTTTTAGTTTATTTGAGATTGAGTTGGGACGGTGATACTTTATTTTGGGAGAAAATCATTTGAGTTTTCTTTGAGAGTTGCAGCACACGCAGACATTCATTTTGCAAACGCTGATTTAATTTTCCTGGGAGAAGGGTGTGATTCATTTTATTTTAGATTAAAGAAAGAAAGAAGAAGCAACGGGTGCAGTTGCAGTGTAGAGTTCTAAGAGATAGATGAGAACTTTTACGGGAATGAATGGAATGGGAAAAACAATTTCTTTTCTTGGAAAGCTTGCGGTGATGTTCAGCTGCTGCAAGCGGTGATTAATTTGGAGTGATTCATTTTCTTATCTTTGCTTGGATAAAGAGGGAGTTGTTCTTGGCTGGGAGGAGTGATGCGCTGCTGCACGTCTAGCATTGGATGAAGACTTGATTTCCTTTGGAAAGAAAGGAGAGCACGATGGTTGGAAAATGGAACGGTGCAGCACGCTGCAACAAGTTTTGGAGAGCACCAAAGTAGGCGGTAATTCATTTTCCTCCAAGTAGAAACGGTTGTTCATTTGGCAAAAGCAAACGTCAATTCCAGCCCATTTCGTTTCCAACTTTTAAGGGATGTCGAGCTTGGATTTTGGGTAGAGCGCTGATGTCATTTTAAGCTAGACATATTCTTTTTTATATTCTATATATTAATTTGCATTCAGTATTTTTCTAATCTACATTATGCATTTTATCTTTTTTTATGCTTTCAAATTTGTATGGGTTGCTACAACCCATCTTCTCTCTTAGCTCAAGGAACTATGCTGACCAGAAAAACCAATTTCCTTCCCAGCCTAGCCAAGTTACAAGCCATGAAAAGCCCTTATGATGACAACCTGTTTTTGAGTATGTTTGATTGTGGTTAAATAAAAGGAAAAATTAATTTGTGTGACACGGTGACAACAAAGAGAAACACCACACCATACACTTGAGTTGAGTGAGACACTTTGAATACTTGAGAGATACATTTGAGTGCTTGAGTGAAACACTTTCCCTGCTGAGGAATAGTTCTCTGAATTTCTGATTGCATCTCTGCTTGGTTGATTGATCACTGTTAAGGATAACACCTCTTGAAAATGCATCACAATGAGCATGATTGAATTGAAGCATTTGCACATCTTGACTGATATCTTATGCTGAAATTGATAAAAGTGATTACTTGTCTTGAAAAAGTTTTTGAAAAAGGTTGAGTCATTGTAGTGATTGTTCTGAAGAGCTGAGTTGCATTTTGTTTGCTTGAGGACAAGCAAAGTTCTAAGTTTGGGGTTGTGATAACAGGTTGAAACACCGTTATTTGCTATGTGATTTTGATACTAAAAGCACCCTTTTTCACTTAGAAACTTGCTTCGACTCGTGTGTTTTCAATAAATTGTATGAATAAGAGAGTTGAGGTTGATTTTAATAATTTTCTAACAAATTCCCCTTGTTTTGACAGAGATTGAAGCAATGCTGGAAGAAGAAGTGAAAAGCCAAGAAGATGGAGCTCAAAAGGTGTCAAAGAGGCACCAAGAAGAGGGAAAACCCGAAGCCCAGACGACAGGAATGAAAAAACAGCGCATCCAGGATCAGCGCTGGTCGCCCAAGCGACAACCCCGACGCCTGGGCGACGGACACTCGAAGCTTGGGCGTCCAAAACTGACGCCCAAGCCCAACATGAACCTCAATTCATGCTTGGGCGAGCTCCCTGCGACGCCTGAGCGTGATTTCACGTGGATCGGGCGCAACATGAACCTCTGATTTGATTCTTTCAGACCGGGTCGCACTTTGGGATGCGTCTGACACTATTTAAAGGACCCTGGGGCTCTAGGTTTTGCATCCCTGGCAGAAGAGAGCATAGTAATACACTCTTAGCCAATGCTTAGTCTTCCATTCTCTTCTTTTCTTCCATTAGTCATAGAGTTCCCCTATGTCTATGGGGAACTAATTTCTATTTGGTGTTGGGGAATGATGTAATCTTGTGAACTCTCATGTATTTGAATTGATTTTTAATTCCATATGCTTTTTCCATTAATTGTTAGAGTAATTTATCTGTTCTTATTGCTTGCTTATACAATAGCATGATCTGTGATTTGCATGAGTGCCGACAGGTTCCTTTCAATTCAGGTCCTTATTAAATTAATCTAAGGGTTATATTGCTCAGACATGAGGGTATGGATCTTAGTCGTCTTAACCTCTTGATCTTCACATCTTTTTACCAGGAATGTTAGGAATTGTATGAACTGGTAATTAGGGACAGGCTTATTTACCGAGACATCGTGTTTAAGTGTTTTAGTGAGTGACGTTGGCATTAATGAATAAAGAAGAATTCTTATATAAATGAGAGGGAACTTGGTGAAATCTAACCCCAACAAATCAACCTCCATTCATCTCTGTGCTCTTTTGCCACTGATCAATTTTATTATGCTTTATTTTATTATTCTTGCAATACAAATCCATGATCTCTTTTATTTTCAGTCTTAATTAATCTTGTTTTCACACAACTGTTCAGCGCCGAGAGTCCTCTGGGATATCATACTTGGTCTTACCATTTTATATTACTTGTGCAACTCGATTCACTTGCCGATTTGCCCCAACATTCAAGAAAGCTTTAAAGGAATCACCTTTTGTGAAAAAAGATTTTAAAAGATTAAGTTTCACCAATTCACCCGCCTCTTGGTGTGAAAAATTGAGCCATTCTATTTTAACAATTGCACCATAGCTGGTTTTCATAAAATATTTGAAGAACTAGTCTTTTACTATTTTTGTTTAATCGACTGATCCTAGAAAATGGCCATCATTCTCAGACCTTTGGTGAAGGTGCTTCGTCAAATAGACCACTGTTATTTGTTGGAGAAAGCTATGCTTTTCGAAAAATAAGGATGCAAATCTTTCTTGAATCTGTGGATAAAGGATTTTGGGATGAAACTCTAAACAGTCCATATGAGCCCACTCATGTTTTGAATGGAGAAGTTGTTTTGAAATTTTTTCCTGAGTGGACTCAAGATGAGAACCGTAGAGCTTAATATGATGTTAAGGCTAGAAATGTGATTACATTAGCACTAAAATGGATGGATTTTTCAGGATATCACAATGCAAGACGGCTAAAGTGATGTGGGAAGTCCTTGAAGTCACACATGAAGGAATAAATGAAGTAAAGAGACCCAGAAAGAATTCACTCATAAAGGAATATGAGCTGTTTAGAATGAAAGCAGGTGAGACTATATATGAAGTATAGAAGCGATTCACACACATAGTCAATAACCTTATTGCTCTTGGAAAAGTGTTTGACAAGGAATAAATCAATATTAAAATATTGAAAAGCCTCAAAGAAGCTGGCAACCGAAAGTCACTGCTATGTCTTAATCAAGAGACTTGACAAGCATGAACATGGCTACCTTATTTGGAAAACTCAGAGAACATGAATTAGAGCTTGGAAGGCTAAAGGAGGAAGAAGTAATTGAAAAAAAGAAATCAATTACTCTAAAAGCCACAAGAAAGAAAGCTACAAAGAGTCTTGAACCCGAAGCTGACTCAGAAACAGAATTGCATGACAAAGAGATAATGAATATGGTGGTAAGGAAGTTTAATCGATTTATGAAAAATAAGAGTTTCATCACTGACTATGCAGGTCCTGTAAAAGGAAAGAAAAGTTCAAGAACCAATGTTGTCTAGTGCTACGAGTGTGGAAGAGAAGGACACATCAAACCAGATTGTCCAGAGTTGAAGATCAAACAAAAAGGAAGCAGAAAATTTCCACAGGACAAAGGAAGGAAGCAAAAAAGTGCATACATTGCCTGGGAAAATAGTGATTTTGATTCTGCAAGCGATGAGGACTGCAACATTGAAGAAGAGTCAAATATTTGCTTCATGGCTGGCTCCGCACCGACTGATTATGACAGTGATGAGGAATTTGAAAATGAGCTGATAGAAGTAAAGTATGACATGCTGCTAGACGCATTTCAGGAAATTCACGGAGAGGCTATGAAACTTCAATATAAGGTAAATCGACTTACCTCTAACAAAAGGGATTATGAATATAGGATCAATAATTTGGTAGAGGAAAATGAAAAATTGAAAAAGGAATTAGACGATGCCTTGGAGTCTGCAAAAATAGTCAAGACTGAAACGAAGATAGTGGAAAAAGAATGTGATAAATGTCTTGTATACATTGAAAGGATTGATTACTTGACTAGCATTCTAGCTAAGTTCACACAGGGTAAAGATAACTTAGATGGTGTTCTAAGATCTTCTGGTATAGTTGTCTACAAACAAGGAATTGGATATAAGGCGTAAAGTAATATGTCCAATCCAAAGAAATTTGTTGATCTTAGTAAACCAGTTACTCATGCATGCTTTTATTGTAACAGTATTGGTCATAATGTTAGAAATTGTTACTACAGAAAAGTTGGTGTTCCAAAAGGAAAGTACAGGTGAATCCCTGAGGAACAACTCTCTGCAACTAACAAGACATGACCCAATGGGTACCTGCGTAAAAAATGTTTAATTGTTTTGCAAGGTAGTAGCTGCTGCTAAAGCAGTATTCAACTCAAAGATGAACTACCATGATGAAATAAAAAATTCTTGAGATTTTGAAAGTGGTAACTGCTTTATTTTCATTGCATCATGCATATTAGTTGTTTGTATGATTGATTGTTGAATGCATATTTGTTGAATGATTTTTTGAGTGATTGTATTCTATGAAAATCAAATTGCTCGAATTTTAACCGATTATGTTAAGTATGAAGTAGAATATGTTTGAAGTGTGTTTCTATGTTTCTGAAAATGTTGTCATACATGAGTCAACTTTGAACTTAATAAAACTGATTAACAATCTCTGTAACGGGCTTTCTTTGTTTGTAAAAACGAATGAGCCTATTTAAATATGTGGTTCGCGTCCTTATATATGTTTGTATGCCCCGACTCTATTCCATAGATGTGATACACAAAACCCTTGTCTGTGCTAATGAGTCTTTACACACTCTACAAATTTCTGCAAAATGGCCGCCTCATCTTCTCGTCCAAGAAGGCGTCCTGCATCTTCTATCAGAGAAGCAAATCTTTTTGGTTGGTTCAGTGATGACGATCAGTTGACTGACTTCATATGTCAGTAGGGGTTCAATGAAGTGATTAGACACAAATGCCTAAGCATTCTATTTTTTCGCACAGAGGTTTCTTTGTTTCAATAATGGTTAGTCAAAGCTGGTCTGACCAAATTTGTTGAACTTCAGGGAGACTGATAGCCGAATCTTGTGAAATCATTTTATGCCACTTTAAAAAGAGAAGGGAACTATCTCATTTCTAGGGTAAAAGGGGTGACTGTTCGCATTGACAACTCCATTTGGAAATATGTTGCTAGATTTCAACCCGAAGGACTGAAGGGTCATCAAGGCATTCCGGGATTCAACAAAACTGACATCGACAACAATTTCTTGAAGAATCCAGACATGATAGGGAAATGCGAGTCCTTCAGTATTGAAAATCTAAGCAAGGAGGAAAGTTTATGTGCGTACGTGATCACCTGGATTTTACTTCCAAGAGATGAAGATAAACTTTTATTGAATGTTGAAGATGTGTATCTATTGTATGCATTGCAAAGAGGAACAAGAACAGATTGGACATATGTAATATGTGATTATATGATAAAGATTGCAAAGTAGAAGGAATATCATCTACCGTATGCTGTCTTCATTAGTAAGGTCCTAAAAATCCAAAATGCGGGCAACACAAATGAAAGGACGATCTGTTTTAACAAGAGAAATATATTAGAAAAATTGTTCTTAAATTTTGTGGGTGTCAGAAAAAATAAAGATGGTTGGTTATTCAAGGATGAATACCTTCCGGGTACTGATGAAGTGAATCCTGTGAATGTTGATACATCAAGATACAAGTTCAGACCTCAAACAAGATGGAGGAGTTTGTTGATGAAAGATTTAAGAGACTTGATGAGAAAATGGTAATGCTTCAAAGATCTTTTACTGAACTACACTGAAAAATGGACTATGCATTGAGGATAAATGCTGTCGGTGATACTTCTGTAGATGATTTTGAAAGTGAGAAGAACAGCGCTGAAGAAAAGATTGTAGATTCATCTAAAACAAAATAAGGGTCTTGTGATTACAATTTAGACTCATTGGTAGCTTTTGTTTTAATTGTTTGCTTTATAGTTGATGTTTTCTTTTGTAATCGATGGCCTGATATGCCATTTTTGTTTTGGTTATCTCTGATTGTAATCCATGTTTAATATCAATGAAATCAGATGTTGATCTAAATCAATCAGTATTGAAATTTAATCTGATTGAAGTCTACTTTACAATGTTTGTATGTGAATATACTGCTGATTATTCTTACATTCATACATTTGCATATTCATATTATACTTGTGATAATTCCTGTATCATATTGATTCTAAAATGCTTGATCTAGAAAGATCTTGAAAGGTTTTGTAGGAACATTGCTTATTGGATGGATAAAACTGACAATTCAACTCACAGAGAAGCAACGAAGTCGATTATGACTGAGGGCAAATCGACTGTATATTAACAGGGGTTAAAGATTCCAATATTTGGATATTTGATATCTTTAACTATTGATCTATGTGCTATTAACTGTTTACTCTTCATTATCTCTTTGTTATAGCTGACTTGAGAAGATTAAGGATTATATTGGTTTTGATGAATGTTATTGTATCATTGTTGCATTAATATTTTTATATTGTTTCTGATCTGATACAATATTGACATATACTGACATATGCTCTGATATATACTGTGTATACTGCATTGTGCATCTGTGTTTTGAGATTAAAACATGCATAATGACAGGGCGAGCATTGCATATTCATTGAGATGTTTCACATGCCTACATTTAAGGGGGAGAGTATATATTAAATCATGTGAATAACATTGACACGAGAAGCATCATTATTTGTTTTTGATGATTATCTGATGCATCTCTGTGTGGTTGAGTATTTGTATATCAATACCATTGTGCTTACCTTTTTTGCTCATGCCCAAAGGGGAAGAATTATGTTGATTGGTAATTGATTGATAATTTGTATTGAGTTGTGCAACAAGGTTGATTATTAATCATGGTTGTGCATCATAAAAAAAGGGGGGCTGAGAGGGTTAGAAAGGTATTTTATATTTTTGACGTAAGGTCTCTTTAAAAGCCTTGTTGTAAAAACCTTGATCATTATAGTGCATTTGCTTCCCGTGGTTGGAAGGACACTAGATGTAGGCAGGTTGGCCAAACCAGTATAAAAAGCAGTGTCTGAATTTTCTAATCCCTACTCTTTTACGCTTAATCGACTTTACTTTGTACTTATTCGACTTAATTCCGCTGCATCACCTTTTGTGAAAAATATTATAAAAGACTTTATTTTTAAGTTTCACCAATTCACCCCCTCTTTTTGTGAGAAATTGAGTCATTCTATTTTAACAACATATTTGTAATAATAGTTTAGAATATTTATTGTATTTTGCTAGATTTTGTCTTAAGCGTAATTTTAATGATAAAATATTTAAATTATTAACAAGTAAAGGATCCAATGCATGTCCATTACAAGTTATTATTGGACAAAGAAACATGATGTGAGTGTTCTAAGATACTTTTAAGCTAGAAAAAAATCGCATTCTCGGTTTCTATGACAAAGTTAAAAGAATGAGGAATAAAAGAAGTGAGTTTAGCCAATGGACTATTTAATGGATGGATAATGGCTTTAAACTTCACAAAAAAGTAGATATTATTTTATGATCACTTTTGCTATTTTAATATCAATTACCATTTAGTGTTTAAATTTAGTGAGAACTGAAATTGATGTGAAATTATAATTCCGATATTTGAGTTGAGCAAATAACTAAGTTACAAATTAAAATTTTATCACGAAATCCAATCCCATTTTGATATCTCAAAACGAGGGTGGTTATGTGCTAAAACAATGTTAGCTTTGACAAATAAAAGAAGAAACAATGCATTGTTGTGGTTGGTGGTAACAACCATCATATTAAGAGATGGAACAACTAAATATATTGGATTTTTTTTTCTTTGAAGGGAATTTCTCTTTTCTAAAGGTACTTTTTCTATTTTGATGTGAGTGTTCTAAGATACCTTTTCCCAAGAAAATAATCATATTCACATTTTCTATGATAAGGGTAGAAAAATGAAGGAATAAAAGAAGTAAGTTTAATCAATGACCGAGCTAATGGATGGATAACGTCTATAAACTTTACAAGAAGTATATATTATTTAAATTCTTGAGATTGTTGATTGGGGAGCACAAGTTTAATTGAACCCACAATCTCAGTGATATCTGTGTTTTTGATGATGACAACACATAGGTAATTAGAACTCATGTGTATGCATTATGTTACTTGTTACATGCTTATATGCTTAATATGTTGTATTTGTAAAAGCATCACTATGAACAAATTATGTTGATCAATGCATAACACTATGATTGGTATGTGATATTATCTGTGTATGCATAACATAAGGTTTTAGAAATGAAAAACCACAAGCACTATGGTTGAACTTTAAAGTGTGGCAAAATAACAGTTTTAAGTCTATTACATTATTGATGAAATCGATTAAAACTCGTGTGTTTGCACAAATCTTTTGCAAGAGTGCTATGATAAATTTTGTGAAGGAAAGTTTTCAAAAATGTGCTAAGTGTTTCTACTTAATTGATTACATGGGACTTGTATTCGACTAAGTTAGTTATTGTTTTGATAATTGTTTAAATGCTTGACATAACTGTCACAATGGTCATATTTTTAAATATGTTGACCAAACATTTATTATGAATTGATTACATTAAATGCGCTTTCAATTAATGCATTTGCTGCTATTATTCTGTTATAACTGAGAAATATATTCGACTAGATTAATAGCCTAATCGATTAAACTGCGTATGTTTTGTGATTTACTATATATTGACGCATGACTTGATTTCTGTAAGAAGAATTAATCTTTACACTTTCAGAATACTTCGTGATATCTTATAGAAGAGTGAAAAAGCTCTAAAAACCAAGAACGACCATGGTGATCGAAGTCTTGAAGGTTTCTTGAGCACAAAGGTTTCTTTGAGGGCAATTGACTTCTTTTCCTCAATTTCTTCTTCCTCCTTCAGCCTTCTGAGTTCCAGTTCATGCTCCCTGATCTTGCTAAAAAGAGTTGCCATATTCATGTTAGTTAAATCTTTTGATTGAGATATGACTGTTACCTTTGGCTACCAACTCCTGTTGAGACTTTTCAAGTTCTTGATGTTGATCTCCTCTTTGTTAAACACATTGTCAAGAGCTATGAGATGATTTGCTATATTTGTAAATCTTTTCTGCACTTCATAAATGTTCTCACTAGCTTTCATCTTGAATAATTCATACTTTTGTACAAGGGAGTTTTTCCTGGCCCATTTCACCTCGTCTGTGCATTCATGCGTCACCTCAAGAACTTCCCACATTTATTTGGCAATTTTACATTGGGAAATCCTAAAAAAAAATCATCCATGGTCAGTGTAGACGCAATAACATTTCTTGTTTTCACATCATATTTTGCTCTACGATTTTCATCCTATGTCAACTCTGAAAAGTTTTTCAAAACTATTTTTCCATTTATAATTTGAGTGGGCTCATATGGAACATTTAAAGTAGCATCCTGTTAAGACTCCGACAAGTGTACTAAATCGTATCAAGTAATAATAAGTGGTAAGACCAAGTTTCGTTTCCCTAGAGACTCATTGGCCTAGACTTTCATGTGATTTGATTATTTAAGACTTGAATAACGAAAATTTGGTTTTTAGAATGCAAAAACGAAAATTAAATATGCATGAAAAGGTTGATCAATTGAACAAAGAAAATACGCAGTTGAATGATATGGATGAATTTTGTTGTTGGGGTTTCCGACTTATCCTAATCCACTCTCATATATTTACGAATAAAGCATCAATTCAATATATGAGAGTTTCAAAGGATTACATCGCTTCCCCAACAACAATGAAGGTTTAGTTCACCATAAACATGGTAAAACTAGATGAAATTAATGAAAAGAATGAAAAGATAAATCCTAGAACTTGTAGATTGAAGCTTCGACATCCAAAATCCGCCTTCAAGGGGTGAAGAGAACTTGTAGATTGGAGCTTCTTTTGCCAAAAGATAGCCTCTCTAAGTCGTGCAAATCTATTTAAAGTTCATTAAAATAAGAAGAAACTAGCCTAGACCCAAAAGAATTGCGCTCAGCGTTGGGTTACCACTTAGCGGTAGGTGCGGCACTCAAGATGGACGTTCAACGTTGACGCTCAGGCGTTTAGCAGTGAATTCACTGAAGAAGCCACCGCTCAGTAGTGGACTAACGCTCAGCGGTGGGCGCGATACTCAATTTCTCCCCTCAGCATTGGCACTTGAGCGTTTGACAGAGATCCACACAGCGAGGCTGGTGCTTAGCGGTGTACTAGCGCTCAACGGTGCCTGCGATTCTGCCTTTGTGCACTTTTCCATCTTTTCTTGAGTCCAACTCTTTCCTACTTCAGCTTCCTTCATTCAATTCATGTTAAATCCTGTCAAAATAAGGAAAACCAAGCATAAAACCAAGAAAACCACCTTTGACTCTCTCATTTTCTAACTTAAACAACGTGCATGATTTCAAGCTAGTTTCTAAGTCATAAAGGGTGTGTTTAGCGTGAAATTTAAGTATAAAAATAACGGTTTTTGAACCGTTATCAGAACCCCAACCTTAGAACTTTGATTGTCCTCAAGAAAACAAGATGCAACTCAGTCTTCCATCAATCATCACAATGGTTCAATCACATTCAAAAGCTCTTTCTTTCAAGACAAGTAATCATTCAAATCTGCTCATTAATAGAATTTAGTCAAGATGCAAAATGCTTTGATTTTCAATGCTCATCATGGTGTTCACACATTCACATAATACCCAACAAATGTTATTTTAATGAATGATCAATTAGCTTAGCAGATGTATAATCATAGATTCATGGAATCATTCCTCACCAGAAAAGGTGTTTCACTCAATCACTCAAGTGTTTCAAGAGGCCACTCCTTCCCTCTACTATCCACATGTCACATAAAACAAAATTTCCTTTCATTTGCCACAATCAATCATCATCACACATACATGTCATCACAAGGACTTTTTCAAGGATTATAATGAGGCTGGGCTAACAAGAAAATTGGTTTTTCTAGATAAAAAAAATCCTTGAGTTAAGAGAGTCATTCAAACATTCATAACTCAAACACAAACTCTCTTTTACCAATCTCACTCATTCCCAACTTTCCCTTTTCTTTGGATTGAGCATATCTTTTTCATTCTATCTTTTCTATCTTTTTCATCTTTTCATGTTTTGCTCAACACCTTAGCTCAATGCTTATCTTTCTTTCAATTTTCTCAATAACCCCAAACTTGAACCTTTATCAATACCACACCATAATTCTCAACTTAACTCAAGGTAAAGATTTTCAAAAAGGGTTTTCACATACTGTTTAAGGCTTAGGTTCAAAAAGGGTATAACACATGGTGTTATTTTTCTTGGGACGAAAACTTTGTTGCATTGGCTAAGAAAAGGCTAATAAAAAATGAACTTGATCATATGACACACACATGCAATTCAGTCAATCATAGAAACTTGGGCAATATCATTCATGCTTTCAAGTAGATAACAATCATTTAATAAAAAACTCTGGAGTTCAAAACCTCACTCATAAACTCAATCATTATTCCAAACATCTCAGATAAACACCCTGCTTAGCATCATAATCACAATCACAATATCATCATGCATCTGTTCACATAGCTTGTGAACCACCACCTATATATTAGCATATTGCACAATCTCAACATCATCAATAACAAGCATCATTAAGTAACACTTATCATGCAAACTCAATCATTCAAACCATTGCATCAAATATAAATGTTAGACCAAGTACATTAAATCCTACACTACAAACAGAAGCAAACTAAGTTTAAATTACAAAACAAAAAGATAAGAAAAAGAAAAACTCATGTTCTAATCGCTATAACATCCATCAGTAGATGCTATGTCAACCCATGCTATCATCGGAGTCCTCCTCCTCTCCATCCTCAGCGTCCTAAAAGTCATCATCATCTTCATCATCCTCGTCCATCTCTGGAGCTTCAGCTGCTCCAGCTCCACTGCCCTGTGCCTGTTCCTCCAGTCATGCAACCATGTTGTTGAATTCATCCATCGTCCACCGGTGTGCAGGAGGTGTATCATACATGCCTATAAATTGTTGGAAAACAGGTTGGTTTCTTTCTTCACCAAGAGGGGGATGAATTGGTGTTGCTTCAAAAACAAGTTCTTTTCGCAATCTTGTAATCAAAGTCTAAAGCTTTTTAAACTTTCTTGAAATGCAAGCAATCAGAATATGTATGCAGCTGAAACTACGTAGTTGACTGCGTAAAGAACAAAGTTGACTGTAATGTAAAAGATAAGGGATAGAGAAATGCAAACATAGGTTTTTATACTGGTTCGGCCAACAATGCCTACATCTAGTGTCCTTCCACCCTAGGAAGTAAATGCACTATAATGGTTGTGGTTTTTACAACAAGGAATTTATAGAAGACCTCCACGTCAAAAATATAAATCTCCTCTCAAACCCAAAACCAAAATATAGGCAATAAACCAACAAGACTTGTAGCAAGAATCCCCTCTTCTGCAATCTGCCAACACCACTTTGAACAATCCTCAAAGTGCACTATCCCTTGCAATCAACAGGTCAAAAACCAGCAGTCTTCACGGATGAAAAGTCGCACAAACAATTCCAGCAGTCTTCACAGGATGCCAAGCCTTAACGATCAATGACATAACACCTTCTTGTGCAGATATTGATCAAACAACGAATGCGCAGTGATGGGCTGTCGCAACCCACACAAATTTGATGTGCATAAAAGAATGCAGTATAGTGCTAGGAAGTGACTCCAAGGTCGTCTCTCAAGGACCAAATGTGGTTCAAAAATCAGGTCAAACACGAAGTGGAGGGGTTGTGAAAGGTTCGTGAATGCAGATGAATTAAATTAAAACACGGATGCAAACAGAAATGCAAACACAAATGTAAATAGAAATGGAAACAGAAATGTAAAAATGAAATCAAATACAGAATGAAAACAGTTGGTCATTAACTCAATTACTATGCTTCCTATCCCAGATTAATGACAAGTACATACTACTCTAATCCAAATCCGACACGAATCACCCAACTAAGCGAAGGCTAATTCGATCTTCAAAATTACAGACTAAGCGAATGCAATGCATAAATTTAATCAGTTATCCACTATACAGTCTAATCAACTAAGCGAAGAATTGACACCGATTAGGCAACTAAGCGTAGACCTAATCGCAGGCAGACATCAGATTAAATATTGAGTAGAATCAAAGTAGTAGTATGACAATTAAAGTTCAAAAGTCTCAGGGAAGCATAGTAACTTTATTAACAACCAACCAACTAACCTAAACTAACATCACAATTAAATCAAGTAAAACTTGCATGACCCACTTGAATTGCAATATATAAATAAGAAAACACATCATTACAGTGAAATAAAATAAAATAAAATGCAACACTTATAAGCTAATAAATGAATAGCACATTATAACTTACGTGAAGCTAAAAAAAACGCATGAACAATAAAATTAAAATTGAAATTAGTAATCAATTCACTAATTAAATTAAAATAAAAATGTTTGTGTGCGCAACTTCATTTGTAATTGAAACCAACGTGCTTTTCCAAAAGAAACGAAGGTGCATCATCATTTTCATATCCCGAGGCCGTGAATTTTCTAAATTAAAAATATGTTGCACCCCTAAATGAAAGAAACATTGTTTGCTTTGTTCTTCAATCCACAATAAAAATAAATCACGCATCCTCTTCCAAATTGTGTACCACTAATAGCTTAAAATTAAATGCACGTGCAACTTCATTTTCCAAACAATGAATTTAAAAGAAAGAAACGATGTGGATTCTACCCCTAGACCGTGAGCAACTTGCTTCTCTAACAAGTGCCCCTTTTTCCATTTTTTATGCTCCAGAAAAGTTCATTAAAGGTGGCGGCTAGAAGCACTAAATTCTACCAAACAGCTGCGTTTTCTTTTAGTGAAAACTGAAGAAGAGAAAAAGTTGTGTGGCTGACCGTGCATTCAATCAAAAAGTGTAGTGACAAAGTAAAGAAAAATTGGCCAAGAGCAAATCACAGCAAATTAAAATTAGAACTTGCAAAAAGAAAAGTGTCTATCTTCATTTCCATGAAAAACGTTCAAAACCAACCCAGCAGCAAGCATAAGTGGCGGCTCCCCATTCAAAGAATAACGTTCCCCCTCCTAATGCACCGTACAAGCTCTTCTTACAAAGCCAAATGTAAAAGAAGAAAAAAAATCTGAAACATCAAAAGAAGGAGACCAAGTGGGTGGTGGTGGGAAGCTACTTTCTCCTTCATCCAAAATCCCATGGAAACTTTCCAAAGCTCTCCATAAAGAAACAACGTTCCAAGCCAAGCAAAACCAAAGTGTGTTCCAGCCGAGAGAGTGAAATTGCAATCCTCTTTGTCCAAAAAAAAATGACGGTTGCAGCTAGGTTATAATCCCTAGGGCCAAGTGTCCTCATAAAAATTGGTGGGGTCCACCTTAAAATAAAAGGGAACCCTAGGTCTAGTGTCCTACAATTTTGGGCCATCATAAAATTTGCCAACATTGGCCCAATGCACAAAAGCTGTCTAAAAAAAACTATACTTTTAAATTACAATTGATTAATTCTAAACTACGAATCTAAAATATAACTAATTTTAGATTGCCCATGTGGAGAGTCTTGAATTTATTGATGACTCCTCTAATATCCAAAATTGTATCTCCAAAATTTTCCCTGAAATTAAAAGTGCAAATAATTAGCTCAGAAAATTCAAATTAACTAAAATAAGAATTTCCGATCAAATTAAGCATAATTAGGAAAAACGGAAAAATACCGGACAATTAAGCACAATTCCCTGATTAATTCTAGCACTATAAACTAAGTGAAATCAATAAAATATCGACTCATCACGTAGTATAATCTCCTCTTTGAATCTCTTTGAAGAAAGATCACCACCGTCTTCTTGGAGAATTCTTGGAGCTAAGAGAAATCTGAAACAAAAATGAAATTGTGAGTTCATCAAAAGTCTTCTAAACAGACTCATGTGAAGTCTACTTATAGATTTTTGTTAGTCAGATGATTTCTCTATCGAATACGCTACTAATTCAATTGACTGGATTATGACAGTTATAACAGATCAATCAACATAGCAAATTTTAGTCAACTAAAAACAAACCACATTTAATACAGTTGACTAAGTCACCAATGCTCAACTAACTTTAGAAAATATAGCTGTTAGAGTGCAAGACCATAACAGAATTCCAAATCAGACAACAGATACAGTCAAATGTGTTGCACACATATTCGACTATCAACACGTAAAACATTTTGAAATTCTTTTCTTCTCAAAATAACACATAGCATTGATTCTCAAAGTCTGTACAAAGGTTTTAGCAAAGTCGAATCCATTAGTAATGCAGTCGACTGTACTATCACTTTGTCGAACAAGAATAAGTTCATAAGAGTGCTCGTGATTTTTAGCTTTAAAACATGTGCAGTAAAACATATGAAAAGATGGATAGCACATAGCACATAAAACATGTAAACACGTTCCAGATATATATCAATCAATCAACTCAGGAACATGTAGCACAACACATAAACATGTTCAACAGATATCACAATTTATCAGCATAAGAACATTTAATGCAGCAGCAACATGTGCTTGTTATTAAGAAATGTGTTGTCATCATCATAAACCAGATTGATATAGAAATTGTGTTGTAAAACACATCTCTAGCCCTCTAATCTAAATATAGCCAAACACACAACAAGACCAGTAGCAAGAACACCCTCTTCTGCTGTCTAACCCTTTGAGGCACCCTCAAAGTTAAGAACACCACGTGTTCTTCTTCCTGTAGTCACAATAGGGAACCCAAAACAATCTTTAAGATTGTAAATCCTGATAGCGCAGTATACACCAAATTGTGCAGATTGATCAAACGTTCAAACCAGCAAAACTTGCTCCTCAAGCAAACTCAGAATCTTTGATCACCGCGGTCAATCTAGTTTCTTGGAGCTTTTTCTTTCTTTGTAAGATCACACACATTTTTGTAAAAGATATGAAAGTATCAAATGCAAAAAAGTTCTTACAGAATTCAAATCAGCGTCAATTTATAGTTAATCACACATCAAACACAATTTAATCAACTTTGCTACTAATGTAATCGAATACAACTTTCAGTGATAACAATTTAGCAACAATCAAAGCAATTAATTGAATGCACAGTTAATGCAATTGTTATGTTTGGTTAATGCTTGGTTAACACAGTTAAAAATATGACTTGGTTAATGCTTGGTTAACACAAATTTAGCAACTTTCATTTAATGCTTTGTTAACACAGTTAAAAATATGACTGTTATGTTAGTTTTGTCAGGCATTTAACAGATTTTCAAAACATCAACCAACTTAGTCGAATACAAATCACATGCAATTGATTAAGCAAAAGTACTTAGCACTATTTTGAAAACTTTTCTTCTTGAAAAATCTCACAACACACTTGAAAAGATTTTGTTCAAACACACGCGTTTTAATTGATTCACCCTAAAATGTAATCGACTTAAAACTGTTGTTTTGCCACACATTTAAAGTTCAACCTAAGTGCTTGTGGTTTTCTGTTTTCAAAAACTTAAGTCATGCATTCACAAATAAAATCACATATTAGACATAGTGATATGCAATGAACAACACAATCATGTTCTCAGATATGCTCATACAGATTTAACACAGTAATGAAAAACATATAACATGTAAACACAAAACATGTAACACAAAATATACATGTGTTATTAATTTTGTGTTGTCATCAGAAAAAACACAGATGTTATTGATATTGCGTTAAGCAAAACCTGGCTTCCCCTATCAACAATCTCAACATTAATAATGAAGTCGACTACGATTCGTGTATGTAGTTCTCAATTTTTGGATGAAATAGTGTAAAATGCAAAGTCAATTCTATAAGTAATCAAATTGATTAAGATTCTTTGTTATGGGTTTTCTATTTTTGAAAGTTTAAATGTGTTTACTTCTATAAGATTCTGCTTCGCGCCTTTATATGTGTTATGCTTGAGAATCTAGTACACATTAAGTGTGTTCTTTCTATGAAAAACTTGAAACCCTAGTTCTGTGAAATGCTGACCCCTCTGGTTGGATCAGTGATGAAGAAACTCGTGAAAGGTTTCTGAGAGTAAAGAGAATCAAGATGGTTGTTCCTCATAAATATTTGAACCTCAAATTGTTTGAAAAAGACAGCTTCCACTTTGCGGAATAGATCGAAACACAATGTCTCTCTACATTTGTTCAAATGAAAGCAGATTGGTATCCTGACTTGGTGAGAGTATTTTACAACAATATGAAAAGTATAAATGGAGACATCCAATCTAGAGTGAAGGGGGTAAATATCTATATAAATAACAATGTCAGGCTGCAAGTAGCAGGTTTGAAAGCTAAAGGAATATTCTCTCTTCTACCTAACTCTCAAACCAACAAATGATGAAGAAGAGAGATGTGTACAGAAATTGGTTAAGGTTTCCAGGGAGGTACACAATTTCCAGGGAGGTTTCTAGAGAGATGTGTACAATTTCTGCGGAAAGGATTTTGCAAGACAAAATGACGACTGAAGATGTCTTTTTGCTATATGCAATCAAGAATGATGTCCCCACCAATTGGGTGGAACTATTGAAAGACCACATGATTAAAGCAGGACTTAATCAAGCACAATATCTGCCATATGTAATGCTTATAAGTAAAATCCTGACACTTCGAGGTGTAAATGTTGATGGTGAAAAGAAATGTTCTTGCAACTGCACAAATGTAATTAATAGTAACACCCTGACCTCCAATGGACTTGTGAAGACCGTAAAGAGGTGGTGCTTCAAAGATGAAGAAGACTTGCTTCATAGCTTTGGAAGCACACCTGCACTGAATGAAGATCGCACAAATTTCTTTCCAGAAACAAACTTTGAACAGTTTGTTATCGAGTAGTTCAAGCATATAAATGAAAGAGTTACAAAGCCTGAAGGGAAGATTAACAATCTTCATTAGCAAAGAGTAAATAGTTCATCTGAAGATTTTGAAGGAGAACCATCTGATGAAGATTCCATGAATTTGTCTAACTCAGATTATGGTGTTGATGTCTTTGTATGATGCTTGTACTTTATCCTGTAATGTTTTTATGTTTATTTTGTAATAGGTTGGCATTAATTGCCATATTTTATGTGTTTTAGTTATACCTGAATGTAATCAGTTCTTGAATATGAATGAAATTAGATTTATGTTTAACCAATCTGTGCATAAATGAGTTGTTATAAATGTTGACTTAATCACATTGATAATCGATTAACATGAGTGTATGTATGCAATTTGACAGATTTTACTATTACATTCACATCATTGCATATTCATACCTTAATTGTGTTGATTATTGTACTGCATTAAGACTAAAATGCTTGATCCAGTTAAGCCGGAAAGGTTATGAAGGAACAATACTTGCTGGTTGAGCTAGGATGGAAAATCTACAATAATGCACAACAAGAAATCGATTAAGGTTATATTCTAATTGATTAGTTTTCGTAACTGGGTTTGAAGATTCCAAACTTCTAATATCTAATATCTTCAAACCTTTATTTACTGTTTGTTGATTGTTTATTCATCTTATATCTTTGTGATTAATCCGCTGTGAATATGTTTTGAGGTCATGAGTGAATTAAATTGATTTATTGATTTAATATGTATCAATTTGCTATGATATAAAGTGATTAAATTTGCCCTGATACATGGTTTGAATGTAATTGACTGATATAATACTCTGACACACCTGTATTATGCATTTGTACTTATATTCTGATAACATGCATAATGACAGGGAGAGTGTTGTATATGTTTGAATAGTTCACATGTTTCCACAATGGGGGAGAAATTAATTAATTCATGTGAATATCAGTGATAGGGGGAGCGTCACATTAATTCTGATTATTTGACTAATGCATCTCTATATGTTTGCTTATTTGTGTTTCAATTACTGAAAACTCTCAATACCTTTTTTGCTAATGCCTAAAGGGGGAGAATATATGATATGGTTAAAGAGAGTTGTAATT
This sequence comes from Vigna mungo, assembly GCA_036885675.1. NCBI lineage: Eukaryota > Viridiplantae > Streptophyta > Magnoliopsida > Fabales > Fabaceae > Vigna > Vigna mungo. Next base: position 35,366,305 of record CP144697.1, read on the forward strand.
GTGAATCTGTGATCTGTGATTGTGTTTGTACAACATGGTTTTATTAATCATGGTTGTGCATCATCAAAAAAGGGCGAGATTGTTGAGATTATTGATAGGGGGAGCACAGGTTTAGCTGAACCCACAATCTCCGTGATATCCATGTTTTTGATGATGACAACACATAGTTAATAAAAACTCATGTGTATGCATTATGTTACCTTTTACATGCTTATATGCTTAATATGTTGTATTTGTTAAAGCATTTTTGTGAATAAATTATGTCGATCAATGCATAACACTATGATTGATATGTGATATTATCTGTGTATGCATGACATAAGGTTATAGAAATGAAAAAAGCACTATGGTTGAACTTTAAAGTGTGGCAAAACAAGAATTTTAAGTTGATTACATTATTGATGAAATCGATTAAAACTCGTGTGTTTGTACAAATCTTTTTCAAGAGTGTTGTGATGAATTTTGTGAAGGAAAGTTTTCAAAAATGTGCTAAGTGTTTCTAGTTAATTGATTGCATGCGACTTGTATTCGACTAAGTTAGTTATTGTTTTGAAAATCATTTAAATGCTTAACATAACTGTCACAACGGTCATATTTATAAATATGTTGACCAAGCATTTATTATGAATTGATTACATTAAATGCGCTTTCAATTAATGCATTTAACTGCTATTATTCTGTTATAACTGAGAAATATATTCGACTAAATTAATAGCCTAATCGATTAAAATGCGTATGTTTTGTTATATACTATATATTGACGCAAGACTTGATTTTTGTAAGAAGCATTAATGTTTACACTTTCATATCTTTCAGAAAACTTGTGATATCTTACAGAAGAGAAAAAAGCTCCAAGAACTAAGAACAACCGTGGTGATCAAAGTCTTGAAGATTTCTTGAGCAGTAAGGTTGATTGAATTTGAAGTCTGATCACTCTGCACAACAAGGTATCTATTGCTTGATAAGGAATTATAGCAACCGTTAAGATTAATTGGTATTCCCTCTCGTGTTTGTAGGAAGAAGAACTGTGTTCTTAACTTTGAGGGTGTCTTAAAGGGTTTTACAACAGAAGAGGGTGTTCTTGCTACATGTCTTGTTTGTTGTGTTGCCTATATTAGATTAGTGGGTTAGAGAGGTGTTTTACATTTTGCCATGTGGTCTTTGTAAAAAACTTGGTTGTTATACCCCTGACAAGTGTACCAGATCGTATCAAGTAATAATAGACAGTAAGTCCAGATCGTTTCCCAAGGGACTCTTAGGCCTTATATTTCATCTAAATTGATTGCATAAGACTTAAAAGAAGAATAATTTTGTAGGGCTAATGCAAAACTAAATGTAAACATGCAAATGCAAATTGAATGAATTGGCAAATAAGAAATATGAATGAATGGAGTTGTTGGGGATTTACAATTTCATCCTTATCCACCCTCTTATATCTACTATTCTTATTAAATTCGCTTTATTATCAATGTCATGCAACTTTCTAAATTACTCAAAACCCGATTCCTCGGCGAAAAGAGCCTATTACCAATTCATAGTTTACCATTCCTAGTCTCCCTAGTAATTACCAACACATTAGGTACAGAAGCTTAAAGCAATTGATCGTCCTACCCCTATTCCTAGGCAGTATTCCATTATCAAAAGAATTCTTATCAATTCTAGATTTCCATGTACGTTCCCCTATCGACAAAATCCAATATCATAACACCAAATGAGTTAAACGATGTAAGCATTATCATTAGAAGAGAAAACCCAAACAATTGATAATAAAAGCATGTGAATATAATAAGAAATTTTATACAAGAGAGTTTCAAAAGGATTTACATTGTTCCCGAACAACAAATAGATTAGTTCACCATAGATATAGTGAAACTAGATGGAATTAATGGAAAAGTTGAAAGAGTAAACCCTAGAATTGATAAATCGGAGCCTAAGCATCCAAGAAACCGCCTCCAAGGAGTGAAGAAAGTGCTCTGAAGTCTTCCTCCGCAAAAATATTACTCTAAGGGTCGCATTGGGTCTATTCATAACGCAGAAAAGTAACAGAATTTTGGCCCAGGCCCATCATTTAGGCGCTCAGCGCCCATTTGACCGCTCAGCGGTAGATCTCATAATCGGAGGACGCTTAGCGGTGAAACCTGGCACTCAGCGCTGACCCTCAGAATCGCAGGACGCTCAGCGTCGCCGCTCAGGCGAGAAACAATGCCTTCTTCCTCGAAGTTGGCACTCAGCGTTGGAATTGCGCTGAGCGGTGGACCTCACTCTTCTTTTACTTCTTTTCTCATCCTTTCTTGAGTCTAAGTCCTCCCTTCTTCACTTCCATCCTTCAGTTCTCATCAAATCCTGCCAAAACAATGTAAAACAAGCATAATATCTCTAAATACCACTTTTAACTCTATAGAAACCAAACTAAAGTGTTTTGCATGATTTTAAGCGCATTCTAATCCATAAAGGGTGTGATTTGATATCAAATTCAAGTATAAAAATAACGGTTTTTAGACCGTTATCCTTGGTGTAAAATCCTAGATCTTTATAGTGCATTTGCTTCTTGTGAGTGGAAGGACACTGAATGTAGGCAGGTTGGTCGAACCAGTATAAAAACCGGCAATTGAATTCTTTGATCCATACACTCTGCATTATAGTCGATTAATCTATTTCTATATTTGATTAAGTGAACTGTTACATTGCATACCATTTTACTTGCGATCCAAGAAAAACGTAAAGACATCCTATTTTGCGAAAAGGATTTTTAAAGCTTATATTTTTACGCTTCACCAATTCACCCCCTCTTGGTGTGAGAAACTAAGCCCTTCTTTTTTAACATAAATGTTCACTTATAGTGTATAAATATCAATTACCACTTATGTAAATAGTGTTTAAATTTAGTTTGAATTGAAACCGGTGTGAAATTAGAATTTTGATATTTAAGCAAATAACTAGGTTACAAATTAACATTTTATCTTGAAATCGAATTTCGTTTTGATATCTCTAAATTAGGGTAGTTAAACCGTAAATATGTGTTAGATTTGAAAAATAAAAAAAGAAACAATACATTGTGGTGGTTGGTGGCAACCACCGCCAAATTAAGAGATGGAACACATGAAAATGTTGATGTTTTTATTTCTGTTTTTGTTGAATAATAGTTCTGTTTTCTAACTCAACTAAAAGAAGGAAGAATTTCTGAATTTTATTTTACAAAATTAGATTTTCTAAGAGTGAGAACGTCCTTATTGAAGATATTTAAAGTTGAACTTACTGAAAGTAAATGAAAGGAAAAGTTCTTTTAAATACTTAAAACATCAATGAAAATATTGACATGCTCATCTGAACGAATATTACTTATTGTTAACAACTTTATGATGGAGGTAGAGTAGTTAACAAAATTTAATTTAATAGAAGTTGAAAAATTATAACTAAACATAGAGAAACAAATGTGTATGACTTGTTCACATGGATTGGAAAGCAAAAATAGGTTTTATGTATGTACTAATTTAGGGTATCATCGACATGAAGTTTCACAATAAATCCTTCAATTTTTTTATTTATTTATGTTTGTCTCATGTGTTTACATTATATCATCAAATAAGTTAAATTGATGATCATATTAAGGTCAATGAAATCTTTGGACTCGTTCATGATTTAGGTCATCCAAGTGATAAACTTTTACTATGAGGTCATAAAGACAGTCATGAGATGTGACGGCCGATAACCTTTTATTGGAAGATCCTTTGTTGATACCATTTTATTGTAGGATTGTTAACACAATAACAAAGTCTGCAATTAATGACACCTTTTGTTACATTAGTTTTTGTTGTTGTCATCATATGCAGTAGTGAAGTCATCAATACTAACTAACAAAAATAAAATAAAACAGAATCATTAAAAGAGAAAAGAACTAGTTGGAGAAATAAAACGATAATAATACGAACTAAAACTAAGGATCCTTTCATGAAGAATAAATTATTTAAGTCAAATATATATATATGTACAAGTTTGTTTCGTTGGAACTTGTTTTCTTTTCTATTCCTTCGTAAATGTTAATGAAATTTCTCCTTTTTTGAAGCATAAGACTAAATAAAATTTATAATTTAAAAAATAGCTATATTCCTCTCAGTTGTTTGTTTTTTAAGTTTTGGTTAGTTATAAAATTTCTTTTAAAATTTCTTATTTAACTTTTTTCCTTTGTGGTTGAAACCATAAGCTTGGTGCACCGATTTATTTTTTTTAGAATATATTGTTTTAATAGAGTCACAAGTTTATTTTTCTCTTCTTTTTTATTGCACTTGAGGTTTAGAATTGAGTATTAGAAAGTCGATTATTTCTTTTGTACAAGAGACAAACAAAAAGAGTACTCAATTGCCTCTTACATAAGTTGTGCATACATTTTTGAAAATTTCAATAAAAGCACTTCAATTTATGAAATTAAAATATTGTTAATTTTTTTTATAAATTCTTATAAATGCAATATTAAGGTACAAACAAATAAATTGAGTATTAGCAGATGTACTTGAAATATAACCAAATTATTATCATCGATAATGACAAAATTAACCTTGGTTTATAAAACAACAACTCTTTAAATTTTCACTAACCAGTTCTTATCTTATGTCCTTAAAATAACTTATGAGTTCTAATGAAAAAAAAATACACACCAGTTTCGCTATTAACAACATGATAGATAATTAGAAGCACAAAAAGATATTATATTGTTAGCGAAGTTATTTCAATTTTATAACTCATCCTTATCCGTTAGATGTTATTATTAGCATATTTTAGATTATAAAACAAGTTCCTAAAATCTGATATGTAGAAAAAGAAAGAAAGTTTAAGAGAAAGAAAGAGATCCAATTAAAATATAACCTTTTAAAGATGGCAGGTGGAGCTTCTGCTACTCTAGAAAATGGAAGACAATATGAAAGTAAGATCACATTATTCGTGTTGGTCACATGTTTTGTAGCAGCCATGGGCGGTCTACTCTTTGGTTATGATCTTGGAATCACGGGAGGAGTGACTTCCATGGAACTGTTCTTATTAAAATTCTTTCCGAGTGTTTATAAAAAAATGAAAGACGAGTCTCTCCATGAAAGTCAATACTGCAAATTTGACATCAATTCACTGGCATCAATGTCATCATGTTTTATGCGCCTGTCCTCTTTAAAACTTTAGGCTTTGGAAATGATACTTCCCTTATGTCTTCAGTCATCACTGGAGGCGTTAATGTGGTTGCAACTTTTGTTTCCATTTTCTCTGTGGACAAGTTTGGAAGAAGGATATTGTTCCTCGAAGGTGGGATTCAAATGCTTATTTGTCAGGTAAAAACCTTAACCTAACTGATAAATAATGTTTGTTATTTTAATATTTAAAAATAACAGTTTCATCACTAAATTCATTCGTTACCGTGAACAACTAATTTTGAAATTCATAATATGTGTAGCTTGCTGTCGGAATCATGATTGCTCTAAAGTTTGGAGTGAGTGGCGAAGGCTATTTTACCAATGGAGAAGCGAGTCTTCTCTTATTCTTTATATGTGCGTACGTTGCAGCATATGCATGGTCTTGGGGTCCACCATTTTTATTGCCTTGCTCTTGCCCGAGACAAGGAATATTCTAATCGAAGAAATGAATCAAGTTCGGAAATCACATTGGTTATAGGGGAAATTTATTCCGGATGATGTAGCCACTGGTGGGCATCCTCGTATGACTACAGTTTGAAATTAGATTGATCAAGTACTTCATTTACTCGTACCAACAAAATTTCTATCTTTTTTTCAAATAGCTCAATGTAATTAGGTAATTGCTACGATTAGTAATTGATATACTCATCCAACTTCAAATTCTTTTATATTACATATTTGTAATAAAAGTTTAGAATATTGCTTGTATTTTGCTAGATTTTGTCTTAATCGTAATTTTTATGATAAAATATTTAAATTATTAACAAGTCTAAGGATTCAATGCATGTCCATGACAAGTTATTATTGGACAAGAAACACGATGTCAGTGTTCTAAGATACTTTTTAGCTAGAAAAAATCGCATTCCCGGTTTCTATGGCAAAGGTAAAAGAATGGGAATAAAAGAAGTGAGTTTAGCCAATGGGCGAGTGATGGGTGTCGCACCCCATACAAATTTTATTGCATAAAGAATGCAGTATAGTGCTAGGAAGTGACTCCTAGGTCGTCTCTCAAGGACATAATGTGGTTCGCGAATCAGGTCTAACACATAGTGGGGGGGTTGTGAAAGGTTTTTGTGAATTCAATTGAATTCAATTAAAACATGGATGAAAACAAAATTGTAAAAATGGAATCAAATACAGAATAAAAATGGTTGGTCACTAATGACCAACCCAACTAGCCTAAGCTAACATCACAATTAAGTTAACACAATGGAACAACAGAACAAACAACATAGTAAATGAAAACAATACACCGAAAATAACAGTCAACATAATGAACGAAAATAGTAAACTAAACCGTCCTAAAACAAGATGTATGAACTAAGCGACTGCAGCAGAAAATAAAGCAATGTTTCAAAAGCTATTCAAATGCAACACTTAAACTAGAAAAAAAATTGAAATAAAAGTACTAAAAGTAAAAAAAAAGAAAAGCGTAACTGTAAAGGATAAACTAGAAATTTCATGAAGATGATGGAACATTGAAAGACTAAAAATATTAATTATCCAAAATTAAGTTAACATCAAGCAGGCACCTCAAATTTTTAGCTTCTCTCTCGGTTCAAACATAAAAGTAATAAAGCAAAAACTTTGGAACTTTTCTCTCATTCACGTGAAAACCATATGCTTTTCCCAATTCAAAGAAATTTCATCTCCTCCCCAACATGAATCACTGTTTCACTTTATAAGAATAGCTAATGCACCGTGGAGGTTTCAATTGGAAAGTAAATGAACGTGCTTTTCCCAAATAAATAACAACGAATTAAAATGCTTTTTGAATGCCTTCAAATATATAGAATATAAAATAAACTTCTTATGTTCAACGATGAAGAAGAAACAAAATAAGGAAAACTAATAAACCAAACTAAGTGCACGCCTAACCAAGTAAAATGTCCACGTCTCTGCTCAAAGAAAATAAATGTCACCGTTCTACTGCTTCCAAATATGTGCTGCTGCCTTCAACGCCTATATTAAAAAAATTGCACAAAGCTAAATGAAAGGTAATGATAATCAGCGTGCTACAGTCAACAGAAAGAAAATGGCCGTTTGGTGCTCTCTTGCTATTCGTATCCCTCCATTTTCTTTTGCAATGAAATGTTTAAAAGTCCCTCTTCCCGTGGCGGCTGCAGCAGCTTAGTGTCCTAGGAATATCTCCTAGGTTTTTTTGTCAAAGCTGGGCCCTCATGTTTTGCTGGAACGTGCCGTGTCCAAATTCTCCAACTTAAAATTTCCATCCGCACACCTCCATGATGGACAACATTGAAAGCTGATAAAATGCTTCTGGCCCGAGAGAATGTGAGCTGCTTGCTTGCACCTCCAATTCCTTTTAGCATGGTCCGTGTGCTAGCAACTTTTTTTTTTTATAATGGGGTGTGATGTTTTTATTTCTTTTCCAGCCCGAGAGCATTTCACTTAGTCGCATTTTATTGTAGACGTTTTTGCTTTCTCCAAATGTCCCAGAATATTATCCAGAAATTTCCCTACAATTAATAATGTAAATAATTAGTCTCAGATAATTCAAATTAATTAAAATAAGAATTTCTAATCAAATTAAGCACAATTAGTGAAAATGGGGAATTACTGGACATTTAAGCACAATTCCCTAATTAATCCTAGCACAATAAACTAAGTAAAGTCGAGAAAATAATAATTCATCAAAATAGACCACACTTAGTCTTTTGCACTCCTGGGCAAAACCAAGACGAAAATCAGGGAACAATTCAACGGACATCAGGGAAGTGATACAGACTCAGCAGACAGACAACAAAAACTAACAGGGATAGAAACAAACAGAATTACAGTCCTCAAGAAATCTGGACAAACAAAAGTAGTAGACACTATCCACACAGAATCAGAGAAAATAGATACTTAGAGAAATCATCCAAGCAATTCCAAGCATGGCAAAATAATCAATCAGTTTAAGAGGTGAATCAAAAGCAACAGAACCTCACAGATGCACACTATTAGTGTTTCTCCCAAGTGTTTAAGGTAAATCAATGTCACTCAATGCACTCAAGAAAACAAACACAAATAGACTTGGCAAGCCTCTAATATCAACACTCAAACACATATGCATGTTCAAATCAAAAGGTCTTTTATGGATGTAATGGGGCCAAGGGAAGGGAGGATATAATATGGATGAGAAGCTATAAACCAAAAGAAATAAAGGAGCAATGGGGAACAAGTGAAATCAAAGTTAAATAACACCCAAACTCTCTAATTCAATCCTCTTCTTGACTCCATTATTCACACAACTTTTTTATTTTTCATTTTTCTGTATTTTTTTTTTCTGTATTTTTTTTTTCATCTTGTCTCTTTTCTTTTCCCTCTTTTCAGAACACAACTCCAAAAGACAAGATATACATAACATATTCTCAACAACAAAAGCAAGAAGAGGAACCAACTAGTCAATTCATCTGAATGCCTAGGGAGACCACACTTATTCCCAAAACAATTCCAAAGCTCCAAAATTCCCTAAGGTTAAGGTAATCATGGTTTTTCACTTAGGGCTAGTGTATGAGCTTCAAAACAAAGAAAATGGGGAAAGTAAAGGCTCAAAGGGGCTATCAAAGGATCACAACAAGGTAGGCTCATTTGGTTAGAGAGGCTCAAGAACAAAACTGCCTTTATCACTTCCAAACATGCATATCAATCAAGAATCATCAAAAAGAGTCAAGCCAAGGCATATGTGCAAGCAATCAAGAGACATATCACACACAAGAAAGAATATCAAGTGGCTCAAATCTCACACAGGGTATTTCTGTCACAATCAAATCAACCTCTCAAACATCATAATCATATTCCCAAGCAAAGAAAAGCAAGGATTTCAAACCAATCAGAGTATCAATGAAATGAAAGACACATCTACAACCAAAACAAAGTCTAGAAATCAAGAGAAACATGCAAAATTGTACACAAGACACAACAATAACTACCTAGAAAACAAAAAATTTAACGCAGAAAACATAAACTAATCAAAGACAGATCAGAGTCTCCCCCAATAGACCACACTTAAACTACACAGTGTCCTCAATGTGTCATAAGCATCATATCAGAATTCTAAAACAGTCAAGAAATCAAGGACAAATGCAATACAAGTATGGAAAGGGAGGATAAGGGAAAAGGAAACTCCCCTGATCATGGTGGTATTTGCCAATTTTGGACTTTCAGGGAGAGGTCTTCCACCATAGAATTCAGCAAAGAAGTGTTGAGGAAGAACTGCTTCATCCTCCAAATTTGATCAAGCAGGGAGATGTCCTCCACAGCTGGATCCAAGAAGCAGTGATTGTTGATGAGCAGGTTCAGCTGGTGCCTATTAATCTTCAAACTGTCGGCACCTTTGTCTTCCACCATGGGTGTGTGTTGACCAAATCCATATGTACCTCCTGCAACATGGTTAGTGCAATGTGGTTCCACAGAAATAACAGGCAGAGGTATAACACCCAATCCCAGTGTAAGAGGCTGAACCTCAGATATACCCTCATAACATGAATCAAGTTCAAAATTAGAAGCAATATCAACAATAGGCTCAGATTCATGTTCAGTGCATGGAGAATAAGCATTCAAACAAGATGGCAAAAGTTATTTCTCATCATGCAAAGAGTGAAAATCAAAAGCATGCTCATCAATATCATCAACATCAACATACCTATCAATAACATAATCATCAACAACGGAATCAATCATAGGTATGTTTACCTCCACTTCCCTGAATGTTGGTAGAGTGGTGGAAGGTGAAAGTGGTCTACCTGACTCAAAATTACTGCATATACCTGCCTGGTCCTCCAAATCTTCATCAGTCTCCTCAAGTGCAAGAGTAGGGACATAAGAGGGTGGGAAAGTAGGTGGCACAATAGTAAGCTCATGACTCTTCTCCCCATCTCCTTTGTGGATGGCACCAACATCATCTGGAAGCTGAACAGTCTGAAATAGTGATTCCTCTGAAACATAAGACTGTTCCTCAGTGAGTTGAGTGGTCATCTGCCCCATCTGATCAGTCAAACTCTGAATGGAAGCACTGGTCTCCTGCTGAAACTCCATGTTCTCTCGCCGAACTGAATGTTCAGAATAGTCATCTGCTCCAATAACTCCTTCAATGTAGGCTCAGAAGTAGTGGAAAGATGAGGAGTTGCTTGGGCGGGCTCATGAAACTGCAGCTGTTGTGGTTCCTGAACAGGTGGAGAAGGCATACAAGAATTCAGAGATGGTTGATATTGTTGTGGAGCGTCATACCATCCCAAGCTAGGGTCATTCCATCCAGGATCGTTGTTGTAACCAGACTGAGTGGGGAAGAATTTATCGAAGAACATATGCTCAAGATCTTCCCAAGAAGTGATGGATCCAGGAGGAAGACCATAAAGCCAATCCCTTGCTGCTTCTTGTAATGAGTGTGGGAATGCCTTTAAGAACATGTGATCATCAGGGACATGAAGAGGTTTCTTTGAAGAGCAAATGGTGTAGAACTCCTCCAAGTGTCTGTGTGGGCATTCTCCTGCAAAACCATGAAACTTAGGCAGCAAATGTATCAGTCTAAAGGTGAGAACGCAATGAACATCATCCTCATTAAGTGAAGCTTGCTCCCTAGGAGCACTCTCAGGAGTTGGAGGATGAGTCATATTGTTCTCAACATAGAAATCAGCAGAATATGCATGAGAAGCAATATCAGAGTCAGATGCAGAAGGAGAATCATAATCAAAGACACAGGCAGAAGAAACAATATTCACAAAATCAAAGTAGGTAGACATGTAGAAGGAAGGGGGAAAAGAAGAATGCAATGAAAATATGCAACTGAAGCTACCTAAATGCAATGAACAATGACGAACACACAAAACAGAACATCACACTCACAACACAAGACAACACACACACTAAAATAACAAAGACCTAAAACCGAACCATTGGTCCCCGACAACGGCGCCAAAATTTGATGGGTGTCGCACCCCATACAAATTTTATTGCATAAAAAATGCAGTATAGTGCTAGGAAGTGACTCCTAGGTCGTCTCTCAAGGACCAAATGTGGTTCGCGAATCAGGTCTAACACATAGTGGGGGGGGTTGTGAAAGGTTTTTGTGAATGCAATTGAATTAAATTAAAACATGGATGAAAACAGAATTGTAAAAATGGAATCAAATACAGAATAAAAATGGTTGGTCACTAATGACCAACCCAACTAGCCTAAGCAAACATCACAATTAAGTTAACACAATGGAACAACAAAACAAACAACATAGTAAACGAAAACAATACACCGAAAATAACAGTCAACATAATGAACAAATATAGTAAACTAAACAGTCCTAAAACAAGATGTATGAACTAAGTGACTGCAGCAGAAAATAAAGCAATGTTTCAAAAGCTATTCAAATGCAACACTTAAACTAGAAAAAAAATTGAAATAAAAGTACTAAAAGTAAAAAAAAAGGAAAAGCGTAACTGTAAAGGATAAACTAGAAATTTCATGAAGATGATGGAACATTGAAAGACTAAAAATATTAATTATCCAAAATTAAGTTAACATCAAGCAGGCACCTCAAATTTTAGCTTCTCTCTCGGTTCAAACATAAAAGTAATAAAGCAAAAACTTTGGAACTTTTCTCTCATTCACGTGAAAACCATATGCTTTTCCCAATTCAAAGAAATTTCATCTCCTCCCCAACATGAATCACTGTTTCACTTTATAAGAATAGCTAATGCACCGTGGAGGTTTCAATTGGAAAGTAAATGAACGTGCTTCTCCCAAATAAATAACAACGAATTAAAATGCTTTTTTAATGCCTTCAAATATATAGAATATAAAATAAACTTCTTATGTTCAACGATGAAGAAGAAACAAAATAAGGAAAACTAATAAACCAAACTATGTGCACGCCTAACCAAGTAAAATGTCCATGTCTCTGCTCAAAGAAAATAAATGTCACCGTTCTACTGCTTCCAAATATGTGTTGCTGCCTTCAACGCCTATATTAAAACAATTGCACAAAGCTAAATGAAAGGTAATGATAATCAGCGTGCTACAGTCAACGGAAAGAAAATGGCCGCTTGGTGCTCTCTTGCTATCCGTATCCCTCCATTTTCTTTTGCAATGAAATGTCCAAAAGTCCCTCTTCCCGTGGCGGCTGCAGCAGCTTCGTGTCCTAGGAATATTTCCTAGGTTTTTTTGTCAAAGCTGGGCCCTCATGTTTTGCTGGAACGTGCCGTGTCCAAATACTCCAACTTAAAATTTCCATCCGCACCCCTCCATGATGGACAACATTGAAAGCTGATAAAATGCTTCTGGCCCGAGAGAATGTGAGCTGCTTGCTTGCACCTCCAATTCCTTTTCTCATGGTCCGTGTGCTAGCAACTTTTTTTTTATAATGGGGTGTGATGTTTTTATTTCTTTTCCAGCCCGAGAGCATTTCACTTAGTCGCATTTTATTGTAGACGTTTTTGCTTTCTCCAAATGTCCCGGAATATTATCCAGAAATTTCCCTACAATTAATAATGTAAATAATTAGAATCAAAAAATTCAAATTAATTAAAATAAAAATTTCTAATCAAATTAAGCACAATTAGTGAAAATGGGGAATTACTGGACATTTAAGCACAATTCCCTAATAAATCCTAGCACAATAAACTAAGTAAAGTCGAGAAAATATTGATTCATCAACGAGTGAAAGTGTGGATAATGGCTTTAAACTTTACAAAAAAGTAGATATGATTTTATGATCACTTTGTTTTTTAATGTTGATGTTTTTATTTCAGTTTTGGTTGAATAATAGTTCTGTTTTCTAACTCAACTAAAAGAAGGAAGAATTTCTGAATTTTATTTTACAAAATTAGATTTTCTAAGAATGAGAACGTCCTTATTAAAGATATGTAAAGTTGAACTTACTGAAAGTAAATGAAAGGAAAAGTTCTTTTAAATACTTAAAACATCAATGAAAATATTGACATGCTCATCTGAACGAATATTACTTATTGTTAACAACTTTATTATGGAGGTAGAGTAGTTAACAAAATTTAATTTAATAGAAGTTGAAAAATTATAACTAAACATAGAGAAACAAATGTGTATGACTTGTTCACATGGATTGGAAAGCAAAAATAGGTTTTATGTATGTACTAATTTAGGGTATCATCGACATGAAGATTCACAATAAATCCTTCAATTTTTTTTTTTATGTTTGTCTCGTGTGTTTACATTATATCATCAAATAAGTTAAATTGATGATCAAAAAATTCTTATAAATGCAATATTAAGGTACAAACAAATAAATTGAGTATTAGTAGATGTACTTGAAATATAAAAAAAATTATTATCATCAATAATGACGAAATTAACCTTGGTTTATAAAACAACGACTCTTTAAATTTTCACTAACCAGTTCTTATCTTATGTCCTTAAAATAACTTATGAGTTCTAACGAAAAAAAGAACAATACATACCAGTTTGGCTATTAACAACATGATAGATAATTAGAAGCATAAAAAGATATTATATTGTTAGCGAAGTTATTTCAATTTTATAACTCATCCTTATCCGTTAGATGTTATTATTAGCATATTTTAGATTATAAAACAAGTTCCTAAAATCTGATATGTAGAAAAAGAAAGAAAGTTTAAGAGAAAGAAAGAGATCCAATTAAAATATAACCTTTTAAAGATGGTAGGTGGAGCTTCTGCTACTCTAGAAAATGGAAGACAATATGAAAGTAAGATCACATTATTCGTGTTGGTCACATGTTTTGTAGCAGCCATGGGCGGTCTACTCTTTGGTTATGATCTTTGAATCACGGGAGGAGTGACTTCCATGGAACCGTTCTTATTAAAATTCTTTCCGAGTGTTTATAAAAAAATGAAAGACGAGTCTCTCCATGAAAGTCAATACTGCAAATTTGACAACGAACTCCTTACTTTGTTCACCTCTTCTTTATATCTTGCTGCATTGGTAGCTTCTTTCTTTGCTTCCACCACCACAAGAATGATGGGACGCAAGACCTCAATGTTTGCAGGTGGTTTATTCTTCCTTGTTGGTGCGTTGTTGAACGGTTTTGCAGTCAATATTGAAATGCTCATCGTAGGTCGATTATTACTTGGTTTTGGTGTTGGATACTGTAATCAGGTAAGGCTTTGCGTCATTATCAATGCTTTCCAATTTGGTTATATGACTATGGGGAAACCTTCATTATTAAATTGTTTTTAACACTCCTTTTTTCTTTTTTGTTATTATTATTTCCAATAGTCTGTACCTGTCTACTTGTCTGAAATGGCTCCAACATCGATAAGAGGTGCACTTAACATTGGATTTCAAATGATGATCACAATTGGCATATTGGTTGCAAACCTTATTAATTACGGCACTAGCAAACTAGAATATGGTTGGAGAATTTCTTTAGGTGCTGGTGCAGTTCCTGCAATCATGCTATGTGTAGGATCTCTTTTCTTAGGTGACACCCCTAACTCCTTAATCGAAAGAGGTAAAAAAGAAGAAGCTAAGAAAATGTTGCAAAAGATTCGTGGCATGGATAATGTTGACGAGGAGTTCCAAGACCTCGTTAATGCGACTAAAGCAGCCAAAGATGTTGAACATCCATGGAAGAACATTACAAAACCAAAATACAGACCTCAACTCACTTTTTGCTCTCTTATTCCCTTTTTCCAACAATTCACTGGCATCAATGTCATCATGTTTTATGCGCCTGTCCTCTTTAAAACTTTAGGCTTTGGAAATGATACTTCCCTTATGTCTTCAGTCATCACTGGAGGCGTTAATGTGGTTGCAACTTTTGTTTCCATTTTCTCTGTGGACAAGTTTGGAAGAAGGATATTGTTCCTCGAAGGTGGGATTCAAATGCTTATTTGTCAGGTAAAAACCTTAACCTAACTAATAAATAATGTTTGTTATTTTAATATTTAAAAATAACAGTTTCATCACTAAATTCATTCGTCACCGTGAACAACTAATTTTGAAATTCATAATATGTGTAGCTTGCTGTCGGAATCATGATTGCTCTAAAGTTTGGAGTGAGTGGCGAAGGCTATTTTACCAATGGAGAAGCGAGTCTTCTCTTATTCTTTATATGTGCGTACGTTGCAGCATATGCATGGTCTTGGGGTCCACTAGGTTGGTTGGTTCCTAGTGAAATATGCTCTCTTGAGGTTCGATCTGCAGGTCAAGGCACCAATGTTGCTGTAAACATGTTATTTACCTTTGTCATTGCCCAAGTTTTCCTAACCATGCTTTGTCACTTGAAGTTTGGTCTTTTCTTCTTCTTTGCTGGATTTGTGCTTATCATGACCATTTTTGTTGCCTTGCTCCTGCCCGAGACAAGGAATATTCGAATCGAAGAAATGAATCAAGTTTGGAAATCACATTGGTTTTGGGGGAAATTTCTTCCGGATGATGTAGCCACTGGTGGGCATCCTCGTATGACTACAGTTTGAAATTAGATTGATCAAGTACTTCATTTACTCGTACCAACAAAATTTCTATCTTTTTTTCAAATAGCTCAATGTAATTAGGTAATATCTACGATTTGTAATAGATATACTCATCCAACTTCAAATTCTTTTATATTACATATTTGTAATAAAAGTTTAGAATATTGCTTGTATTTTGCTAGATTTTGTCTTAATCGTAATTTTTATGATAAAATATTTAAATTATTAACAAGTCTAAGGATTCAAGGCATGTCCATGACAAGTTATTATTGGACAAAGAAACACGATGTCAGTGTTCTAAGATACTTTTTAGCTAGAAAAAATCGCATTCCCGGTTTCTATGGCAAAGGTAAAAGAATGGGAATAAGAGAAGTGAGTTTAGATAATGGACGAGTTAAAGTGTGGATAATGGCTTTAAACTTTACAAAAAAGTAGATATGATTTTATGATCACTTTTGCTGTTTAAATATCGATTACCACTTAGGGTTTAAATTTGGTGAGAACTAAAATTGGTGTGAAAGTATAATTCCGATATTTGAGTTGAGCAAATAACTAAGTTACAAATTAAAATTTATCATGAAATCCAATTCCATTTTGATATCTCAAAACGAGGGTAGTTATGTGCTAAAACTATGTTAGGTTTGACAAATAAAAGAAGAAACAGTGCATTGTTGAGGTTGGTGGGTGGTAGCAACCATCAAATTAAGAGATGGAACAACTAAAAATATTGGATTTCTTTTTCTTTGAAGGGCATTTCTCTTTTCTAGAGGGACTTTTACTATTTCTATGTGAGTGTTCTAAGATACTTTCTACGAAGAAAATAATCACATTCACATTTGCTATGATAAGGGTAAAAACACGAAGGAATAAAAGAAGTAAGTTTAATCAATAAACGAGCTAATGGATGCATAACGTCTTCAAACTTTACGTGAAGTATATATTATTTAAATGTTCACTTATAGTGTATAAATATCAATTACCACTTATGTAAATAGTGTTTAAATTTAGTTTGAATTGAAACCGGTGTGAAATTAGAATTTTGATATTTGAGCAAATAACTAGGTTACAAATTAACATTTTATCTTGAAATCGAATTTCGTTTTGATATCTCTAAATTAGGGTAGTTAAACCGTAAAGTTGTGTTAGATTTGAAAAATAAAAAAAGAAACAATACATTGTGGTGGTTGGTGGCAACCACCGCCAAATTAAGAGATGGAACACATGAAAATGTTGATGTTTTTATTTCAGTTTTGGTTGAATAATAGTTCTGTTTTCTAACTCAACTAAAAGAAGGAAGAATTTCTGAATTTTATTTTACAAAATTAGATTTTCTAAGAATGAGAACGTCCTTATTAAAGATATGTAAAGTTGAACTTACTGAAAGTAAATGAAAGGAAAAGTTCTTTTAAATACTTAAAACATCAATGAAAATATTGACATGCTCATCTGAACGAATATTACTTATTGTTAACAACTTTATGATGGAGGTAGAGTAGTTAACAAAATTTAATTTAATAGAAGTTGAAAAATTATAACTAAACATAGAGAAACAAATGTGTATGACTTGTTCACATGGATTGGAAAGCAAAAATAGGTTTTATGTATGTACTAATTTAGGGTATCATCGACATGAAGTTTCACAATAAATCCTGCAATTTTTTTTTTTTTATGTTTGTCTCGTATGTTTACATTATATCATCAAATAAGTTAAATTGATGATCATATTAAGGTCAATGAAATATTTGGACTCGTTCATGATTTAGATCATCCAACTGATAAACTTTTACTATGAGGTCATAAAGACAGTCATGAGATGTTACGGCCGATAACTTTTTATTGGAAGATCCTATTGTTGATACCATTTTATTGTAGGATTGTTAACACGATAACAAAGTCTGTAATTAATGACACCTTCTGTTACATTAGTTTTTGTTGTTGTCATCATATGCAGTAGTGAAGTCATACTAACTAACAAAAATAAAATAAAAAGGAATCATTAAAAGAGAAAAGAACTAGTTGGAGAAATAAAACGATAATAATACGAACTAAAACTAAGTATCCTTTCATGAAGAATAAAAAATTTAAGTCAAATATATATATAAAAGTTTGTTTCGTTGGAACTTGTTTTCTTTTCTATTCCTTCGTAAATGTTAATGAAATTTCTCCTTTTTTTGAAGCATAAGACTAAATAAAATTTATAATTTAAAAAATAGCTATTTTCTTCTCAGTTCTTTGTTTTTTAAGTTTTGGTTAGTTATAAACTTTTCTTTTAAAATTTCTTATTTAACTTTTTTCCTTTGTGGTTGAAACTATAAGCTTGGTGCACCGATTTATTTTTTTTAGAATATATTGTTTTAATAGAGTCACAACTTTATTTTTCTCTTCTTTTTTATTGCACTTGAGGTTTAGAATTGAGTATTAGAAAGTCGATTATTTCTTTTGTACAAGAGACAAACAAAAAAGTACTCAATTGCCTCTTAAATAAGTTGTGCATACATTTTTGGAAATTTCAATAAAAGCACTTTAATTTATGAAATTAAAATATTGTTAATTTTTTTCAAAAAATTCTTATAAATGCAATATTAAGGTACAAACAAATAAATTGAGTATTAGTAGATGTACTTGAAATATAAAAAAAATTATTATCATCAATAATGACGAAATTAACCTTGGTTTATAAAACAACGACTCTTTAAATTTTCACTAACCAGTTCTTATCTTATGTCCTTAAAATAACTTATGAGTTCTAACGAAAAAAATAACAATACACACCAGTTTGGCTATTAACAACATGATAGATAATTAGAAGCATAAAAAGATATTATATTGTTAGCGAAGTTATTTCAATTTTATAACTCATCCTTATCCGTTAGATGTTATTATTAGCATATTTTAGATTATAAAACAAGTTCCTAAAATCTGATATGTAGAAAAAGAAAGAAAGTTTAAGAGAAAGAAAGAGATCCAATTAAAATATAACCTTTTAAAGATGGTAGGTGGAGCTTCTGCTACTCTAGAAAATGGAAGACAATATGAAAGTAAGATCACATTATTCGTGTTGGTCACATGTTTTGTAGCAGCCATGGGCGGTCTACTCTTTGGTTATGATCTTGGAATCACGGGAGGAGTGACTTCCATGGAACCGTTCTTATTAAAATTCTTTCCGAGTGTTTATAAAAAAATGAAAGACGAGTCTCTCCATGAAAGTCAATACTGCAAATTTGACAACGAACTCCTTACTTTGTTCACCTCTTCTTTATATCTTGCTGCATTGGTAGCTTCTTTCTTTGCTTCCACCACCACAAGAATGATGGGACGCAAGACCTCAATGTTTGCAGGTGGTTTATTCTTCCTTGTTGGTGCGTTGTTGAACGGTTTTGCAGTCAATATTGAAATGCTCATCGTAGGTCGATTATTACTTGGTTTTGGTGTTGGATACTGTAATCAGGTAAGGCTTTGCGTCATTGTCAATGCTTTCCAATTTGGTTATATGACTATGGGGAAACCTTCATTATTAAATTGTTTTTAACATTTCCTTTTTTCTTTTTTGTTATTATTATTTCCAATAGTCTGTACCTGTCTACTTGTCTGAAATGGCTCCAACATCGATAAGAGGTGCACTTAACATTGGATTTCAAATGATGATCACAATTGGCATATTGGTTGCAAACCTTATTAATTACGGCACTGGCAAACTAGAATATGGTTGGAGAATTTCTTTAGGTGCTGGTGCAGTTCCTGCAATCATGCTATGTGTAGGATCTCTTTTCTTAGGTGACACCCCTAACTCCTTAATCGAAAGAGGTAAAAAAGAAGAAGCTAAGAAAATGTTGCAAAAGATTCGTGGCATGGATAATGTTGACGAGGAGTTCCAAGACCTCGTTAATGCGACTAAAGCAGCCAAAGATGTTGAACATCCATGGAAGAACATTACAAAACCAAAATACAGACCTCAACTCACTTTTTGCTCTCTTATTCCCTTTTTCCAACAATTCACTGGCATCAATGTCATCATGTTTTATGCGCCTGTCCTCTTTAAAACTTTAGGCTTTGGAAATGATACTTCCCTTATGTCTTCAGTCATCACTGGAGGCGTTAATGTGGTTGCAACTTTTGTTTCCATTTTCTCTGTGGACAAGTTTGGAAGAAGGATATTGTTCCTCGAAGGTGGGATTCAAATGCTTATTTGTCAGGTAAAAACCTTAACCTAACTAATAAATAATGTTTGTTATTTTAATATTTAAAAATAACAGTTTCATCACTAAATTCATTCGTTACCGTGAACAACTAATTTTGAAATTCATAATATGTGTAGCTTGCTGTCGGAATCATGATTGCTCTAAAGTTTGGAGTGAGTGGCGAAGGCTATTTTACCAATGGAGAAGCGAGTCTTCTCTTATTCTTTATATGTGCGTACGTTGCAGCATATGCATGGTCTTGGGGTCCACTAGGTTGGTTGGTTCCTAGTGAAATATGCTCTCTTGAGGTTCGATCTGCAGGTCAGGGCACCAATGTTGCTGTAAACATGTTATTTACCTTTGTCATTGCCCAAGTTTTCCTAACCATGCTTTGTCACTTGAAGTTTGGTCTTTTCTTCTTCTTTGCTGGATTTGTGCTTATCATGACCATTTTTGTTGCCTTGCTCCTGCCCGAGACAAGGAATATTCGAATCGAAGAAATGAATCAAGTTTGGAAATCACATTGGTTTTGGGGGAAATTTCTTCCGGATGATGTAGCCACTGGTGGGCATCCTCGTATGACTACAGTTTGAAATTAGATTGATCAAGTACTTCATTTACTCGTACCAACAAAATTTCTATCTTTTTTTCAAATAGCTCAATGTAATTAGGTAATATCTACGATTTGTAATAGATATACTCATCCAACTTCAAATTCTTTTATATTACATATTTGTAATAAAAGTTTAGAATATTGCTTGTATTTTGCTAGATTTTGTCTTAATCGTAATTTTTATGATAAAATATTTAAATTATTAACAAGTCTAAGGATTCAAGGCATGTCCATGACAAGTTATTATTGGACAAAGAAACACGATGTCAGTGTTCTAAGATACTTTTTAGCTAGAAAAAATCGCATTCCCGGTTTCTATGGCAAAGGTAAAAGAATGGGAATAAGAGAAGTGAGTTTAGATAATGGACGAGTTAAAGTGTGGATAATGGCTTTAAACTTTACAAAAAAGTAGATATGATTTTATGATCACTTCTGCTGTTTAAATATCGATTACCACTTAGGGTTTAAATTTGGTGAGAACTAAAATTGGTGTGAAAGTATAATTCCGATATTTGAGTTGAGCAAATAACTAAGTTACAAATTAAAATTTATCATGAAATCCAATTCCATTTTGATATCTCAAAACGAGGGTAGTTATGTGCTAAAACTATGTTAGGTTTGACAAATAAAAGAAGAAACAGTGCATTGTTGAGGTTGGTGGGTGGTAGCAACCATCAAATTAAGAGATGGAACAACTAAAAATATTGGATTTCTTTTTCTTTGAAGGGCATTTCTCTTTTCTAGAGGGACTTTTACTATTTCTATGTGAGTGTTCTAAGATACTTTCTACGAAGAAAATAATCACATTCACATTTGCTATGATAAGGGTAAAAACACGAAGGAATAAAAGAAGTAAGTTTAATCAATAAACGAGCTAATGGATGCATAACGTCTTCAAACTTTACGTGAAGTATATATTATTTAAATGTTCACTTATAGTGTATAAATATCAATTACCACTTATGTAAATAGTGTTTAAATTTAGTTTGAATTGAAACCGGTGTGAAATTAGAATTTTGATATTTGAGCAAATAACTAGGTTACAAATTAACATTTTATCTTGAAATCGAATTTCGTTTTGATATCTCTAAATTAGGGTAGTTAAACCGTAAAGTTGTGTTAGATTTGAAAAATAAAAAAAGAAACAATACATTGTGGTGGTTGGTGGCAACCACCGCCAAATTAAGAGATGGAACACATGAAAATGTTGATGTTTTTATTTCAGTTTTGGTTGAATAATAGTTCTGTTTTCTAACTCAACTAAAAGAAGGAAGAATTTCTGAATTTTATTTTACAAAATTAGATTTTCTAAGAATGAGAACGTCCTTATTAAAGATATGTAAAGTTGAACTTACTGAAAGTAAATGAAAGGAAAAGTTCTTTTAAATACTTAAAACATCAATGAAAATATTGACATGCTCATCTGAACGAATATTACTTATTGTTAACAACTTTATGATGGAGGTAGAGTAGTTAACAAAATTTAATTTAATAGAAGTTGAAAAATTATAACTAAACATAGAGAAACAAATGTGTATGACTTGTTCACATGGATTGGAAAGCAAAAATAGGTTTTATGTATGTACTAATTTAGGGTATCATCGACATGAAGTTTCACAATAAATCCTGCAATTTTTTTTTTTTTATGTTTGTCTCGTATGTTTACATTATATCATCAAATAAGTTAAATTGATGATCATATTAAGGTCAATGAAATATTTGGACTCGTTCATGATTTAGATCATCCAACTGATAAACTTTTACTATGAGGTCATAAAGACAGTCATGAGATGTTACGGCCGATAACTTTTTATTGGAAGATCCTATTGTTGATACCATTTTATTGTAGGATTGTTAACACGATAACAAAGTCTGTAATTAATGACACCTTCTGTTACATTAGTTTTTGTTGTTGTCATCATATGCAGTAGTGAAGTCATACTAACTAACAAAAATAAAATAAAAAGGAATCATTAAAAGAGAAAAGAACTAGTTGGAGAAATAAAACGATAATAATACGAACTAAAACTAAGTATCCTTTCATGAAGAATAAAAAATTTAAGTCAAATATATATATAAAAGTTTGTTTCGTTGGAACTTGTTTTCTTTTCTATTCCTTCGTAAATGTTAATGAAATTTCTCCTTTTTTTGAAGCATAAGACTAAATAAAATTTATAATTTAAAAAATAGCTATTTTCTTCTCAGTTCTTTGTTTTTTAAGTTTTGGTTAGTTATAAACTTTTCTTTTAAAATT
This sequence comes from Vigna mungo, assembly GCA_036885675.1. Lineage (NCBI taxonomy): Eukaryota > Viridiplantae > Streptophyta > Magnoliopsida > Fabales > Fabaceae > Vigna > Vigna mungo. The sequence goes on from CP144697.1 coordinate 35,388,945, forward strand.
TCTTATTTAACTTTTTTCCTTTGTGGTTGAAACTATAAGCTTGGTGCACCGATTTATTTTTTTTAGAATATATTGTTTTAATAGAGTCACAACTTTATTTTTCTCTTCTTTTTTATTGCACTTGAGGTTTAGAATTGAGTATTAGAAAGTCGATTATTTCTTTTGTACAAGAGACAAACAAAAAAGTACTCAATTGCCTCTTAAATAAGTTGTGCATACATTTTTGGAAATTTCAATAAAAGCACTTTAATTTATGAAATTAAAATATTGTTAATTTTTTTCAAAAAATTCTTATAAATGCAATATTAAGGTACAAACAAATAAATTGAGTATTAGTAGATGTACTTGAAATATAAAAAAAATTATTATCATCAATAATGACGAAATTAACCTTGGTTTATAAAACAACGACTCTTTAAATTTTCACTAACCAGTTCTTATCTTATGTCCTTAAAATAACTTATGAGTTCTAACGAAAAAAATAACAATACACACCAGTTTGGCTATTAACAACATGATAGATAATTAGAAGCATAAAAAGATATTATATTGTTAGCGAAGTTATTTCAATTTTATAACTCATCCTTATCCGTTAGATGTTATTATTAGCATATTTTAGATTATAAAACAAGTTCCTAAAATCTGATATGTAGAAAAAGAAAGAAAGTTTAAGAGAAAGAAAGAGATCCAATTAAAATATAACCTTTTAAAGATGGTAGGTGGAGCTTCTGCTACTCTAGAAAATGGAAGACAATATGAAAGTAAGATCACATTATTCGTGTTGGTCACATGTTTTGTAGCAGCCATGGGCGGTCTACTCTTTGGTTATGATCTTGGAATCACAGGAGGAGTGACTTCCATGGAACCGTTCTTATTAAAATTCTTTCCGAGTGTTTATAAAAAAATGAAAGACGAGTCTCTCCATGAAAGTCAATACTGCAAATTTGACAACGAACTCCTTACTTTGTTCACCTCTTCTTTATATCTTGCTGCATTGGTAGCTTCTTTCTTTGCTTCCACCACCACAAGAATGATGGGACGCAAGACCTCAATGTTTGCAGGTGGTTTATTCTTCCTTGTTGGTGCGTTGTTGAACGGTTTTGCAGTCAATATTGAAATGCTCATCGTAGGTCGATTATTACTTGGTTTTGGTGTTGGATACTGTAATCAGGTAAGGCTTTGCGTCATTGTCAATGCTTTCCAATTTGGTTATATGACTATGGGGAAACCTTCATTATTAAATTGTTTTTAACATTTCCTTTTTTCTTTTTTGTTATTATTATTTCCAATAGTCTGTACCTGTCTACTTGTCTGAAATGGCTCCAACATCGATAAGAGGTGCACTTAACATTGGATTTCAAATGATGATCACAATTGGCATATTGGTTGCAAACCTTATTAATTACGGCACTGGCAAACTAGAATATGGTTGGAGAATTTCTTTAGGTGCTGGTGCAGTTCCTGCAATCATGCTATGTGTAGGATCTCTTTTCTTAGGTGACACCCCTAACTCCTTAATCGAAAGAGGTAAAAAAGAAGAAGCTAAGAAAATGTTGCAAAAGATTCGTGGCATGGATAATGTTGACGAGGAGTTCCAAGACCTCGTTAATGCGACTAAAGCAGCCAAAGATGTTGAACATCCATGGAAGAACATTACAAAACCAAAATACAGACCTCAACTCACTTTTTGCTCTCTTATTCCCTTTTTCCAACAATTCACTGGCATCAATGTCATCATGTTTTATGCGCCTGTCCTCTTTAAAACTTTAGGCTTTGGAAATGATACTTCCCTTATGTCTTCAGTCATCACTGGAGGCGTTAATGTGGTTGCAACTTTTGTTTCCATTTTCTCTGTGGACAAGTTTGGAAGAAGGATATTGTTCCTCGAAGGTGGGATTCAAATGCTTATTTGTCAGGTAAAAACCTTAACCTAACTGATAAATAATGTTTGTTATTTTAATATTTAAAAATAACAGTTTCATCACTAAATTCATTCGTTACCGTGAACAACTAATTTTGAAATTCATAATATGTGTAGCTTGCTGTCGGAATCACGATTGCTCTAAAGTTTGGAGTGAGTGGCGAAGGCTATTTTACCAATGGAGAAGCGAGTCTTCTCTTATTCTTTATATGTGCGTACGTTGCAGCATATGCATGGTCTTGGGGTCCACTAGGTTGGTTGGTTCCTAGTGAAATATGCTCTCTTGAGGTTCGATCTGCAGGTCAAGGCACCAATGTTGCTGTAAACATGTTATTTACCTTTGTCATTGCCCAAGTTTTCCTAACCATGCTTTGTCACTTGAAGTTTGGTCTTTTCTTCTTCTTTGCTGGATTTGTGCTTATCATGACCATTTTTGTTGCCTTGCTCCTGCCCGAGACAAGGAATATTCGAATCGAAGAAATGAATCAAGTTTGGAAATCACATTGGTTTTGGGGGAAATTTCTTCCGGATGATGTAGCCACTGGTGGGCATCCTCGTATGACTACAGTTTGAAATTAGATTGATCAAGTACTTCATTTACTCGTACCAACAAAATTTCTATCTTTTTTTCAAATAGCTCAATGTAATTAGGTAATATCTACGATTTGTAATAGATATACTCATCCAACTTCAAATTCTTTTATATTACATATTTGTAATAAAAGTTTAGAATATTGCTTGTATTTTGCTAGATTTTGTCTTAATCGTAATTTTTATGATAAAATATTTAAATTATTAACAAGTCTAAGGATTCAAGGCATGTCCATGACAAGTTATTATTGGACAAAGAAACACGATGTCAGTGTTCTAAGATACTTTTTAGCTAGAAAAAATCGCATTCCCGGTTTCTATGGCAAAGGTAAAAGAATGGGAATAAGAGAAGTGAGTTTAGATAATGGACGAGTTAAAGTGTGGATAATGGCTTTAAACTTTACAAAAAAGTAGATATGATTTTATGATCACTTCTGCTGTTTAAATATCGATTACCACTTAGGGTTTAAATTTGGTGAGAACTAAAATTGGTGTGAAAGTATAATTCCGATATTTGAGTTGAGCAAATAACTAAGTTACAAATTAAAATTTATCATGAAATCCAATTCCATTTTGATATCTCAAAACGAGGGTAGTTATGTGCTAAAACTATGTTAGGTTTGACAAATAAAAGAAGAAACAGTGCATTGTTGAGGTTGGTGGGTGGTAGCAACCATCAAATTAAGAGATGGAACAACTAAAAATATTGGATTTCTTTTTCTTTGAAGGGCATTTCTCTTTTCTAGAGGGACTTTTACTATTTCTATGTGAGTGTTCTAAGATACTTTCTACGAAGAAAATAATCACATTCACATTTGCTATGATAAGGGTAAAAACACGAAGGAATAAAAGAAGTAAGTTTAATCAATAAACGAGCTAATGGATGCATAACGTCTTCAAACTTTACGTGAAGTATATATTATTTAAATGTTCACTTATAGTGTATAAATATCAATTACCACTTATGTAAATAGTGTTTAAATTTAGTTTGAATTGAAACCGGTGTGAAATTAGAATTTTGATATTTGAGCAAATAACTAGGTTACAAATTAACATTTTATCTTGAAATCGAATTTCGTTTTGATATCTCTAAATTAGGGTAGTTAAACCGTAAAGTTGTGTTAGATTTGAAAAATAAAAAAAGAAACAATACATTGTGGTGGTTGGTGGCAACCACCGCCAAATTAAGAGATGGAACACATGAAAATGTTGATGTTTTTATTTCAGTTTTGGTTGAATAATAGTTCTGTTTTCTAACTCAACTAAAAGAAGGAAGAATTTCTGAATTTTATTTTACAAAATTAGATTTTCTAAGAATGAGAACGTCCTTATTAAAGATATGTAAAGTTGAACTTACTGAAAGTAAATGAAAGGAAAAGTTCTTTTAAATACTTAAAACATCAATGAAAATATTGACATGCTCATCTGAACGAATATTACTTATTGTTAACAACTTTATGATGGAGGTAGAGTAGTTAACAAAATTTAATTTAATAGAAGTTGAAAAATTATAACTAAACATAGAGAAACAAATGTGTATGACTTGTTCACATGGATTGGAAAGCAAAAATAGGTTTTATGTATGTACTAATTTAGGGTATCATCGACATGAAGTTTCACAATAAATCCTGCAATTTTTTTTTTTTTTATGTTGGTCTCGTATGTTTACATTATATCATCAAATAAGTTAAATTGATGATCATATTAAGGTCAATGAAATATTTGGACTCGTTCATGATTTAGATCATCCAACTGATAAACTTTTACTATGAGGTCATAAAGACAGTCATGAGATGTTACGGCCGATAACTTTTTATTGGAAGATCCTATTGTTGATACCATTTTATTGTAGGATTGTTAACACGATAACAAAGTCTGTAATTAATGACACCTTCTGTTACATTAGTTTTTGTTGTTGTCATCATATGCAGTAGTGAAGTCATACTAACTAACAAAAATAAAATAAAAAGGAATCATTAAAAGAGAAAAGAACTAGTTGGAGAAATAAAACGATAATAATACGAACTAAAACTAAGGATCCTTTCATGAAGAATAAAAAATTTAAGTCAAATATATATATAAAAGTTTGTTTCGTTGGAACTTGTTTTCTTTTCTATTCCTTCGTAAATGTTAATGAAATTTCTCCTTTTTTTGAAGCATAAGACTAAATAAAATTTATAATTTAAAAAATAGCTATTTTCTTCTCAGTTCTTTGTTTTTTAAGTTTTGGTTAGTTATAAACTTTTCTTTTAAAATTTCTTATTTAACTTTTTTCCTTTGTGGTTGAAACTATAAGCTTGGTGCACCGATTTATTTTTTTTAGAATATATTGTTTTAATAGAGTCACAACTTTATTTTTCTCTTCTTTTTTATTGCACTTGAGGTTTAGAATTGAGTATTAGAAAGTCGATTATTTCTTTTGTACAAGAGACAAACAAAAAAGTACTCAATTGCCTCTTAAATAAGTTGTGCATACATTTTTGGAAATTTCAATAAAAGCACTTTAATTTATGAAATTAAAATATTGTTAATTTTTTTCAAAAAATTCTTATAAATGCAATATTAAGGTACAAACAAATAAATTGAGTATTAGTAGATGTACTTGAAATATAAAAAAAATTATTATCATCAATAATGACGAAATTAACCTTGGTTTATAAAACAACGACTCTTTAAATTTTCACTAACCAGTTCTTATCTTATGTCCTTAAAATAACTTATGAGTTCTAACGAAAAAAATAACAATACACACCAGTTTGGCTATTAACAACATGATAGATAATTAGAAGCATAAAAAGATATTATATTGTTAGCGAAGTTATTTCAATTTTATAACTCATCCTTATCCGTTAGATGTTATTATTAGCATATTTTAGATTATAAAACAAGTTCCTAAAATCTGATATGTAGAAAAAGAAAGAAAGTTTAAGAGAAAGAAAGAGATCCAATTAAAATATAACCTTTTAAAGATGGTAGGTGGAGCTTCTGCTACTCTAGAAAATGGAAGACAATATGAAAGTAAGATCACATTATTCGTGTTGGTCACATGTTTTGTAGCAGCCATGGGCGGTCTACTCTTTGGTTATGATCTTGGAATCACGGGAGGAGTGACTTCCATGGAACCGTTCTTATTAAAATTCTTTCCGAGTGTTTATAAAAAAATGAAAGACGAGTCTCTCCATGAAAGTCAATACTGCAAATTTGACAACGAACTCCTTACTTTGTTCACCTCTTCTTTATATCTTGCTGCATTGGTAGCTTCTTTCTTTGCTTCCACCACCACAAGAATGATGGGACGCAAGACCTCAATGTTTGCAGGTGGTTTATTCTTCCTTGTTGGTGCGTTGTTGAACGGTTTTGCAGTCAATATTGAAATGCTCATCGTAGGTCGATTATTACTTGGTTTTGGTGTTGGATACTGTAATCAGGTAAGGCTTTGCGTCATTGTCAATGCTTTCCAATTTGGTTATATGACTATGGGGAAACCTTCATTATTAAATTGTTTTTAACATTTCCTTTTTTCTTTTTTGTTATTATTATTTCCAATAGTCTGTACCTGTCTACTTGTCTGAAATGGCTCCAACATCGATAAGAGGTGCACTTAACATTGGATTTCAAATGATGATCACAATTGGCATATTGGTTGCAAACCTTATTAATTACGGCACTGGCAAACTAGAATATGGTTGGAGAATTTCTTTAGGTGCTGGTGCAGTTCCTACAATCATGCTATGTGTAGGATCTCTTTTCTTAGGTGACACCCCTAACTCCTTAATCGAAAGAGGTAAAAAAGAAGAAGCTAAGAAAATGTTGCAAAAGATTCGTGGCATGGATAATGTTGACGAGGAGTTCCAAGACCTCGTTAATGCGACTAAAGCAGCCAAAGATGTTGAACATCCATGGAAGAACATTACAAAACCAAAATACAGACCTCAACTCACTTTTTGCTCTCTTATTCCCTTTTTCCAACAATTCACTGGCATCAATGTCATCATGTTTTATGCGCCTGTCCTCTTTAAAACTTTAGGCTTTGGAAATGATACTTCCCTTATGTCTTCAGTCATCACTGGAGGCGTTAATGTGGTTGCAACTTTTGTTTCCATTTTCTCTGTGGACAAGTTTGGAAGAAGGATATTGTTCCTCGAAGGTGGGATTCAAATGCTTATTTGTCAGGTAAAAACCTTAACCTAACTGATAAATAATGTTTGTTATTTTAATATTTAAAAATAACAGTTTCATCACTAAATTCATTCGTTACCGTGAACAACTAATTTTGAAATTCATAATATGTGTAGCTTGCTGTCGGAATCATGATTGCTCTAAAGTTTGGAGTGAGTGGCGAAGGCTATTTTACCAATGGAGAAGCGAGTCTTCTCTTATTCTTTATATGTGCGTACGTTGCAGCATATGCATGGTCTTGGGGTCCACTAGGTTGGTTGGTTCCTAGTGAAATATGCTCTCTTGAGGTTCGATCTGCAGGTCAGGGCACCAATGTTGCTGTAAACATGTTATTTACCTTTGTCATTGCCCAAGTTTTCCTAACCATGCTTTGTCACTTGAAGTTTGGTCTTTTCTTCTTCTTTGCTGGATTTGTGCTTATCATGACCATTTTTGTTGCCTTGCTCCTGCCCGAGACAAGGAATATTCGAATCGAAGAAATGAATCAAGTTTGGAAATCACATTGGTTTTGGGGGAAATTTCTTCCGGATGATGTAGCCACTGGTGGGCATCCTCGTATGACTACAGTTTGAAATTAGATTGATCAAGTACTTCATTTACTCGTACCAACAAAATTTCTATCTTTTTTTCAAATAGCTCAATGTAATTAGGTAATATCTACGATTTGTAATAGATATACTCATCCAACTTCAAATTCTTTTATATTACATATTTGTAATAAAAGTTTAGAATATTGCTTGTATTTTGCTAGATTTTGTCTTAATCGTAATTTTTATGATAAAATATTTAAATTATTAACAAGTCTAAGGATTCAAGGCATGTCCATGACAAGTTATTATTGGACAAAGAAACACGATGTCAGTGTTCTAAGATACTTTTTAGCTAGAAAAAATCGCATTCCCGGTTTCTATGGCAAAGGTAAAAGAATGGGAATAAGAGAAGTGAGTTTAGATAATGGACGAGTTAAAGTGTGGATAATGGCTTTAAACTTTACAAAAAAGTAGATATGATTTTATGATCACTTCTGCTGTTTAAATATCGATTACCACTTAGGGTTTAAATTTGGTGAGAACTAAAATTGGTGTGAAAGTATAATTCCGATATTTGAGTTGAGCAAATAACTAAGTTACAAATTAAAATTTATCATGAAATCCAATTCCATTTTGATATCTCAAAACGAGGGTAGTTATGTGCTAAAACTATGTTAGGTTTGACAAATAAAAGAAGAAACAGTGCATTGTTGAGGTTGGTGGGTGGTAGCAACCATCAAATTAAGAGATGGAACAACTAAAAATATTGGATTTCTTTTTCTTTGAAGGGCATTTCTCTTTTCTAGAGGGACTTTTACTATTTCTATGTGAGTGTTCTAAGATACTTTCTACGAAGAAAATAATCACATTCACATTTGCTATGATAAGGGTAAAAACACGAAGGAATAAAAGAAGTAAGTTTAATCAATAAACGAGCTAATGGATGCATAACGTCTTCAAACTTTACGTGAAGTATATATTATTTAAATGTTCACTTATAGTGTATAAATATCAATTACCACTTATGTAAATAGTGTTTAAATTTAGTTTGAATTGAAACCGGTGTGAAATTAGAATTTTGATATTTGAGCAAATAACTAGGTTACAAATTAACATTTTATCTTGAAATCGAATTTCGTTTTGATATCTCTAAATTAGGGTAGTTAAACCGTAAAGTTGTGTTAGATTTGAAAAATAAAAAAAGAAACAATACATTGTGGTGGTTGGTGGCAACCACCGCCAAATTAAGAGATGGAACACATGAAAATGTTGATGTTTTTATTTCAGTTTTGGTTGAATAATAGTTCTGTTTTCTAACTCAACTAAAAGAAGGAAGAATTTCTGAATTTTATTTTACAAAATTAGATTTTCTAAGAATGAGAACGTCCTTATTAAAGATATGTAAAGTTGAACTTACTGAAAGTAAATGAAAGGAAAAGTTCTTTTAAATACTTAAAACATCAATGAAAATATTGACATGCTCATCTGAACGAATATTACTTATTGTTAACAACTTTATGATGGAGGTAGAGTAGTTAACAAAATTTAATTTAATAGAAGTTGAAAAATTATAACTAAACATAGAGAAACAAATGTGTATGACTTGTTCACATGGATTGGAAAGCAAAAATAGGTTTTATGTATGTACTAATTTAGGGTATCATCGACATGAAGTTTCACAATAAATCCTGCAATTTTTTTTTTTTTATGTTTGTCTCGTATGTTTACATTATATCATCAAATAAGTTAAATTGATGATCATATTAAGGTCAATGAAATATTTGGACTCGTTCATGATTTAGATCATCCAACTGATAAACTTTTACTATGAGGTCATAAAGACAGTCATGAGATGTTACGGCCGATAACTTTTTATTGGAAGATCCTATTGTTGATACCATTTTATTGTAGGATTGTTAACACGATAACAAAGTCTGTAATTAATGACACCTTCTGTTACATTAGTTTTTGTTGTTGTCATCATATGCAGTAGTGAAGTCATACTAACTAACAAAAATAAAATAAAAAGGAATCATTAAAAGAGAAAAGAACTAGTTGGAGAAATAAAACGATAATAATACGAACTAAAACTAAGTATCCTTTCATGAAGAATAAAAAATTTAAGTCAAATATATATATAAAAGTTTGTTTCGTTGGAACTTGTTTTCTTTTCTATTCCTTCGTAAATGTTAATGAAATTTCTCCTTTTTTTGAAGCATAAGACTAAATAAAATTTATAATTTAAAAAATAGCTATTTTCTTCTCAGTTCTTTGTTTTTTAAGTTTTGGTTAGTTATAAACTTTTCTTTTAAAATTTCTTATTTAACTTTTTTCCTTTGTGGTTGAAACTATAAGCTTGGTGCACCGATTTATTTTTTTTAGAATATATTGTTTTAATAGAGTCACAACTTTATTTTTCTCTTCTTTTTTATTGCACTTGAGGTTTAGAATTGAGTATTAGAAAGTCGATTATTTCTTTTGTACAAGAGACAAACAAAAAAGTACTCAATTGCCTCTTAAATAAGTTGTGCATACATTTTTGGAAATTTCAATAAAAGCACTTTAATTTATGAAATTAAAATATTGTTAATTTTTTTCAAAAAATTCTTATAAATGCAATATTAAGGTACAAACAAATAAATTGAGTATTAGTAGATGTACTTGAAATATAAAAAAAATTATTATCATCAATAATGACGAAATTAACCTTGGTTTATAAAACAACGACTCTTTAAATTTTCACTAACCAGTTCTTATCTTATGTCCTTAAAATAACTTATGAGTTCTAACGAAAAAAATAACAATACACACCAGTTTGGCTATTAACAACATGATAGATAATTAGAAGCATAAAAAGATATTATATTGTTAGCGAAGTTATTTCAATTTTATAACTCATCCTTATCCGTTAGATGTTATTATTAGCATATTTTAGATTATAAAACAAGTTCCTAAAATCTGATATGTAGAAAAAGAAAGAAAGTTTAAGAGAAAGAAAGAGATCCAATTAAAATATAACCTTTTAAAGATGGTAGGTGGAGCTTCTGCTACTCTAGAAAATGGAAGACAATATGAAAGTAAGATCACATTATTCGTGTTGGTCACATGTTTTGTAGCAGCCATGGGCGGTCTACTCTTTGGTTATGATCTTGGAATCACAGGAGGAGTGACTTCCATGGAACCGTTCTTATTAAAATTCTTTCCGAGTGTTTATAAAAAAATGAAAGACGAGTCTCTCCATGAAAGTCAATACTGCAAATTTGACAACGAACTCCTTACTTTGTTCACCTCTTCTTTATATCTTGCTGCATTGGTAGCTTCTTTCTTTGCTTCCACCACCACAAGAATGATGGGACGCAAGACCTCAATGTTTGCAGGTGGTTTATTCTTCCTTGTTGGTGCGTTGTTGAACGGTTTTGCAGTCAATATTGAAATGCTCATCGTAGGTCGATTATTACTTGGTTTTGGTGTTGGATACTGTAATCAGGTAAGGCTTTGCGTCATTGTCAATGCTTTCCAATTTGGTTATATGACTATGGGGAAACCTTCATTATTAAATTGTTTTTAACATTTCCTTTTTTCTTTTTTGTTATTATTATTTCCAATAGTCTGTACCTGTCTACTTGTCTGAAATGGCTCCAACATCGATAAGAGGTGCACTTAACATTGGATTTCAAATGATGATCACAATTGGCATATTGGTTGCAAACCTTATTAATTACGGCACTGGCAAACTAGAATATGGTTGGAGAATTTCTTTAGGTGCTGGTGCAGTTCCTGCAATCATGCTATGTGTAGGATCTCTTTTCTTAGGTGACACCCCTAACTCCTTAATCGAAAGAGGTAAAAAAGAAGAAGCTAAGAAAATGTTGCAAAAGATTCGTGGCATGGATAATGTTGACGAGGAGTTCCAAGACCTCGTTAATGCGACTAAAGCAGCCAAAGATGTTGAACATCCATGGAAGAACATTACAAAACCAAAATACAGACCTCAACTCACTTTTTGCTCTCTTATTCCCTTTTTCCAACAATTCACTGGCATCAATGTCATCATGTTTTATGCGCCTGTCCTCTTTAAAACTTTAGGCTTTGGAAATGATACTTCCCTTATGTCTTCAGTCATCACTGGAGGCGTTAATGTGGTTGCAACTTTTGTTTCCATTTTCTCTGTGGACAAGTTTGGAAGAAGGATATTGTTCCTCGAAGGTGGGATTCAAATGCTTATTTGTCAGGTAAAAACCTTAACCTAACTAATAAATAATGTTTGTTATTTTAATATTTAAAAATAACAGTTTCATCACTAAATTCATTCGTTACCGTGAACAACTAATTTTGAAATTCATAATATGTGTAGCTTGCTGTCGGAATCATGATTGCTCTAAAGTTTGGAGTGAGTGGCGAAGGCTATTTTACCAATGGAGAAGCGAGTCTTCTCTTATTCTTTATATGTGCGTACGTTGCAGCATATGCATGGTCTTGGGGTCCACTAGGTTGGTTGGTTCCTAGTGAAATATGCTCTCTTGAGGTTCGATCTGCAGGTCAGGGCACCAATGTTGCTGTAAACATGTTATTTACCTTTGTCATTGCCCAAGTTTTCCTAACCATGCTTTGTCACTTGAAGTTTGGTCTTTTCTTCTTCTTTGCTGGATTTGTGCTTATCATGACCATTTTTGTTGTCTTGCTCCTGCCCGAGACAAGGAATATTCGAATCGAAGAAATGAATCAAGTTTGGAAATCACATTGGTTTTGGGGGAAATTTCTTCCGGATGATGTAGCCACTGGTGGGCATCCTCGTATGACTACAGTTTGAAATTAGATTGATCAAGTACTTCATTTACTCGTACCAACAAAATTTCTATCTTTTTTTCAAATAGCTCAATGTAATTAGGTAATATCTACGATTTGTAATAGATATACTCATCCAACTTCAAATTCTTTTATATTACATATTTGTAATAAAAGTTTAGAATATTGCTTGTATTTTGCTAGATTTTGTCTTAATCGTAATTTTTATGATAAAATATTTAAATTATTAACAAGTCTAAGGATTCAAGGCATGTCCATGACAAGTTATTATTGGACAAAGAAACACGATGTCAGTGTTCTAAGATACTTTTTAGCTAGAAAAAATCGCATTCCCGGTTTCTATGGCAAAGGTAAAAGAATGGGAATAAGAGAAGTGAGTTTAGATAATGGACGAGTTAAAGTGTGGATCATGGCTTTAAACTTTACAAAAAAGTAGATATGATTTTATGATCACTTTTGCTGTTTAAATATCGATTACCACTTAGGGTTTAAATTTGGTGAGAACTGAAATTGGTGTGAAAGTATAATTCCGATATTTGAGTTGAGCAAATAACTAAGTTACAAATTAAAATTTTATCATGAAATCCAATTCCATTTTGATATCTCAAAACGAGGGTAGTTATGTGCTAAAACTATGTTAGGTTTGACAAATAAAAGAAGAAACAGTGCATTGTTGAGGTTGGTGGGTGGTAGCAACCATCAAATTAAGAGATGGAACAACTAAAAATATTGGATTTTTTTTTCTTTGAAGGGCATTTCTCTTTTCTAGAGGGACTTTTACTATTTCTATGTGAGTGTTCTAAGATACTTTCTACGAAGAAAATAATCACATTCACATTTGCTATGATAAGGGTAAAAACACGAAGGAATAAAAGAAGTAAATTTAATCAATAAACGAGCTAATGGATGCATAACGTCTTCAAACTTTACGTGAAGTATATATTATTTAAATGTTCACTTATAGTGTATAAATATCAATTACCACTTATGTAAATTGTGTTTAAATTTAGTTTGAATTGAAACCGGTGTGAAATTAGAATTTTGATATTTGAGCAAATAACTAGGTTACAAATTAACATTTTATCTTGAAATCGAATTTCGTTTTGATATCTCTAAATTAGGGTAGTTAAACCGTAAAGTTGTGTTAGATTTGAAAAATAAAAAAAGAAACAATACATTGTGGTGGTTGGTGGCAACCACCGCCAAATTAAGAGATGGAACACATGAAAATGTTGATGTTTTTATTTCAGTTTTGGTTGAATAATAGTTCTGTTTTCTAACTCAACTAAAAGAAGGAAGAATTTCTGAATTTTATTTTACAAAATTAGATTTTCTAAGAATGAGAACGTCCTTATTAAAGATATGTAAAGTTGAACTTACTGAAAGTAAATGAAAGGAAAAGTTCTTTTAAATACTTAAAACATCAATGAAAATATTGACATGCTCATCTGAACGAATATTACTTATTGTTAACAACTTTATGATGGAGGTAGAGTAGTTAACAAAATTTAATTTAATAGAAGTTGAAAAATTATAACTAAACATAGAGAAACAAATGTGTATGACTTGTTCACATGGATTGGAAAGCAAAAATAGGTTTTATGTATGTACTAATTTAGGGTATCATCGACATGAAGTTTCACAATAAATCCTGCAATTTTTTTTTTTTTTATGTTGGTCTCGTATGTTTACATTATATCATCAAATAAGTTAAATTGATGATCATATTAAGGTCAATGAAATATTTGGACTCGTTCATGATTTAGATCATCCAACTGATAAACTTTTACTATGAGGTCATAAAGACAGTCATGAGATGTTACGGCCGATAACTTTTTATTGGAAGATCCTATTGTTGATACCATTTTATTGTAGGATTGTTAACACGATAACAAAGTCTGTAATTAATGACACCTTCTGTTACATTAGTTTTTGTTGTTGTCATCATATGCAGTAGTGAAGTCATACTAACTAACAAAAATAAAATAAAAAGGAATCATTAAAAGAGAAAAGAACTAGTTGGAGAAATAAAACGATAATAATACGAACTAAAACTAAGGATCCTTTCATGAAGAATAAAAAATTTAAGTCAAATATATATATAAAAGTTTGTTTCGTTGGAACTTGTTTTCTTTTCTATTCCTTCGTAAATGTTAATGAAATTTCTCCTTTTTTTGAAGCATAAGACTAAATAAAATTTATAATTTAAAAAATAGCTATTTTCTTCTCAGTTCTTTGTTTTTTAAGTTTTGGTTAGTTATAAACTTTTCTTTTAAAATTTCTTATTTAACTTTTTTCCTTTGTGGTTGAAACTATAAGCTTGGTGCACCGATTTATTTTTTTTTAGAATATATTGTTTTAACAGAGTCACAACTTTATTTTTCTCTTCTTTTTTATTGCACTTGAGGTTTAGAATTGAGTATTAGAAAGTCGATTATTTCTTTTGTACAAGAGACAAACAAAAAAGTACTCAATTGCCTCTTAAATAAGTTGTGCATACATTTTTGGAAATTTCAATAAAAGCACTTTAATTTATGAAATTAAAATATTGTTAATTTTTTTCAAAAAATTCTTATAAATGCAATATTAAGGTACAAACAAATAAATTGAGTATTAGTAGATGTACTTGAAATATAAAAAAAATTATTATCATCAATAATGACGAAATTAACCTTGGTTTATAAAACAACGACTCTTTAAATTTTCACTAACCAGTTCTTATCTTATGTCCTTAAAATAACTTATGAGTTCTAACGAAAAAAATAACAATACACACCAGTTTGGCTATTAACAACATGATAGATAAATAGAAGCATAAAAAGATATTATATTGTTAGCGAAGTTATTTCAATTTTATAACTCATCCTTATCCGTTAGATGTTATTATTAGCATATTTTAGATTATAAAACAAGTTCCTAAAATCTGATATGTAGAAAAAGAAAGAAAGTTTAAGAGAAAGAAAGAGATCCAATTAAAATATAACCTTTTAAAGATGGTAGGTGGAGCTTCTGCTACTCTAGAAAATGGAAGACAATATGAAAGTAAGATCACATTATTCGTGTTGGTCACATGTTTTGTAGCAGCCATGGGCGGTCTACTCTTTGGTTATGATCTTGGAATCACGGGAGGAGTGACTTCCATGGAACCGTTCTTATTAAAATTCTTTCCGAGTGTTTATAAAAAAATGAAAGACGAGTCTCTCCATGAAAGTCAATACTGCAAATTTGACAACGAACTCCTTACTTTGTTCACCTCTTCTTTATATCTTGCTGCATTGGTAGCTTCTTTCTTTGCTTCCACCACCACAAGAATGATGGGACGCAAGACCTCAATGTTTGCAGGTGGTTTATTCTTCCTTGTTGGTGCGTTGTTGAACGGTTTTGCAGTCAATATTGAAATGCTCATCGTAGGTCGATTATTACTTGGTTTTGGTGTTGGATACTGTAATCAGGTAAGGCTTTGCGTCATTGTCAATGCTTTCCAATTTGGTTATATGACTATGGGGAAACCTTCATTATTAAATTGTTTTTAACATTTCCTTTTTTCTTTTTTGTTATTATTATTTCCAATAGTCTGTACCTGTCTACTTGTCTGAAATGGCTCCAACATCGATAAGAGGTGCACTTAACATTGGATTTCAAATGATGATCACAATTGGCATATTGGTTGCAAACCTTATTAATTACGGCACTGGCAAACTAGAATATGGTTGGAGAATTTCTTTAGGTGCTGGTGCAGTTCCTGCAATCATGCTATGTGTAGGATCTCTTTTCTTAGGTGACACCCCTAACTCCTTAATCGAAAGAGGTAAAAAAGAAGAAGCTAAGAAAATGTTGCAAAAGATTCGTGGCATGGATAATGTTGACGAGGAGTTCCAAGACCTCGTTAATGCGACTAAAGCAGCCAAAGATGTTGAACATCCATGGAAGAACATTACAAAACCAAAATACAGACCTCAACTCACTTTTTGCTCTCTTATTCCCTTTTTCCAACAATTCACTGGCATCAA
Source organism: Vigna mungo (assembly GCA_036885675.1). Lineage (NCBI taxonomy): Eukaryota > Viridiplantae > Streptophyta > Magnoliopsida > Fabales > Fabaceae > Vigna > Vigna mungo. Next base: position 35,404,982 of record CP144697.1, read on the forward strand.
TGTCATCATGTTTTATGCGCCTGTCCTCTTTAAAACTTTAGGCTTTGGAAATGATACTTCCCTTATGTCTTCAGTCATCACTGGAGGCGTTAATGTGGTTGCAACTTTTGTTTCCATTTTCTCTGTGGACAAGTTTGGAAGAAGGATATTGTTCCTCGAAGGTGGGATTCAAATGCTTATTTGTCAGGTAAAAACCTTAACCTAACTGATAAATAATGTTTGTTATTTTAATATTTAAAAATAACAGTTTCATCACTAAATTCATTCGTTACCGTGAACAACTAATTTTGAAATTCATAATATGTGTAGCTTGCTGTCGGAATCATGATTGCTCTAAAGTTTGGAGTGAGTGGCGAAGGCTATTTTACCAATGGAGAAGCGAGTCTTCTCTTATTCTTTATATGTGCGTACGTTGCAGCATATGCATGGTCTTGGGGTCCACTAGGTTGGTTGGTTCCTAGTGAAATATGCTCTCTTGAGGTTCGATCTGCAGGTCAGGGCACCAATGTTGCTGTAAACATGTTATTTACCTTTGTCATTGCCCAAGTTTTCCTAACCATGCTTTGTCACTTGAAGTTTGGTCTTTTCTTCTTCTTTGCTGGATTTGTGCTTATCATGACCATTTTTGTTGCCTTGCTCCTGCCCGAGACAAGGAATATTCGAATCGAAGAAATGAATCAAGTTTGGAAATCACATTGGTTTTGGGGGAAATTTCTTCCGGATGATGTAGCCACTGGTGGGCATCCTCGTATGACTACAGTTTGAAATTAGATTGATCAAGTACTTCATTTACTCGTACCAACAAAATTTCTATCTTTTTTTCAAATAGCTCAATGTAATTAGGTAATATCTACGATTTGTAATAGATATACTCATCCAACTTCAAATTCTTTTATATTACATATTTGTAATAAAAGTTTAGAATATTGCTTGTATTTTGCTAGATTTTGTCTTAATCGTAATTTTTATGATAAAATATTTAAATTATTAACAAGTCTAAGGATTCAAGGCATGTCCATGACAAGTTATTATTGGACAAAGAAACACGATGTCAGTGTTCTAAGATACTTTTTAGCTAGAAAAAATCGCATTCCCGGTTTCTATGGCAAAGGTAAAAGAATGGGAATAAGAGAAGTGAGTTTAGATAATGGACGAGTTAAAGTGTGGATAATGGCTTTAAACTTTACAAAAAAGTAGATATGATTTTATGATCACTTCTGCTGTTTAAATATCGATTACCACTTAGGGTTTAAATTTGGTGAGAACTAAAATTGGTGTGAAAGTATAATTCCGATATTTGAGTTGAGCAAATAACTAAGTTACAAATTAAAATTTATCATGAAATCCAATTCCATTTTGATATCTCAAAACGAGGGTAGTTATGTGCTAAAACTATGTTAGGTTTGACAAATAAAAGAAGAAACAGTGCATTGTTGAGGTTGGTGGTAGCAACCATCAAATTAAGAGATGGAACAACTAAAAATATTGGATTTTTTTTTCTTTGAAGGGCATTTCTCTTTTCTAGAGGGACTTTTACTATTTCTATGTGAGTGTTCTAAGATACTTTCTACGAAGAAAATAATCACATTCACATTCGCTATGATAAGGGTAAAAACACGAAGGAATAAAAGAAGTAAGTTTAATCAATAAACGAGCTAATGGATGCATAACGTCTTCAAACTTTACGTGAAGTATATATTATTTAAATGTTCACTTATAGTGTATAAATATCAATTACCACTTAGGTAAATAGTGTTTAAATTTAGTTTGAATTGAAACCAGTGTGATAAATATCAATTACCACTTATCAAACTTTACAAGTGTTTAAATGGTCACTTGTTAGAATTTTGATATTTGAGAAAATAACTAGGTTACAAATTAACCTTTTATCTTGAAATTGAATTTCGTTTTGATATCTGAAAATTAGGGTAGTTAAACCATAAAGTTGTGTTAGGATTATTTGAATTCTTTGTTGTTAATTGGATAATTTGAGTGGTGTGTTTTTACTAATATAATGTGTTGGATTTATGGTAAAAGGGTGATTTAGGATTGAATTGGTGTGGGCCAAATTCTAGAAAGAAATAGAGTTAAAGTAAACTTTTGGTTTTAATTTGTATTTTAGGCCCATGGACAAAAAAGTCATTTTTACCCTCATTTATTAGTGAGAAATTAATTTATAGGGGTAAAGAAAGGAAAATAAATCTGAATAATAATATAGGGCTACATGATCTGAAAATATTGGGTGGTTGTTGGTAATTTTAAAACAAAAGTAGATAAAATAACATATAGATAGGATAAGAGAAGATAAAAGGGAGAAAGGGAAACTAGGGTTGGACATTTTAACCTACATCTAAAATGGAAAAAAAAAATAGATGGGGAGAGATAGAAGGTTTTGGGAGAGAAGGGGAAGAACTACAGAAACTATAAAGATTTGTGGTGTTTTAGAGTGTAGACAAAAGCCCTAGGATTAGCCAAGGTATAGGTATTGCTTACCTTTGTTTCTTTATTGTAGTATGTTATATACGTTCCTGGTTATTTTGATTAATAATCCTTATTTTATATATGTTTATATGATTATGATTATGATTATTTATTGTTATTGTTGGACAAGGGTTTATGTATGCATAAGCATAGGGTTTATGTAATATTTATGTTGGGTTTTCCCTATTAATGAATGTATGGTTTGTTTGATTATCCAAATAGAGGGTTTGATGCTAAGGGAGAACAAAGTTATGAGGGTTGGGGGTTTTCCATGCAAATATATGTGTAAGGGTGTGGTAATAATCATATGCAGTATAATTGGGTTTTATTGGGTATAAAATTTCAATGATAGGGTTTAGGTGATTCAAGTGAAGTATTATATGTGTTTGAGTATGTTTACATGAGTATGTGAGGCTTGAATGCATGTGTAATGTTGTTAAGTATGTTTCCACGTGATTAGGGTTGATATATGTATGTTTGAATACTTGAATTATGTCCAGGATGTGTTGCGTTTCGGAAATAATGGATTACCATTAATGATAATCGATTATTTGCACGTTGATGTTGAGTCTGGTTACGGGAATAATCAATTATCTTGTCCCTTCCTGCGTGATGTTTCTGGGTAATTTTCATTGAGATAATCAATTATCAAAAGTGATAATCAAGTGATAATCGATTATCACAATGCATTTTTGTGTAAAATGTTTAATTTGATGAAGAATGGGCATGGACAAAGTCTGAGAAGATGTGAAACGTGATGGCAATCAGAGAATGAAAGTAATGGTTATGTTTACGGTCAGTTTTAACTTGTGATTGAGAATTAGAGCATGAATGAGTTTAGGATGTAATAGAGTATGTGATTGATGAGCATGGGAGTGGAGGATAAATCTACTAGTTGTACCTCGACAATCCTGGTGCTATCTAGATATAGGTGATTTCTTTTGCCTTGTGTGAATTGGAAGAGTTATTCGTGTATTGAGCCTTCCTTGTGTGAGGTCATAACGGTTCAAAAATCGTTATTTTCATACTTAAAATTGATACTAAATCACACCTTTTATGACTTAGAATTAGCTTGAAATCATGCAATTTGCTTAAGTTAGAGAATAAGAGAGTCAAAATGGGTTTTCTGGGTTTTATGCTTGGTTTTCCCTTGTTTTGGCAGGATTTATCGGGAGTTGAATGAAGGAAGTCAAGAAGATATAAGAGTTGGATGCAAGAGAAGGCAGAAAAGTGAAGAAAATAAGAATCACATCTACCGCCCGGCGGTGTCTCCTTCAAAGAGTTCTCTGTCAGGCGCTTAAGTTGCACCGCTAAGGGGTGAAGAGGAGTATTGCACATACTGTCGGGTGGTGGACACTTCAGTGGATTCTCTGGACAACGCTGAGGGGTGAGATCAAGTGCCAGCCACCATCGGGCAATGTACTATTGGGCCTAGGCTAAATTTCTAATATTTTTCTGAGTTATAAATAGATTTGCACAAATTAGAGGAGCTATCTTTTGGCAGAAAGTACGCAGAAACACATTTTTCTCACCTTAGAGGCGAATTTTGGATGCGAAAGCTCCAATCTATCAGTTCTAGGGTTATCTTTTCCATACTTTTCATTCAATTCATCTATATTCGCCTTGATTATGGTGAACTAAACCCTCCTGTTATTGGGGAAACAGTGTAATCCTATTTCAAACTCTCTTATATTGAAATTCTTGCTTTATTCATATACTTTTGTTTATCAATTGTTAGAGTTTTTCTTCCATTATATTTGCATGCTTTGTTTAAGACATTATTCAATAGCATAATCTTTGATTTTATCTATATGGCCACGTATAGTTAGGTCTAGACATGAGGAAATTCTCTGGATAGCAATATTACCTAGACGTAAGGATAGGAGGATCAATTGCTTAAGCTTCTGTGCGAATTATGTAATGTGTGAATAATTTCTAGGGAGACTAGACATAGTAAACTAGTAATTAGGAATAGACTGTATAAACCAAGATATTGGAAATAGGGGAATTTAGAAAGTGGCATTAACATTGATAGAAGAAGTCGAATTTAGTAAGAATAGTAGATATTTGAGAGTAGATTAGGATGAAACCGTAAACCCAAATACCATCATTCATATATATCGTTTAACTGTCAATTAATCAATCTTTGCATGCATGTTTATTTTCAGTTTTTCATTTAAAACCCATTTTTTTTCTAACAAGTCTTAATAAATCAATAGTTCACATGAACGTTTAGGCCTAAGAGTCCTTTGGTAAACGATACTCGGACTTACCATGTTATTATTACTTGATACAATTCGGTACACTTGCCGAAGTGTTAACATGAGGGTGAAAGTGTCTTCTTTGTCCTTGTGTGGCAGGATTACACGTTCCTTAGTTGGATTGCGGGACTACTCGAATATATCTGTATGAGGAATCTACAAATGGGTTGTAGGAATGGCTATAGTTAGTGAGGTAGGGTACAAGAGTGTGGCCGATTCTTTCCACTATGGTTTTTATGGTACGATGATGCTCATGATGTTGTTTATGACTAGGATACTCATGATGGTAGTGTATCCATGAGGATGATCATGGTATTTGAAATGTTCCAAGTGATGCTATGTGATAGCAATGTTATTATAATAGTTATAGTAAGTAGTTTAGCAAAGGTGTTAATGAGTGGATAGACCAATGGTCTATTTGTGAGATGTTAGTGATGACATCAAGGGTTAGAGATTGAGGATCGAGGATTGAGTAATTCATTTTAATTGAATTGTCATGTTAGTGGATTATGAATCCTATTGTTATTACTACTATGTATGGGGTGTTTGATTATTGTTAATTTAATCAATATGTTTATATCATGTTATTAATTATGAATTTTTTACCAATAGTTTACCCTATATGTGTTTGTGCTTCTGTGTTTGTGAATGATATTATCGACGATGATCGTATAATGCATTATACGTGAGCAGATGATGTTGCAGATGGTGTCGAGGCATTATAGATTCGAGAGATGACGAGGGACAAACTTGAGATTTTATTTACAGTTATTACTTTTGAACTTTAAGACAATGTAATTGGATTCATTTTATTTCCTTCGTTATTTTTATTGGACAAATGTGTTGGAACTATTATGTTTCATGCACATTTAAATGAGATTTTTGAAAATATGTTTTCACATTATGTTAAAGTTTGAAATTTTACCGATTTTTTAATAATCCATGACACCCTGAAAATTAGGACGTTGCACCGAAGGTTAATCTTGGTGATCAGTTAGAACAAGTGTAATATGATCTCTATATCAAAAGTCTTCTTGACAAGAAATCTAGATAAGTGTGTCCCAGAAAAATGAATGGTAATCGCTTACAAAGATTTTAGTGTTAAAACAAAGAGCTTTTTTATTGTTGACCATGTATTAAGTTGATGAACATCAACTTAGGTACTATTTAAATAAATTTTACTATCAATTTACACTCACAAAAGTTTAAATTTTGCAAAAAATGGAAACCAATTTTGTTTAGATACGTAAAAAAATAATAAAAAAAAACGTTTATGCGAAACCCTATATATGGACGAATTTCAGTCGAGTAGCGAGCAAATATGAATTTGTGTACGAAAACTTTTGGACGATTTAAAATCTCAGATTGTGTGAGAGTTGTAGCATACTAGATAGATCTTCCATTAGACGCACGCATACATAGTGTTTTCCATATGCACTACTTAAAAAGCATGTGGGAGCTACATGTTTAGTAACCAGCATAATTCCCAGGATTCAAATGAATCTATAAGTCATAAAGAACCAGAAGCGATATTAGACATAATTATTGTTAAAAGGAACGTCATTGTCTAATGGAAACACCAACTATTAGAAGGTGCAATATGGAAATTTTTCTGACATAAGGAAGAAATTTTCCAATTTCATTTTAAAAGCGTACGTGAATGTTTTAAAAATTATATAACATAATAAATTAAAAAGAAATACTCTTATAATAATTTTGTTTACTAAGAATATAATATAAAAAACAAATAATAACAAATATGTTATTAAAATTTCAAAACACGTGTAAAACGGGACGAACGAATTATTTATAATCACGTGTCAAAGTAAAAGATGACTGTAACTTTTTTTCAAAACTCGAGGCATAATGATAGGAAAAGGAAGAATATTTATCACTATAAAAAAAGAAGAACGTACGAAGGAAGGAAAATACAAGTTAATAATCGTTATCCCGAGCATCAGCAACAAATCTGACATTCCACTCTTTGCACTGCCACGTGTCACAATAGCCCCATCCCATCCTTTTCTCTTTTCCTCACTCCTTTCTAACAAACCTCGAAATCCGTATCTAATCTCCAAGTGGAGCCATTGACTGGTCTCTACTTCATTACTTTTTATTTATCGTTATTATTTAATTTCGTCTTCTTCTTAAATATATAAATATATGCACTCATTCATGTGACGTTTCTGAGGTGGGATTGCAGTTGTTCAGATTATTGAAGATTATTGGAATTGAAAATGGACCACAGTGCCGATGCACAGCGCACGGACTTGATGACTATAACGCGCTTCGTGCTGAACGAGCAATCCAAGCACCCTGAGTCACGTGGCGATTTCACCATCCTTCTCAATCACATTGTTCTAGGCTGCAAGTTCGTTTGCTCCTCGGTTAACAAGGTACTGCCTTCGATCTCTCGATTAATTTTACTACAAAATCAAGATGAAGACTAATGAAACTTTTGTTACAGTTTATGTGTTTATGCTTGCGTTAATAAATCGTGTCCTGTGCAGGCTGGACTTGCTAAGCTTATTGGACTCGCTGGAGAGACCAATATTCAGGTATGTGTGTGCTCGCTTCTTCATAAATAGATCGATGATATCTTTTTTTTTCTGTTTTTTTTTTTTTGGTGTGGTGAGATTTTAAAACACTGTTTGCAATGCCACTACGATTGTGGCTACTTGTCTGTAATTTCTTGTAATATGAACAATTGTGTGAATTTTATTTATTTAATTAATTAATTGTTTATTTTGGTTGCATGTGTGTTTGGAATGAAGGGAGAAGAACAGAAGAAACTAGATGTTCTTTCCAATGAGGTTTTTATCAAGGCTCTTGTAAGCAGTGGCCGAACCGTAAGTGATTGTGTGAATTTTTTTTTTTCTTTATTTATTTTGAGGTTCAGTAGAAGGATCTGCGTTGTAACATCAAGGTTTTGGTTTTTTTTTTTTTTTTTTTTGACGATTCTATTTGTCCACAATTTTACACAGCAACAACACTGACATCAATTTAAAATTTTGATTTATTTTGAGGTTTTAAAAATGGTTAAGACTACGATTTAGTCGTGAAGGGTTCTGGATTCTCTATGAATGCATTTGTTAACAATTTTACACAAATTACAACGAAACCATAACAATTTTTTTAAACCTTCGTTATTTTAAGGTCTAAAAAAGCAGTCCTTTGCCTGCAACATCAAGGTTTTTATTACCACTTTGTGGTGCCCATGTTTGTTCACAAATTCACGCCATCTTGACAATCACAACAAAACCATGATCATAATTTAAAAATTCAATTTATATGTTTATTTATTTTGGCTGAGATTCAATGAATGAGGCTTCAGGTGATAGTGTTGTTTATCTTTGAACAGTGCATCTTGGTTTCTGAAGAAGACGAAGACGCGATAATTGTGGAGCCTTCTAAGCGTGGAAAGTTGTTCATTCTCCCTTTTTCCTAGTTCTGTTAGTTTTTGTTCTGTGTACGAGGGTTTAAATTACAGTTGCAACAATACTGTCACTTGTTGGGCAATTGTGACTTGTGCAAGCTACAGTTGCACCATGGGACAGTTTCTGCAATTAAAAACCTTATAGAAAATGTTTTGCTTGATTTTTCTGTTCTGATTAGTTTGTTCGATGTTTTCGTTTGCAATTGTTGGGCAGGTACTGTGTTGTTTTTGACCCCTTGGATGGCTCGTCTAACATTGATTGTGGGGTTTCCATTGGCACTGTACGACCCCTCTTCCATCTTGCAATTATTACTATTATGACATAAAATTAAATGCAATTTGTTACTTGTTTTCCTTGTTGTTCTTAGTTAAAATTATGGTCTAAACTTAATAGAAAATGCTAACAAATTAGTTCTGCATAGAAAGTAACAATTTTTATAGGTTTAATAATTCTATCTACTGATTTTGTAGTTTTTAATAAATTTTTGTCAATTATAAAGTGTGATAGAAAGCATGTGTTACTAGCATTCCTTGACTCCATAATGCAATGTTTTTACTGAAGTAAACTTCAATTTTAACTAAAAACAGCTGTAACAAAATCATCTAAGAAACTACACAAGTTACATGTAACTTTTGGCCACCACCACCAATAATAATAATAATAATTATAGTACTATAATTGTACTTTTAAGGGAAATGCTCTGCTGCTTGAGTTATGTATGGAAGGATCAAAATTCCGGACTAACTGGATATTGCGTCTGCCAATTGAATATGTTGTAGATTTTTGGAATTTATACATTAGCAGATGTCCATGAACCAACTATAAAGGATGTCCTGCGTCCTGGGAAGAAAATGGTGGCAGCTGGTTATTGTATGTATGGAAGCTCTTGCACGGTATGACAAGACTATATAATTTTTTATTGCTTAGAATTTAGATACCAGTATTTGTTGGGTGCGCCTTTTCTGCTTTTTCTTCTTTCTGTTACATATTTTATCCTTTTGGACAAAATTTAGCATAATGGTATGAATTTTTGTTTCACATTTTTGGGGGAAGTAGAAAACAATATTCAATCTTCTTTTTTCTGGAATAGCTGAGGACTAAAACTTTTCCTTTGCTTTCATAATAAACTTGCAATTTCAAACCTATTTGTCTTTGCAGCTTGTGTTAAGTACTGGAGCTGGTGTTAATGGTTTCACCCTTGACCCATCTCTTGGTGAATTCATCCTAACTCACCCTGGCATTAAGGTATTACTCTTATCACTTATGCGTGACTAATAAAAATTATCTTCTCTCAAGAAATGCTTGCCTGGCTTCTCGGCTCTTATGAAAGTCAGCACCTGCTTGATTTTCTATTTGTTCACACTGAATCTAACGAAAAACTTCTCTTGACCTTAAACTATGCCCTGTCTTTGGTCAAAGACTGAGCAATTTAAAATTGGATGCCGGATGCTTTTCTTCCCATACAAGCTTGCTCAACTTATTTTAATTTAGTTAGGATGACAACTAATCATGTCGTGTCTTTAGAATAAAATGATGGACAATATTAGGTATAATATATCTGGGTCCCTCAAAATATCTTAAAATTCAGTTTAAATCTATATAAAACTAAATGCAATTGTAATATCTTCTACCAAAAATAATGTAGTTTTAACCCCTTTTCAGGGATTAAAAGCATGTATTTTGTATTACAATATAGGAACTAAAAACATGTATTAAATTTTATAAGGACTTATGTTCAATTTCAAACTATTTTGAAGAACCATATTTTGCCCAACAATATTTATTAACTATTTAGATTATTGAAATAAAAGGAATTATTGACATTATCTGTTCTCCTCGAATAATATAAATGTACTCGAAAGTAGGAATTATGTTCCTGCCAGTGTTCTTTGATATATATCCATGATTTTTTTATCATCGCAACTGTATCTTTACCTGATTTTAAGGCAGAGAAAGTTAGTGCACCAATTCATGTAGAATATAAACACGCGTATAACCACGCCATCTGTGGGTCACTTGAGGCATATGCTGATCATTCGATGTGTTGTTCTTTGTGCAGATTCCAAACAAAGGAAAGATTTATTCAGTTAATGAAGGAAATGCCAAACACTGGGATGGTCCTACTACAGCGTATGTTCGAATTCAGTAATGTTATAGTGTTCTCAGGTACTACAGAGCAAATTTTGCCATCTTGTAATTTGTTTTTTTGCTTCTGTTCAGTTACGTTGAAAAATGCAAGTTTCCAGAAGATGGTTCATCGCCAAAGTCTCTAAGATATATTGGAAGGTATAATTAGATTCTCAATCCTTGAAGCAGTTCAATTTACTTAGCGCCCTTCTTTCAGTCCTCAGTTGAATTAGTTAATTGCCACCCTGCAACTTCTTATTTTCTAGCAGCTAATGCAAACAACGATTAGAAATAATAATCAGACCAAAGTTAAATTTAAAAACAGGTACGAAGAGTTACATTTAATAATGAATAAATAAAAAGAAGTCACCTAAGACTCTCCTTGGTAATGGTTTGTTCCATAATGAAGCTTTGAAATTTTCAACTAAGAGTAAAGTTGAGTTCAAGTATTAAAGGGCCATAGTTTTTCAAGTATCATCAATTTCCAAGCAGTTGGTTTTTATTTTCTGGTCAAACATTTTTTTTACTTTCATTCTAAATGACACATCAATTTACTCTGAACAGTGAACTTTCTTCTGGTTCAAATTTACCGGAGCATATATAAAGGATGAGTCATAGAATAGAAGACAAAAAAACCTGTGATGTAATCCATAGCTGCAATTGTTAAATTGATAACTCAGTTCGTTTGTTCACAAAAAAGCAATAAAAATGATAATTCGGGTGTTCTGAAGAATGGGATGCTTCAATAGTCATTTATGCTCAGAACTACATATAATGTTCAACTGCTCTGAAAGTAATCTGCTAACAGAGTTTGTTAATAGCTATTATGAGTTTAACTCAACTTTGGTTTGCATTATCCTCAAGAAGTACTGCTCTTGAATCAGACCACAGAATGACTAACCTATAAGTTTCAACTTCTTTTTCAATTTATGACATGTCTATTCATTAACAGCATGGTAGCTGATGTTCATCGTACATTGCTTTACGGAGGCATCTTTTTGTACCCTGGTGACAAGAAAAATCCAAATGGAAAACTTCGGTATGTCATGTTAACCTTCATATTTATTCATTCATTCATTTGAAATTGTTGGCTTATTAATTGATCTGCTTTGTGTAGTGTTCTGTATGAAGTCTTCCCAATGTCATTTTTGGTGGAACAGGCAGGAGGGCAGTCTTTCACGGGCAAGGAACGGGTAATTTACATTCATTTTTATCTGACTCTGCCAATTTTTCCTTGGTTTAAACAAACTGTAACAAAACAATTGTCCCTATAAGAATTAAAGTATTGAGCTTTTAGATATAAACTATAATGCACAAACATCTCTTATTTGAAGTACTCTTCCCACGCCAACATTTTCTGAAAATTGTTCGACATATTTTTGACACAAACTAACACCTTCACAAAATTGAAAGAAACCAATGCATGGACACACGTTAATACTAACTAGGCTTTACTTCATCAACTTTAACATTTTGTTTTATTACTCATTTCATTATTCTTTCTCTCTGCGTGTATGTGGTGTCTCCAAGTCTTTTCTTGTATGTCAGTGTTTGTATCATGCCCGGTTTGATACGTGTTTCGTATAAACTAGAACACATAAAGACCAAAATATTAATTAAACCTTTTCTTTTTTTTAACTTGAAGCTTGAAGCACCCCTACACACTCTTGCTAATGTTTCGTTCGGTACGGAAAAAGGTGGAGGGGAGTGTAAATAGAGAATGAAAATGATGTGAAATGAAAATTAAAAAAATGAGATCCATTAGTATTTTGTAGTTCTTTGATGGAATGAAAACAAATTTGGAATAGCATGAGATTCACTATGTATTAACCTTTCATCGATTCTTTTTTCTTTCTCCCTACCAAATGCAACCAAAGGAAATATGGCTATGTAGTTTCAAAGGCACCATTTGGCAATGAACTGATGAATGTTATATGTGATCAGGCACTTGATTTAATTCCAACGAAGTTGCACGAGCGATCTCCCGTTTTCCTTGGTAGCTATGATGATGTTGAGGAAATCAAAGCGCTTTATGCTGCTGAGGCTAAAGAAGAATGATACTGAAAATGGTTAATTTTCCTTTTACTTTTGGTTACTCAGAAGCACTTGTTTTCCCATTTTTTTTTCCATTGTTATTAGCAGGTTCTTATAGAGAACTTCTTAGCTGCTCTGTATATATATGCTAATAAAAGTGGTTAGCATGTCTGTCATGGTTATAAAATTTATTTAGAATAAAGTAGCAATTTAGCATGTTACAGGTAAAGGAATTACTGCTTGTATTGCCTCCAAAAGCATTTCAAAGTTAAATCGGCAATCCTTTTAGTTACTACTTCATCGTCATTGGCACATTTTCATCACTTTTTATTTCAAATGACTATAATAAAAACACACATTTCAAAACACTCGTGAGCTCTATTTCACCAATTCGTGAAGATATACAAGTCTAAATAATGTAATGTATAAGAAACATAAGTCCGTTCATCCTAAAACAAATAATATTAAAAAATGTCTGAAAAGACTAAAAATGGGCAAGAAAAACAAAAAATTTAATCGGACATTAACTAATTATGAAAAAAATACTCAACCTCAAATTGCTAGACATTTTTTCGTCGGAAAAACTTAAACTAAATCTGAAACTTGATAGAGGATTAAAACTTATATATAACTATAAATACAAATAAATCATAAGCTTTTGGTTGAGCTTGTGATCCTAATTGTGAAAAATAATCGATCACACTGTATTATTCATCATTTATTTCTCTATCTCTTCTCATTTTCATCTTTATTTTTATCTATCACGTACCTTAATTTCTCTTTTCACTACACCAACTTATTTCGAACCAACCAATTCTTACCTTTATCAAAAAAATCATTAATGATTCCACCGTGCTTTGAACTATAATGTTAGAATAATTACTGATAAGTATCATCATTTAGGCTAGTATGCTAAATCATTAATGAGTTGTACCTAAAAGTCTAGTAGAGACTCTTGATTTTCCATTAATGAGTCAATATTTTATTGACTATATTTGGTTTATTGCACTTAAATAAACCATGGAATTGTGTTTATTTGTCCGGTATTTTCTCGTTTTTGCTAATTGTGCTTAATTTGATCAGAAATTCTTATTTTAATTAATTTGAATTATCTGAGCTTATTATTGCATTATTAATTGCACGGAAAATTTTGAAAATATAATTTAGGATATTTGGAGGTTAAATGAGATGTTGTGCTTCAATTGGAAGAAGTGGGCTGCAAGGTTTTTGAAGGAAAGTGGCTTAACAAGTAAATTGGATGGGAATACATTTCTTTATTGAATAAAAGAAGTGCAGCCAGGAGAGACTCACAAACGGTCCAGCACACAATGTTACGGGCTGAAGAAAAAATAATTAAAAGGCAACACATGTTTGGGTGTTAATCCCTGCACCTCCACTGTTTGGCCCTCTACCTCCCCATATTTTTTTAATTTTTTTTATATTACCAAAATAACCTTTTTTGTAATTTGTTATTTACTTTTTTAGGCTTCTTTTATTTACCTAACTCTAGATTTACTTTCCCATTTTCAATTTCATTCTCTCCCTTTTGACGTTAAGAGTGCACCCCCACTTCCACACTTCACCGTTTCTTTTCACTGTCCTTTTCACTTTTCTCTCCTCACTTTTCACTCTCTCCCTTTTCACTTTTCAATAACACTACATCCTCACTTTTTTTCACCTCCAGACTTGTGCATTTCGTAGTGCTGCAGCTTTTGGTGTGTGCGGCGGTGCGGCCTGTGTGAACGGCGGTGCGGCAGTGCGTTGGTGCGGCGGTGTGTTCGGTGGTGGTGGTGCCTCGTGTCTGCGTGTTGGTCTTCGACAGGTTAGTTTTTCGTCTCTTGTTTGTTTCGATTTTTCTTTCACGCATGTATGGTTGTTGCTACAAAGGTTCGGGCTCTCTATGCGTGTTGTTCGTTTCAGGCTTTGCAAAGTTTAGTTTTTTCGTTTCTGTTTCTTGAGGATGGTCTTGATTTTTGCTTGGTTGTTTTGTTTTTTTTTTTTAAATGTACGTAATATGGCGTCTCTGTTGTGCGTGAGGTTGCTGCGAGGTTGCTGCTGTTTTTCTGTGTGACGATTTATGAGTGTTTAGAGGAAGAAGACGCTAGCATAAACAGATGTCGCACATCCGTTTGGACCTGAAACGGATGTGGATATCCGTCGACGGACATTGACATCCGTTTCAGGTCCAAACGGATGTGCGACATCCGTTTATGCCTCGACTTTTATTTATTTTATTTTTTAGTTTATTTTATCAAATAATTTAATTTTATTTTTCATTTTCAAATATTTTTGTTACGTAATTATTTTATTTTATTAGTTTATTGTATTTTTAATTAGTTTATAAAGTATTTAAATTTAGTGTTTTTTCATATTTAATTATATCTAAACGAAGAATTTTCTTTCAACTTTTTTTGCAGGCCAACAATTCTCACGATTCTCACAGTAAAATAGAAGAAAGCACAAAAGAATTGGAAAAAAGCAACAATTAAACAGCGAGAGATCAGAAGGCGAGAAAAAAAATTAGGTTTTTTACTTTAAGAGAACAGAATTAAAATTAATTTACTTAAGGGCATAATAAGAATATAAATAAAAAATAAATATATAAGTAAAAAAAAGAAAGGACAAAAGTGGGATGGGGAGGTGGAGATTCAAAGAGGTGGAGGTGCAGGGATCAATGCCCTACATGTTTCAATCCCGAGGTGAGATGCAGCCCATGCACGGAAAGGTCCATCTTGTTGGAATGAAGCGTTGATCAAAGGCTGTCATTTATCTTGGCTTTTAAAGATAAAAAAAACGCACAGACTAAATTCTTCACGTGGACAGCAAGCAATTAAAGGGCTGGATTTAATTTAAGAGCTCACGCCCTACAGAGCTGGAAACATCACGTTGTTTCATTCTATTGCAGCACATGCCACGGCCCAGGAAATTAAATGGCTGCACAAGCTGAAGTAACATATATGATTGGCAGCAACACTTGCACGTACCCATTCAAGTCTTCATCCACTCGGTCCAGCAAGGAATATCACGGCCCAACACCAGCTGCACATGTCCAGCACATGGAGAAAGACTCCATCGCAAGCCCAGCAACAACAAAACGTCCACGCTATCCAGCAATTACAGAAGCTCTCAGCCCAGCGTCAGTAGCACCCATGGAAGCACATCACGGCCCATGAAAAGAGTAAGGAATGCAGCACGCCAAAGAGGTGCAACTGGGTTTTCATATTTAAGCTAGCAACAACATGTGCAACACTCCACGGACCAGCACAGGTCCAACAACCAACTTCAAGTCCAGGTTTTCACAGCACAAGCAGATGCAGCCCATGATGTCCAGCAAGCACGTCCACGCTGGCAGCAGCATCCAAAAGGTGTAACGGCCCATGTGCAGCAGTTGTTCCAGCAGAGTGTTGCAGCTTTCAACTTCAATCCAGCAGCTCACGGCCTACACCACACACATTCACGGTCCAGCTGCCAAATCTTCATGGCCCATGCTTAAGAAAAGCAGCAGCATCCAACACGCATAAGTTACTTCAGTCACGGGCCATACTGATCCAGCAGCTTGGATTTGAGGAGAGTCCAGCAACCAAAAGCTGGCAGCAAGGCAAGAGCAGCTTGGGCAATTGAATCCAGCAGCCCACGTAACTTCAGCACCCGAGAAGCAGGCATGGTTTGATATTATTTTGGGGAACAGAGCCGCCAGGGAGGACACACTCATCTTTCTTTAGAATAGAACACACACACAAAGCAGTTTTTCTTGGAACAGGGGAAAGAGGGTTACGTTGAGAATGGAGGGTTACGGCTGAATCTTGATTCCAGCACACAGACAGCAGCTAGCTTCTATTAAAATCATTGTGTTTGCTTTTGCTGACTTCAAAATTTAGAAGAACACATTTGCAATTAAATATACTTCAGCATTTTATTTTACATTGGATATTTTTATTCAGCTGTTACTGTTACATTGATTGTCATTTTTCATTTGAATAGTAGTGCACGGTGATTGAAGCATTTAATTCCAGCATCTTATTTCCTTCAATTCACGCTGCAAAGATGTATTGACGTCATATAACATTGTTTAGTTTTTCTTTATTTTAATTGTATGAGAAGTATATTAGGTGGGAGTGTGATTGGACATTTGGTAGATGTAGGGTAGCATAGCTTCTCTTTTATTTATTTTAGAATGAAATGGTGATGAATGATGGAAGAGTTACGGTAGAGCTACAGCCAAGTTTTGGAAGAGAATAATTTAATTTTATTTTGAAGCATGAATTGGTGCAGCATGGTAACAAGGTGCATAGCCACGTGAAAAAGGGTTATTTAATTTGCTTTCTTGGAGAAAGACCACTTGGTCACATGATTGGTGAAAAAAAATATGTTGTTATTTCTTTTGTTTAAATTAGTTGAAATAGTAGGTTAAGTTGTTTATCATTTCTTTAATCAGTGTTGCACTTAATTAAATTTAACTGTAATGTTAGCTTAGGTTAATTGGTTGGTTGTTAGCAAATTACTTTGTTTCCATGAGATTCTTGCACTTTAATTGTCGTATTGCTGCTCTGATTTAGTTCAATATTTAATCTGTTGTGTGCCTGGAATTAGGTATACGCTTAGTTGCCTAATCGGTGTTTAATCTTCGCTTAGTTGATTAGACTGCATGGTGCATGACTGATTAGATTTGTGCATTGCATTCGCTTAGTTTGCGATTTGAAAACCGAATTAGCATTCGCTTAGTTGGGTGATTCGTGTTGGATTTGAATTAGAGTAGTGTGTACTTGTCGTTAATATGTGATTGGAAGCACAGTAATTGAGTTAATGACCAACCATTTTCACATTCCGTTTTTACATATGTGTTTGCATTTCTGTTTGCATTCGTAATTTAATTTTATTCACCTACATTCACAAACCTTTCACAACCCCCCCCCCCCCCACTTCAAGTCTGACCTAATTCTCGAACCATATTTGGTCCTTGAGAGACGACCTAGGAGTCACTTCCTAGTTATACTGCATTTCTCATATGCACATCAAATTTCTGTGGGTTGCGACAGCCCATCATCCATGTACTCTTGTGTTTTCATTATAAATAAAAGATAATGAGAGGGATCATATGAGCCCTCAAGAATATATTTTTATTAGTCTTTAATCTCAAATTGGTATCAGAGCAGGTTCATCCTGCTCTGGTTTCCATCCTAGGTTGTCCACCAGCATTGTCATTGTTGTTCGCATCTGTCCGGTGCCATTTGCCATTGTCCGCGGTTGTCTTGTCACTATCTGTAGCTATCAACTGCAGTTTGAAGCTCTTCAACTTGGTTCTCCGCCATCTCGCATTTGTCTGCTGCTGTCTGCCGCCATCCACCGCCGTCCGCCATCGTCCGTCGTCACTGTTCCATCCGGCAACCACTAGATGTAGTTTGCCCCTTTGCGTGACGACCAACCCCACTGGTGCCAGAGTCTTGTTGAGATTGTTGACAACACAAATTGTATATCAAACTGGTTTTTGATTATGACAACACACTGCTTAATAACAGTACATGAGTTCCAGTATTACATGTTCAGTTGATATGCCAAACTACATTGAACATTGTTTATGTTGAACATATTTTGTTGATTTGCAATGTGTGTTCCTATGATTGATTATGTGTTACATGTTAGGAACATGCTTGTATTGAAATGTGTGATAAAATGATTTTGATTATTTCTGCACATTTCTGAATAAAAGATCACAAGCACTTTATAAACTTATATTTGTGATGACAAAGGTCTAGTTCAGTCGAATACACTGGTAATGGATTCGACTATGCTAAAATCTTTGTACAGATTTTGTGAACCTGTGCTTGATGAGATTTTGAGTTGAAAAGAATTTCAAAGTGTTTTCACATGAGTCAGTCGACAATGTGCATCACTCATTCGACTGTATTACTGTTGTATTTAGAATTTTGTTATGCCTACACGCTCCAACGGCTATATTTTTCAAAAGTTAGTTAAGATTGACTGACTGGGTCAACTGTCTTAATAATTGATTTGGTTGACTGAGGGGCCTTTGTGTTGACTGTCTGTTATAACTGCTTTAATACAGTCAACTGTATTAGTAGGCAATTCGATTAAGAATAACATAAAACTATAAATAGGACAGAACACGAATTGTTCTGAGACTTTTGTGATCTAACATTTTCATTGTCTTGCTTCAAAGTGAATTCTCAGTTTTGGAAGCTCCAAGAATTCTCCAAGAAGACGGTGGTGATCTTTCTTGAGAGAGATTCAGATTGAGGAGTCTTTTGCGCACACAGTTTGATCAACATCTGCAAAGAGAAGGTGCTTCTGGTTTGATCTTGATAGGCTTGACATCCTGTGAAGAATATTGTATTTGACTGAAGGCTTGGCAACCTGTGAAGTCTATTGTGATAGGCTTGGCAACCTGTGAAGTCTGTTGTGATAGGCTTGGCAACCTGTGAAGCGTGCTGTGATAGGCTTGGCATCCTGTGAAGAGTGTTGGTTACACGTTGAGGATTGTTCAACGTGGGTGCAAATTGCAGAAGAGAGGATTCTTGCTGCAATTCTGGTTTTGTGTGTGCAGCTATATTTGGTTTTGGGTTAGAGAGGATATTTATATTTTTGCGTGGTGCTTCTGAAAATTCCTTGTTGTAAAAACCGCAACCATTATAGTGCATTTGCTTCCAAGATTGGAAGGACACTAGATGTAGGCATTGTTGGCCGAACCAGTATAAAAACCAGTGTTTGATTTTCTTTATCCCTGCACTCTTTATGTTCAGTCGATTTTAATTGTTTAGCAATCAACTACGTTTTTCTGCTGCATTAAATTTTCATTACTTGCATTTCAAGGAAAGATCAAAAGCTTTGAATTTTTCATATCAAGATTGTGAAAAGATTTTGTTTTTGAACTAACACCAATTCACCCCCCCCCCCTCTTGGTGTAAAACGAAGCCAACCTGTTTCCTAACAATTGGCACCAGAGCTGGTTTTCATAAGATATTTGAAAATTTCAGTCGACTGTGTTTTTATTCTATTCGACTGTAAAACCTTGGGATGGCTTCAAATTATCAAACTTTGGTGAAGGTGCCTCAACAAACAGACCACCTCTGTTTGCTGGTGAAAACTATCCTTTTTGGAACATTCGCATGTAGATCTTTCTTGAATCGCAAGATAAAGGAATTTTGGATGCCACTTTAAATGGTCCATATGTGCCTACAAAAACTGTTGATAGTGAAACTGTTTTGAAACCTTTTACTGAGTGGACTGCTGATGAAAACAGAAAAGCCCAGTATGATGTTAAAGCTAGAAATATTATTGCCTCTGCCCTAACAATTGATGAATTTTTCAGGATATCCCAATGCAAGTCAGCAAAGGAAATGTGGGATGTTCTAGAGGTAACACATGAAGGCACGGATGAAGTCAAGAGAGCCAGTAAGAACTCATTGATACAAGAGTATGAATTGCTCAGAATGAAAGCTGGTAAAAGCATCTATGATGTCCAGAAACGATTCACTCATGTTGTAAATCACCTGATGGCTCTTGGTAAAGTCTTTGACAAAGAAGAGATCAATAACAAGATTCTGAAAAGTCTAAACAGGAACTGGCAACCAAAAGTCACTGCAATCTCTGAATCCAAAGATCTTACAACAATGAACATGGCTACCTTGTTTGGCAAGTTACGTGAACATGAGTTAGAACTTGGTAGACTGAAGGATGAAGAGGATATTGAAGAAAAGAAATCCATTGCTCTGAAGGCTGCAAGCAAGAATCTCAAAGAAGCAGAGATGGACGACAAAGAGCTAATGACTCTGATGGTAAGAAAGTTTAGTCAGCTTATGCAAAATGATAGTCAATTGTCTAACCATGCAGGTCAAAGCAAGAAGAAAACTTTTAGCACAAACACTGTTCAGTGCTATGAATATGGAAAAGAATGTCACATCAAGCCTGACTGTCCTAAATTACAGCCAAAGCAGAAAGGAAAGAAAAGATTTCCTCAAGGCAGAAATATGAAAAGAAAAGGAGCCTACATTGCTTGGGAGAAGTCTGATTTTGAGATTTGAAGTGATGAGGATTCTGATCAAGAAGAGGAATCAAATTTGTGCTACATGACAGGTGTAACATGGGACGATTATGACAGTGATGCAGACATATCAAATGAGCCTGTAGAAGTCAAATATGATCTGCTTCAAGATGCTTTCAAAGAGTTACATGCTGAAGCCATGTGACTGCAGTACAAGGTAAATCGACTAAGCTCTGAGAAAAGAGATTTTGAAAATAGAATTAAAGACCTTGTTACTGAAAATGAAAGATTAGAAAAAGATTTGAATGAAGCTTCGTTATCTGCTAGGAATATTGAAGTTAAAATTGTTACTATTGAAAAAGCTTGTGAAAATTGTCCTAAACACATTGAAAAGATAGATTACTTGACTAACAAGCTAGCTAAGTTTGCTCAAGCTAGTGACAATTTAGATGTTGTATTGAATTCATCTAGCATAATTAATAATAAACAAGGAATTGGATACAAAGCTCACTCTAACAGAAACAATGCTAGGAAATTAAATGAATTGAGAAAACCTGCTAAAAATGCATGTTTTTACTGCAGATGTGTTGGTCATACTGTTAGAAATTGTTATTATAGGCATGTTGATGTTCCTCAAGGATTATGTGTTTAGATACCAAAGGAACATGTGACAAGAACTAACAATCAAGGACCCAAAGTGAAATGGGTACCAGCAACCAAAACTTAATTGTTTTGCAGGTTGTGCAGCTGATACAGAACTGTTCTCAAGGATGAATCAACTATGGAACATTTCAAAAACCTTGAGTGTCTACAACTGGTAAATCTGTATCTATCTATTGTATCATACATATACTGATTGATTGTTGTTGTATGATTGTTTTCATTGTATGCTTAAATTGTTTGATTGATTGAACTTGTTTAAAAATTATTTTCATAATGCGTCACAGTCAACTGCCTTATTAATACATTCTACTATGTTTTTGTTGGAATCCAAATTTTTTATTATTCCATTCACACATACGATTAGGCGTGGTTGTTTCCCTCCTTATAAAAGTCTCAACCTTATTCTGAACCATTTTGTCCTGTTATCTTCTAACTTCACTCAAAAATTCTTCAAGAAAGTTTCAAAGAATCCTCTGACCATGAGTTCTTCAAGCAAGTCAGTGAATGAAGACTGCAGGTCAATAATCAACGTGGATGAATCCAGTACATTTAAATGGTTCAAAGATGAAGAAGAGAGATTGAGGTTCACAAATGGGTCTGTAAAAGTGGTAGTCTCTCCGATGAACATCAATCTGGAAATGTTCAAAGACGAAGGGTTCACTTTTCCTTTCTGACTTGAACCACAAGGGCTATCTGATTTTCTAAAGATGAGAGGAATGTGGTATCCCGACCTAGTTAAAGTGTTCTATCACAACCTATGGGTACAAAATGGAGACATCTTTTCTTGGGTAAAAGGTGTGGACATTCACATTGATGATACCCTATGGAACATTGTTACAAACTTACCATCTGAGGGAGTATTCTCACATTTACCCATTTCAGAAGTAAATGCCTTGCTGAGCAAGAAACAGACGTATCAAGAATGGCTACGTTTTCCAGGCGTATACACCACTGAGAAAGTATTTGCACATGAAGGGTTACAAAAAGAGGAGAAGATTCTTGCTCACATTATAGCAAAAATCATTTTACCCGGAAGAATAAAAAAGGACCGAATGACCACGGAGGATATCTTCCTACTCCATGCTATCAAGAACAACATCTCCACAAATTGGCTACAGGTGATTAAAGATCACATTGAGTATTGTGCATTAAAAAGATCTTTGTATCTGCCTTATGCATGCCTAATAAGCAAAATACTTGTACTCCTTGGGGTTGATGTTTGCACTGAACGCAAATGCATATGGGGGTCTTTGAATGTGTTTGACAAACACTCACTCATGTCTCTTGGACTAGTAAAAACAATAAAAGGTTGGAAATTTATGGGTGAACATCTGATGGAAGATGTTGAAGAGAAGAAAGAGAGGGTGACTGCTGGTGGAACACAATTCTTCCCAGAAACAAACTTTGACAAATATGTTGTCAATCAAATTAGAATTCTTCATGACAAATGTGACAAATTGGAAAGCATGCACAGTGCAAGTCTGCAACTGCTGACTGAAGAATCAAATGATGAAGACTCCTTTGAAACTTTCTAATCTTTCTATCATCTTGTGTCTTTACCGTCACTCCTATGTCATGACTGTGTATCCTATAGCTCCATTCTAGCATAGTGTCAACCGTTTCTTTTGTAGAATGGCATATAAAGCCATCTTTTGTTGCTCTTAATGTTTTGTTTTTATTTCCTTGTTCATGTACTACCAATGTAATATAATATCATTTACCCAAGGAAATAAAATTAGTTTGGTTGAATCAATCTATCTGCTTAATCTGTTGCATTAAATCTGATACTCTGTTTGATTGATTCGACTATGCTCTGTTTGAAGTCAACTATGCTTACACTGCCATGCATTTTTATAGATTGACTTCTATTATCATTTTATTCTATTCTTTCTTAACCATTATACTTGATCTGGAAAAGGTTTTTGAAAGGTTTTGCAGGAAAGACATTACTTTGGACATATACATTTGGAGTTCAATACCTCGAAAAGCAATGCATTCGACTGATGATTTTAAGCATTCAACTACGTCTAAACAGGGTCAACAATTCCAATTTTGGAATTTTATTTTATCCTTACTGTCTGCTTAAATCATTAATAATCTGATATTATCCCTGTTCTTTACATGATTTTATATCTAAATTGAGATAATATTGTGAGATTGTTGATATTTGTGTCATTGCATATATATGTGAATTGATTGTGTACCAATGATACAAATCTGTGCTTAAAACTGTTTATTAACTTGTGATATTCTGCATTGTGCACACAAGCTGCTTTTGACATACATGCATAATGACAGGGGGAGTATCACTTCTTTACACATTGTTTCATCACACACACCTATATTTCAGGGGGAGTTTACATTTATAGTTGTGGTCAACTTGTGACTTTGAGAGCATCATTGTAATTTTCAAAACTGCATATCTGTTTGATGCTTCTCTGTTTTTCAAAAATGCATAAATATCTAAGCATTCCTTTTTTGTTAATGCACAAAGGGGAAGAGTATTCTTGAGTGTATGAGAGCAAGTCTATATGGGGATAATTGCTATATCATACTTGCTACTTGTTGTGTATGCAGAGTAACTGAACTATCTTTATTGATTTTGCTACTTGTTTTCCTCTGTCATTTGTGGAACTGTACAAACATGGTTGAGTTATTAATCATGGTTATGCATCATAAAAAACAGGGGAGATTGTTGAGATTGTTGACAACACAAACTCTATATCAAACTGGTTTTTGATGATGATAACACACTGCTTAATAACAGTACATAAGTTCTAGTATTTCATGTACAGCTGATATGCCAAACTAGATTGAACATTGTTTTTGTTGAACATGTTTTATTGATTTGCAATGTGTGTTCCTATGATTGATTATGTGTTACATGTTTGGAACATGCTTGTATTGAAATGTGTGATAAAATGATTTTGATTATTTCTGCACATTTCTGAAGAAAAGATCACAAGCACTTTATGAACTTATATTTCTTGTGACAAAGGTCTAGTTCAGTCGAATACACTGGTAATGGATTCGACTATGCTAAAATCTTTTTACAGATTTTGTGAACCTGTGCTTGATGAGATTTTGAGTTGAAAAGAATTTCAAAGTGTTTTCACATGAGTCAGTCGACAGTGTGCATCACTCATTCGACTGTATTACTATTGTATTTGGAATTTTGTTAGGCCTACACACTCCAACGGCTATATTTTTCAAAAGTTAGTTAAGATTGACTGACTCGGTCAACTGTCTTAAATATGCATTGATTTGGTTGACTGAGGAGCCTTTGTGTTGACTATCTGTTATAACTGTTTTAATACAGTCGGCTGTATTAGCAGGCAATTCGACTAAGAATAACAGAAAACTATAAATAGGACAGAACACGAATTGTTCTGAGACTTTTGTGATCTAACATTTTCATTGTCCTGTTTCAGAGTGAATTCTCAGTTTTGGAAGCTCCAAGAATTCTCCAAGAAGACGGTGGTGATCTTTCTTAAGAGAGATTCAGATTGAGGAGTCTTTTGCGCACACTGTTTGATCAACATCTGCACAGAGAAGGTGCTTCTGGTTTGATCTTGATAGGCTTGGCATCCTATGAAGACTGTTGTATTTGACTGAAGGCTTGGCAACATGTGAAGTCTGTTGCGATAGGCTTGGCAACCTGTGAAGCGTGCTGTGATACGCTTGGCATCCTGTGAAGAGTGCTGGTTACACGTTGAGGATTGTTCAACGTGGGTGCAAATTGCAGAAGAGGGGATTCTTGCTGCAATTCTACTTTTGTGTGTGCAGCTATATTTGGTTTTGGGTTAGAGAGGAGATTTATATTTTTGTGTGGTGCTTCTATAAATTCCTTGTTGTAAAAACCGCAACCATTATAGTGCATTTGCTTCCAAGATTGGAAGGACACTGGATGTAGGCATTGTTGGCCGAACCAGTATAAAAACCAGTGTTTGATTTGCTCTATCCCTGCACTCTTTATGTTCAGCCGACTTTAATTGTTTAGCAGTCAACTACGTTTTTCCGCTGCATTAAATTTTCATTATTTGCATTTCAAGGAAAGATCAAAAGCTTTGAATTTTTCATATCAAGATTGCGAAAAGATTTTTATTTTTGAACTAACACCAATTCACCCCCCTCTTGGTGTAAAACGAAGCCAACCTGTTTCCTAACAAGTCTGATTCTCCTCCACGCGCAGCCTCTTTGTGCGCTGCGAACAGGCGGGTGTTGTTCACGCGCCGCCCTCTGGCCGCCGGAAAGTCACTGCGACACCTTCATAGCTATCGCCTGGACCTCCTCTCTCTGTTCTGCCACTCAAAACCTTGCTTCAAAGAAGTCCAGAAGCTTCCCTTGAAGAAAACCCATAGAAACCCTCTAGGGTTTTCTGGTTCCTCCTTTCTCACGGTTCCTTCTCCTTTTTTTATCAAGAATGGCGTCTAGAAGTGTTCTTTCTTCCTATGGAAGTCCCTCAATTACTTCCGAGAAGCTAAACGGAAAAAATTATTTGTCTTGGTTTGCTGTCGTGGAAATGTGGTTCCTCGGTCAAGGACATTATGACCACCTTAAGCAAGATGGAAGCCAAGTACCTTCTAAAAAAGCTTAACAATGAAAACAAGCAGATTTCCAATTGTGTGCCCTATTGTGGCAATCTGTGGAACCCCGACTTTTGATATCTCTTAGAGCCTTCAAAACATGTCACTCTTTTTGGAAGAAAGCTCAAAACATTTATGCTAATGATATTCAATGTCTCTATGATATAGCAAACAAGCTTTCATGTCTCAAAATGACAGACCATGATATGGTCTCCTTCATGACTGAAGCCCAAGCAGTTGTTGAAGAGTTGAGAATGTTCTTGGAAGTGGAATCTTCGGAAGACATCAAGAAGAAGCTTGACAAGTATTATATGGTGATGATCCTTCGTGCTTTGCATCCAGATTTGAATCACATCAGAGATCAACTTCTGACAAGTCATGAGGTCCCTTCCTTGGAAGCCTTGACCACACGTCTTCTTCATGTTCCAGTGCCTCAATCTCAAGAAGCTCATGAAACAATGGAACCATCTGTCATGGTTGCTACGCGAGGAAAAGGAGGACGTGGCACTAGAGGAGGAGGACGTGGAGGTTGGGGACGTCCACAGTGCACTTACTATAAGAGGTGGTCACACCCAAGAAAACTGCTACTCCTTGCATGGCTTTCCTTCAAAAACAGCCAATATCTCTAAGGCTGAAACTCCCACTTCTAGCTCCAAGTTCACTGAGGAAGGGTATCAAGAGTATCTGCGATTAAAGTCTAACAGCTTGGCGCAATCATCTCAATCCCCAAGTACGTCCATAGCTTGCATTTCTCAATCCATGGAAGGTCCAAATTCGTGGGTAATTGTTCTCAACCCTTTCCCTCCAAGAAAAACCCCATTTCATTACCCTTGAAAATGGCTATAAAACTTGTTCAAAGGGAGTCGGTCAAGTCTCCCTGTCCCCCTCTCTAACTCTGAAATCTATTCTTTTTGTCCCTAATTGTCCATTCAATTTAATTTCCTTAAGCCAGTTAACGAAAATGTTACATTGTTCAATAACTTTTGATTCAAAATCTTTTGTTATACAGGAGCGTGGCTCGGGGAGATAGATTGGAGAAGGATATGAAGCTGGAGGTTTATACCATTTTGGATCTCGTCCACGGGTATCCTGTGTTGTAGCTCTTCCCCCTAAAGTGTTACATGACCGGTTTGGCCATCCTCACTTGTCAAAGTTAAAAAAAATGTGTCCTGAACTTAGTGGTCTTCAGACTTTAGAATGTGAGTCTTGTCAACTAGGAAAACATGTTAGATCTGTCTTTCCTAAAAAAGTCTCAATCAATGTGTACTTCTAGTTTTTCTATTATTCATTCTGATATCTGGGGACCTAGTCGCGTCTCTTCTTTTGGTTCTAGGTATTTTGTTACATTTATTGATGAGTATTCTAGATGTACTTGGGTTTATCTAATGAAAGATCGCTCTGAATTGTTACCCATCTTCACATCCTTTTTGAATGAAATCAAGAACCAATTTGGTCAAGTAATTAAAATCTTAAGAAGTGATAATGCTAAAGAGTATTTCTCATCCATTTTTTCTGCAATCCTTAGCTCCCATGGTATTTTGCATCAGTCCACTTGTCCTCATACACCTCAGTGAAATGGTATAGTCGAAAGAAAAAATAAACACTTGGTTGAAACTGCTTGTACCCTTTTGCTTGGTGCCCATATTCATGTTCATCACTGGGGGGATGTCATCCTAACTGCATGTTTTCTTATTAATAGGATGCCCTCATCCTCTCTCAATAATAAAGTCCCTTTCTCCATTCTCTTTCCCAATGATCCTCTCTTTCACACCCCCTCCTCGAGTTTTTGGTTGTGTATGTTTTGTTCATGACATGTCTCCAGGGCTAGACAAGCTCTCCGCTCGTGCGATCAAATGTGTCTTTTTGGGCTATTCTCGGCTTTAAAAAGGGTATCAGTGTTACTCTCCTAAAACCCAAAAGTACTACATGTCTGCCAATGTCACATTCTTTGAACAGACACCTTTCTTCTCTCCATCTGTTCAAGATGTTCATATCCTCCAACAGGTCCTTCCTCTTCTAGTGGTTGAGTCCAATATCTTTGATGTCTCAGTCAATTCAAGTCATGCTCAAGGTCCTCCCGAACCTTCCTCTCCACATATTGATATCTCCTGACACAGTACCCCGATGGGTAGTCCTCTTCTAGAAAATGGTGGATCTCCTCCTTTAGATTCTTCTCCCTCGCCCTCTCAGAAAAGGTACTCATTCCACTCGAAACCCTCATCCCAATTATAATTTTCTTAGTTATAAAAAATTATAGCCCTTCTTTTATTCCCTTTTATCCTGAGTGTCTTCTGTGGTTATACCCAAAAATGTGAAAGAAGCACTTGACCATCCTGGATGGCGACAAGCCATGATTGCAGAAATGTAGGCTCTTGACCACAGTAATACTTGGGAGCTTGTGCCCCTTCTCCCGGGAAAAAAGGTTGTTGGTTGTCAATGGGTATTTGCAATTAAAGTCGGCCCTAATGGTGACATTGATAGGCTCAAAGCCCGGCTAGTTGCAGAAGGGTACACTCAGGTTTATGGCCTTGATTATTGTGACACATTTTCTCTAGTGGCCAAGATAACTACCATTCGTCTTTTCTTCGCTATGGAAGCAATTCGTCATTGGCCACTTCATGAATTGGATATCAAAAATGCATTTCTCCATGGTGATCTTGAGGAAGAAGTTTATATGGAGAAACCTCCTAGGTTTGTTGCTCAGGGGGAGTCTGGTCTGGTTTGCAAATTACACCGATCTCTGTATGGGCTCAAGCAATCACCATGTGCTTGGTTTGGAAAATTCAACTCCATTGTTCAAAAATTTGGGCTAAAACGCAGTGAAGCAGATCATTCAGTCTTTTATTATCATTCGTCTCTCGGGAAATGTGTTTACTTAATAGTATATGTTGATGATATAGTCATTACAGGAAATGATACTGTTGGAATATCTCAATTGAAGGAGTACTTGTGTAGACATTTCCAAAGCAAGGATCTTGGAAGCCTTAAATACTTCTTAGGCATTGAAGTAGCTCAGTCAAAAGATGGAGTAGTAATCTCCCAAAGGAAGTATGCTCTGGATATTTTGCAAGAAACAGGCATGATTGATTATAGACCGGTTGGCAGTCCTATGGACCCAAATCAAAAATTATCAACAGAAGGTGAGTTATTCTCCGACCCTGAGAGATATAGGAGGCTTGTTGGAAAACTAATCTATCTCACTATTACAAGGTCAGATCTATCTTTTACAGTTGGAGTGGTTAGTCAGTTCATGCAAGCTCCATGTGTTGGTTATTGGAATGCTATCATTCGCATCCTAAGGTATGTAAAAAAGGCTCCCGAGCAAGGACTGTTATATGAAGAAAAAGGAAGCGTTCAGGTATTGTGATGTCGATTGGACAGGTTCTCCTATTGATAGACGATCTACTACTAGATATTGTGTTTTCTTTGGAGGAAACTTTATCTCATGGAAAAGTAAGAAACAAAATGTAGTGGCTCGATCAACAGTTAAAGCTGAATATAGGACAATGGCATCATTAACATGTAAACTTATATGGGTGAAACAGTTCCTTGAAGAGCTTAACTTTTGTGACATCCAGAGTACGAAGATGTATTGTGATAATCAAACTGCTCTTCACATTGCATCAAATCCAGTGTTTCACGAGAAAACTAAACATATAGAGATTGATTGTCATTTTGTTCAGAAAAAGTTATTGTCAAAAGAAATATATACCAAGTTTGTTGGATCAAATGACCAACTCGCAGATGTGTTAACTAAGTCATTAAGAAGACATCAGATTGAGTTTATTTATTCCAAACTTGGTACATACAATTTGTATACTCCAACTTGAAGGAAAGTGTTAGAATAATTACTGATAAGTATCATCATTTAAGCTAGTCTGTTAAATCATTAATGAATTGTACCTAGTTTTGTACCTAGAAGTCTAGTGCAGACTCTTGGTGTTCCATGTACTCTTGTGTTTTCATTATAAACAGAAGATAATGAAAGGAATCATATGAACCCTCAAGTATATATTTTTATCAGTCTTTAATCTCAAGTTATAATAAGCAACCTATATCCTTCACATCACGCATGGAAAATTATCTCAATTTTTTCTTCGGAAAAAAAGTTTCCTTTTAACTAAAGAAATGTTTGGAAAACTTCATAATTAGATGCACCAAACTGGAATATCATCCCAGTTCTAATATCTTCTATTGTAACGAAAAATAAACAAGGACATGAAGAAGAGATATCAAATCAAGAACCATGGCCTACACTTTTCATGGAGTCAATGATATAATGGCAGCTCCACACAACAGCAAAAATCCTTGTTTACATGTGCATGCCATGATTCTTTTAAGCTATAAAGATGATTGAAAATTGACTGTCTAACATAAATCTCTAGCACACAAGCCAATTAAGTAGCTAATCTAATCATAAGAAAGGAGATCACTACTTAAGTTGTACAATTTCATAAACAGTGACACTTGTTATTCAAATGATCACATAGTTCATCATGGGTTCATGTTATGCAGTCCTCAAGGGCGGGGAAACCAATATCACCCCATCTCCCCTAACAAACAGGAAAGGAACCGTCCGCTTAGTAGTCTGCAATCAGAAAGAAAACAAATGATCATCCAAAGAAATTTATCGTAGAAATAATGTAGCATGCATTTGCCTTTAGTTTGATAGAAGCAATTTGAAGGTTGATGCAGATTGAAGTTCGTTAATATATGCATTTGGCATTCCCTACATATGAACAAAATCTCAAAGATGGTTCCTCTTTGGCTCTCCATAATGCATTACAGTTTATAAAAGACAAACTTTTTCTTTTCCCAATAGAAAGTCAGTCAAATAAATAGCTCTGCTCATATGTTAGCATCCAAGTTGTGAAATAATAAGGTCAGTAGCGAGAAAGCATAATGCCTATAGTCTCATTTGAAAAATACCCAAAACCAGAAGTGTCTAGCTTCACTATACATTAATCACTGATGAACACTTTCTTTTACCATATCTTAGTCCATTCAACAATTTTTTTGTTAACCTCTTATAAACTAAATCATCTCTAACTAAACAGGCAGGTATTAACTGATGCCGATTGCTGCCCAAAAAACAGAGTAATAACATACGTATAATCTACAAGTACACAAATTTTCTATCAATCATAGTTCTCCGCTTTGCCAAAAAAACAATATATATGTATTTTTCCTTTTTCAATGATTATAACTTACCCTCACAATTTCTTCATATGTCTCGTCATCAATT
The DNA here is from genome assembly GCA_036885675.1 of Vigna mungo. Taxonomy (NCBI): domain Eukaryota; kingdom Viridiplantae; phylum Streptophyta; class Magnoliopsida; order Fabales; family Fabaceae; genus Vigna; species Vigna mungo. The sequence continues at coordinate 35,435,815 of CP144697.1, forward strand.
TCCACAGTAGTAACAATCTCTTCAACATCACCAAGAATCATATTAAGATGTTGATCGTAAGCCTGCAATTCCAAATTGAAACCCGGTACAAATTGAGAAATAGAAGGAGGCAGATAAAATAGTTCTAAAACGATTTTCCCCATACAAAATTTTGCTTGGGCAACCTAAATATAAAGCAATTCATATTTTCTGTACGTTACCTTTTTAATTGGAAATAAAAGTTTAATAATTATAGACTAGATACAGATCAAATAGATTCCATTAACCCCAGTTATGTCATGACAACAGATTATTTGATTCCGTGGCAGTAAATAAATAAATGAGAAAGAAAGACAAGTCTTTCCTTGTACTAAATATGAATCCTTAAACAAATTTTAGGGGAAGCATATCTTAAGCACTAATCAGATCCAAATTTAATCCATGTTAAGACCCTTTAAAAAAACAACATAGAGACTCCAAACTCATAATGTCTCATTTTAACTTCTGTGTCATTTAAAAATATTTTATCCATCAGGTAACTCACTACTTCTTCAAATTACCATTACGGTTTGCACAAAAGATAAGGAGAAGAAAAATAACTATTAGAGATCAGATTTGAAAGATTAATAGGTGTAGTTATGTAACTAACTAGGTAAGTTACACCACTAAATAGATTAGAAATAGTAGTTTCATTCAGTTACAAGTCAGACAAGTGATGCCATAGGGGAGATACAGAGGTTGCTTCCAGAGTTCCAGTTCAGCAATTTTACAAGTAGTATCAAATTATTGGACTCAAACTATTATGCACATCACAAGTTTATGTATCACTGATTTTCAGGTTTCATGCTGAAAGTTCACCTCACCGGTCATCACCCATTTCATAACAAACTGAAATCTGAAACCTATGTAGTTAAGATATTTCTCATATTTATACTCTATCAAATGAAGAAGAAAGACCAACGACAAGCACGTGTAATTCATAAAATTCATTGTAAACACAGCTTAGTTTCAACTTACAAATAGGAACCGTTTGGTAAATTAATTAACAAACTCATTGTAATCTTATAGGAATTCAAGAAGAGTAAATAAATAAATGCATAAAATACACCAACCAACCCCCCTCCAAAAAAATCACATAGTTAAAGCACTAAAAGAACCTTCGAAAACAACATAATCATTTCAATATGTTACTCTCATCCAACCATTTAAATCCTTTCAGCATAAAGGGCTGAGAAATCCCAAAGGGTTAACACTACTCTAACATAATCTTCAACCGGTTGCATGAAGTCCTTAGCCAACAAAGAATTAAACAAATATTAAAAGCTAACAATACATACTTATCATACCTCATCCCAAACCAGTTTATTTTAAATTCTAGTTCAAAACACTAAAATTTCCGTTCAGCGACCAACAACAATTCCTTCCAAAACCCAAAATTGGAAAATCAAAGATTCAACTCAATCCCCACAGGAAAGTACTAAACAACCCATTACTACGTTAGGGCAGTCAGAAAGGCACAAAATTGCCATTAATTGCAAGCAACCCAGATTTCAATTACCTTGAGAACACCTTAAAAATCATAAATTTCACATCTAAGAGAACCTAATACAGTCTGTACATTAATGGGTAACCACAAGAAAAGAGTGCGGAAGTTGAAAACAAACAGAAATTGATGAAAAGGAGAAAAAGAAATGAAAATTACGTGAAGTTTTCCACGAAGCTCTCTGTCAGAACGGAGCTTAACGTAGATACGTTCGTCAAGGCTGAGCCTAATGAGATCCAAAGGCTCCTTCACCGCACTCTCTTCCTCTGTAGCCATCACTCACTTCACTAGTTTCAGTGCTTCTGCTTTTGGAGGTAAGTTTTTCGTGTAACCCTTTTGAGTCAATTTTTTCTTCTTCTTTCTCTTTTCTTTAGTTTCAAAGTATTTGTAATTTTTATGGATCTTGGGCTCAGCATAGGCCTAGTCTTTTTATGGCCCATGTCATTAATTTTTATTTTATTTTTTTCAAAAATATTCCTTTCGAAATTTTAGAATTTTAAGAACATGTTTGGTTTTAATTTACAATAGTAGTTTTGCGAATTCCTATATAAACCTTTTGTGTTTTTCGTGCATGAATTGAGAAGAAAAAAGTTTATAATTATGAAGTAAAAGTATTTTTGAGATCTTCCAACTTAAAGCATTTCAAAGTATTTTTCCAATGTTAAAATTGTCTAAGACTTCCAAAGTTTACTTTATTAATTTTTTATACTTCAAGAAGTATTTATTTTGAGAATGTAAAATTTCGACACTCCATTAAAGTACTCTCTGGAAGCCAATAATCAAGAAAAAATGTCTCACCAAGGGAAGAAATCGTTGAATTGCTTTGAATATATACTTACATACGATATTCTCGGTGTTGTCATTTTATTACATGAACGACTTCTAATTTCCAACACAGTTTTGAGAAAATTCTTAAATTTAAGAATATAATTTTGCAAAAATTAAAAATTATTACTTGAAGGAAATTTATGTAATATTAATAAGAATAAAATATATTATTGTAGGTCCATATCATTATTATAAGCTACTTAGTCTTTATTACAGCAAAGCAATATCTGTGAATGTTGACAAAATTGTATTTGCCAGCTTTAATAGCTTTAGTTAGCGTGATTGTAGTTAGGATTCATTTTTCCTTTTCATGTATATATTGACACATTGTGAGAAAGGAAAGCAACATACTTTTGATACACTTTTATTTCTGACATTTCATTGCCCAGAACGTAGCCTTGCTGAAATGGCAAATGAAGGAGAAAAGCTTGAAATTGAGGTGGTGAAGGAGAAAAACTTGAAATTGAGTGTAAGTGATAATCCCGAAAATGTTATTACACAGGTACAATTGAAAAGAGAAAACTATGAGGAATGGGCCAAGGTGGTAAAGATCTTTTTGCGGGCTCAAACAAAATGGGGTTTCATAGATGGAACTCACACAGAACCTAAAATAGACATATCCAAGATGGAAGATTGGTGGACAATTCAATCTATGCTTGTGCCTTGAATACTAAATACCATTGAACTTAATTTGCGTTCCACTATTGCCTATATGGAAGGATCTTTGGGATGACATCAAGGAACGATTAATAGACCAAGAATCCAACAGCTAAAGTCAGAATTGGCGGAATGCAAACAAGGAATGATGATGGTTGCTTATAATGGGAAGCTGAAAATATTGTGGGATGAACTGGAAAATTATTAGCAAATCCCACAATGTAAATGTGGTGGATGCAAGTGTAATATTGCGACTAAACTTGAGAAATGGAGAGAAGACGAAAAAGTCCATCAATTTCTGATGGGGCTAGATGACGAGAGCTGTGGAACAACATGATCAAATATTTTAGCAACAAATCCATTACCCTCATTAAACCGTGTATATGTGTTAAGTCCCTGGCAAGTGTATCATATCGTTATCAAGTAATATAAAACGGATAAGTCCGAGTATCGTTTTCCCAAAGGACTCTTAGGCCTTAACTTTCATGTAAATCAATCTTATAAGACTTGTAGAGAAATAAATCTTGTGGGTTGAATGCAAAAACGAAAATAAACATGCAAATGCAAATGATTCAATTGGTAAGAAAAAGATATGGATGAATGGAGTTGTTGGGGTTTACAATTTCATCTTATCCACTCTATTTTATCTACTCTTCTTATTAAATCTGCTTATTATCTAATTGTCATGCAAACTTTCTTAGTCTACCCTAAACCCGATCCCTCGGTGGAAAGAGCCTACTACTAGTTACTGGCTTACTATCCCTAGTCTCCCCTAGTAACTAGCAATGCAAGTATCACAGAAGCAAAATACAATTGATCGTCTTACCTCTATCCCTAGGTGGTATTGCTTAATCAAGGAATTCCCTATCAGTTCATGACTTCCCCATACGTCCCTGTATCGACAAAGGCAAACATCTTTATATTGAATGACTTAAACGATAAAAGCTTTGAGCATAGATAAGAAACCCAACAATTGATAATCAAAGCATATGCAAGCATATAAATAAAATAAGAATTTCAATAAAAGAGAGTTTCAAAAGATTACATTGTTCCCCAACAACAAAGGGTTTAGTTCACCATGGACATAGTGAAACTAGATGAAATACAATGAAAGAATGGAAGAATAAACCCTAAATTTGGTAGATTGGAGCCTAAGCATCCAAGGAACTGCCTCCAAGGAGTGTAGAACAGCTCTGGACGTCTTCTTCTGCCAAAAGAATACTCTGAAGGTCGCACTGGGGCTCTTTATAACACAGAAAAGTAACAGAATTTAAGCCAAGCAGACAACCGCTCAGCGCCCAATTTGACCGCTCAGCGGTTTCCCTCTAATCACATGATCGCTCAGTGGTCCCCCAGGCGAAAAACAGTGAAAAACAGGCAAAACTGGCGCTCAGCGCCACCGCTCAGTGCCCAAAACTGTTGCTCAACGGTTTGGTCAACATTCTGGTCAACTAGTTGACTTTTATGGTTGACTGGTTGACTTTTCTAGTTGACTGGTTAACTTTTCTGGATTCTGGTTGACTTTTATGCACCGAAACCATTTGATACTTCAACCTTTCTTTCAATTCATTCCAAAAACCTACAAAATCAAGGGAAACTAAGCATAAAACAAAGAAAACCAACTTTGACTCTCTTGTTCTCTAACTTAAGAAAAATGCATGATTTATAGCTAATTCTAAGCCATAAAGGGTGTGATTCAATATCAAAATCAAGTATGCAAATAACGGTTTTTCAACCGTTATCACAGCCCCAAACTTAGAATTTTACTTGTCCTCAAGCAAAACAAAATGTAACTCAGTTTTCAAACAATCACTACAATAGATTAATACTTTCCAAAACTCTTTCGTCCAAGACAAGTAATCACTCTCAGCTCATCATAAAAATATCAGTAAAGATGTATAAATGCATTACTTCCATTAAACTCAATATGGTGTTCACATAATCACAGTCTTTCCAACAGATGTTATTATCGTGAATGACCAATTAACCAAGCACAGATGCAATCATGTATAACTAGAAATACTCCTCACCAAGAAAAGTGTTTCACTCAAGCACACAGGTGGATATTGAGGTGACTCATTCTCTCTACTATCACAATGTCACACAAATTAACTTTGCCTTTCATTTAACCACAACCAATCATACTCACAAGCAAGTTATCATCACAAGGACTTTTTATGGCTTGTAACGTGGTTGGGCTAAGAAGAACATTGGTTTTTCTGGACCATAAAATCCTTGAGTTAAGAGAGTTATTCACATTTATAGTTTAAACACAAACTCTCTTTAAACAACCAATCTCACTCATTCCCAACTTTCCCTTTTCTTTGCATTGAGCTTTTCTTCTCATTTTATCTTTTCTCTTCTTCTTTTTTATCTTTTCTATCTTTTTCATCTTTTCATGTTTTGCTCAACACTTTAGCTCAATGCTTATCTTTTTCTTTTTCAACTTTCCCAACAGCCCCAAACTTGAACCTTTATCAATACCACACAATAATTCTCAACTTAACTCAAGGTAAAGATTTGCAAAAGGGTTTTCTCATACTGTTTACGGCTTAGGTTCAAAAAGGGTAGAACACATTGTGCTCCTTTTAATTGGGACGAAACTTTTTGCATTGGCTAAGAAAGGGCTAAATCAAATATGGCCTTGATCATATGACACATGCAAGCAAGTGATTTAATCATAGAAACTTGGGCAAAGTAATTCATGCTTTCAAAGTAATAGCAATCATTCAATCAAAAACTCTGGAGTTCAAAACCTCACATATGCTAATTTCAAGTTCCAATACATAGATACACATCCTGCTCAATATTACAATCACAATCATGTTATCATGCATCTGTTCACACGTATTGTGAACCAACAACTATATATAGCATCTCATATATCATCTCGACATCAATTAATATAAAAGCCCCATCAAGCATACTCATCACAAATCATCATCAACCCATTGCATCAGATATAAGTTTTAAACCAAGTACATCACCACCTATTCTAAAAACAGAAGCAAATATAACATAATTTAAAAAGATAAGTTTAGAAAACCGAGTTGCCTCCCAGGTAGCGCTTGTTTAACGTCACGAGCCTGACCCAAAATCTTTCTAGCACCCATCAGTAAGTGCAATCCTTACCAACACTCATCAGTAGGTGTACCTTCCTGGTATCCTTCAGTAGATACTCAATCTTCTAGCATCCCTCAGTAGATGTTATCCCAGTAGCATTCATTAGTAAATGCTGACAGTGACATCCATCAGTAGATGTTGTAGAAGCATCCATTAGTAAATGCTATCATCACTGCCAACAAAAGCAGCATTTAACCTAAAAAAAACTCAAACAAGAAAAAAAAAATCAAATCCACACCACACAAATAATTCAATTAAAAAGAAAAAGTTAGAAACTAGGTTGTCTCCCAGCAAGCGCTTCTTTAACGTCATTAGCTTGACCCGGTAAAGCCTAAACACCCATCAGTAGGTGTTGAAATTTTTTTTTATGTTGGTGTTCTTCCTTCCTTATGACACCAAAAACATCTCGAAAATTTCCTTGTCACCAACTTTAAGAGCTTTGTTTGCTTTAATAGTCTTGACAACCCATAACCTATTCTTGAATTTCACTTGGTGTGCCAGGTTTGGGTTTGTCACTTTTCACATCAGGGTGTTGGTGAACCAATTCTCCTTCCTTATCTGCCTCGTGATGATCTTGTGCTCCTAATACAAATTTTTATCCTGCACACACTAAAGAACACTGCAATAGAGCACAGAATTAACCCAAAAAATAAAAACAGTATCAGATATTATTTTATTTTAATTTTCGTTTTTTTTAAATAAAAACAGAAAAACAGAAAAATAAAAACAAAAAAAAATAAAAAACAGAAAAGATATATATATATATATATATATATATATATATATATATATATATATATATATATATATATTTATAAAAAACAGAAAAATAAAAAACAGAAAAATAAAAAACAGAAAAAGATATATATTTTTTTATAAAAAAATAAAAAGATATTATTTTATTTTATTTTCGTTTTTTTAATGAAAACAGAAAAATAAAAACAGAAAAATAAAAATGGAAAGATAAAAAAACAGAAAAATAAACACCCGTCAGTAGGTGTTGACTCTCTTTGCTTGATATTCTTTTCTTTTTCTTCTTCCTGCTAAATTTCTTCAGAAAACTGAGAACACCAAGCACTTGTTTCCATATATCAATCATAGGAACTTTAATCTCCAATTTCTTGAAGATTTCAATAAAGCACGTAAGCTTCTTTTCTTTCCTATGATATTTCTTTTGATGAGGAGGGGGTTTTTCATATGATCTTTTCTTCTTTCCTCTCTTCCTCTTTTTCTTAATCTCCTCCCTCAATTTTCTCTTTTTCTCTTTTCTTATTTTCTTCTTTATTTTCGCATATTTTTTTTCTTTTTTTCTTTTTTCTCAACCACTACTTTTTCTCTGTCCTCATCTTTCTCTCCCTCACTCAACTTTTATGTTTCTTCCTCCTCTATCTTCTCCTCATCAACAACTTTTTAATTTGTGTCTCCAAATTCCTGAAAGTTACTTCATAGCTCTTGGAATCGTACTTCTTCAAAAATTTGCCGAACTTTTCCTTAAGGCTTTTGACTTGTTCCGTCAAAATCAACTATCTGATGATATAGTTGTTGATCATCCTCCCACATTTCTGTTGATAAAGAAAGTTGTTGTTGCCATAAACATTGTTCAGCTTCCCCCAACGTTTCTTTTCGCAAAGAGGATTGTTGCCCACATTGGCTTTGATACATATTTAAATGAGGTTCCCACTAGTGATTGAAATCATTTTGGTATAATTGAGTGTCCATATAATCAAATTCTTGTCCATACTACATTCTGCAAATGTTAGACACAAAACCCTAGAAAACATTTATTAGAACAAAAGTAAAAATAAACATAAAATCATGTCAAATTTAATCAATTTACACCACTTGAAAAGTTAAACCACGAGTCCCCGGCAACGGTGCCAAAAACTTGTTAAGTCTCTAGCAAGTGTACCAGATCGTTATCAAGTAATATAAAACGGGTAAGTCCGAGTATCATTTTCCCAAAGGACTCTTAGGCCTTAACTTTCATGTAAATCAATCTTATAAGACTTGTAGAGAAACAAATCTTGTGGGTTGAATGAAAAAACGAAAATAAACATGCAAATGCGAATGATTCCATTGGCAAGGAAAAGATATGGATGAATGGAGTTGTTGGGGTTTACAATTTCATCTTATCCACTTCCTTTTATCTACTCTTCTTATTAAATCAGCTTATTATCTAATTGTCATGCAAACTTTCTTAGTCTACCCTAAACCCGATCCCTCGGTGAAAAGAGCCTACTACTAGTTACTGGCTTACTATCCCTAGTCTCCCCTAGTAACTACCAATGCAAGTATCATAGAAACAAAATACAATTGATCGTCTTACCCCTATCCCTAGGTGGCATTGCTTAATCAAGGAATTTCCTATCAGTTCATAACTTCCCCGTACGTCCCCGTATCGACAAAGGCAAACATCTTTATATCGAATGAGTATAACGATAAAAGCTTTGAGCATAGATAAGAAACCCAACAATTGATAATCAAAGCATATGCAAGCATATAAATAAAATAAGAATTTCAATAAAAGAGAGTTTCAAAAGATTACATTGTTCCCCAACAACAAAGGGATTAGTTCACCATGGACATGGTGAAACTAGATGAAATACAATGAAAGAACGGAAGAATAAACCCTAAATTTGGTAGATTGGAGCCTAAGCATCCAAGGAACCGCCTCCAAGGAGTGTAGAACAGCTCTGGACGTCTTCTTCTGCCAAAAGAATACTCTGAAGGTCGAACTGGGGCTATTTATAACACAGAAAAGTAATAGAATTTAAGCCCAAGCCCAGCAGACAACCGCTCAGCGCCCAATTTGACCGCTTAGCAGTTTCCCTCTAATCGCAGGACCGCTCAGCGGTCCCCCAGGCGAAAAATAGTGAAAAACAGGCAAAACTGGCACTCAGCGCCCAAAACTGCCGCTTAGCGGTTTGGTCAACATTCTGGTCAAGTGGTTAACTTTTCTGGTTGACTGGTTGACTTTTCTGGTCAACTGGTTGACTTTTCTGGTTGACTGGTTAACTTTTCTGGATTCTGGTTAACTTTTCTGCACTGCAACCATTTGATACTTCAACCTTTCTTTCAATTCATTCCAAAAACCTATAAAATCAAGGGAAACCAAACATAAAACCAAGAAAACCAACTTTGACTCTCTTGTTCTCTAACTTTAAGAAAAATGCATGATTTCAAGCTAATTCTAAGCTATAAAGGGTGTGATTTAATATCAAAATCAAGTATGAAAATAACGGTTTTTCAACCGTTATCAATATGCCACCATGGTACAAGAAGAAAAGGTGAGAGTGATCACTAAGTCCAAAGAAGAGCGAAGAATGCCAAATGGTGAACTGGTGGTGGCAAACAAAGAAGGATCAGCTTTCCTTGATGGAGGACTGAAACTTGAAAATGTTTTATATGTTCCGGAGTTGAATCACAACTTGATTTCAGTATCACAATTGATAGATGAAGAAAAATGTAAAATGCATTTTACTGATAAATTTTGTGCAATGCAGGACCACACTTTGAGGATTCTGATTGAAGCGGGTGAATGGAAAGATGGGCTCTATTGGTATTGTGGTTTCAGTGGCGTAGGCTTATCAGATCAACATAGAAAGCCAACTCGAGATTTGGCACAAGCGAATGGGACATCCTGCTTACCAAATTATTGAAAAGATTCTAAATATGACCAACGGGCATAGTAATAAGGATACAAGTAGAGTGTGTGAAGTGTGTAAGAAATTGAAGCAAAGTAGGAATAAATTCTCTTTAAGCGATTCTCAAGCATACAACGTTTTTTATTTAATACATTGTGAAAGTTGTGTCACAAACCCTAATGATTTTCTTTGCTTTAATAGAACAATAATACAAGAAACAAGTCAAAATGATACGAAGTGACAATGGAACAAAGTTTATGTGCCTTCAATGATATTTTAAGCAACATGGGATACTCCATCAAACCTCATGCACCAGAACACCTCAACAAAATGGAAGAGTTGAGCAAAAACATCAACACATTCTAAATGTAGCATGCTTTCTACGGTTTCAAGGACAACTTCCACTTAGGTTTTGGGGCGAAGGCGTTTTGACTGCAGGTTACTTGATCAATCGTACACCTTCAACAATTCTCCTAGGAAGAACTCCATATGAAATAGTAAATGGGAAGCCGCCCACCTATGACCATTTGCGGGTGTTTGGATGCTTTCATAACCAAGATAGGAAAGGTGATAAATTCGCAAGTAAAAGTCGAAAGAGTGTGTTTCTTGGATATTCGGCTGGACAGAAAGGATGGAAATTGTTTAATTTGGAAAGAGAAGTCTATTGGGTTTCAAGAGATGTCAAGTTTGTTGAACATGAATTTTTGTTTGCCTCTATCGTCCATAGAGAACCTTCAAAAGTAGGATGTTGGTAAAACAATTTGTTGATAGGGGAGCAGTGTGTTAGCTGAAACTAATCCTTGTGATGTTGGTTTTTTATGATGACAACACATTGATAATAAAAACACATGAATGTGTACTGTGTTATGTGTTATATGATTGAATGTGTACATGCTTACTGTGAAATATGCACATACTTTGTTTGTCACACTTGTTGATATATTATGTTGATTGATGCATACTATTATGTTTATGAAGTGATTATATATGTGTATGCACAATGTATGTTTTGGTGATATGAAAACCACATGCACAAAATCATATCTGTGTGACTTAATCGATTATAGTGTTGTGATAATCAATTAAGGTCATCGAACAACTTGAGTTTTGAACTGAGGCAAAACAACTAGTTTTGAATCGGTTACGTTAGTTGGTGAATCGATTAAAACTCGTGTGTTTGCACATATCTTTTTGAAATGTGTTGCGATGAGTTTTTGGAAAAAAACGTTTTTGAAAATCTTCTAAGTGTTAAAGCTTAATCAATTACATGGTTTATGTATTCAATTAAGTTTGTTATGATTTGAAAATTGACTTATGATTGTCATAACTACTATAACGATCATTTTTTTAAAATGTGTTTGACTAAGCATTTAATGTGAATAGATTACATTAATTGAACATTCGATTATGTGCTTTGACTGTTGCATTTTTGTTACATGTGTTTAATGTAATCGATTACATTAATGTAATCGATTGATTTGTGTTAGGATTGATATAAACTATATATTAAAACATTGTTATTTTTTGAAAAAGAGGAATTGAGACTTACATTTTCATATCTGATTGATTTTCATTTGAGAGGTTTTACAGATTGATCAAAAGCTCCAAGAATCAAGAACGAGAAGAGTTTGACCGATCTTGAAGCATTCTTGAGATGCAACTTGACTGGACTAAATTGATTGATCATGTCTGCACAACTGAAGGTGCTTCTTGTTTGATCAAAAGTTGACTTGCAATCTTTGATTTGTTGTTTCCCTATACGTGTGGCGTCAGGAAGAAGAGTGATGTACTCTTGACTTTGAGAGGGGATATCTCAACGGGGTAGTTCTGTGTTGGCAGATTTTGTTATTCTATATTTGATTGAGAGTTTGTGAGGTGTTGACATTTGAGAGTTACTCTGTAAAGCCTTAGCTGTAATATTTTGATCATTATAGTGAATTACTCTCCAATCTAAGGTTAATTGGAAGAGTGACTAGATGTAGGCATTGAGGCCAAACCAGTAAAAAATCTGAGTTTGATTTTCTTCTCCCTATCTCTTTGCATTTACGCTTACATTATGTCAATGTCTTTATAAGCATACTGTTTCATTGCACACAATTTCGGCACAAGAAAGTTTTCAAGAACACTATCATTTGCCAAAAAGATTTAAAAAGTGTACATTTTTATAAAACATCAATTCACCCCCCCCCCCCCACTCTTGGTGTTGAGAAACAAAGTCCATCAATTCTAACATAAATAATGACGAACACATTGTGGATATTGGAGAAACCGACCCCATGATAGAGGAAGTGCTTGAGAATGAGTTTAGGGAGGGCCAAAACACGAAACCAGAACAAGAACATGTGCCCTCTTCCTAGGCTTCACCAGAACAAACTTCTAGTTTGATAGAAGACGAGGTTAACGAGATGTTTGATGTCTCTGCCACACTCAGGAGAGGTCATCGTGTACAACAGCCATCAGTAAAGCTTCGTGATTACGTCACTAACACAACCATCCCAATCGAGTCCTCGATCCTCACTTCACATTCAGCTTCCTCAGGTACGTCCTACACGTTGATAAATTATCTAAATTGTGACAACTTCTCATTGCAACACAGAGTTTTTCTTGCAACTTTTCACCAAGAGTGAGAGCTTGTACACTTTTCTAAAGTTATTCAGCATGTTCGATGGAGAGATGTAATGACGAGTGAAATCATTTCCCTTTAAAGCAATGGAACCTAGGACATTACAAAATCAAATATCACTCTAATGAAAGTGTTAAATGCTTTAAAGTACGATTAATTGTCTTGAGAAATCACCAAATTGAAGGGATTGACTATGATGAGACCTTTGCTCCAGTGACAAAGATGGACACCATTCGGACAGTATTGGCCGTCGTTGTAGCCAAAGATTGGGAAATACAATATTTTAGTATCAATAATAATAACTATCTTCAAAACACCATCAGAAGTTCAAACATGAAGTTATTGAAGATCCAATTAACATTTCAAATCGCCGTCTCCGTCACCTTCCTATCAACTATCATCATTTTTTTGTTATAAAACATACAATTTAATAATTTATATCAATCATATCTGTATATCTTATAGTTTTATATTATATGAACTTCCTGTTTTGTAGTTTACATTATTTGTAAAAACCGTTATTGTAAACGGCCATTTTTTAATTTATTAATTTAACATAACTATTATGATATATTTTATTTAAAGTTTATATTCATTTTGAATACTAAGAATAAAGTATAATAACAATAGTTCCACCTAATATAAAATTATAAAATTATCTATATTATTATATAAAAAAATCTTTTCTCTTATTAATTTTATTTCTTTTATCTTTCAATTAATAATTTTTTTAAAATTAAAATAACTGTTTTACCAATTTTACTTAAAAACCATCTAAAATAAAAATAATTTCATTATTTTTTTGGATCATAAAAAAATGAACATGTATTTTTAATAATAATATAAACTATTTAATTTTTATTTATTTATTTATCCACAGTTCCATTAAAAGGTTGTCAATGTTCAAACGGATTTAATCCCATGATTTCAAAACAATGATATTCACATTCTTGTTATTTTTCATTTTGCCTTTTTTTTTTTCAATAAATTGACTTTTTATTCTGTTTTTAATAAACTTTTAAAAATATCCAAATTATAACTCAACATGATCTATCCTTAAAACTAAAATTTAGGCCCTAACAAATATCACCATTCTTACTTTTAATTCCTGTATATACAACAATCGTTAAATTTAATTCTCAAATGACTTTTCCTACCAAATTATATAATGATTTTAATTGTTCATCCATTCAGTCTTTCGTTCAATTTTGTTGCACGTTTCTCTATACTTTCTGACAATTGTCCAAAAAGGATATACAAAAGCTACTTGATGAAGCCTCAAATGAGGGGGCATCTAAACACTCCCGATCAAGAATCATTATCAAAAGTATAAACAAACTAGAATGATAAATAGGTTAAATAATGGAACCCATGATAACCATGCAAAAGTGCCCACCCAAACACCACAAACCCACTGCAAGCCTAACATGATTAAGTTCTACAAAAAAACATCATTATGGATTTCTCCACGAAACCGGTCGCATCAAAATTGCACTTCTTTTGTATCTGTGAAGATAAGAACTACATGTGGGATTAATAACCAGATGCAAGCCACCCCAGCTCCAAAAATAGTAGGACATGCAGAGGGATGCCTCAGAACATCATATCATCCATGCCACTGATAACCATTTTCTGCAAATCTTCCTGGGACAACAAGGTTTTCCTGCCGGTGCCACCAGTTTTATCATATGGCTGAGCCATTTTCCTGAGGAACTGCATTCAACAGGTTCTACTAGTTAAAAGTGAAGTAAAGGTCTACACAAGATCATTAAATCTACTGCACGAGAGGGCCTAGGATCTTAATTACTACTTCGAAATTCCTACTCTAGGCAATTTGGCACAATCATAGTCCTTCAGATAAAATAGCAGCTAATAATTTATCTCAAGGGAAATAACCAATAGAAAAAGAGGATGAAAGAAAAGAATGGAAATAAACAAGATGCCCAAGCATCCATGAGATTTCTGGACAATGTAATATATGTACAACTGACAAGTTTCAATCCCGTGGTACACACAAGGACATACCTCACGTGCTATATGCAAAGCCATGTCTGTGCTCAAGTTCAGGTGGGCATCATGTAAATGAGAGAGAATCCAACCAGGCAACTTTGATCGTTTGTCATGACGGCTATACCTGCAGAGTGTAGAAGTTATAACATTATTGGAGACAGGCAATAACTTCTAATCCATTTCAGGAAGGATTCAATAAAGTTACTAAAAGAGTGCATTGTGCTTTTTGAATCAAAACTGGAAACTAGAAAACTTTTAGAGGCTCAAACAAATTAAAGCAAAATCTTAACTTCAGCAAAGAATAACAGATGCAACCCTCACATTCTAAAAGATGTGCTACTTTGCTCATGAAAGCAAAAAGGATGTAAGGATACTAACCTTTTGTCTGCAAAAATCATCATTCCATAATCAGCCTTTGAACGAATTACACGACCCACACACTGAGCAGCTTGTCTCTGCTTAATCAGAAAAAGTTTTCACTGAGTATAGGAATCTAACAATCAAATTTCAGCGCTAATTGTGTGTATGTATCTGGGAGAGAGAATCAAACCAATGCATCAAAAGTCAGAAAATCTCCTTCCTTGATTTGAAAAGTATCTCGTAGATATTCCAGACGTGCAAGCAAAATCCTGGAAATTTATTACTCTAGTAAGTTCTGCAACTCACATTTTAACCACCATAATTTTGACAAGAAATAGGTAAAGAACTATAATAGTTTCAAATTATACTTATTCAGAAATTTAGTCAAATGAAACTCACTTGCTTAATGTGTATTGAAAAGGAACACCAAACATGATTACTAGTCGACCATAATGTCGATCAAAATCTATACCTTCAGCAACCTTGCCCCTGCAAACAAGTAGATATTTATAGTCAGATTGATTTAATAAATAGGCAAAGCAGTACACAATTTTTGTAACTAGTAGTGTAACTAGCAAAAATGAGAAATAATTTTTCTTTCATAAACAGCGAAAGTAATAGATGAAAACGATTGGATTTGACGTATGCCCTAGATCAAATCTGCCATGTTAGTAAAATAATAAAATTGTGTTTATTATTATTTATTTCATTGTCTATTTTATTTAATTCATATGACAAGCTCCTTGATTAAATAACTTGTTAATGATTAATGATTAATAAAAAAAAATCCAAATATAAAAAAAAAATCCAAATATAAAAAAAAAAAAATCCAAAACATAAGTCATCCATCATCTAATAATTTACTTGCCCAAATTAACATATTTAGTTCCTATCTAGGAATTATCTGTCAAGTTTGTTTGGCCTTCTATTCAATTTCTAGTAACAAATCAAATTATATTAAATCATATTTAAAAAATTGATTAAACAATTAATAGCTATTGGAGACGTTTTTGACTAAGTGTTACTCAATCAATTTTACAGATGTTCAAACTTTATATTAACTGTATTTTTTGTGCTGGCAAAAAATACAATAATATTCCATTTACAGAAATTATATTAATTGGATAAAACTCTTTAATTTAATTAATAATGTTTTCTCTTCCAACAAAGATCATAACACTCGTTACTAAACCGATAGTAAATTAACTCATTAATTTACTAATCAAGGTTGGTGTCTAACAAAACTCTTTCACAACCGGATAGCATGAAGTATCTCTTATTTTAGAACCACTGGAAGATTAATATGATATTTTCTTCCATCTTTACAACTCTATGTAACTCTAAAATATGATATAGTTGTCAAATGCTAATAAATTAACACATGATGAACGACTTGAGAAACTCCTTGGTCATAACATCCCAAGGTCTTTCTTTATTGCTATAGAGCTCAAACTCATCACAGGACTTGATGGGTCCTTTCTCTGATTAATCATTAATCCCACAAGAATTTAATTATGCCCGATAATCATTCAACAAAACTCACGGAGCATTAGGTGTCTAATATCAAAGTATAATAAATAGCTTGTTGATTACCATGATAAACTCAAGTCTAAGGAAATATATATTCTTCAAAAGAATTTCCTATTGGCAATTCAAAAGTAATATTAACCATCAAGAATTCTCCTTTAAATCAGTTCAGTGGTCATATCCATATCCACCATTTATGTGTAATTTAAAAAATGAGATATATTAATCTTTATCTAATAAAGACCACTACATATATTGATCAATCCAGATTAATGATGTCATATCCCCAATAATCCTATGATATAGAAAAATTTAGACCAAAATTATAAAAGACTTATTTCTCATTATTATAATCTCTATAATAATAAGTCTTTAATTTCCCACCCCATGTTCCACGTGATAGGATTACCAATATAAACCATAGTAAGAATTGTTTATGAAATGAGGGATGAGCCAACAGTTAGTGAGAGGAAATCTAGAAAACAATCACCACCAGAAAGGACTTAGATCTAAATGGCCTCTTTGACAGCTTGGTTTTAGCAAAACAAATTGGCAGCATATTATTCATGTAGCCAATCCCTCCTAATGAGAAAATCATTCTGTTGTATAAACAATCAACTTCTAAATTTCCTTCAAAAAAGAATTGCACAATGTTGTTCTAATTTCTAAAATCTAAACAAGATAGTTTGTTAAAGATCAAGTAAACTGGTATGTATACAAGCATTTATTTACATATAAAGGCAAAAATACTACTGATAATGGAGAGTTCAAATTGCGGGATCCTACTTTAATGTAGGATTCAACGAAAAGAAACACAAAAGAGACAAAGAATTAATTAAAAAATCACAGAACAGATGGAACAGGTTCAGATCTAAAACTTCCACGGGCAGTTCTGCTAAAGTTAGATTTCAATATACAACACCTTGTTGCAGCAGCATATATACTGTTTCAGCACAAAAGGTTTCAATATCCCCTCCCTTCCCGTGACGGATAATAAAGTAGCCAATTAGGAAATTGAAATTGCGTTGGCAATGTCCAAATATTTGTCACAGAACATTATAAAACAACTTTTATGTTTCAACTAAAATACAACACTATATATCAAGTGAGAAAACGATTTAAACAAGAAAAGTAACTTTTAAATCACAACAAATTATTTAAGCAGACTTAAATTGAAAACTCTTAATGTATTATACAACCCATAACTAAAGCGTGAAAGAAAATAGATCACACATAACAGAGAGTGCAGCAGACTTCAATCTTCAGCAAGCAATGAAAGAGTAAAACTTAGCTTCAACCACAAACAAATTGCAGGAACGAAGAAGAGAACTAGAGAGGGTTAAAAAGATCAAATGACAAGAAATGGAAAACACCAAAAGAGAAGTTGGAACCAGAGAGGGTTGGATGTTAAGGCTGAGGTTGGGAGAATTAGACTGAGTGTCACGCAGTAGCAGTTATCAAAAGGTAGATTTTCTTTTTCAAAAGAAGTAATGCAACTCATTTCAATGTACAGCATTCAATCATGGAGCACACTTATCATGAAAAAACCCAGGAGGATATGGTTCTATTATCTTACCTAGCTACAGAAAAAAATATAGCACCTCTTCCACAATCACAAGCCTTTCGGTAGTTATCAAGAGCTAATGTAGTCTCTACCACATCCTGAGTCTCAATAAAGACAAGTTTATGTTGCATTATTTCCTGCAAAAATTATGTTTTTAGCATACCACCAAACTACATAACAGACACTACTGCTCTACTAGTAAATGAGCTGGATATCAAAGAATTTAACTAGTCTCCTCACCTTTAAAATTCCATTCTCATTCCAGGTATTCACTATCCCGTCCATATATGAGTAACTAACAAAAAAGCATACAATCCCATCAGGAACAACCGAAGACATTTCCAGTAAGAGCCTTCCATAATTCCTTACTACACCCAGATCACTTCTCATGTCAAATTTTGTGCTGACTGGGAGCTGATCACTGAAACAAGAAACTTATTAAATGTTAAGAAGAAAACAAAGGGAAGAAAAAAGAGTTCCCTTTCAAGCAAATCACAGATTTAAAATATAGAATTTTAAAAAGGCCTGTTTTAAAATGCAGAGAGGCAATTAATGGGAATACCTGCCCCGGGTAAGCACCATTGGACATATGCAATCTCTTGTTAAGGACATAGTAAAACTTCGACTGACAACAGGATTGAAATTCAGCAGACGAGGGTACAGATCTATTGGGCTTAGTGTGCCAGATGTAATCACAACAGACTGAAATCGCTCAAATACTGGTTTGATGGCAAGAGAAGCATCATGGCAACAAAGCTGAAATGTTATTTGATAAAAAAGAATAAGAAAATGTATACTCAATACACGCAGCAAATAAACAAATAAATATTGCATAACAGAATTAAATTTATGGTTAGAACAGCGACAGAGTAAATAAAAATATAACAATTAACCTGTAATACAGGATCAGGAATGTGTGGCATTCGTTCATCAAAAGGTTCAATTATAATAGAAAAACCACGAGCATATGTTCCCACAAGGGTGGCAAAATCGCATATAGTTTGGATATGAAGGAACTCGTCAGTGTCTGTAATTTCCAATGTCATCATCAATGAATGAAGGCGGTCATAACAGAACTTTAGTGATTTTTGGTCAATTCCAGCATGGTTAAGAATAGAGACAACGAAACTAACAGGGCTCTCCTTCTCCACATTTTCAGTGTCTAAACGTCCTTCAAGATATTGAACTAATCTACGTAAAACATGAATAAAATGCTCAGCCCGGCGAATATTTCCGGGCACGGCCTCTTTTAATATATCATCAGGCAAGGCTGGATTTGCAAGCCAAGCATCAGTAGCTATGCAAAGAAAAGAAATTTTTTAGTTAGTTGTGACCACAGCCAAGAGGTAACATGTAAGACATTAAGAACAAAACTGACATCCTACATACCAGGCAAGTCTCCTCTTAGTGCCAAACCTTCAACAAGCCTGTTGTATTCAGCACGGAGTCTACCTGCATCAGTGGCCTTGAACCTTCCTACCAGTTCAAATTCCAATAGTTAAGAGAATCTGAATCAAATTTCAGCAATGGGAACAAGAGAAAATAAAGCATTAATGACACTATTGTAAACAGGAAATGGCAGGAATTCCAGTTCTAAGATGTAAGTGTGACCCTTCAAAATTCTTCCTTTATGAATAACCAATCTAGGAGTACAAAAATAATTCGCAGTGCACACAAGTTGCCAAATTCACCAGAGTCCTTAAATTCTTTTAATTTTTTCTCCTATTTTCCCCTATTTAAGTTGTCATAGTGAAATTTTGGATCAGAAGGAGAAAGCTAGAAACAGCACATACTTGTCAATTTCCTGACGCATCCTAGTAAGGTTTCTTCTGGCCCCTTCAATAGTTTGCCTCCTCACACTCACACTAAGTGCTTCAATACATACATTATCGATATTATGAGCTTCATCAAACACAACAACAGACTCTTTCTGCATTTCCTTAGATATTATGCCAGCCACCTTTGGATCAAGTAAATATTGATAGCTATACACCACCACATTAGCAAACTGCACCATATGGCGTGCCAAATAGTATGGGCACCACCCCTTCTCCTTCCCAAACACTCTCAGATCCTAAAATTAAAAGACACATTCAGTTTCAAATAATTCAAAAATTTTAGTAAAATTCCTAGAGCACAACCAGTCAAAATGGAAAATTTCCAGTCAATCCCACTATAATTCAAACGTTTCAAAATCAGTGAACACCCAAAATTGATCAAATTCAAATATTATTCATTCAGACACTCAGAATTTGACACTATTGCAAAGAGAAAATGGCAGGAATTCCAGTTCTATAGGAGGTAAAGTTTGACCCTTCAAAATCCTTCCTTCATGAATAACCAATGTAAGAGTAGAAAAATAATTCGCATTGTACACAAATTGCCAAATTCCATGAACACCCAAAATTGATAAAAAAAAAATCAAATATTATTGATTCTCAGAATTTGAACATCCAAAACCATAGAATCAAATTTTTAGTCAACCACAAAATCAGAATATTCCAAAATAAAAGAACATCAGAAACTTGCAAAGTTTGATTTATTTCTCATAATCAACCAGTTAACAATAAGAAAATCAATTATTTCAAAAATAGGAATCATCCAAAACTGATCAAAAAATAGAACTTTTCAACTAATCACAGTAAAAATCCACAGAATCCGAAATCTAAAAACATCTAAAACCAATCGAAACCTAAATTTCCCAGTTAAACCTACCTAAACAACAAACATTTTAAACTAGCGTACACTAAAAGTTAATCAAAAGGAAAATCCTTTTCATCAACTCAAAACCGCCAAAGAAAAACTTCAAACAATAACTCCGTCCACAACGGCGATTTTATCCATAAAATCAAGGTTTTTGGTTCGCCCAACAGCATCACACAGCAATTGCAGCTGCACTGACCACATTTGTCCAAAATACCAAGTGTCAAAATGAGATCACAAACGTAGTCAC
The DNA here is from genome assembly GCA_036885675.1 of Vigna mungo. Classification (NCBI taxonomy): domain Eukaryota; kingdom Viridiplantae; phylum Streptophyta; class Magnoliopsida; order Fabales; family Fabaceae; genus Vigna; species Vigna mungo. The sequence continues at coordinate 35,456,626 of CP144697.1, forward strand.
AATTCAAATCCCTAATCCAAATCCCTTTTCGCCCACTCAAACCACCATAAATTTAAAATATTTCCCAATCAGGAAAGAAACACCCAAACCTGGAGAGTGTAAACCCCGGGAGGCAGAACTGCGGACGACCCCGCCCTCTCATACTGCTCAAAGAACTCACACGACGGCACAGAGGGGTTCTCCGCGGCGAGCGCCCGGACCCAAGAGGCGGTCAGCTTCCGGCAGCCAGCATCCACGGAGTCGCGATTCTCCGCCGCAAGAACTCTTGAATTGACGCAGAGATTCTTCCGGGAGGACAACCCGAGGGCGAGAATCCGTGCGGCAGGACCAAGGTGCAGGAGCTGGTAGTCGTGGAGGAGGCGGAGCTCGGCGAGCGTCTTCTCCATCTCGTGGACAGTGCGCGTGCAGTAGAGAAGCTTGAGGGGGGAATTGGGCTTGGAGAGGACGTAGCTGGTGATGAGGGAGAGGAGCGCGATGGTTTTGCCGGTGCCGGTGGGCATCTCCAGGAGACAGTGACCCTTAGCGTCGAGGGCGCGCTTGAGCTCCACCATGTACGAGTACTGCTCCGGGTAGATGTTGTCATAGGGGAAGTACACTGTCACGTCCTCTATCTCGAACTTCATGATCGATCCTAGATAGTGGCGATTCGTGGGCGTCTGAGGAATGTAGGTGTGTGAGAGGGAGTGGGAGAGGGAGAGAGAGAGAGAGAGATAGAAAGAGGGATTAGGGTTTTTTAGGGATTGGACATGAACAATGAAGAAGAAGAAAAAAAATTAGAAGAAGAAGAAAAAAAAAGAAGGCTTTAGGGTTTTATTCTCCCCCTCTGGTACGAACTGATTGTGAGAAATGGAAGGTGGAACAAGACTGGAAAGAGTGAGCTATATTTTTAAAATCTGAATACTAACTACTAATTTAAGAGTCTAGTGGAATCGAACTCATTAATAAAACTCTTATAATAATTTTATAATATTAAAAAATTTAACATCAATATATATGACATTGAAAAGAAAAGTTTTAATACATATTTTTATGTTGTTAGTTTTATTCTAAGTGATTTTTTTATTTTTATACATATTTTTATGTTGTTAGTTTTATTCTAAGTGATTTTTTATTTTTGAGTTATTCAAAATAGTTTTATCTTTTGTAAAAATTGTTTATTAGTTCCTTTAGTTTATGAAGTTTAAAAAATATCAAAATAATGTTCATTTTAGTCAATTTTGAATGATTTATCCAATTTCGTACTACGTGTTATTAAAAGGTTAAATTAGGGTTAAATATGTTTTTAGTTCCTTGGGGCGATTTTGGTTTTAGTTCCTCTTTCAAAATAAGGTACAATTTAGTCCTTTAACTTTAGAAAACTCTGGTTTTAGTTCTTTTTACCAATTTTTTAACTTTATTTGATGAAACAGCAAATGAAGTTAAAAAAATTTGGTAAAAAAGACTAAAACCAGAGTTTTCTAAAGTTGAATGACTAAATTGTACCTTAGTTTGAAAGAGAGACTAAAACCAAAATTGTCCCAAAATATAGGGACTAAAAACATATTTAACCCGTTAAATTATTGTATAAAAGAAAATTACAATTAGATTATGGTTAAATTAGGGTTGAAGAATCTCATGAAACTGGTCTTCAATTTGGTGTGAGAGTTCCTTCATTCTTTCATCAACCATGAATCTTTCATAATCTACAACAAACCCTAAATCTCAAATTTCTAGAAATTCTAAATCTCCAGTTTTTAGAAATCTTCATCGTCAACCATCAGAACTTCCAAATTTGTGAATAATCTCGCAACTTTCTCCTCCATCAGAAACCAATCATGTCCACAAGAATCTCCTTCAACCTTCGAACAACACCCTTCTCATGCAACCACCCTCTTCTACCATGAAATCACACTGCAGCAATATCCCTAAATTGTGCCATCACCATCACAGATGCAACCACAAATAAACCTGCATATTCAAACACATAGAAACACTAACCACTGTCGCGCCTCGTATTCGTGATTTAACTAGTAAGAAACCACAAAAAGCAAAAAACCTCAATGTTTGAAACCAAAATCACTTAAATCGAACAATCCAGGGAAGACATATATTTTCTTAGCAGTAGAAGATCCATGCACAACATAAATATTCTCATGATTTTGCTTAGGTTGTGGCCAGGCAACAATATCCAACTTATGCTTCCCCAAAGGATCCACCATAGGGTCCACCACAAGAACCACAAGCTCCACCATAGACTTCACCACGGGTTTCAAAATAGGCTCCATAATAAATTCCACAATAGGTTACAAAACAACCTCCACAAGCTTTAAAACTGAATTTAGAGAGTCTTTATTCCCATTTTGTGCATCAACCACCTTAAGACGATAAAATTGTTGTATTTTTGCGTCAACTGGTTTCTCCCCACCAAAAATTACATTGACATCTTACTATAATAATCTACAATTAGATAGATCATGGCCAAACATTTTACAATTTAAACAAAAAAGGGCAATTTCTCATTCTCCACATCAACAATAAATGCAAATTATGATCTTTCTATCAAAATTTGATTAGGCAAATCAAATAACAAATCAACATCAACTAACACATGTGCAAAGAACTCTTGAAACTTATTTTTGGCGTAACCATCTAAAGATACAGGTGTGCATACCATGCACAATTGAAAAAATCTTCTTTGACTGCCAATATTTCAAAGGAAGGTCATGTATGCGTACCCAACATGGTTTTCAGGAGCTTTATAGAATCAAGAACAAAATTTTTAGTCATAGGGAAAACACGAAGGATTCTGGAAGACAAACTTCAACTACCACAACCCTTATTATATCCTCAAAGAGTAGAAAAAGAAAATTCATCGAATCCTTTGCCAAGAGGAATTGATTTCTATTAATCCAAATGTTTCTACACTATATCAAGCTTCTTACAAAGATTTAAATGTGAGAGGTGTATCCTTTTTTGTTAGCAAAATACGTCATGCAAATGATTTTTCACTCTTCTAGACCAAGAAGATAAACTTCTTTAGCAAAATGCACAAAGACCATATCTCTCTTTATGCAAGGAAAATGTAATTATGATAAAGGAATATCACAAACATTATTAAAAACTTGGGAAAATGTACATTTTTGTGCTCACACATATGGAGAAGATTTAGATGAATAAGGTTTTCCCTGGTCTTGATATTGTAAGCAACCCCAAGAGATATGAAACCCCCAAAAGGAAGACATACATATCCCCAAGCCAACAATGCTCCTCCAAACCTAGATTCTATCAAAACCTACATACCTCTAGCCAACAACAATAGGGCATATACACCAAGACCACGTCGCCAAACAATGTAGCCCCTCCACGTGAATGATCCAACCTGAATTAAAATCAAACCATTCAACAATCTAAAGTCAACATGCTTTGAAATTTGACTCATATACAACAAGAACCATTGCTACGAAGGAGTAACAACTATGAAACCATAACCTCATAAGAGAGATCAAAACCAAAATTTCAAATTCTTCATCATTAATCCATTGAAATCAGGGTTCTAATTTACGGTTTATGTTTGATGCGATACAATAATTCTACGAATTCAAAAACTTACCCACAATCTTTGTTCATGGGAACTTTAACCAAACACGGTATCCTTCACAAATGACTGAGTGAGTTTATTTAAGTTGAAAATAATATTTAATGTGTGTTACGGTTGGTGTGATTAAGAATAAAATAAAAATATCAAATTTATACACTAAAGGAAGAATGTTATTGATGTATTATTACATACATTTTTTATTTTAAAATATAATTAAAAGTATATATGTGAAACAAAAAGAGAGTTCTCCTTTATATTATTATAACGTTCTTAATATGTTTTTTAAGAGAATGTTTCTTAAGAAAGATCTCAAAGAGGATTCATATTAAAGTTTTCATTATCAAAGTCAAAATGCTCTTTTTACAAAAGAAAATATAATAGATAGTTCTTAAATCATTTTTTACTTTATGCTATCAACCTTTTAAGTGATAGAGGAAAGACAATTATGAAAAAAGACTTAATACTAATTTCCGTCCCTAGTTTTATTAGTCGTGTTCAAAGTGGTCTTCATATTTTTGAATTGTTCAGAGTAGTCCCATGTTTTGTAAAAATGGTTCAAAATTGGTCTTTTTTGCTAATGACATTAAAAATGTTAACATCGTAATATCCAACTTAGCCAAAATTAAATGACATGTCTAGTTATTCATTACGTGGCAAACTCATGTGAATTACCCTTTAACTTAATCATAGTTTTAGAAACTCTTGGCTTCCATTTTCAGAGACTTCTTTTTTTCTCGAACAAACCTAACAATGTGGGTTCCGCAAGGAGACATCATCCTTTTCCTTTCCTTTGTTTCTGGGTTGGCATCACAGGGAACCTTTCTTCTTTCCTTCTTCTTATTTTAGTTCTGTTTTGGTTTTATTCGTATTAGGTCTCCGAATTAGGGTTCTATTTTTGGAATTTTGATCTCGCGGCATTGGGTTTCCATCCTTGGATTGGGTTTCTGTTTTATTTTCTCTACATGTTGGTGGCGAATGGTTGGGGTTCTTCGTGATCTTATGATTTAGGGATTTTAGGGTTTTCGTTTGGGATTGAGGATTCTAATTTGAGAATTTCTTGTGTCTTGTTTCTCCTCTGCAGATTGTTAATGCGATTTGGGAATTAGAGTTTTTGAATTAGGGTTCTGTTTTTTTGTTACGTCTCTAAATTTACCTATTTTTTTGTGTTTAGGAGGCAATTTTAGTTTCTTTTAGTTTTTAATTTTATAGAATTAGGTTAATTTTTAGCATTTTTTTTCTTTAATTTTAGAATTTTGTAAAAATAGTGTTAATTTTGTGTTTTTAGATGATAAATAGTATTTTTAAATAAATAGTATTTTTTTATATCAAATTAAAAATGTTTTTGCTGTTATGGGTTTTTAATTTCCTCTTTTTACTGTCTAACCCTTTCTTATTTTTGTACAGATATGATCAAAAAGGCAAAAATCTGGTCAAACTAAAAAAAATAGGCTGAAATGGGTAGAAGTAAATGGGTCAATGCTGATTTGGATCTTTTGAATCAGGCTGCGCGTTCTTGAAGCTGATGGAGTTAATTTGGGTTGAATTGAAAAGCCTAGTGTTTTGATACATTGTGTTGGAGTATTAGGGACCAGTGTTGGAAACCTTTGTTCGTGTTGGGATGTTTTTATCCATAACATCACCGTCCTCCAACATAATAAGATGAAGGCAGCATTTGAGAAAAGTCGTAACCTTATGAGTGATGCTTATAAAGAAAGCATATATAAAATACTTGTTTAACGTGTTTCAAGATATGCTTTAAGACTAATTATTGATGAATTTAAATGAGTGAAGCATATAGGATTGAACAATGGATATTGTCAATGTGTTTTGAGATCAACGTACAATTTACCCTATGCTTGTGAATTAGCACGATATGACCTCAGGATCATTCCTCTCCCCGACATGTCATTTGGACCAAATTAAGCTTTTAACTATTGTATCAAATGAATCATAGTCAGAGTTATGCATTCAATGTGAACTTCATATGGTTCACGAACACTTTAAGAAGGTTGACATTGGAGGAAAGGTGAACATCAAGCAAAAGCTAGTTGAAATTTTTTGTCTTGCAATGACATATATGGTACCTCCTTCGTATAAAGTCAAAAGTAAAGGTGCACAGAAGAGTAAACTTCAACGAAATGAAAGGTCTACTGTTGACTCACTGGCAAGCGTACCAGATCGTCTCTAGTAATAAAATCGGTAGAACCCGATATCGTTCTCTCCCAAAGGACTCACGGCCTTATCGTTCGTGTGAATCAAAATAATAAGACTTGTAAAGAAATAAAATTAATTGTTGTGGATGCAAGAGCAGAAAATAAACATGCAATGTGTTGATTCAATTGACGAAAAGAGTATGGATGAATGGAGTTGTTGGGGGTTTACAACTTCATCTTATCCGCTCTCTCTTATCTACTCTTCTTGTTTAAAAATTTTGTTATCTAATTGTTATGCAAACTTTCTTGGCCTACCCTTAGCCCGATCCCTCGGCGAAAAGAGCCTATTACTAATTACCGGCTTGTTATCCCTAGCCTCCCCTAGCAACTAGCAATGCATTACCGAACAAAAGCAAAAACAATTGACCGTCCTACCTCCCTATCCCTAGGTGGTATTTCATTGATCAAGGAATTTCCCCCAGTTCATGACAGTACCGTACGTTCCCGTATCAGTAAAGACAAACAACAGTTATCGAATGAGTTAAACGATAAAAGCTTTAAGCGCAGAAGAGAAACCCAACAATCGATAAGCAAAGCATATGACAATCATATAATTAAACAAGAGTTTCAATAAAAGAGAGTTTCAAAAGATTACATTGTTCCCCCAACAACAAAAGGGTTTAGTTCACCATTGTCATGGTGAACCAAGATGAAAATAATGAAAGAATGGAAGAGCAAACCCTAGAAAAGATGAAAAGGAGCCTAAGCATCCAAGAGATCCTCTCTAGAGAGTGAAAAGTAGGTCTGATCGCCCTCTTCTGTCAAAAGAATGAGAATGAATTCACACTAGGGCTATTTATAGTTGAGGAGCGCAACAGAAAACAAGCTCAAGCCCAACAGGCAACCGCCCAGCGTCACACTTATGCCGCCCGGCGGTTTGCCTCTTATCGCTCTACCGCCCGGTGGTTTGCCTCTTATCGCAAAACTGTCAGGCGTCGCTGCCTTGGTGCCATCTCCTCGCATTTGGCCACCCAACGGTGCAATTCTGCCGCTGGGCGGTTTCTAGACTCTTCTTTTCTTGATTTTCTTTCTCTATCTTGAGTCTAAGGCCTTTATCTTCACCTCCATTCTTCACTTCCATCAAAATTGTTGCAAAACAAGCATAATATCGCTAAAAACAACTTTTGACTCCCGACTGACTCATTTATTGAGTTCTGTTTGATTTCAAGCTCATTCTAAGCAGTAAAGGGAGTAATTTGGTCTAAAATAGCATATGAAAATAACGGTTTTTCAACCGTTATCATCTATGAAGCGTGACCCATCATATTTTAAGCATGTAGACACCTAACATTCCATGACTGAGTCTTCATCACGAAAATCACAAGTAAAATCCAAGGGTAAACCAGTTCAACGAAGAAGAGTATCGATGTTAGATCAATTTAATCCCATTTTACATTAGTTAAAGTGTGGTATACATTTCACAAATATGTGAAATCAATTGCAAGAAAAATATATAACTGTAAAAGAGTAGAATACCAGTCATTTGCTTCGTCTTAGCAAAGTTGGCATCCCTGACTTGCTCGTACATATTGGGCAAGTGCAGCAATGCCCCAAGCATATCCACCACATGTGTTCAAGTCTCTAAACAACATCAAGTACGATACACGTATAAGGGTCAAATTCTTATTCGTGAAAATAGTTCATCAATGTAGTCCACACCCAAAAGGTCGACAATAAAAGACCGAGCTTCTTCAAATTCCAATGTCTCAATCTCATAAAACTTCCCCAAAATAGGTAGGTGAAGCAACGACGCCACATCCTCTAGTGCAATGGTCATCTCACCTACTGAAAGATGAAAATTGTTTGTCTCAAAATGTCATCTCTCAATAAACGCCAATATTAACCATTTTCGGTGTAGTTGTACGATATATTAACTATGGGGATTATACCAAAATTCAACAAAAAGGTTGAATTGTTTCATGACATGGTCCAAATTTATTTATTTTTTTATCATGGGAGATCAATTCCTACACAATAACAATATATATATATATATATATATATATATATATATATATATATATATATAATTGAAACTACTCATTATCAATTAAAATTTAACATTAGTTTTTTCAGTCCGTCCTCTATGAATTGATGTTGTAGGTCTTCTTCTCCTTTCACCTTGTGTTGAACTCTTACCATGATAGTTAAATGACCTCATATTCTAGCCTATGACCACCAAAATGTACAAACAACAAAATATATTAAATAATTAACTATACAAAAACAAAACAATGATAAAATACTTAAATATTTCAAGAAATATATAAACACATACATTCAAAATTCAAAAAGCAAAACAAAAATTGAAACACATTCATTCAAAATTCAAAAAACAAAAAAAAAAAACATAAAATCGGATTTCAAAAACTATCTAAGACAATGTATTTTGAAATCTGACGTAGGCTTAACTAACATTCAAAATCCGTTTAAACTTTCATCAACTTTCGAAATTCTATTAAGACTTGAACACATTTCGAATCTTTGTTTTCGTTTTCCAAATCAACCACACACATGCAAATATCCTATTCTACACATTCTCTACATATATAGGTGTTAAATTAAAATCAAAATCAAACATCTCAATCCCAAACACATCTCAACGAAATCCAGAACGAATTCTTACGTGGAATTGGTTGGTGTAGTGAGGAAGAAGAAAGGTGGACATCTAGTGAGATATTTTTACTTGTGTCATAATTATATTTAAAAATTTATGAAAAGTTGGATGTATAGGAAAAAGGTTGTGAAGTACAGAAAGAATATGCCTAAAAACTTATTGTTCTAAGTCCTAAGTCTTATGCGTAAGCGTAATCGAGTTATGACTAGGAATGTGTAAAATCTTTTGTATTTTTCACTTATAAGATTACTCATATGTAAGTAAATTGTCTACATATTTTCTCGAAGAGTTACTTTTTTTTTTCCAAACAATACATTTTGTTTTCTAGTTAGAAGTAACGCGAAGAATATGAGTTTTGATTAAAAAAGAAATTAAGAAATAATAATTAGGAGTGAGTTTTGTAGTTGTGTATAATCAAGCTTTTTTTTTATTATTAATAACATCATAGTTATTAATTCAAGGAATAATTTATCATAGTCCACACGTTATGAGTGAATCAAGGTAAATATATTGTATTATTTTACTTTGTTAAATAATATTTATTAAATAATATAATAATTTTCAAATAAAATTTTTATGACATTCAATTCTTCCTCCCATTGTTGGACTTTTTTTTTCTCAAATTAATACACATTTTTTTTATATTTTGTATTTATTCTTTTCTTTTAGTTTTTAAGTTATTATTATTTTTTATTATTATTATTATTATTATTATCCTGACAAAATTAGTGTTAACATATTAAAATATTTCAAATAAATTTTTCGAACAAGCACTTAATTATGTAAAGGAGGATCTAACTATTCAACAACAATTATTTAAGGTACAAGGTAGTATAAACAACTTCACAAAAGATGGTAGAAAAAAATGTATATTGCAGTTGAAACACAATTTGAAACAATTTGCCATCTCAAAAAGAACAATTTTACGATCATACTCAAATAAATGAAAAAGACTCATGCACAATACTAAACAAACGATGACAATTACAATTTAGCCTACCCAAATAATATTTCTTTCAATTCAACCCTCACACCCTAACACAATAGTTTAGTGTGAGTATTATGCAATAATTTAAAACCAAAACACAATAAGAATTTTTAACATAGCAAATCGAACATTTTATAAAATCACAACTACATAATATAAATATAAAATCATGTCATCAAAAAGAAAATATAAATGAAACTTCTAATAAATGTAACCATACTTATGAAACTAGACTATCACAACCAAAATCACAACAATAAAATAAATTTTAAAAAATATAAATGAGTCATCACTATAGTTTATTTTAAAAAAAATTGAAAAACCATAAAAATAGAAATATAGTCTACAAAACCAGATTTTAGATTTAGGAGTTAGTTAGAAGTAAAGACTCCTAAGATATACTTTTAATTAAATATGCAAAAAATAATATGATTTTTTAAATGATTATTTTCTCCAAGAAATAAGAATAAAGGACTATATGAAAGAAAAAAAAGTATATTTTAGTTTTTGGACTTAATAAGGATTGATCTCGCAAGTAATTTTAATTAAACAAAAAATCAGGAACCATGTAGTTATATTGAAAAATTATTTGAGAAAATGATTTAATTCTTTTTTGTTTGGTGAACTCAACCAGAATTAACTTCACTTTTACATATTTTCATTCATAATAGAAAATCAGACCGTAGTTCTTATGAAAAATTAGTTGAGAAATTGATTTAATTTGTTTTCTCTTTGATAAACTCGATAAACATTGACATTGTTCTTTTATTCTCATTCATAATAGAAAATCATGTATAATGTAGTTCTTATTAAAAAAACTATTTGGAAATTTTTTTAATTTGATTCTTTTTTTTTTACTTTTATTATTTTTATTTATTTATTACTTTTTTGAAAACTTTATAACTTACCAACTCAACTATTATCAAAGAGAGAGTTTATATCTAAAAAAAAAAATCACTAATCCCATAAAAAAGACCCATATAAAAAATAATTGAGAACGTAAAAGAGAACAATTATATTACTTTGTTATTAATTTTAACTTTTTTTTTGTATTTTTTAATTATTTATAAGGTAGTCAAGCAACAGTAGGTCAAACGGACGCCAAAATAAATAAAAATATACTTTACATTTTTTTAGAGAAATGTACTTTTGGTTTTCTTTAAATAATAAAAAAAATGAATAAACTATTTGTTTATGACAAAAAAATTATTAAAAAATTGAAATAACAAACTGAAAATGATTAGTAGTAATGAACCAAAATAAAAGATAAAAAAGGATCCACACAATATTAGAACAAAATATAATGAAAAATTAGGAATGCATGTAGATTAAAAGAAAAAAAAGAAACATTTTCATTTGAAAAACAAATACCCCTATAGCAACACGAATGAAAATGAAGAATCCCAAAATAATAAATAGGTAAATATTATTACCTTTGAGTGTAGACTTGGGTACTTTTCTCTTTTATCTATCTCAATTTTTTATTCCTTACACTCTAGCTCCTTTACTCCCTTTCCTCATTCTCTAAGTTTTTTTATTTAAGTCGTTTCAGAGATGTTTTATTTCCTTACATGACACGTTGCATGCTTATATACATACATTGTAACACAAAAGTAATCTTAGCCTTAACTGTAACATCCCAAAAATATAGTCTTAAACTATACTTAAGAGTCCTTATATTTATAATACAGTAGGGCAGTTACAGGACAAAATAAAGGTAATTTACAGTTATCCTAAGAGCAACCATAAATTTAAACTTTTCAGAAAACCTATACTGATGTTATTTCCAGTACAACCCAAACGGTCATACAAGCAACATGCTGGACCGAACGGAAAACTACACTAGTACAAAAGAAATATAAAACCGGACGATCTTACTCTATTTAGAAAAGCTCCTCTCCATCCAACGCATGCTCCAGAGTATCTTCAGCACACTCTGCTCACACCCACGGGGTGATCATCGTAGTGAAGAGAACGACCAAACGGAACACCGTGACAAGACAGGAAATAAGGGTAAGCTTATGTAATTTAATTAATCATTTAAACATATCAATTTAAACATAACAGTGTATAGTCAAACACAACATATCCAATCATGCAATCCTCATGCAAAACATCCCATATAATAAATCAAACGTACAAAACCTTACAACCGACCACTTTGACACTGTCCGGACTGTATGAATATGTAGCTTATGGCCGTTCGTGCACCCGGGTGATGTAGTAACTAGAAACCCATCAGCTGCCACCTGAGGTTAACTTGTCATACCTCACCTAAGGACCCCTCCTTAGACTAGGGTCTCCTGCCATTCTCACCACATGACTTACCCATCTCTACTTGAGAATTGGTAATCATTAGAATTTCAGGATGAACACCATGAATTTCACTATCCATATTCATACTTTACCAAATCCCAAAAACCATATACCGAGACATTCCTCCTTGGAATTCTCTTCCATTCCCATAAATCAATTCATATACATCTTTAAATATTATTACAATTATTCATCTATACCTAAGGACCTGACCGAATGATAAAACACCTTTCTTCCTATAATAACCGAACACTTTATCGAAGGATGAGGTTCTCTTCAGAAGACCGAGCGTTAGCACAGGCCGAAGGCTCAACATAAATCAATTAGGATATCGATTGGTCATCAACTGAAATCTCTAACGAAAGAGAATTCAGTCAAGACTGAACGGACTAAGCAATGAAAACCGAACGAAAATCAATAGGAAACTCAGCAATAAAAACCAAACGAACTAACCAATGGAATCCAGACGGAAATCAATGAGAAACTCACATATGAAAACCAAATAGACTTAATCAATGAAAACCAAACGGAAATCAATAAGAAACTCAGCAATAAAAACCAAACGAACTAACCAATGGAAACCAGACGAAAATCAATGAGAAACTCACAAATGAAAACCAAATGGACTTAATCAATCAAAGTCGGACGAAAATCAATAAGAAACTCAGCAATAAAAACCAAATGGTCTTAACCAATGAAAAACCGGACGTTTTTCCCAAAAATGATAATTAACATCAAACCGAGTACTTAGTCTATGACCAAATACTCAAACATAATATCATATGTGTAAAACCGAACGCTTGGTTTATGACGGAACGTTCTTAAAATGAATAATAATAATAATATGAAACCAAATGCTTCAGAAATTAAGTGTCAATCTAATACCAAACACTTGTATGACCGAATGTATAGTTTATGACCGGACGTTTTTAAAATGAATAGTACTGGTATAAGACCTAGCACTTTTAATAAACATCATCAATATAAACTGAATGCTCAGTGTATGACTGAACGTTGTAAATAGTTAATATGAGACCGAATACTCAGTCTATGACCAAGCACTTCGAGACCGAACGTTCAGTATAAGACTGGACGTCCTTTAATAGGTAATTCCGAACGAATAACCAAGCAAGATATTTAAGTTTCAACATAAAGGTACCAGATCAATTGTTTTAAGAGGAAACCGAACGGTCCTAATGACCCTTCAATTACAGATTCATATTTTTACTAAGTTTTATAACTTTATGACATATTTCATACAAAAAATCGAACATGCATTTCTCAACAACAAGATCATACATTCAGCAAACATAAACTCACAAAATCATTCATACAAAATAATCATAATTAAATTTATAAGCTTCCCTTACCTCGAATCCAAGGGCTAACTTCTATGTTTCCACAGTAGTACCGAATGACAACCACTTCTAAGACTTTCTACAAGCTTTTGATTGGTGAAGAGAAACCAACTATAGAATTCAGGGATACCATACAGTTCAGAGAAGGAATTTGAAGTACACATGCAAGTTCAACAGTACTTGCATGTATAAAAAATATATGAACTTCGAAGTACGAAGAGAATTCTAACTTACCAACTCAAATCAAAAAACGATCGGTACAAAAGAGAGAGCTCGTTACCAGAAATACTCAGGTACTGCCTGAATGGAGATCGGAACAGGAAAAAGTTGAGAAATTTGTAGAGAGAAGTTGAAGGAATTTAGAGAGAAGGAGGAGAAACTGGAGTTCTGAAATTTGGAGAAGAAGGTTGCATGCAGAGAAGTGGCACCGAGTTTCCAAATCCCACTTTAAATATCACCGTCAAAACCGAACAATCCATTCCCATGCCGCCACCTGTCTTCCACTTTCTGAGTCTAATATTCTTTGCCCTGACACGCGAATCCCATTAAGTTGGGGAATTTATTGGTTCTGACATTAATTATAACGAATAATACAAGAAAGGAATAGGTCTTGATGAGAACATATCACATAAATTACATATATTTCTAATTATTAGAATCATACATTTTTCTAATTGAAAAAATATTTCAAAATATCTTCTCATGACATGTCTCAAATGTTTGTGAGGAATGTGAATAGAAAATAGTGGATGAAAATATGTATGAAACCCTTAGACTTAGGAATAGGGGTGTTATAATTAAAAACAAAATTAGGTTGTTCCTTCTCTTTTTTTTATTCTTTTATTTATGCTAAAATTAAAGTTTGAAAATCTAAAAAATATTATTTGACCTTTTTTTTCTACCATTAATTAAAAAAAATATTTTTATTTTTTGAAAACAAACTTATTTACTGGAACAAAATTAAGTTTTGACAAAGACACACCTAAGATGATATTTATATCATGGTCTTTATGTCTAAAACACATTTATTCATGAATAATAATTCTCTCTACTTTGATTATCATATGTGCTATGTGCACATTCCTTTTTAAACATCATATGAAATGAACATAGATTTAAATTGTGTATATGTTTCCAAATTTGATAAGATACCTGTATAATGTCTAATTTATCTGATTTTATATATGTCTAATTGACAAATGTCTAATTTACCTGATTTTATATATGTTTTTAATACTTGAAATACATGAAATTGACAAAATTTGAGCAAATAAACCCTCTTTAACTTACAATTATAGAATGAAGTATTGAGAATTAGACAAATAAGAAATTAATAATTCTTTTATGAAAATGCAACACTTTTGAAAGAATTGAAGAATGGTGTAGTTGAGCTCCATACATGATGTTGATAATTGTAAGACAATTATGGAAAATTAAAATTTTGATCCTTACAACTGAGCAACAAGGAAGGTATTGAGTCATAAAGAAAACCCTCATGAGAAGGAAACTTTAAGGACTAGGGGAGGAAACCTCAAGTATTGATCACTAAAGCAAAAGTTGAGCCAAAAAAGGAAACCTTGCATACGAGGAAACCTCTGTAACTGAACACCATGGAAAAAGTTGAATAATAGTTTTAATCTTTGAGAGTATAAACCCGATAACAGTTAAATATACCGTTATCTGTGATTTAATTTTGATATTAAATGCACCCTTTTTGACTTAGAAACTTACTTGAACTCATGTTTTTGCTTCAGTTTTGTGAGTAAGAGAATTGAGGTTATACTTAATGATTTTATTACTAAATTCCCTTAATTTTGTAGGTTATTGGTATGATTTGGAAGAAGAGCAAAAGTATCGAGGAATTGGAACTCAAGAGGGACAAACAAAACAGCAAAAAGTGAGTTATGGAGTGTTGTTGTTGGCACTGAGTACCAGTTTGTACCACTGAGCGGTGGAACCCTAAAAAAGCAGCGCTAAGCACCACTTCAAGGACGTTGAGCGCCAGTCTTCTCGAGCCGTTCCACACCTAGGCGCCCTTCCAAGGGCATTGAGCGCAACTACTCTTGCACCAAAGTCTGGGCGTCCTAAGTTGAGCGCTGAGCACTGACGACGTGGGCTTGGACCTGTTTTCCGTTAGTTTTCTAATCTATTTAAGACCCAGACACTCTAGGGTTCGTATCTTTTGATGGCTTGAACACGAAAACACACGTTTTGCTCCTCTAGAGGCAGATTTGGGGACGCAGGATCGTAATGCTGAATTAATTATTAGGGATCCAAGGGATTGTGGTCTTGTAATTAAGGATAGGCTTTCTTCGCCGAGGGATCGGGTTTTAAGTAAGTTAGATAGTGACATTAACATCAATAAAGAAGAAGAATTCTTATATGCATGAGAGTTATTAGGTGAAATCTAAACCTCAACAACATTATCATTTCATATTATCAATTTCATCCATTCATTCTAGTGTTTAGCCTCAATTGATCAAATTGCATTCATGTTTATTTTTCTGCACTTTACATTCAAAACCCCCAAAATATTGTTCTTAAAGTCTTAATTAGTTAAGCAATTACATGACAGTTTAGTGTCGTGAGTCTCTTGGGAAATGATACTTGGTTTTACCATTTTATATTACTTGATACGATTCAGTACACTTGTTGAAGTCTTAATAAGTTTTTGGGGCCGTTGTCGGGGACTCGTGGTTTAACTATTCTATTTGTGTGATTCTTAACCAGTTAAACTTTATCTTTTTATCTTCTTTATTTTTATTGCTTTTAATTTTTGTTTTTGTTATCTTTATTTTTATATTTTTTTGGGCTAATTGGGTGCTCTAGTGTAGTGTTTTTTAGTGTATACAAGATAAAATCCGTACTTGGAGCACAAGATCATCAGAACCTTTCCTTTTAAGCCTGTAATTAGAGAAGACTGGCAATAGAAGATAAAGAAGACATATAATGAAGAGAAACTAGTTCACAAAAACTTTGTGCATGAAGATGAGGAACTCAAACCTGGCAAACCAGTGAGATACAAGAACGGTGATTATAGATATTAAAGATAATGGAGATATTGAGATTAAGGCTCCTTATTCAAGGAGAGTAAAGATGGTGACTAGGAAGCTGTTGAAGTTAAGTTGGTGTGATGAAAGTAAAAGGAACCCCAACATCAAAAATCCAGATTGAGCTTAATGTTGTCAAGCTAATGACATTGAACAAATGCTTACTGGGAGGCAACCCATTTTCTGAACTTTTTCTTTTTAATTGATTTAGTTGTGTGGTTTTGATTTGATTTTGCTTTGTGTGTTTGAGTGTTTTTAGGTTATATGCTGTTTCCGATGGCAATGATGACAACATCTACTGATGGATGCTAGGAGGACTCAGATAACAACATTTACTGATGGATGTTGTTATGATGAGGATGACGAATGATAGCATCTACTGATGGATACTGCTACAACATCTACTGATGGATACTGCTACAACATCTACTGATGGATGTTGCCATGATAAGGATGAGGAATAATAGCATTTACTAAAGGATGATATGTGATTAAGCATCTACTGAAGGATGTTATGTGATTAAGCATCTACTGAAGGATGTTATGTGATTAACAATTTACTGAAGGATGTTATGTGATTAGACATCTACTTGGGTGTTATTGACAACATTTACGATGGATGCTGATGAAGATAAGAAAGATTAACATCTACTGATGGGTGCTGATGAGAAAGATTCGCGTCTATTGATGGATTTTGGAAGATTAAGATGACAACATTTACTAATGGATCCTATTCTATATTAGGACTTTCTATGTTTTTGTTTTCCTTTTTATTTATTTTTATGCTTATTTGAATTTTGTTTATTTTGTTTTAGTTTGCTTATGTACTTGGTTTAATGAATAGTGTTGCTATGGTCTTGTGATGAATTGTTTGATGAGTAATATTGTCTTGTGTATGTTCTATTATGTTGTGATGCATGTTGAGATGATGATTGATTGAGCCTTAAGCGTAGGCAGATGGTTGCTCGTAATTGTTTCAGATAGATGCATGAGGTTAAATTGTGATTAATATGCTGGACGAGATGTTATCTAATTTTGGAACTTGAATTAACCTGTGAGAGGTTTGGGCTCTAGAGTTTTATTGTTGTTGAATGCTATTGCTTTGGAATCATAGTTGATTTTGCCTAAGTTTTTTCTGTTGAACTATTTGCTTGCATGTGTCAAATGATCAAGGCCATCTATTCTTCTCCCTTGTAAGCCAATGCCAAATTTTAACCCAAAAAGAGAAAAATTCTTTTATCCCTTTGAACCTTAAGCCTAAAATTGTGAAAAACCCATTTTGAAATCTTTACCTTGAGTTGAGTTGAGTATATTTGTATGGTATGTAGAAAGGTTCAAGTTTGGGGTTGTTGGGAAATTGGAAAAAAATTTGAAAATAGAAGAAAAAGCATTGAGCTAAATATTGAGCAAAAGAAAGGAAAATGGAAGAAGAGAAAAAGGATGTCCTCAAATGAATGAAAGTTGGGATAAAGTTGAAAATTGGTTTTTGAATTGAAAAGGGGAAAGAGAGATGATGCTTAAATGTTAAATTATGAATGGTTCACTCTCTTAACTCAAGGAATTTTGTTGTCTAGAAAAACTAGTTTTTCTTCTTAGCCCAACCACATTCAAGCCTAGAAAAGACCTTGTGATGATGACTTGCTTGTGAATGTGTTTGATGTATTTAAATGAATGACAAAGTTGATTTATGAGACATTGTGATAGTAGAGTGAAAGAGACATCGACACCTCACTATACACTTTTGAGTGCTTGAGTGAAACACTACCTTTGGTGAGGAATGGTTCCATGCATTAAAGAGAAGCATTTTTGTCTAGCTATTGATCACTCATCTTTTTGCATCTGTTGTGTATTCATTGTTATGTGAGCACCAAGCTTGATTGGCTAAGACATCATTATATCTTGACTAATCTTTTTATGATGAGCATACATGAGTGATTTACATGTTTTAGAAGAAAATGTTTTTTAGTGTGCCAGACCATTGTAGTACAACTATTTTGTTTAAGCCAAGTTTTGTTTTGCTTGAGGACAAACAAAGTTTTAAGTTTGGGGTTGTGATAACGGTTAAATATACAGTTATTTTTTATTCAATTTTGATATTAAATGCACCCTTTTTGACTTAGAAAATTGCTTGAACTCATGTTTCTGCTTCAGTTTTGTGAGTAAGAGAATTGAGGTTATACTTAATGATTTTATTACTAAATTCCCTTAATAAAATTTTGTTGGTTACTGGTATGATTTGGAAGAAGAGCAAAAATATCGAGGAATTGGACTCAAGAAGGACAAACAAAAACAACAAAAAGTGAGTTTTGGAATGTTGCCGCTAGCGCTGAGTGCCAGTTTGTACCATTGAGTGGTGGAACCCAGAAAAAGTAGCGTTGAGTGCCACTTCAGGGGCGCTGAGCGCCAATCTTCTCGAGCTGTTCCACACCTGGGCGCCCTTCTAGGAGAGTTGAGCGCAACTACTCTTGCACCAACGCCTGAGCGCCCTAAGTTGAGCACTGACGACGTGGGCTTAGACCTATTTTCTGTTATTTTTCTAATCTATTTAAGACCCAGACACTCTAGGGTTCGTATCTTTTGATGGCTTGAACATAGAAATACACGTTTTTCTCCTCTAAAGGCAGATTTGGGGATGTAGGAGCTCTCCTCTTCAGTTTTTAGGGTTTTTTATCGCTTCCATTCTATTGCACACCTAGTTTTTCCATGACAATGGGGAACTAGACTCTATTTGTTGTTAGGGAAGATGTAACCTCTAAACTCTTATGTATTTGAATTTGACCTTAATTATATATGCTTCTTTCATTAATTGTTAGAGTTTTTCTCCTTCGCTCAATGCTTGCTATGTTTAACTCATTCATGGCATGATGTATGATTTGCATGAGTATCGAGAGGTATCTTACAATTCAGGATCTGGAGAAATTCTCCCAAAAGCAATATTGCCCAAGGATTGGGATATGAGGTTTGGTTGTCTTAAGCTACTAATTGTAATGCATAATTAATTATTAGGGATGCAAGGGATTGTGGTCCATTAATTAAGGATAGACTTTCTTTGCCGAGAGATCGGGTTTTAAGTAATTTAGATAGTGACATTAACATTAATGAAGAAGAAGAATTCTTATATGCATGAGAGTTATTAGGTGAAATCTAAACCTCAACAACATTATCATCTCATATTATCAATTTCATTCATTCATTCTAGTGTTTAGCTTCAATTGATCAAATTGCATTCATGTTTATTTTTCTGCACTTTGCATTCAAAACCCCCAAAATATTGTTCTTAAAGTCTTAGTTAAGCAATTACATGATTGTTTAGTGTCGTGAGTCTCTTGGGAATTAATAATTGGTCTTACAATTTTATATTACTTGATACGATTCAATACACTTGTTGAAGTCTTAACAAAACCTCACCTTACAAGCGGGTTTTATGAGATTGAATTAGGTTTAAGGTCAACTTCTTAACATGTATCAAAACCATATGTTAGAGTCTATCATAGTGAAACTTGTTGTTTGTTTTAGGTCTGTTGTTTCTCCCACTATCAGATTGTTATCAGACCATCCAAAAATAACTAGTCTCATGCTCAAGACATATATGTCTTAGCATGAGTTATGTGTATTGAAAGTCTTATATCGACTAGAGATAAGGTCTATTTACAATCGAAGATCGAGACGAGTTTATCATGATTGAAGGTAGTCAACATAGGTCAAACGGTAAGACAAGTTGATTCACACGAATAATCAAAATATGTCTGCTTAAACCAAAAATCGAAGGTTGTTAAAAGATTAAAACATTTTTTTTAAAATAATGACTCATAGATTGCTCATAAACTACAAGACTTTGGCATTTTGGCCATGTGATTTTTTTCTTATATTAACTTTTTAGTTTTATAAGTTATTTTTATTATTATTATTACTTCATCCTATGTGTGGACCAATAACCAACCCTGTTATTTGAGTCAATTTATCAACTCTAATTAAAATAAAAATAAGTTGAAGCACAATCATGTAATAACACTTTAATTACACTAGTGCAGAAAGGGCTTTAGATGTCTGTTATTTTGGACTTTTAACGTCAAATCCCGATCCGGCGTCTTTATGGGTGACTTTAATGGGATGTCGGACCTATAGAGTCTGATGTCTAACCGACATCTAAGGGCACTATAGACGTCAGACATGACATTAACCGATGTCTAAGGGCACTATAGACGTCGGACAAGACATTAACTGATGTCTATTGAGTTTTCGTTGTGTTTTAGTGCAGTTTTGCTCGTGTCTTTCGGTAGCCTAGTAGCACCTTCTTCCTTTGCTAGTTTCTTCATAAGAAAATCTTGCATCTTTTGGATCTCTTATGGCATTTCAACCCAAAACCGAACCTAGGTCCTTGCCTAGTTCCGTTCCAACCACCAATGAAAAAGAATACGGTGACATGAGAACTAGGCAAGGACCTAGGTTCGGTTTTGGGTTGAAATGCCATAAGAGATTCAAAAGACGCAAGCTTTTCTTATGAAGAAACTAGCAAAGGAAGAAGGTGCTACTAGGCTATCCAAAGACACGAGCAAAACGACACCAAAACACAACAAAAACTCATTTTAATCGGTTCAAATGGAAGATAATCCATCAAAGATTAATTTAATCGGAGTAAAAGTAAGTTTAAACGGTTCCAAATAGATAAAACGCAACTGGAAATGCACGTAACCACGGGTTTGCAATTTCTGATTTAACAAGAATCAAGACGTCGGTGCCCCCAACGCCCGACGTCTATTCTCGACTAGACGTCGGTGACCTCACTAATATGGCATCCATTCGATTTAAAAATTAATATTCGCAGTGTATATAGACGTCAGATGTAAGGGGAGCTGGCGTCCAAAACAACTTTTCACCTACCCTATCAGGCCATTTAGACGTCAGATGTAAGGGCAGCCGACGTCCAAAACAACTTTTCACCTACCCTATCAGACCATTTAGACGTCGGATGTAAGGGGGACCGACGTCTAAATATTTAGATGTCGGAGTGACGTGATCCGACGTCTAAATGGCGAAAAAAATGACTTTACATATTCTAGCACTCCCATTTTGGCATCTAATTGTACGAACTCACGTGGTTTAAAGTATAGACGTCGGGCCCCGTTTAACCAACGTCTACAAGGCCAACTTATTTACGAAAATGCCACCAGTCAATTTTTTACGTTAAATATTATGTGATCTAACATCTAAAGAATGACGTTAAAGATCATTTCTGTAGTGTTACTAATACTTTCATATTATAATTACCTTATTTATCACATATAGTATATTCTTTAATTACTAATACTTACATATTATAATTCTTATTTATCATACTGATAATTTTACATTATGGGTGCCAGGTTGAATGAATATATAGATTTATGACATTTCCTAATTTAACTTATTATATTTATTTTAGTATTTAATGATTTGTTAGATGAATGCACAAATTGTTTAAATAACTATTACTTATGGGTTGACACAACAAATATACAACTACTCTCGTAAATTTAGTGAAATCTATTCGGAAAAGATTGACAAGTTCACATCTTACAACAAATATGGATGATGTTGTTTTCAACTATATTTTTTTTATATATGTTATATATATAGGAATTTTATTGGATGGCTTTTTGTTACAATTATATATATATATATATATATATATATATATATGGGTACCACTCTCCAAACTCTTCTCATCTTTCTAACTTAAATACATGATTAACTTAGTTAATACTTAAATTTAAATTTTGTTATCACTTAAAAATAAATATCACACTTATATTATCACGTCAAATGAAAGTTCTTCCAATAAGTATATTGATTATTTTAATTATACAGTAATTATATTTAATTGGCTTTTAAAATTAACAAAATAAAATTGTAATTATGATTACTTGTGTAAAGTTAATAATTTAACTATTCAGTGAATACAAAATTGAAAATTTAAATTTAATTGTATACATTTAAAGTTAATTATACTAAGCAAAGGTGAAAAAGAAATCTCAATATGGACTCATATGATTTATTTTGGTTGACCAAAACGTCAGGAAAATATATGTTAAATACTTTTTAATATGTATTCTATATTATTAAAGATTCTAATGTTATTGTTTTGTCAGGACTTAAGTAATTTTGAGCTGGCTTTGCATGATAAAGTATTTATGTTTAGCAATTATACATGTGACTTGCAGTCAGTGATATGAGAAATAATTAGTCTGTATTGATGTAAAACATTTAAAATAGTTAAAAATAAAATCAATGCATTAAAAGCTATATAGTGAAAAACAGTACAACAATCATGTAGAAGTATTATTGTTTTGTTTCTTTTAAGGCTTTACTGATTAGTGAAAATTAAAAAAACTAATTAATGCTCTCATCCTATATTTAATATCATATTTTATTTGTGTTGATTAATTTTTATGGTTTTTTTTAATGTTTTCATCTTTATAATTTTAACGTGCATGGAATCATAAAAATTAAAAAGAAAGTAAAATTATTATAGTCTAAAAATAATAACTAACATTTATTTTACCTTTTCAAATAAGAACTTAACTTTCATTTTATAATGAATTAGAAAAATATTAGGTTTTATATTTATAAGTAATATTTAATATGATTTTAATTGTTTGATAAATTACAAATGTTTGTGTTGACAAGAATAAAAGACACATTTCTAGTCTCTTTGCATTTTACAAAAATAATAAATAAAAGTTAATGATTTTCAAAATGAAGATTTGATATGAATGGTTTGAAGGAAGTAATTAAGGATAAACTTTAAATTTAAGAAAAAAGTTATAATAGGAACTAAATACAACATAGAAACATGTGAACCAAAACCTCATCTTCTATATATGTTTCTTTAAAATAAGCTGCTAAAATAATACATAGAAATAATTTTTAAGAAGATCTATACTTACAAAAAAAACACTAATACAAGACAATATAAAATTTCTATTTTTTTTTCTTTCTTTAACAAGTCTTTAGTACAAGGATAAGTTGTCATTTTCCTATAATGTCAAGTTAAGAATGATTAATTTTCATGTTTGGATTATTGTTTTCGAAAAGAAAAATGTATCTTTAATAACTTTTTTTTAACCACCTTTTTGCGACAGTTTGTGATTGATTTGTTTTAAGAAAAATGATATTTTAATACCAATTTTTTGACACCATTTTGACACTGGACACGTGTTAAAACGTGGTTGGACGATTTCAAATTAAAAAAAAAACTTTGGTTTTTCCCTTCCAAATATGCCCTTGCCTCAGTTTTTTTAATTTGAAATCATCCAACTACATTTTGACACGTGTGCAGTATCAAAATGGTGTCAAAAATTGATGTTAAAATATCATTTTCCTTGTTTTAAATATACAAACCAATAAAATAGTGATATATAATCTATTGTTAAAAAAGTTATTAAAATATGGTCTATCACTGTTTAAATCCAAAAACTTATTAAATACTGTTAATAATATTTACAACCATCAAAACATATTTTCAGTCTTTTATGAGGATTAATGAGATATGCAAATATGAAAAAACACATTTTAGCTAGTATTTGGTAAAGAGAAGAGAAAAAAAATAAATGCATGGAGTAAAGAAAATAAGAAAATGTAAATAAAAATAAGATAAAAATAAAAGTTATTCAGTTGAAAAGAAATCACTAACTCTTGGGAATATTACCAAAATATACTCCTCAATACATTTTTAACCACTTTTTTAAAGTTAAAATTTATTAAAAATATTGCGAATCTCATATCATATTTATACTTTTGAATAAAGTTTAACAAATAAAAGAATTCTTTTAACGCTCATTAGAGATAAAAGTTAAACCAAATAGATATTTCAAAAACCAAAAAGTCGTAGAAGCACTGAAGATTTGAATATAATACCTTTCAAGGAAATTTTAATTTTTATTATTAACTTTCATTTTATTATTGAATGTTTTTTTTTTTCTTTATTGTGAAAGAAACAAAAATATACACTAGCCTTGGTCCACATCATCTTTTCGCTGTCGTCCTTAGTAACCCTTGTCTTTATATATAAATATATTTCGTGGTCGCATAGTAACTTGCACATATCACAAAACACCAACCCTTGTCTTTTCTTCACCATTTTACTCCTTTTTTTTTCCTTGTTTGTTGCGGCACTTCTTCACTTCCCAGTTAATGAGCATGTATTGTTTTCTGTAGCTGGTTTTTGTTTCGGGATTCTTGGCTTGATTTCGAGAAAAAGGTTCAACTTTTTGCTTTTGGAGTGTCAGATTTTTTTTTGCAGATTTTCAGCAAGAAGTTGCTTATATTCCTCCCCGGTGAGCGTTTTGGCTTTTGTTGTGAATCTTTGTTGAAAATTTGTTCTTTATTCTGCTGGTGGGTGGTTTTAGCACTGGGCTTGTGAGTTTTATGCTGTGGGTTGGGAATTTTGGTGCATGTAATGATGTTTTGGAGAAGGGTTGTACTGTTCTAGTTTGATTTGGGTGCTGTTTTCACTTGAAAATCTAGAGTGATAGCTGGGGTTTCAGAAGATGTGTTGGAAGATTGGGTAAACATGGGTTTGTGTGATTTTGATGTTTGCGTTTTGTAAAGAGCACTTGAGAATGCTTGGGAAGTAGAATTGGATGAGTTTTTATTCTTTGTGAGAACTGAGAAGCAATGGAAGGCAATTTGTCTCAGGGAGGTATGGTTCAAGGTGGGAGTTCCTTTGGTGGTTTTGATCTGCCTGGATCAATGAGGGTTCATCGGCAAGGGCATCATCCTCATTCCATGAATCAACATCAAACTCATCCTTGCCAAGGGCCTTCAGTGCATTCCTCAGTTCATGATGGTTTTCCTCTCACAATGGGAACCTTGCAGAACTGCGATCAAACAATGGCAATGACTGAGTTTAGTCAGGGAGATAGAAACAAGAACTCTCCAAGTGATGAAAGCTTTGCTGAGGAAGGTGTTGATGGTCATCATGAAGGAGGTAGAGGGAAAAAGGGGTCGCCTTGGCAGAGGGTGAAGTGGACTGATAAGATGGTGAGGCTTCTGATAACGGCTGTTTCTTACATAGGTGAAGATGCAACATCCGACTGTGGTGGCGCAAGGAGAAAAATTACAGTCCTACAGAAAAAAGGGAAGTGGAAATCAGTTTCCAAGGTCATGGCTGAAAGAGGTTATCGTGTTTCACCTCAGCAGTGTGAGGATAAATTCAATGATCTCAATAAAAGGTACAAAAAGCTTAATGATATGCTAGGCCGGGGAACTTCTTGTCAAGTTGTTGAGAATCCTTCTCTATTGGATGTGATAGATTATCTTTCTGAGAAAGAAAAAGATGAAGTTCGAAAAATATTGAGCTCGAAACACTTGTTCTATGAAGAGATGTGTTCTTACCATAATTGTAACAGGTTGCATTTACCCCATGATCTGGAATTGCAACGATCACTTCAGTTGGCTCATAGAAATAGAGATGATCATGACAGTGATGATGTCAGAAGGTCTCATCATGACGATCACGATGAAGATGATCTAGAAGTGGAAACTGATGATCATGATGATTTTGAGGAGAATTATGCTACTCATGCAGATAGTAGAGGAGTCTATGGGGAAGCGGGGCGACCTATGAAGAGATCGAAACCAGGGCAAGGACATGAAGATGCTGCTACTTTTGGCAGTGCTTTAAACAGCCAAGAGTATAACAAAAGTTCATACCCTCATATGGTTCAATCTGATGTCAATCAAGCTGCACCCGAGAAAATGAGTTCACCATGGTTACAGAAGCAATGGGTTGAATCTCGTTCACTTCAGTTAGAAGATCAGAAGCTACAAATTCAGGTTGAGATGTTGGAGCTGGAGAAACAAAGATTCAAGTGGCAGAAGTTTAGTAAGAAAAAGGACCGGGAGTTGGAAAAGTTGAAGCTGGAGAATGAAAGAATGAAGCTTGAGAATGAACGTATTGCTTTAGAACTCAAACGAAAGGGAGCGGCTGCTGACTTTAACTAGGTTGGTCGTCTTGCATACTTTTTTGCAAAGACATTAGATGCATGATGCTCCTTTCTTCCAGCTATCTTTGATGAGCTGTGTTTGTTTAGTTGAAAGTATACAATTTTTTATGGGGAAACTTAGGAAAGAATGAGACCCCTAGTGCTGTTTAGATTTATGAATTTGAAAAATCTAGGTCACACAGAGATTTACTTATTATTAGGCTTTACTGAAGCTCTGTTGCTTTATATACTGTGTGGCTAATGCCTTTTCACTTAGTTAAAAGTAGCATATACCATTATGATATGAGTTCAGTTTTCAAGGGCTAAAAATGAAAAACCTAAGATCACTATGCTGGATCATTTTGATCTAGGCCATTTCTTTTTTGGGATAACGTGCTGGCAAATGCTAAATACAATGAGTTCTAAAGGACATGCCTTGTCGCTTCCTCGAAATAGCACTTTCTTACGTGTCAAATTACTGAGACCAAAAGCTCCTTTTTTTTTACAACTTAAAGCAGATGTAACACATTTCTTTCTTAGTGAGAGGAATGGTAAAGACCATCCTGAATAAGGTACCCTGAACCGTAGATTATATGATAGAAGACATTTGTTGATTAAGCATTTATTTTTGTGTCCTTTTTAAATTTTTTATATTATAACAACAACAACAAAAACATTATCACACTTGGCGAGATTGGTTAAATGATCACATGGCGTTATGGACCTTGGTTAGAACCAAATCCTCAAAGATAAGTCACCATAATGACCCTCTTTACATCTTTCTTCCGATTCCTGATCTTTTTTCTCCATTTCATAGGATTAAAAGCCAAGTAATACACTCTCTCCAGTATTACTTTCAATGGCCTTCTTTGTACTTGTCCAAAAAAATCACCTTACCCAATTTTGTTATTTTGTACTCAATCGATGTCAAACTTATATCTACTTGCAGTGTGATAGGTCCGGGGAAGTATATGTTAGAAGGAATAAGGGTAACAGACAGTTATAACTGTCTGTGAGGTGGGTTGTTGTAAACAGACTATTATATATAGTCTGTACAGGGGTTGTTTTCAGTACTTTTTTTGGAGAAAATTGGAAGTGAAAGGAAGGGAGAGTCAGGTCCTCTCGAAAGACCTGGGATTTGTGTGTACCAGTCATTAGATACAACTAAGCTTTCTGGTTTTCATAGGAAGATCATCCAAGAGCCTGTTTTGGAGTTATTTACAGTGTTAATAAAATCTGGATACCTATCAATTGGTATTCAGAGCCTTTTTCCTGGTGCTGTGATGGCTGTTGGGGCTTGATGAATGCAAGAATGGAGGCAAGATTGGATGGGTTGAAGAAAATAGTGCAAGAACAGGACAATGAGAATTATAAAAGGTTCCAACAATTGGAGGAGATGATTAAGGGGCTGACGGTGGTGGTAGAAAGATTAGCGTCCTCTGATAAACATACAGAAGATGACGCTTTTGTTGCCAAGGGAGGCAGTGACGGCAGCCAGCAGGGATAATGAGGGAGGAGGTTCAGTAGTGGCTTCTTCAAAATGGAGGAAGTTGGACATTTTTGCTTTTGTAGGAGACGAGGCTTATGGCTAGACTAACAGGTTGGAGAGCTATTTTCATTTGAAAGTATCACTGAGGAGGAGAGGATGCAGGCTGTTATGGTTGCCTTGGAGGGGAAAGCCTTGAATTGGTTTCAATGGTGGGAAACCTGCAATCCGAATCCCATGTGGGAGTGGGAGGCTTTCAAGGGGGCGTTGGTTCGTCGGTTTCAACCAACAATGCTTCAAAATCCTTTTGAAGTATTCATTGGGCTATGCCAAGCTGGGCTGGTGGGAGATTATATTGAACCGTTTGAACAATATGCTAGATTCTTGAAAGGAATACAACAAGATTATTTGATTGGCATATTCTTGAATTGTTTGAAGGAAGGAATAAAGGCTAAGGTAAGCTGTATGAGCCCAAGAATCTTGTTGAGTTAATGATGAAGGCTCAAATGGTGGAAGAAAAGGTTAGAGTCACTGTTGCGTATCCGAGTATGGAATGTAACTTGAATGTTTCCTCACACACTTTCATAGACAAGGAACAATGGAAAATAGCTGAATAAACCTCTTTTATTGAATTGAAATAACTGAATCAAAGAAACAAACAATATCTGGGAGCAGGATCTCCGTTTGTTACTTGAGAGCATAACCTCTCTTACAAAACTCACAAATCAAAAGCATGTCTTTAACCCTAGTCTTTCCCTGTATTTATACTAATTAATTCACTCCCAAAATGTACTGAACATTAGAAAGTAATCCTATTTACTATAATTATATGATACAAATATATTTAGCGTTATTTACTATATTTAACTTATACTGAATAATATACTAAGATATGGCTTTGTTACTCTAATTATCCTTTGCTGAATATCTTCTCAGAATATCTCTCTTATTACTCTAATTAATTTCCCACCCATCCTAACTACTGTGGCAGTTAGGATGTTTCCGCTGTTTCCAACCGTTTGGCCGGTCGTCCCCCCTTGTCTACCGTTCGACCAACTCGTTCCCCGCCTTCTATCGTTCGATCCTTGTTTTCTACCATTCGGTCAACTCGCTCCCCGCCTTCTACCGTTCGGCCAACTTGCTCCCCGCCTTCTACCGTTCGGTCCCTGTCTTCTACCGTTCGGTCAACTCGCTCTCCGCCTTCTACCGTTCGGCTTGGTCGTCCCCCTTGTCTACCGTTCGGCCAACTCGCTCCCCGCTGCCACCTACTCGTAGTTACTCAAAGAAAGGGGGAAATTCTATGGGTTTTACCAACTCCAATAGAGGAAGTGGAGAGAGCAGTGGTTGTGTGAGCACCATCAATATTTTTCCTGCTGGTACTTAACAAAAGAGGGGCACCGTTTAGAAAATTGTCCCAAGAAGAATTGCAAGATAAGATAAAAAAGGGCTTATGCTTAAGGTGTGATGAGAAGTTTGGGCCTAATCATACTTGCAAAAATAAACAGCTCCATACGCTACTTATTTTGGAAGAGGAAATTAAGGAGTTAGGAGAATATGCTACTTGCATTATTTCCAGGCTTTCACCTTTGAGGATAAGGTGAATCTTCATGGAGGAGGTATTGATAGGTTTGTTACAGTTTAAAAAAAAAAGAAAAAAGAAGGTAGTTAGTACAGTTGAAAACACCTCCTGTCAATTGAAAACAGTTGGGAAGCTGCCGCCATCAATACTGAGTTTCCTGTTTTTTCACCTTGAGGTCAAGGTGAAACTTCATGGAGGGAGGATTGATAGGTTCAGGGGGGCGAGTATGTGTTAGAAGGAATAAGGTTAACAGACAATTATAACTGTCTGTGGGGTGGGTTGTTGTAAAAAGACTATTATATATAGTTTGAACAAGGTTTGTTTTCAGTAGGTTTTTTGGAGAAAATTAGAAGTGAAAGGAAGGGAGAGTCGGGTCCTCTCGAAAGACTTGGGATTTGTGTGTGTACCAGTCACTAGTTACAGACCAAGCTGTTTGGTTTTCATAGGAAGATCATCCAAGAACCTGTCTTGGAGTTCTGTATAGTGTTAATAAAATCTGGGTACCTATCACAGTGCATTTTGCATCACATTCTTTTCTGTAGGCACATATCTGCTATTCTCACCTTTATCTCCTTTTGTCACTCTAAAGTTCAACATTCACTATCTTAGAGTATTGTTAGACATATAATAGCACAGAAAATATCCTTTAAGCTTGCTATGTGATCATAAATAGCCCCAATTGGCTTTCTCCATCTTGGCCATTCAACTAATATCTTTTGTGTAAAATTCTTGTTAATTTTCTCATCATTGTGTAATGTTGGTGACAGATATTTGAACTTTGAAACATGTGGGGTGACGTAATTTTTCCTTTATTACCTCTAAGTCAGTTGTTTTTGCTAAATTTGCTATGTTGTCTACTTTTAGTTAAGCAAAACCCCCTTGATTCCAAATTTTTTTTCCTCTCCCAAGCTTAAATTCAAATCTGACCACTCTCCTTGATGAAAACATAGCTTTAAATGTGTCTCTTTTTGAGAGTTCTTTAGCTTCATAGGCATTCATTAGCTAACTACTTGGAAATGGGGAGTTTTATTTTCATATAATTCATTTGGTAAATTGATAGCATTGGAGTCTTGTTAATTTATAATAAGACTAGTTCTGTTGAGTTTTTCGAAGTGTAGCTTCCACGTTTTTCCCCTTTAAAATCTCATTTGAAAGTCCAAACTTCCATCTATATCACGTCTTCTGTTTGAACAGAGACTCGGTGATTTATAATTATAGGTTGATTTTTCTTGACCTAAAGTTGTTTAATACTCTAATAGTTGTGTGATGTATTCTAATAAAGAAGCATACAGTTTCTTTTGCATGCTTATTTGGAGTAGGAATCTTCACCTTTCTGGGTCTTCCTTGGATTATGGCAAATTGTTTTAGAAGGAGAAGGTTTTGATGAGTACTAAGTTGTTGGATTGTAGCATTGTTATACGATGATCTTTGTGCTCTCTGTTTGGAGGGAAATGGTCAGATTTTAAGGGGAAATTCCATCTCTTGTGGTGAAAAACAAAGCTGTTTCCACGACCTCTCTTACCTCTTATTCTCTGCTAGCCAGTTTAGCATTTTATTTTTGTTTGAAAGAATCTTGGTATATATGCACAGGGATAGTAAATGTCTTGTGTGCAATGGAATGGGAATGGATTTTCCCTTTTAAGCTACTGATTTTCGTGCTTTGTTTCAAGGAATCAGTAACGCATTTCCTTATCTGTAAGGAATCAATCATGCATTTCTGCTAAGTGTTTTTGTGATAAAGTAATTATTGTTTGAAGAAATTTCAAATATTGAGATTTTCAGTGTGCTGCTCATAGAAAAGTCAATTACTGCGCTGTGTTTGCCTTGCCATGTTAAAATTGGGGGTCCACTTCCTTGAAGCCAAGTCTTAAAGGCTGGTTTGTGAACTCACTTTACTGAATTATTGTCTAGAATCTGTGTCTCTTGGCTACCATTCTCCATAAGCATTTTTGAGAGATTAAAGTAAGGAAAAATGAAATCAGTTTCTCCATAAGTTAAAAAGTAGCTTATATATATACCCATACGTAGAAGTTCTCATTAATTTCTCCAAAATCTTATTTTTAGCTTGAACATAAGTTAATTTTAGCTTATGAACAATGAAGGCCAACATCAGCTTCAGAAGCCAACATGTGAAGTACTTCTATTTCTACTTGATAACTTAGTTTAGCTTCCAAATCCGAGTCCCTATTTCTTTTCATAAATGCTTGGCTTTTTATTCGTATTCATGTGGGATGCTGTCACTGCTATTGGTCATTTCAGTGTTTTATTCATAGTCCTCTTAGTGTTTGATAACAATTGCAATGGCCAACATTGCATGCAAACTAAAACCCTTTTTGTTCTTATAAAGAAAGAAAAATTATTTTTTGACACACCTAAATTTTTTACATTTATTTGATACTATTCTTCTCTATTTTTTACGTTCTTTTTTCTTAAAAAAATACAAAAGAAAAAATATAAAAATTTACATTTTTATGATATAAAAATTTACATTTTTATGATATTTTACTCTTGTATTATGTGAATAGAAAAGTGTGTCATACTATTATTAGTGGGAAAGAAAATTCTATTATGATGATTATAAAGGTTGCACCTGATAAAATCTTTTATTTGAAGATAGAGAAAAAAGTTTACACACATACACTGCTATTTTAGTTATGCATCTTTGAGTGTTAGAACAAAAAGTAGTAGAATAAAAAATAGTTCAATATTTTTTGATTTAGTGTAATTTTTAATAGTTAATTTTTTCTATTCCTACGAAGAAGAGATAAAAAATAGTCTCGTGTGTGAATACCACAGAGGAACATGTGTATATAAGTATTTCAAAATAGAAAGAGATGGTCCAAAGTCGATATATTAGATACATTTCACAAGGGAGAACTTTGGGGGAGATGATATAGAGAGTACCATATAAAATTAGAAGGATATCTCGTTGCTATCCAAGAATCTAAAACACGCATGGTGTTAGAGGGTTGTCGTTACCTCTACCACCACCTCCTTCCCATTCCATATCCAATTTCCAATTTGTCCTTGTTATAAAATGGACATTAATACGGATGTTTACATATGCTTACATATTTTAACTTTTTTATATATTTTAGTTTATTGTTTTTATTTTAGATTTTATTTTAATAATATTTTTTATTTATGTAATATATTATATAAAACAAAAAAGAATTAAATACTTTATAAATTAATTTAAATATAAAAAATTTAAATAATATTTATATATTAATTTAAAATACAATAAATTAAAAAACTAAAAACTAAAAAAAAACCTTAACGAATGTAATCATATTCGTTTAAGTGATTATATAAAAAATAATTAAATAATAATACATAAATTAAATTAATAATAATTATTTTATTAAATAAAATAAAATTAATTTATATATAATTACATGATAAATTAATTTATTATTTAATTAAATAATTATTATTAATTTAATTAAATTATAAATTTTTTTAATTAATTAGAATCAATCCGTTGTTTATGTTTTTTTTAAATTTTAGTTTATTTAAATATTATATTTTATTTTATTTATAGGTTATTTAATTTTTTCATAATATACTACGAAAATAAATTTTATTTTATTTAATTAAATAATTATTATTAATATAATAAACTAAAAGCTAAAAAAAACATAAAGTTTAAAGGGACGTGGGTGCATCCGTTAATGAATGTGGGGAGTTACTCCCTGCACCTCCCCAGTTGATTTCTACACCTCCTCTTTTCATTTTTATCCTTTATTCTATTTTTTTCTATTTTTATTTTATCCTTTAGTAAAATTTTATATTTAGGATTAAAATTTTATGATTTCATTCACTTCCCCCACATAACCTATTTATTCTCTTTACTCTATCTTCTTAGAAATTCTTTCTCGTATTTTTTTTATTGTTGTGGTGTGAAAGTGTGGTGATTGATACATTGCTTAAAAAAGATTGCCTGAAAGAATTATATTTGTACGTTGGTGGTGGTGGTGCTCTATCAGAGCTTTAACCAGGAAAGAAGTGTTAAAAGGGCGAGGCGAGGTACGCAACCCTTTTGTGAAACCACTTATACGGATGTGGACATCCGTCCGTTTAAGGCGAAACAGATGTGGACATCCATTTGGGATCCATGACTGATTTTATTTTTTTCATTGTCCTCAATGCTTCCACTCCGAGTTCGTTCTTCTTCAAGATACTGCATGAAGTACACTTTCAGAACCAAATTTATAATTATAAAATTTATCGAATACTGCGTTTGAAAATAAAATACGTTCTTAAAGAACCATAAACCATCAAAACATGATCGTCTGCCGACAATCTTTCTATGTAAATTATGATTATTAATAACAACCACTGCGTAAAACATGATCGACTTATTTCTTATATATCTTAATATAAAAAGGCATTCTGCAGCCGAGTGAAGCAGACAAATTACTGTCAAAGATTGTTTTCTAAAGCTTAAGATTTATAAGAATCACTAGTGCAGTACCTTCATTTTTCCAGTGCCAACACCGTGTTCACCAGTACAAGTTCTTGTTTTGAATAACCATATGCGAATTTCAAAATTACAACGGCTTTACTGACTTTATGATTTTTAGAAGAAAAACAAAGAATATTAAAAAGCACCTGAAATACCAGACTAACAGGCAACAAGAGTCAACAAGTTAATGATAATACCTTCAAATGACAAGGCATCACGAACCATAAATTGGTTGAGTCTCTCTGCCTCCCGTCGATGTTCTTCTTGGCTAGGATCAAATAGAATAACCGTGTGGAAATTACCATCTTCAGCATGAGCGATTACTGTTCTGGCAAGGGATACAATACATACAAGCATTGATCATTAGTCTGTTTGATCATCCACAATCATCAGGTAACATAAATTATGACCAATAGAATTAAGTCCAGTATCCAGAATCAAATAACCCTGATCATGACCAGACTTACAAACTAGTGGTGAAGCATCCCGCTCCTTTTTAGACCTTGAAATTAAATCACCAAGGTGAGATAAAGGAACACATACATCCTGCGGGAGTTAAATTATCACCCCTAATGAAAGAGGCCCAAAACAAAAAAGAAAGAAAGCCCAATGGCTTTCAAACCCAAAACACAGCCTTCGGTCCAAAACGCAAGACTTCTCTCTTTCACGAGAAGCTTCTGTAAATCAGAGAGTTAGGTGAGATGCGACAGAACGAGGCGCCAGTGAAAGGAGAGCAACGATCGAGAACCTCCATGGAGCTATTTCAGCAGAGCAAGGAGAGGCCATCGATGGTGGAGAAAGAAGAAAGAGAACCGAACGAAGGGAAGAGAAGAACGTGGGTATCACGAATCTGAGGTTAGTAAGAGAACTCTTTCATACAACTTTTGAGAAAAAGAGAAAACTGAAATGCTTGTATTATTCTGAACTGTGTTTTTGTTACAAATGATAAACAGAGAGGGAAACTCTATTTATAGAGTTCCTAATGGAAGAATGGAAAAGATAAAAACTGAAACAGAAAGCCTAACAACGAACTAAAAGTAATGATTACTGTTAAAAACAGTAATCCTTTAAATAATCTACTCTAATACCCTCCCCTCAAGCTGGATGGTGTATAGTTGCCAATCCAAGCTTGGGAACAATAGTTTAGAAGCGAACCCGATGAGGAAACTTGGTAAAAATATCTGCAAGTTGTTCTTCTGAACGAACTGGTAGGAGATGTAGGAGGTCAGCTTGTATCTTTTCACGAACCACATGGCAATCAAGCTCTATATGCTTGGTTCTCTCGTGAAAGCTCTGATTATGAGCTATGTGTCTGGCGGATTTGTTGTCACAGAAAAGAGTTGGAGTTCCAGCTTGTTTAACCTGTAGGTCATCTAGAATGTATTATATCCACTGTATCTCACAAGTAGTTGCTGCCAACCTCTGTTGAAGACCTGGAAACTGTATTCTGCTTTTTTGATTTCCATGAAATTAGGGATGATCCAAGAAAAACACATAAGCCTGTAGTAGACCTCCTAGTAGTTGGGCAAGTGGCCTAATCTGAATCGCTGAAGGCTTTTAGCTGCATGGATGATTCAGCAGGAAAGAACAACCCTTCTGAGGCAAAATTCCTGCCAGCAACAAGAGTAGAAGCAAAACAGAGGCATCCAAAGGATTTTAAATTCAGATAGGTAGGTGGAAAATTATAAAGCCGATCATGGGGGGTTTTATTTCCAAGGATAGGAGTAGGCAGCCTGTTTATTAGATAAACAGCATGACTGACAGCATAAGACCAATAGACTTTTGGTATGTTTGACTGAAACATTAAACTTCTAGTAACATTAAGGATATGCTGGTGTTTGCGTTCAACAACTGAGTTCTGCTCAGGTGTTTCAACACAGCTAGTTTGATGGCTTATACCATGCTGATTATACAGGCTATCATAATTGAATTCAGGACCATTATCAGACCTGATGGTTTTAATGGTTTTACCAAACTGGTTTTTAGCCTTAGTAATAAAATTGTGCAGTAAGTCCCTAGTTTGACCTTTATTGTTCATTAGGAAAACCCAAGTGTGTCTACTATAGTCATCAACAAGAGTAAGAAAGTATTTTTGGCCATGAATAGAAGTAACAGAGAAAGGACCCCATATATCACAGTGGATAAGCTCAAAACATTCAGTAGATACAGAATTACTTAAGGAAAAAGACAATTTATGCTGTTTAGCATAGTGGCAAACATCACAAACATCATTAGCATTTATTTGAACATAAGGAAATTGTTCACAGATTTGTTTTACAATCATATGTCCTGGATGACCTAGTCTGCAGTGCCACAGATTTACATCAGTATGTTTAAAAGAAAAAACAGATCGTGGAATATTGTCTTGACCAGAATTAGGAAAAGCTTGTAAGTAATAGAGACCCTTGTAAGGATTAACACACCCAATCATCTTCAATGTAGAGTTCTTCCTTATCTGGCACATCTCAGAAGAAAAAATTAGATTGCAGTCCAAATCTTTTATAAGACTTTGAACATAGATAAGATTGAAACAAAAATATGGTATATATAACACATTAAAAATCACAAAATCCTTAGAAAATTGTACTGTTCCAGCATATTTTGCAGTAATAACAGAGCTATTTGGAAGTTTAACAACAATAGGTTTAATTTTATAGAATGTAACAAAATCCTTTTCTCATGGGTTACATGATCAGTGGCCCCAGTGTCTATAATCCAGGAAAGAATACTTGGTTCATCCTCTTCATCATTTCTCTGCATATGATTGATCTTATGTGTGGGTTCATCAGCCTTCTCAATTATTTTGAGAAGCTTTTCCATTTGTTCAGGTGTGAATCTGTTTAAGACAACATTGGTATTTCCCTGAAGAGTATTCTCAGATCCAGTGTTGGTCTGGCAAACATTAGTAGAATTCGATCCCCCTTTCTTTTCTTGATTGTTGTCACCCTTTTTGTACCAAGGAGGGAAACTGTGTTTGGAGTAGCATTCATCCACAGTGTGGTTCATCTTGTTGCAGTAAGAACATTGTTTTCCATGGTTAGGATTCCTTCCTCTGCCTCTTCCTTGTCCATATGACCCAGCACCACACCCTTGATTTTTCCAGGGCTGCTCTGTTTTCCAATTATTGTGTCTGTCAACAGTATTGATAAGAATTTTGTTGTTTTCAATAGGGTGATTCTGGCCTGTATTTCCAGTTTCAGATCTTTCCTGTCTCTCTTGTTGTATAATAAGAGAAAACACTCAGTTGATGTTAGGAAGTGGTTCCATCAGTAAAATCTGTGTTTTGACAGTATTGTAAGTATCATTCAGTCCTTTCAAGAAACATATAACATGTTCAACTTCTCTGTATTTTAGAGAAGCTTTTGTTAGTTCACAACTGCAAGGAACTTTGCATGTACACTTGGGTATTGGCCTAAGTGATTCCAATTCTTCCCATAGTATTTTGAGGTCAGTAAAAAACTGGTTAACGGTTCTTTCTCCTTGCTTTATTGAATGGATATCCTGTAGAAGATCTGATATCTTAAAATAGTCCCCTTTAGAGAATCTCTCCTTCAATTCATCCCATAATTCTTTGGCTTCCTCAACATATATCACACTTTCAACAATCTGTGGAGAGAGAGTCTTTGTAATCCATGAGAGAACCATCATGTTGCACCTTTCCCATGCATTAAACAAATCTTGATCTTTCTCGGGTTTCTTGATAGACCCATCAATAAACTTGATTTTATTTTTAGAGAGAAGTGTTCTCCTCATGCTTCTGCTCCAGGAAGAGTAATTGCTTTCATTCAAAACTTGAGATATGAGGATTAGGCCTGGATTCTCTCCAGGATGCAAATAGAAGGGACTGATAGGATTATCTGGTTTATCCATGGTAGAAGAACCTGAGAAAAACACTGCAAGAACTTAAGCAAGAATCATCAAGAACCTGGGCAGCGGAAACTTTGCTCTTGATACCATAATGAAAGAGGCCCAAAAAAAAAGAAAGAAAGCCTAATGGCTTTCAAACCCAAAACACAGCCTTCGGTCCAAAATGCAAGACTTCTCTCTTTCACGAGAAGCTTCTGTAAATCAGAGAGTTAGGTGAGATGCGACAGAACGAGGCGCCAGTGAAAGGAGAGCAACGATCGAGAACCTCCATGGAGCTGTTTTAGCAGAGCAAGGAGAGGCCATCGATGGTGGAGAAAGAAGAAAGAGAACCGAACGAAGGGAAGAGAAGAACGTGGGTATCACGAATCTGAGGTTAGTAAGAGAACTCTTTCATACAACTTTTGAGAAAAAGAGAAAACTGAAATGCTTGTATTATTCTGAACTGTGTTTTTGTTACAAATGATAAATAGAGAGGGAAACTCTATTTATAAAGTTCCCAATGGAAGAATGGAAAAGATAAAAACTGAAACAGAAAGCCTAACAACGAACTAAAAGTAATGATTACTGTTAAAAACAGTAATCCTTCAAATAATCTACTCTAATAACCCCCAAACAAGAAAAAAAAAAGTCCTTAGAAAAACATAAATGCAATTGGAAGTCTAGAACAGTTAGAACTCTTCTCATTCAAAAAACTTGGAAAATCTGAATGTATTCAAATGCAAGTTTAAAAAAAAGCTTCACTTCAAGCTTCTCTCTCAGGTCTTCACACAAGCATTTTATTAATCAGACCTTGGGACTAACATGAATATTAGATTACAAAGAGGCAAGGCAGCTCAGCTAAATCTTATAAAAAATCATTTTAAGAAAGAAAGAAAATTCCTGTCATTCTATTTCCCCGTCAACAATAAGCACGTGCACTTAGATCCACATTGGCTAGGTTTGATATGTATATCTTTACTAGAAATCAGATCAAAGTATATATTTTTTTATAGTATGAAACTCTTTAGTTAGTTTCCTATCAACTAGCATATAATAAAACAGTGTAAAAAATAAATTAAAATGTATAATATTTCATTACTAACTCACTTAAAATGTATAATATTTCATTACTAACTCACTGGAATCATTACTAACTCACTGGAATCATTACTAACTCACTGGATATTGACCTATATGTACAAGTAAATAGTAATACTGACTAATTGATAGTGAGGTCAGCTTCAGTGAACAAGACACTACGAAGAGCGTAACTTCAAAAGACGCTATACAAGAACTAAGTTTGCTAGTTGTGGATGGATTTGCACAAACATTGGGTTTCAGGGAATGGAGGTGGAGGAAGCTAAGCATAATAAAGGAATAAACTACTACCTTCCAAAGTTCTTTTTTTGCTTCGGGTTGTTCTGCAAATCCAAAATCTGAGCCATTCTGTTTGCTCGCGTGCACACACACACACACACACACACACACACACACACACACACACACACACACACACACACACACACACACACACACACACACACACACACACACACACACACACACACACACACACACACACACACACACACACACACACACACACACACACACACACACACACACACACACACACACACACACACACACACACACACACACACACACACACACACACACACACACACACACACACACACACACACACACACACACACACACACACACACACACACACACACACACACACACACACACACACACACACACACACACACACACACACACACACACACACACACACACACACACACACACACACACACACACACACACACACACACACACACACACACACACACACACACACACACACACACACACACACACACACACACACACACACACACACACACACACACACACACACACACACACACACACACACACACACACACACACACACACACACACACACACACACACACACACACACACACACACACACACACACACACACACACACACACACACACACACACACACACACACACACACACACACACACACACACACACACACACACACACACACACACACACACACACACACACACACACACACACACACACACACACACACACACACACACACACACACACACACACACACACACACACACACACACACACACACACACACACACACACACACACACACACACACACACACACACACACACACACACACAAGGCCTAGACGGATGTCACACATCTGTCACACATCCGTTTGGCTCTGAAAATGGTTATCGTCTTCCCAAGCGCACACAACAGCGACAAACACACACACACACACAAGGCCTAGACGGATGTCACACATCTGTCACACATCCGTTTGGCTCTGAAAATGGTTATCGTCTTCCCAAGCGCACACAACAGCGACAAACACACAGCTATGCACAGTAAATCAAAGATGATCCATACTCATCTAAAGGAGTAAAAAACGAACTCACCTGGAAGGAAGATCTGCAAATGGACAGCACCACACCACCTATCACTCAGAGCTAAGGTAAACTGTGGATGAAGGAGGTGGGAAGAAGAGAGCACATAGAGGAAGAGGCGGATGTGAAAAATGTTTTAGGGGTGAGTGGTGGAGAGAGTAAAGGTGAATATTTAGGGTTTGGTAAATAATGTTAAAAATAAAAATCTAAAAAGGGTAAAAAGGTAAAAGAAAAGGATATTTTTTAATTAGAAAAAAAATGGAAAAAATTGGGGAGGTGGCAGAAGCAAGTGGGGAGGTGGAGGGAGTAACTCTCATGAATGTGACATATCTGATGAAGAAATATTTTTTTAATAGATGTCGAGATCCATTGAAAAAAAGAAGTGAAGGTGTAGGATTTTTTAAAATATAAATATTAGTTTTGGAATTTTAAAAAAAATGTGGTAGTGCATGAAGCAATTGAAGTGGTATAGGAAGTAATCCTCGTGTTAGAGAGGATACACTGTTGAGGCCCATTGGAGAACTTTACAGGAAAGGAAATAAAAGCATTCAATATTTAAGGGGTGGGCATTTCTCCCTACACCTCCAACCATTTCTTTCTTCATTTTCAAAATTTTTTAAAATTTTAAAATTATTCTCTATAATTAAAAAAACTTTACATTCTTTTTTTTTTCTTTAACAATTTCAAAATCTGTTAAAAGAAAAAATTTTCAATGAATATTAAATTTGTTGAATTTTTTTTTCAAAATTTTAGTAGATTTCAAAAGTTGTTGAAACTTTTTTTCAATTAATTTTAAAATTTAAAATTCGTTAAAATATTTTTCTTTTAAAATTTTTTGAATTTTTTAAAGAATTTTTCAAAATTTTTAATAAATTTTGAAATTTGTTAAAGAATTTTTCTTTAATAAATTTTGAATTTATTGAAAGATTTTTTTAACAATTTTTGAAATTTATTAAAAGATTTTTTTTAACAAATTTTAAAATTTGTTAAAAAAATTTTCAAAAATTTCGAATTTTAAAATTTATTAAAAAAATTATTTTAAAAAATTTTGAAATTTATTAAAAAAACCAATCTATTTTAAAATTTGTTGATTTCAAAATTTCATAACGGATTTCAAAATCTTTCAATTTGAAAAAGTGGAAGCATTCAAGTATTTTTTAACTATTTATTTAGAGACCATTGGATGTGTTTTGTATAATAGAATGACTTGTTCTCACATTTATTGAAAAATTGAATGATATTGAAATATTCATAATTGGTATCTCAAATATTGGGGTGCGAAAAGAATAATGGAGGTGCAGGAAGCAATGACCTTTTTCTATTTAGACAACTCTACTCAGGTTTAGGACTTCATTAAACCCGAAAGAGAACCTTTTGAAATTGATATTGGGCTTGCCATTAGATTAAGGGCTTCAATCTAACTTTGGGTTGATGCTTCCTGCACCTTATAATTTCTTCTGACACTCCCATAATTTGAAAGAAAGATGAAATGGCCATGTGAATTATATTACAGTTTTAAGGACTTTCTCTCTTCTTCTCCATTGCTTTGTGCTTTTGTTGCAATATTTTTTGTTTTATTTTCTAGACAAGACTTTTCACAATTTGGTTGATTTTTATTTTGTATATTTTGGATTTTATGATCTAGAAAGCAAAATCATTTTTGAGGTAAGAACAATACGTAGAAACTTTGACTATCTGGAGAATGTGCACCCTGAGTTATAAAAACTATTTTTTTCTTTTAAAAAAATTTCGAATTATATGATCTAGAAATTAAAAATAACTTTCGAATTGTACAATTTTTTACTCATGATGAGTTGATTTGAGAAAAAAAATTATAAGTTTAACCAATTTTGCCCTTAGTTTAATTTGTAATGTACATTGCCAAAGAAATTTTTAAACATAATATACTTGACTATTTCTATGGCGTAATTTTTTCATCTACTCTTTAGATTCTTCACACCAATGCACTTTTGAATTCGTGATTATGCCCTATCAAGATTTATTAAGATGGAATAAGAAGAATACAATGTATATAAGTTACTATATTTTTAAAATGTTGGTATCAATATTACTAATATTTGAAAACATTACAATTTTTCAATTTAATTTATGCTTTGTTTGAATAATTCGGAATTTAATCAATATACTAAAAATACTTTTGGTATGAGAAAAAAATATATTTAATTCTACTTGAAAATAAGACTTAACAAATTAATTAGTAAACCAAAATTACATGATAAGAATAAAAATTAAAATTAAGCCAAAGAATTATATAATAATAATAAAAATATTAATTCAAGTTAACAAAAAAATGGTTTATAATGTTTTACAATTTTTACAAATATTTTGTTAAAATTAGTTTATTATAACCATTTTACTAATTTCATATTCTCAATTAAAAGTATTATACAAGAAAAGAGATGCAGACCCAAAATGGAAGAGATTCATAATATATATTCAAATATAATAAATTATGTCGAGTTATATAATCAATTATACGAAGATACATAATGGATTATGAATTCTAATGTTATATTTTACTTTGTAGAAATGTGTATATATATATATATATATATATATATATATATATATATATATATATTGATGGCATTATGATGTTATCAGGTTGCTCTTGTTGACTTTGTTAAATACCAATAAATAATATCTTTCAATTTAATTTGCAATCCTTATTTTCTTACTATACTTTAAATTTTAGAAATTGGTACGTGGAATGTTGTTTACATTGTAATTAAGATATATTCAATTTCAATATTTACATACTTTTTTATCTACACACCCTTCATGAGTGCAGACAAAGCTCACAAAGTAAGCCTATAGCATGTCCCTCTTGAAACTATTCCATATATGTTCATCCTATTATTACATTTCAAGGACCATCACTAACCTTCACAAGATTCCCATCCAACCTCTATTATAATGATAACCTAAATCATTCCCTTTGGAGTAAGATGGATGATTAGGAGGCTAAACACTTTCTTTTTTAATTAATAAATTAACTTTATGCTAATTTATCATTTTACTTCTTAAATAATCAAATTAGCAACTATTGTTTTGAAATAAAAAAGTTGCTCTCCTCTTTCTTTTCTTCCAATACTTAATTACCATGAAACTGATGTTAATAAGGATAGACTAGACTCCCTAACTCACTTATTAGAGTCACAGACAAGGATCAATGTTTTTTATGATTTATAGTTTATATATATATATATATATATATATATATATATATATATATATATATATATATATATATATATATATATATATTCATGTACAAGGTTGATACAATACAAAAAAATAAACTTTTTCACCTTATCTTTAAAGAGTAAATTCTATTTTTTTTTTTAACATTAAATCAGTGAAAACACACATATGTGTTTATTTTTTCTAATGATAACAAAAATAATAAAATTATAGTTATAAAAATAAATATAAATAATTTTACAATTTAATTGTAGATAGTTATATTTATTTTGTAAATGATTTTATTTATTTGATTAAAAAATATTAAGTTTAAAAAAACAATTAAATGAAAAAACGGTTAAATTAAAAAAAAATGTGAATACAAAAAGATAAACCTTCTTTATATAATAATATAAATATTAAAACTAAACTTAATTTAAAAATATTATTTTAGCTCTTAAAATTATTGGTTAAGATGTAAATATTACTTCATTATTAAGTTTTATGGTAATTTACCATTTCATTTTATTTTGATTAACCTCTATCGAATAGGTATCGGTCTTTGTCAAGGAAGAATTAAAATTAAATGGTATGTATTAATGAAAAGAAAAAAGACAAGAAAAAACAAGAAAACTGTAGAAAGTCAAGAAAAATGAAATACATATATTTAATGTGATTCGACTAATGCAAATCACATTCAAAGATAACCTAAGAATTTTTATTACTTTTAATTAGTTTGAATCTTAAATGACTATGTTCTCACCATAAAACCCTAAATAGTTACAGAAAAAGTGAAAAGTATGAGCTAAGAAAGCACACAAAACATTTCATGCATACATTAAAAAATGCAAATGCCTTATCCATGAAAATCTATACCTTAAACTTTTCTTTCACTCCTAAACTTGAATTCACAAGGTTTAGGTTAATGAATATTCCGACCACATTAGTGTCCAAAAAATTGTTCTTTTGCCCTAAATTGGAATTTGAACTTTTGCTTGGTCACTGACGCCAGATAATTGGAATCAATGAAACCCTAGATGTGGACATTCCCACCTAGTTATCAAAATGTGTGAAAGAGTGAATAAAGAAACCCTAAAAACATCAAAAAATTAAAAATAAAAAGGACACATAGCAATGACGGCACTAAAGTTAAACGTGGCTCAAGAACAGTGACTCCCTACGATGCTTTTCATCATTCATTTCATCTTTCAATCTTTATTTCTAGCCTTTTTTTTTTCTTTTTTTTTTATCTTCTACAAGCTCAATTTCTTAAGAACTTTTCATCTCTATCCAAGAGTATCCTTCTTTGACTTTCATATTGTTTTGCTTCCTTTGAGTATTTTGTAGATAAGAGTAAGAGATTAAGACGAAATTAAGAAAATAACGTAATCGTGCATTTCAACCTTATCCAAATTATCCATAGAAATGGATA
The DNA here is from genome assembly GCA_036885675.1 of Vigna mungo. Classification (NCBI taxonomy): domain Eukaryota; kingdom Viridiplantae; phylum Streptophyta; class Magnoliopsida; order Fabales; family Fabaceae; genus Vigna; species Vigna mungo. Next base: position 35,501,225 of record CP144697.1, read on the forward strand.
TGAGTGAAAATAATTTAAAGTAATAAAAAGGGAAGGTTAATTAAATGGAAAATGAAAATGAAAAGGAAAAGAAGTTGACATGAGAGGAACTAGTTTTTATTTTTTATTTTTGTTACGTAGTAATCTTTTCTTTCTTTATTTCTTTCTTCCCTTACCATAAGTTGTTGGTGATGGGCTTATGGGCCCTCCACTCTTCCTTGCCCAATATGGGTTTTTCCGAGTGCTGTCTTTCTGAGGGCCCACATTGTGGCCCTTTTACTGTCGCACTCATTGTTTAAATGCGGTTCTTGTTGAAATTTTTTTGTGTGGTTCTTGAATCTTTATTAGGGTTGGTGAAAAAGAAAAGAAAGAGAAAAAGGAAAATATCTTGATCTAAAAAACTACTGTCATACTCACAAATAATATGTAAAGAATTATGATATTATAACAACTACCAGTTAAGATCAAAATATCTAAATCCATATGTATATATAAAATTTACACATTCTACATAAAATTTTACAATATTATTTTAATATTTAATTTCAATTTTAAAACTAGTATCTTTATGTAAAAATTTCTTGAAATTTATAATTTTGAAATGAATTTATGAATAAACCACAAATATAAAGTTTTTTTTTCTAATATTTAAACAGATAACTCACAAGTAATTTATAAATAGATAACAAAAAAACTGTTTTTTTTTTGTTTTAAAAAATAGCTAATACTGTACTATTTACTATTCTATTTACTATAGTTGAAATGAGTAGCAATTTGGAAATGTTGGTAATTGTGGTCTGTATGGTGTTTTTAATTACCCAAAAATGATAATAGCACTAAAATTATCCTCGGGATTGCTAAGGATTTTTTTTTTTTTGTTTATGATGTGTGCACATGCTTCCATGTCCCAATGAATATATATAGTACAAGAGTTGAATGAATATTTTTATTTATGGTAGCTTAAGAAAGAGAGGTTATAAGCTTATTATTATTATTAAAACCAATCTTTTGCACATGGTTATGATTGCTTTGAATTTAGTCTCCACTAACATATTTTGTAAATTTGTTTTGTGGAAGAAGCTTTAAATAACTACATATTATATATGCAAAATGAAGCTTTCTTAAAGGGAGATATAATGAAGAAAAAAGAATGGAGAAAAGAGGGTTGAACGCTCCACTGAAGAAGGTTCTATAATAAAGTTTTGAAGAGAAATTGAGGAAAAGAAGAAATAAAAAAGTGAATTAATGAAAAGATTAAGAAGGTATATTGCTTAATATAGAGGGATAGAGGATGATGAGTGAAATGATTGCATAGTGTGTGTTTTTGAGAGAGAAAATATAGAATATATAAAGAGAGAAGAGAGGAAAAAATGAAAGGGGGGGGACAAAAAAAGAATCAACTTGGTGGATTGCTTAGCTGGTGACAGAAAAATGTGAGGGTTAATCCACATGGTAGACAGAAGATGTAAGTGTACATTCACATCACATGCACGCTCCCATGTGAAGTAAACCTTTTGTCTACATGTAAAACTTTTTCTCTCTTATGCCTCCTCCTGTAAATATAAACTCACCCACATCCACAAATTCTTATCTATTTAATATTAATAACTACACTTTTAAATACTCACATATATCTCGTCAGAATAAACTCTGATACCATGTTAAGAAGTGAATTTTAAGTTTACCTAAATCTTATAAGATCAGTCAGTTTGTAAGATGAGGTTTATATAAATTATAAATGAGTCTTTATCTCTAATTGACATGAGACTTTCAACATTTAATGTCAAAATATATCATTTTTTTAATATACATATATATTTTCATTTCTATTTCCACTTTCCCTTCTATTTTTCCTATTTCTAGCAACTTTGCTTCTTTGGAGGGTCACTCTGCAGTCTCTTCTTTTATTCTACTGTCAAGCTATTTTCATTATACAAACAAAAAATCTCCTGCTTTCTTCCTTAATTCTTAATTAACCCTCTAGGGTTTTTTTCTTTTAAGGAATTAAAGGTTTTCCTAAGATTTTATTTTTAAAATTTTTTTATCAGATAATTAATCAAAAACAGTTCTTTAAGTGTACTCTTAAGACATTGTCATTCTTTTTTATTTTAAATTATTTTGAGTGTTATAACAAAATAATTAAATAGTAATCAATTTTAAAGATAAAAAATAATTAATCATTATATTGATTAATTTAAATATGATTTTCTAAATTAATAATTATTTAAATAATGTTTATTATAAATAAAACATTGTGATTGGTTTATAATTTAGACTTTTAATTGGTTTTAACGTTATATTATCAAAATTTTAGTTATTAAAAGAACTAATTTCTAAGTCATTCTCTAATTTAAATTAGGAATTAATTTTAAATATTAAGTAGTCAAAACATTGATAAACTAATGTTATAAGTTAATTTAAACTTTAACCAATAATTTTTAATTATTTAATTTAATCAATTTAATGACTAATTATTTTGATCTTAAAATAAATTGTTATTTAATAATTTTCTTGTAATAAAAGTACATTATTTCATAACATTTGTTTTTAATTAAATTTAAGCAAGTATAAGATTGCATGAGAAAATTATGATAAAGGAAATATAAGTGTATCCGAGTTTCTAATATATATTTTTTTACCTCTATAAAAGACAAGGTTATAGACAGTGATTACAGTAGATTCAACCTCCACTACTCTGGAATTATCTTATTCCATTTCAATTTCCTATATATAAAATTGCAATATGCAAGTTGCAGCCTCCATTTGTGTACCTTTACTTTAGTAAGTATTTGTTTATATAAATGATGACATATACATACGTATATCTGTCTCTATATATATTTTTTCACACAAGTACTTACACATATATTTTACATCCGAAAGTGAAAGATACTTGTGAATATTTTATATTTGAATACTTATCTGCAGGTTTTTAGATATAATATTTAATTGAGTATCTACAACTGTTGTTTTCTGATTCATGCAGTTAGGTATAAACTATTTTTTACCTCGTGAGAAACAAGTTACTCATACATATGTATGCAACTTTCTCTTATTTTAATGTCCAACACTATTCTAATTTTATTTAGGTTTAGTCATTAGATTGTTAATAATAACCACCACTTTAACTATCATTAATACTGTCTGTTCAAATTAAGCAGGATTATCTGTATTTTAAAGCACTTCAATTACTCTTTATGTTAATTACATTTTCTTTTTAAAAAAATTAAATTACTTTAATAAATATAAAAAAAAAATATTCATTTTAGTATATATACATATATGTGTGTATATAAGACTAGTTGAGATGTTTTTTCACAGTTTCTTTAATTAAATATATTATTTTACTTACTGGATTTGTATGTGAAAATGTATTAGATAATAGTTATTAGAACCTAAGTTTCGGCTAAACATATTTTAGATAATACAAACAAGTTATTGAAATTTTTAGCAATCTAGTCTTACAAATCTTTACTAAAATTTAATTAATTATTCCGATCCTTCAAATATAAGTTCTGCACTATTTTGTTTTAATGCTATATTATTCATTAAATTCTTTGTAAAATAATAATAGAAAACATATCTTGGAAACATCTCAGTTATTATTAAAAATGTTTGGCACTATAATGCATTTGATTAAAATTTTTATATGCACTTTTAAAGTTAAGAACCTATAACAATGTTTTATTTTAATTTAGTGTTATAAAATTATTATATCACATTTCTTTAATATTATTTAATTATTATTTATTAACACAATTTTATGCCACAAAAAATAATAATTACATACACTTTTTACTTAAGTTACTATTAGACTTGAATTAATATAATATGTTTATAATATATTAATTGTAGTTATAATCGATATAATAAGTAGTTAATATTTTACATCAGTTATTGTTAGAAGTTTATATCTTACATTGCTTCCAAGTACAATTAAAGTAATATGGTGGTTATTACATTAGTTCCACTCGACTTAAACTAATTTTAATATTCTTACTACCGTAAATGATATAATCTTAGTAATAACTAATCATTTGTATTGGTAACATCTTTTTAAGCCTATTTGTTGCACAACTTTTCATTATTTATTTTTTCGCATCGTTTTTTTTTAATCATTTTCACCTTCTTGTTTTATCATTTTCCAACTTTTCATGAATATCTTCTCTTCCCACATGCAATGTTGTCACCTTTCTTCTTTCCTTCTATTTATAGGTTTTTTTTTTCTTGTTTTGAGTATGAAGTTAAAGTTAATTATTTGATTTTTTATATGTCCAAAATTCAAGTTTTGTTAAGTGAAAATTCACTAATACGTTCAATTTGCTCAAATGATATTTGCGAAAGATACTTTGATACCAAAATCAGATTAACTTAGCCAAATATCAACTAATGCTATAATTAATGCATAACTTATCTTCTTACTTCAAATCTTTATTTAAAGATTTTGTGGTGGACTTTTGATTAAGGTTGACCCAATTACGATCCAAATGTAAATAATCATATTTTAACCTTGAGTTAATTAGTTTTAGGATTGATCTACTTTGGTAGTATTCGATATGAGGAATTGTTGCTTAGTTTGTCAGATAACCACTAGGACTATCTTGAAGTCCTACCTAAACTGTTCGGTTTGATGAGTTGCCGTCCTATTTGTTAGGTAACCGTTTGACTTTTATGACTTATAGCTGAGACGTTTTATTAATCATCTGGACTCGCAATTTCAACGAGTTGATGGTTAATTGTTTGAATTATGATTAATCCAATACAATACAAACTCACTCAACATTCTTCTTATTATCACCACTACTCTGTCTTAATTCATCATCACAATGTTAGATTTTTTACTCTTCAATTTTCTATTCCTTTGTTATTAGGATTTCTATTTTAAGTGTAGTTCACTCTTAATATCTTAGAGACTTATCTTTTTTTTTTCCGATCTACTTGCATTTTGCATATGTATTCTGAATATAACTCTCTAATATTTTGAATCTTTATTTCATGTGTTCTAAAGTTTGAGATTTGAGCTCTCCTACGAACAAAATATTTGATTGGTGTTACATTTCTTTTAGAAGTAGATATCAAGTTTTTCAACATAATTCTCGGTTTGGTGATAAATATCAAAAGCATATTATATATATATATATATATATATATATATATATATATATATATATATATATATATATATATATATATATATATATATATATATATATATTAAAAAGAACATTACATTCTACCTCAATTGGAATAATAAAAAATGTCATATTCTAGTTATGCTCTACACTCGATGCATAAACCCACTATATTATGTTCTACATCATTGTAATCGATGTTGAAATTTTCATATCGATGACATCTATATTAGTTCACTAATTGAAATAAAATGTTCAAAATTTTTAGACTAATAATTATTTTATTAACTTCTATTCACCCACAATGAGTGGCTGAGCTTAGTTTAGGGAACTTTGCCCCCCAAATTTTTTGGTCCAAACATGTAAAAAATGTACAAATAACCTTTTTTTTTTCTTAATTTTAGTATATCTATTTTAACATTCTTAAAATATTTCTTCAAGATCCGTCCACAATCCAATCATATTTAAATCATTAAACTCTAATTTAGTGGATTGGATTATCATTTCGACTGTAAAATCATTGTTTAAACAACTTAACTTTTCTTTGCCGTGGTCTCTAGAATTTGGATTTTGTTTATAGATTGTTGTCTTGTAATGACTCCTTTTTTCTCATGTAAACATGTTGGTTCCTCAAAAAGGAAAATAAAGAAAAGGTATGCGCGATTATGCACCTTTTTTTTTCTGAATATTATTATGAGACTGTGCCATGACACATAATGTCTCTGGAATAAGCTGCAGAAGCCATTGAATTATATGTCATTGCATCCATATTTTCAATTACAAATATAAAAGAAATTAATTTTCCTCAAAAGTAACGAGTCAACTTTTGCTTAATTCCTAAAGACATATCCCCCTTTTTTTTTTCTTTTTTCTTTTTGTAATTTATAAACATCGATCAAGTTACTGAAAAAACGAGTTTATATGTCGCATGAGTTTGATTCTGACTCTTCATATGCAAACTTTGTTGGTAGATAATTTATTCATACATGCTTTTCTGAGTTTCTGGTATATGTTTTGTACATTCTCAAGACCCAATTACCTAAATTTTATTTACATAAGATTAATTCAAAATTCTATTTTTTTTTCTATTTATATATTTGATGATACATTATGTATCCCTATCTCATATAAAAGATATTTTACATATGAAAATCAAAAGAGCAATTATCCAAATTACTATGTGAAATATGAGCGACTATGTTACTAAGTTTGTAACTAAAAAATTATATCTAAATAGTTGTAAAAGTAATGTTTTTTTTTTATTAAATTCACTTTACATTAGTGTAGGAATAATTTTTGGTATCAGTTATTTTGGATATGGTGTTTTGATTGTAGAACCAAAACAAATATAGAGAAGGTAAAAAATATTAATTTTTGGCTTCACTGTTATAAATTGAAGTAGAAAGGTCTTTCTCTATAATGCTTAGATTTTTCTAACTCATAAAATCATAAATAAAAAATAAATAATTTAAAAATATGAAATTAATTTCGATTCTCATAGTAACTAAAGTCTAAACTCATCAGATTTAAAAAAAATTTATTTAATTTTAAAGGTATTAAGATTTGATTATTACAAGAACTCAAGTTTAATAACCTAAAAATTAAATAGTATTTTAAATTAAAAAGACAATAAGTTTCGATTATTATTAGAACCGAAATATAATAGCTTTAAAATGAAAAAATATTTTAAATCATAAAGGGTAGTAGACTTCATAGATAAGGTGTTCCTTAATTTCAATTGCATTCAACATTCTTCCATTCAAACAGTTGACACATGACTATACTTCATTTTATAATCACTTATACCCTTATTACATTGCACAAATTATATAAATTCTTCTTCTCATTTCTCATACTCAGCACTGATGCATGATGAATTAATTTAATTTCAATCCATACATATATATACTAAAATTGTGTTATGTAATCTTTAAAAGAATTATCAACTCACTTTTGTATTCAAAGGGTGACTCAAAAAGATTCGTTTTTTTTAATTTATTGGTATATATCAGTTTTAAACAACACATATTTAATTTCATGAAATTTTGCTTTTGCATTGGTCTTAAAACTACAAGAAATAAAAGTGATTATCAACTACAATCAAATATGCACACAAAGATCAATACAATATACATACCTTAAAGTAGTTCTTGCAAACACATGTTCAACCACCTTTGCCATATTGTATCTCTGTCAACTTAGATATGCACCTTGAAGTAGTTCTTGCAAACCCTGTATCACAGATCTACCTCTTCAACCATCACACATTGGAAATAGCAAAGCACACTATTGGAATGCCACCAACAACAAACCAAACCGCGATGTTTCCATCGAACCACTAGCCCCTTGTGCAAATCATGTTCTAAATCACTCACCATCACCTCACCGCAAAACACGATTTCATTAACAAAACAAAAACAAAAATGAAACACTAACCAATATTATGAATTAATATATTTTAGCCAAACTCGTATATAAGATACCATTTCGTTATAACTTTCAAATAAAATGACTTTAAGTATTCTTATAAATTTTGACATTTCACTCTAATCACATCTCAAATAATTTTTAAATAAAATCATATTAAACATTTTTATAAACTTTGTTATTTCAATTATACTAATATAAAAAATAAATCAATCATCTGTCATGAGAAAATTGTTTCATAATAATTTAATTTAGATGAATCATCTTTTCAAAACTATTTAACAAGAAAATCTAAATTAGAAATGTATGAACCAATGCTTGATTACTGAAAAACAAAAACTATAGGGTATGTGGGGAAGAGAAAATTACAGTTGTGGTATCTGTTAGGCTGTAAAATACCAAAATAGTGGGCATAGGTTTAGTGAGTGGGTAAGGCATCTTCTCTCTCTACAGCTAGGTTTGATGAGAAGATCTACAAGGCATATGTCCTATCCAGCTACACACCCAGCTAAGCAAATAAGACAGAGATAAACTACTCAAATCAAATTTCATGTTTTGCAACACAATCAATAAATAACTTACTCTTGCAAATTAAACTAAACAATTATTTCAAAAATAAATAAAAAAGGCCAAATGCTATCATGAAGATACCCACTATTCTTGTACTTCACCCCCTCTCTTTTCATTCACAATTAATATTAGCCAATCATATATTCTTTAATTGTGTACATGTTCAATGAACAAACATATTTATAAATGTTTTAGCTTCAGACACATGCATGTGTGATTGTGTCTTAAAACACACTTTCATGGAATATTAATTAGGTTCAGGTACTCTTTTTTATGCAATATTAATTACCATAATTGGAAATCAGTTTCAATATATATATATATATGCTTGCCCAACTTCATGCTCAGTTCTTGAAAGTAATAATTAGTTCAATGTATTTTTCAATTTTAATTTAGCTATGATAATTGTCTGCCTTATCAGGGTTTTCTTCAAATATATACATGAGGAATAGTTATGGAAATATACTTAAAATGTAGGCATTAGGAAAAATTTAATATTGTTAAGTGTATTTGTTAATGATCTTCTTTTAGTTTAAATTTTCATCTCTTAATTTTGCAGTGAAAGGTGGACAAGCTTTCTTGGTTTAAAATAGTCGGAAGATTACGATGTCAGAAGTTTATACACGTGAAAAAAAAATGTTTGTATATTCTTGATAGTTAATTAATTTTTTTCTCGTATTTTAAAAGTACAAAACCAGTTCAGTGAAAAAAAAAATCAAGAGAAATAATGTTATTTGACGAGAAATGTAATAATACGAGTTTGGTTTTGATATGTCATTAATGTAGTTTCGCATCATACATTAATTATTATTATTATTTTTTAAATATTTTATTAATTATAATAAATTCTTCAATTTTCAATTATATGAAAATTCACAAGTGAATGATAATATAGAAAATGGTCACTAATTGATACTATGTATAACGTAATGAAATTCTACTGTTAAACTTAATAATGTAAATCTCATTATTTGTTCCTATCAATTTTGTGTTATGAATATTTTCTTTTTCAATATTAATGTAGTGTTTTATCTAACATTATTCCTTTTTTCATTTTTTTTCCTTATAGGAAGACCACGAGACTTTGAACAAATGGTCTTCACCATTGCCCTTCGAAGAAGCTTATTTTTTTTTTCTTTTATTGAAAGAAAAAAAAAACTTTTGGAAAAAAATTCCAACTAAAGTAATTTTAATTGTTTTTACATACCTTGGCCTCTCTCTTTCCTTGATCCTGAAAAAATGATGCAAACGAATCATTGTAAGAATGGAATGAAACTTTTAACTAAAAAAAGAATTTTTATTAAAGTTGTCAAACAATTTTAATTTTGAAAATCTTATTTATAACTTTATTTTGTTTTAACAAAACAATTGAGCAAACATATTCTAATTTATACCAATAATGCTTGTTTTCGGGAGATACCAATAAAATTAATTAGGTGTATATATAATTCAACATGGTTAAAAAAATGAAAATAATGATAAGAAAAGAAGGGGGGCATGCTTTTCTCTATTTATATGAACCTAACTTCTAGTTACATCCTTTGCTAGGAATTTACCAATATACCCATGTAATTAGCCTTTGCTTTGTTTAACCCAATCCTCTTGCAAGGTACACTTTGACCAAAATACCCTTTCTTCAAGTCCCATGGAAACTTGATTTTGTACACCTAATAATGATAATATAGGTGTCCAAATAGCAAAAAAAGCTTGTTTTCTTAATTATTCTATGCATTAATGACATATTGATTGAGTGGCCCCTTATCCTTACATATCTATACCTCTTCAAATTCCCACTTGTATTGTTTTTGGACTCAATAATTGACTTACCGACTTGATGGCGGACAAAATGAAAAAAAAATAGAAAAGAAAAATATTGAGTGATTAAAATTCAAATTCAGCAAAACAAAAACGATATTAAAATGCTTACTTGCACCTTATTAAAAGGTTATTAGGAAAATTAATTTACTTGGATGTGTCAAAAATTAAGAGGATTAATCAAAGTGAATAAGAATCAAGTCCTAATCACCAACTTCATTGTAGAAGTTTTTGAGGGACTATTAATAGAAATCGGTGTACTTTCCTACCTACGTGGACGCAAAGATCTAAGACGTTAAAAAGGTGTGAAATATATTCTTCACAATATCTTTCTAATATATTAATAAAAAATATAAATTTGAAATTATATAATATGTATATTTTTAAATAGTAATTTGTAATATATTCCCGTTTAATATAATTTTATATTTTATATTTTGGGTTATTGTGTATAATTTTTGTAAACATTGTACTACTTGTGTGATGTATGTTTATTTTTGTTGTCACTGTTAAGTAATATCCTTAAATAAGTTTTTAAATAAAATATGTTATATATATATATATATATATATATATATATATATATATATATATAGTTTAATATCTTAAGATTGATTACGATGCACTAAATATTAAAAGTATATATTTTCACTTTTATTTTATTAATGAACTCACAGATTTAATTATTTAACTCAAGACATGCATCCTCGAAAACTTTAATACTCCTGATATATATACATGAACTCACATGTAATAAACCTACGAAAAAAAATAACAGTATATTAATTAATTACAAAATTATCTAAACAAACATATTTATCAATATATATATATATATATATATATATATATATATATATATATATATATATATATATATGACTTACTATTTCAGACTATTAAGTTATTAGTTACGTAGTTCATATCTATTTGACCAATATCACATCACTCAAAATATTTAATTACAATTATTCATGATTGATTCACTAATTCATAAGTTAACGGTATCTAAACTAATGAGTCAGACTAATCCAGGTAAAAGCCAATAACATAAAATATAAATAATATAGATTTTATGAGGTATGTTAATTACTTTATTTAATTATTACATTTATTATTTGCTGATGCACTAAGCTGACATAGGTATTAAAATGTTTTTTACAGACACAAACGTTAACCAGATCAAGGAGAACGAGTATCTAAGAGGAGGACAAGTACGTTGAAGATTAAAAGTTGGAAGTGTTTGAAGCATCCTTGGAAGTCTTTACGAGATACACACTCAGTTTCGTAAGAACAATTGAGATAAGACTCTCAATGGCTGACATAGCCACTATCCTAGAAGCCCAGGCAAAGATGCAATTGGAGTTCGTTGAGTTTAAGTAATAAAGTGTTAAGGAAATGGATGTCTTGATGTATTAGGTTGAAGATGAGGGTTTATGTTGAAATAACGACTAACAAATGACACGGGAAAAGGGAAGGAAACCCTCGATAACACACAGTCGGAGTAGAAAACCCCACATCGCATCAGTTCTGTCCGTGGAAACGAGAAGGAAAGCGAGTATAATCTTATTCCCAAGATACCTCACTCCTCGACAGTAGGAGGGAATTGTCAACAACCCTTCAGACATCATTGATACCTGTTGGGGCAAATCGGCAAGTGTACCGAGACGCATAAGTAATATAAAATGGTAAGACCAAGTATCGTATCCCAGAGGACTCTCGGTGCTGAATAGTTGTGTGAAAACAGGATTAATTAAGTCTGAAAATAAGAGAGATCATGGATTTGTGTTGCGAAAAATAATAAAGAAATTAAATTGTTGTTGATCAGTGGCAGCAGAGCATAGAGATGAACGGAGGTTGATTTATATGAGATGGCTATGCTGTTGGGGGTTAGACTTCACCAAGTTCCCTCTCATGTATGTAAGAATTCCTCTTTATTCATTAATGCTAGCATCCCTCACGAAAACACTTAAACCCGATCCCTCGGTCAATAAGCCTGTCCCTAATTACCAGTTCATGCAATCCCTAGCATTCCCAGTAAAAAGATATGAAGATTAAGAGGTTAAGACGACTAAGACTCATACCCTCATCCTTGAGCAATAACCCTTAGGAGTAATTCAACAAGGACCTGAATTGAAAGGAACCTCCCGGCACTCATGTGTTAGGAAGCAGGTTTGCTTCGTTTTACACCAAGAGGGGGGTGGGGGGGGGGGGGGTGAATTGGTGTTAGTTCAAAAACAAAATCTTTTTGCAATTTTGGTATGAAAAATTCAAAGCTTTTGATCTTTCCTTGAAATGCAAGTAATGAAAATTCAATGCAGCGGAAAAACGTAGTTGACTGCTAAACAATTAAAGTCGACTAAACATAAAGAATGCAGGGATAGAGAAAATCAAACACTGGTTTTTATACTGGTTCAACGAACAATGCCTACATCCAGTGTCCTTCCAATCTTGGAAGCAAATGCACTATAATGGTTGCGGTTTTTACAACAAGGAATTTATAGAAGCACCACGCAAAAATATAAATCTCTTATCTAACCCAAAACCAAATATAGCTGCACACACAAAACCAGACTTGCAGCAAGAATCCCCTCTTCTGCAATCTGCACCCACGTTGAACAATCCTCAACGTGTAACCAGCACTCTTCACAGGATGCCAAGCCTATCACAGCACGCTTCACAGGTTGCCAAGCCTATCACAGCAGACTTCACAGGTTGCCAAGCCTTCAGTCGAATACAACAGTTTTCACAGGATGTCAAGCCTATCAAGATCAAACCAGAAGCACCTTCTCTGTGCAGATGTTGATCAAACAGTATGCACAAAAGACTCCTCAATCTGAATCTCTCTCAAGGAAGATCACCACCGTCTTCTTGGAGCTTCCAAAACTGAGAATTCACTCTGATACAGGACAATGAAAATGTTAGATCACAAAAGTCTCAGAATAATTCGTGTTCTGTCCTATTTATAGTTTTCTGTTATTCTTAGTCGAATAGCCTACTAATACAGTTGACTGTATCAAGACAGTTATAACAAATAGTCAACATAAAGGCTCCTCAGTCAACCAAATCAATGCATTTTTAAGACAGTTGACCCAGTCAGTCAATCTTAAGTAACTTTTGAAAAATATAGCCGTTGGAGCGTGTAGGCTTAGCAGAATTCCAAATACAACAGTAATACAGTCGAATGAGTGATGCACACTGTCAACTGACTCATGTGAAAACACTTTGAAATTCTTTTCAACTCAAAATCTCACACAACACAGTTTCACAAAGTCTATGCAAAGGTTTTAGCATAGTCGAATCCATTATGAGTTTATTCGACTGAACTAGAACTTTGTCACAACAAGTATAAGTTCATAAAGGTGCTTGTGATCTTTTTCGTTTTTGAAATGCGCAGTAATCAAAAACATTTTATTTCACATTTCACGACAAGCATGTTCCACAATAATATCATATAATCAAGCATAGGAACATACATTGCAAATCAACAAAACATGTTCAACAAAAATAATGTTCAATCTAGTTTGGCATCTCAGCTGACATGTAATACTGGAACTTATGTATTATAATTAAGCAGTGTGTTGTCATCATTAAAAACTAGTTTGATATAGAGTTTGTGTTGTCAACAATCTCAACAATCTCAACATCATGCAATTCACAGATAATGTTATTGTATAAGCGAGAATAAAGCAGATGAATTACTCTAACAAATAATGAAATAAAGCATACGAAATTAAGAACAAATTCAAATACATGAGAGTTCACAAGGTTACATCATTCCCCAACAACAAATAGAAATTAGTTCCCCATAGACATGGGGGAACCTATGAACAATGGAAGAAAGAAAGAAGAATGAAAGACTAAGAATTGGCTAGGAGTGTATTGTATGCTCTCTTCTGCGAGGGAAAACCTAGAGCCCCAGGGTCCTTTAAATAGTGACAGAAGTGTCCCAAATTGCGGCTCGGTCCAAAAGAATCAAATCAGAGCAAAAATAGGGCCCGATCCAGGTCAAATCTCGCTCAAGCGTCGTGGGAGCTCGCCCGGGCGTGAATTGAAGCTTCTGTAAGGCTTGGGCGCCAGTTTTGGTCGCCTAGGCTACGAGCGGCCGTCGCCCGGGCGCCAAGTCCGTCGCCCGGGCGACGAGCGGTGATTCTGCTTGCAAATTTTCTATTTCTGTCGCCTGGTGCTCGCCTTGGCTTCGGGTTTTCTCCCTTCTTGGTGTCTTTTTGATCCCTTTTGAGCTCCATCTTCATGGCTTTTCACCTCTTCTTCCTTTATTACCTCAATCTCTCTTAAAAGAAGGGGAATTTGTTAGAAAACAGTCAAAATCAACCTCTACTCTCTTATTCACACAATTTATTAAAAACCTATGAGTTCAAGCAAGTTTCTAAGTCAAAAAGGGTGCTTTTAGTGTCAAAATCATATGGTAAATAATGGTATTTTAATCCATTATCACAACCCCAAACTTAGAACTTTGCTTGTCCTCAAGCAAACAAAATGCAACTCAGCTTTTCAGAACCATCACTACAATGACTCAACCTTTTCAGAAACTTTTCAAGACAAGAAATTACATTCATCAAGTTCAGCATAAGATCTCAGTCAAGTTGTGTAGATGTTTCAATGCATTTAACAGGTACTATCTTTAAGAGTGATCAATCAACCAAGGAGAGATGCAGTCAGAAATTCAGAGAGCTATTCCTCACCAGAGAAGGTGTTTCACTCAGGCACTCAAACATATATCATTCAGACATTCAAAAGTGTCTCACTCAACTCACATGAAAAGTGTCTCACTCAACTCACATGTGTATGGTGTGGTGTTTCTCTCTGTTGTTACAATGTTACACAAATTAAGTTTGTCTTTCATTTACCCATAATCAAACATACTCACAAACAAGTTGTCACCACAAGGGCTTTTCATGGCTTGTAACTTGGCTGGGCTAAGAAGGAAATTGGTTTTTTTGGTCATCAAAGTTCCTTGAGTTAAGAAAGACATTTGTGAATTCTTTTTTTAAGAACAACTCTCTTATATTTTTCCCAGCCTTCCCTTGCAGTGAGCTCTTTCGTTTTCTTCTTTGAATCTTTCTTTTCTCACCTTTCTTTTCTTTTGCTTTTTTCTGCTTTTCACTCACTTTTTCTTTTGATTGCTCACTGCTTAGAGAAGTGGTTTGTGTCCTGGTAACCTCAAACTTGAACCTTTGTGAGTACCTCATCAAATGTTTTCACCTTAACTCAAGGTAAAAATTTTTCAAAAAGGTTTTTTCAAAACATGTTAAGCTCAAGGTTCAAAGGTTAGAAAAATTTTGTTCTCTCTTTCACTGGGCAACAAATATTCTGAAGGCCAAAAGAATAGGGGATAACAAAAGATGGCCTTGATCATATGAAACCTGCAGGCAAGTAGTTCAATCACAGAAAATTTGGGCAAAATCATTCATGCTTCCAGAGTAACAACAATTATTTAAAATCAACTCTGAAGCTCAAAATTCACACAGGTAAACTCACAAGTTCTCATTTTTAGAAAGACAACCTGCTTAGTATCTCAATCAAACTTTATTTAAAGCACTTGTTTTACACATTTATCCTGCATCATCTCAACCTCAATCAAACACTAAAATTTTCATAAGGCAAACTTCTCACACAAACAGAGCACAGTTGAATCAAAGCAGTTTAATTCATTCAAGTAGAGCACATAAAAATAAAATAAAGTCAAAGGAAACACACAATAGGCTCAGAGCACATAAAAATAAAATAAAACAAAAAATGAAAATTAAAAATTAAAAGTAAAGGTTCAGAGCATTGGGTTGCCTCCCAGCAAGCGCTTCTTTAACGTCACTAACTTGACCCAATAGGCTCATGTCACATCAACCAGCTGCATGAATGTGGAGAAGCGCTCCACCTCACCACCCAAGTAGCACTTCAGGCGTTGTCCGTTGACTATCCAACTTCTTTGTGGGTCTTCGGAGCTTGGGTCCGTTAGTTCAACTGCTCCATGGGGAAGAATTTTCTTGATTAGGAACGGACCTGACCACTTGGACTTCAACATTCATGGGAAAAGTTTAAGTCTAGAGTTGAACAGCAGCACCTGCTGTGCTGGCATGGAAGCTCTTTTGATCAACTTCTTATCATGGTAGTATTTCACCTTTTCCTTGTAATTTTTAGAGGACTCATAGGCGTGCAACCTCATCTCCTCTAGTTCAATAATTTGCCTTCTTCTCTTTTCTGCAGTGTCTCCAGGGTCCAGGTTCAGGAATTTTAATGCCCATAATGCTTTGTGTTCCATCTCTACGGGCAAGTGACAAGCTTTTCCATAGACCATTTGAAAGGGAGACAGTCCAATGGCTGCTTTCATTGCAGTTCTATATGCCCAAAGGGCATCATCCAATCTTTGAGACCAATCTTTCCTTGAAGTAGTGACAGTCTTTTCAAGAATTCTTTTGATCTCCCTGTTGGAAAGTTCAGCTTGCCCATTTGTTTGAGGATGATAAGGTGTGGCCACCATGTGTTTTACACCATAATGCTTTAGTACTTTAGCGAGGTGGTGGTTGCAAAAGTGAGATCCTCCATCACTGATGAGTACTCTGGGTGTTCCAAATCTGGAGAAAATTTTCCTCTTCAGGAATTTTATGACAGTTTTGGCTTGTTTCCATCTTCTTCTAAAAACACATATTTCAAGTGAGGAGGTAGCATTTTAAGCTCTGGCTTTCTTTCTTTGATTTTTCTTCTGAGTTTAATAAAGGGGGTTCTTTTTATTCTTCAACATTATCTTCCCCAGTCACTTCTTCATAATTGTCATCAAAAGTTTCTTCCAGAGAGGGAATATCACATGCCTCATTTTCTTGAATCATGCATAATTTGTCAAGAGTATCAAGATGGAAACAATCTTTATTATCTTTTGGATGAGACATGGCTTGGAAGACATCAAAATTTACTTCTTCATCTTGTACTCTCACTTTTAGCTTGCCATTTTCTACATCAATTAGAACTCTTGCAGTCTTCATGAAAGGTCTCCCAAGAATCAGAGGAACATGCACATCTTCTTCCATCTCCATGATAACAAAATCAACAGGAAACAGGAACTTGTCTACTTTTACTAACACGTCTTCTGCTACCCCATGAGGATATTTCAGAGATCTGTCTGCTAGTTGGAGCGTCATCCTGGTAGGCTTGAGTTCTAAGCCTTTAATATTCTAAAACATGGAAAGTGGCATAAGATTAATACTGGCTCCCAAATCAATTAGTGTTTTTCCCACAGAGATGTTTCCTATAGTGCAAGGGATAGTAAAACTTCCTGAATCCTTTAATTTGGGAGGAATTGACTTTTGAATGATGGTGTTGCAGTTTCCCTGTACTTCAATGGTTTCCTCCTCAATGTACTTTCTTTTTTTAGAGAGGAGTTCCTTCAAAAATTTTGCATATGAAGGCATTTGCTGCAAGGCTTCTGAGAAAGGTATGTTGTTCTCCAATTTCTTGAAGATCTCCATGAAGTGCTCAAACTGCTTTTCTTTTTCCTTCCTAGAGTAGTATTTTGGGTAAGGAAGGGATTTTTCAAAAACTTCTCTCTTTTTTTTCTCATTCTCTTCCTCACTCTTTTTTTCTTTTTCTCTCCTCTCGCTCTCTTGTTTTTCACTTTCTTTTTTAATTTTTTCTTTTTCTCTCAATCTCTCTTTTTTTTCTTCCTCTTTTTTCTCATATTCTTGAGTCTCTCTTTCTCCCCTCTCATTCAACACTTTGCCACTTCTAGTAGCAACTACCTTGCAATCCTTTTGAGGCCTCTGGTTGTTTGTGAACTCAATCAGCTTTTGAGTTAGGACTTTGCACTGGGCCCCAAAATTTTGTGATGAGGCCAGAATATTTTTCCGAAATGAGATAGAGTCCTTCAGGAACTGTTGGAGAGTCTCTTCAAGCTTTGTAGTGATAACATCTTGTGGAGGACTAGTGAATAGTCCTCCAACTTGCTCATATTGATTCTGATTTATGCTTGAATGAGATCCCCACCAGTGGTTGAGATTTGCTTACATTGTCTGCATCCTGCACAAAAATTCTAGAGAGATATTGTTAAAATAAAACAAAAAATGGAAATTAAAGGTCTGAAAATTAAAAATGGGAAAAATAAAATAAAATAAAATAAAGCCAAAATTAATCAAGATTCACACAAATAGAATAGCTTAAACCGTGAGTCCCCGACAACGGCGCCAAAAACTTGTTGGGGCAAATCGGCAAGTGTACTGAGTCGCACAAGTAATATAAAATGGTAAGACCAAGTATCATATCCCATAGGACTCTCGGTGCTAAACAGTTGTGTGAAAACAAGATTAATTAAGACTTAAAAAATAACGAAGATCATGGATTTGTGGTGCAAAAATAATAAAGAAAATAAATTGCAATTGATCAATGGCAAAAGAGCACATAGATGAACGAAGGTTGATTTATATGAGATGGGTATGTTGTTGAGGTTAGATTTCACCAAGTTCCCTCTCATGTATATAAGAATTCTTCTTTATTCATTAATGCTAACGTCTCTCACTAAAACACTTAAACTCGATCCCTCGGTCTATAAGCCTGTCCCTAATTACTAGTTCATACATTTCCTAGCATTCCTGGTAAAAAGATGTGAAGATCAAGAGGTTAAGACGACTAAGACTCATACCCTCATCCCTGAGCAATATAACCCTTAGGAGTAATTCAACAAGGACCTAAATTGAAAGGAACCTCCCGGCACTCATGCAACTCACATATAATGTTATTGTATAAGCAAGAGTAAAACAGATGAATTACTCTAACAAATAATGAAATAAATCATATGAAATTAAGAATCAATTCAAATACATGAGAGTTCACAAGGTTACCTCATTCCCCGACAACAAATAAAAATTAGTTCCCCACAGACATGGGGGAACCTATGAACAATGGAAGAAAGAAAGAAGAATGGAAGACTAAGAATTGGCTAGGAGTGTATTGTATGTTGTCTTCTGCCAGGGATCCAAAACCTAGAGCCCCAGGGTCCTTTAAATAGTGACAGAAGTGTCCCAAAGTGCGGCCCGGTCCAAAAGAATCAAATCAGAGCAGAATCAGGGCGCGATCCACGTGAAATCACGCTCAAGTGTCGTAGGGAGTTCGACCAAGTGTGAATCAAGGGTTCTGTAAGGCTTGGGCGCCAGTTTTGGACGCCTAAGGTTCGGGCGTCCGTCGCCTGGGCGTCGGGTCCATCACCCGGGCTACCAGCGTCATTTTCCAGCTCGCTGTTTTTCTTCCCTGTCGCCTGGGCTTCGGGTTTCCTTCCTTCTTGGTGCCTTTTTGACCCCTTTTGAGCTCCTTCTTCATGGCTTTTCACTTTTTTCTTCCAGTATTGCTTCAATCTCTGTCAAAACAAGGGGAATTTGTTAGAAATCTGTTAAAATCAACCTCAACTCTCTTATTCACACAATTAATTGAAAACCAAGGAGTCCAAGCAAGTTTCTAAGTGAAAAATGGTGCTTTTAGTATCAAAATCACTTGGCAAATAATGGTGTTTCAACCCGTTATCACAACCCTAAACTTAGAACTTTGCTTGTTCTGAAGCAAACACAATGTAACTCAGCTTTTCAGAACAATCACTACAATGACTCAACCTTTTTCAAAAACTTTTTCAGGAGAAAGAAATCACTTTTATCAATTTCAGCATAAGACTTCAGTCAAGATGTGTAGATGTTTCAATGCATTTTCAACAGATGCTATCCTTAAGAGTGATCAATCAACCAAGCAGAGATGCAATCAGAAATTTAGAGAACTAATCCTCACCAGGGAAAGTGTTTCACTCAAGAAATCAAGCATTCAAAAGTGTCTCACTCAACTCTCAGGTGTATGGTGTGGTGTTTCTCTCTGTTGTCACATTGTTACACAAATTAATTTTGCCTTTCATTTAACCACAATCAAACATACTCACAAACAGGTTGACATCAAAAGGGCTTTTCATGGCTTGTATCTTGGCTGGGCTAAGAAGGAAATTGGTTCTTCTGGTCAGCAAAGTTCCTTAGAGAGACATTTATGAATTCATCTTTCAAGAACAACTCTCTTATCTTCTTCCCAGCCTTTCCTTGCAGTGAGCTCTTTCTTTTTCTTTTCGAATTTTTCTTTTCTCACTTTTTCTTTTCTTTTTCCTTTTTCTTGTTTTTCTTCTTGATTGCTCACTGCCAAGAGAGGTGGTTTGTGTCCTGGTAACCCCAAACTTGAACCTTTATCAATACCTCATCAAATGTTCTCAACTTAATTCAAGGTAAAGATTTTTCAAAAAGGTTTTTCAAGACATATCAGGCTCAAGGTTCAAAGCTTAGAACAGATTGTTCTCTTTTCAGTGGGCAAAAATATTTTGAAGGCCAAAAGAATAAGGGATAACAAAAGATGGCCTTGATCATATGAAACCTGTAGGCAAGTAATTCAATCACAGAAAATTTGGGCAAAATCATTCATGTAGTCCCCTACTGCCTACATAGGACATCTTTCATGCAATTCCTTGCCGCCTACCTAGGTGGTCCTAATTGAACCATTCATGTAGTCCCCTGCTGCCTACATAGGACATCCTGGTCAAACCTTTCAGGTAGTTCCCTATCGGCTACCTAGGTAGTTTTGGTCTAACCTTTCACATAGTTCCTTGTCGCCTACCTACACAATCTTAATTAAACTTTCAATAATATCCAAAGTTCAAAAACTTCCATTTCGACATAACAACTTCATGGGAATAAGCAACATAATACTTAATCGTATATATACCAAATATCCCATTCAAAGTTGATACAAATTACAAGTTATGGAAACATAAAGTAGACAAAGATGGCACAAAGTGTTATTAATTCATAACAATTTATGGTGGATGTTTTATACAACTTTTGTCCTTAATATATTCGACCTATTATAAAAAAAGAAAAAAAAGGAAAACAACAAACTACAAAAGAAATACAAGTCGTGATCATCCACTCATTAGCTTCAACTTCATGATTGACAATCTCCTCGTCCTCATTCATAGGTTCAACAACAACAGAGGGCTTTACTTTGAAAATTTCTTCTTTGGACGTATCTTCATCAATGACCTCTTCAACCATAGTCGTCTTCTAGGCTGCTTTAACAACTGCTATCTCATCCACATCCATCATAAGTCCATTAAATATGTCTTTATTCACGTCTTGGATAAGTGGAGGAAACCTCTTAATATATGAAGTCGACCCTGCCTGATTTCCTTATTGGAGTCATTGGTATGCCCAACCAAGTAGACCTCTTTCTCTTCACATCCATCATACGTCTATCCAATTATGTATTTTTGCAGCCCAAGCAAGTCGACCTCTTTCTCTTCAACAACATCCTTATTCAAAGTATCAATCTCTTTGTTCAATCCTGGCTCTTGATTCTTTTTCTTAGAATCTAGGCACCGTATTTTTCAAGTCTTCAACTTGTTCTCGCTCTCCTCAAGGGTCTTCTTCTCCTTAGCCTATGTTTTCTTATCATCATTGTACTTCTTTTGCAAACTTGTGATAACGGTTTAAAATACCGTTATCTGGTGTGTGATTTTGATACTAAAAACACCCTTTTTGACTTAGAAACTTGCTTGAACTCATAGGTTTTCAGTAAATTGTGTGAATAAGAGAGTTGAGGTTGATTTTGACTATTTTCTAACAAGTTCCCCTTGTTTTAACAGATATTGAGGTAATAAAGGAAGAAGAGGTGAAAAACCATGAAGACAGAGCTCAAAAGGGGACAAAAAGGCACCAATAAGGGAGAAAACTCGAAGCCCAGACGAGCACTAGGTGAGAAGAAAGCAAAAATTGCGAGAGGAATATCATCACTGGTCGCCTGGGCGACGGATTTGGCGCCCGGGCGACGACCGCTCGAAGCCTGGGCGAGGAAAACTAGCGCCCAAGCGCCACATGAACCCTGATTCACGCTTGGGCAAGCTCCCAGCGACGCTTGAGCATGATTTGACCTGGATCGGGCCCTGTTTTTGCTCTGATTTGATTCTTTTGGACCGGGCCGCAATTTGGGACACTCCTGACACTATTTAAAGGACCCTGGGGCTTTAGGTTTTGCATCCCTGGCAAGAGCAAGCATAGCAATACACTCCTAGCCAAATTCTTAGTCTTTTCATTCTTTCTTTCTTCCATTGTTCATTGGGTTCCACTATGTTTATGGGGAACTAAACTTTATTTGTTGTTGGGGAATGATGTAACCTTGTGAACTCTCATGTATTTGAATTTGTTCTTAATTCTATATGCTTTATTTCATTAATTGTTAGAGTAATTTATCTGTTCTTACTGCTTGCTTATATAATAGCATGATCTGTGAGTTGCATGAGTACCGGGAGGTTCTTTACAATTCAGGTCCTTGTTAAATTACTCCTAAGGGTTATATTGCTCAGGGATATGGGTATGAGTCTTAGTCATTTTATCCTCTTGATCTTCACATCTTTTTACTAGGAATGCTAGGAATTGTATGAACTGGTAATTAGGGACATGCTTATTGACCAAGGGATCGAGTTTAAGTGTTTTAGTGAGGGACGTTGGCATTAATGAATAAAGAAGAATTCTTATATACATGAGAGGGAAGTCTAACCCCAACAACATATTCATCTCATATTAATCAACCTTCATTCATCTCTGTGCTCTTTTGCCATTGATCACATTTACTTTGCTTTATTTTATTTTCTTTGCAACACAAACCATGATCTCTTTTTATTTTTAAGTCTTAATTAATCTTGTTTTCACACAACTGTTCAGCGCCGAGAGTCCTCTAGGATACGATACTTGGTCTTACCATTTTATATTACTTGTGCAACTCGGTACACTTGCCGATTTGCCCCAACAACTCGCCAACTCCTCCACCAATTTTGTCTTGTCTCTGTCGACCATCTCTTTTATTAGAAAATTTGCTACCTTATGATCGAGCACTAAGGATAAACTTTGAATTTCTAATGATGCACGAATAAGAGTAGCTAGCTCAACCTCTTCCACCAGCTTCAATTCATTCTCCTTCAACCCTATTTACACGCCTTTACACATGACAATAATAGGGCTTTCCAAACGACCCAAATCGAATGCCTTGCTTCCGACACCAGAACTACTAGCTTGGTCGAGCAACTTAGGTCTTAGTTTCTTTGTATCCTTACCTAAAAATTTTTGCTTTGAGGGCACAAGCCTCTTTGTGTCGCTTACGAGTCAAAAAGTTTTTACTACTGATCCTTTTAAGTTAGGAACTAGAGTCTCCCTAGCTTTCTTAGCCTCCTCGTCTAGTTGGTTCCTCAACTTGAGGAATAAGTCATCATCAGTACCTATCTTAGCAAGGTGTTGGGCCATGTAACCTGCAAGCACCATAAAATATTTAGGTTAGCTAAAAAATATTCAAGTTACATGCTATTTTATACATACCACAAGAGTCAATAACCGACTTAAAAGATAGGTAAAATTTAACAATTTTTGGCAAGGTAGGTTCTGAGGGAGCTGCACTAGTGATAATGGTTTAAAACACCATTGTGATATGATTTTGATACTAAAAGCACCCTTTTCCACTTAGAAACTTGCTTGGACTCATACTTTTTCAATAAATTGTGTGAATAAGAGAGTTGAGGTTGATTTCAATGAATTTATGACTAATTCCCTTTGTTTTGACAGAGATTGAGGTAATACTGGAAGAAGAGATGAAAAGCCAAGAAGATGGAGCTCAGAAGGGCATAAAAAGGCACCAGAAGGAGGGAAAACACGAAGCCCGGATGACCAGAAGCGAAGCTCAAGCAAGCTGTATCGACGTCCGTCGCCCGGGCGAGAATCCTGGTTACCTAGGCGACGAGGTCTCGTAGCTTGGGCAACCATATTCGTAGCCCGGGCCATACATGAGGCTCTCTTCTCGCCCAAGCGACTTCCTTAGACGCCTGGACGACGATTTTCGTGGACCGAACCCTGTTTCTGCTCAGTTTTGATTCTTTTGGACCGAACACTATTTTGGCACGCCTCTGACACTATTTAAAGGACATTGGGGTCTAGGTTTTGCATCCCTGTCAGAGAAGAGCATAGCAATACACTTTTTTTCCCAATTCTTAGGCTTTCATTCTCATTCTTTCTTCCATTGTTCATAGAGCTCCCTCATGTCTATGGGGAACTAATTTCTATTTGTTGTTGGGGAATGATGTAACCTTGTAAACTCTCATGTATTTGAATTGATTCTTAATTCCATATGCTTTTTCATTAATTGTTAGAGTAATTAATCTGTTTCTTTGTTTGCTTATACAATAGCATGATTTATGAATTGCATGAGTACTAGGAGGTTCCTTACAAATCAGGTTCTTGTTGAATTACTCCTAAGGGTTATATTTCTCAAGGATGAGGGTATGAGTCATGGTCGTAATCTCTTGTTCTTCACATCTTTTTACCAAGAATGTTAGGAATTGTATGAACTGGTAATTAGGGACATGCTTATTCACCAAGGGATCTGGTTTAGGTAATTTAGTGAGAGACGTTGGCATTAATGCATAAAGAATTCTTATATACATGAGAGGGAACTTGGTGAAATCTAACCCCAAGAACATACCCATCTCATATAAATCAACCTCTATTCATCTCTGTGCTCCTTTGCCATCGATCAATTGTATTTTATCTTATTTATTATTTTTGCCAAAGCCAATGATCTCTTTTTATTTTTAAGTCTTAATTAATCTTGTTATCACACAATTGTTCAGCGGCGAGAGTCCTTTAGGATACGATACTTGGTTTTACCATTTTATATTACTTGTGCGACTTGGTACACTTGCCGATTTTCCCCAACAACTAGGATCCCCACTATCCTCTGATCCTCCTGGGACAATATGGCCTTTGGCTACTTCTTATACCTAAGGGGATTATCGATCTAGCAGAATTAAAATTTTGGGTTGTTGTTTTCATCATAAAAAGGTAAGTGGATAGCTGAGTTCATAATTACCAAAAAACCATTCTTGAACTTCTTAAAAGATTAGTAAGAGACATTCAATAAATAGGTACTTAGTCTGCTCACCAAAGATAACCAGGTAATCAAATCCCTAGGTCGTGTCTAGTAGAAATGAAGTAAACATGCATGCGAGAGGGATAAATAAAGAACCCAACATTCTAATATAAATGCTTGAAGACAACCCCAACTATTTGGATGAAGTTATGTTGGTCTAACATTTATAAGTTTGAGCACACCCATGTAAAATCATCAAAGGGTAATTAGACATAAAGCTGAAGGAAAAAAGTTATGTACACATAAAAGAACTCCTCCTTATACTTCTCTCGACCATGACGAACATCTTCCATGGCACTTACCCTCCTAATGAACATTATATCTTTTAACACTCCACTCTCAATCACATAAATTCTATCCAACAAATAATTAAACATTATTGACCACCTAAATTTGGAAAACTTATTTTTCACCAAGGGAATCCACCCATCTGTACCCCCCTTATATGTAATTGGGACTAGTCTTGATCTTGAACAGGATCTTCGCTATTCTCAATAATAACCTCTATCTCCACCAAACCTGATGATAGAGGTCCAACTGCTACTACTATCCAAATCATCCCTATAACCCATATTTGACTCACTATAAGACATACCTTTTAGTAATGATAAAATCTTTTCACAAGATATCGACAACAGAGCAATTTCGTGAAAAACTTAGGGTTCAAATATGACAAATGAGACCAAAGATTGGATGGCTATAATACCTATAGGATTACATAATCAAAGATACACATTTTCTTTACAAAAGGACTACCTAGTACCAACATCATGACCAACGAGCCAAACTGAAGACTAATTAGTGTTACTTAATATGTTGAAGCTCTTTGTGAGTCTTTACATAGATTATGTTGGACTATTACATCACTAGCTTTTACTTATATTATAACATATACAATGTAAAAGAATGTGATGAGATTTTTTTTTAAATAAGGAAAATCTTTTTATGTTAGATGTAAATGAAAAATTTTACGTGGACCTTGAAAGTTCAGATGTAATACTATCTCAATCATGGCAAAGTGTTTTTTCTTGCTTGCATTTCTAGTGCAAGTTTTTTTCTTTTTTATTTTTTTTTGTTTTCTTCTCCGACAAAGACTTCCTTGCATTTTTGTGGAATTTCTAGACTATCTTTATGGTATGAATTGGGTGTTGTGTGTCATTTATGGTGGTGAATGTTTTCCTGATAAGATCAATTTTGAGTTCAAATATATCATTGAGGGAAGTGTTCTATATGTTTATTTTATTATTAAAATTGAAACACGAAATTCCATTAATTTGTTTGTTGGTATAATTTTTGTTTGATTTAAAATGTGTTATTAAGTTGAATATTGAAAGATTTTTTTTATAGGAGTGAATATTAGAAGATTATTAAATTATAATTTAGGAATAGTAAAAATTATAGACTAATTAATTATTTTAGTTTTTAGGAGTAAGTTAATTATAAGTTTAAAATGATATGAATTAAATTTTAGAAATATAATTTAAATTTATCATAGAAGTAAGATAGTTTGAAAAAACTATTTTTTATAATTTGTTAATATGTACCAATTAAATCTAATCTTAAATTTGATAAAATTTTGTTTCAAAGCATTTTGTGTTGTTTTTTTGAGTACAAACTTAACTGTGGTGTTTCTTTACCACATTTCTTACATGTACTCCACGTACCATTGCTGAATATTTTCAAAATTTTATTAAATATAAGATAATAGACTTTGTATATATTATAGAATTATAAAGTATATTTTTTCTGAATAAATAAATAGGAACTTACCTTCAATTACAATTATATTAGTGAGAATTACATTGGAATACATGTTAAGATGTTTCCCTTATATAATATATAAATGAACATTGATTACTTTTATGCATTTCAGGTTTTAATTTAAAGCCAAAACCAATAAAATTTTAAAAATTCCAAAAATTTAAAACAATAAAAAAAATCAATTTTGTATTATATTTCACCTTTATAACTTTAAAATAATAAAAAATTCCTTCTTCCTTTATCCTCAGCTTTCACATTTATACATATCTATATGAAAATCATATAAAACTGATGATAGGTGTAATATAGGAAAATAAAATAATAATATTACCAAAAATTGCATAAAGAATGTAAATATAAATATAAAAGGTTGACTTTGTTTATAAGTTTAAATATAATTTATAGATATAAAATGTGACTTTAATAACTATAAAAGTCTATTTAACACTCTTGATTGGACCGATGGTGGCCAACCGACTTGCCTTGAAACCCTAGTAATTTTGTTTGCATTCTCATCCCCACACGCACTCTCAAACTTTTAATTCTCTTTCTTCAAGCTTGGAGGCTACGAGTTGATTAATGTGTAAAGATACCCTTACTCTCTGTCTCTGTCTCTTTGTTGAAGAGTAATGCCACATACAACAGAACCTAAGGCGCTGATTTTCACGAAATTATGACTTTCAAGTATTCACATTTCAGTGTTTCAAATGTTTCAACAAGGGAAGCCCTAGCACAGTAATTTTATCTCTTCATTTTCATACCTTTATAACATCTCACAATTAAGTAAACATCCTAATCTTGTTAATAGTTTATTATCATATGAAAATTTATTAAAAAAAATAAAATAAAAAAAACAGAAAGTATGAGAAACTAAACTAAACTTATATAATATATTTATTATAAAAATAATTTAAATAAATACAGAAAAAATAAAATATTAAAATATTAAATGCGACCAGAAGGAAACCAATGATACCTTAAAAACTTGCACATCTCTCAATTTGATGAAAAGTGTGGAATTGTTAAAAATTGCAATAGACAAATTCGTCTGAACTATTGTTCATATGTGTTCAATATAGAATTGAAATGTAGACTAATGAACTAATTCATTTATTCTTTTATCTTAATTTTATGATATATTTTGCTTTAAATAAATGTTGAAATATTATAACTTGTGATGTTTTAATTAAGCTTGTCATATATATATATATATATATATATATATATATATATATATATATATATATATATATATATATATATATATATATATATATATATATATATATACTTTTTGTATATTTTTATGTTACTTGTTTTAGTTACATATGTTACCAATATGAAAATACTACTAAATTTGTTTAAAGTAATATTTAGACTAAAATTCATAACATTGTATAATTAATCTTGTTTAATATTAAACAACTTTGGTCTTTTGAAGAATGGTAATCATAATTCTTTTCATAAACAAATTGTATCCTTTAAACTTTTTAAACTTAGTATATTCAATAATTTTATATCACTTAGGAATTAATATTAAACATAATTTAAACACTCATTATTTTTTTTTAGCATTTGATATGTTTTTCAAAGATAGAACTATGCCAGAGTTTCAATCTTAAAAGCAGACAATATATGGAGAATACAATAATTGACTTTAATGATATTTCGACTTAACATTGAAACATTAATGTTGTATGTGAAAATGAAACTTCTCTTGTCTTAGCTTGGTCACTAACCTTAGTTACAATAATTTTGATAAAAAAAAGTAATCTTTAAATTAGTTTCTTATTAGAAAATTAGTCTCTAAACATATTTATTATCATTAAAATTGATCATTATTTAATATTGAAACAAGTTGTAAATGATTAATATCATTATCCATAATACTAAACCAAACTTGGTCGGCAGCATGTTTTGACAACTTGAATGGCATGTTAGTGTTCTTAGTTGAAATTTATGAACTTACAAAATGTACCTAACTATTGCCCTAATTAAATGTGACCAAACAAGGAGTTCAAGTGTTTACATAACATGGTTTGTGGGCTATTTCTGTGCAGAATCATGCACAGCAGCACAGCAGGTTGTAATTCAATATTTTAAAGATATTTTAAATAAGTGATTTAAATAATGTACTGTGATTCACACATGATCTCGCCAAAGTTTGATAAGCTTTGGATGGGTGAGTTATGTGACATGTAACGGACCACGTGAATAGTGTTGTGGGTTGGTTTTGTCCTGTGTTTTGCATCTGCACTTGTTGCTCTTTTAATTTTTTAAATCATAACAATGTTAGAACCAAGAAGTTTAACATAATAAACAACTTGTAGTTTATGCTTTCTTTGTGACAACATAACATTTTTAAAATAAATTTGGCATTCGATTGATGATCAAAATATAATACTGATGGGGTAAAATATAATAATAGAATATAAATGTAATAGAATAAAATAGGAGTCTTTTTTATCAGCAAAAATAATATATAAATAATGAAATATTAGAGTACTTCAATTAAATTGCAACAAATTATGCTATTCACAACCACTTTAAAAATTTATATTACCAAGAAGAAAAAATCAGCACCTTGATTTAGCTTGGATGATAAGCAAACAAGAAAATATGTTTTTAAAACATCTACATGTATTACTACTTTAATATAAATTATTTTTACCATATAAATTTTGACTTAATTAATTAATAATTTTTTTTTCTATATTTAAGTCTATGATTTATTTTTGTTTTTTCTATATTTTTTATTTAATTGAGTTCTTACATTTTTTAAATAGAGACAATGTAGTTTTTTTTTTTATTAAATCAACATTATCAACATTAGAAATTGACCACTCCAAATGACTTAAGGTGTTAGATAACCCAATAGTACTAAAGTCTTAGACCACAAAAATCACCAGACGACTCCAATAATAAAAATTCGATGAACTTAGTTAATAATACCATTGACCATACAAGTCAACATAATAAGGTAATGCATTAGACTCCTACAAGTAGTAAATGAGTAAAAGTAAAGGGTTCAACGAGTCAACGTAAGCACACAAAGACACTAGACGAGTACCATTGCTTGTCATGTCAAAATCAACTCATGAAACTGAATGTTAAATATTCCTATTAGACAAGTACGTCCATTAGACGAATCCAATGAAAAAATGACTAGACAAGTTAAGCAAAGACAAACATTAGACGAGTCAAGTTCAAATAACACGAAAGAGAAATATTAAATCACATGAAGCAATATACTTTGAATGTTATATCAAAAACTTCCAGATTAAGAAATAAGAAAATGTTGAAGATATACTCAATTGAATATGCATTAACGATCAAATAGCATAACACGACTATATGTATCGAGATTAATATGATAAGGACTAGAATAATGCAAGAGAAAATACAATAGAGCTAAAACAATGTGAAATATTATTGAAGAGAAAGAAAAGTGAAAATACTCTGTGAGCATTAGAGTCAAATTCATTTTGTATAGAGTGATATTGGGTTGAAGGTAAAACATTGTAGTATCCTTCAAATGTGAAAAATACCTTATGAGCGTGATTGTAGTATCCTGCATGAGAGATTGTATTGTTCATTGTATTTGTGAGTTCTCTATCTTAGGGGAAGATTTTGAAGAAAACCTGTAAACAAGTTGTTAGACGCTTAATTATTAAAGCATATATTGTTTAAAATACACGTTCAAAGATAAAGTGTTTTTCAAGAATTTTAGCAAAACTACTACAATATTTTAGGAAAGATAGATCTTAAAGAAATTGGCATCTGATAACGAAAGCGTTTATCAATGATTAATTTTACAAGCAACTGCAATGTTTGTAAATAATATGTTTTGTGAAGATAAAAAACAAATACACAATTATTTTATATTGGTTCATTCAATTGAGCTATGCTCAGTTCTCCTCTAAAACCTCTTAGAGGGTTCCATTATAATCTTAATATGATTACAACTGAGTATTAACATCACTCTTGGTTACACCTAGTCACTTTTGGTAACACCTATTACGCTGATTAGAATTGAGTATTAGCACCACTTTTAGTTACACCTAGTCAATCCTAGTAACACTTGTTACACTGACTAGAACTGAGTATTAGCACCACTCCCAGTTACACCTAGTCAATCCTGGTAACACCTATTACGCTGCCTAGTTGAGTTTACCCACTCCTGGTTTCCTCTAGACAATTGCCCAATAGGCGTTTAAATCAACTAAGCTAATCACCAAGTGTTTGAATTCTTTTCAGAATGTACAATCCATCAGATTGTTTACAAGTCTTAGACAATAACTCTTACAAAGAAAATGTGTTTACAATACAACTCAATCTAAAAGACCTTGTAGGATTTTCTCTCTTCTTTCAAATGTAAGCTTATGACTCTATAAGACTTGAAAGTATATTCTCATCATGTTTTTGTTATTGCACAAGTATGAATTTTTCTTTTATCTTTCACGTTATTCGTGTGCTTATCCTTCTTATTCTTCTTTCTAAGAATTCTTCTATATACAGGCTTCATGGGAAAATATTCGTTATACAATGCTTGTCTTTGAACTTCAGATCTTCGTAACCTTTTTGTAGGCAACAACCATAGGTTCAAGTCAACATGTCAGAGCAAGCATGCTTTTTGTAGTATTTTATCCAAAGTAGGTTGTACGACCTCCTTAGCACGACTTTTGATAGAGAGAACATTCCATGAATGTCTTCTTTGTTTCTAACGTCCACTTCTAACTTATTCATGATGGAACAGGTGAATACTTTTAATAGGCATTTGCACAAAGTAAAGTAGAAATGCATACTGACATATATGTTTCATTTTTCTCATAACTTTTGTTATTTTAAAAGTTGTGCATTTAATGCTTTAATTGTGTGCTTAAAACAAATTTTTAAATTGTTTAAGCACTTTTGACAAGATACCAAGTATGATTCATAAAAATTTCATCGTTGGATGAAAATAACATCTTGTATCAAGGTATCATTTAGCTTTTACCAGATGTTTACTAAATAATGCTTTGTTTAATGATTTTTTTTTGTATGAGAGTGCGTTTAGGAAGGTGTTTTTCAACATATTATTTTTGGAGCATTGTTTATAGCTTTAGCGTGTTTACTAAAAAAATTATGTAACACATGTTGCATTGTTTAGCAAGATACAAGAGGAGTGTGTTTAACAAAGGTATATCGTTTAATGACGTGTCTACTGTCACGATAACGCGTTTACTAAAACATCATTTAATAGTGCATTTACTGAATTATTATGCATTGACCTTGTCATATTAATACATCTTTTAATAGTGTGTCTTCTATTAATAGGATCATTTGGTCCTAGTGAGTTTACTGAAACTTTTTCTTTGTTCATTCAGATGTTGTAACACTTATTTTACAATGTCTTTTATTCAACGATATTATTTTTGCAGGGATTATACTTTGTCAAATACTCATTTCTTTTATCGTTGTTTTGTTAAACTTCAAAACATAAAAGTGTTATATGGTCCTGTCCTATAGACGATCTTGTCTTAATAATTGATACTCGTTGTAACCTAGAGAGGTTGATACTCATGCTACTAAAGGGATTTGACCAGTGGAACTTCTTAAGCAGGTTGCTTAAGAGGTTGGATGTAGTCTTAAGTGGAGGTGAACTAGTATAATTTCTTGTGTGGATTTTACGCTGCATTATTATCTTATTTGGTGAAATTATATGTATATGAAAAAGGTTTTCAAAATGTATACAAACTATATTTAGACCCCTTTCTATAGCCACTTTGCACCAACATATGTGCCTACCTCTCACAATGTAGTAGACAAAAATGAATACCAATTGATTCTTAGAAGACCTTATATTTGTGATCTTGGATCTAAAGAAGTGATTGATAAGTGTCCATTTTGAGGTAAGTTTAAGATGAATTTGGCATTTATCATGTTTTAATCTTGTTAAGTTTATATTAAATTCGACATATTTAGTTTGTTTTGCATTTTCTAGCACCATAAGGGACCCAAAGTGGAAAAATGGAGAAACTAAATGAAATTCAAGAAATTTTGAACGAACTGTGACTAGTATGCCTAAGCAACAAAATTGAGGTTGAGTCATCAAGAGTAATTGAAGAAGAAATCTCAAGCACCAAACCTAAGGCCATGAATACCTTCTCAAAAAGTTATCTCAAGAGTTGACCATAAGAATATGAGGTTGGGTCATAAAAGAAAACCAACATAAGAAGGAAACCTATGTTGCTGAGTCACAAGTGCACTATTGAGCAAAACCTTTGACAATTTATAAAAATAAATTTGTATCCCTGTTTTAAGGAAACTTTGGAGAGACGTTTTATACACTTTTTAGAGCGCTTTTGTAAACATTTTTTCTATACCTATTAGAGAACATTAAAGCGCATGGCTATTCAAACCATTGTAAAGGTTACAACCATTATGAGGAGCTAAGCCTCTCTTTTGCTGAGGAAAAGATGTAACCTTTTGAAACTCTCTTGCATTGGTACTTTTTATTTATCACACTATGCTTTTATTATATGTTTGTGAAATAGTTTATGCTTGTTGTTGGATGAACTGATCAGTCATCTTATTTCATTGGCTTGCGATTGAGTGAGAATTGGTTTCAAGTTGTGGTTCAACTTATTCTTCTTTTGCTTTTAGATGTTAGGAGTATATCTAAGGCTCTAGATAATTATAGAGTCCTGATCTTAACGCAACTGATGAATTCAAATAGTCATTGAGGAATCATACTGAAGTTTAATTATCTTAGGCTTTAGGTGTTATGAATGAACCTAAAGTTATATTTAAGAGTACTCACAAGACATAATCAATTGCATATTTGTGAATAATGATTGACTTCGTACAAGAGAGAGACAAAGTGGTTAAATCTAACCAACACATCTTTATCCTACTGAAACCAATCTTTTTACTTAAAATTCTTTCAACACATCTTTGATATACTAAAGCGATACTTTTATACATTATTTCTATTTTTCATACTTCTTACATACTCAAAACACCATTTAATTCAAATCAAACTAGTTTAAACATTGAGTATTCTATAAAATCCCTATGGATATGACACTTGTTGTACTTCAAACTACCAATATACTTGTTGGAAAATTTATTGCATTGGAACATCATCAGTGATTTTGGAGAATCTTGGATTTATGATCTCAAATTGTGGAATTTTGAAGGAAGAGAGAGTTTCTGATGGAGGCAAGATAGTGTGGTGATGATGGTGGGTGTTATCGAAGGTGTGGGTGGAGAAAAAGCTATTATATAGAACAAAGTTTGATACAAATAATTCTTTGACAACAAATTTCCTAAGATTGTATTTTTTTTTTACCTTCATGCTCTAAGTTGGTCAAACTAATCATCATGATATGTGTGCAATCGTAAGTGAATTTTTTCATTGGTATATATATATATATATATATATAATATTAATTATAATTCAAAAGACCACAAACAACCCAACAAAGCATCAAAAGTCGCATGAAACCATTCCATATACATTAACAGACAATAACAATCCAAGAAGAACCACTAAACAACACCAAACCCCGTAACTCATACTTAGACAAAGAAAATGGCTTTGAAACCATCACCAACAGTCTCAGAAAGGTCCAAAACCCTCCAAAATGACCCAAGGATCGTCCTAAACGGACATTCGAAACCCAAAAACTATAAAAAACAAAAACAACAGCATGTTGGTGCGCCCAAGGGCGCTCGGGCTAGACCAGGGGCGCTGGGGCGCCATGACAGCAACCAGATTCATAATTTTTATACAATTTCATCCAGATTTGATTCCCAGCACAGATTCAACACTTCTAACATGTTTTCAAACATATTTGGAGTCTAATATCACTTCATAATCAACCACCAACATCATAAACATCAATACAACCATTTGTTCATGCAAAATCAACTCTTTAAACACATAACAATAGATTTTTCTGCATAATTTTCTAACCACTTGTACCCAACCATTCATCACCCAACAATGACATTTCCCCCAATATTTATATACCAAAACAGATCCAAAATGTATTGTATCTAATCCCAAAACAGTTTGCACATGCCACCGTGGCCAAACTTAGGTGAACTGTAAAGTTTTATAACTACATGTCGTTACACTGTGTAAACATTCTTAAAAAAATTAAGATGACGTAAGGTCATCATTTCCTCTTTATCATTTTTCTTTCTTTTTATTTTCCACATCACATATGTCAAACCTGTGTCGTTTCCCTCTTTCTCTCTCAGCCTTTCATTGACATTAATGATGCAGAGTTATATATTGCAGTGGCAGCATCTGCAAAACTTGTAGGGATGACAACGGGCCGGGTAGGGCACAGATAGTGCCTACTCGTAACCCAACCCGACAGAAAATATCCACCTGCTACCCGACCCGCTACCCGCACGGATATCTACTTAAAAAATATCTGCGGATATTTTAAAACCCGAGGATATCCGCGGATACCCACAAATATTTTAAAAAATATATTTTATAAAATATAATTTAAATTAAATTAAATATAAATTAAAATTTAATTTTTGTTTCGGTTGAATGTGTTCGAGAGTCAGTCGTCCTTCTTTGCTTTGTTGTCTTTTGATTTTCGATCTTTCCTGAGAATGTCATCCACTCTGATGGGTTGTTGACGTGCACTCGACGCTCAAGATATAAAAAGGTCTACATTTTATTAGGATAGAAGAGGAAGATTGTACCTAGACCAATTGTATATTTATAGAGCCTGTGGCAGGCAAGTCCATTGATTAACCATTGGTGCAGTATATTTTTAGGCAATCAAATCTAATAATCAATAATTAATACTGTATATTTTGTAAAGAGTAAGACAATCTGACCTATTAATTAGTGCAATATATTTTTAGGCAATCTAACCCAATAATCAATAATCAATACCGTATATTTTGTAAAGAGTAAGGCAATCTGACCTATTAATACATGTTAGTTGTCCGTAAATGACAATTAAATCGGTATACTTCATATAGTACAATTTCAATTAAATTTAACCTTGTAAAATATTAATTAATGTTAATTTTAATTAAATTTAACTTAATAAAATAAAAATTAAATTTTTATTTTTTGCAGGTAGTGGATATCCGCGGGTACGGATAGTATAATACCGACACTCGACCGTTTATAAGTGGGTATTAAAATACCCACTATCCGCGGGTTTCGGGTAGTAAATATCTACGGGTATCAACTATCTGTCGTAGATTTTATCCACGGATATCTGCGAGCGCGAATTTATTTACCATCCCTAAAAACTTGACAATGAAAATGAGTATTAACTAGGTTAAATTAAACTTATATAAATGAGTGAGAAGTTTGGCCATGAAGTGGCACCCTGATAAGAACCCTAACAACAAGAAAGATGCTAAAGCTAAATTCAAGCAAATCTGAGAAGCATATGATGTATGTCAATTCAGTATACCCATTTCAAAAATTTTACTTTTTTTTGAAGTAATTTGAGTTTGTTTGTTTGTTTTCCCCTTAGAAGTTGTAATTTTGATGGTGCGTTTGGATGAGAAACTGTTATTAATTTGTGGGGTTTTCTTGTTTTGTCCTAATTTGAATGTTGAATTGTTTAGTTAGTGTTTGAGAACACTATTCAAATTTGATGTTGTAGTGTTTCGTGTAAAGTTGCAATTTTTTTTCAAGGGTTTTCAATTTTGAGTTTCTTGGGTTGAATCTAAAAGGCTGGGATAGGTTTTTGGTTTACAACATCAGTTGGTAGTTTGATATTTAAAAGTTTTCCAATTTTTGGTTTTTTTAAGGTGGGGTTAGGTGGTTTTTCTTTTCCTAATTTGAATTGTGAAACAAGTCTTGAGTGATCCCCACAAGCAAGTTGTGTATGATCAGTATGGTGAGGAGGGGTTGAATGGGGTGTCACCGGGTGGCGGTGGTTTCCCTGGTGGCAGCGATGGTGGGCCGACGACATTCCGGTTCAATCCCATAAATGTCGATGATATATTTTCTGAGTTTTTCGGGTTCACGAGTCCCCTTGGTTGTGGTGGAATAGGAGACATGGGTGGCCGACCTGGATTTTTTAGCAGCTAACCTTCGTTACAACACCACTTTCAACACAATGTTGAACTCAGGAATGGCGAAATCAATCTTAGAAAAAGGGTAATTTTCTTTAACCCAGTTTTAAACCTACCACCTACCTTAGGTCATCTTAATTTTTTTTGTAAAATATTTACACATCGCAATGCCATGTATTCATAAAACTTCACAGCTTTGGCCACGGTGACATTTGCACCGTTAGGTTTTTAACGGCATGAGTGAAAATGACCGGAATGAATATTTTTTAACGAAATATGGGACCCTATTGAACTTTTTTAAAAGGTAGGATCATTTTGAACCAAACCCATAAAAGTAGTGATCAAATGATGTTTTAAACCATTTCACATCAAACACCTCAAATTTGGGACATTTATAAGTAAATTCATGTATTGTTTAGAAATTTTGAATATGTTATCTTAAATAATTTTTAAAATGGCAACAATATATTATCTTGATTGATGAAAACAGAAAGTTTGTTGATTAAACCAAGTACAATGGTATGATTGATTCTCCCCTATGTTCCATTGCAAGTAGACTTGATATGATTAACCTAAGTTGTCTTATCTAGTTATAAAAAGAATTTGTAAGTATTTTAAAGGTACTACATTTGTAGTATTTGATACTATAATAGCTTTTTCAAGATTCATATTTTGGGTTATAAAGTTGATAAGAAGAGTACTAGTGAGATATGTTATGCTAGAATATTCATTAGTTTCGTGGTATTTTAAGAGAAGGGACTAATCTGACATACTATTTTAAAAGTTAGGACTAATTTAAAACACTTTTATAACGAAGGACTAAATTGAGATTTTTCAACCAAAGTGAGGACTAAATGGGCTATTAAACCTAAATTTTATGTTCTTTTATCTTTTAATTTTTTAATAAACTTCAAATTTTTCCATTATCAATATTAAATAAAGATTATAATTGAATAATTGATAACTCCATTATCATGATTTTAAGTATAACTAATGTAATATATTTATTCATAAAATTATATTTTTCTTTCATATTATCTTCAACTAATATCATAATACTAACTCTTGAGCATACAGAAGGCTCAAACAATTGAAGTTCTTGATTACTTAAAAAAGAAAAAGTTTCAATTTAGTACTAATATCTTTAGGTCTAAAAAAGGAACTTTAAAAACTTTTTTTTTTAATACTAATTGCTTTAGGCCTCTAAAAAAAAAATACCTAAAAACAACTTTATTTTTAAGTTTGTTTTAAACCTCTCAAATATTTGAGTAGTGAATATTTTTAAGTAAAGGAACATGCACACTATCTCTCACCAAATTAAATTTTAAATGGATTGTAATTTGAAGGATTAAGCTCTCATACCCATGCAAAATACTTTGAGAAAAAAATATATAAGAATTTAATACTTAACTTTGAACAAATATAATAATTGATTACTTTTAATATATTATTATTGTACTATTTTTACATAATCAATAAATTAAAAATATTTTAATTAGATATAATTTTTAGAATAGTTATTATAAAAGATTAAAGATCTTATTTGGTATTATAATTTATGATTAAAAAATACTGAAAGCATTTGGATAGTAAATGAATTTTAATTAATTCCATATATTTATTAGGATAATTATTTTTTCTCTAGATTCGCTAAAACGTCTTAATATTTTGAGATGTTTTTTTTTTTCTTCCTTCTCTTTATATGGATGAATAGAATAATGATGCTGTGAGATAATGTATAATAATATCAACATTATATACTTGAAAAGGTATATCTATTCATAGTATTTTAATAGGTCTTTTTTTTTTTTCCCAAGAATGACTAATAGTTTCATTGATCGTAATATATTTAATTATATGATTACGCTTATAATGTTGTTTATGGTATTAACATGAGATAAATTTGTTGTTTAAATTCTACATTTATGTGTCTACCGAGATCATGTTTATTTGTTTCGCTAGATGAATATAATTATTTGATTCGTAAATTTGAAACAAACCAATCACAAATTATCAATAGTGATTATAAAATAATGATAAAAAGAAAATTGTTAAAAAAGTATTTTTCATAATTAAATATCTTTCGGTGAAATCAGTCTACAAGAAACCTGATTTTTTAAGTCTAACATTTTATTATATAGCATTTGTTTTTTACCGAGTTTTGATTTAATCAAGTTATTTGTAAAAACAACAATTTTCACCCTTTTGAATGGTTGAGATGTTGATTGTGATGAGTGAAATTTCAACAACTCTTTATGCTCTCTAAGATTATTTGTTTTCTTTTATTCTATAAAAAATTGAAATTATTAGTGACAAATAAATAATTGTTATTAATAACATATTAGACATATAAGTTCGAGTTGTTGAATTTTATGTCTTATTATAAGGAAATGGTTAATTATTTTAAAAAAAGTAACAAATTATTATAAAATAATAGTTAATTATATCGAATAAAAGCGGGTACATCTTGTTAAGTGTGTCAATTTGATGAATTATATTGGTTCAAACAGAGTTTAAAATTTAAATAACTAATTCTCTTAAAGTAACAACTATATTAAAATAAATCTTTTATATTGGAAAGTTGAAAAGAAAAAAAGTAAATTTCCAAAATAAACAATTTTATTAAGAAAAAGAAAAGTCATTTTCAACAAGTGCCCTGAGCCGTAGGTTAGAGGGCTTTTGGAAATTAAAATTTGAAAAAGAAACATAATATTTGCAAACTTTTCATTACTTGGCATTAAGCTGACGCCATTGTTTAACATGGGTACAAGCCATTGTCCTTTCATATATAATGTTTGTATATATACATGGTACAGAGAGGGGTAAACTTCAAGTAAAATAAAATCGATTAAAATATTTAAAAATATATACATAAAAGTATATTAAAATATGTTTAATAATTTATTGAAAGAATTTATTTTAGAAAACGAAAATATTAAAAATAAATTTTCCTTTCTTCAAGAAAAATATAAATATGAATTAGGATATTCTAAAGAGAAGGTGGATTCAAAATTTGATGAAAGAAGTACCAAAATATCTCATATATGATGTATAAATATTTAAAAAATTAAGCAAAGCATATATTAAAAATTTAGATAAAATTCCTAAAAGTTGTAATATATATATATATATATATATATATATATATATATATATATATATATATATAATTCAGGTTGATTGTAAACAATAATATTTTATTCGGTCTCACTCACAAGTACAGTTGCTAGACTAATTATTCATAAGATTTGTACATTAGGAGTTAGATTTTTACTATCATTCTTCATAATAATGCATCGTTAAGTTCATCTGTATTTGATGAAAAGAAAAAGAACACGTATTATGCAAAAGATATTTTAAATTACCTCACACACACACACACAAAGCTTAAAAAATAGACTAAAAATTTAATCACTCTTGACAATGAATTTTAATTTCTTATTGACAGATGGTATGTAGATGGCTCGTGATCTTAAATCTGTATAGTTTATCTACTTAACACAAGATAAAGATAATTTAGTTAAACTTTAAAGTTAAGGAATGTTATGATTTGTTTACCATTAATCTAATTTTATATATGATATTACATATAATAATTTATAAAATTATATAATAGAAAAATAAAAAAATAAATCTTCTTGATCACGAAAGTGAATGTGGTAATTAATATAAATATTGATGACATTGAAAAGAGAGAGAATGGAATATGGTATTATGAAAAAAAGGTTTTTCAAATCAACCAAATCCAAGAACCACATAGAAAAGAAAATGTAAGTTTTCTATGTTAGTTGATAAATTAATGTTTATATGATTGAAAACTTAGAATTGAGAATTAGAGATTTTTACTTGAAAATAAACAGACAAAAAAAATGTAAAAAATTAAAGAGTGGTAAAAATGTTTAAATGCACCTTAAAAACAATTTAATTTAATGAAATTGAAGCTTTAGTTTTCTTACATATAATACATCTTTTAAAATAAACTGTAGAAAAGACAAAAATAATTGTAATTGAGATTGTATTGATAGGAAAAGTATTTTGAAAATATGAGTGAAATTGTAAGATAGAGGTGAAAAAATATAGAAAGAGAAGAAAAATTGAAGGAATTGGTATGTACACACTATTTCTATACTTCACTTATAACTATACTCACTATACCTATTATCCGTTAAAATGGTGAGTTTAAATAGTACCTACATGTAAACCTTATTTGTCATGAAATTATATAGATAACTAATATATAATATACATAGTAGAATGGAAAAGAAATAAAATAGAGATAATCAATTGTGAATGTTCATAGTTTTATTACTTTATTACATTGATGAAAACATATGAAGGTGTAAATATTTATTGCCTCAATAAAAATGAAATAAAATGAATTATTAATTAATATAATTCAAAAATGAATTAATTAAAACAATTTCTTCACATAAATTTCTGTATGGAAGAAGTTTATATCCATTTTTCGTTTCAAATTGTACACAAAAGAAAAACACGTGTATAGAAAAAAAAATAGAAATAGAGAATGAGAAAAATCAAATTTAAGTTTTTTTTTGAGGTGTTTTATTTCTTGCTATTATAACATAAAAATGGATAACAACAAAAAAAATGGTTAAACGCAATTTATAGTAGAAAAAAAAATGGAGAAATTAATATAACAATGTACAAAATACATTTGAATAAAAAAGTTTAAATCATGTTAGAAGATATGAAAAAAGAAATAATATTATTGAAAACAAATAAAAATTAGATAAAGAAGAAAAAAAAAGAAATTTAATTGAATTGTATACAGACTCAAAAGTACAAAAAAAAAGTGAATTGAAATTTAAGATTTTGTTGTGATTATAAATCATAATACTCTAATTTCTTCCTGTTATAAGATAAACATACATGAAAATGAACGAGAAACAAAATCTTAGCTGAAAGAAATTGACAAGAAAAAATAATTTTAAAAACAAATGGATACTTTCGAATCATCTTCATTGTAAATTAAAACTTATTTATGAGAAGAAGTTTATCATCTTCGATTGGAAGGAAAAATATGCATACAAATTTTAAGTAATAGAAGGAAGAAAAAGATAATATTATTCGAAACAAAAACCACAATAGGAATGACAAGGAAATTCCCCTTCGTAGGTATGATCTCAATTTCGTATCATCTTGATAAAAAAATTTTGTATTAATCGAGTGTGATGGTAGGTAATGTTAGTTTTTCTTTTTTAATATTTTTACTTGTTGTTTATTTTTTTTATACGAAAATGTTTGACTCTCAATTTTAACAAGATACTTATTTTTGTCTAAATCGGTTACCAAGAAAAACTAGGTTCTCATATCATTCTTAAAATTTTTTCATAAGAAAATACATTAGAGAGAAGGAGACACGAGTCAATCATAAGATATCGTAACATAACACTGTACCGAACCTTTTATTTCTATTCAATGTGACACTTTCAATTTATATTTGGATTCTTAACATACAATTTCAAGAATTATAATGATCATTTTCAAGTTGGAGGCAGAGGAAAGGATATTTAAAAAATTTAAGGTAGAATGTTTAAGGGTTAAATATACTTTTAGTCCCTGAAGTTTCATTGATTTTTGGGTTTAGTCCCTGCATGAAACTTTGATAGCATTTAGTCCTCGTAGTATGGAAATAGGTACGTTTAGTTCCTAATATTGGACGGCGTTAAGTTTTTGGAGATGTTGGTAACGGCACAACCACGTGTTTTCCACATCCATTGACCATTGCTTGCCACGTGTTCTTTAGCTTTTGAAAGTAGATTAATATTTGGGCACGTGTGTTGTTAACTTTATAAACCATATTTTAAGACAGGTTGGGGTGTTGATCATGATATTTTTGAGTTAGGGATAGTCTTGTTCGAGCTCGTGTTATTGAGGAGGGAGATAGGATTCTTCAAGTGGGAGATAGCCTTCTTCAAGAGGTAAGCTTTTTGTTGTTTTGTTGTTAATCCTTTGATTTTAAGGAATGGGGATTTTGGGGATTTAGGGTTTCGGTTGGCAGGAAATGTGATGAAGTTATTTGCTTGTTGTAGTGAAATGAAAGGTGAGAGTGCAGGAAATGGTTGGACGCGAAGGACGATTAGTTCAGCCAAGTCTCAAAGTTGTGGATCATCTTCACGGTTACCATAAAAAATGTGTGGTTGTGGTGAGACATTGTTGCTTTTGAAAGCAACTACTGCCAAGAACAAAGGAAGACTATTCTATAGATGTAGAAATTGGGCAGTAAGTGACTAAATCTTTCATTTTTTGTGCTGAACTTTCTATTCATGATGTGTTATTTTGATTGCAGAGTAATTCAACTTGTAATTACTTCGAATGGCATGAAGAAGAAGTTTCTGAAATTCAAGCCAAACGTGAAGGAGTTGATCTGTGTTTGGAAAATGATATAGTTGTCCTGGATCAAAAGAAGAAGATAGAGAAGCTGAAAAGGAAATTACAAGAAGAGAAGAAACATGGGAAAATGATGTTGTACCTATTTGTGTTGTCATGGGCATTAACCATTTACTTTTGTGTTATGTTTTTACTGAAGATGAATTGTAATTGAGATGATGAAAGTAAGGCAGAGCTTAGGTAGAAGGTTGTGTGTCTTAGGTTGTTATGAGAAGGGGCTAGTAGTTATGCAGACAATCTTGATGTACTCTTTATGCAGTGAAGAATATTATATAGCAATGAGATATTTTTCATGAGCACAAGTTCTTTTCTTGTTTCATTAATTTAAAATTGATTGTGTACTCTTCAAATGCAGTGAAAGTGGAATTTAATTGAACAGGGGCTATGAATTATGCAGGCAGATTTGTTTTGAACACTGCAGCAGAAATAGTGGCCTGATTTTGGTGGTTTGAAACTGAACATTGCATAAAAGTGGCTTGATTGACCTTGCCAAAGTTGTTTTGACCATTGCAGATTTGTTTTGAACACTCCAGCAACTTTAAGTTGTGATTTTAAACGTGTTCAAAGTCTCAAATGAGTTAAAAATATTGTACACCAGAAATTGACCATGCCAGTTCCTAATTAAACTCAAAATCTGATGCTTTAAACAACAAATATGCTTAAACTGTAAGTCTGGACCAAATGAACAGTGGTATCACCTCTAAACCACCAATTTAAATATGCTTAAACTGTAAAACAGCTAAGAACGAAGTGATTATTATGCAGATTTTAAAATTCTGTCGTGACCAGATTTTATGCAGTCCTGTATTATGCAGTCCTGTATCAGTCAAAATGCACCAGATTGTATGATGTTGTCATGACCAAATGCAGCAGATTTCATTATGCATATTATAATATTGTGCAGAGTCCAAAATTCACCAATTTCAATAGTCACGTGAATAAAGTGGTTCCAAAAAGCAGTGGTCCCATAAATTGTGCTTTCAATAGTAAAGTAAACATGAAGTGGTCCCTTCCCACTCACAAAACAATATTCTGCATTCAATACAAGTGGTCCCTGCCACCTACAATCTGCCAACTACAGCAGCTTAAACAAAGTACTACACACTACAAAATACATTAAAAAAGATAAGGGTCTTCTTCAAGCTTGGTCAAGTGGTGCTAGCTTGGGAACCGAGATGGTGTGTACCCAGTCCTGAGGCTGTTCTTCCTGCAGCTTGGACTCTTGATGCTCCACTATGTGCTGTTGGAGCTGCTTCAGCTGCAGCTCCTTGTGAAGATGATGGTGATGC
The DNA here is from genome assembly GCA_036885675.1 of Vigna mungo. NCBI lineage: Eukaryota > Viridiplantae > Streptophyta > Magnoliopsida > Fabales > Fabaceae > Vigna > Vigna mungo. Next base: position 35,545,650 of record CP144697.1, read on the forward strand.
TTCTGCTTCATATCTAGGCCTGCTACCAGATCCTCCCAAACTTGAATTGCCCCTTGTGTTCTACAAAAACCAGTAAGCAACATTAGATGCCATCTTGTGTAAATAATTAGGTGAAGTTGTAATAGACAAATTGTTTACCTTATATCTGTTCTTCCTTCTACATGATCTTACATTGTGCCCATACTCTTTGCAACTGCTACACTTCATAATAGCCTGCTTCTTGGACAATTTTGTATGCCTCACAGGTTCATCTGCCTCTCTTCTTCTCAATTTTTTTGGCCTCCCAGGAGGTGTTTTGTAAATTGGAGGGAGGAGTAAGGGGGTGTTTTCAGATGTTGGCCACATTTGTTGCCCATTTATTGGAACTATTTCAGGGGCATAATAGGTTACATAAGCTGGTTTCTTGTAGTAAACATGGATATAATCTTCAGGGTTTTGAACTTTGTAATTAATTGCAGCAATAACATGCCTACAGGGTATTCCTATTAAATCCCAACTGTAACAACTACAGGATTTGTTACTTAGGTCAACAACAAATTTATCCATTGTAAAACCGTGTGTGACCTCAAATTTTTCTGCCCCAGCCCATGTGGGAATCCAATTACCACTCTTTTCTATTTCCTTATCAAGCCTTTTTCTAGGTCTAGGCATTACAACTCCTACATATGTCATTGCTTTCTCCCTAAGTGTTGCAAACCATTTCATAATGTAGGTTTGTATCCATTCCATCATAGTTATTATTGGTTTGTCCCTAGCTAGTAATATAGTACTATTAAAGGACTCAGTCAAATTATTTATCAACACATCGCATCTACAATAGGTACTAAAGGCATGTTTACACCAAGTCTTGGTAGGAATACCTATCAACCAATTATATGCATGAATGTTGATAGCTTTTAACTCACCCATTTTTTTTCCCATTCCTTCTCATATGTAGCCTTTGCTGCTCCCATCATCAAATCCCTAATGAGTACTCCTCCACCAAATCGCTTTTTGAAGTTGTTATATAAGAGCCTTAAGCACAATCGATGTTCAACTCCATCCATCAACTCATCAAAAACTGTCATTAGACCCTAATGAATAAAAAGTACAATGATAATTAGCAATTAATGAGATTGTTATAAATTATAAAAAGCAAAGTAGTGAAATTGAAATACCTTTTGTTGATCAGAAATAAAAACCCAACGTTGACATTCAGTGCCACCTATATCATCCAAAAGCTGTGCTAAAAACCATCTCCAAGTTTCCTTGCATTCATTCTCGACCACTGCAAAAGCAAGTGGGAAGTACTGATCATTGGGGTCTCGTCCAACCGCCACCAACAATTGGCCACCATATGTTGGCTTAAGATGACAACCATCGACCCCTATGAAGGGCCTGCAACTTCCTAAAAAACCTTGCTTACACCCCTCTAAACACATATAAAAAGAGCCAAATCTTGGAGGCAAACTTGGTTGGGGTTGATTTACTTTAATTTTAAAAGTTCCACACTTGACTCTTAGCAATTCCCCCACATAATCATATAGTCGAGCATTTTGTCTTTCCCCATCACCAACCAGAGAATCCAAAGCAATTTGTTTGGCCTTACCAGCTTTCCAAGCACTCACTCCTACACTGAATGACTTTTTAATATCATCAATGATTTGGTTGACACTCATGCTAGCCACATTGACAAACCTGTCAATTAAAACTTGGGCAATCCAATTCACAGTTGCACTTTTGTTTCCAAAAACTCTGCCACAACTGTGTCTTCCAACTAATGTTTTCACCCTAAATGTTTCCTTCCCTCCTACCTTGCTAGCCATAATAAGAAAGCCACACTTTTTTTTATATTCTGCCCTTACTCTTGTGAGATCATTCTTCACAAACTTAATCTCTTTTCCATTTAATACACTATGCTCCATTAGTGCATTTTTAAACTCCTTCAGCGAACCAAATTCCATACCCAATGAGAATCTGAAATCCTTGTTCATATCATCTTGTCTAAACTTTTTAAATTTGCCTCTTTTGAAGTTGCCATCCCCGTCACTTTCTAAATCTGAATCCAATTCATCACGGTTGTATTCCTCATTGATCTCATGGTCTCCAACTTCATCATCCACTACAAATGAACCTTCCCCAACTTTGCCTCTTCTAATCACACGTTTCTTTCTTTTTTTCATTGAATTCCACCTTTCCAAAACTAGATTAATGTCTCTAAAAACATCATCCACCCTATCACTCTCAACACCAAACCCATCATCATCATTATCCATTCTTTCTTCTTCACTCTGATCCACAAACTCTTCAGCTGAAGCTTCAACTTCTCCCTCGACCACATTCCTCCATGTTTCCTCTTCTACCTCTTCCTCACCACGGTCAGCCTCTTCCTCACGAATTTCAGCCTCTTCCTCACCACGATCACCCTCTTCCTCAACAATTTCAGCCTCTTCCTCAGCATTTCCAACCTCTGCGTCACCTATTTGAACCTCTATATGTTCCTCACCAGCATGACCCTATTGTACACTCATTCCACTTTCTTCACCACAAGTAAGAAAAAGAACTTCCTCTGCCTCACTAGGAACATGTTGAACATATATTTCTACCATGTCCTCAGTCTCCTCTGCATACTTAGCCAAGTTCATTGCATCCCTGTCATCACTCAGTAATCTCACATTATTCATCATAATTTCCCTAGACCCCTTCCACCATAGTTTGAAATCTGCAGCATACTTAAATTCTTCTTTAATAATTCCAAGTGCTTCAAAATAAGACCAACGATCTGGATCAACTCCTATTATGACGTGTTCCTCTCCACCAACATACCTCAGTCCCTTATCATTAACAAACCTACCCATGTGATGCAAACGGATTTCAAACACCATTTCTAGACCTACATTCAGACATTTACACTTTAAGACTTTAATCCCAAAATGGACACACCCATCAACAATGACAAACAAAATAGGAAAACTTACCTTGATAAAAAGCGCGAGAACACTATGATGCTTCGAGAACGAACCTTCGACAACGAACCTTCGAGAACGAACCTTCCAGAACGAAAACGAAACTTCCAGAACGAACACCAAAATGGAATTCTAAGACAACGACCACTAAAGCTTTGCAGTACAGTGCAATGTTTCCCGAATTGCAAAAACCCAATTTGACAGTTAAAAACCTAAGTGATTATGTAATCCCAATCCTAATTCATCTGGTAACTTCCCACACGTGCAAACCAAAAACCTCATCCAAAATAATTTAAAATAAAACTACGTGGCATGCAATGGACAGTGGTGACGTGGTTGTGCCGTTACCAACATCTCCAAAAACTTAACGCTGTCCAAAATTAGGGACTAAACGTACCTGTTTCCATACTACGAGGACTAAATGCTATCAAAGTTTCATGCAGGGACTAAACCCAAAAATCAGTGAAACTTCAGGGACTAAAAGCATATTTAACCCAATGTTTAAATGTTATAATTTAGTCATTATGTTTTTAATATTGTACCAGGGTGCCTAGTGACAAGGAAAAGATGAAGAGGTCAAATCTAGCAAATGATTGAAAAAATTGAATTTTGATTGAAATAATAGACAAACTCTACAAAGGGAGGGGTTGAATATTGTTTGAAAAAATTTTCACAATTAGTGTTATACATTGTTTGCAAGGGTTAGTAGGTCAGAAAAAAGTGTTGAAACACTTACGAATTTTCGAAAACGTTTAGAAATACAACAAAAGAGAGCAAAGATAAAACCTCGTTTTTATACTGGTTCACTCTAACTGAGTTATATCCAGTTCTCCTTTAAGCACTAAAAAAGGGTTCCACTAACTGTAAAAAGTTACAACAAGTTTCACCTCTATAAAGAGTTTCACCACTCTTACTTTTTACATTAGTCCAACTAGCTAAACCTGTTTAACTTATCCTAAGCTAAACAACCAAGTTTTTTAAATAATTTTTTATTATTCAAAAACAACAAAGTATTTTTCAAACAAGTACAATGGAAAGACTCTCTTAGAGAGGATTTAGATCAATACAAAGTATATGTGAAAAACTGTTACAAAAAATTTTCTTTTTCAAAGAGCTTGATGACATAACAACAAGAGAATTTTGGTAGCATGATAATATATACCGTTTTTGTCATTTTCTTCTCTTCATGCGGTCTTTTTTATAAGCAACTTCAAGAATGATATGTTCCTTAGAAGCATTAACTTTGATGTAGGAATGTAGCCTTTTGTACAAGGTCAGATGCTTGTTGCTTTTATACAGGCAACTGTGTTGCTTATATGGATTGGACAGACAAAAAGCATTAATGAAACATTTTCAAAATGTTTTCGTATCTCTTAATGTTCTTCTGAATCAACATAGAACTTTTCAATAAAGCATTTGTCCTTTATGGATCTGCATAGATAAAGAGAAACAATACAAGAGACAAAAATTACTATTCATAAATTTGGATTTAAAACATTAGATGTTTATTATAATATTTAGCACAGTCCTTGTACTATAGTGTTTATGCTTGTCTGTTTACCAAATCATTTAGAGTAATTTGTATTTTCTGCATTTAGGATATTTTTTAGACAAAGATATGGTTTAGTACGTTATCCTAGATGGTCATTTTGGCTCTCCATTTTCATGGACAGCTTCAAGCTTACAAAATGGTCATGGAAGAAGATGGAGAAGCCAAGAGGAAGAATGGAGTGTTACCATGAGCCTTAACAGCCTTCCTAGCTCTCCTTTGAGTGAAAACACACCTCCACACCACCAAAGACCCTTCTCTCCTCGTGAAACTAAAAGAAATAGTGTAAAACTTTCTTTGTCAGCATCTCATCGCTTAGCACACAACACCTCTCGCATAACGAGAGTATTCAAAAACACCAGAGTTGTTCTCTAGAACGAGCTTGTTCAACGAGAAGTATGTCTCACCCAATGATTGGATCTCAAACACTCCTTATTTTGATGTTCTTATTACTTCTTTGGGTTGCCAAGGTTCTTCGATATGGCAAAGGATCTTCCAAGCACCAAAATAGATACAAAAAGAGGGGATTAGAGTATTATTTACTTTGTGTAGTCCAAAATACAGATATATATATAAAAACATGATAAAAGTGAGGATTTAAGCAAGTAATAAGCTGAACGAGAGCTGATTTTTCCACTAAAATGAAGCTTAGATAATGGTAAGAATTAGTATATCAAACTCCCTGAAACATAGAATATTGTTTGTCCTCAAGAAAAAGGTAACACAACCTAGAAAATATAACTCAACTACAATGGTCTTTCACTTAAAGAAATTAAATCAATCATGCTTTCTCATCATGAAAACACCACTCAAGAGATAACGAGGCTTTAGCAAACAAAGCCACTATTGAAGTTTTGATGATGTAAATGCTGAAGAATTGAAGACTCTTGTTACATCTATGTTTAAAGGATTTTGTAGAAAAAATTGTATAGGATTAATTTTGATGATGTAAAAATACTTAGAAGTTTTCCTTTTGAGGGATTTATTGCATAGATAATCGATTATCACGGCCAATTTAGAAAAAAGTTGCTCGAGCAAATAATCAATTATCACACAAGATAATCGATTATCACTGTCTAATTTAATATTGTCCAAGGCGCGCAAATAATCGATTATCACATTTTTGAAAACCCCATAACGGTTGTAAATAATCGATTATCACTTATGATAATCGATTATCACGGGCAGTTGGGAGCAGACCTTTCAGTTTCTGAGCCCTGAGCTTTATATACAGTTTCCTAAACCTCTAAGAAAAAACTAAGCCATTTGAGAATACAGAAAAAGTTCTGAGGAAATTCTCAAGCGTCAGTGTGCTCGAATCAAGTCTAGTGAATAGGAGAAGCTTGCACTTAGTGTGTCTAAGGTCGAAGAAGTTCTCTTCAAGTTGATTAAGAAGATTCTTCTGTTCGTTTACCGAAAGAAGGTGTTCTCTATATTTTAATCTTTCTATGTTCTTATTGTAATCTGAAACCATATTTTAGTGGAAATAGTTAATCACTCTTTATAGTGATTACCAACTAGACGTAGAATCTTTTGATTTGAACAAGTATAAAAATACTTTGTGTGATTTTCTCTATCTCTATACTTTTAATTTACCAACTATTTGATAAAAGTTCTAAAAGAAAATCATTAATTTTAAAAGAACCAATTTACCCCTCTCCTCTTGGTTTTTGACTGTAACACATTCTTTTAAACCCCTTTCCGCTGCACGATACCAATTGATGAATCATTATTTTGTACTATTCACTTAGCTTATTTTACTAAATTTAATTAGGGAATTTTGCTTGAATGTCCATTATTTCCCCACTTTACTAATTGGGCTTAATCTGATAAGTAATTCGTATTTTTAATTAATTTGGATTAACTGAATCTAATTATTCTCATTATTAATTGCAGGACAATTTTGGAATTATAATTAGGACTTAAAGAGGGCTTTCACATCATTTAATTTCGATTTGTAATTTCAACTATTTTAGTTTGGGCAGATTTGCACCTTTGGGCTCAATTTTAGGAGAAGCCCATACCAAGGGCTTTTAGGGTTATAAAGACCCAAAATCAGATTTTAGAACCCTCTTCTCCCTCATTTTCACGTTTTCCTTTAGGGTTTGGCTCTTAGAGCGTTTTTCCAATGCCCCCCTTTGGGGTTTAGGTTTTATTGTCTTTCCCTTTCCTTATAATGAATTTTTAATTGCGATTTCATTTTTTTTTGCTTCCAATTGCGTTTCCAGTTTCATTTATTGTTCCAAATTGCATTTTCAATTTCCTTTCTTGGTTCCCATTTCGTTTTTACATTTTCATTCCAGCTTGCTATTCCATTTTCCAATTTCTGAATTTGTTTGCATTGTATTTTTGTCTTGTGCATTATGTTCCAGATTTAATGTTGAATTCTCTTTCATTTTGCTGCCGTAATTTTGATTTAATGTTAGCTTAGGGTTTCTTTGTTGATAATTAGTGATATTGCATTGTTTCCATGAAAGTTTTGAGTTAGAAGTGTGTTTTTGTTACTCTGACTTGGCATTCTATTAAATCTGATTGTGTTCTTGCAATGGGTATACGCTTAGTTGCCCAGTTGGTGATTGAATCTTCGCTTAGTTTATTAATCTGTAGGGAGCAGAATGGCTGGAAAGGTGTGTTGCGTTCGCTTAGTTCACAATTATGAAAACATGGTTAGTCTTTGCTTAGTTAATTAGCTTGTGTTGGATTAAGGATTAAAGTAGTGAGTAATTGATGTTAATCTATGATTGGAACATTGCACTTCAGTTAATGATCAACCGTTTTAATTATGTGTCTAATTTCATGCTTTAATTAGTTCATTTTCATTCACAAAAACTGTCCAAAAACACCTTCCCCCACTAAGTGTTCGACCTAATTCCTGAACCACATTTTGTCCTTGAGAGACGACTTAGGGGTCAATCTCCTAGTACATACTGCATTTAATTGAACATTATATTTGATTGTGTACGACCTCAATTACCAATCTAAATAGTGGTAACAGGTCAAAGATTTCAAGACAAATGCAAAGGTTTTATTAGAGATCAACAAACATGCAAAATGCTTTCCTTAAATGCATGGAACCATTCCTTACCAAAGAAGTGTTTCATTCAAGCTCATTAGTGTATAAAGATGTGTGTCATTCACTTTTCCATCACAATGTTAAAAAATTCAATTTTTCTTTTGTTTCAACCAAAATAAATACATTCATAAGCAAGTTAACATCACACGGACTTTCATGACTTGTATTGTGGCTAGGTTAAGAAGGAAATTTTGTTTTTCTAGATACAAAGCACCTTGAGCTAAGAGAGCAAACAAATCAACACATGGTGTAACATAATTCTCTCTTTTACTTCACAAATGAATAAACCAATTCCTCAACTTATTTCCGAACTTTCCTTCATTAAACTATTTTTCTTTATCTTCTTTCTTCTTTTTCTTAATTTTTCTTTCTTTTTGTTTTTCTCAATCACCCTGAAATGTATGTTCTTACGATTCTAGGAATGAGAAATGTTTTCTTTTAAGGTTCAAAGGTTAGCATTGGTTTATTTGGCTTAAAAATATAAAAGAGGTAGAAGAAAAATATGGCCTTAATCATTTGTAACAAGAAAGCGAATTATTCGAGAATAAAAAGTCAGGAAAAATCAGCTGTGATCCAAAGTGTTAACACTTAACAAAAAATCAGAGACACAACAACTCATGGGCTACCTCAAGATTCCACAAATTTTCAAACATAATGCCATGAATGTTGACTAGAATTAAAACCAAGCATTTATCCAAACAAATGAGAGTTACCATAAAACATTTCAACCAAATTTTCAAAGAATTTCACATATTGATCAAGAGCAAACACAAAATATTTTTATTTAAATCAAGCTAAAAAATTATGTGCTAATGTCATTAAACCATTTGCAAAATAACTATTTTAGTAGGCAAGTGCATTAGAGTTTTAAAATTAGAAATTAGAAACTAAAACTAGAATTTAAAGATTTAAAGAAAATGAGATATAAATTTAAAACCAGCACTGTCCAAAAAAGGATTCCTGCGAAAACTTGACACTTTACAACTTTAGTGCTCATGAAAGACTAGTTTCACTTTCATTAGAGGCATCCTTCTCCTTATAGCATCCACTGCTCCACCGCTTCCATCAGTAGGGATTTGGCCTCTAAGCCATGTAACTCCAACAATAAGATCTTCAAGTGAAAGGGCGCTCCGCTCTGGCATGACTTGAAGGCCTGTTAGCAGTAGGTTTGAAACCTTTAAGCCTTGAGGAAGATGTAATCTAGCAAACAGTAAGCTCAAAGTAAAAGCAACCTCTCATTGTTAGAAAATGGAGTAAAAGGTCAAGCAAAACACTGAAACGGAATATGTACAAGAGTGCAAAATAAAGAAAAATACAAAATAGACAACACACAAGTGCCAGAGCTAATCTGGCCTGGCTATTGGCACTCAGCGCTCAAACACCAATGTTGGGCGCCCAACCTCCTCGCTGGGTGAGAAAGTGTAGTGGCCCAATGACTTTATTGCAAGGCTTTGCTCACTAAGCGAGAGCTAACTTCGTCGGGTGAGTCTACATAATTTTCACACATTTGTTTTGCAAAACTAGTGTCGTCAGGCAAGCTATTCTCTTATTGGGTGAGCATAGCACGCAAAAAGCATCCAAAACATGCAAAAAGAACAAAAAAGAAACTAAAAAGAAAAGAAAACATTGGGTTGCCTCCCAAGAAGCGCTTATTTAACGTAATTAACTTGATGGATGATGCAATGAGGAATGAATGTTGATGTTGGTGTGCTTATTTCTTCTCACCAACATATCTTGAACCAAATCTAGCCACCAACTTAACTTTCCTAGTACAAGAGTCTTCATTTTAGCCCTTCCACTATTTTGACATCTTTAGACACTCATAACCTATATTAATCTAGTTTAGCTTACAAGGTGTACGTTGTTTGCTTCTCAAGAAAGAATGGTGGTTACCAGGTTTCCTTGTTTGCTTCTCCATCTCCACTAACTTGTTCATAGCACAAGAGAAGCAACACATAAGGAAGGGAGATCATGGACTGCTTGTTGTGGTCAAGCTTGTTTCCTTCTTGTACCACTATTATTCCTTCAGTCTTAGGTTGTGATAGTGATGATCTGTGGGAATGGCCTCTTAGAACGGATGCTACACTGCATACACTTAGAGAACAACAATGTTTAAGCCACAAGTCAACCCAATCTAATTTAAACATGTATTTACACGAGACGAATGAGCTATGTACATAAAGAAAAAGTCTAAATAAGTTAGAAACTTCATAATAGTCTACTATTAACCATGAGTCCTCGACAACATCGCTAAAAACTTGTTAACTCCTGAACAAGCGCACACAATCATTCAGAATCCTATGATTAGTAAGTCATCTAGATTAAAGAATGTAAAATTATGTGCAAGTAAGTAGGTACATGAAGAATAAAGGTGGGCTTTGGTAGCTATAGGCACTTAGAAGAGGAAAAACGTTAGAAATGGTATGGAATGACATTGTTAGAGGTAGATTTCACTAGGTTCGGTTTCTTGCACACCCAAGATCATCTCCTCTCCATCAAACACTAATGCAACCCACTAAAACACTTTAGCCCTAATCCTTTAGGTGAAGGAGCCTAGGCTTCCTAACTAAGCGTCAATCCCTTGAACACTTAACAAGAAAACCCGCTTTAATATCTAGGATTGAAGACAATTGATGGTCATGTCTATGCCTACATACAAGTCCATACATGATATTTAATTTGTAGTCTAGGTTTCACAAAAGTCTTCTCAAAACCCTATGAACTACAAATCAAGCCATGAACGTCCTCATTACATGCAATCATTAAGAGCGGAAATTAGAGATTTACATCTAATGTAAACGACATATATATAATCAAAACATTTCCAAGGAATAAGGAAGTTGAATGTGTACAAATGTCCCCAAATAGATGGGTTTGACTCTCAATTTCCATGGAGTGCCTTAAGCTTATAAAACGACCATGGAAGAATATGGAGAAGCCAAGAGGAACAATGGAGTTTTCCCATGATTCCTAGTAGCGCTCCTAGCACTCCTTAGAGTGCAAACACACCTCCAAACCACCAAAGGCCCTTCTCCCTCGCAAAACAAGAAGAAATAAGGTAAAACTTCCCCTATCAGCATCTCATTGCTCAATGCACAACACCTATCACCCAACGAGAGTCTTCAAAAACACTAGAGTGGCTATCTGGAATGAGCTCACTTAGCGACAAGATGTGGGCACTTAATGGTGGCTCGTCCAGCGAGAAGTATGTCTCGCCCAACACTTAGATATGAAGCATTCCTTATTTTGATGTTTTTTTTGCTTCTATGGGTTGCTAATGTTCTTCGATATGGTGAAAGATCTTCCTAGCACCAAAACAGATACAAAAAGAGGGGAGTAGATTATTATTTACTTAGTGTAGCCCAACATATAGAAAAAAATGAGGATTTATAAAAGTAATGAAGCTCAGATATTGGTAAGAATTAACATTATCACGAATGAGGGAGGTTTGAAAACCTTTAGGAATCTTTAGATAAAATAAAAAAGAAACATAATGAAAGCATACAGACTAGAAAACTCAGAAAAGGGCAAAGATAGTTTTATTAATAGCATTGTTAGTTTATCATTATTACTTTGGTATTGTGATCATCACATACTCAAACGTAATCAGCAGGAATGACTATAAAATGTTTCTCAGTGTTTAAAATATACTAATTTTTTCCAATTATACTACAATTATTTTGCAGTCAATTTATAACAAAAAGAACATTGACCAAATAATAGAAAACTTAGTATCTAGTGCAATATATTGGTCCATTAGTCATTCCTTACACTTAAAACTTAGCATCCCTGATTTCATGTACTCCTAGTTATAATAAAAGGATTTCATTTTTTTTGGCTATATCTTTTCATATAAATGCACAAAGAAACTGGAATGCAACAAATTGAATTTCAAGCTCGTTTTATGAGTCAACCTTTGAATAAGATGTTTGGAAATGCATCTAAAGTTGGTTGTACTCTTGTATTTAAGAACAAAACTACACATAATACTAAAAGAAATAAAAATTTTGAGTATTATTTATCTAACAAAGGCTACTTAGGATCCTTACATTGGAATAAAGTCTTCTATAGGGTTGTTAAACTGCTTCTAGCCGCCTAAAGCAGAACAAAGTTTGGTCCCACTAATGAAACATAGTTACCAGAATATCAATCCTAGGACTTAACAAAATTAATTTTTAAAATGTAGAGTTAAGTCTTGTACTATTTACTAATTATCTAAACTAGGTGGGGACAATTAATATGAATGGAACTAAAAAGGTGAGAAAATCTAAAATCTATAAATTGTTTAAAAGAAGAAAGAAAATGAAATCAAATAAAAGAAAAGAAAATAGAAATCTAAACTACCTAAAATAGAAACAAGACCTAATTTCTATAACTAATTATGATATACTGATTTACAAAGACACTAGACATGCATATTATAATTGAAAAACCTAAATGCTAACCAGCTTAAACTAATAGCTAAGAACCTGTAAAATTGAAATAAAAGTCGCATGCACAAACTGAAATTAAAGTGAACACCTAAAACATAAATGCAGAATTGAAACTTACACTAAATCACAAGATATTAGATATGCAAAATTAAATTCCAAAGCAACATAAATCAACAATATATTCCTCTATCATGATTAAAATAATAAAAATCTAAAACATAATTAAATCTAGAATATGACAATTACACAAAATTGAAACAACAATGAAATGTAACTCTGAATTCAACTAAACATTACAAGAAAACAAATAAAAGAAAGAATCGTAATTGAATTTGGAAAAATCATGCAGAAACAAAACTTTATTTAAAAGAACACATTCACAATAATAAGAAATCTACCTAAACTAAGACTAACCGAGACCTCATTTAACAAATGCAACTGAAAATTTTACCTAAAGACAAAGGAAGAATTGGATATGCACATTGATATGGATAAAAGAATGTTAACAGTTCTCAGGAAGACATCCTGTTGATGTTGAATCCCACTTTAGGGTATTCTAGTTCATATTCCAGAACCTAAATTGATTCTTTCCACTCATTCATCCAACCAATGTTTATAAACCTATATGTCAAACAACATTAACAATCTAAAATCATATCTAAATCAACATCAAATGTAAAGAACTCATTGAATCCAAAGCAGAATCTAAATCAAAATATACCGGAAGTCACCAAGAACTATACCGGAAATCAAAATGTATTAAAATTTAAGCTTTATTGAAAGGAAATGAAGATTACAACTATACCGGAAGTCACCAAGAACTCTCACGACCTGTCACCCTCGCAATCGTCTCGATAATAAACCTAAACCTCGAATTGTAAACTCTAAGCTATGAAAGGAATAAACCTAAAAAAGAACTTAATTAAACCCTAACTCATACGCATGCAACGTCTGTCACCCATTGCATTCTAACCTACTAAGACTACTCTATCTAAAAATGTAAAAACACTCCCTTACATGGTGTTAAGACTCCAACAAGTGTACCGAATCGTATCAAGTAATATAAATTGTAAATCTAAGTATCATTTTCCCTAGAGACACACGACCTAAATAGTCATGTGATTTGTTGATTATTTAAGACTTGAGAACAAAAATATTTGGTTTAGAATGCTGAAAATAAACATGAATGCAAGTTTTTGATCAATTGACTAAAGAATGCACAAATGAATGGTTGATAAATTATGAGATGATTATGTTGTTGTGGTTTTTGACTTATCCTATCCACTCTCATGTATTTATGAATTCAACTTCTTCATTAATGTTAATGCCACTATCTAAAACACTTAAACCCGATGTCTCGGTGAACTAAGCCTATCCTTAATTACGAGTTCATACAATTCTTAGCATCCCTAATAATTAATTCCGAAGCACAGGAGTGTATATGCAACCAACCCTCATATTCCTAGGTAATACTACCTTTGGGAGAATTTTCCCAGTTCTAGATTTCCCCATATGTGTCCATATCGACAAAATCAATAATCATGCAATAGAATAAGTTAAACAAAGAAATCATTGAGTATAGAGGAAAAACCCTAACAATTAGTGAAGTAAAGCATTTTTAATAAAAATCAATTCAATACATGAGAGTTTCAAAGGATTACATCGTTTCACTAACAATAATGAAAGTTTAGTTCACCATAGACATGGTGAAACTAGATGAAAATATGGAAAAGTATGAAAGATAAAACCCTAAAATTTGAAGATCGGAGCTTCCGCATCCGAAATCCACCTCCAAGGAGTGAAAAGGGTGTTTCTACGCTTCTTTCTGTCAAAAGATAGACCCTCTAGGTCGTCAAAACCTTATATAATTTATAAAAACAATATATAACTGGCCCAAGCCCACGTCGTTGTTAACAAAACTGGCAAGTGTACCAGATCGTATCAAGTAATAATAAATGGTAAGTCCAAGTATCGTTTTCCCAAAAAACTCATGGCACTAAACTGTTGTGCTTTTGCTTAACCAATCAAGACTATAAGAACAAAATATTTTTAGGGTTTTTGAATGTAAAGTGCGGAAAAATAAACATGAATGCAATTTGATCAATTAAGGTTAAACACAAAAATGGATGGATGATGTTGATAAAATGAGATGGATTTGTTGCTAGGATTCAGATTTCACCCAATCATTCTCATAAATCTACTCCTCTTGTTTAAATTGCATTATTATCTAATTGTTATGCAAACTTTCTTGGCCTACCCTTAACCTGATCCCTCGGCGAAAAGATCCTATTACTAATTACGGGCTTGTTATCCCTAGCCTCCCTTAATAACTAGCAACGCATTATTGAACAGAAGCAAAAACAATTGATCGTCCTACCCCCTATCCCTAGGTGGTATTGCTTAATCAAGGAATTTCTCACCAGTTCATGACATTACTGTACGTCCCGATATCAATAAAGACAAACAACAGTTATCGAATGAGTTTAATGATAAAAGCTTTAAGCACAGATGAGAACCCAACAATTGATAATCGAAGCATACGACAAGCATATAAATAAATAAGAGTTTGGATAAATGAGAGTTTAGAGGTTACATCTTTCCCCAACAACCAATAAGATTAGTTCTCCATCGTCATGGAGAAACTAGGTGAATAATGAAATGAAAGAGATAGAAACCCTAAAAAGGAGAAAAGGAGAGTTGTCACCATCTCCAAATCTACCCCCAAAGGGGTGAAAAGTGTGTTTTTGTGCCCAAGCCATCAAAAGATACAAACTCTAAGGCGTCCTGGCCTTTATATTGGGCATAAAAATAACATAAAACAAGCCCAAGCCCAAACAGATCATGAAAATCACAGAAAACAGGTCCAAGCCCAGCAGACAACCACCCGACGTCACACTTTTGGCGCCCGGCGGTTTCCCCATATTCGCGTCACACTTTAACTGCTAAACCATCCGGCTGCACCACCTGGGCACCAGACAGTGGCTTCTCCTCGCTTTTGACCGCCCAGCGTTGGATTTTAGCTCTAGGCGTTTCCTAGACTCTTCTTTTCTTCATGTTTTTTCCTTGTTCTTGAGTCTAAGACCTTTATCTTCAATCCCATTCTTCACTTTCATCAAAATTGCTGCAAAACAAGCATAATATCTCTAAAAAACAGCTCTTGACTCTCAATCGACTCAACAAACGTGTTTTGCTTGATTCTAAGCTCATTCTAAGCCTTAAAGGGTGTAATTTGGTCTCAAATGAATCAAGAAAATAACTGTTTTTCAACCGTTATCAATCGTCAACGCTCAGTGCTAAAAATGGCGCTCAGTGGTAGGTGCGACACTCAAAATGACGCTCAGTGGTGAAGCTCAGGCGCGAGACAGAAAGCTTTGGCGCTCAACGGTGGTGCTCAGGCGCGAGAAGTGGAAGTTGACGCTCAGCGCTAGAATTGACGCTCAGCGCTGACTACGGTTCTTCTATTTTTCACTTTTCCATCTTTTCTTAACTCCAACTCCTTGCTACTTCAACTTCTTCCAATTCATCTTAATTCCTATCAAAACAAAGAAAACCAAACATAAAGCTAATAATACCAGCTTCAACTCTCTTATTCTCACAACTTAAGCAAAAACATTATTTCAATCTAGTTTCTAAATCATAAAGGGTGTTTTTAGTATCAAAATTAATTATAAAATAACGGTGTTTTCAACCGTTATCACATGGTAAGGAAACCCCTTTATATAGGGTCAAGGAAAACAAAAGGAACAAAAAGAAAACAAAAGGAACCTTCTTCACTATGCTTTGAGCTCTCTGATTGGACGACCCTCTTCACTTTGCTTATGAGCTCACATCTTATCCCTCCGATCATCTTCGGCCTCTCCACTGATTTAATCTCCTCCGCACATGCCCTGAATCTCCTTGATGAAGAAACTCTCTCGATTGTATAAAGAGCTTCAAAATGTGTCACATGCCCAACATCAAGAGTGTGGGTTGTGTGGTGGAGAACATATAAATGGTAAGTGTGTCATGCAGGCCAATACCCAAGAAGATGTGAACTTTATGGGTAATCAAGGCCGACAAAGTAATCATAACCAAGGGTGGAGACCTCACCCAAGCATGGGCTAAGGACAAGTTGAACCATCAAATAGACCACCACAGCAACATTATCAACAATAACCACACCCCTCCTTATCAGACAGGACCTCAAAGCTAGAGGACATACTCCAACAGTTCATGCAAATGTCCATCTCCAACCATAAAAGCAGTAAAGCTTCCATTAGGAATTTGGAGATACAAGTTGGGCAACTGGCCAAGAAGCTAGAGGAGAAGTCTGAGAAGAATTTTGGAGCCAATACTAAAGGTAATCCCAAGGAAGAATGTGAGGCTATTACTACTAGAAGTGGTAAGGTGTTAGCTGAGAGAGAGAAAGGGAGGAAAGATAAAAGAAAGCTAATGAGATAGAAAAAGTGAGTGGAGAGAAAAATAATTTGAAAGAAAACGATGAGAGAAAAGAAGAGGTTGAGAGTAATGAAGGGGATAAAAAGAAGGAAGAGGGGGATGAGAGAAGAGAAGGAAAAGAAATCGAGAAGCTCATTCCTTATCCTAAAGTCTACTCAAGAAAGGAGAAGGAGAAGCAATTTGGCGGTTTATGGATATCTTCAAGAAATTGGAGATGAAAATACCCTTTTTAGAAGCACTACAACAAATGCCTTCATATGCGAAATTCATGAAGGAGCTCCTCACTAAGAAGAGGAAGTACATTGAGGAAGAGACCATTAAAGTGCAAGGAAACTACAATGCTATCATCCAGAAGCTCCTTCCTCCAAAATTTAAAGATCTAGGTTGCTTCAGCATCCCTTGCACAAATGGGAAAGCCCTGATTGAATTGGGCACTAGTATTAATTTAATGCCCCTTTGCATGTTCAAGAAGATTGGAGAGCTGGAACTCAAGCCCCCCTCGGATGACCTTACAATTGGCTGACAGATCCATCAAGTACCCACATGGTGTGATAAAGGATGTACTTGTTAAAGTTGATAAATTCCTATTTCGGTGGATTTTGTTATCATGGAGATGGAGGAGGATGTGGATGTGCCCCTCATTCTTGGAAGGTCGTTCATGAAGACGACGAGAGTGCAAGATGAAAAAGTGAATTTCATTGTTTTTGAAGTTATGTCCCACCCCAATGAGGGTGTTTGTTTTCAAGTTGATGTGTTTGATGAAGCTTGCATGAAGGTGGAAAGGGACATACATGTTTCATCCCCCCTTGTGAAGACCCTCATTGATGCACGTGAATCTCTCAATGAGGAAGAGGAGAGAATACTTGAAAAGTGTTTGACAGATTTTGATATGCTGAAGGAGATTCAATCTCATGAGGTGAAGATTGAAGATATAAAGACTGATGCCATTGTTGAAGAGAAGAAGTTGGAGTTGAAGATGTTACCCTCTCACTTAAAGTATGTTTTTCTAGAAGAGGGTAGCAGCATATCATTAATTATCAGCAACTCGTTATAACCTGCTGAAGAGAAGAAGTTGATTAAGGCCTTGAAGAGTAACAAATGAGCTGTAGGATGGTCCATTCCTGATATGAAGGGGATAAGTCCTACTTATTGCATGCACCGAATTTTCATGAGGAAGATTTTAAATTCGTGGCCCAACCACGAAGAAGGCTCAATCCCGTCATGAAAGAGGAGGTGAGAAAAGAGGTTCTTAAACTTCTTGAGGCATGAATTATTTATCCTATTTATGATATCACTTGGGTGAGTCTGGTGCAAGTGGTGCCCAAGAAGGGTGGCATGACAGTGGTGTGTAATGAGAAGAAGGAGCTCATCCCAACAAGAATTGTCACCAGTTGGAGAATGTGCATTGACTACCGGAAGCTATATAAGGCAACTAGGAAGGATCACTTTCCTCTCCCCTTTTGATGGCATTTGAAATTCTGAAGACTAAGCAGATTTCTGCCTTGGTGATTATAGCTCCTAATTGGGCTCAAGACTTTGAGTTGATGTGTGATGCAAGTAACTATGCCATAGGTGCGGTTCTTGGCCAAAGAAGAGAGAAACTTTTTGACACAATTTACTATGCAAGCAAAGTCTTAAACGAAGTCCAGTTGAATTATGCCACCATTGAGAAGGAGGTCCTAACCATAGTTTATGCCTTGGAGAAATTTAGGCCCTATCTCATTGGGTCTAAGGTGATAATTTATATTGACTATGCTGCCATCAAGTACTTGCTAACCAAGCTTGATTCCAAACCGTGCTTACTCAGATGGGTGCTCTTGTTACAAGAATTTGATGTGGAGATCCATGACAAGAAGAGCAATGAGAATGTAATTGTTGATCATTTATCCCGACTCATTAATGATGAAGTCCCTTGCAAAGAAGAAGAGATCTAGGAATCTTTTTCAGATGTGACTCTCCTGCATATTCGACAGAGGCTATGGTTTGCTGACATGACTAATTTCAAGGCAGCAGGAGGTATCCTAGAACACTTATCATAGCATAAGAAAAAATAAATTTTTACATGATGCAAAACAATTTATCTGGGATGATTGTTCTTATCTAAGATTGAAGCTAACATCCTCTTGAGGTGTTGTGTCACTAATGAAGAAACAACAAGAATTCTATGGCATTGTCATAACTCACCATATGGGAGACACTTTAATGGAGAAAGAACAACTGCAAAAGTCCTTCAGTCTGGATTCTATTGGCCTACCTTGTTCAAGGATGCTAGCAACCATGCTAGAATATGTGATAAGTGGTAGAGAACTGGGAGCATCTTAAGAAGGCATGAAATGCCATTGCAGGCCATTTTGGAGGTTGAAGTCTTTGATTGTTGGGATATTGACTCTTGTTGGACCTCTTCCTCCTTCCTTCAATATTTAGTATATTCTGGTGGTTGTTAATTATGTGAGCAAAGGGGTGGAGACAACTGCTTGTCCTAAAAATGATGCCACTGCAGTCATAAAATTTTTGAAAAGGCAAATCTTTGCCCGATTTAGAGTTCCTAGGGTCCTCATCAGTGATGGAGGATCCAATTTCTGTAATGCTTAGCTTGCCAATGTTCTTAAGCACTATGAAGTGAAGCATGAGGTGGCCTCCCCTTATCATCCACAAACCAATGGGCAAGCCGAAGTATCAAACCAGGAGATAAAGAAGATTATGGAGAAGACGATTGTTTCCTCAAGAAAAGATTGGTCTCAAAAGTTGGATGATGCCCTTTGGGCATATAGGATTGCCATGAATGCTCTAGTGTGGCTATCTCCTTTCTAGTTGGTCTATGGGAAGGTTTGTCATCTGCCGGTGGAAATGGAGCACTGTGCTTATTGGGCTCTAAAGTTCTTGAGTTTTGACCCCTTCATATCCACTTACAAGAAAAAAAGGCATATGCTCGAACTTGAAGAGATGCGCCTGCATGCCTATGATGCTTCCAAGAGTTATAAGGAGAAAGTGAAGTTTTATTATGACAGGAAGTTGGTAAAGAAGGTCTTTCATCTAGGCCAACATGTGTTATAGCTTAACTTTTGCTTCAAACTCTTCCTTGGAAAACTAAAGTCCAAGTGGTCTGGGCCGTTCACCATCAAGGATGTCAAACAACATGGAGCAATTAAGTTGATGGATCCATCCTCTTATGACCCACAAAGAAGCTGGGTGGTTAATGGGCAACGACTCAAGCATTATTTGGGTGGTAAGGTTCAACGCCTCATCACAAGCATTGAGTTGGTTGACCCTTGAGCATAATGGTGTCAAGCTAATGATGTTAAACAAGCGCTTACTGGGAGGCAAGCCAACTTTCTAAACCCTTCTTTTTAGTTGATTTAGTTGTTTGGTTGTGATTTGATGTTATTAGAATGTGGTTAGTTGTATTAGTGTTATTGTTGAGTTTTGTTGTGAATTGTTGTGTCTTAGAGTATTTTTATCTGTTTTGATGTGTTCTAGTGTGATTTGGTATGCAATCATGTGTTTTGGTGTGGTTGAGTGTTTTGTGATAAGCCTTTGGTTAGTTTAAATTTGTGTCAATTGCCAAAATAGAAGCCTTGAGTTGTGGAATAAGAAGCCTTGGAAGTGTGCATTCAATTTGTCATTCAACCATTCAAATTCCTCCCCTCTAGTTTTGAACAAGTTTTTATAGTGAAAACAAAGTGATCTGGGCTGAATTAGGTGAGAAATTGTGGCAAATTAAAAAAATCACACGTTGAGTTGCTAAATTGTAGAAATTTCTGCTTACTGATATCCGCTGAGGGTCCTTTGTTGAGGGGTGCCCAGCACCAGCTGCACAAGTGCAGCTCTGGCCTACTGACTGGTGGCGCCCAGTGCCAGCATCACAGATCCAAATCTCCCTTTGAGCCTTTTTGCATTGCACACTTAAGCCCATTCCCTCTTTTAAACCCTAAGGACTCTCTCTCACAATAGCCACTCTCAACATTCACAGTTACATGCCCTAGATATTCCCTCACCCTATTTTCTTTCAAAAACTTCACCTTTTACTCATCACCTCTCAGACCATTCCATCAATTTCAAACCACATTCAAGGATTCTCTCAACCCCTCTTTCATCCACCACATAGGGGTTGTTCTTGGTGCAGTTGTTGCAACTTCTCACCCAAGCCCTAACCTTTTCAACACGAAACACTTCTATCAAGTTCTTCTCCACTCCAAGTAGGCATTTCACATGTTTTTATCCTTTCTTTTGTTAATTTTGTGCTTTTTTCAATTGTTAGGCCTCTTGACTAAATTAGCTTTGAGCAATGTTATTGCTCACTCTTGCTTGTGCATTCTTAGTAGATTAGGGCACATGAATAAATTTTGGTCACATTCTAATTGTTTATTTTAAGACATGTGTTGTATTTGATCTGTTGTTGCCTACTGTGAAAGTCACGCCCAACGCCCATTGTCCTTGGGTGATACGGTCCACCCCGACGAGGAGCCATCGATCTAGCGCGGATCGAGCTAAGACCATGATAACTCAGCAGAAGAAATGGTTTGGAGACTAGGAAGCAGCAGAAGACAGAATACAAAGGCTAATCCTAGTATTTGAAGGATTGTTCGGTGTAGGTGTTAGGGTTGGGGTTTGAGAGGTTTTAAACGGTGAAAAGAGAGATTTCACCGATTGAATCGGTGGAATGGAGGGGATAACGGATTTAATCGGTGAAAAGGAAGGATAGGGCGAAAATGAAGAAAACAGTCGGTGGATTTAGAGCAAACCTGGCGGAGAAGGTTGTGCAAGGCTTGGATCTGTGAAGGACTCGCGATTTGATGAAGGTGAAACCAACGATGGAGGTCGTCGGATAGAGAGGAAGAAAATAGGGTTTGGAGGAAATGAGGATCTCTGTGAGGCTGATGGAAATAACGTGGCTGACGAGAATGACGTGGTTCTGAGAGGATGTGATGGCTGATGCTGATTGATCCACACGGAGGTAGTGTATAGGTGAGAGTAGCGTGAGTGGATGCTACGGTGTAGGACTGAGAAATCTGGTGGAAAATGAAATAGACTGGAAAGGTGAATGGAAGGTGGCTGAGAGAATCCCTTGGATTCAAATCCCTTGGATTCTTCAGCCTTGATTTTCAAGGGATTAAAATCTGGAGGGCTCTCAACAGAAAATTTAATCCAATATCTCAAAAGTGATTACAAAATGTGTGCGCATGCCTTTATATAGGACTAAAAGTCCCACATGCCTTACACATATTACACATGTCTAATACAAGTAAAAGAAATGCTAAACTAAGACAATTGGGCTTGGGCCCCGCGTATCATCCCCTCCCCCTTGGAAAGGATTTGTCCTCAAATCTGATGGTTCGCCTGAGGACTTATTATTGTATACTCTATAGAAGTTCCTCCTGGGTCAAAGATTAATCTGCAATAAGCATCAAACATATCTCTAATTAGCTTTATTTGACCCAATAATATATATAAAGGAATATGTGTAGAAGAAGGTTTCCTAGATTTGAAATTTTCAAGTTGATGATAATAAAGAAACCTTTCTTCATTTGAAAATTTAATTTTTTCTTGAGTTAGTGATAACTTGAAAGGTAACTTTAACTCAAGTTTTTGATTGCCATGTGTTAAAACTTGCAACTTTTGAAAAGATGTGATGGCAATGTTTTGGAAAGAAAAGGTGAGTTTCGAACATTTAATATCAAATGGAGAAAAGTGAAAGGATAGAAAACCTCCCCTTAAAAGTTTGGGTTCTATTGGAGTGTAGGAGATGTTGCCATCAATTTCTTTTCTTCCATTTTCTTCCTTTCAATTTCTTCCTTCTTATTCTTTTGTAGACTCTCTTCTTCTTCTCTATTTTCTTCCTCTTCTTTTCTTTCTTTCTCTCTTCTTATTCTATCATTTTCTTCCTCTTCTCTCTTCTGTTGCTCTCTTCTTTCTTGCTCATCTCTTCTTTGTTGTTCTCTTCTTTGTTGCTCTCTTCTTTCTTACTTTTCTCTTTAGTACACTCATAGGGTAGATTTAAGGAGAAATTTCATTCTAAGCCAAAGAATACTATGGATCTCCACCACCTAGGATGATACCATTCACACTATCTTCTTTTCAAATCCATAATCCTGAATAGAATTAGATTTCTCAACCAGGAAAAATGGTAGGCTAAACAAGGTGGTAGGAAGAAACATAACAGATCAGCCACTCAAAAAGAGTTAAACACAAGGAAATGGAGATAAGAATTATTCAGATTTAACTCAAGAACTTTGAATCAGATTTCAAAAACAATGAAAAGCTCAATTATAGAAGCAGCAGAACAAACATCACATGTATTGTAGACAAATCCAAGAAGATCAATCAAGACAAGCAATAAACAAAGCTATCAAGAACAGCTGGCACTCAAATTGATCCTACCAATAGTTCTAGAATAGATGAACAAAGCAAATAAAAGAACACAAGTTAAAACTGGATTCAAATTAGATGTGCAATGTAAAATTTACAAATTGTTTGTAAAAAAATGCCTCAAAGAACATTCAATTTTTTGGTGCAGAATATGGACTTTGAAATTGCAGATTTCAACAAATTGGGTGCACTGGTCCAGTTAGCTTCTTAATGTCATTTTCAACTCTTTTAGAATGTTTTCAATTATTTTCTATGGACCTAAGCTTTTGCTACACCCCGCAAATAATATCAAGACACCAAATTCAGTTCTTAAACAAAGAATTATGCTGCAGCAACTAAATTTTGAGCCAGAAAAAATGCCTAAAAAATGGATGAGTTGAATATGGAAAATGTACAGAACACTGTATAGTCGAATTAGCCTTACACAAACATGTTTAATTGATGATTACAAACTTGTTTGACTGATTTTTCTTGGCAGATTCAACTTACAACATAATTTGGCATATGTAGTTCATGTGCACATCAACATAAGCAACTCTAATGTCCAAAATTTAAGGCAGACTTTCAAACAACTTAGAAAGAATGAAAATGACTCCAAAAACAGCACCGGAAAGATGCTCAAAGTAGCAGAAAATGTATTGGATGGTTTGCAAAGATCTAGATGTTCAAACCAGATTTAAAACCCAAAAAATGACCCAATAAATCAAGTGTAGATCGATCAACTGCTTTAATGAGTTCTGCTGCAGTTTACTCGGTGCATTCGAGCTATGCCTAAGCATTTCCTTGCTCATATCGTATGCAATTAACTTTATCCAGAAAAAACTCTTCACAGATTTGCTCAAACACAAAATGACAGCCAATGAAACTGTAACAGTTTGATGCAACAGTTCTATTGCAGGTGAAGTTAAAACACGAAATCTGATTGCACACTTGCCATAAAGCTCATTCCAATGAATTTCACAGCTCTTTTGATGATGGACAGAGTGTTCTTACAATTCCAGATTCACTTAATGCACAAAACAAAGTAATAAGCATCTGATTACTCAGAATTTTGTGACAATTGAAAACAATGCAAAGTGCACATGACTTGACAAAACTGAATCAGATTAGAAAAAATAAAAGGACTTAATCAAACAAAATTTTGGACCGATTAAGATGAGCAAGAGACTCAATATACTGACTCAAGCATAGAACAAGCACAATAAACTTTCAAACAGAAATTAGAAATCCTAATGACACATATTAGCATAGATCGAGATCAAAGCAACATGAATCAACACAAAAAGAGCAGGAATCACAATGAACAACGCAGATATCTGAAGAAATCATATGCAAGATTGAAACTCAGAACAGAGACGTGAATCAAATCAAGACAAGATCAAACAGCAAGAAATGATACAAAAAGAGAAACTTATCTCTTGAAGCCCGTGGAAGAGAACCTTGCTCTGATTACCACATGATACGGTCCACTCCAGCGAGGAACCGTCGATATGGCGCGGATCGAGCTAAGACCTTGATAACTCAGTAGAAGACATGGTTTGGAGACTAGGAAGCAGTGGAAGACAGAATACAAAGGCTAATCCTAGGGTTTGAAGGATTGTTCGGTGTAGGTGTTAGGGTTGACGGTTTGAGAGGTTTTAAACGGTAAAAAGAGAGATGTCACCTATTGAATCGATATAATGGAGGGGATCTCGGATTTAATCGGTGAAAAGGAAGGATAGGGCGAAAATGGAGAAAACAATCAGTGGATTTAGAGCAAACCTGGCGGAGGAGGTTGTACAAGGCTTGGATCTGTGAAGGACTCGCGATTTGATGAAGGCGAAACCAATGATGGAGGTTGTCAGATAGAGAGGAAGAAAATAGGGTTTGGAGGAAATGAGGATCTTCGTGAGGCTGTTGGAAGTAATGTGGCTGATGAGAATGACACATATCTGAGAGGATGTGGTGGCTGATGCTGATTGATCCACGCAGAGGTAGTGTATATGTGAGAGTAGCGTGAGTGGATGCTACGGTGCAGGAGTGAGAAATCTGTTGGAAAATGAAATAGACTGGAAATGTGAATGGAAGGTGGTTGAGAGAATCCCTTGGATTCTTCATCCTTGACTTTCAAGGGATTAAAATCTGGAGTACTCTCAACAGAAAATTTAATCCAATATCTCAAAAGTCATTACAAAAGGTGTGGGCATGCCTTTAGATAGGACTAAAAGTCCCACAGGCCTTACACATATTACACATGTCTAATACAAGTAAAAGAAATGCTAAACTAAGACAATTGGGCTTGGGCCCCGCGTATCATTGGGGCACCCAACGCCAACAGGCCATGCTAATCTGTGTGTTTTGTTGAATTGACTTGAACCATTGTGCTTTGAATTGATTTATGATGTTTTGAATAAGATTAAATAGGTTCAATTTTACTTTTTTAAATTGTCTGAGTGTTGTTCTTGAATTGAGCAATAGGCACACAAAGTTGGCCATAAAATCACTGCACAAGCACCAACTCTGTTGATACGGCGTTGAGGGCGCTCTGCTGAGGAGGCACCCAACGCTAATGAGTCAAGAATGACTCTGATTTTTAAATCGGATTTTTGCGTCCTGTGCATCTGTGTGAGTGGCGTAGAGGGCCCTTTGCGAGGGGTGCCCAACACCAGTGAGTCAGGGTTTACTCTATTCTATGCATCTATTTTTGTTACCCTGTGCATCTCTACGAGTCACGCTGAGGGCCCTGAGCTAACAGGCGCCCAACACTAGCAGGTCCTACCTATATTGGCCTACAGCTTTGTTTTTGCTTCAATTTTCTTTGTTTTCCATGTTCAATGTTGTCTCTTATCACCCATCTTGTGTATACATTGTGTTCATGCCATGCAAAATCAAGTCTATGCCCCTTGATGAGTATTTGTTGTAAATAAACCTTTATTTTGATTACTCACAATTGGCTTTCTTTGTTTACATCTGTTGTGCAGAAATACCCTCTTCCTTAGGTACTAAACACATCAAGACCACTGCTATTAATACTGACAAAGGCCAAAAAAGAAAAAAGAAGTTTTACTCTCACAAGTTCCTCTTCAAGCGACATGAGAGAAATTTTGAGGCAGTGCAAAACCGCCAGTTACTCATGCAGGTTGGCCTCTTACCTCTAGAGGCACCGCAATTTGAGAAGGAGCTGAGTCGGAGGCATTGGGAACAGTTAGCCTCATATCCCACACTGGCCAACATTGCGGTGGTCAAGGAATTCTATGCTAATGCACGCTTATGTTCTGACGATGACGTGCCTTTCACAAGCTATGTGCGGGGTAAGCGGGTTCCTTATGATGCAACCACTATTAATGAATTTTTGGCTATTGAATGGCCACGGAAATCTACACAGTGCCAGTTTGCTGCTCATTTGGAGGAAAACGTTGACTTTGGAGAAGTAGAGCACACACTATCTTCCAGGGTGCCACTTTCAAAGGAACAGGCACGAGCAAGCAATGCATATCAGGAGTTATTTCCTTACTCCTCTTGCCAAGTATTGGATGTCATTCATACATGCAAACATCTCACCGTGCTCCCATATGTCTGATATCACCACACCCCGAGCCATCCTCCTTTTCTGTATTATCAAGGGGTACAACATAAATGTGGGTCAAGTGAGCACTAATGAAATTAAGCAGCGCTTTCATGCTTCAAGCACCAAGGCACCTTTGGGGCACCCTTCCCTTATTACCTACCTATGCGAGCTGGTAGGGGTTAATACTTCTTCTCCCCCTTTTGAGAGGTCGCATAAGGAGATTGATTCCTCCTACTACACAAAGTATTACTTGATTGATGAGGAAGGTATGCCCACTCCCCTACCTCAACCTGATCTGTACCACATGATGGAGATGAAGATGGCATTGATAGATGCCAAACTTGATGCGGTCCACCGAGGCGAGCTGGTGATTCTGAGGAGTCTGGCCTCTGCCTTCCCTAAGCGCCAACTTATATCTCCGGAGGACTTTCTCACACAAGTTGCATGGCCTTAAGACCAGACTCACTCGAGCGGGGGATGTGGCACGTCGTGTGGAGCTCAAGAAATAGAGGTGGACGAGTCAGAGGAGGAAGATGATTAAGAGGAAGATGATGAGGAGGAAGAGTTAGATAGGAGTAATGACAACATCTCTTGATAGCAGGACCCACCTTTATTTTATTTTTATGCTTGATTTACTTTTAGTTTTATTTTTTTTTTAAATTCTAGTCTTAGTTTATGTCTTTAATTTCAAACTTGACTAAATGGATAGTTCTTTTGCAATGGTTTGGCATGAGTAATTAGACTTTTTGATTTATTCAAATGAAAAATGTCTTATGTTTACTCTTATTCTTTGTGATTGATGTTGAGAATTTGTTGAGATGATGTTGGTTGAGCTTTTAAGCATAGACAGTGGTTGCTCATTTTTATTTGGATAGATAATTGGTTGTGATGGTGGTCAATATTCTTGACAGCTTGTTTGACAGATTTTGGAAGCTTGAATTAAGCCTCAATTTTATTGTTGAATGCTATCATGTTGGATCACAGTTGATTTTGCCTGAGTTTCTTCTTTTATTATTCACTTGCTTGTTACAAGTGATCAAGGCCATCTTTTCTTCTACCTCTTCTATATTTTTGATCCCAAAAGCCAATGCAAAACCTTTGAACCTTAAAGAAAAATTTTCTCATGCTTAGAACCTTAAGCTTAATGAAAAATATTTGACTTCCTTACCTTGAGTTGAGTAGAGTAGTCATATATGGTATAGGAGAATGGTTTAAGTTTAAAGTTGTTTGGGAGATCATGTTATAAGGAGCATTGAGAAAAACAAAAAGAAATAAGAAAGAAAAGAAAAAGAAGAAAGAATAACACAATCAAGAAAAAAAACTCAATGAATGAAAGCTGGAAAATGAGTTGGGAATTGGTTTCATTGTCTTGAAAAAAAAAGAAAATTGTGTTATCATAGTTTGAATTGTCTGCTTTCTTGACTCAAGGAGCTTTGTATCTAGAAAAACACAATTTTTCTTCTTAGCCTAACCACAATACAAGCCTAAAAAAGTCTCGGTGATGATAACTTGCTTGTGAATGTGTTTGATATTGATTTAAATGAAGGTGAAAGTTGATTTGTGTGACGTTGTGATGGTAGAGTGAAAGACACACTTCATTATACACCTTTGTGCTTGAGTGAAACACTTTCTTTGGTTAGGATTGGTTCCTTGCATTCTAGGAAAACATTTTTGACGGTATCGGAGGGGGTAATTTTTAAAAGAGTTTAGCGCAACGGATTATTAACACAGAGAGCGTAAAGCGTATTAGGTCACAGTTGAAACGATTTTAGCCTTTTTTATAAAAAACAATTTTCTTTCAGAAAATTAACCAAGCAGTTGATGTGCGTTAAAGTAAAATGAGTATAGGGCATAAGAAAAGCACACAAGGATTTTTATATTGGTTCGATTCAACAAAATCTACGTCCAGTCGTTAATCACTACAAAGAGTGATTAACAGTTCCACTAAAAAGGATTTAACAGATTACAATGAAAAGTACAGAAATAGAATGAAAAGAACCACTCTACCAACTTGAAGAGAACTGCTCCGGCAATCGACAAACGATTCACGAGCTTCTCCTTTCACAAGACCAGGCAGAGAACCTTGCCAACTTGAAGAGAGTCCACTTCGACTATCGACACACGATACGTAAGCCTCTCCTTTCACAAGACCAGGCAAGGGAACAAAGTAAACAAAAGCTCTCAAGAACGTTCCTCTGATTACTCAGTGTTCTAAGCTTTCTCAGTTTACACAAAAGTTAAGTTCTGAAGCTTTGAAAAACTAATTATATAGCCAAGCACACTGAATGCCAAAGGTCAGCTCCCAACTGCCATGAATGATCGATTGTTGTAAGTGATAATCGATTATTCAAGTCCGTTATAGAAATTTCAAAAAGTGATAATCGATTATTTGAAGTGATAATCGATTATTCAAGTGTGACTTGTGATAATCGATTATTGCTTCATGATAATCGATTATTTGGTTCAAAAGCATCTGATAATCGATTATACCTTAATCATAATCGATTATACACGTAGAAATTACAATGTTTATCATTTTCCTACTACATTCAAAATCTACAAGTTGTTTTTTAAGTATTCTCCTATTACAATCAAAAATTACAATTTGCAGCATCATCAAAACTTGTCTTCAGGTTTTACCAATACTCCCTTATTGGTAACAATCTCCCCCTTTTTGATGATGATAAAAAAATCCTCTTTTAAAAGCAACTCAGTTTTACCTGCAGTACATACAAACTAAAAAAACAGCTACAGAGTTAGCAGTACCTGTACAATTGAAAAATATTTCTGCCCTTAATATTTCTTCTCCCCTATAATATTTCTAATCTCCCCCTTTTTGATCATAAGCAAAAAGTAAAAATCTCCCCCTTAATATGAGCTCCCCCTCAAAAAGATAATATATGCATAAAAGCTCATTATATTAAAAACAGAAATGAATTACAGGAAATTTATAAAGATTTTAACGACAAAATGCCACAAAGAAAGCAATCAATCTTAGGAACCTAAAAAAAAAAATACTAAAATTCAGGACTAGGGGATCTTTCAGTAGGTGGGATATTGAGATGATTCTCAATGTTATGTAGTCAAACATCAATCTCAAGAAATTGATCAACTAAGTACTCATCAAGAGATTGCTGCCACTCATGTACTTCATCAAAATGTGTCTTCTATGCTAAACTCATATCCTCTAACTGTTTAGATAACCGTGCAAAGTGTTCTTCCATAGAAGTTGAGGAAGAAGAGGGTATGTTAGAGGGTCCAGCATCAGATGGAGCAGCAGCATTTACTGGGTTAGCCATATGAGTGTCCATACCATCATCTTCATCATCATCAGGATGGTCATCATCTTTGTGAATAAGGACTCGTCCCCTGGTAATGAATCCCATCTGACAAAAGGTAGTATCTACAATTTCTGATCCCATAGCTTCAATGGTTTGAACAAGTTCTCCTTCAACAGGTACTCCTTTATATTCTAAAATCCTAGAAACGAGAAGAGCATAAGGAAATTGATAAGAATGAGATTTCTTGGCTTTTACCATGGTGTCAGCAATGAGAGCAGGCTAGTCGATGTGCATGTGATTTAAAATCCCATACAAGATAAGTAAATCCTGCTCAGAGCATTGAGCATGGTTGGTTGCTCTAGGACAGAGAATCCAAACAATCAAGTAGTGGATCATCCTCTCTTCAACTTTGAAACCTCCAACCAGTAGTTGCCTTCTATTTGTTTGCCTCTCGGGATGTCGCAGAAAGGATTGGAAAGTTAGCATCCTGTTGAAGTTTTCAAGTCCTAAATGGACTTTGACAACATCATCCTAGATAGGAAGTTGAGCAACATTTGTCCAAACGTCATCATCTAAAATGATGCGTACGCCTTTGACCTTGGTAGATATTATCCCATCTCGATACCGCAAGTTGAAGTAGAAAACTCTTATGAGATCGGGGTAAATATTTCCTTTTTGTTCTACTAGATGTGCTAACCCCTGCTCAGCAAAAGTATTTGGAAATTGAAACCCATAAAAGCGAAAAAAATTACGACGGATATACTTTACCGCCATGATTTTCCTTTCTTGCCAGGAGTTTACGAAATCTACATGTTTCTCTTGATCTGAGATCCATCCATCTATGTTGGCGAGTCGTGGTTGAGAGGAGGAAGAGGCTCCAGCTGTTTTGCGACGATACCTTCTTGGTTCAGCTATGGATGAAGATGGAAAAGATGAAGGTTTATGAAGTGAAAGAGAAATGAAGAGATTTTGAGCTCTGGATTTGATTTTAGCAGTATTTGGTTGCAAAGAAGTGTCTAATAATCGATTATGGGGGGCTATTTATAAGAAAAATGGAAAAACTAGCCGTTTATGGCCGTTTATAGCCGTTATAGGACGCTCCAACGGCTCTATTTTTTGAAACTGTTAGCGCGATAATCGATTATGGCTCGTGATAATCGATTATCAGTTCAATAATCACTACCCTGAATTACATGATAATCGATTATCTGCTCAAAATTTTCCAAAATTGAAGTTTATGCATGAATAATCGATTATAACCTTCTGATAATCGATTATGAAGTGTTAAGTTTACGAAAAATGCAAAAATTTGCATAGACTTTGATTTTTAAGACATGTCTAACACTCCTAACTCTCTTCTAAGCTCAAAGAATCTATCATCCTTTCAAGTGTCTCTCCCTCTCAACAAAAGAAAGATGCAATTTAAAGAATTGGAACTTTTATAGAATGAGAGACAAATTCACGATGAAATACCAAAGTATAGATAAATAACATGGTATCTAAAAGCCTTATGTATGTCCCCTTCAAATGGGTACCAGGTATTACAAAATCATGTCATAAGATGTCAAACAAAATTTTCTTTAGAACTCACAAACAGATTAAGAAAAATATTTTAAGATATGGTTAGTCCAAAACAATGGAGAGATGCTTACAAGCTAGTTCAGATTTGTATTTGCAATTCCAAACAAGTTTCAATGATTCTCAACAAATCAAATTCAGCTTTTATTAGACTTAATTAAATTATTGAAATCCCCAATCAATTTATAAACTATAATGAAAGCAACAGTAGCTTAAATGAATATGATCACAGTTGCTCCAGGTTTAACAGAAAAGCATTTCAGCTAATACAATCAGTTCAAAAATAATTTTGACAGCATAAATTATAACTTCCCAAATAGCAATTATAATTCATGCATTTTCATATCCCAAACTGTTCAATCCCTTGAATTCAGTTGTGCATATCAAAACAACATATACAAAAATTCAAACACAAGCTGATTCAAAATTTATCTTTCAACAGTTTTTAGACCAATTAATTTACATCAAAATTATGCAAAATTTGATCAGTTCATTTACTGCATCCAAGTTCTCAATTAGTATTATCATAGATCATACAGTATGCATTTGAACTTAAAAACAAATTTCCACAGAAACAACTTCAAAACAGAGATGATAATTTAATTATCAAATGTCTTAATCATCCAAAAATGCCAATGAATATCTATCAGTCAGATCATTCAAATGAAATTTTTCATTGCTTTTGACAAAAAATATATCAAGGCTTACTTCAAAGTATTCAGGAAATTGAATTCTAAACCAGTTAAACACAGATTCAATTTATAAACAAAAACAAATCATTGAAATAACAATTGCACATGACTAATCATTCCAAAAGATTAAATTTAGCACATGAATATCTCATAATAGAAGAATTTCATTGATTAAAGTGTTAAAACAAATAAGAACACACCACAAGATAAATGAGTCAGTGATGAACATATCATTTGCCCAAACAGAAATGAATATGACAGTAATCAAATAATGGAAGATCAAAAAGAACAAAATACAACAACACAATTTAAACAATACTTAGCTCAATCACTTTGTGCTCGAACCAAGGCTTTGGAATTCACTTGATGGATTCACTTCCTGGCTTGGAGCATCAATTTCAAAAGCAGAATAATTTTAGAGTTTTCTTCTCCTTTTGAAAAACTTTAACCTGCAAAGTAAAACAATGTAGTTTTGGTACCCATAATCTCATTTGGGTCCTTTGAGGTTAGAAACATTATTTTATAACAGGAATCCAAGCATATTTCCCATTTGGAACTCCAAAATGTTTAATGTTGCATTTGTTAGAAGTGTGTCCCTTTTTCATGCAATAAAAGCAACAAACATCACGCACCTTGTTTTTCACAAAAGTTCCCTTCTCAACCCAAACTCTACGAGTTCTTTTTACTTTGGACTTCTTATTTTGATGCATGTTTCTATTTTTAACATTGCTTCTATTAAAGTTTGTCTTAGCATGTGAAATATTCTTGGTTGCCTTTACAAGTAAGTTTTCAAGTATGTCAATATCAAACATATGACTCTTACAAGACAAACACTCAACAGGTTCACAAGTAGCATTTGCATCAGACAATTTTGTTTCTAAATTACTAATTTTGTTTCTTAAAACAACTTCATCATCAAGCAATTTGTCATATTTCAATTTCAATTCATTGTGCTCTTTCTTAAGCTTTTTATGATCCGCATCTAATTTCTCAGATTCATTTAACAATTCAAGAAAAGCTTTTTGTAAATCAAACTCACTAGTGTCAAGGCTAGAACCACTTACTTGGCTTGTAGTGTCATCAGTAGCAACTGTCAAACATAGGTTTGCTTCTTCAACAGAATCACTTGAACTACAAGTGCTTGATGTAGTATCCTCCCAAGCAGTGTAGGCCTTCTTCTTTATGTGAGATTTCTTTGCTTTTCTTTCTGTACTTCTTTTGTTGCTTGAACAATCAGCTTTCACATGGCCTCTTTCACCACATCCATAACATTTGAAGCTTGATGCGGAGCGTTGATTTTTCTCCTTCTTCTTCTTCAAGATTTGGCTTTCACTTTTTGCCATTAAGCATATATTTTCTTCTTCATTAAAATCGCTTGAACTTGAGGAGTTTGATGCAAAGCTTGAATCACACGGTGTCAACTTATTCACATCTATAACTTCATTATAACTGTGTCTTAAAAATTTCCACATTTCCTGTGCACTTTTATAAACAGAAACTTTAAAGAATTCATCAGTGGTTAGTGCAGATAAAATTATATTTCGAGCCTTAAAATCAAATTGGGCTCTTCTATTTTCCTCATCAGTGCAATCAAAATATGATTTTTCTACTTCTACACCATCAACTATTCTAGTAGGAATAAAAGGACCATTTTGTACAGCTTCCCAGATGCCTCTATCAACAGACCCCATAAAAATTTCCATTCTTACTTTCCAAAAAGCATAGTTATCTCCAGTAAACAACGGAGGTCTGTTAATGGACGCACCCTCAGCATAAACAACGTTTTGACTGTGACCGGCCATTTTCGCAAAGATTTTGAAAGAATATCAAAGCAAGCTCTGATACCAATTGACGGTATCGGAGGGGGTAATTTTTAAAAGAGTTTAGCGCAGCGGATTATTAACACAGAGAGCGCAAAGTGTATTAGGTCACAGTTGAAACAATTTTAGCCTTTTTTATAAAAAACAATTTTCTTTCAGAAAATTAACCAAGCAGTTGATGTGCGTTAAAGTAAAATGAGTATAGGGCATAAGAAAAGCACACAAGGATTTTTATACTGGTTCTATTCAACAGAATCTACGTCCAGTCGTTAATCACTACAAAGAGTGAATAACAGTTCCACTAAAAAGGATGTAACAAATTACAATGAAAAGTACAGAAATAAAATGAAAAGAACCACTCTACCAACTTGAAGAGAACTGCTCCAGCAATCGACAAACGATTCACGAGCTTCTCCTTTCACAAGACCAGGCAGAGAACCTTGCCAACTTGAAGAGAGTCCACTTCGACTATCGACACACGATACGTAAGCCTCTCCTTTCACAAGACCAGGCAAGGGAACAAAGTAAACAAAAGCTCTCAAGAACGTTCCTCTGACTACTCAGTGTTCTAAGCTTTCTCAATTTACACAAAAGTTAAGTTCTGAAGCTTTCAAAAACCAATTATATAGCCAAGCACACTGAATGCCAAAGGTCAGCTCCCAACTGCCATGAATAATCGATTATTGTAAGTGATAATCGATTATTCAAGTCCGTTATAGAAATTTCAAAAAGTGATAATCGATTATTTGAAGTGATAATCGATTATTCAAGTGTGACTTGTGATAATCGATTATTGCTTCATGATAATCGATTATTTTAGTTCAAAAGCATCTGATAATCGATTATACCTTAATCATAATCGATTATACAAGTAGAAATTACAATGATTATCATTTTCCTACTACATTCAAAATCTACAAGTTGCTTTTTAAGTATTCTCCTATTACAATCAAAAATTACAATTTGCAGCATCATCAAAACTTGTCTTCAGGTTTTACTAATACTCCCTTATTGGTAACAATTTTGCCATGTTTGTTGATCCCTCATAAAGCCTTTGCATCTGTCTTGTAATCTTTGTTGTATGAGCACCATAGTTGAAGCTTAATTTGTTAAAGCCTCATTTTCTCTTGACTAATCTTTCCATAATGAGCAAACATGAGTGATTTACTTGCCTTAATAGAAATTGCTTTCTTAAGTTGTTAGACCATTGTAGTAGGGCTATTTTGTTTAAGCCAAGTTACATTTTGCTTAAGGACAAACAAAGTTTCAAGTTTGGGGTTGTTGACAACGGTAAATTTTACCATAATCTGTGGTGCACTATTGATACCAAATCAATTCTCTTTGAGTTTGAAGCTTGCTTAAATTTTCTCTTTTCTCTAACTTTTGCGAATAAGTTAGTCTAGGTTAGACTTAATGGTTTTCATCACCACTTCCCTCAATTTTGTAGGTAATTTATGTGCATTGGAAAAGTATCAAACTATCAAGGAGTTGAAACCTAGGAAAAATAGCAAAAACACAAAACTAGAAGGCTAATGAAGGTTTACAGCTTGCCTGGGCGCCCCCACCTAAGGCACTGAGTGCCATCTTCTCGCAGTCTCACGCCCGGGCGCCCTCTCTTGGGGCATCGCCATTTTCTTGCACTCACGCCTGGGCACCCCTTCCAGGGCGTTAAGCATCAGCCAGTTTTGCTGAAGTCACGCGGGGCGCCCTCCTATCTGGGCGCTTAGCGTGGCACTTGCTGACGTGGCACCCTTGACCTATTTAATGCTTTCATGTAACGAGGGTGCCAACTTCTTGTGTTGAGATTGTTGATAAGGGAAGCACTGATTTAGCTAACCTTAATCTCATAGTGCCTTATTCACTCTGGTTTTTGATGATGACAACACATTATTAATAACACATGTCTTGTTATGTATTACATGTTATGTTGCTTATTGATTGATATCTTATTGAACATGTTTTGTGTTGATCTTAATATATGATGCATATTCATTGTTCTAATATATGTTACATCTGTTGTGATTGCATTGCATATGTTTTGGAAAAGGAAAACCACATGCCCTTTGATGAACTTATTTTGTGTGGCAAATCTGCAAGTCCTAAGTTGACTTCATTATTAATTGATTTGATTAAGACTAAAGACTTTGCACAGATTTTTAAATACAGTGCTATGTGAGATTTTACATTGAAAAGAATTTCAATATGTGCAGATGTGTCAAAGTCGACTGTGTCTGCTTTGCATTCGACTTTGTTAGTTGTTTTATTTGAGATTCTGTTATGCTTGTGAACAGTAACGGCTATATTTTCAAATGATAGTTAAGCATTGAGTGAGAGTCAACTGTATTGAATGAGAAATTAATTTGTTTGACTTGACAATTACTACTTTGACTTAATTGTTATTACCGTCAGAGGACAATCGACTCTATTAGTAGCTTAGTCGACTACATGAGCATCTGATTTATAGAAATATATAAATAAACGAAACCTGAATTATTCAGGGAACTTTTGGAAAGACTGACATTTTCATATTCTGTTTCAGATTGTTTCTCTGTGAATTAGTGCTCTAAGAACTCATCAAGAAGAACATGGAGATCATTCTTTGAAGATGTTCTAAAGGAGAGTTTTGTTGTGCATACTGGTTGATCAATCTTTGCACATTGCAATGCTTCCTTGCTGATCAAGATTTCTCTCAATCTTCGTAAGATTGTGGTTGTTGTACCTGTTGTGATTACAAGGGGTAGACTCGTGGAGTCTGGACACTTTAGGATTGTTCAAAGTGGGTTGCAGATTGCAGAAGAGGGGATATCTTATTGTAGATCTTGCTATGTGTATTGCCTATATTTTGGTTAGAAAATTAGAGAGGTGTTTTATATTTTTGATGTGGAGGTCTCTATAAAAGCCTTGTTGTAAAAGCCTTGACCATTATAGTGCATTTGCTTCCTAGGATTGGAAGGACATTGGATGTAGGCATTGAGGCCGAACCAGTATAAAAACATGGGTTTGAATTCTTTATCCCTACTCTTTTACATTCAGTCGACTCTGTTAATTGCGTAGTCTACTTTGATATTCCACTGCACTTAAATTTTCATTACTTGCGATTCAAGAATTTGTTTAAAGGTTTCTACTTTGTGAAAAAGACTTTAAAAAGACTTTGATTTTGAAACCTCACCAATTCACCCCCCCCCCCTCTTGGTGTTGAAACAAAGCCTACCTGTTTTCCAACAGTTTGGGTTGTGGGAGCTCTTCATTCCTCTTCCTTGGGTCTTCATTTGTTCCACTATCTTCCCGTAAGCTCATGCTCTCCATGACAATGGAGAGCTAACTTCACTTTTTTGGGGGAATTGATGTAAGTATGAAACTTTCTAGTAAATGTACTTGTTTTGAATGAATATAAGCTTCTTTCATTGATTGTTAGTGTTTATTTCCTTCTTTCAAAGATTGTTGTGACTTGATCAATCATAGCATGATTCTTTGGTTTGCTTAATGTTGGGAGATATTGTGTGAACCTTGAACTAGAATAAACACCTAAAGGAAATTATATCTAGGGATAAAACTTAGACCTTTAGTTGTCTTAAACCTCATTTCTTAAAGCAGATGTACTTGTTAGGTTCTCAAGGGATTTGAGTTTAATGAGTAAATCCAAGCTCTCTCTACCAAGGGATTAGGTTTGAGTAACTTAGTAGGTTGACTTGAGCAATTAAATGAAGAAGAAGTAATGTGCATTTGCATGAAAGTGTAGTAGGTAAAATCATTCCCCAACATTTCTTTTCCATATCATCTTTAATCATTCCATTTCTAAGTGTTTTAATCCCAGAAGTTCAATTTACAACTTATGCACTATGTTTATTCAATGGAATCATTCTTTAGCCTAAATTAGTTAAGTAATTATATGATCGTTTAGTGTAACACGAGTCTCTTGGGATACAATATCCGGTCTTACCAGTTTATTACTTGATACGGTTGTTTGGGCCTTGGCCCATTGTTGACTTGTTTGGTCAAAATCCTATTCTACTTGGTCCAAATATAAGGTCCAATTGAAATCCTATACTTCTAGGCCCACAATACAAATCCCAAATAAAATCTAGACTACTTGGCCCATAATACAAAACCCAAATAAAATCTAGACTACTTGGCCAAAGTACAAGACCCAAAATTATTCTTACTCTACTAAATCTTCACGATGATTTAAGGTGGCCCAAGAGAAAGAGTCTAGGCTCATCTTCCATAGATGTCTCCAACTCTTCATGAATGTGCTATGTCATAGCAACAAGTATGCCATCAAATATGGTCCATATATTTCTTTTAAAAAGATCCAAAATTGTCTCTTCCATTAGATTAGCGTTAATGTTGTTTAGAAGATGATAAGTTGACATCTATTAAGCAATTCTTCTTTTTCATCCTTGAAACAATGTTAGCATGTGCCATCTGTTTATCCTCTAAATGATGTTAATGTTGATCTAACGGAAGGGACCACATTTAGTCTTTTTTAAAAAAATATAAGAATCACATTAAATAAAAATTAAATATAGGTAAAACATTAAATCATTGCTATAAATATATAAACTAAAAACATTATTAATAATCAATGTTAACAATATCATTTACACATGTTAAGTCAAAATATAAAGTAACTTAAGCGTTACAAAAACGTTATTATATTTAAACGCTTTTTCCATTATAAATCTACCTTATCTCTATTTTAATGCATATAACTCAAATAATTAATGAAAATGTTTATTGTTTAAAGGTCAAACTCGAGTTTAAAAAAGTTTCAAAACCAAATATTATTTAATATAATGTTATAATATTGTTTTTATTTTATTTATGACATGGTATTCACTTAGAAAGAATTACTTAATATGAACCTTTTATTTAATCTTAAATTAACTACATGGATAATTATGATTAATGAAATGTATTATGTAAGGACTTATAAAATGCTGGAGAGTAAAAATATTATTTACAAGAAATACTCTATTATTTTATTATAAATATCCTATAATTTATACGATAAGGTTTGTAACACTTCCTTACCGATGTCGTGAGTAAAGTAAAACATTTTTATATGTAAAAATTTAAAATACGATTTCATTAAAGTAAATAAAAACTTTAATTTGTTTAAAAGTAAATAATTGAAAATTTATTCAAATCGAAAATTTTCAAATAATATTCTAAAATCATTATATCAAAATTAATTGAAAGTGTTTTTAAAAACATAAACTACAAAATTCTAAAATCACTTCTAAGAACCTCAACGCTCTACTCATGAATTGAAACATTTGTAAGAACATTTGTTCTTATATAACAACACGAGTTATACGATCATCACACTATACAGAAAAAAAGAGAGTAAGCTACCATAATAACCACCTAACAATATAAAATAAACAATAAATATCACTCATCGTATTAATGCTACCAACATGACACATCAAACATGGTCATCTCAATTATAAGCCACACCCAAACATGGCACAACCAAACAATTTCAAAACATGTGTTGTTCTTGCATATTCTACCGTACAAAACTTGTTCACCAAACCAGGACACATATTCACCAAAATAGGGCAATTCGAGTTATCCTTCACCGTAACTTTTGACCTATATCCCCTACTCCTTAAGGACTTGTGAGTATAAACTCTATTGTTGCTCATAACGTTCACTATACTCAGCTTGAGATAGAGACCTACGGGTGAGACATTACTCCCTTTCTACCCCTTCGAAAGAGGAAAAGGGAAACATTCAAACCTCATCTCTTCTACCACCTCTCATAGACGAAGAGATCCACCTTTCTACCCATTGAAAAAGAAACATGATTATCTTTCTACTACCTCGCAAGAAATTTATGAAGTACGACAAGAAGACATAACAACCTTGTAGTAACATAAACATCATAACAACTCGATACACACACCAACGCAAGGAAAACAACTTGGCAACCCTTACCAACAACTTGGGAAAGATCTAAACCCCCCCACCCCCAAAATGACCTAAAAAGCGTTCAAAGTCAATTTCCAAAAACCCAAATTCAAGGTCTTAAACAACTTAGTTACCCGAGATGACCCACCATCCCAAACTACTGAATATCCTAGACAACCCAACATCTTAGACAACCCAACATCCCTCAATGACCTAGCGTATAATAACTCAGTTACAACTCAAACGACTTAGCGTCCCCACAAAACCCAGCATCCTTAGACGACCCAACTTAACTCCCAAACGACCTAGCATCCCCAAAAGACCCAGTTTCAGTCCCAGATGACCTAGTTTCAGTACTAGACGACCTAGAGTCCCCAAATTTTCAAGCATCCCTAAACGACCTAGTTTCACTGCCAAACGACCAATTTTCACTCCAAACGTCCAATGTCCCTAGACAACCTAGTTTCACTCCTAGATCACCTAATTTTACTCTTAGATGAGCTAGTTTCACTCCTAAACAACTCAGTTTCACTCCTAAATGAACTAATGTCTCCATACGACTCAATTTCACTCCTAGATGACCCAATTTCGGTCACAAACGTATTTAATAATCTAGTTTCATACTACATTAATTTTTATAGAACCAATTTCATTTCCAATAGCATAAACATTATAACCCTAATATATACACTAAACCACAAGTGTGACACTGTTAAACCATCAAAACTCTGTACTAAAAACAACAATGTTTTCTCAACCATTATGCTCCATTTTTTATCACAAATCATTGAGCAAAACAACAACAAAATATTGCACTGAAACAAAATTATAACCACTGCACAATACCCTATATTTTTGCTCCAAAGCAACATAAGAATGTCTATTCTAGACCAGAAACACTCTAATTCCTTAATTGCATCAATTAACACAACCATTTCATTACATAGAAAATATAGAATTTGGCTAAACTAATAGATGGATAACATACCTGTCTTGGTTCTCTGTTAATGAGTTAAGCACTACAAAAATACAGTATTATATACCTGTCCAGAAATCCAACATATGCTCACAAAATAATTCCTTACAAAAACATAAATCGAATTCACGTTCATCACCAAGACCAATCATAATATGCTCCTACCAAGCATTAACATCCAACCACACATGCTTATCATACCATACTTTATGGAACCAAGACTAAGTTTTCTTTATATATATATATATATATATGTGTGTGTGTGTGTGTGTGTGTGTGTGTGTGTGTGTGTGTGTGTGTGTGTGTGTGTGTGTGTGTGTGTGTGTGTGTGTGTGTGTGTGTGTGTGTGTGTGTGTGTGTGTGTAAATCCTTTTTTGGTCCCTAAGTTAAGTTCTGATGTTCAGTTTAGTCCCCACTTTTAAAAATGTCAACCTTTAGTCCCTATGATATGAAAAATGTATCAAATCAGTCCTATCCGTTAACAAATCACAAGTTTTTCATTAAGTGATTTGTTGTTCATAACACCTTCCGTTAACAAATCACAAAATATTGGATACCTAGGTATGAAAACTTGTGATTTGTTGTTCATTAAGTGCTGTCATGAGGACTGATTTGATACATTTTTCATATCATAAGGATTAAAGATTGACATTTTTAAAAGCGGAGACTAAACTGAAGATCATAACTTAACTTAGGGACCAAAAAAGGATTTAAACCACACACACACACACACACACACACACACACACACACACACACACACACACACACACACACACACACACACACACACACACACACACACACACACACACACACACACACACACACATATATATATATATATATATATATATATATATATATATAAAAGAAAACATTATTGTAATACATTTATGTATCATCATTTTAAGGAAATGTTATTTCTTTCATAAGTGAAAATATATTATATTTAATTATTCTTACATAATTTGAGTTGTTAATCCAAAATTAAATAAAAAACTCATTGAAAGTAATATTTTTTTCGTTTACTTTTGCAGGAAGTGAATCCTTCTCATCATTTTTACATATTGTTTTCAAAATTACTATTTTAAATTGATTTTTGTGTTTAAAAATTCATTATATATTAAATATTTTTTAAATTATGAAAAATAAATAAGTTATTAGTTAGATATAATTAACATATATTCGGAAGTTACAAAATGTATTTTGTGGAATTTAAAATAGTAATGAGAATTTTTAATATCTGGGTGAAAACTTTAAACATAGTATAAAATGAATCAGAAGGAATAGTCGGTAGAGAGTTGAAAAATACATTTTTAGCAAAAAAAGTAAATAGAAACTCTATTTTTGAATATTTCCACCTTCCTTTTAAAGAAATACTTAATTAAATCTTGTGAGAAAAAATATTTGGTGATTTCTAAGTTAATACCATCTGCATTTTCCTTATTCACAAATTGAGTTCAAAAGGATATGAAGATAAAATTAGTGACGTGACTGGGATTAACTTCATTAGTTGTTAATTTTCGGCTTTATTATAATTACTTAAACTATGTTTAAATTGTAAAAAAATTCCGAAAGAAGTAATATGTTATTTCACTATAAATGGTTGACCGTAATTTTAAAATAGGAAGGATTCTACCTTATCTTTTATTAATAAAATAGGTCATATTGAATAAGTTTTTTTCTTTAAATTTTAATTATAACAGGAGTATTTTAAACTTCGCTTTTCATGAATTAAGTACAATTTGTCAAAATTGTGATGGTCAACATCACGTGTAGGACCCAAAGGCCACATGTGGAGTACCACACAGTACAAATTTCTTCTCTTTCAAATTAACTTTATCAATAAACAAAACGTGTTTTCACATTATTTTATGCAGTTATATTCTACTTATGCAACATCAATTACTATTGTCAATATTTAATATTTTTTTAAAAGAAAATTTATGTCACTCATTCTTTTCTCATCAGTATGTCTAAATAATTTCATATATAATAAAGATCGAATTTGAAAGTTTTTACTAAATTATGTATTTTAATAATAATAAATTCACAAATATCAAATAATATATATTACTCATTGCTTTGTACACTAAATATTAATTATTTTAAGTATAATATTAAATATTTATAAGTAATTCAGTAATAATCTAAAAACGAGAAACATAATATGTTTAATTAGAATAAAAACTTTATAATGTACTAAACCCTGCATTTAAATTTATATTTATATACTGTAAATATTTAAAAGATATAATAAATTTATTTTAAAGTATCCAAAAAGTCTTAAATAATTAAAAATAAAGAGTTATTGTTGTCACAATTTATCTATATGTATTTTTTAAAGATAAAATGACAAAGAAATAATTAATTTTAACATAGTTGCTATAAGAATATTTTGACAGTTGATGTCTTAAGAAAAAAAAAATATGTGGTTAGAAAAAGATTGAAGTGATTTAGAGAGAAGGGCAGTTTGGAGATTTGAGAATTGAATGAAGAATGTTAAAGCAAAATAATAAAAAGGAAAAAGAAAAAAAAAAAGTCTTAAATAGAAGGGGGGACAGGCTCACATCATACTGACCTGTTAATCTAAATAAAAACACATCATAGATTAACTTCAATGATTAAAGGTCAATGCAAGAGCCATGTTCATGTCCTGTTTCGTCATTTTAACTCAATCTGCCCAACTGCCACTGAAATCCAAAACCCCAAAAATATCATCAACAAAAAGCATACTAAAGATAAACTTCATCTTCTTTCTTTCTCCTTCCAAATAAAAATTAAAATAAAAATTATTCTTTCAAAGTAAAAAAGAAAAAGCTGACTTATATGAGTCGGCCTTTAACTAAATTTAGCTGCACAGACAAAACCGAGTTATTATTTCCATCGTCTCTTTCTACACCTGTTCAAAACTCTCTGCACCAGTTTTAATCAATCTTTATTTTCTCCCTCTGTAATAAAACAATAAATAATAAATAAATAAATAAAATACTTCCTCTATATACATATATCTTTCTGTGCCACTTTTTTTATTACAGTGAGAGAAAACCAGGTGCATGAATTTAGTAATTTACTTTCCCCAAGATCACAACTTTAACAAAGAAAAAATAAACTTTAAAAACAATCAAGGATTCCACCTTCAATTAAAATAAAGTCAAGTGCATTAATTTTAACATTACTAATCAATTAACAGAGTTGAATGGATTTTCTGAGTGCAGGTTATGGTAATTAGTATTAAAATTAAAAAATTTAACGTGTTTTTTTTATGTGTATTTTATTTATTTATTGAATTATTAAAAAGGTGAATAAAATTAACCATATTTGATG
The DNA here is from genome assembly GCA_036885675.1 of Vigna mungo. NCBI lineage: Eukaryota > Viridiplantae > Streptophyta > Magnoliopsida > Fabales > Fabaceae > Vigna > Vigna mungo. The sequence goes on from CP144697.1 coordinate 35,589,596, forward strand.
ATATTATTTATGTAAAAAAATCTAAAAGTAAAAAAAGAAAACATTTATTGTGTTTATTACTGACATGTACATACAAACAAATTGAATAAAGGAGGAAAATAATAAAATTCTTGAGATTAGTATTACCAGGCAGATCCCACCCAAATAAATTAATAAATTCACCGAACATACACGTTCATACACACATCTATGATAAAACCCATCAAAGAATTCACCACCCTTTTTCTCCTCTTCTTCTCTTTTTTCCCCCACATATTATTTTTTTCCTCCTCTGTAATTGCCTAGGTTCTGTGCTGTTTTTGAAGAGAGAGAGAGAGAGAGAGAGAGAGAGAGAGAGAGAGGTAGAGGTAGATAGAGACCACAGAAAAGAGAGAGATAGAGAGAGAGGGGGGTGAGAAAGAGAGAGAGAGAGTCCTATGCTGGGGGACTCAGCAGTGTTGGGAACAGGTGGAGGAGGAGGGTCTGGAGATGCAGTGGTGGCAGCAGGAGGGGGTGCTGTTCATGAGGGTGCTGTTGACGTGGCAGGCGGTGGTGGCGGCGGTGGTGGAGGAGGATCAAATTCAGGGGATGATGAGAGGGGGAGAGTGGAGGAAGGTGACAGGAGCTTTGGTGGGAACAGATGGCCGAGACAAGAGACTCTGGCTTTGTTGAAGATACGGTCGGATATGGACGTGGCTTTCAGAGATGCAAGTGTGAAGGGTCCTTTGTGGGAAGAGGTTTCAAGGTGAGTCATTGAATTCGGTCTTAATTGTTTGGTTTTGAGGTTTTCTGTGTTCATCACCTTAACTGGGTGCTGTGCTCACTTCAAGTTTGCTGCTTTGGAGATCTGAAAAACTCTCAATTATTGTTCAAGATTTGCTCTTTCATCTCCTGGGAATGTGTTTCACTTCAATTCCGTGTTTTTTGTTTCCTTTGAGGTTTCTGCAGAGCTTTCGTTTGGATTTGTTTAATTCACTTTCAGTTTTTATGTTTGTTTCATTCTTAATCTCTGCTAGCTATAGTTCTCTCTCTCTCTCTCTCTCTCTCATATCACCTTTTCCTGTTCCTTCTTTTAAGTTGTGTAGAAGGACTGTTTGTGAAAAGATGTAATTTAGAGTTGGATATGTGATGTGGTTTTTTTTTTTTTTTTTTTTTCTGACATTCATTTTGATACATGTTGCGTTTACCAAATAAGTTGCCAACTTAAATTGGGTGTTGAAAAGCAACATTTTCTTCCACCTTGTTTCAGTTATCCACTCTTGGTGGGAATGAAAGAGGTAGATTGCACAATCTTCTAACTTGGGTTCATGTGTTGTCCATGGGAAGAGTTTCCGTTTCACCAATTCATGGTGTTTGATATTATTAATATCATTATTATTATTGTTGTTATTATTTAATTAAAGCTTTTACTCCAGTTACATCATCAATTTTGATATTATTATATATTCTTCTTTAATTTCCTTCCCTTGTTTTAAGGTCTTCAGTTACTTCCTTTCCCCTCCATTTCCGTTCATGGGTACTTGAAATCCTGAGATGTTTAATACTTTAACTTGCTTCTTTTGTATTATCTTATGCTTCTTTCTTCCATTGCCAACTATGTGCCATGGACTTGATGAGATAAGATAACGCCAGAAAGCTTGTTTTTTTACTTTGTCTTCTTTTGGGGTTATTATTACTATCAGGAAGCTGGCAGATCTTGGCTACCACAGAAATGCCAAGAAGTGCAAAGAGAAGTTCGAGAACGTTTACAAGTACCACAAGAGAACCAAAGAAGGCCGCAGTGGGAAATCAGAAGGCAAAACTTATCGCTTCTTTGATCAATTACAAGCCCTTGAAAACAACCCTGCAATTCATCCTATCCAATCTCCAACACCACCTTCCAAGCCACCACCAGTATCAACAACAATAACAACAGCACTACCAGCAACACCAGTGTCAATAGTCGTAACAACCACACCCTCTTCAATAATGTCTCTTCCCCCGACCACAACGCTCCCATTGCCACCTGTGTCTAACAACACCACTGTTCCATCACCAACAACACTCCCTGTGCCTCAAGCCATTCTCGCCCTCACAACCTCTTCCTTCCCATCATCAAACCCTACACCATACTTCCCAACACAAACACCAAACCCTACACCCAACAACACCAACACCAAGAACCCTCTAAACACCATCGCCCCACCTTCCTTCCCCAACATTCCGACTGATCTCTTGTCCAATTCCAGCTCTTCCTCCACCTCTTCGGAGGAAACAACCACGGAGGGAGGGGGAGCAAGACGCAAGAGAAAGAGGAAGTGGAAGGACTTCTTTGAGAGACTCATGAAGGAAGTTATAGAGAAACAGGAGGAGCTGCAAAGGAGGTTCCTGGAGGCCATTGAGAAGAGAGAACAAGAGCGTGTCGCTAGAGAAGAAGCGTGGAGAATGCAAGAGATGCAAAGGATCAACAGGGAAAGGGAGATTCTTGCACAGGAGAGATCCATTGCTGCCGCTAAAGACGCTGCTGTTATGGCATTTTTGCAGAAGATGGCCGAACATCAACAAGAGGAAAATAATCTTCAACCAGCATTGAATACCAACAACAACATCATCGCTATTGCTCCACAGCAACCGATGCCACAAGTAACTCCAACACCAACACCACAGCAAAAACAAACAACAACTGTTCCCGAGGCCCCACCAGTGCAGTCCTTGGTCCCACAGCCACAGCAACATCAGGTGCAGCAACAACAACAACTAGTGATGACTAATGTGGAAACCAATAAAGCTGATAATAACGGTGAGAATTTGATGATGGGAGCGAGTTCTTCGCGGTGGCCAAAAGTGGAGGTACAAGCGCTGATAGATCTGAGAACAAACCTGGAAACAAAGTACCAGGAAAATGGACCAAAAGGGCCTCTGTGGGAGGAGATCTCAGCTTTGATGAGGAAAATGGGGTACAACCGGAACGCGAAAAGATGCAAAGAGAAGTGGGAGAACATCAACAAGTACTTCAAGAAGGTCAAGGAAAGCAACAAGAAGAGGCCCGAAGATTCCAAGACCTGTCCCTATTTTCACCAGTTGGAGGCTTTATACAAGGAGAAGAACAAGGTGGAGGGCCAAATGAAGCCGGAGAGCATGATGGCACCCCTCATGGTGCAGCCGGAGCAACAGTGGCCTCCTCAGCAGGTGGTGCCCCCAGAAGTAACCATGGAAGACGCCCAGAATGACCCCATGGACGGGGGGCACCACGAGGATGGTGAGGAGGAGGAGGAGGAGGACAAGGAGATTGGAGATGAAGATGATGATGAAGACGATGAAGGTGGTAACTATGAGATAGTAGCAAGCAAGCCAGCTTCGGCTGGTGATGCTTCTGCCGAGTGAGAGGAACAAATATTGACCGAAAAGTGCATCAATCAGAGTCATGAGTGGGTCAAAGAGGGTGCACGGGTTGTCGGAAAAATGGTGGCGTGAGGGTGAATTCTGGTAGTAGTGGTGGTGGAGGACGGTGATGGGATTGGAATGAAGATTTTAAAAATGCACGTACTTCAGAATGACACATGGGTATAGGGTTATAGCCAGTAGGGTGGGGGAATCTGGGTTGGAAGTACTTGGTACAATAGCAGCATATAGTCAGTAAGATTATATGTTTTTTTGTTTTGAAAAAGAAATAATTAATTATTTTTTTGAGCTAAATAAATAAGTTGATGAATGAGGGAGAGGGAAGATTAAGATAGAGAAAGGTTCAGACTTGAGAGGTTCAAGTTCAACATATATGAATAAACAAGCAACCTTGATCAATGTTATTGTACTAGGCTTTTTGTTCTGAATTTTCATGTTCATGTTGATGTAAATGGGAGAAACGATTAATTGTTGGGGGGTTTGTCCTTTTTTTTCTAGTTTCCTCTCTTGAATTTTCGCTTTTCAATTTTGTTATACTATTCAAACGTTGGCAATGATTTTGTTCCTTTCCTCTTTCATCTGTGTTATGTTATCTTGTTTCGATGAATTATATTCTTCTGCCTTTGGTTTTTCCTCCGACTCTCTACAAACTCATTAGCAAATCGTCAGAAGCAGCAACAAGGAGAATGAGAGAAGAGAATGTTGGTTGAGCATAGGTTTTGGGAGTAGAATAGAACATAAAAAAAAAAAAAAAAAAAAGTAAAATTTTTGACGCAGAGAAAATAAAAATATAGAGAAGCAAAAAGAGAATGGTAGTGGAAGAATTAATGGAGGAAAAAAGAATAAGAAAAGGGGCTTAAATTGTAGGGACAGTGACCGAACCATTTGTGTTGTAACAGGGCCCTTCCCGTAGCAGAAAATGCCAGCATCACACATGGAGTCATAAACCCTTGATGGAGGGTCCACCAGGAGGAATCTTTCGAGGTGTGAGCAAACATCACAGTGTGAAGAGCCAAAAACACTGTACACGGTAACTGTATTGTTTGCAGTGAACACAAAGATATGTGCTTCCCTTCATGGGTGTCAGTACTAAAAAAGCAATGAACCTTCATCTTCAACCTAGTCTATTGGGTAAACTTTTCTGCTCCCAATTTCCTTATTTTTCTTAAGTTTTCATCACCATCTACGTTAATCACGTTTTCTATAAACAAAAACCTTCATGTCAAAACAACAAGGCTTATCAACCCCAAAAAAAGTTACAACTTCATGATGCTAACTTTGCCTTACAATTTCCATCCCCAGAAAAAAGGTATATATATAGTGGTCTGATTTACAAGTAATAATGGAGTGCAGATGTTATATGTATGTATATATATATATATATATTATGCTCTTCGTATACATTATTTTTTTTACATTGCTTTTGGTAATATTTTATATTATATATGTACATACGAGAGATGCTATACAAGGGAAGAATTCTTAATTCAAGTAGTACAGGTCGGCATTTTTCTTATGGATTGGTGGGTATCCAATTCTGCTCTTTATTTTTGTTTGTTTTTCTCAGATTTTTTGTTATTTTATTTTTAGTATTACAACTAATGCTAAATATATAACCTTACATTCACATGCGTCAATTAATTAAAGACAAACTCGCGTTGTTAGAGTTTATATTGTTTCTTTTCATCCTGCACAATGATTGCAGGGTATTTGGTTGGTTCTCTAGTAAATTCTTGAACTATAATTTCTTCTTCCTTCTGATATAGATGGGTGTAATTCTTTTCTACTATGCAAATTAATTCCTGCAACTGTTAATAATCTATTGTTCTTTAAGTTTATTGTGTCTGTAATCTCACTCTTGAAACTTTAAGCAGACACAGATCTATTTCGTTGTATTGGTGATATTTTTGTGCTTTCTATGACAGAAAAATGTTCAATGTTTCGTCACTTTTACTGAGATGTAATATTATTACTTTATCTGTCCTCACAGTAAATATTTTTATACGTCTTCCAGTTGTTTTTAGAAGAATAAACTACATATTTAAATAATTTTGTAAAATTAAGTAAAAAAAACAACAGAATGTGAACTTGGATTGGCCATATTTTTTTTCCACTAATGCAGTTTAAATAAATAAATGACTATCAGCTTAAAAAAACGGTAATTTTATAATGTAAAATTTTTGAAGTGTTTATTTTTTAATATTTTTAACTTCTGAGAAAAATATTATAACAATTTTATAGTATTTTTTTTTTCAAAAGCTCGGGTGTAATTACAATTTATGTTTCGAAACATATATTCTAATTGAACATTTACCTTTTCGTTTAAACAAATTCAAACAACTGAACACTTTGTAGAACAATGCTAATTTGCATTTCTAATGAAAGGATAATTAGTAGGAGGATATTTACTATAATTCATTGCTAATAAAGTTTACCATATCTAATTTTATTTAAGGACCATGATATTTTAATGACTTTTTTTAATAATTTTTTGACAATAGATTATGTGTCACTATTTTATTGATTGACATATTTAAAACGGACCAATCACAAACTGTCAAATAAACGATTATAAAAAAATTGTCAAAAAAAAGTTATTAAAAATATATTTTCTTTCATTTAAACTTTGAATCCTTATATGTTTATGATCTCAAAACAGGAAAGACAAACAAATCTGTATTAGAAATATGACTTTATTACAGGAGATAAATAAACTTGAATGATTTCTATTAGGTTAATTAGTTGAAGTCTGGAAAGAAGAGAAAGAAATTAGTAGAAGACATATGCATGAGTGAATATAGAGAGGAAGGAGAAAAATGAAGTGAAAGTGAGTTATAGAGAAGAGAATGAAAAGGGGAAGGTTTAGATGGTGATGGTGGCACACATGATGGTGCATCATGTATCTACTTTGACTTGTGGGTGCCCTACAAATTTGTCTATTGTGATGAAAATGGTGCCTATTTACGCGTTAAGGGACTGCCCCACAATATTCATTGCCATGCATTTACCACCTACGGATAGGAATAAATATTCTGTTACACACCAACAGTTTTGAGACATTAACGTTCCAGTACCCTCCTTCATAGAGACACATGCACGCAGAAAGTCTATGGATCCTATACCTCTCTTGGACCCTAAATAATTAATAATTGCTTTCCTCATTCATACATTCTACGAACAAAACCAACTCCTCCTAAAGTTATAAATTAAATTTTTAATTAAGAATTTCATCAAACATATCTTGATGATACTCCTCTATTAATACATAAGATTAATTTATAATATATATATATATATATATATATAAAATTAAACTTAGAATAATAATAAATCTATCTTAATATATAAAGTTATTGTTGGTTAGATTTATTGTATCATCCATTATTATCGGATCATCTATTAATGTTTATTTTTTCTGAGTTTGAGATATACCTGTATTAACTAGGAAATATAATAAAAATTTATATAAATGAAAAATACAACGATATTACAATTAATTAATAAATAAATAATATATATATAAAAGTTTAACTCACATTTTATAAAATAATTTTTAAAGTTCTATCAAACTTATAAAATTTCATAACCTTCAATTGGCAGACTGACTAAGAAAGGAGATGCAATTAATGTGCACAACCTTTAAGAATTGCTAAATTATAGTCAAACATTTGTATTACGAAATTGTTAATCATCATTACCTTACTCTAAGTAGGCTAAAATCATTAGTTGAGATAAAAACTACTTCTTGTTGTTCAAAGCCTATTTGGTATACCGATTATATGTCTCAACTTAAATTTCAGATCAATAATATAATATTACATTATTTAGTTCACAGTTAGCAGCTAGCATTTAGTGTAGGAAATAGGTGGACCAAGTTAAAAATATTTCATATCAATTGTGCAATGTTTTTGTACCCTTCATATTTAGATTTTAAACTTTACTAAATTGAATGCTAGAATCCTTGTATATAATAGGAATGAGTAGACCACCATTATTAACTAACCACATATCTTATTTCTGTAAGGCATCTTATTAATTAATACACTATTTATGACAATTTAATTTCGTTTTCTTTCCTTTAGTAATTTTACAAAAAAAATAATAATAATAAAACAAATCTTTACTCTTATGATTGATGTGTGGTAGGCATTTAGGTTATTTAAGATGAAATTATGGGGAGAACATATCATTCAAGCTTATGGTAGGAAAAACCTTTTCAAGTCCAAAAAATAATACTTGTAGATATAAAGAAGAGTGAAAATTTGAAATTTTTTAAATATAAAATTTTATCTTATTTCACTTAATTTATTCACTAAAATTATTTCAATATTTAAGTTTAAAAATACTTTTATTTTCTCTAAAATTATAGTTTAAGAAAAGAGATATAGAAAAATAATTGTAAGTAATTTAATATGAAAACCGTGTTATATTGTGCTAAATATATTTTTATTTAACAAATCATTATTATATCTTAAAATAGTTCACAATTTACATTTTAAAAATAATACTTTCAGATTCTATTTTTTTAATTGTGGATCAATCTGTTAAAATTGCAAATTGTAGTAAATAAAAAAGATATTGTAAATAAATTGTTTAAAATGTGATCGACAAGTTTCACACTAAGATTGTATAATGAGTTTCGCAAATTTTGAGTATTATAAAAACATTTATTTAAAATGTGAATGAATGAGTTTTTACAAATTCTTATTTTATATTTTAACATATGAATCAATCCGTTAAAGTTGCATATTATGATATTATAAATAAATTTATTTAAAATATGAATGGGTGGGTTTTAAAATAAATTTTGAGTGTTATAAAGAAATTTATTTAAAATGTAAACGGATGAGTTTTGCAAATTCTTATTTTATTTTTTAAATGTCATCAATCCGTTAAACTTGTAAATTTTATTAAATTAATAGAAGTATTATAATAAATTTATTTAAATTATAAACGTATGAGTTTCATAAATTCTTATTTTAATTTTTAAAATGTGTGTCAATACGTTAAATTTCTAAATTATGGTGAATGAACTATCTATTATAAATAAATTTATTTAAAATGTGAACGGTTTAGTTTCATAAATTATTATGAGATTGCAATGTGTGAGTTTTCCCATATATATTTAAAATGTGAATGTAAATGGTTTCTTGAATTCTTAATTTATTTTTTAAATATGGGTCAATACGTTAAACATGCAAATTATGGTGAATGAATAATGTATTATAAATAAACTTATTTCAAATTTGAATTAATAAGTCTCACAAGTTGTAAGATTGTATAATGACTTTCACAATTTGGAGCATTATAAATAAATTTATTTAAAATGTCAGCGGATGAATTTCACAAATTTTATTTTATTTTTTAAAATGTAGTTAATTCATTATATTTGCAAACCATGTTAAACAAATAATGAATTATAAATAAATTTATTTAAAATGTCAATGAATGAATTTCATAAATTATAAGATTATGTGGCGAATTTTACAAAGTTTGGAGTATTATAAATATATTTATTTAAAATATGAACATATGAGGTTATCTTATTTATTTTTAATGTGCATCATTGTGTTAAAGTTGTTAATTATGGTGAATGTATGCTGTATTATAATATTTAGAATGCGAAGAACTAGTTTCACACATTATTATGAAATAATTGTAAGGTTTGCTTTATAAAATATATTTAACATATGAATGTATGAGTTATTTTGTTAAACCTGCAAATTATGGGGAATGAATAATGTATTATAGATAAACTTATTTAAAATTTAAATGCAGGAGTTTCATAAATTTTCACATTATACTGTCAAAATAGGTTACAATCCTGAGTAATTTGGGTTTACTATGAGTTTAGGTTGGACTGGACGGAAAAAAAAAATTAAAATTTCAATGCGGGTCAATTTTGAGTCCGGACCACTAAGAACCTGGCTCACCACGACTTAGTGAGTCGAGTTGGCTCACTAACCCATTTAATTTTGGCATTTGTGTTTTTTTTTTTTATTATATTTGGAGTTTAAGATGTCTTGGATTATATTTGGAGTTTAAGAAGATTTTGGGTTGTATCGTATATTTTTTTTAAATTGTTTCACATCATTTTGGATTGAAATTTATTTATATTTGAATTGGAAATAAAAATTCTTATTTTTTTTTAATTGAAAAAATAACTTGTAATTAAGTGAATAAGTAAATCAACCCATTTAATCCGTTAATCCGTGATAAGTCGGACTAGGTTCAAATTTTTTTGACTCACTAAATAAAAGTGAGTTGGACTATTTCACTAATTAACCAAACCATAGTGAATCACTGTCTGTTTTAACAGCACTAATATATGATGAGTTTTACACTTTTCGAATATTATAAACAAATTTATTTAAAATATGAATGGATAAGTTTCACAAATTCTTATTTTTCCTTTTTAATCTTCCTCGATGCTTTAAATTTGTTAATTATGGCTAATGAATGATGTATTATAAATAAATTTATTTCGATGTGCAGATAAATGAGTTTAACAAATTATGAGATCGTAGAGTTAGTTTCACACGGTTTGAGTAATATATATAAATCTATTTAAAATGTGAACCCATTAGTTTCACACATTCTTAGTTTAGTTTTTACATGTGGAGACAATTTCGTATTCTTGAAAACTATCATGACAAAATAATGTATTATAAATAAATTAATTTAAAATGTGAATAAATGAGTTTCGCATATTTTTAAGATACAATGTAAGTACTAAAAAAACTAGTTAAAGAATAGAAGTAGGTTTTTATGAATCACACTTGATCATTTTATTATTAAAACATTTAACTATAAATAGAAAACTTAGTTAATAGATTAAAACATTTAATTATAAATAGAAAAATTAATTAATAGAGTTTCATTTTATATAAGTTGTCATCTTTTAAAAATTTATTTCCTTCTTTTTTTTCTATGTTCGTTCTAGATCTCTAATACCCTAGGTCAACACTTTGAAAATCAAAAACTATCATATAAGAGTTTTGGCTTAGAGTACAACACTTTTATATAAACAATTTTGTAATGAGAGTAAGTTTCTATTTTTCTATATTCTTGAGTCATTTTGAGTTTTACATGTATGTGACTCAATAGAGTTTAAGATGAATCTTTGTCTTTTAATTGTCATTAGAATATGTTCAGACATTGATCTAAGTGTTTTTTGTGTAGATAGAGCATTTTATGAGAGTTGATTCTTTAAAGTAGAGTTGAGTAGACTATTTAGTCTATCTAAGTGATGCTGGCGAATTTTTTATTAATTGTGATGTTATATAATATTTATGATGTGGATTAATTTTGTGATGAGTAGTAATATTTTTGAATTGAGATTTGATGATGGATGACTTGTTAATTTTGGTTGATGTGTTGTATAATTTCGTGTGAATGAGATGTCTGAGCTACTATGTAAGTATAGTAGATCCTTGAGATATATCATCTAAGTCAAGTGGTTTTAATTGAGGTAAATTTTAAACTGTGTAGTTATTTTGATAATAAAGAATAAGTAAAAACACTTAAATAGACAAAAGCGATAAGTTGATATATATATATATATATATATATATATATATATATATATATATATATATATATATATATATATATAGATATAGAGAGAGAGAGAGAGAGAGAGAATGTTTATGTAGTTATGTAAAGAAGCCTCTATCCAATAGGATAAGTATCTGAGTTTGGAATTATTGGATCAAGGTAACCTATTTTAGAATTGGATTGTTTTGATTTCTTAAAAATAAAAAAGTATTAGTGGAACTCAATAAGTCAATAATACCAAACTCACATATCTATCAATTTTCTAAGTAGAGGAAATGAAACTTGTTACAAGATGCACTTTCTGAATGAGCCACAACTCAATAAGTGAGAGTGAAAGAATTCAACTTCATAGAAAATTTTGTATGATATACCCATTAGACGAGTCAAACTCATTGAACAAGCCTAGTGGATATGACTCTTAGAGGTTTGGGTCATTCAGTTAGTGGTATTATAATTGAGTAAAAAATATTATGTAGAAATTCAGAGAGTTCGGGGTGGTTGGGTCATTGGATGAGGTATGGATTTACTAGACGAATTTTGTTAGGTTTTTGTTCCAATGCTTAGTCGTTGGATGAGTAAATTCCCCCATTTAGTGAAAATAAGTTAGTGAAAATCCAAAAAGCTCAAAGTTGTTTAGTCTAATAGAGCTTAGGGTTTTGCCTAAAATCTAATGGTTTTGTGTTTTGGTCTAATAGAAGACATGGTTTTGCCAAAATTCTATTGAGTGTATGTTTTGTCTAGTAGAGCATGGGATTTTGCCAAAAATCTATGAATTATGTGTTTGGTCTAGTAAAGTCTAAATGTTTTGCAAAATATCTATTGTGAACTGATATAAGTATATATATGTGATTGATATGAATGTAGTTAATTTTAAGGAAGAAATACTACACCGAGGGGCTTAACCAATCAAGTAATAATAAAATGGTAAGTTCAAGTATCGTTTTCCCAAGAGACTCACGACACTAAACTGTTGTGCTTTTGCTTAACCAATCAAGACTATAAAAATAATATTTTGGGTTTTTGAATACGGGAAAAAATAAACATGAATGCAATTTGATCAATTGAGGTTAAACACAAAAGTGGATGGATGATGTTGATAATATGAGATGGATTTGTTGCTAGGATTCAGATTTCACCCAATCACTCTCATAAATCTACTATTCTTATTTGATTCGCTTTATTATCATATTGTCATGCAAACTTTCTTGGCCTCCCCTTAACCCGATCCCTCGGCGAAAAGGGCCTATTACTAATTACTGGCTTGCTATCCCTAGCCTCCCCTAGCAACTAGCAACGCATTACAAAACAGAACCAAATACAATTGGTCGTCCTACTCCCCTATCCCTAGGTGGTATTGCTTAACCAAGGAATTACTCACCATTTCGTGACATTACTGTACGTCCCCGTATCAATAAAGGCAAATATCAGTTACCGAATGAGTTAAACGATAAAAGCTTTAAGCGCAGATGAGAACCCAACAATTGATAATCAAAGCATATGAAAATCATATGAATAAACAAGAAATTCAATATATGAGAGTTTAGAGGTTACATCTTTCCCCAGCAACAAATAAGATTAGTTCTCCATCGTCATGGGGAAACTAGGTGAATAATTGAATGAAAGAGATACAAACCCTAAAAAGGAGAAAAGGAGAGCTGTCACCATCCCCAAATCTACCCCAAAGGGGTGAAAAGTGTGTTTCTATGCCTAAGCCATCAAAAGATACAAACCCTAAGACGTTCTGGCCTTTAAATAGGGCATAAAAATAACATAAAACAAGCCCAAGCCCAAACAGATCATAAAAATCACAAAAAACAGGTCCAAGCCCAGCAGACAACCGCCCGACGTTGTACTTATGCCGCCCGACGGTTTACCCTAAATCGCGCCACCGCCCGACGGCAGGGGTCTACCGCCCGGCGGTTTCCCCTATATCGCCAAACCGCCCGGCGGCAGGGGTCCCGCCCGACGTCCAATGCTGGGTGTCTCCTCCTCGCATCTGACTGCCTGGCGTTGGATTCTTTGCTCTGGGCTGTTCCTAGACTCTTCTTTTCTTCATGTTTCTTCCTTGTTCTTGAGTCTAAGACCTTCATCTTCAATCTCATTCTTCACTTTTATCAAAATTGCTGCAAAACAATGCAAAACAAGCATAATATCTTTAAAAAGAGCTCTTGACTCTCGACTGACTCATTTATTGAGTTTTTTTTTATTTCAAGCTCATTCTAACCAGTAAAGGGAGTAATTTGGTCTAAAATAGCATATGAAAATAACAGTTTTTCAACCGTTATCACCATGCCAAGGGACAAAACGGTAAATATGGTGATGAATCCTACGTTAATACATCTAGTGCAGAACAACTAGTTTCATGGACTGTCGAATGAGAATCCATACGATCATTTCACAACATTTAACGAGATATGCAACACAGTGAGGATGAATGGAGTATCAGATGATAGGATCAAACTTAGCTTGTTTCCTTTTTCACTGGGAGGCAATGCTAAGTTATGGTTGAATTCTTTTCCAGAAGGAAGCTTTACTACGTGGGAGACTGTGGCGTCCAAATTCCTGAGTAAATACTTTCTGCAGTCAAAAGTCAACCAAGGAAAGTTGGAGATTTCTTCCTTCAGATAGGGTATGGAGGAAACCCTGGGGCAGGCATGAGAGAGATTCAAAGGATTGATGAGAAAGACACCTGTTCATGGGTTTGACAAAACAACTTTGGTTCTTACGTTCGTTGGAGGCCTTAGTACACAGTCTAAGATGATGTTAGAGGCTTCAGCTAGAGGCGATATTAAGAGAAAGACTGAGGACGAGGCCTATGATCTAATTGAAAGCATGGCTGCAAATGAGCAGGAGACACATAATGAAAGGGGCACAATAGTTTAAAAGAGGGGAGTTCTCCATCTACCTACTAAAGATGCATTGCTAGCTCAAAATAAGCTCCTCACTCATCAAATTGATAATTTGTCAAAGATTCTGGCTCAACTTCCAAAAGGAGATAAGGAATGTGTCCCAAGCACAACAACTTTGTGATTTTTGTGGTGGTGATCATATTAATGGTCAATGTGTCGTCCCTAATGAGGCACAAGAAGAAGCTAATTTTATGGGCAATCATTTCCAGTACCGTTAGTGTAACTTTAACCAAGGTAACTATAACCAAGGTTGGAAGAATCACCCTAGTATTGGGCAAAGCTATAGTAATTAGTCTAGACAGAATGGAGGCCTCTTCAACAGACCACAACAACCACCCTTATGGCAACAGGTGGCTAGTTTGACTGATCATGTCAAAAGCATGGATGAGAAATTTGATAAATTATTCAAAGTGTATGATTCTCATTATAAGAGTCATGAAGCTAATTTTAGGACTTTGGAGATACAAATTGGTCAACTATCAAAAAGGGTGGAAGTCACAGAAAAGAATCAATTTAGGGCTAATACTGATGTTAACCCTAAAGAAGAATGCAAAGTTGTGGTGAGCATGAGTGAGAGAAGAGCGGAAAAAGAAATAATTGAGGTAGATAGTAGTGAGGATGAGGAAGAGGAGATGAGAGTTGAAAAAGAAATTATTGAGATAGAGAGTAGTGAGAATGAGGAAGAGGAGATGAGAGAAAAAAAAATTTTGAAAAAGAAAAAAATAGAGAAAATGAGAGTGATTGTGGGCAATTTAGAGAGATTTTTAATCAGGTGAAAATCATTATACCTTCAACTGAAGCATATAAAGTACTACCTTGGAGAGGTTATAGATCTTGAAGAGGAGGAAATTGAGAAACAGGGAGGTTGTAATCGTCCTAAGAAGAGGAAGCATCCGCCTAAGATGAACCATCTAGGAAGTCTTACTCTTCCATGCACTATTGGAGATGTGGATGTAGGGAGAGCTATGCTAGATTCTAGGTCTAGCATTAATATGATGTCTTTCTTTTTTTCTAAAGAAGATTGGAGGGCTAACATTGAAACCATCTAATCTTTATATGGTGGTGGCGGATGGATCTTCTAAGAGACCTGCTGGTGTGGTGGAGGATGTGGTCATTCGTGTTGAGCATCTTGAATTCTTGGTCGATTTTGTAGTCATGGATACGGAGGCCAATGAGAGGATTCCATTGATTCTTGGAAGGCCTTTTATGAAAACTGCCAAAGTAATTATGAGTGTCTATGACGAGACAATTATGTTGAGTGACCAAGAAAGCAAGTTGATATATATTGGCTCTAAAGAAAAGCTTACATGAATACAAAAGAGGGCCAAATGTAGAGCTTTAAGGAAAGATGCTGCAGTTGGAGGATCTAAAGGTGCTAACAATAGTAATTGTAATATTTTGCAGGTACCTAAAGAAGAAGATGTTGATAAAGGAGGCACAATCCACTTGGAGGACGCAGCGTTCCAGTTTGGTTTAGGGGTGAAATATAAGAAGAAGGAGTGGATGGTGAAGAAGCGTAAGAAGAAAGGAGTAGTAAAAAAAGTCAAGAGGGTGAATAGAAGGCAAATGATCAGTTGGTGTGATGAAGACATCAACATGGAAGAAAAGACAGGAGCTTTACCGGGTCAAGCTAATGACGTTAAAAGAGTGCTTACTGGGAGGCACCACAGTGATCCAAGAACGAAATTTTTGTAATTTAATTTTTAAATCTTGGTGATGTAATTATGAACAATTTTTAAAATTTTTGTCTATTGTGTAGCTTCTACTGAGGGAAGCTAAAAATGTTAGGTATCTACTTAAAGATACAAGTAAGCACACCTACTAAAGGGTGTTGGAAAAATTTGCACTTACTGACAAGTGCTAGAAAGTTTTGAGTCAGACTTGTGACGTTAAACAAGTGTTACTTGGGAGGCAACCCAGTTGATTGTTATTTTTATTTTTAACTCTGTTTTATTTGCATGTTAGGCATTGAGTGTTGCATGAGAGAGGGGAATTGCATAAAAATTGTAAATTGAGAGTTGAAATTAAGTGCTACAGGTCACAAAACTCGAAGGCAAGCAAAAAGGGTGAAAAACTTTAAATCGTGCCTACCACTCAGCGGTAACCCAGCGCTGAGCGGTGGCGTCGCAGAGGCAGATTGGGCTTTTTAATATAGCTCAACATTGGAGGCCTATCTGCACATTTTAAACACCCGTTAGGGCTTGCCCAAGCGTCATCCTCAGACCTTCACACCTTTCTTTCACTCTCAAAAGGTTTTTCAAGAGTTTCTCTCCACTTTTCCCATCACCCACTCACCAAAAATCATTTGTTCATTATCTTTACACCATTCCTTTGACAAAGTTTGGGGTTTTTGGTGAGAGCGCTGCATTTGAGGAGCATCCATCATCACTCAAGAAGCATTTGCAAGCATTCAAAGTATCTCCACCCAAGTAAGTCATGCAATTTCTATTTTAGGGTTTCTAGAATATGGATTTGATGAGAACATGTGTAGAAGTATGAAAAATTAGGGCTTTTGATTTCTATGCATGATTTGATGAAATAGAAACGTTTTGCACCGATTGAATTGTATGATTTTGGTCTGGAACTGAGTAATTTGCATTTGGGTGGAGATTAAAGGGGTTTTAGGCAAGGTTTTGAAAAACTGTCGCCGCCACCGAGCTGTCGCTGAGCGGTGGCCTGGGAGAATTGATATTTTTGAGTGCTCTAGTCCGCAGGTGGCGCTGAGGGGCCCTGTTTTGCCCTCACCGCTGGACAGTGCTTGAATGACATATATTTGATGGTTTGCTAACCCTTAATGGTGAATTCTTTGGTCTTTTGAATTGTATTTCATGTAGGAATGACATCATCATCTTCAAGAAGAGTTAAGACCCAAGGGAACAAGAGGAAAGAGCCTGAGAGGTTTTATTCTCCTAGTTTCCTTTCTAGGAGGCATGAGCAATGCTATACAACTGTCCAATAGAGGCGGTTGTTGATGGAGAGGAAGGCGGTATGGATCCCAGAGTTGGCTCCACAGTTTGGTGAGGAGTTAGAAAGCAGAAATTGGAGAAATTGGCTACCTACCCTACACCTGCCAATATTGCAGTGTTAAAGGAGTTTTATACAAATGTTAAGCCACTAGGGGTGAATATGGACGGGTATACAAGCTATGTTCAGGGAAAGATCATTAGATATGACCCCAAAAGAATTAACAGCTTCCTCGGCACTGAATGGGTTGGTGAGCAATGTCAATATGTACTGAATGTGAAGGAGGGCATAGATTTTGAAGACATTGAGCGCGTACTTTGTGTGCCTGGAGGGCATTTTCAAAGGAACCCAAATGGTGTAGCCATCAACATCAAGAGAGCTGACCTGACACCTTTGGCCAAATATTGGATGACATTCACTCATGCTAACGTCCAACCCTGCTCACATGTTTCTGATATTACAATTCATAGGATCATGTTTATTTATTGCATGCTGAGAGGTCTGAATGTGAATATTGGTGAGGTCATCGCCAATGAGATTCAGAGTTGTGCAACTACTGTGAGCAGCAAGGCACCACTTGGTCATCCTTCCTTGATCACACAGTTGTGCCATCAGGCCGGGGTGGATACCTCTACTCCACCATTTGAGAGGCTGATAACGGTTGAAAAACTATTATTTTCATATGTTATTTTAGACCAAATTACTCCATTTACTGCTTAGAATGAGCTTGGAATCAAACAAAATTCAATAAACGAGTCAGTCGATAGTCAAAAGCTGTTTTTAGCGATATTATGCTTGTTTTGCATTGTTTTGCAGCAATTTTGATGGAAGTGAAGAATGGAGTTGAAGATGAAGGCCTTAGACTCAAGATAGAGGAAGAAAATCAAGAAAAGAAGAGTTTAGGAACCGCCCAGCGGCAGAAATACACCGCTGGGCGGCCAAATGCAAGGAGATGGCACCCTTAGCGCCTGCAGTTTTGCGATTAGAGGCAAACCGCCGGGCGGTGGACCTCTGGCATCGGGCGGTTTCGCGATTAGAGGCAAACCGCAGGGCGGCATAAGTGTGACGTCGGACGGTTGCCTGCTGGGCTTGGGCCTATTTTCTGTGACGCTCCTCAGCTATAAATATCCCTATTGCGATTTCCTTCTCATTCTTTTGACAGAAGAGGGCAGTCAGACCTAATTCTCATTCTCTGGAGAAGATCTCTTGGATGCTTAGGCTCCTTTTCATCCTATCTAGGGTTTGCTCTTCCATTATTCCATTATTTTCATCTAGGTTCACCATGACAATGGTGAACTGAACCCTTTTGTTGTTGGGGGAAACAATGTAATCTTTTGAAACTCTCTTTTATTGAAACTCTTGTTTATTTTTGTGATTTTCATATGCTTTGATTATCAATTGTTAGGTTCTCATTTGCGCTTAAAGCTTTTATCCTTTAACTCATTCGATAACTGTTGTTTGTCTCTATTGATACGGGAACGTACAGTAATGTCATGAACTGGTGAGAAATTCCTTGATCAATGAAATACCACCTAGGGATAGAGAGGTAGGACGATCAATTGTTTTTGGCTTATGTTCGGTAATGCATTGCTAGTTGCTAGGGGAGGCTAGGGATAGCAAGCCGGTAATTAGTAACAGACTCTTTTTGCCGAGGGATCGGGTTAAGGGTAGGCCAAGAAAGTTTGCATAACAATTAGATAATAAAGCAATTTAAACAAGAGGAGTAGATAAGAGAGAGCGGATAAGATGAAATTGTAAACCCCCAACAACTTCATTCATCCATAGTCTTTTTCGTCAACTAAATCAACGCATTGCATGTTTATTTTGTGTTCTTGCATCCACAACAATTAATTTTTCTCTACAAGTCTTACGATTTTAATTCACACGAACGATAAGGCCTTTCGAATCTCTTGGGAAGAACGATATCGGGTTTTACCGATTATATTACTTGGAACGATCTGGTACGCTTGCCAGTGAGTCAACAGAGGCCTAGGAAGACCATAGATGCAGCATATTGTAGGCAATTCTGTGGTGGAGATGAGGCGGCCGGACCAGTGCCTCAGAGACGCGCCAGGAGGGGAGCAGCCCAGGAAGATGCACCTGATCATCATGCAGAGCCATTCCAGATGAGGGACATGGATATGTCCATGATGGAGGCCGAACTTGAGGCTATTCCTCGAGGGCAGGTGGCCACAACGGAGATGATTGTGGGGTTGTATGATACACCCCCCACACACAGGTGGACTATGGATGAGTTCCATAGTGTTATGGCTTGGCCACAGGAGCAGGCACAGGGTAGCGGAGCTGGAGCATCTGAAGCTCCAATTATGGATGATGATGATGAGGAGGATGAGGATTTTGAGGATGTAGAGGCTGGAGATGATGATGATGACTCTGATGATAGCATGAGCTGATATGACATCTACTGATGGATGCCAATTGCAGTAGAACAAGGTTTTATTTTATTTTTCCTTTTGTAATTTGAACTTGTAGGATAGGTTGAATTCTATTGAGTAGTGTAGGTTTTATTGCACTTGCTTGAACACCTTATCTGATGATGGTTTGACTTATTGATTGCATGATGAGTGTACTTGATGATGTTTGATGTGTATGATGATTGAGACTGCTTTACATGCTTATATACAGGTGAATTGTTCACAAGCTGCGTGAACAAATGCATGATGAAATTATGATTGTGATTATGATGCTAAGCAGGGTGTATGATTGATATTTGAAGTTGTTGAGTGAGCATAGTGTGTGATGTTTTTGAGTTCCAGAGTGTTTGATTAATATATTTGTTATCCAATTGAGAGCATGAATGATTTTGCCTGACTCTTTTTTATTGATTGAATTACATGTTTATGTCACATGATCAAGGTCATTTTTGGAAGCCCTTACTTAGCCAAATTTTCATCCCAAAGTAAAGAGAATCATGTGTTCTACCCTTTTTGAACCTAAGACTGAAACACTTTGAAAACCCTGTTGAGAAAAATCTTTACCTTGAGTTGAGTTGAGAATAATTGAATGGTATTGATAAAGGTTCAAGTTTGGGGTTGTTGGGAGAATTAAAAGACAAAAGAAAAGCATTGAGCTAATGTGTTGAATGAAAAAACATGAGAATAGAAAAGAAAAGAAAAGAAAAAGCATGAAAGATAAGCTCAATGCAAAAGCAAAATAAAAGGGAAAAGTTGGAAATGAGTGAACTTGGTAAAAGAGAGTTTGTGCTTGAACCATGATTATGTCAATAACTCTCTTAACTCAAGGATTTTGTGATCTAGAAAAACTAATTTTCCTTGTTAGCTCAACCTTATTATAAGCCTTGAAAAAGTCCTTGTGATGACATTTCTATGTAAGGATGTTGATTGTGATAGATGAAAGGCAATTTTGTTTTATGTGACATGTGGATAGTAGAGGGAAGGACTGACCCACACTTGAGTGATTGAGTGAAACACTTTGCCTAGTAAAGATCTCTGAAATTCATGATTACACCTGTGCTTAGTTAACTAATCATTCATGAAAAATAGCATCTGTTGGAGATTATGTTGAGATTGTTGACAGCACAAACTCTATATCAAACTAGTTTTTGATGATGACAACACACTGCTTAATAACAGTACATAAGTTCCAAGATTACATGTTCTGCTGATATACTGATTTGAACAATGCTTTTGTTGAACATGTTTTGTTGAATTGCAATGTGTGTTCCTATGAATGATTATGTGTTATATGTATGGAACATGCTTGTATTGAAATGTGTAATAAAATGATTTTGATTACTTCTGCACATTTCTGAAGAAAAGATCACAAACACTTTTATGAACTTATATTTGTTGTGAGAAAGGTCTAGTTCAGTCGAATATACTAGTAATGGATTCGACTATGCTAAAATCTTTGTACAGATTTTGTGAACCTGTGCTTGATGAGATTTCGAGTTGAAAAAAATTTCAAAGTATTTTTTGAAGTGTCAGTCGACCGTGTGGAATAGCTATTCGACTGTATTATTGTTATATTTGGAATTTTGTTATGCCTACTTGCTTCAACGACTATATTTTTCAAAAGTTAGTTAGGATTGACTGACTGGGTCAACTGTAATGAATGTGCATTAATTTGGTTGACTGAGGAGCCTTTTGTTGATTGTCTGTTATATCTGTTTTAATATAGTCGACTGTATTAGTAGGCTATTGGACTGAGAATGACAGGAAAACTATAAATAGAACAAAACACGAATTGTTCTGAGACTTTTGTAATCTAACATTTTCATTGTCCTAATTCAGAGATAATTCTCAGTTTTGGAAGCTCCAAGAATTCTCCAAGAAGACGGTGGTGATCTTTCTTGAGAGAGATTCAGATTGAGGAGTCTTTTGCGCACATTGTTTGATGAACATCTACACAGAGAAGGTCGACTATAATTGTCTAGCAGTCAACTATGTTTTTCTGCTGCATTAAATTTTCAATACTTGCGCTTCAAGGAAAGGTCAAAAGCTTTGAATTTTCATACCAAGATTGCGAAAATATTTTTTTTTTGAACTAACACCAATTCACCCCCCTCTTGGTGTAAAATGAAGCCAACCTATTTCCTAACATTTTATATGATTATGTGAACAATATGTGATTGGAGATGAATTAAAGTATGTTTGCATCTTGATTGGATACCATTGAAAAGCTGAATTGAGTAATCACTTGTTGTGAAAGAATGAGTTTTGAATGTGTTGAACCATTTTGATGATAGGTGCAAAAGAAGAATCGCAGCTTCCGCTCAACGCCAATTCCAGTGTTGAGCGCCAGCCTGAGAGGAGAAGCCACTGCCTGATGCTTAAGCGCCAACGCTGAGGGGAAAATGAAGTATCGCGCCTACCGCTGAGTGGTGGCCTTCTCAAAGACAACACTGTTTAACGCTTAGCCGTGCACACTGAGCGTTCAGTGGAGTGCCGCACCTACCACTGAGCAGTGAAACCAGCGCTGTGCAGTGTACTTATGGGCCTGGGCCAAAATTATGTATTTTTTTGTATTATAAATAGACCTAGAACGTTGATAGCGGTGATGCATGTAGAGACGAATGTGTGTGATAGCTTGATTGGTACATTATTCAACATTCAGGGAAAGACAAAAGATGGAGTGAATGCTCGTTTGGATTTGGTTGACACGAATATCCGAGAAGAGTTGGCTCCAAGGGAGATTGGTAAACGTACTTATTTGCCTCCTGCATGTTACACAATGTCTAGACAAGAGAAGATAAGTTTTTGCCTTTGTTTAAAGAGTATCAAAGTACCACAAGGATACTCTTCAAATATGAAGAGTTTAGTGTCGATGCAGGACTTAAAGCTTGTTAGCATGAAGTCTCACGATTGTCACGTCTTAATGCAACAATTGTTATCGATGGCTATTTGTTGAATTTTGCCCAAAAATGTTAGGCAAGCCATAAACAGGTTGTGTTCATTTTTCTCGTCAATTTGTAGTAAAGTCATCGATCCTACAAAGTTAGATGATCTTCAAGGCGAGATTGTTATCATCTTGTGTCAACTAGAGATGTTTTTCCCTCCATCTTTTTTTGACATCATAGTACATTTACTTGTTCTTTTGGTCAGAGAAATCAAGTTGTGCAGACCAGTACACTTAAGATGGATGTATCCTATTGAGCGTTATATGAAGATATTGAAAGGGTACGTTAAAAATCCATATCGTCCCGAAGGTTCAATGATTGAAAGGTATATTGCTGAAGAAAGTATCGAGTTTTGTTCAGATTACATGACATCAACAAATCCAATAGGAGTTCCTCGCACATCATAGTTGAATAAATGTTCTACAAGTAAAAGCATCCGAGGTGTGAATGTGGTGACAAAAGATAGCAAAGAATTGTTGCAAGCACATCTTTATATATTGAACAACACAGATGAGGTGATCCCTTTCTTGGAAGCACACAAAGCCATTGTGAAGAATAAAAATCCAAGACAATCAGAGAAATGGTAGTTGATGGAGCATAACAAAACATTTATGTCTTGGTTCAAATCTGAAATTGACAAAGAGCCACATTCTTCTCAGACTTTGTTATGGCTTCACTAGTAAAAAACAGGGATAAGACAACGCACATTATGCTACGGTTCACTAGAAACCGCAACATAATGCTGCGCGGTGGCAGTTTTGTAAATAAATCAAACTTATATGTCGCGGTTCCCCCTTTAACCGCGGCATATACCCCAGTCAATCATCACCTTGACTCCACGTCAGGAAAATAAATTTAATCACAGGGGAATAGGCCGCGGTTCTGTGGATAACCGCGGCCTATTCCCCCCTGCTACTTGCTGACATTCTCCAAAAGGCAGTTGGGAAGGTGGTTGGGGGATTCTGATGGGGAATAGGCCGCAGTTATCCACAGAACCGCGGCATATTCCCCTGCTACCTCTGAAATTCCCCAAAAGGCAGTAAGGAAGGTGGTTGGGGGATTATGAACATTGGGGAATAGGCTGCGGTTGTCCAGGGAACCGCAACCTATGTGCAGCGAATCTACCGCGGTTGGCGGGAAACCGCGGCATAAAAGGTTCTTAAAATTTTCAAAATTGCCATTACCATTTAATTTTGAATTTTTTTTAATGCAAATGTGCCGCGGTTTCACGCACAACCGCGGCATAATGTGATATATGACAGCGGTTATCTATACAACCGCGGTAGATGCTCTGTCAGAGGTTAAAAAAAAGAGTTGAACAGTTTTTGTCTTCACGTGTTTTACAGTTTCTTCTTCATCTCTTCACAGTTTTCTCTCTTCTCGCCGTGATCTCCGACAGCCTCCACGACGCCGGCCATTCCTCCGTCAGCCACGTCCGCCACTGCATTCCGCGCGCTGCCACGCCACTACCCTGCAACTCTCCGCCACTGCATTCCGCCACTGATAATCCAGGTATTGCTTTCTCCTGTTCGATCCTACGTTCGATTGATTTCTTAAGTTTTCATGTTCAGTGCATTCTGATTAAATTACTCAAAATGAATGATATGGTTGTTTGCGATTTACTGAGTGAATGCATTTTGATTTGAATCATGTGAAAATCTGTAGACTTATTTATATGTTTGAGTTTCAATAGCTAACTATAATGAGAGAAAAAAAGGTTGGTTTGGGATTGGGAGCGGCGGAGCCACCGTCGGTCTGCGGAGGAGGCGTCTTCATCGGGAATCCTTGTTGAATGAATTTGTATGTATAAATAGGAGAAATTGCAATAGCAATTCATGGGTGTGATGTTGTGCTGGATGAGATGGTGAGTTTGGTTGGGTTGCCCCCAAAATTTCCCTACAAAATGAAAAAATAATATCAATATTATATAAAATTTAAGAACCATTAATTAATTATCTTGAAGTTTTGAATAGAAAAATAATATCAATATTTTATATATCATCTTCTAAATAATATTAAAACCAATTTAGTGAAAGTAACCTTAATGACTTTCTTTTTATATAAAATATGGTGACTAAAAAACTTTAAGGAACCATGTTGAATAATTATGATAAATATTAGATCAAAAGTGATATTAATTTTTTTTCTAACCTGTGAGTTTTATTGCGTCTTTCTTTTAAAGAAACATATTTTTTTTTTACTTTTGGTTTTTCTTAATAAAGTTCGAGAACTATCAAACGATTTTATTAAAAGAATGTGATAGTTGGCTTTTTACATGTTTTAAACAACAAGAATTAAATTTTAGTAACCATTGAAAAATAAAATTAACCTTGGTCAGTATGTGTTACATCGTTAATATCAAATCTTCTTCTCGGTACTTCTAAAACTCAAACTATCAATATATGAAATCTTTGTGTTTGTCTCAAAAATTGTATAATTGTAAAAGCTCTTTTGAATGCTTATTATTAATTGTATGATTGTATGACTGAATTGATTGTATGATTGAATTGATTTAACATGTAAAATTATATAGTTGTAATACTGTGATATTTAGGAATGGATCGAAATTGGATTAATTTACCATGCATTAGTGCTGAGTACGAGAGAGGTGTAGAGGAATTTATACAATTTGCGCAACATAACGAGGGGAGAAGTGATGATGAAGTGAAGTTTAGATGTCCTTGTGTGAACTGTTTGAATGGGAGAAAGTTGAACGCAACCCAAATTAGAGAACATCTTATCTGTGATGGTTTCTTAAGATGCTATACAACATGGATATGGCACGGTGAAGAAATGCACTTTCTGACTGACTCCCAAACTGAAAATGTTATTGATTCCACCATGGAAGAAGATCGACCGAATGAAGACAAATTAGAGGACATGATCCACGATGTTGGCGCAGAAAATTTTGCCAAGGCTCATGTGTACGAGACGATGTCGACTGATGCGGAAACACCTTTGTATGTCGGTTCAACTAAGTTCACACGTTTGTCAGCGGTGTTAAGGCTGATGAATTTGAAGGCGAGCAATGGATGGACTGATAAGAGTTTTTCAGAATTATTGACATTGTTGAATGAAATGTTGCCAGATGGAAATACATTACCCACTCGTAATTATGATGCGAAGAAAATTCTTTGTCCGATGGGTATGGAATATAAAAGGATACATGTTTGTCCCAATGACTGCATTTTATACAGGAAAGAGTATGAATTTTTGACAAAGTGTCCAAAATGTGGCGCATCACGATACAAGTCAAAAACCAACAGTGAAGATAATGGTCAAATAAAAAAAATGGATCTGCTTTGAAAGTAGTTTGGTACCTTCCAATAGTGCCCAGACTTAAGCGTTTGTTTGTGAATCCCAAAGATGCTAAAAACCTTAGATGGCATGCAGATGAGAGAAAAATTGACGGGTTACTTCGTCATCCAACTGATTCAGAGCAATGGAAAAATATTGATCAACAATTCCCCCAATTTGGTCAAGAGTGTAGAAATGTTAGACTTGGTTTAGCCACTGATGGAATGAACCCATTTGGTAATATGAGTACCAATCACAGTTGTTGGCCAGTTATATTGATAATTTACAACTTATCTCCTGCATTGTGCATGAAGAGGAAGTACATGATGTTGTCTATGATGATATCTGGTCCAAAGCAGCCTGAAAATGACATAGATGTTTATCTAAGCCCACTGGTTGAAGACTTGAAGTTTTTGTGGGTTGATGGGGTTGAAATATTTGATTCATTCGCTTCTGAGAGTTTTGTGATGCGTGCAATGTTATTTTGCACCATTAATGACTTTCCAGCTTATGGTAATTTGTCAGGATACAGTGTCAAGGGTCATAAAGCATGTCCTATCATTGAAGAAAACACTGCAGGTCATCAATTGAAACATGAAAGAAAGACGGTGTATTTACGTCATCAGAGATTTCTAAAACGTAATCATCCATATCGAAGGTTAAAAAAAGCATTCAATGGAGATCAAGAGAGGGACGAAGCACCAAATCCACTTACTAGCTTTCAAGTTCTTGAAAAAGTTAATAAAATACATCACGTATTTGGGAAAACATCGAAGAAGTCATCTGTAACGACCCATTGGAAGAAGAAATCAATATTCTTTGATCTTCCATATTGGTCAAAGTTAGATGTTCGACATTGCATAGATGTGATGCATGTAGAGAAGAATGTGTGTGATAGCTTGATTGGTACACTACTCAACATTCAGGGAAAGACAACAGATGGAGTGAATGCTCGTTTGGATTTGGTTGACATGAATATCCGAGAAGAGTTGGCACCCAAGGAGATTGGTAAACGTACTTATTTGCCCCTTGCATGTTACACAATGTCTAGACAAGAGAAGATAAGTTTTTGTCTTTGTTTAAAGAGTATCAAAGTACCACAAGGATACTCTTCAAATATGAAGAGTTTAGTGTCTTTGCAGGACTTAAAGCTTGTTGGCATGAAGTCTCACGATTGCCACGTCTTAATGCAACAGTTGTTACCGGTGGCTATTCGTGGAATTTTGCCCAAAAATGTTAGGCAGACCCTAAACAGGTTGTGTTCATTTTTCTCGTCAATATGTAGTAAAGCCATCGATCCTACAAAGTTAGATGAACTTCAAAGCGATATTGTTATCATCTTGTGTCAACTAGAGATGTTTTTCCCTCCATCTTTTTTTGACATCATGGTACATTTACTTGTTCATTTGGTTAGAGAAATCAAGTTGTGCGGACCGGTATACTTAAGATGGATGTATCCTATTGAGCGTTATATGAAGATTTTGAAAGGGTACGTTAAAAATCCATATCGTCCTGAAGGTTCAATGATTGAAAGGTATATTGCTGAAGAAAGTATCGAGTTTTGTTCAGATTACATGACATCAACGAATCCAATCGGAGTTCCTCGCATATCATGGTTGAATAAATTTTCTACAAGTAAAAGCATCCGAGGTGTGAATGCGGTGACAAAATATCGCGAAGAATTGTTGCAAGCGCATCTTTATATATTGAACAACACAGATGAGGTGATCCCTTTTCTAGAAGCACACAAAGCAATTGTTAAGAATAAAAATCCAAGACAATCATAGAAATGGCAGTTGATGGAGCATAAAGAAACATTTATGTCTTGGTTCAAATATGAGATTGACAAAATTCCGCATTCTTCTGAAACTTTATTGTGGCTTGCAAATGGTTTAAAGTTTGATGTCGTGTGTTGTACAGGTTATGAAGTCAATAATTGCACATTCTATACGAAGAAGACTTTGGATGATAAAAGCACAGTACAAAATAGTGGAGTTAGTTTAGAAGCTGAGTCGCTTCAATATTCCACATCAAAAGATCAATCTCCTGTACTTGGATCAATGAGATATTATGGTATAATAGAAGAGATATGGGAGGTTGATTACACCAAGTTTTTTGTTCCATTGTTCAAATGTAAGTGGGTTGACAATAAGAGTAGTGTGAAAATAGATGAATCAGGTATGACACTGGTTGATTTTCGAAAAGTGGGTTACCGAGACTCGTTTATCATGGTACATCAAGCATCTCAGGTTTTTTATGTGAAAGATCCTGCGTCTGACCATTGGTATGTCGCTCTTCAAGGAAAAAAACAATTTGAAGCTAACAAAGACAATTTGATTAATATTCATATTGCTGACAACCATTCATTTCAAACTACAACAAATTTGGATGAACAATCTTTAGTTGACGATGATGTACATGCAATTCGGTCAAATCATGATGAGGGAATATACATAGGATGAATCTATATCTTTATGTATGAATTTCCAATTTTTGTATAAGTATTTCATATGATGAATGTTTTAAGCATTTGTTAAATTAAATGATATTATATATGTCTTTTATTAATATTTAATTTTGTTATTTATGTTGACAGATATATGGCTGATGATCCACATTCAGGGGATGAGGCTCCCCCCTCCAGAGCCACTAGAGGGCCCACCAGGATGAAAAAACTATTGATTAGAAAAAATAGTGGTCAAAGAACACCGGTGAACGTTAATGTGATCACGGGTGTGGCAACTGGCCCCTATGCAGATGACTTCCGATCTTACCTTGGATCTGTGGCACGTGACAGGATTAGTATTCTCACTGAATCTTATGACCATGTGTCCGAGGTTGATCGGAACATTATATGGAACAATATATTGGTAAGTTATTTATATCATTTCAATTAGAGTTTGTTTATTTTGATAATTTTGTATTGATATAACTTTATTATGTTTTTTCAGCTGACATTTGACATTCCAAATGTCCCAATACTTAGAAATAAGTGTTTGTCAACTGTTGCAGAAAACTTCAGAAATTTCAAAAGTAAGTTGACTTCGCGGTATATTTATGGACTATACAAACATAAATCCCCATGTACTAAATATAAGTGCATTGATGAGGAGACCTGGCGGATCTTTGTAGAGAGTCGGCAGACAAAGGAATGGAAGGTTAGTATAATTCATATTATTCAATTCCTAATTAGCAAATACATATCATATGAACTAATTAATTAAACATATGTGACAGGCAAAAAGACAGAGAGCACAAGAAACAAGTGCTCAGAACAAAAACCCCCACTTATTATCTCGCGATGGGTATAGGAAGCTTGAGGAGAAAATCCTCAAGGAAAAGGCAGATGCTAGACCAGCATCTTAGAGTGGTAGCCCCCCACAACCTCCTTCTCCACCTTCTCGACATGAGAGATGGAAGATGGCTCGTGTGAGACCATCGGGCACCTACTCTTCCGACAGTGCACGAGAAATTGCTGAAAGAATTGTAAGTTATCATTGTTCCTAAAATAATAATAATTGTAATTATACATACTACATTGAACTTTTTAAACAATAATGGTGTTTTGTAATGTTACAGGACTCGTTGGTTGAGCAGAGCTCCCAAGGTCAATTCACTCCAAAGGGTCGCCAGGATATACTTGCTGCTGCGATTGGACGACCTGAGCACCCTGGACGTGTACGTGCTACTGGTTTTGGAGTAGGAATTAAACATTATTTCGGGCCCTCATCTCGTCAGTCTTCATATGCATACAGTGAAGCACAAGAACAAAGACTGACACAAGAGATCACAAAGAAGGTTCGAGCGGAGCTTGAATCGCAAATTAGGGCACAGGTCAGAGAGGAAATGCAAAGTGAGTTCAGCTCCATGTTCCAGCAGCAGTTTCAGAGCTATGGCATGCGCCCGATGCCATCTCCTGTACAGGTACAGGTACAGGAACAGGTTGATGTAGCGCCTCCCACAGGTAAACTTAATAAACATTTATGTGGAATTATTTCTATATTTTCTATAATCTAACATTTACTCTGACAGGGAGAAGCGGGAAAGGAAGT
This sequence comes from Vigna mungo, assembly GCA_036885675.1. Classification (NCBI taxonomy): domain Eukaryota; kingdom Viridiplantae; phylum Streptophyta; class Magnoliopsida; order Fabales; family Fabaceae; genus Vigna; species Vigna mungo. Next base: position 35,619,115 of record CP144697.1, read on the forward strand.
TGTTCAGCAGCAGGTGTCTCAGGGGATGACATGGACGATACTAGTCCATGTATGCTATACACTGAAGACGATACCGAGACGACCCTGGTAGCTCGTGGAACAGTGTATAAGGCAGCGACTGTTGTTCATGGTGTGCAGCTATTAGAGGATGAGGTGAAGGTCTCAGTAGACGAGATGATCATACCAGATGCCTTAGTTCCTCTGCCCACAAATGAGATTTTCACTGTGGAACATGCATTCCAGTCCTTTATCGCTTGGCCTAAACATTTGGTTCGTTCAGCTTCTGACCCCCAGGTATGGAATTCTACTTTACACTTCTCAATTTTAAAGTTTACATATTATTGATGTCAAAACTTATATTTTCTTTCAATGTAACAACAGACGCAAGCACAGGAGAAGATTCCTCTATCTGAGGATGATCCTCTTGCTTCATTGCAGCTACTTGCTGACATCTGTGATGATAAGCCTTTCGAGGTTGCTTATGATGCTGATGTGTTTGGGAGACCCTCTGAGGTCCCAATATACCTCCATGGCCAAGATGTCAGAGAGCTTTGGTCGGACACAGAAGAGTTGAATATTTCAATTATTCAACTATGGATGATGTAAGTCTGTGAGCAATTATTTATATATAAAATTGATTTATAAATCAACTATCGTTATATCTAAGTTAATTTCTGATTTCAGGTATATGTCTGGGGTCAGTAACAATTTGGGACACTCTGATGATTATGGATTCCTTGATCCCCAATCCATTCATGAATCAAATGATTTTGATCAAATCAACGCATATCTCATCAACAGTTTTGGAAGAGGCAAGAGGATATATTTTTTGCCTTATATATCCAGGTAAGTGAAGTTTGTTAACAGAATAAAGTTTCATATGTGATTTCAAAATATAATAGTTAAGTTATTATGAATTTCAGGCGCCATTGGCAACTTCTTGTTGTGTCTATGCACGAGAGCTATGCTTTATGGTTCTGCTCGTTCCACAGGCCTCCTCCCGCAAATCTTAGACAATTAATTGATTGGTAATATTCAACTCAATGTTTGGACTTTCTGTTATATGTAAATGAATGCTAAAACAGTTTTTTTTAATATGTAGTGCTATTCCAGCAAGTCAGATGATTGATGAGAGATCAATTGCTAACACTAGAAAGATTGCATGGATTTCTCTGCAGGTTTGACATATGCTAAAGCCATACTTTGTTATAGTTGTTTTGTTTTAATGTTATTCACTAATTATATGACGATATATTGTAGTGTAATAGACAAAATGGGTCATATGAGTGCGGATACTACGTAATATATTGGATGGCCCATATTGTTCGTTCTCACATCACAGGAAGTTGGGAAACGGTAATATTTAAATCTCACAAATTTTGATTTTTTCCCTAATGTAGAATTCATATACACTAATTATATATATTGTCTTGTGTAGAAATTCAAGAGTACTAGAGCACTTCCTGAGAAACCACTTTTATTCATGAGGAAAGCTCTTGCAAAGTATATAGTTAGATTATATAATAGTTCTTAGTTATTAGTTATTAGATTTAAACATTCTATTTTAGTAGATTGTATTTTATTAGACTTTGTACTTTATGTTTTGTTTGAAAGCATTTGAACATCTGTTTGATATGTGTTATCTGTTGAAAATGTATTTCATATGCAGGTCTGTTTTTGTGGTAGTGGATATCACAAAAATAGACCTGCTATTTTAAAAAACTGCAGGACAATATGCCACGGTTCTTACCAAGACCGCGGTAGAAAATAGGAGAATATGATGCGGTTCTTACCAAGACCGCGGCCAAAAGCCCATCGTTTTTTTTAATTTTTTTTTAATTTTTTTTTGAAAATAAACATATGGTCGTGGTTGCACCCAGAACCGCGGCCTATTCTGGGTCTTTTACCACGGTTCCAACCGTGGCCTATAGTTGGATTTTGTTATTTTTTTTAAAAAAATGGGTTTTTGGCTGCGGTTCCTTTTGCAACCGCGGTCTATTCTCTGAACCTTTTACCACGGTTGGAACCGCGGCATATAATCAGAGACTTTTTACCACGCCTTTATATGCCGCGGTTCGGGAGCCGCGACGTATAGGGAAAAACAACCGCGGTCATTTCCCAGATCTGCAGTAGTGCTTGCAAATGGTTTAAAGTTTGATGTCGTATGTTGTACAAGTTATGAAGTCAATAATTGCACATTCTATACGAAGACTTTGGATGATAAAAGCACAATACAAAATAGTGGAGTCAGTTTAGAGGCTGAGTCGCTTCAATTTTCCACATCAAAAGATCAATCTCTTGTACTTGGATCAATGAGATATTATGGTATAATAGAAGAGATATGGGAGGTTGATTACACCCAGTTTTTTATTCCATTGTTCAAATGTAAGTGGTTTGACAATAAGAGTGGTGTGAAAATAGATGAATCAGGTATGACACTGGTTGATTTTCGAAAGGTGGGTTATCGAGACGAACCGTTTATCATGGTACATCAAGCGTCTCAGGTTTTTTATGTCAAAGATCTTGCGTCTGACCATTGGTATGTCGCTCTTCAAGGAAAAAAATAAATTGATGAAGACAATCTGATTAATATTCATATTGCTAACAACCATTCATTTCAAATTTTCACAAATTTGGATGACCAACCTCTAGTTGACGATGTACATGCAATTCGGTCAGATCATAATGAGGGAATATACATATGATGAATCCATATCTTTATGTATGAATTTCAAATTTGTGTATAAGTTTTTTATTAATATTACATAAGTCTTTTATTAATATTTCCTATGATTATTATTCCATGTTTTGTTAAATTATATGATATTACATATAAGTCTTTTACTAATATTACATGTTGTTATTTATTTTGACAGATATATGGCTGACCATCCACATTCTTCAGGGGATGAGGCTTCCCCTTCCAGATCCATTAGAGGACCCACCAGGATGAAACAACTTTTGATAAGAAAAAATAGTGCTGAAAGAACACCGGTGAATGTTAAAGTGATCACGGGTGTGGCAACTGGCCCCTATGCAGATGACTTCCGACCATACCTTGGAGTAGTGGCACGTGACAGGATTAGTATTCTTACTCCATCTTTTGACCATGTGTCCGAGGTGGATCGGAACATTATATGGAACGATATATTGGTAAGTTAGTTAATATAATTTGAATTACAGTTTGTTTATATTGATAATTTTCTACTGATACAACTTTATTATGTTTATTTCAGCTGACATTTGACATTCCAAATGTTACAATACTTAGAAATAAGTGTTTATCAACTGTTGCTGAAAACTTCAGAAATTTTAAAAGTAAGTTGACCTCGAGATATATTTTCGGAAGCAAAAAAAATAAGTCTCCATGTAAGTCCATTGATGAGGAAACTTGGCGGCTCTTTGTATAGAGTTGGAAATCAGAGGAATGGCAGGTTAGTATAGTTGATATTATTCAATTCCTCATTAACAAATATATATCATATAAACTAATTAATTAAAAATATGTGACAGACAATTAGAAGCAAAGCACAAGAAACAAGTGCTCAAAACAAAAACCCCCACCTATTATCTCTTTGTGGATATAGGAAGCTTGAGGAGAAAATCCTCAAGCAAAAGGTAGATGCTAGACCACCATCTGAGGGTGGTAGCCCCCAGCCTCCTTCTCCACCTTCTCGGCATGAGAAATGGAAGTTGGCTCGTATGAAACCATCGGGCACCTACTCTTCTGACACTGCACGGGAAATTTCTGAAAGAATTGTAAGTTATCACTGTTCTTAAAATAATAATAATTTCATTATCACTTTTCCTAAATAATAAAATTTCAATAATGGTGTTTTGTAATGTTACAGGACTCCTTGGTTTAGCAGAGCTTCCAAGGTCAATTCACTCCAGAGGGTCGCTAGGGTATTCTTACCGCTGCAATTGGACGACCTGAGCACCTTGGACATGTACGTGCTGCTGGAACTAGAGTAGGCATTCAAGATTATTTTGGGAGCTCTTCTCGTCAGACTTCATATGCATACAGCGAAACACAACAACAAAGGTTGACGCAAGAGATCACAAAAAAGCTTCGAGCGGACCTTAGGGAGGAGCTTAGGATAGAGTTTAGGACAGAGCTCAGGGATGAATTGTATAATGAGGTATGCGCCATGTTCAAGCAGCAGTTTGAGAGCTATTGCATGCGCCCGATGCCATCTCCTGTACAGGAACATGAACATGTTGTGTGATGGAATCCTTCCTGACATAGTCTTCTTAGTCATAGTTTTACATTTCATTGTATCTGTAGTGTAGCTTGCAAGGAGCATGGGTCACTATAAATACCCAACTCCTCACTTGTATTCTTCACTTTTGAGATTAATGAGACTTGGAGCTTGGAGCAGTTATGAATTGAAGATTTGATCTGATTGGAATTAGGATTGAAGAAAATGAAAAAAAAAAATTGTGCAGCAGACTGCAAGTTCAGAGCAATAAGGAGTTGTGAGCTCCACCAACTGTACCAACCGAGAGAAAAGGGAAGTTCTAATTGCTTTATCCTTGTTGTGCAAACTGATTTGGTTAAGGGTGTAAGTGACAACAACTTTGTGTATTTGTTTTGTAGGATTGGAACAAATACTTTCTTAAATTATACCAAGAGCTGAAAAACATATTTGGAGACTTGAAGATTTTGTTCAAGATGAATGAAGTGGACTAGGACCAGGACCGTAGCAGACCAGTAGCATAGTCTCATTTTTTTTTTGTTTGTATTTGTTTGATCCATATTATTTGTAATGGGCTTGTGTTAGCCCACTGGTAGTTTAGATTTGTTTTGTAAAAGGCCTCTTTAAAAAGTCCAAGTGTTTTGGAAGAGTTCTTAGTGCTCTCTCCAACTCTTGGCAACTTTAACTGTTTCCTTTTTATTACTTTTGATTTTGTGTTTCACGTGTAGGTGTGACCTTTGTCACAGTAGAGTCCGCTATATTTGTCTCACGTTTTAAGGGTCTTAGAGTCCGTTAATTGTTTGTGAGTTGAATCTTTGAATTTAAAAGTGGTTTTATTTTCAAGGGTAATTAGTAAGTATCTTAAGACACATCTGGCTAAGGCAAGATTTGGTATTTAAGCCACCCTTGTGTTCACCTCTCTTACCTGGGATTTGTCTAAAGTGAAAGCTTTTAGTCCTTTAGATTAAGAAAACTTTTAAAAGCAAAGATGTCTTGTTATAGTTCATATAGGTCTTCTTCTAGGTCTTCTAGTTCATATAGGTTGTCTAGTTTAGATAATGTTGATGAAAAGTTTAAGCAAGCTAGGAATCTTCCATTTTTTGGTAAAGACATAGGTGTATTAACATACCTAGCTTGGGAAAAAGAAGTTGATAAAATTGATCCTTGGTTTTATAGAGAGAGTCAATCTTATGTCCTTAGCATATATCTCTCTAAGTTAGAAGAACATGCAAGAGAGTGGTGGGATGAAAGACAATACCATGTTAGGAAAGGTAGAAAGTCCACCATTAGGGATTGGTATGATTTAAAAGCTTGCATGAGAAAAAAGTTTGTGCCTTCAAGCATTAAAGAAACCTAGAATTAATTAGAGATTGCATTGAAGATCGAAAAATGTTTCTTGAAAGTTTAAAAGATCATGGGTTTCTTAGGAGAGAATTAGAATTTGGGGCAAGACTTAAAGAGATCAAGGAAAAGAAAAGAGAAAGAGAGATAGAGAGAAAAGAAGAGGAAGAAAGGAAAGAAGAAGAAAAGAGAAAGAAGAGAGAAGAGAAGAAGAGAGAAGAGAAGAATTAAGAAGAGAAGAAGAGAGGAGAGAAGAAGAAGAGAAAGGGAAAGAAGAGAGAAGAGAAAAAGAGAGAAGAGAACAAGAAGAGGAAAGACAAGAAAGGGAAAAGAAAGAAACTTTGACTCCTATCATGGAACCTAATCTTAAAATGGGAGGTTCTCCATCTTTTCAATTTTTTCCAATCATTATTCACCCTTCCAATTTTAATTTCTCTTTCAAATCAATTGCCATACCATATTCTATGCAAATCTTTTCAAACTATGACAATTCAAATCTTGAGTTATTGTTATCTTCAAGAAAACAAGTAACTCAAGACAATATTAAATCTGCACTTCTAACATTTGCAAAGATTACAAATCAAAATATTAGAAGTTCTTATTCTCTTGTGTTTATAGAAAATTTTTTCCTTGGATTGATATTAATTGAAGATATATTTGATGCATATTGCAGATTTGTGTTTAATCCAGGAGGAAAAAAAAGTGGATCTCAAAGAATAAGGCCACTTCAGATGGCCATGCTCCCAAGACTATGGGGAGCCTTTACATAAGGAAATTGCCAGATTTGAGGACAAATCTTTTTTTAAGAGGGAGGGTATGATGGAATCCTTCCTGACATAGTCTTCTTAGTCGTAGTTTTACATTTCATTGTATCTGTAGTGTAGCTTGCAAGGAGCATTGGTCACTATAAATACCCAACTCCTCACTTGTATTCTTCACTTTTGAGATTAATGAGAATTGAGATTTCTAAAATAGAAACCATTCTCTCTTGAAAGTCATAGGCTAGAGAGTCCAAAGACTCCCTCTAGCCACCTTCCAAGCACCTTTCTCACTTTCATTTTCCATTTTCCTTATGGTGCTTCTCTCTCATCCATGGAGAGCCATTCCTACGCTAACACATCTTCACCATCCCACACACGTCATCAGCGGACCACATCTGCATTTCATTTTCATTCTCCCACCAAAGAATCACATTTCACTTTCGCGTCTTCATCCTCGAGAGTATGTTTCTCTCTCGTAAGCTCCTATTCATCACAGATTCCTTTGCGTCCTCTACCTATCACCGCTTTGAGGTAATCTCGTTTCAAACCATAGACTCAACTATTTCATCTCCAGATCTTCATCTTTTTCACCATTTCGCATCGTTTTGGCCGATTGAAACCTAATTTCTTCCGATTAAAAGCCTTTTCACCGATTGTTCTTCATTATTCACCGTTCATCCACTGTTTTGAACCGATTAATCGGTTCGTTTGAGTCGCCTCACCATTTTTAGGGTTTCCTTTGAGTTTTTGTTGTTTCCACCGATTAAACCTAGGTCTAGAGTCCTTCCTTGTGTTCGATCTCTATTCTCTCAGTTTTCCTTCTAGTCAGCTCTATTAGAGCTTCGTCTTCAACATTTCGCTGCATAATACTCATCGGAGGAAGCCTCGAGGAGTCCGCAACTCGCCTTCAGTCTCTTCTCGGAGCCTCTCTTCCATCATTGTGCCTCCCACAGGTAAAATTAATAAACATTTATGTGCAATTATTTCTATCTTTTGTATAATCTAACATTTACTCTGACAAGGAGAAGCGGGAAAGGAAGTTGTTCAGCACCAGCCGTCCCAGGGGATGGCATGGACGATGTTAGTCCATGTCTGCTATACATTTTAGACGGTACCGAGACGGTGCTGGTAGCTCGTGGAACAGTGTTTAAGGCAACGACTGTTGTTCATGGTATGAAGCTATCAGAGGATGAGGTGAAGGTCTCAGTAGACGACATTATCATACCAGATGCCTCAGTTCCTCTGCCCACAAATGAGATTTTCATTGTGGCGCATGCATTCCAGTGTTTTATCGCGTGGCCTAAACATTTGGTTGGTTCAGTTTCTGACCCCTCGGTATGGAATTCTGCTTTACACTTCTCAATTTTAGACTTTACATGTTATTGATGTCAAAACTTGTCTTATTTTTTCGTGTAACAACAGACGCATGCACAAGAGAAAATTCCTCTATCTAAGGATGATCCTCTTGGTTCATTGGAGCTACTTGCTGACACCATTGCTGATAAGCCTTTGGAGGTTGAATATGATGCTAATGTATTTGGGAGAGGCTCTGAGGTCCCAATATACCTGCATAGCCAAGATGTCAGAGAGCTTGCGTCGAGAACAGAAGAGTTGAATATTACAATTGTTCAGCTATGGATGCTGTAAGTATATGAGCAATTATTTATATATAAAATTATTTATATATCAAGTACACTTATATCAATGTTAATTTTTGATTTCAGGTATATGTTTGGGATCAATAACAACTTGGGGTACTCTAATGATTATGGGTTCATTGATCCCCAATCCATTCACGAAACAAATGATTTTGATGAGATCACAACACATCTCACAAGAAGATTTGCAAGCGGCAAGAAAATATATTTTTTGCCTTATATATTTGGGTAAGTGAACTTTGTTAACATAATAAAGTTCCATATGTGATTTTAATATATAATAATTAAGTTATTATGAATTTCAGGCGCCATTGGCAGCTTCTTGTTATTTCTATACAGGAGAGTTATGCTTTGTGGTTCTGCTCATTGCACAAGTCTCCTTCCACACATCTCAGACAAGCAATTGATTGGTAAGAATCTCATTGTTTGGACTTTCTTTGTTTATAAATGAATGCTAAATCCTTTTTTTTATATATAGCTCTATTCCAGTAAGTATGATGATGGTTGGGAGATCAATTGCTAACAGTAGAAAGATTGCATGGATTTCTCTCAAGGTTTGACATATGCTAAAGCCATACTTTCTTATAGTTGTTTTGTTTTAATGTTTTTCACTAACTATTTACAACTGTGATGATATATTGTAGTGTAACAGATAGAAGGGGTCATATGAGTGCAGATACTATGTAATGTATTGGATGACCCATATTGTTCGTTCCCATATCACAAGAGGGAAACGGTAATATTTAAATTTAACAAATTTTGATTTTCTCCAACATTTGGAATTCATATACACTAATTAATATTAATTGTCTTGTGTAGGGATTCAAGACTACTACCACAATTCTGAGAAGACACTATCATTCCTGAGGAAAGCTGCAGCAAAATATTTAGTTAGATTATATAATAGTTCTTAGTTATTAGATTTAAAATACATTTGAACATGTTGATTTATAGTTATTAGACTTTGTACTTTATTTGATGTTAAAATACATTTGAACATGTTTGATCTGTTGAAATTGAATCTGTGTACATATTTTGATATGCATGTATGTTTTTGTAATAGTGGATATCACAAAAACATACCTGTTATTAAAAAAATTCCAGGAGAATATGCCGCAGTTGTGACCACAACGGCGGTAGAAATCTACGTTTATTTATTTATTTTTTTTAAAAAAAGACTTTTGGCCGCGGTTTTAACACGAACCGCGGTCTATTCCTGGCTTTTTACCGCGATTCGAACCGCGGCCTATAGTTGAACGATTTTTTTTTTTTAAAAAAAAGGGGTTTTGGTAGCGGTTCCTACTACAACCGTGGTCTATTCCCCAGCTTTTTACCGCGGTTGGAACTGCGGCTTAAAGTCTCAGACTTTTTACCACGCCTGAATATGTCGCGGTTCGTAAACTGCGACGTATAGTGAAAAAAACCGCGATCATTTCTCTTTGCTGCACTAGTGAAACAATAAAAAATTTATCCTTATATTCCCTCAAATTCCTCCACTTACTCTCCCGAAATCATCTTTCTAAAGTAAACATATCCTAAAAGAAAAATAAAAGATGAAAGTGATAATAACATTGGGAGCTGGATCAGAAAATGAAAAGTTAGTCTCAAAATATAATAAAGATGATAGATTTTAATTTTATTTTTTACATCATTATACGTATTGATTTCTTGAAGTTGGAACATATAATAAATCTTAGAAAAAGTTATTAGTATTTTGATGAAACTACTAATCAATTTGTTTCTTTAGAAGGAATTTAAGGAAAAAGAAAAACAAGCCGAAAGGTATTATGATTAACATGCTTTAGAATTTGTCTATTAACATTTTTACTTTAATAAATAAAAATAAAACAAAACATTGTTTCAATTTTATTATGATTATGGAATCTTTATCACTTTGAAAGCTTATACGCTTTAACCGATAAGTAATTGAATTAATGAGTTCTTTACAAGAGGGTTTTTCCAAATCGTTAATTTCCCATCTCTAGATTTCAATAAGCTCTATGGTCATAAAATTTATGCTTCTTGCTTGTAAACTCAACAAATTTATGCATAAATTTTGTAAACCTTGAAGGAGTGATTAAAATTCAGAGAATACAAATTACCAAATCTGGATTTCAAACAGTTGGTTACTAGATTTTAAACAACTCCTTCATGTATATAAAATCTACGTTTTTGTTGCTCGTAGACTTTTCTCATTTATGCATAGATTTGGTGACCATGAAATATTTGTTTGAAATCCTTGAAACAATTAGACATCAGAAAATACAAATTTCAAAGTTATATAGTTCCATGAATTGCACAAGAATGACCCCTACAGTGTCAATGTAGCAAATTGACGATAGACAAGTGTAATTTTTGACATCTATTTGTTCTCATCCTTTAAAGACTCCCTCTTAACCATATTTTGAGCAATTTATTAACCTTTTCTAGAGATGTCTCGTATAGTAAGCTTTCATAACATTTCTATCCTCCAAACCGAAAATTTTTGTCTCCAGATTTCAAATAACTCCTTCATCTTCACAAAATTATTCATTCCTTGCTCGTAGACTGTTGTCTCCCTGACAAGTGTACCAGATCGTTCCAAGTAATATAATCGGTAAAACCCAATATCGTTCTTCCCAAGAGACTCGAAAGGCCTTATAGTTCGTGCGAATTGAAATCGTAAGACTTGTAAAGAAAAATTAATTGTTGCGGATGCAAGAACAAAAAATAAACATGCAATGTGGTTGATTCAGTTGACGAGAAAAAGACTATGGATGAATGGAGTTGTTGGGGGTTTACAATTTCATCTTATCCACTCTCTCTTATCTACTCCTCTTTTTTAAATTGCTTTGTTATCTAATTGTTATGCAAACTTTCTTGGCCTACCCTTAACCCGATCCCTCGGCGAAAAGAGCCTATTACTAATTACTAGCATGCTATCCTTATCCTCCCCTAGTAACTAGCAAAGCATTACTGAAAAAAAGCAAAAACAATTGATCGTCCTAGCCCCCTATCCCTAGGTGGTATTGCTTAATCAAGGAATTTCTCACCAGTTCATGACAGTACTGTACGTTCCCGTATCAATAGAGACAAACAACAGTTATTGAATGAGTTAAACGATAAAAGCTTTAAGCGCAGATGAGAACCCAACAATTGATAATCAAAGAATACGACAAGCATATAAATAAACAAGAGTTTCAATAAAAAAGAGTTTCAAAAGATTACATTGTTTCCCCCAACAACAAAAGGGTTTAGTTCACCATTGTCATTGTGAAACTAGCTGAAAAATAATGGAAGAATGGAAAGACAAACCCTAGATAGGATAAAAAGAAGCCAAAGCATCCAAGAGATCTTCTCCAAAGAGTGAAAATTAGGTCTGGCCGCCCTCTTCTATCAAAAGAATGAGAGTGAAATCGCAATAGGGCTATTTATAGCTGAGGAGCGTCACAGAAAATAGGCGCAAGCCCAGCAGACAACCGCCCGGCGTCACACTTATGTTGCCCGGCGGTTTCCCCTAAATCGCGCCACCACCCGGCGGCAGGGGTCCACCGCCCGACGGTTTGCCTCTAATCGCAAATCCGCCCGGCGTCCATGCTTGGGTGTCAGACAGTGCCTTCTCCTCGCATTTGGCCGCCCAGCGGTGAGATTCACCGCTGGGCAGTTCCTAGACTCTTCTTTTCTTCATTTTTCTTCCTCTGTCTTGAGTCTAAGACCTTCACCTTCAACTCCATTCTTCACCTTCATCAAAAATGCTGCAAAACAAGTATAATATCGCTAAAAACACCTTTTGACTCTCTACTGACTCATTTTATGTGTTTTGCTTGATTCTAAGCTCGTTCTAAGCTGTAAAGGGAGTAATTTGGTCTAAAATGACATATGAAAATAACTGTTTTTCAACCGTTATCACAATCCCAAACTTAGAACTTTGCTTGTCCTCAAGCAAATAAGACAAAACTTGGCTTTCCACTTTTTCATCAAATAGTTCAACACTTCCAAAATTCATTTGGCTTATGACAAGAACTACTCAATTTCAGATTTTCAGTGGACTCAAATCAAGATCCATGCATGCTTTCATTTCAATTCAGTTCACCTGATCACATATTTCCCAACAGATGTTATACTTTATGAATGACAAATCTACTAAGCATAGATGTAAGCATGAAATTTATCAATTCTCACTAGGCAAGTGTTTCACTCAATCACTCGAGTGTTTAGGACGACACTCCAACTCTCTATTATTCACAAGTCACATGAAACAAAATTTCCATTCATCTAAAACAATCAAAATCTTCACATGTAAATGCCATCACAAGGACTTTCCCAAGGCTTGTATTGAGGCTGGGCTAACAAGAAAATTAGGTTTTTCTAGAATGCAAAATCCTTGAGTTAAGAGAGCTACAATAATATTCAACATTTAAGCACAACTCTCTTCCTCACCAATCTCACTTATTTCTCAACTTCTTCCCTTTTCTTTTATTTTTACATTGAGCTCATCTTCCATGCTTTTCTTCTTTTCTTTTCTTTTTCTCGTGCATTTTTCTTTTTTTCCACACTTGAGCTCAATGCTTCCAATTGCCTTTCAACTTATCCCATACAACCCCAAACTTGAACCTTTTCAACATATACAGTTAATGTCAACCCAACTCAAGGTAAATAATTTCAAATCAAGGGTTCTCATCCTGTTTAAGGCCAAGGTTCAAAAAGGTATAATATTTCAAACACTTTGGGTGAAAATTTGGCTAGAAAAGGGCTTTCAAAAATGGCCTTGATCATATGACATACACATGCAATTCAATCAATCATCAAGATTAAGACAATATGATTCATGTTTTCCTGTGAACAATACATACAACAATGAAAACTCTGGAGCTCAATACCTCACACAACATGCTTTCTCACACATCATTCATTCATACACCCTGCTTAGCATCATAAAAACAATCATATTTCATCACACATCCGTTCACATTGCTAGTGAACTTTTTCACTTGGATATCAACATGCAACACAACTCAATTATCATTCACGTCTAATCATCATCAAATAGACTTATCATGCATGTCATTCAGTCAAACATTGTCAGAAAAGTTTTCAAGCCAAGCATAGACACTAAAATAAAATAAAAATTCAACCTATTCTAAGAATTCAAAATGCAAAAGTGAAATAAAGAACCTAGGTTGCCTCCTAGTAGCGCTTGTTTAACGTCACGAGCCTGACCGAAACCTCTCTAGCACCCATCAGTAGGTGCAAACCTTACCATCACCCATCAGTAGGTGTACCTTCTTGTATCCTTCAGTAGATACTTCAACCTTCTTGCATCCCTCAGTAAAAAATTATTTTATTTTAATTTTTGTTTCTTTTAATACTTTTTTTTTTATAAAAATAGAAAAATAAAAACAGAAAGACAAAAACAAAAAAATAAAAACAGAAAAATAAAAAGAGAAAAATAAAAAGAGAAAAATAAAAACAGACCTCAGTAGGTGTTGATACTCCCCTTGCTTGATGTTCTTTTCTTTTTCTTCTTCCTGTTGAATTTCTTCATAAAATTGAGAACACCAAGCACATGTTTCCATGTATCGATCATAGGAACTTTGATCTTCAATTTCTTGAAGATCTCTATGGAGCACATGAATTTCTTTTCTTTCCTATGATATTTATTTTGATGAGGAAGGGGTTTTGCATGTGATCTTTTCTTCTTTCCTCTCTTCCTCCTTTTCTCAATCTTTTCCCTCAACTTTCTCTTTTTCTCTTTTCTTATTTTCTTCTTTATTTTCAACATTTTTCTCTTTTTTTCTTTTCTCTCAACCACTGTCTTTTCCTTACTCAACCTTTTCTCCTCTATCTTTTCCTCTTTTATCTCTATCTTTTCCTCATCAACAATCTTTTCTGTTTTTATCTCTTCTCTCTTTTCTTCCTCTATTTTGTCATCATCTCTTTCTATCTTCTCCTCCTCAACAACCTTATCATTTTCAGAGATAGTGGCTTGACATTCCTCTTTAGGGTTAACTTCAGTATTAAACCTAATACCTAGAGGCTTCAACATGTAAGAGAGTTGTTCCTGCCATAAACGCTCTTCTGCTTCCCCCAATGTTTCTCTTCGTACAGAAGATTGTTTTTGTTGTAAACATTGTTCGGCTTCCCCCAACTTTTCTTGCTGCAAAGAGAATTGTTTCTTTTGTAAGCGTTGTTCAGCTTCTCGCCGTAAACGTTGTTGGGCTTCCCCCAACATTTCTTTTGGCAAGAAGAATAACTTCTGCCGTAAAACTTGTTCAGCTTCCCCCAGCATTTCTTTTGGCACAAAGAATAGTTCCTGCCGTAAACGTTGCTCAACTTCCCCCAACGTTTCTTTTGGCCAAGAAAGTTTTTGCTTAACATCTCGCCCATTCTGGTTTTGATCCAAGTTTGAGTGAGGTTCCCAACAGTAGTTGAAATCATTTTGATAGAATTGAGTGCCCATATAATTAAATTCCCTTCCAAACTGCATTCTGCAACATTAGGCACAAAACCCTAAAAAACATTTATTAGAACAAAAATAAAAACAAAAATAAAATCAAGTAAAATTCAATCAATTTACACTACTAGATAAGTTAAACCACGAGTCCCAGCAACGGTGCCAAAAACTTGTTGTCTCCCTGACAAGTGTACCAGATCGTTCCAAGTAATATAATCGGTAAAACCCAATATCGTTCTTCCCAAAAGACTCGAAAGGCCTTATCGTTCGTGCAAATTGAAATCGTAAGACTTGTAAAGAAAAATTAATTGTTGCGGATGCAAGAACACAAAATAAACATGCAATGTGGTTGATTCAGTTGACGAGAAAAAGACTATGGATGAATTGAGTTGTTGGGCGTTTACAATTTCATCTTATCCGCTCTCTCTTATCTACTCCTCTTGTTTCAATTGCTTTGTTATCTAATTGTTATGCAAACTTTCTTGGCCTACCCATAACTCGATCCCTCGGTGAAAAGAGCCTATTACTAATTACTGGCTTGCTATCCCTATCCTCCCCTAGTAACTAGCAACGCATTACTAAACAGAAGGAAAAACAATTGATCGTCCTAGGCCCCTATCCCTAGGTGGTATTGGTTAATCAAGGAATTTCTCACTAGTTCATGACAGTACTGTACGTTCCCGTATCAATAGAGACAAACAACAATTATCGAATGAGTTAAACGATAAAAGCTTTAAGCGCATATGAGAACCCAACAATTGATAATCAAAGCATACGACAAGCATATAAATAAACAAGAGTTTCAATAAAAAAGAGTTTCAAAAGATTACATTGTTTCCCCCAACAACAAAAGGGTTTAGTTCACCATTGTCATGGTGAAACTAGCTGAAAAATAATGGAAGAATGGAAAGACAAACCCTAGATAGGATAAAAAGAAGCCAAAGCATCCAAGAGATCTTCTCCAAAGAGTGAAAATTAGGTCTGGCCGCCCTCTTCTATCAAAAGAATGAGAGTGAAATCGCAATAGGGCTATTTATAGCTGAGGAGCGTCACAGAAAATAGGCGCAAGCCCAACAGACAACCGCCCGACGTTACACTTATGCTGCCCGGCGGTTTCCCCTAAATCGCGTCACCACCCGGCGGCAGGGGTCCACCGCCCGACGGTTTTCCTCTAATCGCAAATCCGCTCAGCGTCCACGCTTGGGTGTCAGACAATGCCTTCTCCTCGCATTTGGCCGCCCAACGGTGAGATTCACCGCTGGACGGTTCCTAGACTCTTCTTTTCTTCATTTTTCTTCCTCTTTCTTGAGTCCAAGACATTCACCTTCAACTCCAGTCTTCACCTTCATCAAAAAGGCTGCAAAACAATGCAAAACAAGCATAATATCTCTTAAAACAGCTTTTGACTCTCTACTGACTCATTTTATGTGTTTTGCTTGATTCTAAGCTCGTTCTAAGCTGTAAAGGAAGTAATTTGGTCTAAAATGACATATGAAAATAACTGTTTTTCAACCGTTATCATAGACTAATCTCATTATTGCATATGTATTATGAAGATGAAACATCTGATTGAAATCCAGAGACACGGAATTCCGGTTTATAGGACATAAATGTTCTGAAAGCTGATTATAAAAGATATCTCCAGGAAAGACTCTCAATATGTTCAAGAGGGAAACCTTAAGGGATACAAAATGAAAGGAATGGGAAGTAATACATTGAAGTAACCCTTAATATTGATTAGACATTGGAAATTAACCTTTTAGATGTTATATGTTTTGCATGAATTATTTCAACCTTTGCTTAGAAATGACCTTTCCTTTGCCTAATGAGCAAGTTGACATCAAAATTCTCCTTTTCCACAATTAAATAACCTTTGCCAATGGCCCTTCAGGCATTATATGTTTTTGCAGGAATCACTTCAACTTGCTTTGATAAGGCCTTTGGTATGCCTAATCATTTAGACATTGAAAATTTTTTATTATGACATCATATGTCCTCCGAAATGTGTGAAAACATTAAAACTTTTCATGAACAATTGTAAGAATTTATTACCATAAGACATAAGCCCTAGATTCCGACGTCAATAGGTCATAATTACTAGTTTTTTGACCTCATATGTATAGTAAAAATATAACCCATGTATAATGTTTCTTTGGGCTTTCATTTGTGCTTGAACTTGCGTTTTCGAAGACGAGTGCGATCATGAACAAATGTTAGTTATTACTCACTCAACTCTTGCGAAAGTGTTTCCCTTTACTTTGTTGGTGTATTTTGTAAGTTTTAACTAATTGTTTTCATTTTTACTTTTAGTATTGACGTGCTTATGCAAGTTGAAACCCTAAAAGAAGAAGAGAGGTCTGTTTGTATTATTTATCATAAATGTATGTATTTCAAGTGGTGGTTATGAATTTATTTGTGTTTTTGTATTCATATCGTGTTTTTGTTCTCCTTGAAGGTCCACCGCAATCAAAGTCACTTTGTTGGTTTTAAATGACATTACAATCATATATTATTCCATACGTAATTTTTAGTTTTGTTATTATTCTTTGTATTATGTTGTTTGTTGTATTTGTGTTTTATATTTGTATGCTTATTATAAGTTATATTAATTTTTGGATGTGATTTTTTGCATTTTTATTTTTTATACTTTTAAAAATAGTATAGACTAAAACTAGATGAATATACATCCTATTAGTAAAAAATAAAAAAGAATTAAAAATAAAAAATAACATACGTCAAATCTTATATATATATATATATATATATATATATATATATATATATATATATATATATATATATATATATATATATATATATATATATATATATATATATATATATATTACAATTAGAGTATAAAAAAATTTATTTCCATAAATATGTCACAAATATTAAGTGATTATTTTTATTATATATTCATAATAAATATAAATATTTAATGAATTATTTTTTAAATTTAAATAATTAAAATAAAATTATTAGTTAATAATTAAAAATCTTATAAATATGTTTTCACAAATACCTTATAGAAATATTTCTTAAACAGAACATTTTTAATTGTAATGTAGTATTTTTAATATTACTGACTACGTAATAATATATATGATATTTTTATTGTAGCAATTTACCACTCTGCAAGTACATGGCCACTCTTCACTGACACACAGTAGACAACAAAAGTTTGACTCACCTAATAATTATAATATGATATAAATGTTAAAGTAAAATGTGGTTACTCAAAACCACAAAAAGTACTATTGATGGAAATGCAAAACAGTTGGAAAAGAAATGTTTTTTGATGTGTAAGAATTACTTTTTTCGTTTAAAAATCCTAAGAAAGCTGTAACCAAACCTAAATCACCATGTCAAAAATAATTATTTTAGAATGTATTGCCAATGGTAATTAGATGATAATTATTTATAATTTAATGAAGGCTAGTATTAATTTTTTGTAAGAATATAGAGAAAAAGAATATTACAATAGATACATGTATTAAAATAATGAGACGAGTATTTTTATTTTAAAATAATCTTATAGTTTAAATAAAAAAATATATTCTAAAAAATATCTAAAACTAGAGAAAGGTAGGTAATATACTCTATGACAAAAATATAAAGGATATAGATGTCTTTTTCTAAAAACCATAAGAAAATTAAAATGAATATCTAAAACTAGAGGAGATGTAAATATTGTTTATTAAAAATATAAAATATACATATTTATTGAAAATATAATAAATACATACCTATTCTAGGACTCTATAGACAGTTAAAATTTTATTACATACAGGGCTAGCTGTAACATCCCAATAAATATATAATAAAAGCTAATTTATTCTCGGAGTTAACATATATAATAAAGGAGAACATTGATGATGAGTGAGTAAGTAAAGAGAAAAGGAACATAAACTTCACATAGAATCTGAACCTTTTACAAGAACATAATGTACAAAAACATAATAATACCAAAAGGTATTACCGAACAGTCCTACAAAAACATAAGGCAGACTGAACGGTTCTATACAAAAGGTGGTAACTAAAATCTATATTAAGGACCGGACGGTCCTGCGCTATCTTCAAGCACACTATCTTCAGGCTGAGCGGTCTGTAAAGCATCCTCCAAAGTACCTTCAATAATACCTTCTGCTCACACCCAAGGGATGATAATCGTAGTGAAGAGAACAAATCGAACGGCCAAATACCGAACGACAACATAGACAAGACAAAACAGATAAGGGTAACTTATGTAAATTTAATTAATCATTTCCAACTTACATATAAACATGGAAACCGATCAATACAACATCATTACAATTAGAACATCCTCATACATTCATAATTATCTAAAACCGAACGTTCAACCACCATAACCGACCACTTAGACACTGTCCAGACTGTATGAACCATGTAGCTCGACGTCCCTAGCACCCGGTGTGGTGTAGTAGCTGGCATAACTCATCAGCTGCCACCCGAGGTTAGTCCTACAACGATCATCTGGTCTTATGACCGCAGACCTCCTGTCATTCCCACGCATAAATAACCTTCCTCTACATGAGAAAGCGTCATCACGAAATATCAGGATCAGGACGACAGCGGAGTCTGACCATGTTCACACTTTACCAATCATCATCAATCATGAGACATTTCACCCTTGGAATTCTCTTACTTTACCAATCTCAACCAAATACACCTATGATTTCCAACACAATAGATCACTGTTAAGAAAATGACCAAATGGTCTAACACTGAAAGGAAGACTAAGTTTTTAAAGAAAACTGTAGTACATGACCGAACGGTCTAATATCGAAAGGGAATAGAGTACCAATGAAAACTTCAATAGGTGACCGAACGGTCTAACGCCGAGAATGGACTAATTATCAAAGACTACTTTAGTAAGTGACCGAACGGTCGAACACTGAACAAAACCGAGAACTATCCAAAGCCAAGCAAAACTTACAAATGATTTTATGAAGAGGATCGAACGCTCAATAACCGAATAAAACTTTAGTAAGATCGAATACGATATCAATCAGACTGAACGTTTTTAGAGTAAAAGAGTTCTCTTCAATAGGCCGAGTGTCAGTACAAGACCGAACACTCTTGGGGAATCAAGTGTCAGTATATGACCGAGCACTTTCATAAATACATAATATTATAAATCGAGTACTTTAAAGATCAGGTGCTGGTGTAAGACCGAGCACTAAAATAACCGGACGTTAGTCTATGATCGGGCACTTTAAGACCGAGTACTTGGTGTAAAACCGAATACTTCAAAAATTTAGCAATACTAGTTTATGACTAAGCATTTCATAAGACCGAGCACTAGATCTAAGACCGAGTGCTTCACTTGACCGAACGTTTTCTGGATGAATAATTAATAGTAGTGTGAAATCTAATGCTTCATAAGTTTAGTGCCAGTCTAATACTAAACACTTGTATGACCGAACACTTGGTTTATGACCGAACGCCTGGTTTATACCGAACGTTCTTAAACATACTATATATATATATATATACCAAAACCGAGAGGGAAAGACTGCCTTGAATTATTAAAAAAGACTAGATTAAGCAAAATAGGTAACAAAACAATATGAACATCACAAGGCCGATCGGTCATCAACTGACTTCAGTCAAGACCGAACGGTTTAGGGGAGGACCAAATGTTCCTAGTGACCTTCGATCACAGATTTCACAATTTCTCTAAGTTTAATACATTTACACTAAGTACATAACTAAAATCAAACATATCAAACGATTCATGCAACAACATAAAATATTCCAATATACCAATTAAATCAACCAACATACATTAAATCATGCATCCAACCATACAAAGAAATTAGGTTTAATCATTATGATAATCCCTATTTTCGGTGATTTTTTTCAATTAGGTCCCTCATTTTTTCTTTTTCTCAATTGAGTCCCTATTTTTGAAAAATTGAAGCAATTAGGTCACTGCCGTTAGTTCCGTACTAACACCGTTAAAAAGGGTGGCACGTGTCAGCTCGTGATTTTTTTGAATTTTTTAAATATATTTTTAATTATTTTTATTTTTATTTTTAATTTTTTATTTATTTAAAAAAAAATTGCCACGTGTCAAATTGACATTGAGCCACGTGGCAATGACAATGTGAGGTGGCACTGATAGTGCCACGTGTCACTATCAGACCACGTGTCATTAGATTTGTCTCAATTTGGTCCCTATATTTTTAATTTGTCTCAATTTGATCCCTGTATTCTTATTCTGTCTTAATTTAGTCCTATTTTTTTTAAAAAACTAAACAATTTTGTTTCTCTCCAATTTCAAACAAAATTTTATTTGTATATAAATCTTTACAAAATAATTTATACAAATTAATTTTTTTATTAGAAAAATAAAAAAATTACCAACTAACATATGACACATTTTCTTTTATATAGTAGTAAAGAAATCATTTAACTTAAATAATATGAATGAGTAACCTATAAAAGTTAACATCTCAATATAAATATTTTTGTGAAGGTAATCTACACAAGTATAGTCTCAATACTTCCTCAACAATTCATAAAAAGTTTCTAGAGTTAAATATTTCGATTTGAAATACATTATTACTAATAATTTGCTTAACAAAAACAAATTTAAAGACAAAAATTTGGAAAATGTACATGCCGTATTTTATTTGGGAAGGTACAAATTTTTTTAAATTTTTAAAAAAATTAGGACTAAATTGAGACAAAATAAAAATACAAGAACCAAATTGGAACAAAATAAAAATACAGGGACCAAATTGAAACAAACGCAATGACACGTGGTTTGACAATGACACGTGGCACTGTCAGTGCCACCTCACACTGTTATTGCTACGTGGCACAATGTCAACTTGACACGCGGCAAAATTAATTTAAAAAAAAATAAAAAATAAAAATAAAAATAATTAAAAATATATTTAAAAAAATCAAAAAAATCACGAGCTGACACGTGTCACCCTTTTTAACGGTGTTAGTACGGAACTAACGACAGTGACCTAATTGCTTCAATTTTTCAAAAATAGGGACCCAATTGAGAAAAAGAAAAAATGAGGGACCTAATTGAAAAAAGTCACCGAAAATAGGGACTATCATAATGATTAAACCAAGAAATTATAATTAAATCTTATAAGTTTCCCTTACCTCTATTTCTAGTTAGGCTTCTAAGTTCTTTTACGGCAACTACTCTTATGGCTTCCTTTCCAAGGTCTGATTCGGTGAAAACGTCCATAATTGCATCAAATACACAAAAGTTAATTTAAAGAGAGAATTGACGAACACATGCAAGCTCAAGAGGTACTTGCATGTAAGGAAGACGAGGAAACCTCAATAACAGAGAACATTTGATCTTACTGGTTCAAATGGAAAACTAATCGGTGCAAATGGAAGGTCTTGTTATCGAGAAGATTTAATCTAAAAGGAGTAAGGTGATCGGAGGAGAGGAGGTGGTCAGAAATCTAGAGAGAAGTTGGAAGGGTGTAGAGAGAAGGAGGAGAAAATGGTGTTTCAGGAAATGGTCATGAGGAAGAAGAAGGGTTGCATGTAGAGAAAATGGTGTCAGTTTTGAAATTCCAACTTAAATATCATCACCGTAACCGAACGGTCCACTTAGCTGCAGCCACATGTCCTCCACTTTCGGAAGCCTCACACTCTCTCTCGGTGCCACGTGTTTTCCACTTTCTACAAAAGCCCTCCTTCCCTGCTGCCGCACGGTTCTCAATGGCGGGAAATTAAATGCACTATACAGTTTGTCCCCCACTATCCTAGGAAAACAAATAGGGCGTGACACCTGTCTCCCACTAAAGAGGAGAATTAATGGGATGTGACACTAGTATACAATTATCCTAATTTTTTCTATAAATAGAGTTTAAATTTGAATATGGTTACTTATAAATTTTAGAAGTATAGATATGTATTATGTAAATAAATAAAAAAAAAAACTATAATTGTAAACCATAAGGCTTGGTTGTTATGTTTTATGAGTTTCGAAAGTCTTTATATACTTTTGATTGACTTGAATGCTATATTTTAAGTTAATTAAATTTTTCCTAATTTATTAATTTTTATAATTTACTTTTAACTTAAGATATTTTCATTTCATTATATTTCCTAAAGGATACACTAGAATGATTTATCTAATTAAAAACACCTAAACTGTAATACCTAAATTTTGTATCCTTACGCAATAAATAAAAATATAGAATAGAGTGATTTATGTATATTCAATAAATTTATCAATTTAATTTATGATTTATGGACCAATCCTAATTTATTTTTGAAAAAGTTTTTTTTAGGAGTTCTTCTTAAGTAGAAGGCAAAAAAAAAAACAAAGCCTCAATCTCTAAAGCCTTCTTTCAAGTGAGTTATGATTAAGGTTAAGGTGAATTTAATATTATTATAAGACTTTAATTAATTTTTAATATATATATATATATATATATATATATATATATATATATATATAATTATATATTTTATTAGATAAATTAATATATTATAATTTTTAATATTTTTATATCATACTTATTATTATATTATTAAATTAAAGTATATAATATATAATTTATATTGATTATAATTTATTTATTAATTTGTATTATGTAATATGTGCTATAAACTATATATAAATATATATACATATATATACATCGAAGTTATTTTTTTTAAAATAGAGTTCAAAACTTATTAAGCATTTAGATTTTTTTTATTCTTCAATTTTTTGAAGATAAAAATGTTAAAAGAAAAAATAGATATAATAACATTAATTTGATATAATTTTAAAAAGATGAAACAAAAAAAAGAAACAACCTATCTTTCGGTTGAACATATACTAACACATGTGTTAAGAATAATTTTCTTATTTTAATAAATGATATAAAATTTAGCTTTTTTATTTTATATTGTGATGATGACATTTATTTGATGAACGACTAATTATAAAACAAACATTTTGCATGTTATTTTTATAAGAAAAAGAAAACAATAAAAAAACAATACAAGCCTAGATTTGAGATTTATAGTCTTATTTTCATATAGACTTTGTAATATCTACTTACTTACTAATTCTTTATTTTCAATATTTATTTCAGTTAATGTTTAAACAAACACTGACGGTTTATTTTAGTATTTATTAAAGTTAGTTAAATTATTTATCTTTAATATTTATTTTGACTAACGTTTTATATTGATGGATATTTATTTTAGTTAACTTTTTTTATGTTGATGTTAATATATTTATTTTAGTTAACTATATTAACACCAACAAAAAATTAATTTTATATATTATAATTGGGGTCAATGTAAAAAGTGCATTTCTTATATTAAATGTAACAAGAACTTACGTAAATAGATTTTATTTTGAAAAAAATGTTTGAATTTGTTGTTCATTTTTTAATTAATGTTTCAATTTTCTCACATTTGAAAAAGTAAAGTGATATGTATTTATATTAATTTGAGACATTTATAAAGGTAAGATAATCGTAAAAGAGAAAAATTGTATATTTTTAGAAAGAAAAAAAAAATAAAGAATGGTAATATTAAATACATGTAAAAAAATTTATGTGTATCAAAAGTATATTTTTGGATTTGGAGTTGTATAAGATGACTATTTTGTATATAATTCTTTAACAAATTAAAAGGAATTAGATTTGCAATTAATAATATTTGTTTCTTATATTCAAAATGAATATTTTTTTTGAAAAGAAGACTAGTAAATTGACCTTAACTCATAAGATTTTGGAGATATTTTGGTCTTATGAATTTTTTTTAATAATTCTTTTTTTAAACATATGAATTTTTGTGACCCAATTCATATAAGTCAGAATCAAACTATATGAAACTACCAAATTAAAATATCTAATACTTAGTTACATATATTACATGGAATTGTTTGCCAATTAAAATTGTCACAAGCATTTAAATTATTTAATAATATATTTCTTTATAAGGTCACGGTAAAAAATTAAAATTGTAGCTTTTTTGTTTTTTCTCCGTTTTTCATTCGTGTATATATATATATATATATATATATATATATATATATATATATATATATATATATATATATATATATATATATATCAACAAAAATATAAAAGATTGAGAAATTAAAATTGTACTATTGTTGTCTCCTTTTCTGTTTTCCTTTCTTTCTCTTCCTTGGGCCAACAGTATAAGGTTAAAAAGGCATTAATTCCTCCACCTCCCCATTTTAAACCTATACCTCTCCATCTTTTCTTAACTTTTCATTAATTATAAAATTAACCATTTTTATTTTTTATTTTTACTTTTTTAACCCTCTTAATTAAGTAATCCTAATTTTTACTTTACTTTCTATTTCAGCTTTCACTTTCACAGACTTTCGAAACTTTCGAAAACAGCCTCATCTCTCATTCCCTTCGCATTCACTCTAACCGTAAATTACATACCTATACAACGCTCACGTATTTCCTTCACCCACCATGCTAAAGTTGCAACTTTCCTTCCCCAACGATTCTTTGAAAGAAAATTCTCACAAGAAAAGAGAGCACAAAAAGAATTCGAAAAACCAACGAGAAAGCAGAACGAGAGAGAGCATAACACAGAAGAACGTGAGAAAAAAAGTTAAGTTTTTTTACTGTAGAAGATTAGAATTAAAATTAATCTATAAATTAAATTTTACGTAAGGATATAATAGGAATATAAATAAAGAATAAAAATATAAATAAAAAGGAAGGGATAAAAATGGGATGAGGAGGTGAAGGTCCAAAGAGATGGAGGTACAGGAATTAACGCCCGGTTAAAAATTGTACACATAATTAACTTGCTATACTTTTATTGATGACTACGTATCACGCTTTCCTGGTATAGAAAATTTGGAATGCATATTACTCCCTTTTTAAACACATAAACAAAAGAAATATATAAATATTACTAATAAAAGGATTTTGTATTCTTTATGAATTTATAAATATACCATTACAAAATATTTTGATTTTGTATATCACATCGTTTTTAACCGCCATTATTTATGTATATGACGGTTTCAAAAGAAAAATGTCAAAAATTTTGTTGTTACAAAATATAATACTAAGACGAATTGCCACAACCAATTGTAATTTTGTAAATTTGACTTAGCTCTATTTAATATAAAATCTCTAACTATAAGGTCTGAGAAAAATAAGACATAAAAGTGCACACAGGTTTAAAATAGAATTTTATTAAAACTATTATCTTCAAAGTGCAGCCTTTTTTATTTTCTTGCTACGATAGTTTTTCCAAAACAAACACAGTACCTTCTTCCTCTTGCTTTAGTGCCCTACCTTCCATCCAAAAATTTCTCAAAATTGATCCATTCTTTTATGAAATAGGAAGCTCCTAAGCAATCTGGAAGCTGATAGCAACGTTTCTACCGTTTGATTTCTCCGTCCTTCAACTGGTAAGTAAAAACCCCTCTTCTATGCCACTTAGGGTTAGAAACGTGCAACTGAACCTGTTGCATGCAACTGGTTGTGCGTTTCTCCTATGATTTTAGTTTCAATCTCCTAAAAATCATTTTTCCATCACCCAATGGTGGTCTATAGGTATAGGTAGGGTTTCCCTAAGCTACGAGACATTGTTGTTCATTTGTGAGCTTGGTTGTTGGAGTTAGAGATAAGGGAAGCTAGGGTTCTATATTTTCTTCGTTCTGTAAAATTGTGTGATTGTTGAAAATGTAGATTTTTTTGTATTTTGATGATGAAGTGCATGTGAGATTTTTTTTTATGATGCTATTGATGTTTGAATTGAAAACTAATGATATGGTATTGATGTTCTGTGTGGATGGGTGTTTGTGTTATGAACTGGTAATTGGATGCTTTTGATATGGTATTGATGTTCTATAGCAATTATATTGGAGATTAGATGAATTAAATGTTGTAGTAAAACTTAAACTGGAAATGGGCAAGTGAATTATAAGAATTTTTAGGATTTTAAGAGGAACTAGGGTAGTCATATTTTGAATTTGGTATTCCAGGTGGTTTTGGTCATTCAAGACCATTTAGACAAGTCAACTGTGACTTGTTAAAAGTTTAAAAAGTGATAAAAACATTGCTTAATTGGTAAAATTAGAATTGAGCACCTAGATTGATGAAATGGAGGAATTTGAGTGTAGATTGATGCTAAATCACTAGAGATTTGGTTTAGGAAGTGTTAGAGTTGATTAGGCAAGTTAGATTCATCATATAGATCGAGTTTTGAGTGTTAGAAATTCACCAAAAGGCCTAAAACGAAATAAGAGTGTGTGAGTTCTGCAAAATCTGCAGAAATTGTGAAATTCACTGCAGACGCCACGCCTGGGCACCCCTAAAGGGGACTAGGCACCCTTCAACGCGTTGTTTCACCTTAGTTATGGCGCCCGGGCGCCCCTAAAGGGGGTTGAGCGCCCTTTTCTGATGTTGCTTTTGATTTTGATAGTTTGTGGGGTTCCGGATGTCCATTTTGGACGTTCCTTAGGTCGTTTTGGGGGTTTTTGACCCTTCCGGAGCTATTGGTGAGGGTCTCCAAACTGTTTGAATTACTTATATATTGGTAATTAAAGGTTATAAAGAAACTTGTGTTAACAAGTGATGTTTCAGTGAAAGTATGTAATGTCAGAGTATGTATGAGTTGTTTTTATGACATGACTAAGGAATGTCTTGTATGTGAACATGTATATAGCTTGTGTGGTTGGGAAAGAATACGATTGTGAATTGTGGTTCAAATGTATGTGAATGGGGAAAGGCACAAAACATGATTTTCTAGTGTGTTGATGATGGTCTGTGACATGCTTAGTGTTTAGAATGAATGTAGAGGCTTCCATATGGGGGGTTATCCCTAACACTCTAACGGTCTTTCATTCTCACTTAGAGAGGATTGACGCGTGTGGTGAGAGTAGTGGGAGGTCCTAGGGTAGGTGTTATCACTGGAGGTCTATTTTGCGGTAACGGACTAGCCTTGTGTGTGGTCGGGTGAAACCCCTCGGCAATGGCTTTGCAAAGCAGTAGAGGCCACCACAAGTGCACAACCCGCCCAAACTTTACATCCATTCTAAGTCAGGACGAGTCTAGAAGTCATAATATGCTAGGATTCTTGTTTTGATGCATTGTATGCAGATGATTTCTATGTTTATAATATCTGATGACTTTCATACTTGTAAATGTGAATGTTGGTGGTCATATTAGATAAATTTTGGTATGATTGGTTGTTTATAGAAACCTAGCTTACCCTTGCATTTTGTGTGTTGTATGTGTTTGCTTTCATCCTTGCGATGATCATCCAATCCTTTGGATGTGAGCAGTAGCTGATGATGTGCCCCTGGAGCAAGCACTGGAGAATGAAGAAGATGCAGCTGCCTAGTGCTTAGGATCATTCTTAGTTGACTTAACTATTTTGAAATACATCCTTTGTAAGTAAAGTTTTAAATTTATGGTTGTTGGCTGCAAAACCAACGGCAAGTGCACCGGTCGCAGCGTAGCAAGTGATAAATATCGTTCTCTACCAAGGGACTTGTGCAACACATGACAATTCTTCCTTTTATAACTCAATTAGACATCAAAGTGCACAAAAACAACACAAGAAACTCTTTTTGGTATTTTATCAAACAGTTGGTGTGCAAGGAATTTAACATAGTGTATTTACAATTTGTCAAGACTAAAATTCATCCATTTCATTCTCATGCATTCACAAACATCTCAATTCCGTCCAATAAGCCTTCAATTTCAATTCTAGGTTCAATCATATTTCTCAATACATCAAGAACCAAAATTCATGCCATGGGTGTTCAAGCCACAACAAGCATTAAGCATAGAAATCAAATACTAACATGAATTGGAAAAACATATATCATTAACATCACAAAATACATAAGAATTCCATGTTTTACAACTAATCTCAACAAATAGAAAAAGCCCTCCATGGTGGAGAACTTAGGGTTCTACAAAATTGAAGAGATAGGGAAGAAATTGGAACCAAAGAGAAGATGCAAAGCCTTTCCCAAGGTTCTTGGCAGCTGCTCCATGCTCCATTTGCGCCTCCCCTTCGCATCTCCATCTCCAATTTGTGACCCATCTTCTTCCTCAATCCAAAAGGGGCAAAATCACCATTGGTGAAGCTTGAAGACCTAAGGAGGAGTGGGAGAGTGTTAACTGTATGACAAGTGTAACATATCGTTTCAAGTAATAAAAATGGTAAAATCCATTATCATTCTTCCCATGAGACTCGAAAGGCCTTATCGTTCGTATGAATCAAAATCGTAAGACTTGTGAAAGAAAAATTAATTGTTGTGGTGAATGCAAAAACAGAAAATAAACATGCAATGAGTGATTCAGTTGACGAGAAAAAAGTATGAATAAATGGAGTTGTTGGGGGTTTACAATTTCATCTAATCCGCTCTCTCTTATTTACTCCTCTTGTTTAAATTGCTTTATTATATAATTGTTATGCAAACTTTCTTGGCCTCCCCTTAACCCGATCCCTCGGCGAAAAGGGCCTCTTACTAATTACTGGCTTGCTATCCCTAGCCTCCCCTAGTAACTAGCAACGCATTACAAACAGAAGCAAAAACAATTGGTCGTCCTACCCCCCTATCCCTAGGTGGTATTGCTTAACCAAGGACTTACTCACCAGGTCATGAAATTACAGTACGTTCCCGTATCAATAAAGGCAAATAACAGTTATTGAATGAGTTAAACAATAAAAGCTTTAAGCACAGTATGAGAATCCAACAATTGATAATAAACGCATATGAAAATCATATAATTAAACAAGAGTTTCAACAAAAGAGAGTATCAAAAGATTACATTGTTCCCCCAACAACAAAATGGTTTAGTTCACCATTGTCATGGTGAACCAAGATGAAAATAATGGAAGATATGGAAAACAAACTCTAGATAAAATGAAAAGGAGCCTAAGCATCCAAGATATTGTCTCAAGAGAGTGAAAAGTAGGTTTGGCCGTCCTCTTCTGTCAAAAGAATCAATTGGAAATCACAACAGGGCTATTTATAACTGAGGAGCGCAACAAAAAACAGGCCCAAGCCCATCTGACAAGCGCCCGACGTCACACTTTGCCGCCCGGCGGTTTACCTTAAATCGCGCCACCGTCCGGCGGTAGGGGTCTACCGCCCGGCGGTTTCCCTTGTGCCGCAAAACCGCCCGACGTCAGGGGTCTGCCTCCCGGCGTCAGGTGCTGCTGTCTTCTCCTCTTGTCAGACCGCCCAGCGCCAGGGGTTTGCCGCCGGGCGATTCCTAAACTCTTCTTTTCTTCAATTTTCTTCATTTTTCTTGAGTCTAAGGCCTTCATTTTCGTCCCCAATCTTCACTTTCCTCATATTTGCTACAAAACAATGCAAAACAAGCATAATATCGCTAAAAACAGCTCTTGACTCTCTACTGACTCATTTATTGAGTTTTACTTGATTCTAAGCTCATTCTAAGCAATAAAGGGTGTAATTTCATCCAAAATAGCATATGAAAATAACGGTTTTTCAACCGTTATCAAAGAGCTTCCCAACACCCCAAATAGCCTCCAAGGGCCTCTCCCAATCTCTCTAGGCGAAGAATGAAGTGTAGGAGGAGAATAATGCCCCAAAAATCGCGAGACCCATGTTTAAATAACCCATTTTGAAACATCAGCGGAAAGTTGCGCCCAGCGCCCCCAAGGGTAGCCCAGGCGCCATATTCTGGGTGAAACAGCGAACCAAAGGGCGCCCAACGCCCTTCTAGGGCACCCGGGCGCCAAATTCTGGGTGAAACAGTGAACCAAAGGGCGCCCAGCGCCCTTCTGGGGCGCCCAGGCGTGAAATCTGCAGAAAAAGGGCGCTCAGCCCCATTTTGGGGTGCCCAAGCCCCATTCTGTGGCGCCCGAGGGCCCTTTTGGGGCGCCCGGGCCTGACAGTTTTGACAGCATTCTAAAATTCAGGCTCTTGTGCGATTCCAAAGGCGTCCAACATGGGTATTTGCTTCAAATTTGATCTTTTATTGTTCCAAAACATGTTCCCTTGAGTTCTTGCTTGTTTTCCTCCACTAGAATTGCTTCCTATTCATTTATTTCAAACACTCAAACAAAAAAATTAGAGGTAGAAACAAGCATATGCTAAATAAAACACAAGAAAACTAGGAAACACATTAAACTTGAAGATAAAACAAGGTAAAAGCTATGAAGGAGTTGATTTGTTCAAAAAATATACACACACAAACACGTTAAATCAACCGTTATCACTGGTCAATTTTGGATGACTGTAAACTTATAAGTTTATCTTTATTCTTAGATTGTTCTATCATATTATAATGTTTAATCACTCAAAATTATATTAACATATAATTTTTGGGATATTACAATAACACACTAATATATATATATATATATATATATATATATATATATATATATATATATATATATATATATATTTATTGATCATATTGTATATCAATAAGTGATTAGTAATATATGTTTAAGCAAACAATAAATTTTACTAAATATAGAATTCAAATAGTTTTGATATATTATTAAAAAATAAACTTTAAATCTATCTTAATCTTAAAAAATAACTTAAAAAAAAGTCTATTTCCTTTTATATACTATAAATTTACGTTATCTCCACGTCAATAAATTTATTATTGTATTTATTTTTTTTTTGAACTATATCCCTTTGATTGGCTTTACTTCATAAGATGAGCAGCAGTTAGTATATACACTACCCCACTATAATATAATAATATTTTTATATGTGATTGAAATATATATGTAGGTAGTGATTAGGGTAGCTTTCTTTGATAGACAATGAATAAAATTTTGGAGGATAGTACATAAAAGAAAATCCAGAAGGTGAGTTGTTGAAAATGCAAATGTTGAAGAAAGGGGTGACATGGAAGAAAATGATGAGAGCCCTAGTTTTATATTGACCAGTGTTCATGGGTAACTAACATCACTGTACTGTCACCTCGTTTTGTCAATGTAAAATCTTATCACTGACAAAGAAAAATCTCATGAAAGTGTAACTGAAACTTCATTGTATCTGCTCCTCATTCAACATCTCAAACCTACGACTGTCACCACATTTTCTTCATCCCATGTGGAACGAAATCTGTGCACTGCATGGACTTTCTAATTAATAGATATTCTCCTAAAAACAAAATAAACATATAATTAAATGAAGGAAGGAAACTTTTTAAAGCATTAGATGAAATGATGTTACGAAACTGGCTTGTAAGATGAGGTTTGTACCGATAGCGGTTTGATAACGGTTGAATAAAAATGTTCAAGAAAGAAAAAATATCGTTAGAATATACTATAACCATGATTCTGATACCATTTTAAAAAGTGAATTTAAGCCTAACTCAACTTCATAAAACCGACTTGTAAGGTGAGATTTGTACCTCACTTATATATTATAAATTGACCCTATCTCTAGTGGACATAGATTTCTAACAAATGAAAAAGTTAAACTCAAACGTTAATTAGAATTAAATGGTTTTGTACTATCCCATTACAATTTTATTGAGTAATTATTAAAATTAAAAAATTTAGTACACTTAATAATCTGCGATAAAATGATTATATAAATTGTTTTTATTT
This sequence comes from Vigna mungo, assembly GCA_036885675.1. NCBI lineage: Eukaryota > Viridiplantae > Streptophyta > Magnoliopsida > Fabales > Fabaceae > Vigna > Vigna mungo. The sequence goes on from CP144697.1 coordinate 35,651,090, forward strand.
CTTAAATTTTCACATTAGTAATATGTCATATCCCATAAATTCATTTTTGGTGAGTGGGAGACAAGGTGTCACATCCATTAAATTCCCCACACGAGTGGGACACGTGTCACCGATCGACCATAAGGAATCTCAGAAAGTGGAAGACAGGTGGCTGCAACCGACTGGACCGATTGGTCTGGGACGGTGGTATTTAAGCTGGGATTTCAAATTCCAGCCAAATTTTCTGCATGCAACCTTTCTTCCTCAAATTTCCAAAAAATTTCATTTTCTCCTCCTTCTCTCTAAAACTCTCCACCTTCTCTCTAAAATTATCACCGTTCCACTGTTCCGATCAACTTTCATGCAACGTATGACGCATCCTGGTGCCAAACTCTTTCATTGGCACCGATCGGTTTACAGTTTGGGACTGACCTTGGACCTTGAAAGCCTTAGAAGTAGTTGCTGCCCAAGACTTAGAAGCTTAGCTTGGATTATAAGGTAAGGGAAGCTTATAAATTTAATTATGATTATTTTTGTATGCATGGTTTTATGAGTATATGTTGTTGAATGTATGATTTTGCTGTGGTGAAAATGCATGTTTGATTTGTGGTATGAAATAGGTCATAAGGTTATAAAACTTAGTGAAAATATGAATCTGTAATCGAAGGGTCATTAGGACCGTTCGGTTTCCCCTTAAAACAATTGATCTGGTACCTTTATGTTGAAACTTAAATATCTTGCTTGGTTATTCGTTCAGAATTACCTATTAAAGGACGTCCGGTCTTATACTGAACGTTCGGTCTCGAAGTGCTTGGTCATAGACTGAGTATTCGGTCTCATATTAACTATTTAGAACGTTCAGTCATATACTGAGCGTTCGATTTATATTGATGATGTTTATTAAAAGTGCTAGGTCTTATACCAATACTTGAATTTTAAGAACGTTCGGTCATAAACTATAGGTTCGGTCATACAAGTGTTTGGTATTAGACTGACACTTAATTTCTGTAGCATTCGGTTTCATATTATTATTATTATTCATTTTAAGAACGTTCGGTCATAAACCAAGCGTTCGGTTTTACACATATGATATTATGTTTGAGTATTTGGTCATAGACTAAGTAATCGGTTTGATATTAATTATCCTTCTTGGGAAAAACGTCCGGTTTATAATATTATTTATTTAAAAAGTGTTCGGTCTTACACTGACACTTGATCCCTCACAGAGTGTTCGGTCTTGTACTGACACTCGCTTTATTGAAGAGAACTCTTTTATTTTAAAACGTCTGGTTTCCTGTGTTTAACTTCTTCAACTCCATTGAAGAGTTTCTTATTGGATTCTTCCGTCTGGTTTTCATGGTTTAACTTGTTCAACTTCATTGAAGAGTTTTCACTGATTTTTCGTTTGGTTTCCTTCTAACCATCCGGTTTCCATTAACTAGTTTGGTTTAGTTTTTCATTGTTGAGTTGCTCATCGATTCTTTTTCTTCTCTGCCAGACCGTTCGGTCACCTATTAGAACTCCTCGTTTATTTCAGTTCTAATTCTATCTCTGACCGTTCGGTCACTTATTGAACCCCTTTGATACTCAGTATCCTCAACACCGTTTGATCATTTTTGTATCTGTATTGTCTATAAGAAAAAGAAGTAAATGGAATGAGTTTATTATGACTTAAGAGTATTCCAGGGAGGAATAACTCATGATTGGAATTGTATTGGTAAAGTATGACCGTGGATAAGGCTCAGGTTCTGACTCTATCCTAATATTCCGTGATTACGCATTCTCAGGAAGAGAAGGGTAACTCATGCATGGGAATGGCAGGAGGTCCTTTAGCCTCAAGGTATTTCTATACCGAGGTGGTTTCACTGGACTAACCTCGGGTGGCGGTATGTTGAGTGTATCCCAGCCAGGTCCACCCGGGTGCAGAGAGCGGCGAGCATACATGGTTCATACCGTCCGGACAAAGTCTAGAAAGATTGGTTATATTGAGATTAACGTTCGGTTTTTAAAATGAATATACTTGACTTATGATTTATGATTGAAATATTGATGTATGTGATTCATGTATATGTTTTAAAAAGTATACTAAAAAAAGGATTAATTAAATTTACATAAGCTTACCCTTATTTTCCTCTCTTGTCTATGTTTACCGTTCGGTCTTAACGGTTCGGATGTTCTCTTCACTGCAATGATCATCTTTTTGGGTGTGAGCAGAGGATATTCACGAAGATACCTTGGAGGATGTTCTGCAGGCTGATCCGCCTTTAGACGTGATGCCAGAGAACTGTGCAGGGCCGTCCGGTCCTTAGTTTAGGTTTACATTTCCGTATAGTATTTAAGACCATTCGGTTGAAGTGTTTTGTAAAATCGTTCGGTCTAGTTATGCAAATTGTATCATACTTCTAATATCTTGTTCGAATTTTAAATTCTATATGATATTTCATATTCGTCATTCACCTAACCTAAATGCTTGTATCTCACTGTTCTTTATTATTGTTTTTGTTAACTCCTTAAAATAAATATAGTTTTAAGGCTATAATTATTGGAATGTATCTAATAAACTGAGTTTTCTATAAATAAATAGATTTTACTGACTTAAATATTTCTGTTTTTATTAAAAGAAAAATGATATTTAATTGTTAATTTTATAACGATTGCTCTAAAAATATATAGTATGACAAAAACAATTAAAAGAAAATGATACAATTTCATTTTTCAAGTTGTAGCAATCATTTTATAGATTATATTATCTGATTAAAAATAGATTGTTTAATAGTGCATTCTTATAATTTTTCGCATACTATTTGTTGTAAGCGACTTGTTTATAATATAGTAAAAGTATTGAATTCTGAATATCAGTTATCTATCACTTTATATGATCATTATAGTTATGAAAATTCATGACATATATAAATATAACCTATGATTGTTAATATTGATGACATTGATGATATTCATATAGGAAGAAAAATGAATGTTAATAATTGCAACAGAAAGAATACCTTAAAAATGTATTATTTGAAGAGAGTTAGGTCTGAGAAAAAGCAAATGGTGGTGAGATAAATGGGTCTTTTTATTTATTTGGTTGAATTGATTTGTTTGTAATGTAATGATTGTCTTGAAAGAAGCATATGCGGAAAAGGTTGGACCAAATGAAAGTTCTGTGTCATCTGAAAAAGTGGGTGTGCGATTGAAGCAGAGCAGAACAGAATATTGAATTGATGTTGTCGATGGTCCATGCTGCTGATGCTCAATTTCAGCTTTGGACTTCAAACACAGAGTGAAACTACCTCTTATTGCTTTTATTCGAGTGATTTCTTATGCATTTTAATATAAAAAAAGATGTATCTTGTTACAACCACACAAAATCATGAGAGCAAACACACATCTCATATTGATTCAGTGTTATCCAATGCTGTCCACCTACTTTAGTTTTAATGGTTGTACATTGCAGGTATTACCAAAGGTGTTTCCATAGGTTTATATATAATAACTCTTTTTATTATAAATATATATATTTAAAGTTGATAACAAAAAAATACATCTTGTGGGCATGAAGTTGTACGTTTTATTTAAGTTTATTGTACATTTTTCATCCTTTATGAGCTTATTGTACATGTTCATCATTTTCTTCTTTAATATAAAGATCCGACTTTGTAGTTGGTATTTTAACTTTTAATATTGCAGTTAGCTTTGATTTATGTGCCAAATTTATCTGTCTGTGCATTCTAGATTTTCTGTTGTACTTTATTTTCAAAAATTGCAGTATATTTTAAAATATCTAATAACTCTTCTTTATTTTCTTTTTACGGTTTTAAAATATGTTTTTATATATGTTTTGTTTTTAAATTCAAAATTAGCATTAATTAATTTTCACTACAAAAAAGAAGAAGAAAATTTTAGCAATTGATAAAATTAGTCGCTAAAAGATAGAAATCGATTATAAACATTAGCAAAATGAATTGTTAGATTGGTTTAATCAAGATAAAACCGTTTAACTTGCAGTTGTTTGATATGTATATGAATATATTTATTTAATGTGTATTGTTATATTTATTTAATGTATAAATAAAATGATTCATTTAATATTTTTTATTATAGGCTTAAATCCTCCATTGGTCCTCATATTTGTGTATAAATCTCAGTTTGGTCCTCAAGTTTTGAACTGTCTCAATTGGGTCATAATTTTTGTAAAAATGCACACATTTTACCCTAACCATTAAGTTGTCTCAAACGATGTTAATTGATGCTGAGATGAATTTTTTATTTTAGGCTTAATTCCTCCCTTGGTCCTTATGTTTGTATGAAAATCTCAGTTCGGTCCTCAAGTTTTGAACTGTCTCAATTGGGTCATAATTTTTAAACTGTCGACAACGGCGACATTTTTTAGTTTGAGAGGGAGAAAATGTGTGAGTTGGGGGGTTTGAGGGTTTGAGGGTGGAGGAATGAGTGAACTGTGATTAGTAATTGGAAGGAAAAAGAAAGACCATAGCCACGTGGATTTAATGATTTTAAAACATAAAAAAAAATTACAGCTCAGTTCAAAGTTAAGGCCGTCTCAATACACTTAACGGTTGGGGTAAAATGTTGTAAAATATTTGCATTTCATAAGGACTTGAGGAAAAAATGTGATCATTGATTGGAAGGAAAAAGAAATACCATAGCCACGTGGATTTAATGATTTTAAAACATAAAAAAAAAAATTACAGCTCAATTCAAAGTTAACGCCGTCTCAATACACTTAACGGTTGGGGTAAAATGTTGTAAAATATTTGCATTTCATAAGGACTTGAGGACCGAACTGAGATTTTCACACAAACATAAGGACCAAGGGAGGGATTAAACCTAAAATAAAAAATTCATCTCAGCATCAATTAACGCCGTTTGAGACAACTTAACGGTTAGGGTAAAATGTGTGCATTTTTAAAAAATTATGACCCAATTGAGACAGTTCAAAACTTGAGGACCAAACTAAGATTTGCACACAAATATGAGGACCAATGGAGGGTTTAAGCCTTTATTATACTAATCTCATCCGTATATGGACAGACGCGTCTGATGTATATTGCTACACTTGTATAATGTTTTTTGCTACATTCATCTAACAAAAAAACTGAATAAATTCATTTAATGTGTATTTGTTTATGTGTATTAATAGACTCATCTAATTTGTATGCGGCATAATACTTGTCTAATGTATATTGCTAGAGTTATCTAATAAATATATGAATGACTCGTCTAATGTGTATTGTTAAACTTGTTTAATCATACATGCACAATCTCGTCTAATGTTTACTTTTTTGCTTTTCTTATCTAATCAATGTATTTCCAAACTTGTCTAATAATTTTTCTTATACTCGTCTAACCAATGTATGAAATGACTTGTGTAATATGTTTTTGCTACACTAATCTAATTATTGTACAGAAATCCCATGTAATTTTTTTGCTATATTCTTCTAATAATGTATGGAAAGACTCATCTAATTAATTAGTTGACAAACTCGTCTAATATTTCTTGTTAGATTTATTCAATCAGTATACTGACACATTCATGTAACGTGTATTACTAGTCTCATCTAATAAGTGTACATTCAAACTCTTGTAATGTGTATTGCAAGAATCATATAATTATTGAGTGAAAAAACTAATCTAATGTGTATTAATAAACTTATCTATTTTGTGTATAAATAAATTTTTCTAATGTATACTACTAGACTTGTCTAATCAGTGTATAAACATATTCATCTAGTGTTACTAGAATCATTTAATTATTGTATGGACAAAATCGTCCAATCAATGTATCTGGAGACTCATTTAATTACATTGAACACTAATGCAAAATGGACTTATAACATCTTCTTCCATTTAATGTTAGTCTAGAAAAAAGTTAACTTCTTCAAAAATGACTGGTGGCTTGTAAATAAAATGAAGAGTTTGACTTTTGAGAAAGTTTATTTGGAGAAGTTTTTCTTACCAGTTTTTTTCTTAGTTTTGTTCACATGTTTGTTTCATTTAAATTTGTAGAATATTTTACTATCAAATTTAGTTTTATTTGAGTCTTAAAATGAATATTTAGAGAAGAAACATGAATGATGTTTGATTAATTATTAGGTGATTGATGAAATTGTATTTTTAGTTTATATTAGATAGTAAATTAATTTTAGATTTATTGGATGTTGTCTCATTAAATAATTTGAGTTTTTTAATATTTATTGTAATTTTAGTTAAACACTAAGTGAACTTTAGTTCCCGTTTGAGACTTAGTACAAATGATTAAATTTTTCATCCCTTTGTATTAAATATCAAAATATTAATTCTTATGGGACGGTTTGAAAAAGATAATTTTCATAATTTTCTATAACATGTACATTGAAATTTGTGCATAAATCTAATAAAATTTTGGTTAAGATTATTTTGTGTTGTTCTTCGAATGCATACTTGAATTTGCTCATGAGTGATCTGAAATGCTGCCAAAATTTGTTCAGAGACTAATGTGAAATGCTGTCAAAATTTTATCAAATTTATGATGTTAGACTTCTTCGTAAACTTAATAGCAAATTATGAAAAATATTTTATTTATTGTTAGCAAATTATTTTATCATTTTGTGTACTTCTTTATATTTTTGTGGTTTTAAAATATGTTTTTATTTATGTTTTTTTTTTCAAATTTAAAATTAGCATCAATTAATCTTTTAGTACTAAAAAGAAGAAGAAAGTTTTAGCAATTGACAAAATTAGTTGTTAAAAGACTGAAATAGATTATAAACATATTTAACAAATGAATTGTTAGAATGGTCTAATCAGTATATAAAATTCGTCTAATGTGTATTGTAAAACTTGTTTGATCTGTGTATAGACATACTTATTTAATGTGTATTGTTATATTCATCTAATCCATGTATGGTATGATTCATCTAATATTTTTTACTATACTCATCTCATAAGTATATTGACATCTATTGTGTATTGCTAGACTTGTATAATTTTTTTTGCTACATTAATCTAATCAATGTATGAATATCTTGGGCTGGGCAAATTGTACTAAACTGAACTGAACTATAAATAATTATAGTTAACCGTAAAACAATTCAAGTAAATTGAACTGAACTAAAAAATAGTTAAAAAAAACTGAACTGAACTACTTTTTAGTTCAATTAAACTGCAATAGTTCAGTTAACTATTTTTAGAAGCATTTTAAAAACTGCAATAATTCAGTTACACTGCAATACATCCATTTACAACTGAAATATCCATTTAAACTAGTTTCAGCATAGTAAGAACAATAAGAAGACATACAAAACAATCGGTGAAATTAATTGCAGAATACAAAATCTGAAATTGAACAACTAAAAACATCAAAAAGCTGAATTCACAACTCTAATACTCACTTTGTAGACTAGAGAATCATAAACTCAGCAACACATGAAAGAAAACAAGAAAAACCTGAAGAATGGAGTAACCTAGCTCACTTTGTAGACAAGGAGACCTTCTTCAGAGCTTCTTATTCCTACATGTTGAACAAGAAACGAAATTTGAAAGAAAACTACAAAAAATGACTTGATATTCTCTGTTCAATGTGCAGACCACCTATTTTCGTTCTGCTATTATGTAAAAAGCTTGAACTAGTAAATCCAGTGTCAACGTCATACTTTAGATTTTAAAACCTAACATTGATATCAACCAAGATACATGTTTGATTATAACCCTACAAGTTTGATTCTAACCCTACTAACCTCATTTGATTCATTAACGTTAAAGCAATTAACTGAACATGTCAATCTAAAAAACAGAGAAAATCAATAGTAAGAAAAGACCATTCACTCAACAACAATGAGAATGGGTATAATTGTAAATAGTCAAAATCCCTATGCAGATACTCTAGAGGCAAAAACATTCCTCAAACACTAATAAAATAACACCAAATCGAAACCCACAAATATAGGCATTTAACTTAGTTAGCTTTCACGTGCTGCAGAACAACATTATAGGCTTCATGTTCCCCCCCCCAAAATCCTGCAACATGAAAATACAGAAACATCCGCATACATTGAAAGACACTCCAAAACATCAAATAAAAAACAATCCAATGAATCCATACCTTAACAACCACACATGAGCAACCAGTTACCTTCTTAGCGTTTCCCTCTGAATCAATCTTACACAACTGAAACAAAAATTAGTACAAGAATAAAATCCTTACGAACATTCACCAACTGAATTTAGGAATTGGGAGTAAAAGAATGGTACAAGGAATTAAAGTAGTAATTTTAAAAAACAGTATTGAGCATTTGTGTACCGCCTCTAACTCAAAACAACACGAAAAACAAAGCATTAAGTTTATAGTCTCACACACATGTACTTTAGATTACTAACAAATTGTGGCAAAGCTTCAATCATCCAAATTAATAGCAGCACTTGAAGGTTCCACTTCATCTTGAGAGGTTATCTCTACAAAAATAAATTAAATATTTCATAATTTTTTAACACTTAAAATATAAATTAAAAAATATATAAATTTGTCATATAATCTCACCTTGCTCAAATTTATCAAGTTCTTTAGGATCCTCTTCCAAAAGTATAGAGAAAGGTGTTCCTTTTAGCCAATCTTGTGTGCAAACAAACACTTCCACTATTTTAGGCGTTAAACAACTACGATAAGGACTAACCACTCTTCCTCCTGTACTGAATGCACACTCTATGCTACGGTAGAGATAGGAATGACTAACACCTCTCGAGCCATATTTGCAAGGATAGGAAATCTGGTCGAGTTGACTTTCCACCAATGTAAAATATCAAACTCAACTGACTTCATATAAGGTTCAGGATCCTCTCTCAAATATTTATCAAGCTCTGATATATAATCAAATCTACGTCCTGTAGCTCTTAGGTAGAAACTCATGCCATGAGGATCATCATCATCATTTAGTTGAGATTCTTGTTGACTACTTTGAGAACCTTCCTCAATACCTCGATATTGTTCATAAATGGTTTTTAAGGATGACAATGATTTTGATTTCAATTTACTGGCCATATGAGATTCAAATAGGTAGTCAATGAAGTAATTAACAAAATCCAACTTACTCCTAGGGTCAAGCACAACAGCAATCAATAATAAAATATTAATTCCATTAGGATTTCCCCAATATTTTTCATACTTGCCCTTCATCCTCATTGCCATCAATTTTATGCTCACATCACCACTCTCAAAATATTGTCAAATCCTTTTACCAATTCCAAACACCTCCTTCATATACATATGACTAATGACATAAGAAGAACCAGAAATGCGTAGGGTAGAGTCATAAAACATCTTTAAAAACGCAGGTATTTCTCTTTTCAAAATCGAGTTTAACAAAAGACGCAGAAGATACTAGCTTCTATAGGATCCAAATCGAAGGGTAACAGACATGTTACCAAACATAGAGTGGATTTTGCACAAAAAGATGTAATTAATTAATTAATAATATTCTAAAACTTTCATTGACCGAGTGTAATGAATATATTTTTGTTTACCTAAAGACGAGTTCATTTTATTAAAGTAGCCCTATCCCAAGACTAGCTTAAACGTTAGTGAAATGTTGAGTCCAGAGTAGCCCTAAGGTTGTCCTTTTTAATGTTACAATACATATGTTAATAAGATCCACCATGTCTCTAAATTTGGAATCTGGGTAGAAAATAACTGGTGTATGCCTAGTTATATAAGCTTCAAGTTGTTTTCATTTAGAGTATTAAAATTAAAATATGTAAACACACACATTAACATACATAAGCTGATAGAGGGATTCTAGCTTATAGTTAACATACACAAGTTAATTGTTTTCCTTGTAATACATGCAAATCTAGCTGATAGAGGAATTCTAGCTGACAGAAATTAAGGATCATTGTGCCATGGATTGCTATTTGAGCAAAGGATTATAATCCTTAGGACAAAACAACAGGGAAAATAACGCTTCTTGCTAAATCACTTTCTCGCATGACTGAATCATGGAATGGAATGAGAGCAAACAATTTTATCTTAGTTTTATCCAAATATCTATTTTGGGAAATCGTTTCATACTTTCTACAGCGAAATGTAACAAGAGGCATGTGAAGCTTCATTTTGGTTTAACTTTTCTAGCTATACAATAATCTTCATACACAGTAAAATGGACAACTACTGGCAAAGCATGGTGCAGTGTTTAACGATGATGGAAGAACCCTATATGATAATTTAAAACCCTTGTTGGAATAATAAAGTACCTTGGCCACTGATGATGGAAGAACCCCAGATGCTCTCTCCACGTACAAGCAGTCGTTACCAGATGTGTAACAAGATGTTTGAACAACTAAGAATACATTTAAAAAGTGTTTGTTCATCTCAGGAAAAACATTCGTACCTTAGGGTTCCAGATTTGCTTCTCTTTTCCAGCTAAAGGAGAAGTATTCTCAGAATCTTCGACGATGGTGGTAGAACCTTCGACAGTTCGGCAACGGCAGAATGCGACAAAGCCTTTGATAGCAGCGAGCCTTCGACAGCGGTGAGCCTTCGACGACGGCGAACCTTCGATGGCAGTGAACCTTCAACAACGGTAACCTGGGCAGCAGTCTTCAACAGCGGTAACCTAGGAGAGTGGGATGAACGGGATGTAAGGAGAAAGCAAATGAAACTTGGGAAAGGAGATATAAACCTAAACTGCAGTTAACTGTATTGAATGTAAAATAGTTCAGTATTTTTAAACTGTACTATTAATTAGTTTAACTAGTTTTTAGTTAATTGTATTATTCGATTTTTAAGTTTAAAAAAGTATGGTAAGTTAACTATGCTCACCCCTATGAATATCCATTTAATGTGTATTGCAAGACTTATTTAATCAGTAAATGATCAAATTTGTCTAATGTGTATTAATAGACTAATCTAATTTGTGTGTGACAATACTTGTCTAATGCATATTGCTAGAGTATAATAAATATATGAATAACTCATCTGACGTATATTGTTAAACTTGTTTAGTCAATACATCGATAATCTCGTCTAATGTTGTTTTTTTCTTTTTTTTATCTAGTCAATGTTGTTGATAGGGGGAGCTGTGTGAAAGCTAAACCCATACATCTCATATGTGTTTTTGATGATGACAACAACAAAAATGTTTTTAATAGTTTCTTTATGAATGATAACAACAAAAGTGTTGAAATATATTTCTTGCACACATATAGCAAAACTGTTGTTTATATTTGTAACTGTGTTCAAACTATATTTTATGCATATTCACTATGCTCATTAATGTGATTATATATGTGACATGCGTACGCATTCATTTAGATTGACAAAACTCTTTGCATACTGCATATCTGTATATGAATTAATTGATTATAATGATTATGTAATCTGTTAGATTCATCAGAGATCATTATTTGCTTAACAATGGCAAAACTGCAAGTTTTAACATATTACATTATATGGATAATCGATTAAATCTCGTGCCTTTGCTTATACTTGTTTGATGAATGCATTGATGAGTTTTGGTTTGAAAAAGTTTTCAAATTTTCTTAAATGTTGTACTTAACCTATTACACTCTTTTCTTAATCGGTTAAAGCTCGTGTGTTTTGAAAACTTGTTTTTGATAAGTCATAACTACCTTAACGGTCATATTTTTAAATGCTTTACTTAATGTTATTACTTAATTGATTGCATGCTATGCTTAATCTATTAAATTCTTTTAATGTAATTATATTACAACATTGGTTATTGCTTAACCAATTACATTAATAATGTAATTGATTACTTTGTGTCAGAATTGTCATATGTATAAATTGACGCACAACTCCTTGCAAAAAGGAGACTTTTGAATCAAATCTTTCATACCTGATAAAGTTTGTTGAGTTCATAACTGCAAGAGTAGTTTTTTCTCTAAGAATCAAGAAGCATTTCATTTGCAAAGAAATAAAATCAAGGATTCTTGAAGAGTTTATGCACTTTCAAAGTCTGATCAATCTGTACTAACGTGTTCAACTTGAAGATAAGTTTTGTCTACAATCATCTATGATTGGTGTTGCCCTGTTGCCGCTGGCCAAGAAGAGAATGGTGGAGTTTTGGTTACTTTGAGAGGGGTATCTCAAAGGGGTTGCAAAAAGAGGATTGTTCTTTTTGTGTGTTTTTGACTATAGTAGATTTGGAGTTAGAGAGAAGGATACATTGAGAAGGTGTCTCTATATTTTTTACTGTAAACCTCGATCTCTATAGTGGATTTGCTTTCAATTTAAGGTTGATTGAAAGGACACTAGATGTAGGCATTGAGGCCGAACCAATATAAACCTTAGTGTGGTTCTCTCTATCCTTTATCTCTTTCATGTCTTTACATTTTTTATTTCCTTGTGTTCCAAGAAATTTTTAAAGATTTAAAAGATTTAAAGATTTTGAAAAGAATTTCAAAAGAATAATTTTTATTACAAAAACCCAATTCACCCCTGCCCCTCTTGGTTGAGAAATAAGGCCTATCTTTTTCAAAAAATGTATTCTCAGACTTCTCTAATAATTTTTGTTATACTCGTCTAACATAAGGTTTATACTGGTTCGGCCTCAATGCCTACATCCAATGTCCTTTCAATCAACCTGAGATTGAAAGCCAATTGCACTATAAAGATTTGAGTTTTTACAACAAGGTTTTACAGATATCACCTCTCAAATGCAAACACCTTTCTAACTCACTAATCTAATATAGCCAATAACAAAACCCTACAGCAAGAACAATCCTCTCCTGTAGTCACCCTGTGAGAACCCCTCAAAGTCCAAATAACTCCAAGCTATTCTTCCTAGCCACACGCACAGGTAACAACACAATCCAAGATTGTAGAAAATGACATCTGATCAGCAAGAGTAAACCTTAGTAGTGCAGTAGTTGATCAGCAGTGAAAACCTAATTTTGTTCTTTAAGAAACTTTCAAGATAATCAACTTCTATGTTTCTTGTTTCTTGGAGCGTCTTAGCACACCCGTATCACTTTTCTCACTTCATAAATATCAGATATGAAAGTTTAGAATGATCAAAAGTTCTAAGTGCAGTGTGCAATGCGTCAATTTATAGGTTTCTCATAAAAGATGCAGTTAATCGATTACTATAATAATGTAATCGGTTACATAAGTAACAAAGTTACACCTGAAAAGCATTCAAACAGATTTAACATATTAAGCTCATAATGTAATCAATTGAATATATCATGTAAGTCAAAACTCATTAAAATATGACCGTTGAAATAGTTAAGACTTATCAACTAATAGTTTTCAATGTATAACGAACTTAATTGATTATATAAAATGTGTATCGGTTAAGTACAACACTTAATGTTACGTATCCGAGAATGGAACGTAACTAGAGTGCTTTCCTCACACTCTCTCACAGGAAAATAACAATGGAAAATAAATGAACAAAACCTCTTTTATTGAATGGAAAATACTGAATCAAAGAAAACAACCAATAACTGGGAGCATAACCTCCGTCAGTTACCTGAGAGCATAACCTCTCTTACAAAACTCACAAATCCAAGGCATGCCTTTAACCCTAGGCTTCCCCCTTTATTTATACTAATTAATCCCCTCCAAAAATGTACTGAATATTAGAAAATAATCCTATTTACTATATTTAACTTATATTGAATAATATATTAAGATATACCGAATAATATATTACGATATGATCTAGTTACTCTAATTATGCTTAGTTGAATATCTTCTCTCGGAATATCTCTTTTGTTACTGTAATTAGATTCCCGCTTCTACCGTCCGGTACCCTAGTTTCCAGCCTCTACCGTCCGCTCTACCGTCCGGTTCCCGCTTGTACTTGTTAGGTTCCAGCTTCTACCGTTCGGTTCCCGCTTGAACCGTTCGGTCCCTCTACCGTTCGGTCCCTTTTATATCTTTTCCTCTCATATACTTTCCAGCCCCTAACATTACCCACCGCCTGATGATCAACCTTGTCCTCAAGGTTGAAGTCTGGATATTGATCTCTAATAGTCAGGGCGTCTTCCCAGGTTGCACCGTCCGTCCCTCCCTTTTGCCACTCTATTAACACTTGGTGTACCACGTCCTCCCCTTGTTGTATCTGTCTTCTATCCAAAATTTTGATCGGCCAAAAGGAGGGTCCCTCCATTTGCAAATCTCCCGGTAACTCCTTCTCCACACTTCTTTCCCCCACTGCCTTCTTCAATTGAGATACGTGGAAAACTGGATGTATCTGTGCGGTCTCTGGTAGTTGAAGCTTAAAGGCCACTTCCCCAATCTTCTGTATGACCTGGTACGGTCCAAATTACCGTGCGGTTAGTTTAGGATGCAATCTGGACGGTATTGATGACTGCTTGTGCGGTCTGATCTTTAGGTACACCCAATCACCCACTTCCACATCTGCCGGTCTCCTTCTTTTATCGGCCTGTTTCACCATTAGTTCCTGGGCCCTTGCTAGATGAAACTTCATCTGTTTTAGTGCTTCGTCCCTTGTTTGCAACTCCTGGCCTACTGCTTCCACTAGGGTCTCCCCCGGTATAAACCTATGCAGAGAAGGGGGGACCGTCCATACACTGCTTCAAACGGTGTGCATCTTGCTGCCTCTTGGTAGCTGGTATTGTACCAATATTCTGCCCAGGGTAGGACGACACTCCATCCCTTTGGTTGTTCTGAGCAGAAGCACCTCAGATAACCCTCCAACACTCTGTTTACGACCTCGGTCTGCCCATCTGATTCAGGATGATAGGCTGTGCTCATTTTCAGCTGAGCACCCTGCAGTGTAAAAAACTCCTTCCAAAAAATACTCAGAAACAGTGGATCCCGGTCGCTGACAATAGATATTGGTACCCCATACAGTCGGACAACCTCTTTCACAAATACTTCAGCTATGGTACGAGCAGAATAGGGGTGTTCCAGTGGTATGAAATGGCCATATTTACTGAGTCGGTCCACTACTAACAAAACAGCGTCATACCCGTGGGATTTAGGCAACTTCACTATAAAATCCATACTTATTTCTTCCCAAATGGCGTTCGGTATGGGCAAAGGTTGCAACAACCCTTGTGGAGATGATGACAGATATTTATGTTGTTGGCATACCAGGCAGCTTGCTACGAAGTCGGTCACTGCTTTCTTCATTCCGATCCCATAAAGTGATTGAGCTACCTTGCGATACGTCCCTTCTTTCAATGGTATTTGATGAACCATGCCTCTGTCCAGTGGCAACCCTCTGATTCCTTGAAAAACCCCTTCGTACTGTTTTAGGATCTGATCCATGGCCTGTTTCTGCTTCTCGGTCGGCTCATGACCGAACGGTTTTTCTTCCTCACTCTTCTTTGTCCGCCCGAGCTCCCATACTATCATCCATGCTTCCACTTCCTTCCTTTTGAACAACGTTTCTGGTTCAACCACTCTCTGATCTAAAGTGGGGTCTCCTTTTATGGTCGTCTTCTTTCCTTCGTGCCCAAACACCATTGTCAAATCCCTCCAGTTCAACGTTACTTCTCCCAGCTTGGCGAGCCATTCCACTCCTAATATCACATCAACCCCTCCCAGTTCGAACAAATGGAACCGTTCGGTAATGTTCGTTTTCCCTACCTCTATGGTCACCCCTTCACAACGTCCTCGAGTCTTCTTCTTCTGTCCGTCTCCTAAACTCACCGAATAAGGAGGAGTGTCTTCTACGGCTAGCCCTAGCACCCTCACCAATTCGTTGCTTATGAAATTGTGGCTGGCACCACTATCAATCAAGATCAGCACCTGTTTTCCTCCTATCTGTCCATGTAACTTCATCGTTCGGGTTTGGGTTAGGCCCCCAACTGAGAAGGCTGACAACTCCATTTGTATATGGTCGAGTTCGGTCGCCCCTTCCTCTTCATCCTCGTCTTCCTCATCTTCGGCTAATATGGTCATCCGCAGACTACGTTCGGGGCATTGGTGGCCTGGACCGAACGGTCCCCCACACTTGAAGCATCTCCCTTCTTCCCTTCTTTTCAGATATTCCGCGTGCGGCAAATTCCGTACGTTTCTTTCCCTGTTGTTGGTGGTTCGGTCGTTCCTGGGCGCTCCTTCTTTTCCTCCAGTCCCCTCATTCTCCGTGGGCCCCGTTCGGTTCCCTGTTGCAATTCCTGTACGGGTTTGACTGGAACGGCTGCTTTCTATTCGTGTTCCTGTTCCTTTCGGTCTGCCCCAGGATTGTGTTCTGCTCGTACTCCCACTACCCGTCTTCATACCGCCTTGGATTTCCTCCACATCCCGTGCCATCCTTATGGCTATCATTAGCTCCTGTGGATCAAGGAGTCGGACTTGATTCCGAATTTCATTCCTCAACCCGGCCATGAAATACCCCATTAGTGGTTCCTTGGCAATCCCTTTGGTCTGTCCCACCAAGATTTCGAATTCTTGAACGTAGTCTTCCACTGATCCGGATTGTTTAATAGCTGTCAATCTTTCGTAGATTGGGCCCTGGCTCCTTCCTCCGAATCGTAATACCATTGCCTCCTTTAGCCCTGTCCACGTTCGGTTTCCCGTCTGCTCCCTCCAAAACCTGAACCAAAACCCCACACTGCCTTCCATACAGATGTAGGCAAGTCGCAACTTCTCTTCCTCCGTTACCCCTTGCAACTCAAAGAATTTTTCCGCCCTATTGATCCAATTTAATGGATCAAAGCCTTCAAAAACGGGTAACTCTACCCTCTTCCTCCAATTTGATTGTTCCTCCGGTCGTCCTACACCGTCCGAGCCATTGCTACTCTTTCCGTTCGGACCTCCTCCTTCGACACTGTTCGGTCCGCCTACGACGTTACCGTTCAGTTCGTTCCTCTCCCCATCGTTCGCTCCATCATCCTTCTCGCTCATGTTATCCTTCAATGAGCCTTGAACTGAGGATTGGCTCTGTTCCGCGTGTCCCTCTCGCTGTCGGTTTAATCCTTCAATCATCTTCATCAATTCTTGGAACCCACTTTGCACTGTTGCCTCCACTTCTTTTAATTTCCCTTCGACCATAGTCATTCTTCCCTCCATGGTCTCTACTATTTCCATCAATCAGTACCTGTTGGTCGTTCGCTCCTCCCTTCGATCCGGCAGGTCGGACCAATTGTTACGTATCCGAGAATGGAACGTAACTAGAGTGCTTTCCTCACACTCTCTCACAGGAAAATAACAATGGAAAATAAATGAACAAAACCTCTTTTATTGAATGGAAAATACTGAATCAAAGAAAACAACCAATAACTGGGAGCATAACCTCCGTCAGTTACCTGAGAGCATAACCTCTCTTACAAAACTCACAAATCCAAGGCATGCCTTTAACCCTAGGCTTCCCCCTTTATTTATACTAATTAATCCCCTCCAAAAATGTACTGAATATTAGAAAATAATCCTATTTACTATATTTAACTTATACTGAATAATATATTAAGATTTACCGAATAATATATTACGAAATGATTTAGTTACTCTAATTATGCTTAGCTGAATATCTTCTCTCGGAATATCTCTTTTGTTACTGTAATTAGATTCCCGCTTCTACCGTCCGGTACCCTAGTTTCCAGCCTCTACCGTCCGCTCTACCATCCGGTTCCCGCTTGTACTTGTTAGGTTCCAGCTTCTACCGTTCGGTTCTCGCTTGAACCGTTCGGTCCCTCTACCGTTCGGTCCCTTTTATATCTTTTCCTCTCATATACTTTCCAGCCCCTAACACTTAATCATTTTGAAAACATTTTCAATAATAACTCATCACAGCTCAATCCAGAAAGATGTATTGCAAAGACACGAGTTTTAATCGATTATATACGTAATGTAGTTGGTTAAAACTTATAGCATGCACCAGTTTAAGCAAATGATTATCTGATGAAATTAATTGATTACATAACATCTATAATTGATTACTTCAAACAGATGATACATTGTGCAAGTGATTTTCACATATTAAAGTATGAGTATGCATACAATATATGTAAACACATGTATAATTACAATAAGTATGCAAATCAACCAATTCATACACAATATGTTGTAGTCATGGAAACATATGTATTGTCATCATCAAGAGCAACTACATGTGTTGTCATCACAAAAAATAGAAACCATATAAGGAGATGGGTTTAGCATTCATATTGCTCCCTCTATCAACAGATGTCGGCCCCCACAAGCTTTAACGTTATATGTTGTTTAAAAAATTGAAAAAATCAACACGAGATCATTTCGGCTTCCCTATTTCTTTGCAACCTCTCAGTATTTGCAGCAACTTAATTGTGCGACCACCACCTAAGTTATGTATTCTTTCATTTAACTTAAAAATGCATGTTGCTTGACTACCTCGGGAATGATTTTCTTTCATTTTCACCGATTGTTTTTGTCTTGGTAGTGTGTTTTGAACCCCTTCAAGTGGTGGCGTGAGTTCTCCGTCACCCTTCAACTTCATTCAAGGTTTGGTTTTGTACATTAAATATTGAATCAACCTTGAACTTGGTTTATTTCATTCAACTTTGAAAGAGCCATGGTTTTCTTTGCATATGATATTGATTATGCTTATTTTCTTTTTATTTACCTTGGCCATAATTTTTTTGGGATTTGAGGAACTTTGTTTGGAGAAGTTTTTTTCACCATTTTTTTCTTTGTTTTGTTGAAATGTTTGTTTCATTTAAATTTGTAGAATAATTGACTATCAAATTTAGTTTTTTTTAGTCTTAAATGAATATTTAGATAAAAAATACGGATGATATTTGATTAACTATTAGGTGATTGATTAAATTGTATATTTTGTTTATATTATATAGTTGATTAATTTTAGATTTATTAAATGTTGTTTGATTAAATAATTTTAGTTTTTTTTTAATTTATTATAATTTTAGTTAAACTTTGAGTGAACCTTAGTTCCGTTTCAGATTTAGTACATATGATTAAACTTTTAATCATTTGTATTAAATCTTGAATATTTTGATGGGACGGTTTGAAAAAGTTATTTTTCATAATTATCTACAACATGTACATTGAAGTTTGTGCATAAATTTGATAAAATTTCAATTGAGACTATTTAGTGTTGTTCTCTGAATGCATACTTGATTCTGGTAATGAGTGATCATTTTCATTTTGTGTACTTCAGAGACCAATGCGAAATGATACCAAATTTTATCAAATTTAAGATCTTAGATTTATTCATATAATTGTTAGCAAATTATGAAAAATATATTTTCGAATAGGTAAGGCCTCACATTGTGTGAGTTAAAAATTTGAGATGGATGAAATTTGTTACAAATATAATATGAATAAAAGTTGAATGAATGAACATCACATCGGTGAAGAGTATGAAAAAAGAGTTTCTAAGTTCTTGTAATATGTTTAAGAGCAAGAAATCTTTGTGAACGTGACATATTTTTGTTCTTGTGTTCGTCATCTTAATCAAATATGTCAGAACTTAAGCAACATGCATGATCATCTATTCATCTTCAATATAGTAAGGAGTTATATAGTTTGAACTTGGCATGACGAAGTATTACACAAGCCTACAATGTCACGAGGAGCATATTATGTTGATGAATGGATGGGTGATAATTTAGAGAACATTGTATGTGATGTTAATGAAGAAAATTTTGGAATAACTCAT
This sequence comes from Vigna mungo, assembly GCA_036885675.1. Lineage (NCBI taxonomy): Eukaryota > Viridiplantae > Streptophyta > Magnoliopsida > Fabales > Fabaceae > Vigna > Vigna mungo. Next base: position 35,670,649 of record CP144697.1, read on the forward strand.
TTATATGATTCTCTTAAGTCAGATTCAAAGGAAAAGTTGATCATAGAGCGACAATTATTAGATGTTGAGCTACAAAAGACAGTGGGTTTGTTGGGTACAGATCAAGGAAAAGACTTTACTTTGGGGACTGATGGTATCTTAGGGTTTAGATGCAGAGTCTGTGTTCCAGAGGATGTTGAGCTGAAGAGGTTGATTCTTGAGGAAGGGCATCAGAGTCATTTTAGCATGCGTCCTAGCGTGACTAAAATGTATAAAAACCTCAAGGAGTTGTTTTGATGGTCTTGGATGAAAAGAGATGTAGCACAGTTTGTGTCGTCATGTTGGACCTGTCAAATAACAAAGATGGAGAATCAGCTACTTGGTGGCTTGTTACAACAGTTTGAGGTGGTGCCTAAGTGGAAATGCAATAGCATAACCATGGACTTTGTTACCCTTTTACCATGAACGGTAAGAGATCATGATGTTATTTGGGTTGTAGTAGATAGGTTAACCAAGAATGATCATTTCTTGGTTATGAATCTGAAGATGTCTATGGTGAAGCTTGCACAGTTGTATATAAGAGAGATAGTGAGGTTGCATGAAGCACCTTCAAATATAGTGTCAGGTTGATTCCACAATTTACATCCAAGTTTTGGTAGTCTCTACAGGGTGAGTTGGGTAGTAGGCTACAAATGAGTTGTGTGTATCATCCATAGACAGATGATCAATCAGAAAGAATAATACAGTCTTTAGAAGATCGGCTGAGGACTTATGTTTTGGATCACCTAGGTGTTTAGGATGAATTGTTGTCGTTGGTTGAGCTCCTACAATAACAACTTCTAGGCGAGCATCATTATGGCACTGTTTGAAGCATTGTATGGTAGAAGATGTAGAATGCCTTTGTGTTGGTATCAAGATGGGGAACCAGTGTTGGTTGGGCCCGAATTGATTCAACAAACCATAGAGAAGGTGAAGTTGATACAAGAGAGGATGAAAGCATCTCAGAGCAGGCAAAAGTCCTATGTTGATTAAAGGTGGAGACCGCTTGAGTTTGCAGTTGGGGACTACTGGTGTAGGCAGAGCCATTCGTTCTAGGAGTCTTCTAGGTTGATTAGTCCTTATCAGATCTTGAGACGAATAGGGCTAGTGGCTTATTCGATAATATGCCTCCTCAGCTAGCAAATCTTCATCCGGTATTCCATGTTTCATAGCTTAGGAAATACGTGTCAGACCCCTCGCATGTGCTAGAAGTGGAGAATTTTCAAATTAGAGATGACCTAACATGGAAGTTCAGCCTGTTGGGATTGTGGAGAGTGATGGGTGTCGCACCCCATACAAATTTAATGTGCATAAAGAATGTAGTATAGACTAGGAAGTGACTCCTAGGTCGTCTCTCAAGGACCAAATGTGGTTCGATACTTAGGTCAAGCACGTAGTTGGGGGGTTGTAAAGAGTTTGTGAATGCAATTGAACTAAACTAAAACATGAAATTAAACATAACAGAATTAAAAGCATTGAATTAAATGTCAAAACAGAAACAAGATGAACAGTAAAACGCATTGACAGAACACAGTAACGAAAAAGATGATGAACAGTAAAAATGCAACAGATAATAAAAATAAAAACACTTAGCTAAAAATGAAATGCAATGTCTAATGCAAAAGTGTGAACCATAACAACGTGCTTTTTTTCCCCAAAGCAAAAATTGAATCAGCCTTCTTCAAGAAAAGAAAATGTCCACTCTAAAAGAAATTAGAATTCCGTGTGCACCCTCCAGCCATGAATAATCTGCGCATCTTCTGTGTGTTGTGTGCTTCCCATAGCAAAACGAAATAAGCACCTCCTGAAGCAAGCGTTAAGAATAAAATAGAAAAAAAACTTTGGAGCTCTCCACTCCAACCCTTAACAGCATGCTTCTCTCCAGCCAAGAAAAGGGATTCATAACCGCCTATGCATCTCCAAATTAACATAACAGCCCCTACTTTTCTAAATAAAATAAAATGGAATGTTGCTCCAGAATTGTATCACCAGCCGTGTCCTACGAAGATGAAATCAGCGCCCCTTTTTTTCTTAAAGCAAAGCTAAAAAGAAGTCACCGCTTCATTCTCTCGAGGACATCACAGCGCATACACCTTTTCCTTAAACCAAAGATTGAACGCCAGCGTGTGACAACAGCTCCTCCTCAAGACCGTGACAGCTCCAGCTTCAAGACGTGTTCTGCATCCAGCAAAAGAAGATGACATGTGCAACTAAAATTAAGGAGCTCTTCATTCCTCACGTAACAACGTTTTCCTCCTTTCCCATTTAATAAAAAAAACGTTCAAAGAAAGCTAAAAATGAGTGTGCGGTTGGACACACCCTGTTGGAAGAAATGAAAACAAAAACATTCAATACAAGTTCTTTTTCCAAAGATACAAAGGAAGAGTAAATGTGTTTCTTTCATTCATCCAATGCCAATCAACGTGAATAACTATCCAAAACTCATCCTCCAAGAACTTTTTTTAGAAAAGCCAAGAACAAGTGGCGGCTGGCACCCTTTGCATAGGAATGACAACGAGTCGGGTCGGGCACAGATAATGTCTACCCACAACCCGACCAGCTGGATAAAACTGTATCCGAAACCCGACCTGCTACCCGCCTAAAAAAATTCTGCGGATTTTTTTCAACCCACAGATATCTGTTTTCAACCCGCGAATATTATAAAAAAATTATTTTTTAAGTTTTTATATTTATATTTATTTTCTTTCTACTGTTTACTTATTTAATTCTTCTTAAAATTTAACCCCTTCTTTCTTCCTAATACGGACAAAATCTTGTCCAATGTGTCTTATAATTTCTTTATACAAAAATTTTGTACAGAAATTATGAATTTGCCTTTCAGAGTATTTAACTCAAGCCCTTTTTCTGATTCCTATACATTTATATATTAATATTATTCCCCAACTGTTCAACGCACATGGGTTAGTGATAGCTTTTGTTCCTAAATCTGGAAAAAATTTAGGGGTTTTATTTTTCAACTGGTGCTCTGTCACAAGAAACTCCCATATAGAATTTTTGTCTCTGTGTGTGTATGGATCCAAAACTAATTAAAGATTCTTTTCACATAAATATGCATGCAGAATTTTCAAATCATAACAGAACTCACTCAAGACAAGAAAAAATTAGGGAAAACAAAAAAAATAATTTGAACCATTACCGTTCTTGATCAGCAAATTGTGACTCCAACATTGAACAATAAGGATGGTTAAGAGAGTCGAATACAAAACTATATGTCCGATGATGGTGGCACAAATGTGTTAGCACGACAGGAGGAAGAGGCTCTTGCAAAGATGTAGAAAGAGACGGTTGCAGAGATGTAGAAAGAGAGAAAAAGACAAAAGAATAAAACTTAATTTAAGCCTGAGGATAAAAATATAATTTCAATTTTTTAGCGGGTAACGGATATCCGCGGATCGGGTAGTGTAATACCCAAACTCGACCCGTTAATACCCGCTATCCGCGGGTTTCGGGTAGTAAATATCCGCGGGTATCAACTATCCGTCGCGGATTTTATCCGCGGATATCCGCGGGCGCGGATTTTTTTTTCATCCATACCCTTGCACCATCATGTTTCCCTCTTCTTAAAAGAAAATAATAAAAAACTAAAGTGCTAAACCTAAACCACTTTTGGCCCAACATCATTTTGCCAAAATTGGTCCAAAGTGCACAAGTTGGTTCAAAAAGTCCTAAGCAACTAAATTACAATATAATTAATTCTCAAATGCCTATATGGAGAGTTTGGAATTATATGGCATCCTTCCTAATGTCTCAAAATGTTATCCAACAATTTTCCTTCAAGTAATAATGTAAATAATTAGCCTCAGATAATTCAAATAAATTAAAATAAGAATTTCTGATCAAATTAAGCACAATTAGGAAAAATGGGGAAATACTGGACATCCAAGCACAATTCCCTGATTAAATCTAGCACAATAAGCTAAGTGAAGTCAAGAAAATATTGACTCATCAGAGAGCCAGACGAAGCAACTTAGAGGAAAGATCATCAATTTAGTCAAAGTTGTCTGTGATAGAAGCATAAATGACTTTACATCGGAGTTAGAGGAAGTCATGAGAGAGTTTTATCCTCACCTGTTCTCTGGTAAGTCTAATTTTCGAGGTCAAAAATTTTTGTTGTTGGAGGAGAATGTAAGAACTTAGAAAATAGAATATTAGATAGGTGTTTTAAAATACTGAAACCAAGTGTTTAAAAATTTAAAATAATTCAATAATATAAATAGGATTTCTTAAACTCGTCTCATTACTTAAAACACAAATCATCTCTCTAGAACTTTGCCTCTAAGATATTTGACTCCTCGATCATCTATTTGATGATCATGAAGTTCCTAGGAGATCACGATTGAGTAATCTCCACTTCTATCCAATTAGGTTCTTCAATAGAGCAAGTAAGTTTCCACTCATTTTTCTTTGTCGTTCTTAATTTGAAATCATGTGTAGCGATCTCTTGTCACATGTGCCTTATGGTCTCTCTTTATAGTTCTTTGTCCACCTATGGTCCTAAGGACTCTTTTCTATCACAATTTGGTGATTCGTAGGTGTTTCTAAAGTTCCTTACGCGGGAAACAAAGAGAGTGTGTTCTTAGACCTCTACAGCTTCGGTATAAGGTAAGGAAAGCTAGTTTAATTAAAATTTGATTAATAGATAGGTAATCTTTGATTGTATGTGATTTAATTGTATGAGTAAACTGAAATAGTAATCTTGGTGTGTTAAATTGCTTGAAAATGATATGTGTTGATGTGAGAATCTATGAAAGTTGTGTATGATTGTTATGTTGAGATTTAAAATTGTTTTTGGCAAGTTAAAATGATGTTTTGAATGTATTTTTGGAGTTACTAAACTGTCACTAGCATAAAAACAACATATAACGTCACGAGTTCAACGTCTAACCACTTAATAGAAAATGTTAAAAATGATCGATGACATTTTTGTAAATAAATGTAATTATTAGACGACATTTAGAATTGTAATTCGACGTTAATTTGTTATAAGACGTAGAATATTGAGAAGTTTGACATCCTATTGGGCAAATCTTTCGAAAATATTTGGCGCGAAGGTGAAGATTTACTTACGTATGACGTCGAATGTCCTAGAATCAGACTTCAAAAGGTTATAAAACGTTGAATGCCCTATAGTTAGACGTCAAAATGTTAGTGAAATCAATAAAAATTTGAGCGGGAGGTTCAAAATTTATTCATTTTATCTTAGAGCGCGAGACCCTCTTCTTAGCTTAAACTTTTCTCAAACGAAGTTTGACGACCATCACATGTAATCTTTCTTTCATTTGATACAAATCCATGTTGATTAACTACTTTAGGTATGATGATTTTCATTTCTTTTAACTGACTGTGTTCGTGTTCTTGTCATTCGTAGGCGCATTTTGCTTTCTCTCCCTCGGGTGGCAACACTTTATTCCGACGAACCCACCTTTTGAAGGTTAATTTTTGTTTTCGTTTTGAAGAACTAATTTGTTGAACTTGTTTTTTGTTGTTGTTTTGTTGAACTTGTTTGTTGTTGATACTACATTATACGTTCATAGTTCATGTTATATAAGATATCAAAAACTGGATTACATTTGTTGTTTTTCTACTTTTCAAGTATCGTAGAGTTATAAAAAAGGATCACAAATGATAACAATTATTAATTAAATAAAATAAAAAAAATTGATTAACATCTATTTATAAAGGGAGTAATATGACCCCAATTCCTTGTATGGTATGGTTTTCTTTTTGGTGATGACAACACATTGATGATGACAACATATTGAACACATTGATGATGACAACATATTGATGATATTGATGATACATATGTTTGATATGTCTTGCTGTTTGATAATCATGATTGCTACATATACTGATTGAATTGGTTGATTCGCATACTTGTTGTGACTATACATGTATCTACATCTATTGTATGCATTCTCATAATTCAATACTGTTATAGCACTTGCACAATGCATTATTTGGGTGAAGTAATCGATTACAATGATTATATAATCAATTAAGTTCATCAGATAGCCTATGCTTAAATTATGGCAAGTAACAAGTTTTAACCGATTACATTATGTGTACAATCGATTAAAACTCGTGCCTTTTCTAATAATCATTTGCAATGTGTTGTGATGTTTTTTTGAAGAGAAAAGTTTTCAAAATTTGTATAAGTCTAGTACTTAACCGATTACACTGTTTATGTAATCAGTTAAGTCTGGTATTCTTTGAAAACTATTTTGAAGCTAAGTCTTAACTGTCATAATTGTCATATTTTCACATGTTTTGACTTGGTTGTTGTGTGAAATCGATTACATTAAACACTTAATCAGTTAAGTATGTGTTGAATATAATTCTGTGTAATACCGATAAATATGTAATCGATTACATTATTTTAGAAATCGATTAAAATGAGTTTGTTATGTGTAATTCTATCTTTCATGTCACCTTGCAATGAAGACTTTTGATCATTTTAATCTTTCATATCTAATATTTGTTGCTGAAGAAAAGAATTGCAGGTGTGCTTAACTCTCCAAGAATCAAGACACAAAGAATTGGAAGATCTTAAAGGATTCTTGAGGGAAGTCTGTGAACGTTATTGGCTAATCATTTTTCTACACAACTGAGGTGTTTTCTAACTTGATCAGAAACGTGTTTTTACAATCTTGGATTGTGTTTCCCTGTACGTGTGGGACAAGAAGAAGAACTAGGTGTTCTTGTGACTTTAAGAGAGGTCTCAAAGGGTTGTTGCAGAGAAGATGGTTGTTCTTTCTGCAAGTTTTGTCTTTCTATATTTGATTCTTGAGTTAGAGAGTTTTTTACATTTTGAGAGTGGTCTCTGCAAACCTTGGTGTAAATACTCAAATCTTTATAGTGAAAGAGCTTTCAATTTAAGGTTGATTGGAAGAAATTGGATGTAGGCATTGAGGCCGAACTAGTATAAAAATATGAGTTTGTCTTTCTATCCCTTTAACTCTTTTACAACATTATTTTCATTGATTTATTTTTGATTCAAAAGATGATTCTAAAGATTCCAAAAAGATAGCAAAATGAAGAGTTTTTATAAGCAACCAATTCACCCCCCCTCTTGGTGTCGAGAAACAAAGCATACTATTTCTTACAACGTCGTGCATTGACAAAATTTGACGTTAATTTACGTCGGACATAAAGCAATATCCAACGTCAATTTGCTCGACTAGGAACGTCGGATTGTTCTATGTCCGATGTCAAATAACATAAATTAATGTCGAATTTAAAAAATTTGACGTCAATTTAACGTCTCCCGGTATGATTTAGGTTCGAATTCGACGTGAAAGGCCCAAAAACATCGACGTTATATGATGTTTTTGTACTAGTGTGTTATCGATCATTAAGTGGTATTAGTTAGAAGAAAGGAGTAGGTTTTTGGTCTAGAATGAAGGTTTGAGAAGTGATTTACTAAAATATTCGTCTAAAGAGAAGAATTGTACTTTAAGACAGTTTAATGGGTCCTTAGTAAGTTGTTTATGATGAGAATCAATTGATATGTGTAGCTAAGAATAGAATGTTAGTCATGATAGTGTAATTGTAAAGTTGTTTCTAAGGTACTTTTGGAGGTTTTATAGGGGAAAATATAAAGGAAGCAATTCTGATGTAAAATCGAATGTTTAAGAGAGTTTTATGTCATTTAAAACTTGTGTGAACCTTAAGAATGGATGAAAATATGATATAGGATTATTTGATAGTTGAGAGGGTGAATTTAGCTTGGTTTGGGCTACATTTAGGGGTTTTAAATAGTGAGATTATAAATTAGTAGGTTTTGACTAAAGGTGATGGTTTGCGGTTAGTTATTGAGTCTATATAAACTTGTTCAAGCTATTAGTTGTAGAATTTAGGTGTGGTAATGTAAAAAATTGAGTTTGGGAGGTTACAAGTAGTTAAGTTGGCTTAAGATGACTAATTTGAGTTAGGAATGTATTTTCAGAGGCTTCACAATGTCTAAGGGGTCCTAGGAACCAGTCAAAGTTGTGGGAGAAGTTTTAAAAGTCATCCTAGAAAGGTATTAAGTTCTGGTACAACGCTTGAGTGCCCTTTCAGGGCATTGAACACTAGTTTCTAGATGCTAGGCCACTGAGCACGAGGAAACAAAAGCTAGGTGATAACGGTTGAAAAACCGTTATTTTCATGTGCTATTTTAGACCAAATTACTCCCTTTACTGCTTAGAATGAGCTTGAAATCAAACAAAACTCAATAAATGAGTCAGTCAAGAGTCAAAAGCTGTTTTTAGCGATATTATGCTTGTTTTGCATTGTTTTGCAGCAATTTTGATGGAAGTGAAAAATGGAGTTGGCACCAAGGAAGAATTGCGAATCAAGAAAAGAAGAGTCTAGAAACTGCCCAGCGGCAGAATTGCACCGCTGGGCAGCCAAATGCAAGGAGTTGGCACCAAGGAAGCGACGCCTGGCGGTTTTGCGATAAGAGGCAAACCGCTGGGCAGTGGACCCCTGACGCCAGGCGGTAGCGCAATAAGACGCAAACTACCGAACGACATAAGTGTGACGCCGGGCGGTTGCCTGTTGGGCTCGGGCCTGTTTTCTGTTGCGCTCCTCAGCTATAAATAGCCCTAATGCGATTTCATTCTCATTCTTTTGACAGAGAAGGGCGGCCAGACCTACTTTTCACTCTCTAGAGAGGATCTCTTGGATTCTTAGGCCTATTTTCATATTTTCTAGGGTTTGCTCTTCCATTCTTCCATTATTTTCATCTTGGTTCACCATGACAATGGTGAACTAAACCCTTTTGTTGTTGGGGGAATAATGTAATATTTTGAAACTCTCTTTTATTGAAACTCTTGTTTAATTATATGATTGTCATATGCTTTGTTTATCGATTGTTGGGTTTCTCTTCTGCGCTTAAAGCTTTTGTCGTTTAACTCATTCGATAACTGTTGTTTGTCTTTACTGATACGTGAACGTACGGTACTGTCATGAACTGCGGGAAATTCCTTGATAAATGAAATACCACCTAGGGATAGGGAGGTAGGACGGTCAATTGTTTTTGCTTCTGTTCGGTAATGCATTGCTAGTTGCTAGGGGAGGCTAGGGATAGCAAGCCAATAATTAGTAATAGGCTCTTTTCGCCGAGGGATCGGGCTAAGGGTAGGCCAAGAAAGTTTGCATAATAATCAGATAATAAAGCTTTTTAAACAAGAGGAGTAGATAAGAGAGGGCGGATAAGATGAAATTGTAAACCCCCAACAACTCCACTTATCCATACTCTTTTCGTCAAATTGAATCAACCTCATTGCATGTCTATTTTATGCTCTTGCATCCACAACAATTAATTTTATTCCTTTACAAGTCTTATTATTTTAATTCACACGAACCATAAGGCCGTGAGTCCTTTGGAAGAGAACGATATCGGGTTCTACCGATTTTATTACTTGGAAACGATCTGGTACGCTTGCCAGTGAGTCAACAAGTTTTTGGCGCCGTTGCCGGGGACTCTTGGTTGAACATTTTCAAGTAGTTTGAATTGACTGAATTTGACTTGTTTGTAATTATTTGTTTTTGGTTTTCTTTATTTTGTTTTATTTTGTTTTATGTAAAAGTGCTTTTAGGGGTATTATTTCTTGTGTATGTAGTAAGGAGTACACACTAGAAGCAGAAAAGATCAACAACCTCTTCTCGAGGGATTATTAGACAGGAGAAGGACGAAAGTTAGACGTCCTGCAAGTGAAAACTTTCCTTCTCCTGAGGAACTTTTGCACCCTCTCCTTGAGGCATAGGTTATAGAGGAGATGGCAGACCAACCTCCTCCAAGACGCACATTGGGGGACTCCGTAAACACTGTGGGTCCTTTGAATTTCAACAGCATAACTATTCCAGCTGACAATACAACCAACATGGTGATGAGCCCTGCACTCATCCAGTTAGTTCAGAACAACCAGTTCCATGGGTTGTCAAATGAGAATCCATACAATCATTTGACGGTCTTTGGAGAAATTAGCAATACTATCAAAATAACTGGAGTCTCATATGATAGAGTCAGACTCAGCCTGTTTCCTTTCTCTCTGGGAGGAAACGCGAAGGATTGGTTGCATTCTTTCCTTGAAGGAACTTTTAGAACTTGGGATGCTCTGGCAAGACAGTTTGTTACCAAATTCTTTCCGCAGACCAAGATCAATCAGGGGAAGCTGGAAATCTCCTCATTCAAGCAAGGGATGGAGGAAACTCTCGGACAGGCCTGGGACAGATTTAAAGGCCTGTTGAGAAAAACTCCAGTCCACGGATTCGACAAGACTTCATATTTACTTGCTTTCCTTGGAGGATTGAATACTCAGTCTAAGATGATGTTGGATGCCTCAGCTGGAGGCAGTATCACTAGAAAGACTGAAGATGAAGCTTATGAGTTGATTGAGGAGATGGCTCTGAATGAAGTATCTCAAAGCGAGAGGGGGGTACAGAAAGGAGGACTCTTACATCTCCCTGCAGATGATGCGATGACCGCACAAAATCATCTCCTTAACCAGAAATTGGACAAGCTAACAAAGGTCCTTTCTTAACTTCCAATGGGGTTAAGGAATATTTCTCAGACTCAGCAACTTTGCAATCTATGCGGTGGTGACCACATTAATGGTCAATGTGCTTTTCCTGAAGAAATGCAGCAGGATGTCAACTACATGGGGAATCAATTCCCATTCAAGCAGGGTAATTTTAACCAAGGCAGTTCTAGCCAAGGTTGGAAGAACCACCCCAGCATTGGACAAAACCAAAATAATTCTTCTGGGCAAGTAGGAGGCTTCCGGCAGCAACAACCTTCACCTTTATGGCAGCAAGTAAGCAGCTTGACAGAGACAGTCAGAGAATTAACCGACAGATTTGACAAATTTTTGAAAGTCTATGAGTCTCAACAAGCAAGTGACCAGGCTAGCTTTAGAGCACTGGAGATACAAAATGGGCAGCTGTCAAAAAGGGTTGAAATTACCGAGAAGAATCAGTTCCGGGCTAACATTGAGGTTAACCCCAAAGATGAATGCAAAGTTGTTATGACAAGAAGCAAAAGGAAGCAAGCTGAGGAAATAATTGAAATTGGGAGCAGTGAAGATGAAAATGAGGTGCTGATTCAAAATGATAAATTTAATGAGCAGAAGAGTTGTGAAGAGAAGAGAGAAGAAAAAGAACAAGAAAGCTACAGAGAGCCATTCCGGGAAATCTTTAATCGTGTAACCATTACTCCCAGAGCAATTTTGCAAATTCCTGAGTATGACAAGAGGATCAAATATTATCTCGGAGAGGTGATTGATCTTGATTGTGAAGAAGAACAGAAACAATTGATCAAGCCCATAAAGAAGGACCATCCACCAAAATTAAAGGACTTAGGGAATTTGACTCTTCTGTGTGTTATTAATAATGTGGATATAGGGAGAGCCATGATCGATTCAGGATCAAGTATTAATTTGATGCCCTTCAGTGATTTCAAGAAGATTGGAGGGCTAAAATTAAAACCAGCTAATACAACTCTGACAGTGGCAGATGGATATATTAAGAAGCCGGTTGGTATGGTGGAGAATGCAATTGTTCGGATTGAGGAATTAGAGTTCTTGGTTGACTTTGTAGTTGTGGATATGGTAAATGATGGAAGAATTCCTTTAATTCTGGGAAGACCTTTCATGAGGACTTCTCAGATGATGATACGTGTCTATGACGGGAGAATAGTGTTGAGAGATCAAGACCAAGTGTTAGTTTACAGCGGATCTGAAGACAACAAAATGAGAATAAGAAGAAGATCCAGATATAAAAAGGCCAGAAGAGAAGTTGCAAACAAGGAGAACACCATAGGTATTGATCATCTTAATAGTTGTACTGTTTTGCAGACACTTTAGGAAGAAAAGATAGATAAAGGAGGGTCTACCCACTCAGAAGACAAACCATTCCTGTGGGGCATGTCAGTAAGATATAAGAACAGGAAGTGGATTGTCAACAGGAAGCTAAAAGAGAAAGGAATGGTGGAGATTAGAAGGCCAGATTCCACAGCAATTAAAAGAGTGGATAGGAGAAAGCTGAGCAGATGGGACGATGAAGATCCCAGTGTGAAGAAGAAAAGTTGATTTGCTGAAGAACACTTTTGTATTTTAGAACATTTCATTTTATTTATTTTAATTTTTGTTGAACAGGTAAATTTTAAATTTTTGAACAATTTTTGGGTAGCATCTACTGAGGGATGCTAATTTTGGTATCCACTGAAGGATACCCGGAAGGTACACCTACTAATGGGTGTTAGAAGGATCTGTACTTACTGACAAGTGCTAAACAGGTTTGGGTCAGGCTCGTGACGTTAAACAAGCGCTACTAGGAGGCAACCTAGATTTTCTTCTTTACTCTAGCATTTTAAATTCGTAGAATAGGTTGAATTTTATTTTCAGTGTGTATGCTTGGCTTAATACTTTTCTGAAGATGTTTGACTGAATAATTTGCATGAGAAGCCTGTTTGATGATGATCTGATGTGAATGATTCTCAAGTTATGTTGCATGTTGATATCCTGTGAAACAGATGTGTGATGAATTATGATTGTGGTCATGATGCTGAGCAAGGTGTATGAATGAATGTGTGTGAGAAAGCATGTTGTGTGAGGTTTTGAGTTCTAAAGTTTTATTGTTGTATGAAATTATTCACAGGAAAGCATGCATGATATTGCCTAAATCTTGATGATTGATTGAATTGCATGTACATGTCATATCAAGGCCATTTTTGAAAGCCCTTACTTATCCAAATTTTACCCAAAGTGCTTGAAATTTTATATCCTTTTTGAACCTTGGCCCTAAACAGAATGAAAACCTTTGTGCTGAATTTATTTACTTTGAATTGGGTTAATGATTGTAAGTATATTCAAGGTTCAAGTTTGGGGTTGTGGGGAAAGTTTGAATGGAAAAAAGAAAGGCATTGAGCTCAAGCGTTGAAAAAGAAAAATACATGAGAAAGAGGAAAAATCATGAAAGATGAGCTCAATGTAAAAATAAAAGAAAAAGGGAAGAAGTTGGGGACAAATGAGATTGGTTGAAAAAGAGAGTTAAACTTGAACCTTGAGTGATGAATGAGCTCTCTTGATTCAAAGATTTTGTGATCCAGAAAAACCAATTTTTCTTGATAGCCCAGCCTCATTACAAGCCTTGGAAAAGTCCTTTTGATTGCATTTGCATGTGATGATTTTGATTGTTTGAGATGAAAGGCAACTTTATTTCATGTGACTTGTGAATGATTAAGAGTTGGAGTGTCACCCTAAACACTTGAGTGATTGAGTGAAACACTTGCTTGGTGAGAAATTCTAAGTTTCATGATTGCATCTTTGCTTAGTGGATTGATCATTCATAATATGTAACATATGTTGAGGAATGTGTGAGATAACTGAATTGAAAGCATTCATGCATCTTGATTTGATCATCACTGAAGATTTGAAGTTGAGTAGTTCTCATCATGTACTTTAGGAATGTTGAATCATTGGATGAAAGTGTAGAGAGCCAAGTTTTGTTTTATCTATAGTTTTGTTTTGTTTTCCTTGAGGACAAGCAAATTTCTAAGTTTGGGGTGTGATAACGGTTGAAAAACCGTTATTTTCATGTGCTATTTTAGACCAAATTACTCCCTTTACTGCTTAGAATGAGCTTGAAATCAAACAAAACTCAATAAATGAGTCAGTTGAGAGTCAAAAGCTGTTTTTAGCGATATTATGCTTGTTTTGCATTGTTTTGCAGCAATTTTGATGGAACTGAAAAATGGAGGTGAAGATAAAGGCCTTAGACTCAAGATAGAGGAAGAAAATCAAGAAAAGAAGAGTCTAGAAACCACCCAGCGACAGAATTGCACCGCTGGACGGCCAAATGCGAGGAGTTGGCACCAAGAAAGCGACACCTGGCGGTTTTGCGATAAGAGACAAACCGCCGGGCGGTGGACCCCTGACGTCGGGCGGTAGCGCGATAAGAGACAAACTGTCGGGCGGTATAAGTGTGACGCCGGGCGGTTGCCTGTTGGGCTCGGACCTGTTTTCTGTTGCGCTCCTCAGCTACAAATAGCCCTAGTGCGATTTCATTCTCATTCTTTTGACAGAGAAGGGCGGCCAGACCTACTTTTCACTCTCTAGAGAGGATCTCTTGGATGCTTAGGCTTCTTTTCATCTTTTCTAGGGTTTGTTCTTCCATTCTTCCATTATTTTCATCTTGGCTCACCATGACAATGGTGAACTAAACCCTTTTGTTGTTGGGGAAACAATGTAATCTTTTGAAACTCTCTTTTATTGAAACTCATGTTTAATTATATGATTGTCATATGCTTTGTTTATCAATTGTTGGGTTTTTCTTCTGCGCTTAAAGCTTTTGTCGTTTAACTCATTCGATAACTGTTGTTTGTCTTTACTGATACAGGAACGTACGGTACTGTCATGAACTGGGGAAAATTCCTTGATCAATGAAATACCACCTAGGGATAGGGAGGTAGGACGATCAATTGTTTTTGCTTCTGTTCGGTAATGCATTGCTAGTTGCTAAGGGAGGCTAGGAATAGCAAGCCGGTAATTAGTAATAGGCTTTTTTCGCCGAGGGATCGGGCTAAGGGTAGGCCAAGAAAGTTTGCATAATAATCAGATAATAAAGCTTTTTAAACAAAAGGAGTAGATAATAGAGGGCGGGTAAGATGAAATTGTAAACCCCCAACAACTCCACTCATCCAAACTCTTTTTGTCAAATTGAATCAACCTCATTGCATGTTTTTTTCTGCTCTTGCATCCACAACAATTAATTTTATTCCTTTACAAGTCTTATTATTTTGATTCACACGAACGATAAGGTCGTGTGTCCTTTGGGAGAGAACGATATCGGGTTCTACCGATTTTATTACTTGAAACGATCTGGTATGCTTGCGAGTGAGTCAACACTAGGGCGCTGAGCGTCAACTTCTTCTTTCTCCTTAGGTTGTTTTTAGGTTTTGTTATGATTTTTATGGGATGTCTAAGGTTCTATGATGAATGTTTATTGATTCATTTGTTCTCTAGCATTGTTATATAATGATTTATATGTGAATGAAACATAGTGAAAAAAGTTCCAAGGAGGAACTTCTGAATGGTGGTTTCAAGTTTTGTAAGTATGAATGTAAGAAGGTCAGTCCTGAGGTTCACCCTGACACTCTAATGGTCATCCATTCTCATATATAGAGGGATGAAACATGTGGTGAGAGTAGCAGGTGGTCGTAGCCTTATGGCTTTACCTTGGCCTAAGGAGTTGGTTAACAGACTAACCTTGTGTGATAGCTTGAGTGGACCAACTATTTCATCACTACAAGTGCACGAACCGCCATAACTCTATATTCATACTATATATCCAGATAAGTCAGGTCTATGTTTGTGATGCGATTCTTGAATGTGTAAAGTTCTTGGTTTGTAATGTGATTTAAGTTATATAAAAGTTAATTATATTGTGTTATTTTTTGTATACTAACTTATCCTTTATTTGTGTTTTGTTGGTATGTCTTGGTGCTTTGGTTGTATTGACTATGATCATCTTATGTGTGTGAATAGAGGATATGAGGTGACCGTAAAGCAAATTTTAGAAAGAAGATCTACCAATGCTTAGTTTTCTTTAAACTTTTTATCTATATATAGTTTTGTTGAACTGATTTGTATATAAAATTTCTTTTATAATTATTTAAATAATTATAAATAACTTTGTATTTTTTCTGTCGACTATTTTATTTTATTAATATTGTGAATAGTATTTATATATATTATAGGATATTACATCTCATATAATAATGTTTGATAAAAAAAAATCTTATATTTGTAGAAATTTCTACAAATTACAGACAAAAAAATCAAATAACCATAGAAATTCTGTAGTAAAAGTGATTTGAAATGAAATCATTATAAATATTATATTAGAATTCAAAGAGAAAATCAAAATTTTAATCGATCTAAAACTAAAAATAATAACGTAACATCTAAAAACATTTATGATATAATTTTTTAAATACTTATATTATAAAATTGCTAAATAATTTAAATGTTTAATTATTTTTTGAAATATTAAATGGTCAACAATTTAAAAACGATAAAAAAAATGACATAAGCTTTCGTGGCAGGACTTATCCCCTGCACCTATCCCAAAGAAGCCCACATATTTCTAACAAATCATAAACATCAAAACTACATTGTATTGAAAGCGAAAGTTAAAGGCAAAATATATTAGAATTATGCAATTATTGCAAGGTTCCCTAGAAATACCGACATCGAAAATCGGAATCTGCGAGGGAGAAAACGCACGTTGAAAAAGAAATATAAAAATAAAAAATAAAAACGAGAGTTATATAGAAGAGTAAAGGGGAAAATGGGTAAATAAATTTGTAAGGAATAATCTTGAATTATTTTACAAACTATGATAAAATTTATCTATAAGGATATAAAATTAATTTAACCATTTTAATATAAAAATAAAAATTATTCTCATTTTAAAACTATAAAATTAATTTAAATCTTTCTAACATAAAAAAAAACACATATTAATAAGGGTCCGAATAGAAAGCATCCATAATTATGGGGGAGTAAATGTTATTCAAACTTTTTTTTATTTAGCTATTATAACAACAAAATTTATCTATTTATGTGTCTGCAGATATAATTAGACATAACTTATTTTTCTTACTGAAACTAAATATCTTTTGGTCTTGCTATTTTTTCCATTCACACTTTTAGTTCCCGATTTTAAAATAGAAACGTTCAATTCCTAAATTTTTAAAATTAGCAAATTTGTCCTACGGTTCAAATCAAAATTAATAAATTAATGTTTTCTCGGGGAAAAAATCGAACTAATATGGTACTAAACTTACTTTCTTTAATTTTTTTTCTTCACAATAAATCAAACATAATTATTCGATAAGATCCATCAGAAAGCATAGTTGATGAGTTAACATTACTACCTTTATGCATATCTAGATATCTAGATAGATAGACAAAAATAGAAATAGATAGATAAATGGAGTCCTTTCAAATTTAGTGATGGTCTGGTACAGATACAGAGGATGTAGGTTCAGATTATAGACAAGACATACATAGAATTTAGGTTGTTGCAACAACAGTTCTATTTTCTTTCACTGTCTGAGAGACCAAGCTAGGTCAAAGTTGGGTGTCTCCAGAAATTCTGGGTTTATTAATTTTTTTAGCAAAAGTCCATTCTCACTTGATGTGTGTTGCCACTTGGGATGCATCTGAGATTGAAAACGATGTGCATCACTAAACTATGATTGAGGAATTGATTAACTATTAATGAGTTCGTTATTATGCACTTAAACTATCTATTTTTGAAAGCTGGTGCAAGTTTTATGCAATAATTAAAGCTAGATTGACCAAATCATAGCCATAAGCACACGCGTGCCTTTGACATGTTAATTGCAATTATGCATCAAATAGTATGATCTTGCTTTTCGTCTGCTTACCACACTGGTAAAAGAATTAAAAGATTTTTCTTTATCTAAAAGCGGGTGGATTGAAAACTTTTTTAAAATGTAATTTTTTTATACCTTCTCTAGATTTTTATTTTTATTTTTTTTACTTCCTTAAACGGTATCCTTACTTCTAAAAGCATTATCTTTGGATTAGTTAGTTAACATTTTTGTTAAATAGTATTTGTATGGACACTATTTTTTTTTATCAATTTTATCTTATTATATATCTTCATAATTTTTTTTTGAACTTTATAGTTTCGTATGTATTTATAAGGTGGTATTTTCTTTTTTTAAAACATGGTCATGTTCTTGTAACTATTAATTTTTTTTTAATATTATTCTAGCACAACTTCCTCTTTAATGATTAACACTTTTTTTTTCTTTTCAATTCAGTCTTGAAATCTCAGTTTCGATAAAGAACAAGTTTATGTAAAGAATATTTAACTATCTAGTTAGGTAATGTTATTTGATGATAATAAATGTTGCAAAACTTAACATTTTGTATGTCTGAGACATTTTTTATTTATACTACTTACATGGGTTTTCCACCTTTTAACTTGTTAGGGTCTAATTGTTGTTAGTCCAGTCTATTAGCATCACAATCTTGATTAACAATGGTGATTTCACTTAATTAAATGGTTATTAACTAATAGGCTCTCTAATTAACGAGGTCGATCAGATTTGGGATGATAGGTTTAGTGAATAAGATGATGCTAGTCAATGATGGACGGTCATGGTATGATAATGCTTGCCTTATCTGAATACTTGTTCTTTTTTTTAACCAAGATATACTTGTTCATTTTTTTGAACCAAGATATACTTGTTCATTTAACAAGGTAAAAATGTTTTTAAGCGTTTCTAATTCATTATCCAAGGAGTTTTTAAGTCCTTTGGGCATGAATAATTGGTGTTATGGAGTAGAGGTTTCCTGGTCAATTCTAGTTCGAATAAGGAGTATGATATTGAGAAGAATTTCTCTGCTTCGAAAGAAGGTCAGGTATAAGGCTTTCGATATTGATATGTGCTTAATTTAAGTCAATTTTAAGATAATTTTGGAATTTATCTTGCTGTTTAAATTATGCTTAATTCACTACTATTTATTTTTTATTGAAGTTCTTAATATCAACAAAGAAGTCAAAATGGAAAATGAAGAAAATGGAGAAATTTTAAGGGATTTTTGACAAACTGACTTTGGTGCGACATTAGTACGAAACTTGAGGCTTGAGCCACACGAAGAAACCCATCTTGGAGGGAAACCTCAAGCACTGACCTGAGGCTAAAGCCATTAAGAATCCTTCTGCAATAAGTAATCTCAGGGGGCTCCAACACGAAGTGCAAGGCTTGAGCCACAGTAGAAACCCACCTTGGAGGGAAACCTCAAGCAACCACCTTTAGGAGGATATGGAATGTAACTTATACAACTTAAGCCCAAAAATGTGCAACTTAAGTCCTAAGAAAGGTAGTTTGGTAAGATCCAAAATAAATCGTTTGTGGCTTAAGCACTAAAAGCTAGATTTGTAGCCATGCCTTGGACAGTTATAAATATAGACCTAATGTCCTCATTTTAGGCAATGAGTGAAGGACCAAATATGTAGTAACAAAGTAGGAATGTGTTTGTGAGGCTCAAGAGAGATGCTTTCACTGTAAATGTTATGTTTAGATGTTGTTGGGATTGCATTACAATATTTTATAAATAGTTGAACTCTCTTGTGTCAAAATTCGATGTAATCAATTATAACTCTTTATACTTCTACTTGTTGAATATTTATTTATGCTTTCATTCCATCTGTTTGTGAATTGATTTATACTTGTTGTTGGATGAACTTATCATTCATCTTATTTCACTATCTTAAGATTGAGTGGAAACTAGTTTCAAGTTGTGGTCCAACCAATTCTCCTGTATACTTTTAGATGCTAGGAATTGATCTAAGGTTGCAGTTGGATATACAACCCTAATTTTAATGCAAGTGATTCACTCAAGCAATCATTAAGGAATCATATTGAGGTTTGGTGATCCTAGGCTCTAGGGGTCAAGAATGGACCTAAAGTTGCATTCAGAGAGCACTTCAAGGATAATGCATGATTTATTTAAGTACATAGACATTATCAGTAGTTGGGCAGCGAAAAAGGATGAGGTGAAATACACCCTTAGCCTCTACTTAACTCAATCTATATAATATATACTACTATCACAATTTTCCAAAAACATAAAACCCAGAAACAAACTACCAATATTCTTCCTAAATCCCTATGTGATGTTGTAGATTTTGGAGCTTAAGCCTAATGAACATAAATATCACAACCCAAGTTTATCATCGTTAGTAACCATACTTATGGTGTGAGTGTAGTGAAAGGAAGGGGGGTTATCTCTTACCAATCAATCTCGAGGTTGTCTTCTAGCCTCTTATACCTCTTCGTATAAACATTTCAAAGGGTTTTTTTTTAAGGTTTCAATGGATAAGAGTGCTCGAGAATTCATTTTTCACAATGATAAACCTGAGTTTTCATTTTATTGGACAAGGAACCAATTGACATATACATCTTGGGCAGGGTCTATGATGACCCCAAAGGACCTAGCAATGTTGTCTACTCTTGATGGGCTTCCTTAGAGGCTTCCAACTCAAAAACACATTGGCATGTACTTGTCTAGTTAATGATCACGACTTGACTAGTGTGTATGATTTTTCATGGGTGATAGATTTTTGTTTGGTTTTAACTTGACAAATTTTTTCTTTTGCTGCATATATAAGGAGATTCATTAATCCAAAGGAGAGATCGCACTTTAAGGAATTACGCATGAAACACCAACCATCTATTATTAAGAGCATGTTCTCACCCCTAACATAAGTTAGCAATTTATCGTATTCCATATTTAGATGCTCAAGGAAAACATGAAGGAAAAAGAAATCTTCCTAGCATTCTCATGAGGAGAAGGTTCACCTACTTGATCTACTAAGATGAGTAAGCATGGTCCTAGAGATACGTCAACCCCTCTTGTGGAAGGCTTTTCTAGCATTGATTTAAGGGTGGTCAAAATGTTGTCCTTTAACTTGAAAAATGTTAAGGGAGAACAATACAAATCAGTTATACATGAATGATTTTTTTTTTTTGGAAGAAGTTGATAGGAGAATTTGTTGAGGGTGTCAATCTTAGGGAGATAAAAAAGTTGAAGAAAAAACTTGTTGAACCTAGGGGCTCAATCCATGAAATTCCTAATGTAAACACCTTGCTTAAGGCAAGTTGAAGGCTTTACAGGAGACTCACTCATGTTGTTCTGCCAAGATAAAGGTGTTTACGGAGAAGGTTGTAAGGCTAAGTGTTAAGAAAAAAAGGTTACAATAGGAGGTTTGGAACTTGTATCAAAGTTTGGATGAAAATATACTATCTCACTAAGTCGAGTCGTATAAGTGAGAGTAACTCACTTAGGAGTTGGTGAAGGCTTAACAATTCGTTCTTAACCAACACGAGCTCAATTTTTCCAATGGCATTCAATAAGGCACTTATTTTTGCAAAATTTGACTTGACTAAGGTGATTTCAATGTTGGGAAGGAGTTACATGTCCCATGATTTGAAAATGATATATGCAAACACACGAATTTTAATCAATTTAACAACTAATGTAATCGATTCAAACTAGTTATATTTTGCCACAATTCAAAACATAAGTTGTCTGATGACCTTGATTGATTACTACAACACTGTAATCGATTATGTCATGCAAATATGCTTTTGTGTTTGTGGTTTTCATTACACAAAAACATATAGTATGCATACAAAGATATAATCACATCATAATACATTAGTATGCATAAACAACAGTATGTCCAACATATGCATTTTTCACGGTAAGCATATACATTTCCACATATGTATTTCATAGCACAGAAATACATTTATGTTGTGTCATTACAACATCCATGTCTTGTTACTATCAATGTGTTGTCATCATAAAAAACAAACACAATAGGGATTGGGTTCAGTATTCATATTGCTCCCCCTATCAATAAACTTTAACAACTTTCATAAAGGTAAAGACATTGTATGAAACTAGTTGTTTATCATACTCTAACATAGAATGGAGTATCTAAGAGGATTAACAATAGAGGACAAGAAACATGTCGCAATTCGATTTACATAAGTAATATTGGGGTGAAGTAGTGAACACAACACAATTTCTAGTGAATTGTTCTTTGTCAACTATGATTTCATTTAAGACACCAATTATGATGTGGTCAGGAAAGTTACTGATTATTCAACGTTGAATTATTTTGGTGCCCAACATAGAATAATGTAGATGATGGTAAACTAGAACCTAGATTTAGGAAGGGACTTGTAATTTAAAAACAACACAGTTTCTGATACCATCGCAAAAGCAAACTTAAAAAAAAGCTACAACTGAGTCAGAAACATTACTTTTAAAAGAAAACGTCACAACTGGTCGAGTTTATTAAAACATAAAAATTTAAAAGTTCTAAATTACAATTTCAAAATCCTTAAAGAGTTTATGCTCTTCTTGATACTTCAACTAGCTCTAACGTCATCTGCAACAATATCTATTCCCTTTAACCACAAGAAATATACTATCATCTCACAAGTAAACACAAAGCAATGGTGAGGTAAAAGAACCATAATATAACACATCAAACAATCGAATGCATTCACCCAACCATCAATTCCAACCACTCTCAAATAATAATCATGCAATTCACCGAGAACTACATACCTAAACAACATCAAACATTATGAAATCTTGTCCCCATAACAAACCATCACTCAGACCTCCCTCAGAGTCATTTTGTCTCCTTCCATAAGCCTTATGATTACAACTACACTTAAGCCAAAGCCTTATAGTCACCCTTCCCTCTTCCTACTCCTATAAACCTTACAAGCGTACTCTGCTTAAGTCAGAGCCTTACAGTCAATATCCATTTTCCCCTGCTCCCACAAACCTTACGAGTAAAAACTTTGATGCCTGACACACTGCTAGTACTATACTCAAGTTAAGCCAAAGCCTTACGGGTGAAACTATAACATCCCAAAATATAGTGATTAACCATATCATAGTCGTCGCATAATCAATAATATAGAATAGTTATAAACTATAATATAAAGTATTAACTTTACAGTCATCCAAAATAACCATAGAATTTAAAACTTTATATATAACTATGTACTACAAAAATATACACAATACTACTCTAACTAAACTAACTTGTCGCATCGCTGCCATCCAAAGCCTGCTCCAAAGACACCTCATCTCCCTCTGCTCACACCCACAAGATGATCATTGCAAAGGAAAGAACACCAACACATACAAAACACAAAACACTGCCATGGGCTAAACTTTAAGTGGAACGGTGTGTTTCAGCTATAGTTGTTTGGGGGTCTGAGATTTGTAAATCATTTTGTCAAAATGAAGGAAGCCCTCGAGCATTTGAGAAAGAGAAAGGAAACCCAGCAGCTATGGTTCGTGAAGAAAAGAAGGGTTCAGTTAGGGTTCATGAATCAGCGAAGAGAAGAAGAAGAGAGGCAAGCCAGAATCTCCAAGGCCCAAAGGAGACTAGCCCAAGATGTTGATCGGACCAGTGACGATTGAAGAGCAGGGTGAAGTAGAGTTTGTTGAAGATCAATCGAGAAGCTTCCGAGTTTGTTTTCAGTTCTTCCCCTTTTCCCTTATTTCTTTCTTTTTCTATTTGGATTTTTCCATATAAAAGGAGAGTCTTTGTAATATAGAACGTACAGGTGGTGGGTGACAGACACCACTCTAGACTCTAGATTTTCATTTCCATGCTTTCATATAGACTTTAAGCTTTCATTGACGGTAGATACATTGTTCTTTGCTGCTGACTTCGCGGAGGGATCTCTCGTGGGTGATAGGTCGGGAGGTTCCCTTTTGTGATTTTGGGTTCTTGTATTTCAGTTTTTCAATGTTCAATACAATGTTGTTCTTTTATCTTTCTTGTACGATTTTAAGTTTCTTGCTCTTTTAATTTCGATTCCTACCGATTACTTCTTTGATTCATGCAATTTAGTTTATTGTTCTTAGTTCTTTGATTGTTTCTTATTCTGTTTTCCCAATTTTTCTTTTTACTTTTTGATATATGATAACACATAGTTTAGGTATAGGATATTTTCCTTTTTCTTTCTTCGAATTTAACTTTGTTTTTACTGCTTGTGCTTATGTCTTTAATTCATTAGTAGCTATAGTGATCATTGTAAATAGAATTTGTTCTGCTCTATTCTTTTTGTGATAATGTCAGATTAATCTTTTCTTTTTATTTGTTTTGTGAATTATGGATTTAGTCTCTTATTTTACAGTCCACTCTATAATGTTTTCATTCATTCATATAGGTGGTTACCCATTTGATCTTTGCATTATGTAATTAGATTCTTGATTTTAGGTTTTATTACTGATTCATAGAAGTAAAAAATGTTCATTAGCTTAGGTTATATTTCTTGCATTTAGGATAGAAATAATGTATTATTCTGTCGTTTATTGTCATTCTTTCATTAGCTTAGTTAGATACATTCATTAGCTTCAAATTGTTTTCTTTCCATTCATTTATTAGTTTTAATTTGATAAGCACTTTACCAATTGATTACTTTCGTATCAGATTTCATTTTACATATTATTTTCCCCACTTTGTTTTAATAAAATTAGGCTATAATTTTACAATTCTAAACTTAATAAGTACCAAATCCTTGGATTGATTCCCTATCTTGCCCCTATACTACATTAGTGGGGACTAGGTTTTGTTGACTTTTAGTGCGACCTAAAAGCTTTTCAACATTTGTCAACTGTCCCAGCAGCCTAACCTACCACTTAACAACCCAACCCGAAAACGCTCGAGCTCACCTTCACCACTTGACACCACATAAACACTTAAACAACCTGGATTAATACCTAAACAACTCTAAAATAAGTTACCACACTATAGTTCTTGTATTTAGCACATCAAATTCATCTTAAAACAATGAATTCATTTTTCACCAGTATAACAACATTGTTCTAGCCTACACCAAACTGAACATCATGACTAATACAATTGTAGACTAACCACCAACTCAATTTCAACATGAACATCACAGTTCCCTTATAACAACGCTGAACCAAAATTAAGGCACATGATCTAACTTGAACAACTCAGATTCAAGTCTAAAGCACAAGTTCAAAACATCAATACTATGAAAAACACTTTCAATCACACAAATCATAGCTTAACAACTAAGATTCTAAACAAAATCCAGAATTCTACTCATTAGCCTGATTTAACCATTTAACAAGCCGACAAACCTTAAATTTTAAAAAAAATGCACTTCAATAGCTTGGTTCAACTTATAACAACATGGTTCATACCTATATCCATAGAAGTTCAACTTAAATAATAATCTGGAACAATTTAAACAGATTAACACCATGGATATCACCTAATAGGACTACACCACATAAAATTACATCTTATAACAATTCAGAGAAAAGTGTATGTTACTAACACCACAAGAGCTTGGAAGATCATGAGCAACTAGGTATAACAATTTGACAACACATTTCCACTCATACAAATCACTAATTAAAGCTTATATGAACACAAATTTCAAACCTATTAATTTGAATACTCACCTAACACCATAGTCTTCTTCCATTTTATGCTTGACTAATATTTATATATTTATATATTCTCATATTAATTTCGAAAACAAACCAATATATGTACTCAACATATCATTCTAAACACCGTACCGTTCAATTCTTAACTCAAAATTATCTAACCATAAATTTTTCATGTGCTCTATAACTATTATCTTGTATAAGCTTTCAAAGATTATTCATCTCGTTAAACACTATAATTACTAGACTACAATGCACCGAACCATCAAGATAGGACTACTACTAAACCCAAAATTATGAACTACACAACATGTGTATACTTCTATGAACCATAAATAACAAACATTCCAATGCTCAGTTCTATTAAAAAAACATCATCATCCATTTGCACATAAGATCAAAAATTTATAATTTCCTAAGCTAAACATATACTTGTGTACGTGACTTGCTTCCATTGCAACCAAACAACACATTAACACATATGTTTATTTCCAAACAATTTTAATAAGACATGCTCAACACATAATATCCTCAAACATCAACTAACATCACGTTGAAAGCATATAAGCAATGTGACATGGTTGCTTATACAAACACTAAGGTTTAACACCTTTTAATATTCTTCAACTCTTAATATTCCTAACACCACGACCACATTCCTTTGCTAGTTCTCGCACCTAACAAAAGCATAAAACAGATCCAAGATGCACCAACTCAAGTACATTCTCTATTGTTTTCACAATGACTAACACTCACCACACACAACCCACGTCTCTAGGTTGTTGTTTGCATGAAACTTAGGAAAACCTAAAGCCTCCCCTTATACTTATTTTCACGATTCATAGCCTAGGATTCTCCACCAAAATCAACACTTAAGAAAAAAATAATTGCACCATTGCACCCTTCTAAATTCAACTTAATTTTTCTATTATCTAAAGCCTTTGTCCAAATTAAAAGTATCTTCCTAACCCTTCACATTCTACAGAAGCCTGAAAACTAAACTTTAAAAAAAATTATTCTTACTCTAGCCAAGGTTTGAACCTATGACCACCAATCCATAACAAGGAGCTCTAATCATTTATGTTACACATCACTTGTATTAAGCATATAATTTCTTATTTTAATAAGCCTATTTTATGTTGAAACCATGCTTCGAAAAATTCAATTTTCCTGGACCTTACATTGTCTACATGAATGGGTGGACAATTTTTAAATGGTGGAATTGTTTGAGAGGCGAGTGATAATAAAAAATATGTTGTGCTTGATAAAGCCTCAATGATATAAAGGAGTTATATGGAGACACTAAGGGAGGTGTTTGAATAATTGTAGAAAGTCTAAAAAAATATGGACTCTTCCTTGAAAAATTTCTTCTATAGGTGTTTCTAAACAATAATGTTAAAATTCATTTAACAATGGAAATAACATTAGTCGAAGGAATATAAGAAAGTGCTTCATGCATTTTATTGAAACTAGAAAGTCATTAAAAAAAAGGCTTAATACTCCTGATGGTCCCTATTTTCGTCAAGTGTGTTTGAAATGGTCCTAGTTTTCTTTTTTCTGTTTCAATGTTGTCTTAAAGAATATAAATTATGTTCAATTTAGTCCTTTTTGCAGACGACGTTTAAATCGTTAACGACCAATTGTCCAGTTCTGCAATAAGTGACACATCACCCTTGACACGTGATCATCATCTCCTACATCCAGAAACCCTAATTCCCCCCTAACCCTAACTATCGCTGCCACGCTCACGGCCAGCCACCATCTTCACACCTCAATCATCAAACATTTCGAAATCTTAACCAGATGGTCATGCCGTCACCACCGCTGTTCATCTTCTCCATCCAACAACCACCCAAAAACACCACCATGACCATCTTCCCCTTCATCCACTGTGAATCACCATCAACATCTTGCCGTGACAACCATGACCACCGCAACGAGGCAGCAAGCCATGCGCGAGCTCATATTCTCTGTCAAGTCTTCAACCTACAAAGGGAAATATAGAGAACGAAAATGCCAATTGGAGCATAATCGTTGCCGCAAAACCGCCATTCTCCATCAATCTTCATCTTCTCTAACCATCGTGAAGCTACTCTTCAAACCTGCAAGTAGAAAGAAACCAAAGAAAAAAAATCGCAGACTGTTGGCGGATCGACAAGTGTACCAAATCGTATCAAGTAATAAAAATGGTAAATCCCATTATCGTTCTTCCCATGAGACTCGAAAGGCCTTATTGTTCGCGTGAATTAAAATCGTAAGACTTGCGGAGAAAAATCAATAGTTGTGGTGGATGCAATGACAGAAAATAAATATGCAATGTGTGATTCAATTGACAAGATTTGAGCAATGGATGAATGGAGTTGTTGGGGGTTTACAATTTCATCTAATCTTCTCTCTTTTATTTACTCCTCTTGTTTAAACGGCGTTATTATCTAATTGTATGCAAACTTTCTTGGCCTCCCCTTAACCCGATCCCTCGGCGAAAAGGGCCTATTACTAATTACCGGCTTGCTATCCCTAGCCTTCCCTAGCAACTAGCAACGCATTACAAACAGAAGCAAATACAATTGGTCGTCCTACTCCCCTATCCCTAGGTGGTATTTCTTAACCAAGGAAAATCTCACCAGTTCATGTCATTATTGTACGTCCCCGTATCAATAAAGTCAAAGATCAATTACCGAATGAGTTAAACGATAAAGGCATTAAGCACAGTATGAGAATCCAACAATTGATAATAAACGCATATGAAAAACATATAATTCAAAAAAGAGTTTCAATAAACGAGAGTATCAAAAGATTACATTGTTCCCCCAACAACAAAAAGGGTTTAGTTCACCATAGTCATGGTGAACCAAGATGAAAATAATGGAACATATGGAAAGAAAACCCTAAAAAAGACGAAAAGGAGCCTAAGCATCCAAGAGATCCTCTCCAAAGAGTGCAAAGTAGGTCTAGCCGCCCTCCTCTATCAAAAGAATGAATTGAAATTCATCACAAGGCTATTTATAGGTGAGAAGCGCAGCAGAAAAATAGGCCCAAGCCCAGCTGACCATCGTCCGGCGTCTCACTTTGCCACCCGGCGGTGGATCTTGAAACGCACCACCGTCCGGCGATAGGGGTCTACCGCCCGGCGGTTTCCCTCGTGCCGCAAAACCGTCCGGCGGCAGGGGTCTGCCGCCCAACGCCCAATATTGTTGTCTTCTACTCCCGTTTGACCGCCCGACTCCAGGGGTCTACCGTCGGGCGATGCCTAGACTCTTCTTTTCTTTGATTTTCTTGCTTTTCTTGAGTCTATGACCTTCATCTTTATTCCGAATCTTCACTTATGTCAATTTTGCTGCAAAACAAGCATAAAATCGCTAAAAACAGCTTTTGACCCTCGACTGACTCATTTATTGAGTTTTGTTTGATTTCAAGCTCATTCTAAGCAATAAAGGGTGTAATTTAGTCCAAATTAGCATATGAAAATAACGGTTTTTCAACCGTTATCACAACCCCAAACTTAGAAATTTGCTTGTCCTTAAGCAAAACAAAACAAAACCATAAACAAAACAGAGCTTGACTTTCTACCCTTTCATCCAATGATTCAACATTTCCAAAGCAATGACAAAGCTTACTCAATTTCAGATAATCAGTGAACTCAAGTCAAGATGCAGGCTTGTTCTCAACTTAGTTTAGCTCATGCGTTCCTCAACAGATGTTACACAGTATGAATGATCAGTCCACTAAACAAAGAATGCAATCTTGAACTTAATAAGTTCTCACCAAGCAAGTGTTTCACTCAATCACTCGAGTGTTTAAGGTAGCAGTCCACTTTTTATCGTTCACAAGTCACATGAAATAAAATTGTCATTCATCTCAAACAATCAACATCTTTCCATGAAAATGCCATCAAAAGGACTTTTTCAAGGCTTGTAATGAGGTCGGACTATCAAGAAAAATTGGTTTTTCTGGATCACAAAATTCTTGAGTTAAAAGAACTAATTCATCAATGAAAAGGTTCAAGTTTAAACTCTCTCTTGTTACCTTCACTCATTCCCAGCTTCTTCCCTTTTTCTTTTTCATTGAGCTCATCTTCATGCTTTTATTCTTTTCTTTTCTTTTTCTCTATTCATGTATTTTGCTTTTCAATACTTGAGCTCAATGCTTTTCTTTTGCCTTTCCAATTTTCCCATGCAACCCCAAACTTGAACCTTTTCATTCCATACAATTATTCTCAACCCAACTCAAGATAAATAATTTCAAATCAAAAGGGTTTCATCCTGTTTCAGGCTAAGGTTCAAAAAGGATATAATCTTAAAAGCTTTTTGGGTGGGAATTTGGCTAGAAAAGGGTTTTCAAACATGGCCTTGATCATTTGACATTCACATAAAAATCAATCAATCATCAAGATTAAGGCAATAAAATTTATGCTTCAATGTGAACAATACATACAACAATAAAAACTCTGGGGCTCAATACCTCACACAACATGCTTCCTCACGCACAGTCATTCATACATCCTGCTTAGCATCATGACCACAATCATACTTCATCACACATCTGTTTCACAGGATGTTAACATGCATACAACTTACTAATCATTCACATCAAATCACTGTCAAATAGACTCATCATGCAAAGTAGTCAGTCAAACATCTTCAGAAGAAGTATTCAAGTCAAGCACACGTACTGAAAAATAAAATTAAAAAATTATTCTAAAAATTTAAAATGCAAAAGTGAAAGAAGAAAAGAAGAAAAATAAATCTTGTGTATAATATGGGCAACTATCAGTAGATGCCATCAATCATCCCATGCTGTCATCAGAATCCTCCTGGTCCTCTTCATCATCTTCATCCTCATTTGCTGCTCCAGCAGCTCCACTGCCCTGTCCTTGCTCCTGAGGTCAAGCCGATACACTGTAGAACTCATCCATGGTCCACTTGTGGGCTGGTGGATAATCATATTGCCCCACTGAAATCTCAGCAAGAGCTACCTGTCCTCTGCAAAGAGAATCCATCTTAGCCTCCAGTAGAGACATATACATGTCCCACATCTAAAATGGCTGTGCATGTTGTGCTGGAGCATCAGGAACCTGATCCTGCTGTGATGCAGCTCTCCTACAACATCCCCTGGGTGTTGCTCCTGCTTCTCCTCCCTCAGCACAGTACTGCTGAAAGTAAGCAGCATCGATAACACTCATGGGTCTCTCATATAGAGGAACTGCAGTATCCACCCCACCCAGTTGGCAGAGAAAAGTAATAAGGGATGGATGTCCCAATGGTGTTCTGCTACTCGCAGTGGTAGCGCAATTGCGTATCTCGTCGGCAATAATCTGCCCGACATTCACATCCAGCTGCTTCAGCATACAATAAATAAGACAACTCCTCTGTATCGTGACATTAGATATGTGTGAGCAGGGTTGGATATTGGCATGGGTGAAGGTCATCCAATACCTTGCCAAAGGTGACAAGTCTAGCCTCCTGATATTAACCCGGGCTCCACTGGCATTTGTCTGAAAACGCCTTCCAGGAAGGCATAACACCCTTTCTATTTCAGCATTATCCTCAAGCAAACTAAAGCAAGTAGAAAATTGGCACTGCACTCCTGGCCATTCCGTGCCTAAGAAGCTGTTTATTGTTTCAGGGTCATGCTTAATAATATGTCCCCTTACAAAACTTTTGTACTGCCCAGCTGCAATTCCTCCCCTGGAAATAGCATTGGTGTAAAATTCCTTCACCTATTCCACACTGGCTGGTGCAGGATAGGTTGTCAGACTCATCCAATCTCTTCTCAATATCTCCTCTCCAAACTAAGGAGCCAGGTCAGTGACAAATGCTACTTTCCTTTCCATCAGCAATCTCCTTTCTTGTACAGTTGCGAAGTGCTCCTCATGATGCCTAGAAAGGAACCTCTGGGAATCAAACCCTCTCAGCCTCTCAGGCTCCTTCCTCTTGCTGCCAGTATTTTTCCCCCTTCCTGCTGATGATGACATCCTTGCAAAAATTATAATGCACAATAGACCATAGGAATCCAGCATTAGGGGTGAATAAATCATCAAGCATTTACAGGCCGAACAGTTCAACACTAAGAGTGAACAAGGGTTTCCCCCCGCATCAAAATGGAGCAATTTTCAGGAATCTACAGCAGACCGCCCGACGGCAAGGGTCTGCCGCCCGGCGGTATTCAACAGCAACAATTCCGCCCGGCGGTACATCAAGACCGCCCGGCGGTGCGACCCAAATTTTTTCGAAAACCATTTTTAATGACCCTATTCTCCACTCAAACACTAAATTCATTCAAGCAAACAAGATTCATGCATCATAATGAGTCAAAACAATTCCCAAACCATCAATTCATGCAAGGAAAATGAAAACCCTAACTTGTCATGTTCTTAAGCATGTTCTTATATCAAAATCCACAATTAGAAATCAAAAATGAAATTGCACAACTTACTTGAGTGGAGAAATGCAATGCTTGCAAGAAATCCTTCAATTGATGATGCAAAACCTCCTAATGCACACTTCTCGCCAAAAACCCCCAAATTTGAAACAAAAAAATTAGGGCAAAGTGAGTGGGTGATGAGAGTTTGGGAAAAACTCTTTGGGAAGCTCTTTGAAGGTGCCAATTGGGTGCTACAAGCCAAGAATACCGTCGGGCGAAATGCAAAGAGGAAAAATGAAGTGCAGAACACCCAAACCCGCCCAGCTTTAAGGGGCTTGGGTTGGGTGTCTCGCCGCCACCGTCCGGTGGCAAAGTGCACCGCCCGACGGTTTGTGGTATTTTCCTTCCCAATTTTTTTTTTCTTTTTGAAACCTTTTTCTTGTAGCACCTGATTTTATTTTACAAGACTTCCCCCACTCAGATGCTTATGCAACCTATGATATACTACAAACAAGGTTCAAAAACAAACAAACAAACAGACAATCAACACACAAATAACTAGGTTGCCTCCCAGCTAGCGCTTGTTTAACATCACGAGCCTGACCCAAATCTTCCTAGCAACCATCAGTAGGTGCAAACCTTACCATCACCCATCAACGGGTGAACCTTCATGTGTCCTTCAGTGGATACTTTAACTTTCTAGCATCCCTCAGTAGATGCTATCCCAGTGGCACTCATCAGTAAATGCTGTGTTGCTTGATATTCTTTTCTTCTTCTTCTTCTTGCTGAATTTCTTCATAAAGTTGAGAATACCAAGCACATGCTTCCATGTTTCAACCATAGGAACTTTAATCTCCAATTTTTTGAAGATTGCCAGCTTGAACTTCTTTCCCTTCCTATGATTTTTCTTTTTATGAGGAAGAGGTTTTTCATGTGATCTTTTCTTCTGTCCTCTTTTCCTCTTTTTCTCAACCTTCTCCTTCTTCCACTTTCTTTTTTCTTTTTTCTAATTTTCTTATTTTTTTTTCTTTTTTCTCAATCACCGCTTGTTCTTTCTCCTCATCTTTCTCTCCCTCACTCAACCTTTCTGCTCCATCTTCCACTATTTTCTCCTTTCCTATCTCTTCCACTTCTCTCTCCACCTTCTCCTCATCATTTTCAAAGATAATTACTTGATATTCCTCTTTAGGGTCAACTCCAGTGTTACCCCGGATAATACCTAGAGATATCAATGCTTTTGTTATCTCATCTTCTTCCATCTTCTCTTCATCAATATCCTCTTCTTTAGGAATATCCTCCTTTTTAGGGTCAACTTCAGTGTTACCCCTAATAATACCTAGAGATATTAATGCTTTTTTATCTCATCTTCTTCTATCTTTTCTTCACTATTGACTTTATCATTCGCAAAGATAGTAGATTGACATTCTTCTCTTGGATCTATCTCAGTATTAACCCCAATAATGCCCAGAGACTTTAATGCACCAGAGATTTGTTCATCCAGTAAACGTTGTTCAATTTCCCCCAACGTTTCTTTTCTTAAAGTGGATTGTTTCTCTTTTTCATTTTGATTAGGTATGAGTGAGGTTCCCACCAGTGATTGAAATTATTTTGGCAGGATTGAGTGCCCAAATAATCAACTTCTTGTCCAAACTGCATCCTATAGATCTTCGGCACAAAACTCTAGAGAACATTTATTAGAACAAAAATAAAAACAAACCTGAAAAATTAAATAATTACAAACAAGTCAAATTCAATCAATTCACACTACTAAATAAGTCAAACCTGGAGTCCCCAGCAACGGCGCCAAAAACTTGTTAGCGGATTGGCAAGTGTACCAAATCGTATCAAGTAATAAAAATGGTAAATCCCGTTATCGTTCTTCCCATGACTTGCGTATCGCGTGAATTAAAATCGTATCGCGTGAATTAAAATCGTAAGACTTGCGGAGAAAAATCAATAGGTGTGGTGGATGCAATGACAGAAAATAAATATGCAATGTGTGATTCAATTGACAAGATTTGAGCAATGGATGAATGGAGTTGTTGGGGGTTTACAATTTCATCTAATCCTCTCTCTTTTATTTACTCCTCTTGTTTAAACGGCGTTATTATCTAATTGCATGCAAACTTTCTTGGCCTCCCCTTAACCCGATCCCTCGGCGAAAAGGGCCTATTACTAATTACCGGCTTGCTATCCCTAGCCTCCCCTAGCAACTAGCAACGCATTACAAACAGAAGCAAATACAATTGGTCGTCCTACTCCCCTATCCCTAGGTGGTATTTCTTAACCAAGGAAAATCTCACCAGTTCATGTCATTACTGTACGTCCCCGTATCAATAAAGTCAAAGATCAATTACCGAATGAGTTAAATGATAAAGGCATTAAGCACAGTATGAGAATCCAACAATTGATAATAAACGCATATGAAAAACATATAAATCAAACAAGAGTTTCAATAAACAAGAGTATCAAAAGATTACATTGTTCCCCCAACAACAAAAAGGGTTTAGTTCACCATAGTCATGGTGAACCAAGATGAAAATAATGGAAGATATGGAAAGCAAACCCTAGAAAAGACGAAAAAGAGCCTAAGCATCCAAGAGATCCTCTCCAAAGAGTGCAAAGTAGGTCTGGCCGCCCTCCTCAGTCAAAAGAATGAATTGAAATTCGTCACAGGGCTATTTATAGGTGAGAAGCGCAGCAGAAAAATAGGCCCAAGCCCAGCTGACCACCGCCCGACGTCACACTTTGCCGCCCGGCGGTAGGGGCTACCACCCGGCGGTTTCCCTCGTGTCGCAAAACCGCCCGGCGGCAGGGGTCTGCCGCCCGGCGCCCAATAGTGTTGTCTTCTCCTCCCATTTGACCGCCCGACGCCAGGGGTCTACCGCCGGCGGTGCCTAGACTCTTCTTTTCTTTGATTTTCTTGCTTTTCTTGAGTCTATGACCTTCATCTTTATTCACAATCTTCACTTCTGTCAATTTTGCAGCAAAACAATGCAAAACAAGCATAAAATCGCTAAAAACAGCTTTTGACCCTCGACTGACTCATTTATTGAGTTTTATTTGATTTCAAGCTCATTCTAAGCAATAAAAGGCGTAATTTAGTCCAAATTAGCATATGAAAATAACGGTTTTTCAACCGTTATCACAGACAAGCAATCACGAGCCAGATTTGCATCGCGATGCTCCTGCATTTTGAGAGCCACTCAATTTTCCTCTCGCGACAACGTGGGCGTAAGGAAGCTTGTTCCCTTACATTCAGAAACCCTAATTTTTTGGGTGGGGAAGGGACTGCCATGTGGCAGTCTCTCATTGGTTGTGTCATGTTTCATAAAAGGCATATCAACACTGATATGGACAGTTGGACAGTTGGCCGTTAATGATTTAAACGCCGTCTGCAGAAAGGACTAAATTGAACAAAAATTACATTCTTTAGGACAACATTGAACAGAAAAAAAAAACTGAGACCAAATCGAACACACTTGACGAAAATAAGGACCATCAGGAATATTAAACCTTAAAAAAACAATGTCAATTCTTATGATCAACAAATTATGGTCTATTTAAAAAAAATAAAAACTTATGTTAGTTTGATGTATGGTTGAATTTTCTCAATCCATTTTGTCATTGGTAACACAATATTATGTGATAATTCTCACGAAACCAATGTGATTATATTTGTCACTTAGGACAAAAATGAAAAACCCAACCACTAGTTTTGATGAACTATTACATTTCATTTTAAACTTTTTCACATGTGTTGTGTTTTTATAAGTTTCTGGGACATGTTTTCAATCATGGGCCTATCTGCTTTAGGCCACATTTACTGCAATATTGTCTAAACTAATGTCGAGCTAGGGTAATGAAGAAATTTTCTCTGTAATTTTATTTTATTTTGTCATCTTTCTAGGAAAATACTAGCAATAACCTAGCATGTAAAAACATTCTCTATAATGAATTCAGTTACTCTTGCAACTTACTCATTATTAAAACTCTAAGGTCAGATTTCAAAGTTTCACTCTTTTATACTCTTGTGCACAATATATATAAAGAAGATTATAGTTCCAAGATATTGGACATTTTTGAAGTAATCAAATGGATATTGTATAGTCTTTCAGTGGATATTTTCATTAATTGAATATATGTTTTGTTAAGATATAGTATAAAAATATATATAACAAAATTAATTTACTTTAAATAGGTAATTATTCATTGTGCAGTAAGGTGGAATGTCAATGTTTTCAACCTTCTCCATCATCAATAATGAAGTTATTGATTATTGATATAGAGAACACCAATATACATAATTTCTATGTACATAAGTCAACAGAGATGAGCATAGGTAGAATATTGTAATAAAATGGCATAATTTTGTGAAGATAAACAGGGTTCCTAACAGTGGACCCAAATGGCTTTTGTAAAATTATCATTGAGTGGACGGTGGACTGTCTGTGATAGTTAGGAAGAAAAGGTGATAAATCATATTATTTACATTGACCTAAATTTGGTCTCTCATTCACACCTATCGTTTCACACTATTAAACTTTATATTTTTATTGCTAAAAAAATTATTATACAGTTTATATCTTAATTTTAACCTTTAACTATTAGTTTTAAAGTATTATGAATTATTATAAACTTAATTATAGATCTAAAGATATTTATTTTTAATTACTTTTCACAAAATATGCTTAATTAAGGACGAGGTATTGTTTAATTTTATGTTATTAATATAGTATTTTATATAACATTTACAAAAGTTGGTAATCATATTTATTAATATAATATGTAATTAATTTTGAGAATATTACTGGATATCATACTTAATCAATGTAATTTATTTATGCTACTTAACAAATATAATGTTAATATATGTATATTAATTAAACATATAAGTTTTAAATGAATATATTTATAATGAAAATATAATATCAAATAAAATATTGGGTTAAATATGCTTTTAGTCCCTGAAGTTTCACTGAATTTTGGTTTTAGTCTCCGCATGAAACTTTGATAGCATTTCATCCTCTAAGTTTGGTAATTCTTACTTTTAGTCCCTACAAACAGACTCCGTTAGTGTAAACAGTGATGTGGCTAACGGCTGAACCACGTAGTCTTCCACTAACTCACCATTGGTTGCCACGTTGACATTGGGATTTAAAAAATTTTCTTTGCATGTGAGTCTGAGATGAATTAGGGAAAAATTAGGGTTAATTTAGGGGAGGTTAATTTAGGGCAAATTTGATTTTACGAATTGGGGAAAAGTTAGTTCTTTGAAAGAGTATTCGAACTCCACACACGATCTCGAAGGTTTCTTCTCCTAGCATTGTTGGTGGTTCGTTGCGGTTATCATTATCGTGGTCGTTGGTGGTTCGTTGCGGTTTCTTCTCCAAGCATTGTCGTGGTTCGTTCACGCATTGTGTCAAGGTAAGTGATGGTATTCCGTTTATCGTTGTTGGGTCCATTTAGTGAGTTAAGTGTTATTGTGTGAATGTAGGTGTAAAAATGGTGTTCGAGGTTCATTTGCATCACATGGGAAGGTTTGATAGGGGGCTACAATATGTTGGCGGAGAGGTTCACGTGATAGTAGGGCTTGATCCAGATCGATGGTCTTATTTTGAAGTAGTGGATATCGTTAAAGAATTTAAGTACGATGGAGACTTTAAGTTATGGTGGAAGGGGTCCAGGGAAATCATGATGAATAATCTGAGATTGTTGAGTGATGATAGGGAAGCAATGAACCTGTCTAAGTATGCAGAGGGGACTGGGGACATGGTAGAAATGTATGTTCAACATGTCCCTAGTGAGGCAGAGGAAGTTTTGTTTCTTAGTGGTGGTGAAGATACAGTTGATGGAAACATGGAGGGTGTGGCTGAGGAACAAGGTCATCCTGCTGAGGAACATAATGATGTTGAAATAGGTCACGAAGAGGATGAAGTTGGTGAGGAAGAAGTACAAATTGCTGAGGAAGAGGTACAAATTGGTGAGGAAGAGGTTGAAGTTGATGAGGAAGAGGTTGTAATTGGTGATGATGAGGGTTCTGATAGTGAGGAAGAGGTAGACATTGATGAGAGTGAAGAAGAAAGAATGGATAATGATGACGATGGGTTCGGTGTTGAGGATGATGTTCACAGAAACATCAATCCAGTTTTGGATAGGTGGAATTCAATGAGAAGAAGAAAAAAACGTGTGACTAGAAGAGGGTATTTCCATGAAGGTTCATTTGTAATGGATGATGAAGTTGGAGAGCATGAGATTGATGAGGAATACGTAAGTGATGAATTGGATTCTGATTTAGAAAGTGATGAGGATGGTAGCTTGAAACAGGGAAAGTTGAAAAAGTTTAGACAAGATGATATGAACAAGGATTTCAAATTCTCATTGGGGATGGAATTTGGTTCATTGAAGGATTTTAAGAATGCACTAATGGAGCATAGTGTATTAAATGGGAAAGAGATAAAGTTTGTCAAGAATGACCTTACAAGAGTAAGGGTAGAATGTAAGAAAAAATGTGGCTTTCTTATTATGGCCAGCAAAGTAGGAGGGAAGGAAACATTTCAAGTGAAAACCTTAGTAGGGAGACATAGGTGTGGAAGAGTTTTTGGAAACACAAGTGCAAGTGTGAATTGGATTGCCCAGGTCTTAATTGACAGGTTTGTAAATGTGGCTAACATGACTGTCAACCAAATCATTGATGACATTAAGAAGTCATATAGTGTGGGAATCTCTGCTTGGAAAGCTGGGAAGGCCAAACAAATTGCCTTGGATTCTTTGGTTGGTGATGGGGATAGACAATATGCTCGTCTATATGATTATGTGGGGGAATTGCTAAGAGTCAAGTGTGGAACTTTTAAAATAAAAGTGAATCAACCCCAACCAAGTTTGCCACCAAGATTTGGGTCTTTTTATATGTGTTTGGAGGGGTGTAAGCAAGGTTTTTTGGGAAGTTGCAGGTCATTCATAGGGGTGGATGGTTGTCATCTTAAGACACAATATGGTGGGCAATTGTTGGTGGCGGTTGGCCGAGACCCAAATGATCAATACTTCCCACTGGCTTTTGCAGTGGTTGAGAATGAATGCAAGGAAACTTGGAGATGGTTTCTATCACTACTTTTGGATGATATAGGTGGCACTGAGTGTCAACGGTGGGTGTTTATTTCTGATCAACAAAAGGTAATGATTATTTGACTATATTGCTTTGATTATTTTGTAACACTTTTGTCATTTGGTACTGATCATTACGTTTTCTATTTCATAGGGACTTATGACAGTTTTTGATGAGATGATGGATGGAGTAGAACACAGGTTGTGCTTAAGGCACTTATATAACAACTTCAAAAAGCGATTTGGTGGAGGAGTACTCATTAGGGATTTGATGATGGGAGCAGCAAAGGCTACTTATGAGAAGGAGTGGGAAAAAAAGATGGGTGAGTTGAAAGCTATTAACAATGATGCATATAATTGGTTGATAGGTATTCCTACCAAGACTTGGTGTAAACATGCCTTTAGTACCTATTGTAGATGTGATGTGTTGATAAATAACTTGAGTGAGTCCTTTAATAGTACTATACTAATTGCTAGAGACAAACCAATAATAACTATGATGGAGTGGATACGAACTTACATAATGAAACGGTTTGCATCACTTAGGGAGAAAGCCATGACATATCCAGGAGTGGTAATGCCTAGACCTAGAAAAAGGCTAGATAAGGAAATAGAAAAGAGTGGTAATTGGATTCCTACATGGGCAGGAGCTGAAAAATTTGAGGTGACACACGGCTTCACAATGGATAAGTTTGTTGTTGACTTAAGTAACAATTCTTGTAGTTGTTTGGGATTTGATAGGAATACCCTGTAGGCATGCTATTGCTGCCATAACTTACAAAGTTCAAAACCCTGAAGACTATGTCCATGTTTATTACAAGAGACCTGCTTATGTGACATGTTATGCCCCTGAAATAATTCCTATAAATGGCCAACAAATGTGGCCAACTTCTGAAAACACACCCTCACTCCTCCCTCCCATTTACAAAACACCTCCTGGAAGGCCAAAAAAATTAAGGAGAAGAGAGGCAGATGAACCTGTGAGCCATACAAAGTTGTCCAAGAAGCATTCTATTATGAAGTGCAGCAGTTGCAAAGAGTTTGGCCACAATGTTAGATCTTGTAGAAGAAAGAAGGTATTTTTTTTTCTAATGTTGCTTCAGGTAATTATTTACAAAGATGGCTTCTAATGTTGCTTACTCTTTTTGTAGAACACAAGGGCCACTTCAACTGGTGGAGGATCTGGTAGCAGGCCCAGATCTGAAGCAGAAGGACCATCAACTTCACAAGGAGCTGCAGCTGGAGCACCATCAACAGCAAACAGTGGTGCATCAAGAGGCCAACCTGGACCAACCTTAAGTGGAGCAGCAGCTGCATCAAGAGGCCAAGCTTCAGGAAGAACAGCCTCAGGACTTGCACACCATCTCGGTTCCCAAGCAAGCACCACTTGACCAAGCTGCATCAAGAGACAAAGCTGCAAGAAGACCCTTTTTTAATATATTTTGTAGTCTGTAGTACTATTTTAAAACTGATGTAGGTGGCAGGGACCACTTGTACTGAATTCACTATTTTTTTGTGAGTGGGAATGGACCACTAGATGTTTACTTTACTTTAATATTGAATGCATAATTTATTGGGACCACTGTTGTTTCCATCAACTTTGTTCACGTGATGCTGTTTGGAATCTGCATAATTTATTGGACTGCATAATAGTGGAATATGCAAAATATAAAAATCTGCATAATAGTTCAGGGACTAAAACCATTTGGAATCTGCTGCATAATATTTAAGGTCCTACTGTTGAATGCAAACTAAGAGTTCAGGGACTAAAACCATTTGGAATCTGCTGCATAATATTTAAGGTGCTACTGTTGAATTCAAACTAAGAGTTCAGGGACTAAAACCATTTGGATATAATAGGCACCTATATTGCAGCAAAATAACGTGCTAAGTGAGTCAGACCTGCAGTTTTGAATGCAAACTAAGATTCCAATGCTTTCTTCAAGTTTTAAATGATATATATGGATGCAAAAGTTGGTCCAAAGGTCATTTGATTCATTAAAGCAAAATCTGGTTGGTTGAGTTGTCAAAAATAAGCCAATTCTACTGCATATTCAGAGTTCAAACAGTCCAATTCTGCACTGATTGAATTTAGCTTCAAAAGCTAGTGTCCACAACTTTTCTTTGATTATTAAAACTTGGTTATGCACAGAATTTACACTAAAAGTCAGTTCTTTTAAATTTCACTAGCCAAACCACCAAAATTACCTTTCTTTGTTCACTGCAAGCTGTATAGTTTTTGGCATTGAAATTCTGATTTGTGTGGTGCATTGAGATGTCATAAAAATTGTAGCAAGAGCTTGGTCAAAGTTTGCTAAAGATAACAGAACAGATTGTGTAACCAAAAGAGTTCGAAATTGACACAAGTAAAATAACAGAACAGATTGCTAAAGATCAGTACAAGTAAAATTGACAAAAGTTGATGCACCAAAACTACTTTCAACTCACGACACACACAAAGTCAAGAAACACACAACAATAATATGGACAAAAAGTCACTTTTATTCATTCAAATTTCTTAATTACAATTCAACTTTAGTAGAAACATAATACAAAAGAAAATAGTTAACGCCCATGACAACACAAACAAGTACAACATCATTTTCCCAACTTTCTTCTCTGCTTCTAGTTTCCTTTTCAACTTCTCTATCTTCTTCTTCAGATCCACAACATCTTTATCATTTCCGAAACACAGATCAAGTTCTTCACGTTTTCCTTCTATTTGAGAAACTTCTTCATCATGCCATTCAAAGTAATTACAAGTTGAATTACTCTGCAATCAAATTAACAAGCCATTAATAGAAAGAAAGTTGAGCACATGAACTAAAAGAATTAGTCACTTACTGCCCAATTTCTACATCTATAGAATAGTCTTCCTTTGTTCTTCGCAGTAGTTGCCTTCAAAAGCAACAACGTTTCACCACAACCACACATTTTAGGAGGTAACCGTGAAGATGATGCAGAACTTTGAGACTTTGCTGAACCAATCGTCTTTCGCATACAAACATTTGCTGCACTCTCACCTTTCATTTCACTACAACAAACAAAAACCTTCATCACCTATCGTGCCAAGCCAAACCCTAAAATCCCCACTACTTACATTCACACACACAACAACAAAACAATTTCTATCAACTTACCTCTTCAACAACACGATCTCCCAGCTTCACATGTAAGCCCTCAACAACTTTCGTTCCACCCAACTCAGATCACGAACAAGAACCTAACATTTATTAGGCTATGATTTATAAAAGATGAACTCACCAACACACGTGCTTAATATAATTCCAAATTAAAATAAACCTACGTGGCAGGCAGTGGACAGTGGTGAGGTGGCTGTGTCGTTACCAACATCACCAAAAAGTTAACGCCGTTCAAAATGAGGGACTAAAAGTAAGAATTACCAAACTTAAAGGATGAAATGCTATCAAAGTTTCATGCGGAGACTAAAACCAAAATTCAGTGAAACTTCAGGGACTAAAAGCATATTTAACCCTAAAATATTCATGTATCGATTCTATTATCGTCCCTAAAATAAAAAAAGTCGCATTGAACATACATACTTATATATTCATATATTTACATTCATGTATTACTAAAATTACTCGTACACGGCTTGTAAAATGAAACATAACATATGTTTGTAACAATAAAAAATTAGGAATCAAGTCTTTCATAAACAACCCAATAAAATATGTCTAAGTAGGGCCTCTAGGTCAAACATATGTATTACTATATACTCTCCAATCAAAACATAATCATTATAATCTAAACAATCGTAGAATGGTACATTAATATAATTTAATTATAAAATCTTAAAGATGTTTTAGAGTATTAAATAATTTATTTAATAAATAAATTAATTAATTGCACTCATTCTCAGCCAAAGACATCAAGCAATCCTTTAAACGTTTCCAAGATTTTTTAATGATTTCCAAAAAAATTCTATTAAATTTAAACATTTATGATAAACATCTATCCTTTTTATC
This sequence comes from Vigna mungo, assembly GCA_036885675.1. Taxonomy (NCBI): domain Eukaryota; kingdom Viridiplantae; phylum Streptophyta; class Magnoliopsida; order Fabales; family Fabaceae; genus Vigna; species Vigna mungo. Next base: position 35,713,202 of record CP144697.1, read on the forward strand.
ATGGTTTAATTGATTATCGAATTGTCATATAATCATAATCTCAACTTGTAATTCATATATCATAGTATATCTTCTCATGCATCGATATCGAGTTTTGTGATCTCAAATAATTTTTTAAAAAAGAAAAACACCATTATTTTTAACGTTTTCATTAAAATTTAAATATCTCATATCACATATCTTAATAATTACATTATACAACAAAGGATAGAATACTCTCGTAGTAACCACCTCTTACATATATACTTCTAAACCAACCTTACATATATTTTCATCAATATCATGCAATCACACTTTTGCATTAATAATGATATCAAGTAAAAAAAGTAGCTAAGCTAACATATCTACTTTAAAATCCTTTAAAAGTAAATTAATCAATGTAAAAAATATTTTATTTAGGACAAGAAAATTTTAGTTCTCCTTATGTGAGAATTGTCTTTTAAGTAAAATTCAATGACTTTCGAGGTTTTCATTTGAACGAGATACTTTTTGTTTCAGCGAAAATCACTCCACAATAATTTAAAAATACACGTTCTTAGAATAAAATTTACTTTTATTATATATTTTTAGATTTAGAATTTACTTTTATTACATTTTCTTTCATTTGTAAACAAATACAACCTTTTTAGTGATAATTGGTTAAAAACTCGATATTAAAATTAAAAAAAAATTAGGAATCCACAACAATTGCATACAGAACTGGTTGAAAGTAAAAAAAATTAAAAAATAACAACAGTTTTTTTAAAATATTGTTTTAATTTGTCTAATAAAGAATTAGAAGAGAGAGAAAATGATAATAAAGAATAAAATAAGAATATAATAAAATAAATTTATAATTTTTAAAAGAAGGAAATGAAAAATAAAAACCTAAAAAGAAGGATTCTACTCATATGTTCCTTGTCTTTCAAAGTTGTATTCTCACCCAAATCTTAATTTCTCAATTTTCTTTTTCCAATTTCTTTCTCAATGTTCATTATTTCAAAAATGGAGTGCACCCTTTTGTTGTTGACAGATTAATAATAATTTTTGGTCGATTATATTTTGAAATAGAATAAGTTAAATTTCCACTTTTGTTTTAAATAGTGTAGTTTTCTTTTTTGGCATGCGGCCTTTTCTGAATGTATGTGGATCTTCTACACTTTATGTAGATCTCAATCTCTTAGAGATCATAACATCATTGTTTGATAGTTGATCAACCTCTTTTTTATGTAGAATAAAGCTATTTTAGGCTTTGATGTATATGATATTCATGTGATTAATTTTGATTGAATGTTGATAAAGTTTGAGAAATTTTCTAAGAGAAATGAAAATCTAATTAATAGTGTTCATAGTTGTGAGTATTTTCTTTTATATGGAAGAATGGTTGATGATATGTCAAAATGGTAATTGTGTGAACGGAACAATGTATTTTAATGCAATACTGATTTGGAGTAGAAATGTTTGGAATGAATGTAATGATGGTTTATAATTCTGAACTAAAAATTATTTTTTGTTATTGTGTTTAGAGATAAAGGTGATATGTCTGAGAAGGAGGATTAATGTGTTATGCTCACACGATGATTATTGGGTAATGATTACTTGATAGATTATTTAAACTTTATATTAAAATAGGAGCTTGAATGGATGTGGTTGTCAAATTGAAATAGAAACACTTATATGAGATTGTAAATGTGATATTTTCATATGCATGAGTAGTGGTATAAAAGTCAATTAAAATATGAACCACTACATCATCTTGGAAAAATTGGGATTCTTATTATGTTAGCTGTCAGATTGAGCTAGAATTTTGGTAGTGGATCTTAAACATGTAAATCTATAATTTGACTATTAGGATTTTTTATTGTAGTTTTGTAGTTAGAATAGTTTTTCACGTAAGACTCCAATAGTTTGGGTAGTTCACAACTTTGAACTTTGTTTCTTATTTGGTGCGTAACTTTTTTCATCCTTACCTAATTGGGTGGATTCATTTTCCGTTGCATTCTTGATTAATTTTGGAGTTTTGTGGAAGTTGTAGTTTTATTTTTAAAAGCCCAAACCCAAATTGTTAGAAAAGATGTGCTTTGTTTCTCACACCAAGAGGGGTTGAATTGGTGTTTTATAAAATTGATTGCTTTTGAAATCTTTTTCGCAAAACTATAAGTCTTTAAACTTTTCTTGAATTGCAAGTAAAAATATATGCAATGTAATAATATACGTATTCGATTACAAACAGAATCTAATCAATTAATGCATAGAGATAGGGTGAAGAAAATTCAAACTCTTTTATAATGGTTCGGCCAATACTGCCTGCATCAAGTGTCCTTCCACTCAACCCGAGATTAGAAGCCAATGCACTATAAAGATCTGAGTTTTTACAACAAGGGTTTTACAGCGACCACACTGTCAAAATGTAAATCACCTCTCTAACTCAGTAATCTAATATAGGCAAATACAAAAAGACTAGCAGCAAGAACAATCATCTCCTACAGTCACCCATTTGAGACCCTTCTCAAAGTCAAGAACCACATTCTTCTTCCTGTCAATACCACAGGGAAACCAGCAACACTCAGCGATTACGAAACTCATGATCAAGCAGTAAGCACCTCTGTTGTGCAATAAGATCAGCCTTTGCGAATCAGTCAACTTGGTTCCAAAGAAATCTTCAAGAATTGTACACCACGATAATTCTTGTTTCTTGGAGCGTTTTATCACTTCTGTAAAACTTCACAGCTCAACCTGAAACAAATATGAAAATGTTAATCTCAATTGTCTTACAGAATTTCAAACCATGCATCTATATATAATTTAAGTCAAATCAGACGCATTTTAATCGATTATGCTACTAATATAATCAGTTACATTACACAGTTATAACATATTAACAATAGTCAAAGCAATTGATTGAATGATCAATTAATGTAAGCGATTTGCATTTAATGATTAGTCAACATATTTAAAAATACCGTTGAGACACTTATGACAAGCAATGAAACAGTTTTCAAATTTTTAACAGACTTAATTGAATGATATATCCATGTAATCGATTAAGCATTAACACTTAGCATATTTTTGAACACTTTTCTTCTCAAAATCCATCACAGCAGACTTGAAAAATCTTTGTGTAAACACACGAGTTTTAATCGATTTAGCAACTAACGTAATCGATTCAAAACTTATTATTTTGCCACAGTTTAAAGCTTAAGCTATCTGATGAACTTAATTGACTAACACAACATTTTAATCAATCAAGTCATGCAGATATGCTTGGTGCATATGGTTTTTTCATTTCCAAAACACATATTATGCATACACAGATATGATCACATTTGAAATGCACCGTATCAATAAAGACAAACAACATCTACCGAATGAGTTAACTGGTAAAAGCATTAAATATAGGTAAAGAACCCAACAATTGATAAATCAAGCATATGCAAGCATATAAGATAAATAAAAATGTGGATATATGAGAGTTTCAAAAGATTACATTGTTCCCCAATAACCTAGGGTTTAGTTCACCATAATCATGGTGAATCTAGATGAAATATAATGAAAGAATGGAAAAGCAAACCCTAGATTTGATAAAGTGGAGCCTAAGCATCCAAGAAATCTCCTCCAAGGTGTGTAGAGCTGCTGTGGACGTTTCTCTCTGCCAAAAGAATACATTTGGATTCGGACTGGGGCTATATATAAGCCAAAAAGATAACAGAAAGATCTTAAAATCCAAAATATAAAAACAGACAACCGCCCAGGCGCCAAAGTTGGCCGCTCAACGGTTTGCCTCAAGCTGCGCCACCGCCCAGGCGCCAAAATGGACCGCTGAGCGGTTTGCCTCTTATCGTTCTGGACGCTCACCGTCGCCGCCTGGGTGCCAGACAGTAGCTCCACCTCAAATTAGGACGCTCAGCGTTGGAATTTGACGCTTGAGCGGTCCATAGACTCTTCTTTTCTTCCTTTTTCTCCTTCATTCTTGAGTCTATGACCTTCCTACTTCACTTTCATCTTCAATTCTCATAAAAAAAACCCTGCAAAACAAGCATAATATCTCTAAAAACAGTTTTTGACTCTCATGTGACACAACTTAAGAGTTTTACTTGATTCTAAGCACATTTTAAGCTACAAAGGGTGTGTTTTGATATCAAATTCAAGCATGAAAATAACGATTTTTAGACCGTTATCACAACCCCAAACTTAAAACTTTGCTTGTCCTCAAGCAAACAAAACAAAACTTGGCCTTCCACTTTTCCATCAAATAGTTCAACACTTTTCAAAAATCGTTTTCTTCACAACAAGTTATTATTCAATTTTAGATTTTTAGTGGAATCCTACCAAAATGCATTCATGCCTTCAATCTAATCATATTCACATAATCAAATATCTCCCAACAGATGTTTCATTCTTGAATGATCAATCTACTAAGCATAAATGTAAACATGGATTTCAACAATTCTCACCAAGCAAGTGTTTCACTCAATCACTCAAGTGTTTAAGGAATCACTCTACTCTTTACTATTCACATGTCACATAGAACAATATTACCATTTATCTAAATCAATCAAAATCCTTACATGTGAATGCCATCACAAGGACTTTTCCAAGGCTTGTAATGAGGCTGGCTATCAAGAAAAATTGGTTTTTCTAGATCACAAAATCCTTGAGTTAAGAGAGCTATTTTATCATTGAAAAGGTTCAAGTTTAAACTCTCTTTATCACCAATCTCCTTTATTCCCAACTTCTTCCCTTTTTATTGATTTTACATTGAGTTCCTTTTTCATGCTTTTTATTTTCACTTCTTCTATGTTCATGCATTTTTCTTTTCAACCCTTGACTCAATGCTTTTCTTTTGCCTTTCAATTTTTCCCATACAACCCCAAACTTGAACCTTTTCAATCTATACAAGTATTCTCAACCCAACTCAAAGTAAATACTTTCAAATCAAGGGTTTTCATACTGTTTAAGGTCAAGGTTCAAAAAGGATATAAAATTTTAAACTTTTTGGGTGAAAAATTTGGCTAAGTAAGGGTTTCCAAACATGGCCTTGATCATACAACATAAACATGTAATTCAATCAATTATCAAGACTAAGGCAATATCATTCATGATTCTCTGTAAATAGTACACACATCAGTAAAGACTCTGGAGCTCAATACCTCACACAACATGTTTTCTCACACATCATTCATGAATACTGCTTAGCATCACAATCACAATCATAAACCACTATACATTTGTTCATATAGTTAGTGAATCATTCACCTAGATATCAGCACACACACATTCTCAGTCATCAACCACATTCAATCATCATTAAATAACTCGTCATGCATTTATAAAATGAAACCACCATCAGAACCAGTGTACAAGTCAAGCATAGACACAAAAATAAAATGTTCCTATACTACAAATCCAAAGTACAAAAGAAAAAGAAAAATCCATGTCCAAGTGCTGGCATCCATCAATAGATGCCCTCAATGCAAGTCCACCTCTAAGTCATATTCTTCCTCATCATGTTCTTCCTCAAAGTCCTCATCATCATCATCATCTCTGCCTGGTGCTCCAACTGCTCCAGACCCACTACCATGTGCCTGCTCCTGAGGCCAAGCCATCGTACTATGAAACTCATCCATAGTCCACCTGTGCACTGGTGGTTGATCATAAAGTCCTCTATAATCATCTCAGCAGTGGCCACCTGCCCTATGCAGAGAGACTCCATCCTTGCCTCCATTAGGGACATATACATATCCCTCACCTGAAAAGGCTCAGCATGTTGCGCCGGTGCATCTGCAGGTACATCCTCCTGCTGCGTTGTTGCCCTCCTAGGAGCTGCTCCAGCTGGTGCCTCCTCTCTGCAGTACTAATGAAAATATGAGGCATCAATAGTCCTCCTCGGCCTCTCATAAGGTGGAATTGCAATGTCCACTCTGGCCTGGTGGCATAGGTATGTAATCAGGGACGGATGCCCTAGTGGTGTCCTGGTACTCACAGTAGAAGCGCAGCTCTTAATTTCATCGGCGATCACCTTGCCGATGTTAATATCCATCTGATTCATCAAGCAGTAGATGACAAGAATCCGATGCATAACGATATCGGATACATGGGAGCATGGCTGTATATTGGCATGATTGAATGCCATCCAATATTTGGCTAGGGGAGTCAAATCTGCCCTAAGGATGTTGACTGGTGCTCCGTTAGGGTTCCTCTGAAAATGTCTCCCAGGAAGACACATCAATCTCTCAAGTTCTTCATAATCCCTGTACTCCCCTAGAATGACATCATAACTGCACTGCTCTCCTGGCCACGCAGTCCCCAGGAAGGTGTTGATGGTGTCGGGGTCATATCTAATCAACTGCCCCCTCACGTAGCTCATGTATCTTCCAGTAGATACTCATCCTCTGGGCATGGCGTTAGTATAAAATTCCTTCACTAACTCAATGCTAGCTTGTGCAGGATAGGTAATCAATCTCTCCCAGCCTTACCTCTCAATCTCTAGTTGAAACTCTGGAGCTAGTTCAGGAATGTACATGGCCTTCCTCTTCATCAACAAGCACCTCTCCTGGACAGTAACAAAATGTTCCTCATGCTTTTTAGAGAGGAACCTAGAAGAATAGAATCTTCTTGGCCTCTCTAGCTCCTTTCTCTTGTTGCCCAAATTCTTCATTGTCCTTGAGGTAGACATTCCTGCATCAAATAATCCCAATAATATTTGCAAGAACATCATTAGAGGTTAGTACATCAACAATTTATTAGAGCTGTCAAAACGGGTAACCCGGCTCGACCCGGCCCGGCCCACCACGGGTTGGTCATTTAGTGAGCCAACCCAACCCGGCTCATTTATTAGCGAGCCAGAAAAACTTGAACCCGGCCCGACCCACCACGGGTTGGTGGGTAAACGGGTTGGCTCACTAGCCCATTTAATTATTATTTTTTAAATAAAAAATAAAAACTTTCTGTAATTTAAATTTAAACAAATTTCACTCTCAAAAAATTATGTTAAAGACAATTCAAAATAATAATAAAAAGTACAATATAATCCAAATGTCATCCAAAAACAAACACAAAAAACATACAAATAAGTTTCTTATATTCATCATTTTTTGTTCCTTATTTACGATATTAGAATCTTGAATAGATAAATCCACAATATTATGCTCTCTTGAATCATCTGGAATGTCAAACCTACCTGAATGTAGTCTATCATATCAATTCTTGTAACCCTTGACCCTTGTTCTTGTTGTCTCTAAATTCACTAATAAAGATTTTCCTAATATCAGAACAATTCTGACAATCAATAAAAAAATATTAGTCAAAAAAAAGAGAACCAATACTCAATAACATCAACAAAAAATTAATAGTTTAATTTGTAACATAATTTCCCAAATTCAAAGATATCAAAAAGAGCTTGTTCAAATAATATATACTCAAATTGTTTAAATAAAATGAACAAAATCTGATACAAGCATGTCAGAACATGAAAAAAAATCATTCCATGTCTTCAAATCCCCCAAAACAAAAAACAAATTCATAAACCCCTATTTTTGTCATTATAGGGTTTTTGAAAAAAAAAAGAAAGAGAAGTGAGAAAACAAAAATGTGGAGAAAAGAGAAGAAAAAAGGAAGGTGTTTTACCTGCTCCTTGAAGAATTTTAGTGAAGTGAGGGTGAGAGCACCGTCAAATGAGAGCAAGTACCATGAGAGTGATTTGTGAGAACAGATGTTACTTTTTTGTATAAATAGTGAGTGAAGAAAGTATTTTATTTTTTAGAGTTTCATAAATAAAATAATAAATTAAAAAAATAAAATTTGGTAGGTGGGTTGGTGGGCGAACCCGGCTCACCACGGGTTCAACCCGCATGAGCCGGGTTGAAATCTGACCCGCATATAAATGGGTTGTATTTTTCAAACCCAACCCGGCCCGAACCCGTGACGGGCCGGGTTGGCTCGCGGGTTGTGACCCATTTTGACGGCTCTACAATTTATTTTTCAGACCACAAAGAATCCAGTTCTGAGGGAAGACAGGGCCCCTCAGCATCCAAGCATCTCAATTCAAACAATTAGGTAGAATTCTATGCAGACTGCCCAGACGTCCAAGAAGACCGCTCAGGCTTGCAAAGAATGTCTAATTGATGATGTATGTCCTCTCCAATGCAACTCCCTCAACCAAAAACCCCAAACTTTGACAAAGTAATGGTAGAAAGTTGAATTTTTGGTGAGTGGGTGATGAGAAAGTGAAGAAATCTCTCTAAAAAGCTTTTGAAGATGAAAGATAAGTGTTAAGGCTTAGGGAGACCGATCAGGCGCACTGCAAGGAAGAAGATGGGAAGTGAAAATCATCAAAACCGCTCGGCTTTAAGAAAGCCCGAGCCTAAGATCTGCCACCACCACCCAGGCGCCAAAATGGACCGCTCAGGCGGTAGGCAGTAATTTTCCCCTTCTTCTTTGCTTGCTTTTGGCAGTTTTGATAATGGTTGAAAAACCGTTATTTTCATACTTAATTTTGATATTAAATGCACCCTTGTTGACTTAGAAACTTACTTTGAATCATGATTTTTCTTTAGTTTTGTGAATAAAAGAGGTTAGGACATGTTTTATGATTTTATCATTAAATTCCCTTGATTTTGTAGGTTTTTGGAATGAATTGAAAGAAAGGTTGAAGTACCAAGGGTTGCAGTGTAGAAAAGTCAAATATAATGCAGAAAAGTCAACAGTCAACCAGAAAAGTCAATCAGTCAACCAGTTGACAATAATGTTGACCAGGGCGCTGAGCGGTGGTTTTGGGAGCTGAGTGGTTTTTTTGCAAACCGCTGAGCGCTGAGCGGTTTGGACGCGGGCCTGGACCTGTTTTATGTTATTTTTATTATCTGTTTGGGCTTGGGCTTGTTTTATGTCATTTTTATGCCCTATTTAAAGGCCAGAACGTCTTAGGGTTTGTATCTTTTGATGGCTTAGGCACAAAAACACACTTTTCACCCCTTTGGGGGTAGATTTGGAGATGGTGACAGCTCTCATTTTCTCCCTTTAGGGTTTCTATCTCTTTCATTCCATTCACCTAGTTTCTCCATGACGATGGCGAACTAAACCTTATTTGTTGCTGGGGAAAGATGTAACCTCTAAACTCTCTTGTATTTGAATCAATTCTTTTTATTGATATATGTTTACTTCATTAATTGTTAAAGTTTTCCTCTTTGCTTAATGCATACATTGTTTAACTCATTCGGTGGTATGATCCTTGATTTTGTCGATATGGGGACGTACGGGGAAATCTAGAACTGGGGAAAATCTCCCAAAGGTAGTATTTCCTATACATAGGAATATGTGGTAATATGAGGATTGCTTGCATACACACTCTTGTGCTTCAGAATTAATTATTAGGGATGCTAGGAATCTTATGAACTCGTAGTTAAGGATAGGCTTTCTTACCGGTGATAGCGGTATTAAGTGTTTTAGAGAGTGGCATTAACATTAATGAAGAAGAGGAATTCTTATATGCATGAGAGTGATTAGGTGAAATCTAACCTCAATAACATATTCATCTCATATTCTAATCTTCATCCATCCATCCAATTTTGTGTTTAACCTCAATTTATCAAATTGCATTCATGTTTATTTTTCTGCACTTTATATTTAAAAATCCCAAAATATTATGTTTATAGTCTTGATTGGTTAAGCAAAAGCACAACAGTTTAGTGCCATGAGTCTCTTGGGAAAACGATACTTGGACTTACCATTTATTATTACTTGATACGATCTGGTACACTTGTTAGGGGTTTAACAAGTTTTTGGCGCCGTTGTCGGGGACTCGTGGTAGAACTATTCTATGTGTGTGATTCTTAACTGATTAGACTTTCTATCTTTCTTTCTATCTATCTTTCTATTTTTATCTTTCTAAAAAAAATATAAAAAAAAACGAAAAAACAAATGTATATATCTTTTTCTGTTTTTATTTTTTTATTTTTATCTTTCTGTTTTTATAAAAAAACGAAAATAAAATAAAATAATATATTTTCCTTATTCTTCTCCTTATTCTTCTCCTTATTCTTCTCATCATCTTTCTATCTTTCCATCTTTCTATCTTTCTATCCTTCTATCTATTTTCCTTTCTATTTTATTTTTATCGTTTTATCTTTATCTTTCTAAAAAAAAAAACAAAAACGAAAAAAAAAAGTTTATATCTTTTATTGTTTTTATTTTTTGGGCTAATTCTGTGCTCTAGTGCAATGTTCTTTAGTGTGTGCGGATAAGATTTGTACTAGGAGCACAAGATCATCAGGAGGCAGATAAGGAAGGAGAATTGGTTCACCAACACCGTGATGTGAAAAGTGACAAACCAAAACCTGGCACACCAATGAAATTTCAGAATAGGTTATGGGTTGTCAAGACTATCAAAGCAAAGAAAGGGCGCTCTTGAGATTGAGAATCCTTAGAGTTGGTGACAAGGAAATTTTCAAGATTTTGTTGGTGTCATGAAGGAAGGAAGAACGCCAACATAGAATATCAACACCTACTGATGGGTGTTTGGGTTTTACCGGGTCAAGCTAGTGACGTTAAAAGAGTGCTTGCTGGGAGACAACCCAATTTCTAACCCCGTTTCTGAATTTTTTTTCTTTTATTTTATTAGTTTAAATGCTGCTTCTGATGGCAGTGAAGATAGCATCTACTGATGGATGCTTCTACAACATCTACTGATGGATGTTACATGATTTGGCATCTACTGATGGAAGCCAATGAGGATAAGAAAGATTAGCATCTATTGATGGATGCTATATGGTTAGACATCTACTGATGGATGTCATTGACAACATTTACTGATGAATGCTACCAGGATAGCATCTACTGAGGGATGCTAGAAGATTTAGGTATCTACTGAAGGATACCAAGAAAGTACACCTACTGATGGGTGATGGTAAGGTTTGCACCTACTGATGTGTGCTAGAAAGGTTTGGGTCAGGCTCGTGACGTTAAACAAGCACTACATGGGAGGCAACTAAGTTGATTAATTTGTTTCGTTTGCATGTTCAAATTCTATTCTAGTTGCATTTAGGGTTTATTGTTGCATAGGTGATTGGGAATTGCATAAAAATTAAATTTTGAAAATAGAATTTGAAGTTTTAAAGGGTTAAAATGTGTTTTAAAAGAGGGTTTTCTTCTTTTGGCCCATTATTTGATTTTTCTACCCCTCAGGTTCGCCCAAACACTCTTTACCATACCCATAATCTCTCTTTCACTTTCAAACATTCATTCAAAGATTTCCCAACACTTCTCCTATCATCCTCTCTCTTAAAAACCCAATTTTTATCACTTTTTCATCCAAGTTTGGGGTTTTGTGAGAGCCCAGCTATTTGGGGTTGATTCCTCTACATTCCTTGGAAGAACTTTTGTGTGCTACTAACGTTTAATGAGATTTCTTGTGGTTTTGTGAATTGTACTTGATGCAGGGATGACCTCCTCATCAGGAAAGAAGATCAAGACTGTGGGGAACAAGAGGAAGGAATCAGAGTTGGAGCAGCTGAAGCTCCAGCTATGGAGGAAGATTATGAGATAGCATTTATTGATGGATGCTATTTGCACTAGAACAGAATTTTCTATCTTTTGTTTTTGTATTTATTTCTTTCTGCGTAGTAGTGTAGGATTGATGAATTTGGTTGGACACTATATCTGATGCAGTGGTTTGATATTGATATTTTTGCATGATGGGTATTGCTTGATGATGCTTTGATATTGATGATGTTGAGATTGCACAATATGTTGATATACAAGTGGTGGTTCACAAGCTGTGTGAATAGATGCATTGTGATTTTGTGATTGTGATTATGAGGCTAAGCAGGGTATTTGATTGAATGATTGGAATAAGCTTATGTTAGGTTTTTGAGCTCAAGAGTTCTTATTGATGTATTTGCTATCTATTGGAAGCATGAATGATTTTGCCTAAATTTCTGTGATTGATTGAATTGCGTGTATGTGTCATATGACCAAGGCCATTTTTGATAAGCCCTTTTCTAGCCAAAAGTTTCGTCCCATATGAAAAAGAACATATTATGTTTTACCCTTTTTGAACCTAAGCTGAAAAAGGATAAAAACCCTTGCTTTGGAAGTCTTTGCCTTGAGTTAGGTTGAGAAATATTTTGTGGTATTGTTAAAGGTTAAAGTTTGGGGTTGTTGGGAGAAGTTAAAAAAGAAAAATCTGGGCATTGAGGTTATGTGTTGAGAAGAAAATGCATGAGAAAAGATGAAAAAGATAGAGAAAGAAAAGCATGAAAAGAAAAGCCCAATGTGAAGAAAAGGGAAAGTTGGGAATAAGTGAGATTGGTAAAAAGAGAGTTTGTGCTTGAACCATGATTATGTCAATAACTCTCTTAACTCAAGGGTTTTGTGTTCAAGAAAAACCAATTTTCCTTGTTAGCCCAACCACATTATAAGCCTTGAAAAAGTCCTTGTGATGACATGTGTATGTGATGATGTTTGATTATGGCAAATGAAAGGAAATTTTGTTTTATGTGACATGTGGATAGTAAAGGGAAGGAGTGACCTTTATACACCTTTGAGTGAAACACTTTTGAGTGCTTGAGTTAAACACTTGGTGAGGAATGATTCCATGAATTCATAATTATATCTATGCTTAGTTAATTGATCATTCATTAGAATAGCATCTGTTGGAAGATTATATGATTGTGTGAACACCATGATGAATAAATTGAATCAAAGCATGTTCACATCTTGACTAAATTCTATTGATGAGTTGATTTGAGTGGTTACCGATCTTGAAACAAAGAGCTTTTGAATGTGATTCAACCATTGTGATGATTTGTGGAAGACTAAGTTTCATCTTGTTTGCTTGAGGACAATCAAAGTTTTAAGTTTGGGGTTGTGATAACGGTTGAAAAACCGTTATTTTCATACTTAATTTTGATATCAAATGCACCCTTGTTGACTTAGAAACTTACTTTGACTCGTGATTTTTCTTTAGTTTTGTGAATAAAAGAGTTTAGGACAAGTTTTATGATTTTATCATTAAATTCCCTTGATTTTGTAGGTTTTTGAAATGAATTGAAAGAAAAGTTGAAGTATCAAGGGTTGCAGTGTAGAAAAGTCAAATATAATGCAGAAAAGTCAACCAGTCAACCAGAAAAGTCAACCAGTCAACTAGAAAAGTCAACCAGTTGACTAGAATGTTGACCAGGGCGCTGAGCGGTTTTTTTGCAAACCGCTGAGCGGTTTGGATGCGGGCCTGGACCTGTTTTATGTTATTTTTATTATCTGTTTGGGCTTGGGCTTGTTTTATGTCATTTTTATGCCCTATTTAAAGGCCAGCACATCTTAGGGTTTGTATCTTTTGATGGCTTAGGCACACTTTTCACCATTGTGAAAAGTAACTCGACCTGTCATCACGTGACTATATATATATATATATATATATATATATATATATATATATATATATATATATATATATATATATATGTATGTATGTATATATATATATATGTATGTATATATATGTATGTATATATACATATATATATACATACATATATATATATATATACATACATATATATATATATATATATATATAGTCACGTGATGACAGGTCGAGTTACTTCAAGCTGACAGGTTCAAAAACCTATCTTGTCCTATCTCAATTGTGTCAAGTTAGTAAGTTGGACTTTGCCACCCTTACTATCTATAATGTTATCTCATGCTGAAATGTTTTTTGAATCTCATATAAAAAATCTTAACAAGATCTATATCTCGCAAAATATCTAACTTAACAAATGGCACTCAATACGTGAGGCGATATGTATAGATGAGGTCCTCCAAACAATACATATCAGATAATATTAACATATGATAACATTTAAAAATATCATTAGACGAGTTCATCATATGATTTTATCAAACGATTCTAGAAAAACACTAGGTAGATGAGTTTGGCGAAGTGTGTTAGATGAATCCAACAATTTACTAACTAGATGATTTCAACAACACACTACCTAGACAACTTGTCCTTGATCATTTTTTCTTCTGCATCTTCAAGAATACTTTATTTTCTTTATTAAGCTTCCAATCTTGTCTAATTCAATCATGATTACACCATCTTCTAGGGTCCTTTGTCATGACTCATATCATTTATACATAATTTATGAGCTCAATTTCACATAAGGTATACAAAGTACACATTAGAACACTTAAGAAACATTTATGCAGTTATATAACATCATTAAAACTTAGCTCATAGGAGATTTATCAAATCGTCTTGACAATTTTTGACATAATATTAGACTTTTTAGTTAGACTCTTATAGCTAGAGCATCTAGTGCAAATTATTTGCTCAAAACAACTATCTTCTAGCAAGGCTTAAATGGATGATTTTGACACATAATTTGTTTTAAATTCATATTATCCCAGTTAGACAAATTTAAAGTAAAACAATATATTTAAATTCAATTAATGTTTAAGAAAGCTAAGATTAAGTATTCTAAAAGAGTATAGAAATACACTAATCAATTATATAACATTTTTTGTGTTGAAATGTTGTATAATATGATGTTCATTTATTATGTTGTCTCTAGTTTGTCTATCTCTTTAAATATTGAGTCATTTACTTATTATATAACTTCAAATTTTCCTCTTATTCTAATTCTTAGACATATGTTGTAAAGGAAGATAACAAACTTTCTATCACCATGAGAGAATTGCTTTCAATACAAGTTTTAGTTAATTTCATTTGTAATTTGAATTGACTGATTTATTTCAAATATATGGACTAACTGTTCAAATATATTAATGTTATTTTTCCTTAAAATGTAAAATCAAATTATAAGAAATTCAATTTTTCATTTCTCGTGATATTTGGTTTGTTTGTTAAAGAAAAGTTGAAAAAGAAGTTAGTAAAACTTATCCTAAACTTAGAAGCAGCCTTAGTTGTTATTATTTTTTTTTTGGTATGGCAAATTAGTCCTGACTTTGTGGTAGTCTAAATCTTCTTGCTATAGGTAGCTTTGAATTATTCTTAAGTGTGTTTATTAGTAATTCTATTTCCATCTATAAATTAATCTTTTACCAATTTTTAAGTGATTTTTTTAGTTGTTTACATTCTAGTTTATTCTTATTTGTATATTCTTTTAGTTTAGTCTTATTTCTTATTTTAGTATATTATAAAAGTTTTTCTTACAAATTTTATAAGTTTTGTCTTGATTGTTTTGTCTTTCCTTACTATCTCACGTCTTTAGGTTGAATTATTTCTCTTTCATTTGAGACTTCAAACTAGGTAATGTGCTCATAAGAATATTAATCACTTTCTAAAACAAAAACTTAGAGTTAATTAAGGTGATATACCTATTTATTTCTATTTTTGTAATATTGCAATTTTTATGACACATCTTGAAGAATTGAAAATGAAAAAGGAGATAACAAAAATAAATATGAAGAAGAGAAGAGAAAAGTTTGGAGAAGAAGAAGAAAGTTTAATTAAAAAAGAAAACAAAATGGAATACAAAATAATGAAAAGACTTGAAAAGGATAAAGGCTACCAAAACACGAAAGAAGAAACTTAGAAGTCATAAGAGGGACATCAAGGGTATCTCCCTCCTATGGAAGTCAAGATGAAGAAGAAAATGAATTGAGGATCCAAAGGCATAGAAGGCAAGGTTGCCTATAGACCTATCCACCAAACATCACCAAGCCAGACATCAAGATATCTAAATTCTATAGAAGTAGCACTAGTTCAAAAACGTTGTTTAACGTCACCCAATAGACGTCGGTTTGTTGGTAACCTGACATATATGAGTGGATGGTGGCATTATCGTAAATAGCTTGGTAACCTAGACGTCGGTTTTAGGTTCCGGCGACGTCTATTACACTGTAGACGTCCACACTGACACAAACTGACGTCTAATTCTCAAAGGTAGGTGAGAAGACAGTCCTTTGACGACGGTGTTCACGAGGGGCCGACGTCGATGAGGTTGCAATTAATGTTCTTCACCTAATTCCCAGGCGCTTAGACGTTGCGTAGTAAAAAGGCGACGTCTACGGCCTGAACGGAAGGCGGGAAGACAAAAAATCTTCAATTTAGACGTCGGGGATCCGTGGAAGCGACATCTATGTGCCTGTAATTAATTAGGTTCACCAAACTCGAGGGGCTTAGACGTCGGATAAAAGGGGCACCGACGTCTATGTGCCTGTAAGTAATTATGTTCATCATTATAGACGTCGGCGCCCCATCACAACTATCGTGAACATCCCTGACAGGAAATCAAACGTCAATCGGTTCAACTTCCTAGAAGTCGGATCCCTTCGACACCGACGTCTAATGGGTATTCAAAAAGTCAGTTTAGATGTTAACTTGGACGTCATATTAGTGATATAACCGACGTCTAGGTGACTATAGACGTCGATGTCTAGAGCAACCGACGTCCAATTTCATTTTAAATGCAACCGCAAACTCTTTGCGGCATTCAGTTTCTGATATCGTCTTCCTCTTCTCCATTTTCTCTTGTGGCCTCTTCCTTTTCTCGCTTGCGGCACCTCTTCTTTTTCTCTCTTGCTGCAATCTGTTGTTGTATCCAATTTCTTTATCCTCTGGCTCTTCTCCTTTTTCTCTCTTGCGACATCCCAGGTGCGTGGTTTTTTTATGCTTACCGTTTAAACTTTGTTTAGTTTTTCATCTATTATATTTTGGTTCAACTGATTAAAATTTGCTTTATTTGTGTTCTGTTTTAGTGCAATTTTGTTCCTTTCTTGGGGTAACGTTGATAACGGTTGAAAAACCGTTATTTTCATATGCTATTTTGGACTAAATTACACCCTTTATTGCTTAGAATGAGCTTAGAATCAAGTAAAACTCAATAAATCTAAGGAAAGTGAAGATTGAGGACGAAAATGAAGGTCTTAGACTCAAGGAAAATGAAGAAAATTGAAGATAAGAAGAGTCTAGGAACCGCCCAGTGGCAAACCCCTGGCGCCGGGCGGTTCGACGGGAGGAGAAGACATCAGCAGAGGACGCCGGGAGGCAGACCCCTGACGCCGGGCGGTTTTGCGGCACAAGGGAAACTGCCGGGCGGTGGCGCGATTTAGGGTGAACCGCCGGGTGGCAAAGTGTGACACTGGGCGGTTGTCAGATGGGCTTAGGCCTGTTTTCTGTTGCGCTCCTCAGTTATAAATAGCCCTGTTGCGATTTCCTATTCATTCTTTTGACAGAGGAAGGCGGCTAGACCTATTTTTCACTCTCTGGAGAGGATCTCTTGGATGCTTAGGCTCCTTTTCATCTTTTCTAGGGTTTGTTTTCCATATCTTCCATTATTTTCATCTTGGTTCACCATGACAATGGTGAACTAAACCCTTTTGTTGTTGGGGGAACAATGTAATCTTTTGATACTCTCTTTTATTGAAACTCTTGTTTATTTATATGATTTTCATATGCGTTTATTATCAATTGTTGGATTCTCATATTGTGCTTAAAGCTTTTATCGTTTAACTCATTCGGTAACTGTTATTTGCCTTTATTGATACGGGAACGTACAGTAATGTCACGAACTAGTGAGTAATTCCTTGGTTAAGCAATACCACCTAGGGATAGGGGGGTAGGACGACTAATTATTTCTGCTTCTGTTTGTAATGCGTTGCTAGTTACTAGGGGAGGCTAGGGATAGCAAGCCAGTAATTAGTAATAGGCCATTTTCGCCGAGGGATCGGGTTAAGGGGAGGCCAAGAAGTTTGCATAACAATTAGAGAATAAGGCAATTTAAACAAGAGGAGTAAATAAGAGAGAGAGGATTAGATGAAATTGTAAACCCCCAACAACTCCATTTATTCATACTCTTTTCTCGTCAACTGAATCACTCATTGCATGTTTATTTTCTACTTTTGCATTCACCACAACTATTAATTTTTCTTTCACAAGTCTTACGATTTTGACTCACACAAACGATAAGGCCTTTCGAGTCTCATGTGAAGAACGATAATGGGTTTTACCATTTTTATTACTTGAAACGATATGGTACACTTGTCATTCTGTTAACAAACGTAGTAACACATTCTCCATTTGCTAGCTGCCTCCCAGAAATAGCGACTTCTTTTTAATTTCTTTTGATCATTTCAACCCAAAAACGACCCTGGGTCGTTGTCTAGTTTTCGTTTCACCGTGAGTTTTGCCTCTTGCAGATGAAAAAGGGAACTAAGCAACCACCCAGGTTCGGTTTTGGGTTGAAGGGACCATAAGAAATTCAAAAGACGCAAGCTTTTTTTTGGGGTAAACTAGGAAAAGGAGATTGTGCTACTAGGCTATCCAAAGACGGGAACAAAACTGCACTAAAACACAACCACTGTATTAGACGTCGGTTAATGTACACACCGACGTCTATAGTACCTCTTAGATGTCGGTGGTTAGGATGTCGGACGTCCCATTGACGTTGTAACGCCTCGGCAACTTACAGGGACTGTTGACTGCCCCCACACATCACCACGAGGCTTTCCAGTGTGCTTTGTCATCACTCGCACACTTTCCGGGAAAACTTCCTGAAAGGTCACCCATCCCATAATTACTCCAAGCTAAGCACGCTTAATCATGGAGTTCTTATGGGTTAGGCTACCGAAAAACAAATGGTTAAGTTTCTAACTTGTTTTGATACATACATACATACATATGTATGTGTTTCTGAATGTGTGCATATGTGTGTATGTATGTGCATGTGGGTGTATGTGTAAAGGTGCGAGGGTGAGTGTGTGGGTGCATATGCAAGTGTGTGGATGTAAGGGCTTGTGTAAGTGTCAATGCATTTATAGTGCATGAATGTTTATGTATGTGTGGTATTCATAATGGTATTTGTTAGATATATTATCTTTATCTTTTATCTTTTGTTTGTTTGTTATTATACTTTATTCGTATTTTAGACTTAGTCCATGTTTCTTTTATTATAAATAGAGTACCATATGTATATATTCAACAAGATAAATTAATTAGATACATAATTTTTACTATAGTACCAAAAATAAAATCCAACATCTTCAAAGTCCCTAAGGTCTCTAAAAAAATCTCTTCTAATTTCTCACAAAGGTATTCTACTCTTAATACTACTTATTTTTCTCAAAATAACAAGTTTAATTTGATGTTTTAAATGTTTGATTATAAACATGTTATTTTCAACTATATAATAATAAAGTATACATCGTCTTTAGAAAAAGAAAAAAAAAGAATTGATTCATAGTAAACATTCTTCTTCCTCTTCATCTTATTGACCTGTTATCTCATGAGTTGTTAAGAGTTAGATACATGTTGCACAAATCCAAAAACAACTTTAATACAACTTAAAAAGAAAATAAATCTTTTTTCACATAAGTTTCCAACTAATAACATGTCTTGTTCAAGAAAAAATTGCGTTAATGAGAAAAATAAAAATTAGTTGACAAATTTATTTAACTACTATTCTTCATGTTAAACCATAAAAATAAAAATTACATTGTTATTACTTTCAATTACTAATACTTCTTTTTCTTTCATGATAAGATATATAATTATTTTATATATTTTTTGTCAACGAACTCTGTCTGGGATGATTTTCTAAGACTTGCAGTTTTAATATTTGTTTAAGTGAGACCAACTATAAACTTATCTGATAGTTTGATTCTTGACCCAACTAAGTTTTCTGGTACATGTTTTTAAATTCAAGACAAAGATAAACATAATTAAAGATAAATTAATCATACATAATGTTAAATGCATTGTCAGTTATCTCACGGTTAAAATAATATAAATGATCTTCCCAAATCTGGCGGCATGTGAAGTCAATGGTGGAAAATTAGCCAAGTTTTCCCGTCTCATACGCAATCAAAGCCTCCAAAAACACAGGAAAAATATGAAAGTACAACAGTGACTCTCTGATAGCTCCCATATATAGCCAACAAACATGGGAAAACGAAAAGTACAAGACTATAAGTATGCATGTGACATTAATTTTACTAATAATTCATGAATAATTCTCTTTAAAAAATACCAAATTTTATAATTAAATGTTAAAACTTCTAGTCTAATTTATTTGTGTAGTATTTCTTAACATAACACATTCTTAATTTGAGTTCTATACAATTTTTTTTTTTCATTTTGATCTTTGTAAAAACAGATCATATAAGGACTAATTTAATAGGTTTCTACCTATCAAAGTAATGGCAACAAAAAGTATCAAAGTAGTAATATTTTTCAGTACAAATAACTAAATTAAAAGTTCATGTAGGACCATATTATATGTTTAATTGAAGTTAAAAGAGAACAAAAACTATAGGGTAATATAGGAAAAGTAAGAACAAGAAAAGGGTTAGTGAAAAAAGATGTAAATATATATAAGAAATTTAAAAAGAAAGCATTATTGATAATTTATCAATCCAAAACCAGATTGCACACACCCACTACAGCTGCTTTGCTGGCCCATGTGGGTGTTTTTGAGTTAAATCTCTGAATCTAGTTCATGGTGGCAGAAGTCTGACCCACTACCCCAATCATCACCTTTTATGATACCCCATGCTCAGGAAAAGTCTCTCAGATAGGGTATGTTATGTGAAGCCACTGAAGCCCCATGCCTTTAGATAGATAGCTCATGGTTCATGATTGAAGAATTGAATTTTCTGGCACAGGTGTTTGTGTCATGCTTTTAATATCAACAATCTATGACAATTTCTGTTTCTTATCAGTAACATGTTACAACCCCATCAGAAAAATATAAATTGAATCACTATACCCAAGAATTGTTTTCCTCAATAAGTAATCACAGTTTCAAGTTTGAAAAAAAAAATGATAAAAAATAAAGGCTATAAGTAAAAGTACATTGAACAAACACGTAATATTTCTCCATTCAGAAAATTCCTTATCTTGTCTCCTTCAACTGTGTCCACTGAAGCAGTTTAATCATTTGTCCCAGTCTCACACGCATCATCTTCCACACCATCTTCATCTTCTTCAACAGCAACGTGATCATCATCATCACCATCGTTTTCTTCTTCTTTTTCTTGATATTCATCGCTAGAGTTCTTCTCTATACCCTCTTCCAACGATTGGGGTGGAGGCCTCCATTGCTGCTCCGGCTGCACCATCAATGGCTCCATCATCATCATCTCGTTCGGCTTCATGTTCTGGAACACGCCAAAGGGGTTCTGGGATAAGCTCTTTTCCTTGTATATAGCATCAAGCTCGTGAAAATAAGGACATGTTTTGCTATTTTCACGCCTTTCTTTGTTATTCTCCCTCATTTTTTTGAAGTACTTGTTGATGTTCTCCCACTTTTCCTTGCATCTCTTTGCACTCCGGTTGTAACCAAGCCTCTGCATTGCGATCGATATATCTTCCCACAATGGAGCTTTTGGTCCATTTTCTTGGTACTTGGTGTCCAGACTTGTCCTCAACCTTATCAAAGCATGAACTTCAGCCTTTGGCCATCTAGAAGAAGAAGAAGTCGCGGGAGAAGTAGTGACAGTAGTGGTGCTAGTACTGGTAGCACTGTGATGACCATTATTCAATTTCTTCATCTCAAAATTATTGTTCGGCATTGGTGTTAACGTTGTTTGATTCTGTTGTTCTGGTGGCTGAACTTGAACATGTTGTTGTGTGGTGTTTTGCTGGCCGTACATCTTCTGCAATAATGCAATGACTGCAGCATCTTTGGCTGCTGCTGTTGATCTCTCCTGAACAAGAATCTCATGTTCCCTGTTAATCCTTGCCATCTCTTGGATCCTCCAATTGTCTTGTTGTGCCACTCTTTCCCTCTCCCTTTTGTCCATGGCTTCCAAGAACTTCTTCTGCATCTCCTCTTGCTTCAAGAGGACCTTCCTAGTGAGCCTCCTGAAGTAGTCCTTCCACTTTCTCTTCCTCCGGTACCTCTCTTCCAAGTCTTCATCAGATGCTGTGGAAGAAGAGGTGGAGGTGGTGGTTGTGGTTGAGAAAGGGGTGTTCATGTTTGGCAAAGAATACGTGACATTGTCATTGTTGGTGTTGTTGGTGGTGGTTTGTGGTGGTGTTGTGTCTCTAGGGTTGGTTGTGGATACTGTGGTGTTGTTTGTGTTGGTGTCGGTATTGGTTTGTGGTGAAGGAGAAATGTGTGTAGGG
Organism: Vigna mungo; assembly: GCA_036885675.1. Lineage (NCBI taxonomy): Eukaryota > Viridiplantae > Streptophyta > Magnoliopsida > Fabales > Fabaceae > Vigna > Vigna mungo. The sequence continues at coordinate 35,735,265 of CP144697.1, forward strand.
TTTGTGGAAGGAAAAGGTGTGACATAAGAGATAACATTGTTGTTACCATGATCACTTTGTCTAGCTGGCAACGTCAATGTGTTTGTTGTTGCCAAAGTAGATTGTGGCTTTGTTGGGTAAGAGATCGTGAAATGATGATTCTCAAGGGCTTGTAATTGATCAAAGAATTTATAGGTTTTTCCATGTGATTTCCCACTTTTGTTTTCTTTGGTTCTCTTGTTGTACTTGTACACGTTCTCAAACTTTTCCTTGCATTTCTTTGCACTTCGATGATATCCAAGCCCCTCCAGTTTCCTGCGTCCATTCATTTATGCATAAAATTAGACACATATATGTAGAAAGAGAAAGAAAAACCAAAATTCAACATTATCCAATACAAAAAAAAAAATGCTTGAGATAAATAAAATCATATATAAATAATAAAAATAATGAACTAATGCTTTCAAATAAACAAGTTATAGAATCTCAGACAACGAAATGTACTTGCCTCGATGTACTAAATTAACAACAGAAGAGATGGTTCAATATTACCTAAAAGAATCTAACAAATAAGACAAAAAAACTAAACAAAAATTGAAACGAGGAACCCAATTGAATGAAGAGTGACCTAAAAGCTAGAGCAAATCACAGAATGATTCATTTCAAACACGGATCCATTTTACAGATGCCTTTACCTTTAAACAAAACCTGAAACTTAGATATGAAAAACTGAGGTCAATTATGCAGACCAAGTTCATCATATAGAGTATTTACTATCTCACTGATACTTGGATACGATTTGGTGCATGAAATAAAATAAAAAATCTCGACAGTTCGAATATACTAAAGTTTTGGAATAAAGGGAAGTGATATTTAATTGATTAAACTGCCAATTGAAAACCAATTCACAGATCTGCATGCATGATCTGGAGGGAGATATTGAACTTTATAGTCTCTTGAGAAGCAATGAAAGAAAGAATGAAGTGACTTGAAAAAGAAAAAAAATGAAAGAGATGAATAGAGAGAAAAGATGTATTGAAATTGAGTTATATATATAAAAATATTTATAAAAAGTATATTTATTATATATAGTTTTATCTACCTTGAAACTTCTTCCCATAGTGGACCTTTAAGACTTGAATCACGAAACACTGCATCCATATCCGACCTTATCTTCAAGAGAGCCAAAGTTTCTTGGCGGGGCCACCGGTTCCCTCCAAAGCTCATCTTATTACCTTCATTTCCTTCACCTGAATTTGCATCCACATCCACACCAATCATCTCATCATCACCACCGTCATCCTCGCCGCCGTGAGCCGCTTCTTCCGCCGCCGCCGCCACCGCCATCTCGGGCTCGCTATGGGAGGAGATCTCCAACACACTTGAGTCTCCTAGCTGCATATAGCTACAGAGATATTGTGTCCCTATGCAATTACAGCTAGAGCAAAAAAATGAATTATAGAAGACAAGGTGAATACTATATAAGGGTTTTTATGAGTATGGGATGCTTGAGGTTATTATATATTTTTTTATTTTGTGGAGTTTAATTTATTTCTATTTCGTTGCAGAGAAAAAAAAAATCGACTTTAATTAAGGTGAAGCAACTTTCATTCCATGTGATGTACATGGGTGTTGTTTATCTTTTTAATTTTATTATGAGTTTAATTAATACATACCTATGAAATGTTTTAAAACAGATATTTGATGAATAGTGCCACTTTGTTAATATGATAAAAAAAAGTAACTTTTTATTATATCTAATAAAATTACATTTTCGGACAATATATATAATATAATAAAAAATTAAACTCATTCATTATTAGGGCATGGAATCTTCACTTTTTTATTATTGGGTTGAAAATAAAAACGACAGAAAAGTCGCTCTGGTTCTCGTATCTGTGTGTCACACGTAAGTGCCAGGAAAAGAAAAATGAAAGTAATAAAGTATGAGATATTATATATATGATTATAGGGGAAAAATTATCAAAAACGTAAAAGATTTTTATTTTTTTATTTTTGGTTTTTGCGATAAATATTTTAGAAAAAGAAAAATAACAGTTGTAGTGGGAAATAGACCGCAGAAGCGACGATGGAGATAATAAGTTGTGGCCCATTGTTGTAGGTCAGCTTTTGCGTTTGCGGATTTTGGATTTCAGTGGCCGTTTTCACAAATGCCGTTGTGGAATTACTAATTTACCCCTAGGGTTGATATCAATTATCATTGCGTTCTAATAAATTCGTGGAACTCATTCTATCAAGCGAACTCATATTTTATAGACTTTTCCAATCCTTCAAAATTTTATTTCACATTAGTTTCACATTTTTACATATTCTCAATGCAAACAATTCTTCATAAATTAATTAAAATATAGTAGTTAAAAAAAACTATATGGATTCATAATTTAATTAGTTTAAAGATTATACGATATTATAAATATGAAATGGTGTAATGTAAGCACATATATAATATATAGTTCGGATAATAAATTGGAGGAAATTTGGGTGATGATACGAGCACGTGGTGTGAGAAAGTAGAGTTTGAAGCTTGGTTATGAAAAATAATAATTTGAACCTAATTTGTTGATAATGATGAATTAATGGTTTTTTTTGTTAGATATAGGTCACTATGCATAGGCAAAGTCTATTTATGAAATGGAAGTAACCGGTGACAAATTCAGTTATATTCGACCTAACATAATAAATAGAATGAATATTTTGATGGCTAACAACCTTCTAAGGCTTTATGATGACCAATTATTTGAATTTTTATTAGGGACCATTTTGCAATAGTGTGGGTAATGAAGTGACTTGCCGATGAATAACATGCTAGTACAATTTACAAAGAGTTATTGAGTCGGTTTTTCTGTTTTATTTTCTCAGTGTAAATATCAAATAATTTTCCAATTACATGTGGAAGAGGAGAAACTGATAAAGTTGCCTTTCCTTTTTCTTATTTTGTACTCTGAATTCAAGAATTCCATTAATTTTTTCTGACCCCACAACGTGCTTCAACGTGATAGACTTTATCAACCAATAATTTTATTATTGTATATATGCCCTTTACCAGAGAAAAAGAACACAACATGCCTTTCAGATTTTATTTTAGCTCAGTTTATTTTTTTCTTACTTTTTATACCATTCAGATCACTCTTTCTGCATTTCCTTCATTTTCGTTTTCATTTTTGTTTCGGTTCGTAGATCATGGCCCTTTCAAATTTAGTTTATTTCATCTTTAACTTTCGACAAGTTACAGAGAAATATTGACTGTCGCCACACGTCAACACAAAGTTATATCTATATTATGGATTATGTTATCGAAAAACAAATGCATTTATTGATATGAGTAGTCAAATCAATTTCTTTAAGTTATTCTTCAACCGTATAGTTTCATATTTATACAGTATGTAGATCCCTCTCATTTCGGTGTATATTCGATTATTCCATATGCCCTTTCCACTAGAAGCATGTCAGGAATCACTCTTTATTTGTGTCTCTCGCATTTCGTGTCTCTTACATCGACGATCACTCTTCACCGTCATCAGTGCCCGGATGTCACATCATCTGTATTTATAAATTTTGAAATAAACTTTAAATTAGTGAGTTTAATTATAATCTAATTAATAATAATTATATTTTAACAAGTTAATCATCTTTAATTTTAATTGTTATTTAAGATTAACCGGGATCGACTAATTTATTAGATCTGACAGTCATTCAATAAAACATCGTTCCGGTTCTTACCTTTAGTTATGCATTCATTTTCATTCTAATTACTTCTAGTTTGAATGAAAACATGGAGATTATTTTGTAGTTATCTATTCTGACAAAAAAGAGTTACTGATTAGGGAGATATTTTTAGAGGAATGAGTATTTAATTCATATTGAAAATAGTTCGAAAATTTCAAAGATTGGTATAGGATTGTTTTCAGTCTATAAGAGCGATCGATGGTTGGCTCCTGCCAGTTCATTTACTCCCCTTTTGTGTGGTCAAAATATAAACACAAATTTTGGTGGGCTTTTAATATTATGCTTTAATTAAAATTACTTTTGGCTATAATCGTACTTATACTTATCATAACACATAAATCTGAAAATGTGGATATTGACTCAACTATTGTCTTTAACCACAATTATTTGTATTACTAGGATATAATTATAAGATAATAATACGAAATGAGAATAATATCTATTTTTATTCGTCAAATATATTTTTTTTGTTTTAAATTACGAAAATATTTATAATTTATTAAGTATTAAGTGGATATAACTATAAGGATAAATATTCAAGCACTAGTAAAAAATCGATCTTTAACCGCGCACATTATGTCGCAGTTCAATAGAAACCGAAGCATAATATTGCACGGTGGCATTTTTGAAATTATATCGACAGTATAGGCCGCGGTTCTACGGGGAACCGCGGCCTATTCCCTCTGCAAAATTCTGACATTCTCCAAAAGCAGGACTGAAAAAAAATTACAGGGGAATATACCGTGGTTCCCCTCAGAACCGCGGTATATTCTCCTGCAATTTTTTTTTCAGATCTGACTTGTCGAGAAGTCAGAAATTTGCAGGAAAAAAATTCAGGGGAATATACCGCGGAACCGCGGTATATTCCCCCTACAAAAAAAAAAATCAGGAAAAGCAGTTCTGGAAAAAAAATCCAGGGGAATATACCGCGGTTCCCAGAACCGCGGTATATTCCCCTGCAATTTTTTTTTCAGATCTGACTTGTCGAGAAGTCAGAAATTTGCAAGAAAAAAATTCAGGGGAATATACCGCGGTTCTGAGGGGAACCGCGGTCTATTTCCCCTGCGAAATTTTAAATTTTTAATATTTAAGGGAATGGGCCGCGGTTTGGTGGTGAACCGCGGCATAAAGTTTGAAAAAAATTTCAAAAATGTTATTTCAGATGTATTTTGAATTTTTTTTCAAGAGAATAGGCCTCGGTTAAGTGGTGAACCGCGGTCTATTCCCTTGCTTAGGTTACAAAAATAAAAGACACAGGAACAGTGTCATCATCTTCCTTCTTCTTCACGCGCAAACAGTTTCAGAGCCTCCTTCGTCACGCGATCCTCTGCTTCTATTTTCAATCATTTTTCACTGTTTAAACCCATTTTTGTTCGGTGCCGTGGCCATTTTCAATGTTGGGAAAGAGTTTTAACCGATCAAAATCATTCGAAATGTCTTTTTATTGGTTTTTCCGATTCTTCCCCTTAGAGGTAAATTGCGTTTTGATGTTTGTTTTTATTTCTAAAACTAATATTTGTTTGTATATTTTTACAGGTTTGAATTTTTTAGAGTTGAATTTTCTAGCGTTTTGATCGCGGGTTGTTCATTGTTATTGGCTTTTCACACTATCAGGTTCTTATATTAATGTTTAAATTTTACTTTTATTAGATTGTACAATTTTGTATGATTGAATATGTGATTGAATGATCATATAATTTTGTATCCTTATATTTTCTATGATTGTATAATTTTTATGATAGTATGATTTTTTATTTTGAAGTCAGAATATTGACGTATGGATCGAAATTGGATGTAAATATTGATTATTGTGTTGAATCTGCGTTGATAGGCTGTTTTTGTGATACTGGATATCACAAAAACATACCTGCTGTTAAAAAAAATTTCAGGAGAATAGGTCGCGGTTATGGCCAAAACCGCTGTAGGAAGTTAGACAATTTCTTTTTTAAAAAAAAGGGAATATGCCGCGGTTCCAGCAGGTCTATTACCGCGGTTGGAACCGCGGCCAAAAGGTTAGACAATTTTTTTTTTTTTTAAAACAATGGGTTTTGACCATGGTTCAATAAAGAACCGCTGTTATATCCCCAGGTTATTACCGCGGTTGGAACCGCGACCTAAAGTCCCAGACTTTTTACCTCGCCCATATATGTCGCGGCTCTAAAACCGCGACGTATAGTAAAAAATAACTGCGGTCGTTTCCCTTTGCTGCACTAGTGAAGTTGTTTAAGTTACTTTTCCTATCAACAAAATTTAAATTACACATTTATTTTAGTGAGTTTTTCTTCAAACAATATATTGTATTTTAAGAAATGCAAATCTAAATTTCATCGAATTAAACACACTTATCATTTTCATTTGTTGTTTAGTTTTTGTTATATGAGAATATTTAACTTTTCAATTTTAAGTATTTAATCTCGTGTATATGATGAAACTTTGGTTGTATAAGCCTTTCAAACAAGATTTTTACATGTAATGTAATACTAGGAATTACCATATATAGTATTCATAAGGAGCATTGGTCTTTCATCTTATTTTCACTTTATTTTCATTATTAGGTCTAAGGGTTTGCTGATTATTTTAAGAAGTAGAATTAAAATTTAAGGAAAATAATAGTTAACTCTCTCGTAGTTCATCGGAGGTTACTTCCTATACTACCTCAACTTCTTTCTCCACCACCCCAATTTCACAATCGTCCCTCAGTGAAAACGTAATGATTAAAAGATATATGGAAAGCTTGAAACAGATTTCCATATCTGGTTAATCCTTCAACAGATATCAATATCCGTTGACATATATCATTTTCCATTGAAGATCTAACGGATCTCTCAATTTCGTTTTTTTATTTATTTTTTATATCAAAACAGTTTTTATTTTTCGTAAATAAATATACAAAAAAATTTAAATCAACTACAAATAAATCAACACATAAATAACTCAACAATAAAAATTAATTAATAAACCAAAAATCCAAAAAAATAAAATAAAAAAATCGTGAAGGCCAATCAAAAATGGGATATCTGTTGACGGATATGGCCATCCGTGTTGAAGGCTAACGGATATCCCCTTTTCATGGCCTCCAACGTTTTCCTCTTAGTTTTTTCATGCGCAAAAAGATACACCTTATATTACCAACATTTGCATAGCACATACAACAGAGCAGACATACGAGCGTTATACAGAGCGTAGAGGGGTGTTTGTGATCAACTTTGATATAAAACGTGGTATTGGGAAAATTCGAAGGAGTTATGTGTCCCACAACACCAACTGATTTCAATAATGTGTAGCATGGAACTCTCTAGACATTTTGAAGACCTTTCCATGAATCTTATCAGCATAGTAACGTTGAGTGTTTGCTATTGTTGGAACTTCCAAATTCTTACACATGTGATACAACTTCCCTGCGTCAATGGCATCCAGTGTTGCAAGTTCTCCTACGTGTTCATCAATTAGTTCTGCCCATTTCATGAGTATTTTAGCTCTATCACAGTGACAATGGAAGCAACGGAGGAAACTCAATGAGAATAGAAGCAACTTGGGGAAAAGGAAATGAAAAATTAAAGAGGAAGAGGAGGAGAGCAGGAAGAGAAGAAAAGAGAGAAATTAGTGGTTATGTGGGGGTGTGAGGCTAACAGAAATGATTGCAAAAAAATAAAAGAGGAAAGGAAGGAGAAGATGAAGAAAGGTGAAAAGAGAAATGAGTGGTTCTGTGGTAGATGCGACACTAGAAAGGGAGAGTGAATGAGATTAGGGTTTTAAATTAAAAAGGATAAAAGTAAAATTAAATTTACTTAGGCTTAGTTTTGGAATATAAAAAAATTGGAGAGAAGGGTGTGGTAATGTAGGGAGAAAGGTGTGGTGGTGTAGGGAGTAGTCCCTAGTTCGTTATATATCACCGAAATGTATGATTATTTGTAAACACAAAACAATGACGATAAATCCTTAAATATTCACATCTCAAAGAACTAACAAGTACTAACAAGAATTGATTCACCATATTCAATTCATGTTAGAATTATGAATTCAATTTGTGTAAAACAAACACATAATTTAATTCAATATCTAATTTAAGAATTTTCATCAAACAAAATCAATTACAATTTGATATACTAAAATCTGAACATTTAAAATTGTACCATATATCCGTTCGGTCATTCTTGGATGGTATCATCAATCGAACGGTCTAACTCCAAGACCAATGACTCTTTTGGTCAAATACTCTGGATCAAACTCTTTTAGACCGATTACTTTAAACCAAACTCCTCAGAGCAAAGCTCTTTTAACTAACCACTACTGACCTCTTAGACTTATCATTTGGCTGACCACCCTGACCAAACAACATGGTCAATTGGTTACATAATGGTCATATCAATAATAAGGAATCAATTTGTTAATGTCGATTAAGATATATGATTGGACCATGATTAGGTAAAAAAAAAAAAGATAAAAACCCATATAAAGCTCTAAGATATGGCTTTCACACGCAGGCATCATATACATAATACATGGATCACTGCAATAATACTATATTAGTCATTCATCTACTGACTTTAGCATTAGAGTACTTCTGCAGATTTCATTCGAACAATTTAGATGAATAGAAGACCTTAGGAGACTTAAAAGACAAGAGAGAGAAGCAAAACAGGACAAACAATCTTGAAATTAGCACAACTTATATTGTATGATCAACATTCGAAACAAAAACCATAAAAAGCTAAATCTCAATCCATGAATTAAGAACAAAATTAGAGAATTAACCTAGAAATTTAGAAATTCAAGAAAAATTAAAAATAGTAAATTAATTGTACAAGAACATAAAGAGATTAAATAGAAGAATGAACCAAATTAAACTTTTTAAAATAAGAACAAAAATTAAAATGTCGAATTTGAAAGTACTTCGAATCAAAACTGGCTAAGAACTTAGAAAGTTTAAGAGGAATAGAAATCTAAAGGTTGAAAAATCTCTAAAATTTGAAAATTATCTACTAACTTTACAAGTTCCTATTTATACTATTCAATATTATAAATTCTTACAATTCCAATGAAAAGCTCGTAAATAAATTTCACCGTATTTTCAACATAATTATAAACTTGTTAGTTTTACACAAATTCACTCAACTCATAATGCCTTTGTTGAGTTCCTCTCTTGAACATCCTATCATTTAATTATGTTATTTGAGAGTTGAAGATTTACTTAGTAGATTGATGCAACATTGAGTATAAATTAATGATATGAGACGTAGATATTACAATGAGATGGGATGGGATGGAGACGTGTTTCATTACTCATCCTCGTTCTCGAAGCAAAATTTCATATTTTTTTACCATCTCATAGCTAATAGGTATAAAATTTTTGTCTCATCGTCATTCTCACTAGCTAACGCGGCCTATTTTTAAATTACACATGTATATTTTAAGTAAAAAGAATTCTTCTTCCATCTTATCATTTGTCACGTAAAACAAAATTAATGCCATTAGACATGGATGACTATATTTATGAACTTTTTGAGTTTGGGGCCTAACAAAATCAAACTTTCAAATATAAACCAATACTAAAATTGTGTTATAGTTTAGGACGAAAAACATAGTTAAGGTTAAATAAAAATCTTAAAATTAAGTAAAAGTAATTGAATTTGAAATCTAAAAACTATCATTGAACTTGATATTACATTATTTGAATATAACTAAAAAAAATGTGTAACAAAAATTGTGATAAGAGAGTAATTACTTTGGAGATATAAGTGAATTTTATGGATATATGAAGAAACCAATTTTCGAATAGTAAAAATATAAACCCTTTGATTGAAGATTTGATTTTTTAAAAACATCTTGTGGAACTCATTCAGTACCCATTTACTCCTTGAAAATGTTAGAAAATATATAATATTATCTAATAGTCTGTAATTAATATATATATATATATATATATATATATATATATATATATATATATATATATATATATATATATATATATATATATATATATATATAAAACCAAGTCAAATCAAAATCTCAACTCTCATCCATATGTTGTTTCTGCATTTGTATTTAAATACATTCGTGTACATAATACAGTTAACAACTTGTGCAGGGTGAGCTATTAAAAACAAAATTTTCAACAAAAAAGGTGAAAATAAAAGGATACTTTTTATTAACAAACCACGACAATTCAAATTAATCAAATATCATCAAAACATATCAATATATAAAATTCATATAGATTACACATTTATCTTTATATCAAAAAATTTAATAAGTGAAATATCAACTAATATATTTCGAAAGATTTGTAATAAGTATGTTCTACTAAAAATTAATGTTTGATCCAATCCAAAACATGGATTTACAAGAGAATCCAAGAATCACAAAATCAAAATAAGATCATTACAATCCACACACACATTTGCAAATGTCTTCTTTCAGCTTTTCATTACCTACTATCTTAATTTATGTAACTTAGGTTATTAGTGCAGCAAGGAGATCTTTGTTATCACATAGATGCAATACTTAATACGAAAATCAAATAACAGTTCACGTATCATCATCCTATATATGTGACCCCAAATACATATAAGAGTTTTCCTAATAATCATTTCCATACAATCTAATTCACTAAAAGAAAATAAAAAATCAATTAGATATACAATTAGGTTGATAAAAAATAATTTAGATCGAGCGAAAATAGACTTACATGAGCAAAAGTTTAGCAAATTTAGAGGTTGAACTATAATTTTATTTTCACTTGCGCACAAATATAATTGAGAGTAAGATTATTTTCAATTCTATTTTCGATTAAGCCAAAAATTCATTCACTTAAGTGAACATAGGATCAAGACTAAGGTCTGAATCTTTGTTTTACTTTGGCTTGAACTTCAAAACCACTTTAATAATATAATCTAAACAATTCATATGAAAAATCCAAGTCATAACATTTTAAACAAATGTTTATTAATCCAAACTAATAACACTCAAGTTCAAATATTTAAACAAATTTTCAACAAATGACAATCCTTACATATAACTCAATATATTGTTACCACATTATCTTCCCATAGTCTATCCTAAGATTCTAAAAAATAAAAAATAAAAAAAAATAACTTCCCTTACCTAAAATGCTTCTCTTTAAATAAATTTCCAAAATCAAACAACATGATTATTCCTAAGGAACTAGAGAAAGATATCCAGAAATAATAAAATTTTAATATATATTAAACCAAGTTAAGAATATCACTTTTGTTCAACTGCCCTTAATGACAAAATCACAAGAAAAATAAGATAAAAAAAATTAAGAATAAATGAAAATTTAATCTTTTTGAAAATTTGACTAGGTAGAAATGTTCCCTCGTCCCTTAACTATGAGATTAGATTTTGAAAGAGATCAATTATGAAGGAAAAATATTACGCAGAAGGGAGAGAGAACATTGTAGAGAGGAAGAGGAAAAAAAAAGTGAAAAAGAGAAGAGAGAGAAAAAAGAAGAAATGGGTTTACACTTATTAACATTCCTAAATTTAAATATTTTTAAAAAGGTTCAGCAATGTGTTGTGTTAAGATTTCTATTTATTTATTTATAATTTTTTATGCAATGCAAGATTGAATATGTAATCGTGATTGGACCTGCAGTGCAATTTATTTAATCAATTATTAACATTCCTCTGATGTCTTATTATGGAGTTTCATAAAGTAGAAAATTATACAATTTTTGAAACAGTCCCCTGTGTAGTATCGTGAATGTAAGTTTTTATAACGTTAACTTCTTTGCTTAAATTGCATGTTATCATGGTAAGTGATCAATCACTATTAAGTTGAAGTTTTTGCTCTGCGGTAGGCACATATATGATTAGGCATAGTTTGAAAATACGTAAAAGATGCAAAAAGAAGAACAATTTGAGAAAAGGTATAACTCACCACCTAACTTGATGTTTTTGTGTGTGGTTATTTGAAAAAAAATAAGAATAAAAAGAAAAATTTTAATGTTGTATAGTATTTTATGATAATTTCTTTTTTTTTTTTAAATATTTTGTTGAAAATTCAAATGTGAATTAAAGAAAAATCATAAACTTGAATACATTTGATAAAATTTACAAACTTATTGTCTTGAAGTATTAGATTGAAAATGATGTTTATATCTTATATAAATTGTGGTGTACTATAATCATTACATAACAATCAATTTTAGAGATTAAAATATTGAATAAATTATATATCATTTTATAAACTAAAATTTATTGACGTATAAAATAATCTTTATTATGAATAAAAATTTATAATTGATTTATGAATTAGGTTTAGTATCACTTACTAATATTTTAGTTAGTTATTATGATTGATTTTAAATTAGTCTAATTTTAAATTAGAAATTAAATTAGTAACTAAATTTTTAGTAACTAAAACTTTGGTAACTAATGAGAAACCAGACTTTATTTTATAAGTCAATTATAATTTTTTTTATTCATAAGACTATTTTAGATACTAATAATTTTTTATTTATAAAATGATATTTATGTTAATCAATATTATGACTAATTATTTTTGTCTCTAAAAAATTATTGTTGTTTAATGATTTTTTTATAATTCTAATCTTAAGTTTCATTAGTATTATATTTTTTTATTAATTTTTTAAGACTCATCAATAATATTATACTCAATAATTTATGTTGATAATCAATACGAATACAATATCAAAATATCCATCACATTTAACATAATATAGGAATTATATTTTGGTGAATTTTCTTTAAAACTTGAAGTTCCTTAAATTTGTTAATACTTTACTAAGTAGAATGGACTCAAGCACTTTTATAATAAACTTTTATTTAACTTCAACTTCAAATTAGCATTATAATATTTTTTTGTCTGATATTTATTTTTGTGACACTGTTTTAGTTTATGAGAATTTTCTTTAATATAAAGTTGGAAAACCCAAATAATATGTGTATGAAATATGTTTTCTATGACTTTTATTCAGAATATAAAATAATTTTAAAATTGAACATTAAAATATTTTCATCAGAATTTAATATTTATTAAATTCAGAAAAGGTGTAGAAGAAAGATTCTACAATAGTCTTATATCTGATTCGACGAAATAAACCATAAATGGAGAATCATTCTACTAAAAGTTGTAAGAGTGCAATTAATAATTATGAATGTACAGGAAGAAAAATATCAATATATTCTTCTAATACTGACTTTTCTGTTGCAGATACAATACTGAAAAGAAAGCTTTTTTGGATTTACTCCCTCCACCACCACACACTTGCCTACATCTCCATATTCCTCTTTTACCCTTAATTAATATTTAAACGGATTTGAATATCCGTATTATCAAACGATGTAAACATCTTTGAGAATTATGTTCATCTACATAAGAAAAAACTCTATCAGGCAAAAGGCCACTTTAGGTTTCACTGACACAAACTCAAAGGGCTTAATTGTTACCAAATTACTATTTTAAAATTGTTTCGGTGAATATTTTGGGGACCGAAAGGACTGACCTTGATGACGTCGTTTTCTTGCCTTCTGTCTGTTTCTTCTAGATCTTGACCGCACGTTCTGTATTGGTCTCAACCGTCCGATGATCTTCAAGTCTTGACCGAGAGGGGGGAGGTACCTGAAAAGACACTCCGACGCTCAAGTTAGGCGTGAATGACAGATTCTCAGTAGGAGAGAATTTCAATGATTCTCTATGGGAGAGAATTAACAGTGTGATTATAGCATAGAGTGTGCTAAATATTTTGTATGAGTGAGAACGTACCTTGTTTGGAACCCTCTGGCCTTTATTTATAGGCTTTTGGGTTGATATAAGATTAACAGGATAAAATATAAACAAACTTACTTGATTCTGTTTGGATACGTTACAATATCTCTGTTTGGATATTATTTGATACATTTGATATATATGTTTGATATACCTCTGTTTTGATTGACATATCTCTGTTTGGATATGTTTTGATATATTTGTTTGATATATTCCTGATGTAATGGACCGTGAGCCCAATAATGATTGATCCAAACGATGGGCCGTTAGCCCAATGAGGCCGTTCGGTGTAACCGACCATTGGAGATTTACTACCGTACATCATCCCCCCAAGTCTGAGGGAAAGGAAGGTGTTAGACCTTGTTTGACTGAAGGACTTTTTAGTAGTGTAGTTACCATTCGGTGTGAAAGTAGTTAGGTTCGTATGTGAGTAAGCCGGGTAGTCAGACAAACCTATTTGGTTCTGGAAATGACTTGAAAACGACATGGTTGGCTCGTCGTTTAAGCTTAAAAACACAATTGCCTTTTCCCGCGTTGAGGGTAGTGGCAGAGTCGTCAAATGAGAGCCATTGGATTCAATCGCATCCAACGGTGCAAACAGCGTAGGCGGTTTCGTAACCTCCACACCTTTAATAACTTAGTGGAATCGAAATGAACCGTCACATTGCATTTTCTATCTTTGTCTTTGTCTCTGGCATTTCTTCATCCCTGTCCAAGTTTCGATCTTTCTTCCCTGTTTCGCGCACCCAATCTCAGGTAACAATGACTTCCTCCTCTGTCGTTTATGATTTTTCTGATAGTGACGAGGGGGAGCGCAGTGACTCACTGGTTGCCCAACTGGTAGTTACAGGTTGTATCGAGTCTCTGCTTAGTGGTGATAGGGTTTTTGTCAGTGGGGGAGTTGATGTTGATGGCCCTGAAGAGGGTTGTTCCTCTTCCTCGGCAGAATATTTATGGGCCTCCCGTGAGGTTGGGGAGCAGAGTAGTATGTTTATTACTAGGGAAATCTTGCTAGGTTGGGTGGAGGACAACTGCGTTCTCAGAACCCTAGGTAATAATCGTGCCTTTAGGTTGATAGCTTGTAGAAAAGATGAAAGAGTCTTCCATGGGGAAGACATGGCTGAGGGGAATTATTTCTATTTTTACCTGTATACTCTGTATGATATGTATGTTAGACTGCCCTTGACTAGGTTTCAGATGGATGTTTTGCGATGCTTGAACGTAGCCCCTTCTCAGTTGCATCCAAACGTTTGGGGCTACATTCAAGCGTTCGTTGTATTATGTCAGGCTTTGGATATAGAACCGTCGGCTAAAATATTTCTGTTTTTCTTTAAGACCCGCCCTAACGCAAAGAGGGGTTGGGTGTCTTTGATTTCCATGGCCAAAAATTCTATTTTTAGTTTATTTGTCGAGTCGTATAAGGACTTCAAAAACCACTTCTTTAAACTGTCCATAACCGAGATGGGTCGGTCCTTCTTTTTGAACGATACCGGGAGCCCTAGATTTCCCTTGTACTGGACCAGAAATCCCCGCACATTAACTTCCTGGTCGGTAGAGGATATGACCGATGTTGAGCGGAGGAATTATGATAGGTTGGTCAAGTTACCTCGTCCATATTCCTCAAGGAAGATGGTAAATTGCCTGAAATACAACGACCTCAAGTCGAGGGTGTCTGGTAGGTTTCTTTACCAAATGTCTCCTCGTTATGTTGTGTAAATTCTAATTCGTGTGTTTATACCATATTGTAGAAGTTATGGCGAAAAAAGGTGGCCGAGATTGGTTCAAGGCGTCCCGAGTGACCAACCAAGCAACCGGTTCCCAAACCGTCTGTTCCAGTGGCGCCTTGTCGAACCCTACAACAATCGTGCATGTAGATGACACCCCATCTTCTCCGGTTCAAGCTCTGACTCGCAAAAGGAAGGCGAATGAGGCCGAATGGCGTCGAAAGGAAAGAAGACGACAGTTGATCCTGAGGAATCGGTTGAAGAGCGGTCTTTACCGCTAGGCATGGCGGATCCGGGATTCGATCTTAGGCATAAGATCAAATTTAAATTTGATGCTGCCGAGGAGAAAGTGATGGCGGCGATGTCCGAACAGCAAATGGCGGAGTTTCTGCTTGACCACATACTGCGATGTGGTGCCGCGGCTTACAAGATAGCCTATGCGTCGAACCACGGGGACGTTCGGAATGAGGTGGAACGTCTTAAAAAGGAATTGGGAGAAGCGCACGCCGCCCATGCCAGCTGCGCGAGAAATGATGAAGAAGCCGCTAAAGTGATAGCAGAAGGTCACGCTATGACCGAACGACTGAAGAAGTTAAGTGTGGAACTGCAGAACGAGCGGGATGGCCTTCTGAAAGATATGGAATCGGCCAGGAAGACCATCTCTCAATTGGACGCCATTTGGAAGGGGAGGGATGAGCTGAAGCAGGCCTCAGAAGAGTGGAAGAGTACTGAGGCAGAGATGTATGCGGCTATTAGCCAAGAACATACCAAAGGCTTCAAGAAGGCATTGAGGCAGATGGCTTGCTTAGCCAAGGTGTCCCCGGAAGACCTTGGATTTGATGTGTATCAAGACGTCTACCAGGGGCAACTGATGTCGATCGATGATATCCCCGATGGTACGTTCACCGAGGAAGGGGATCTAGCCGAGCCGGTGGAGGAGGTCGCTGTTGAAGAAGAAGGACAAGAGAAAGAGGCCAACGTAGAGACCTGAACTTAGAAAATTTGATCATTTTGCCCCAACTTTGTAATATTTTGCACTCTGTTTCTTGAACTTGTCTCTTTTGTTTTGCTTGAATTGGTTTGATGGATGAATTGTTTTTAATATATTGACTACCTAACCGTTCGGTGAGATGCAAGTGTGTTTGGCTCGGGATGGAGTGTTTATCTGAGCGTTCAACGGCTAGTTAGCACGTTTGGATTCTAGTAGTCCGATAGATACGTTAGGTTGTAGCATACCGATCGAGTGGACGTGTTGGTCCGGCGAATTTCTAGACTCGTTGGTCTAGAGGGCGTGTTGGCCCTTAGGATTTCTAGACTCGTTGGTCTAGAGGACGCGTTGGCCCTTAGAATTTCTAGACTCGTTGGTCTAGAGGGCGTGTTAGCCCTTAGAATTTCTAGACTCGTTGGTCTAGAGGGCGCGTTGGCCCTTAGAATTTCTAGACTCGTTGGTCTAGAGGGCGCGTTGGCCCTTAGGATTTCTAGACTTGTTGGTCTAGTGGTCGTGTCGATCCGGCGGACGCGTTGGTCGCCGGGAGTCCGGACTCGTTCGTTCCGGGCCCTAATGTATTCGTAAATTTTACATGAAAATTGCACTCATGTGTTGAACTGGAATACTTCATTGAAATTATACTGGAAACATAAAATTGCTTGCGAAAAAACAATATATGAAACAGTAAATGAAATTCTAACTGTAGTAGAACTTGAGATGGGTGGCATTCCATGTGTTGGGAATGATCTTCCCATCAAGATGTTCCAGGCAGTATGCCCCATTCTTCAAATCTTCCCCGATGCGAAAGGGTCCTTCCCAGTTGTCGGCTAGTTTGCTGTGCGCTCTGCTTTTTCGAGCGTCTCCCCGTTTGCGCCAAACCAGATCTCCTTCAGTGAAATTGCGGGGCTTAACTTTGGTGTTATAGCACCGAGTAATGAGTCGTTTCTGAGCTTCATTTTTTATCAGGGCCGTCTCGTGCCGTTCGGGCAAAATGTCTATGTTCACTCTCAATTGCTCGTCATTGAGGTTCATGTCTTGTATGCTTCGTCGGAGGGATGGTTCTCCCACTTCGACCGGTAACATGGCGTCGGTGTCGTACGTAAGGTTGAAAGGAGTCTCGCCGGTAGATTCGTGCGGTGTACAACGATAGGCCCAAAGTACTTCGGGTAATTCTTCAACCCACAAGCCCTTGGCTTGTCCCAGGCGCTTTTTCAGTTCGGAGATTATGGCTTTGTTTGCCGCTTCCGCTTGACCGTTCGTTTGCGGATGTTCGACTGAGCTAGTGACGTGTTTGATGCCCAGCCCTTGAAGGAAATCTTCCAGCGTTCGGTCGATGAATTGCCGATCGTTATCAGTGATGACTTTTTGTGGGATGCCGAATCTGCATACCAAGTGCCAGATGAAGCTTTGCACTTTTCGGGCGCTTATTCTTGCGAGGGCTTCCGCTTCGATCCACTTGGTGAAGTAATCGATCGCCACAAGGAGGTATTTGCATTGCCCTCTCCTAACCGGCAAGGGGCCGGCTATGTCCATTCCCTACTGGGCTGAAGGCCATGGGGAGACGATCCCCAATAGTTCTGAGGGAGGAACCCGAGTGGCGTGTCCGTGAGATTGACAGGAGATGCACTTTTGTACGAACTCTGCACAATCTTTTTCGATGGTGGACCAATAGAAACCTGCTCGTAAGATTTTGGCCCTAAGTGTACTTTTGCCCGAGTGTGTGTCACAAATTCCGTGATGTAGTTCCTGCATGACATATTTTGCCTCATCTGTATATCCACGTCGATACAGGTCATCTCCGACAAATGTATAGCGGGCGATTCGCTTAGAATCGGCTGCATTTACTAGCCCGCCCTGTTCCTGTTGGATCATCAGCTGAATTATGTCGTGTCGCCAGTCGGTCTTTGAAGAGGTAAGGTCGATGGAACATGTTTCTAGTAGAGGTTTCTCCAGCGTGGTCTTGATCACTGAAGTCAGTTGAGACTTTTCCTGGGAACATGTGTAATATTGAAACTGGAAAATGATTTGACCATATCGCTAACCTTATGATAATATCGCAACAGGTGGTTGTCTTTGACTTGGAAGGTCCCATTAATGTGTCCGACGACCAACTGAGAGTCCATCCGGTATTCTAAGTGCTCGATTTCTAGTTCTGCGGCTAAGAGTAATCCGCTAATCAAGGCCTCGTATTCTGCCTGGTTATTGCTGAGTTAGAAGTTGAAGGATATGGCCTGTTCGACCAGGAGACCGTTCGGTCCTTCCAGTACTATGCTGGCTCCGCCTCCTCTTTTGTTCGAGGATCTGTCCACGTTTAAATTCCACGTGGGAGATGCTACTGTTGGGGGGAGTTTGGCCGTAAAGTTGGCCAGATGTTGGCCTTTGATGGAGCCTTGTGGTTTAAAGCGTAGACCGAATTCTGACAATTCGATGGACCAAGCGACCATGCGGCCCGCGAGGTCAGGTTTCCTGAGGATTTTGGCGATCGGGTGATTCGTCCGGATGACAACTTGGTGGCTCTGGAAGTATGGTCGAAGTCTTCACGCTGCAGTAAGCAGGGCTAGAGCCACTTTCTCTACCTGAGAATATCGTTCTTCGGCTCCTTGCATAGTTCTGCTAACAAAGTATATTAGCTTAAAAACTGGGGATTCTTGAATAAGAGTCGCGCTTACCGAGTGGTTGGAAGCCACTAAGTACAATTGTAGGTCAAACCCCTCAGTTAGACGCGCCATGAAGGGCGGAGATGTTAGTATGTTTTTTACTGTGGAGAAGGCGGCCTCGCATTGATCATCCCAGTGTCGGGGTACATTTTGTTTCATGTTCTTCAGTATCGATTTGATATGGTCCGAGAGTTTCGGAATAAACCGTGATAGGGCGATGAGACGGCCGACCAAGCATTGGACTTCTTTTAGCTTGGTTGGGCTCTGCATTTCCATAATTGCATGGCATTTGTCCGGGTTGGCCTCTATTCCCCGGTTTGTCAACATGAAGCCTAGGAATTTACCAGCCTGTACGCAGAGTGTACATTTTAACGGATTCAACCGTAAATCATACCGTTTCAGTTGTTGGAAAACTTCAGCCAAGTCTTTCAAGTGTTGTTGGTGGGAGGAACTTTTTACCACCATATCATCGACATAAACCTCCATGCACCGCCCGATTTGATCACGAAAGACTTTATCCATGAGTCGTTGATAAGTGGCACCTGCATTTTTCAGGCCGAACGACATTACTTCGTAGCAGTAGTTGGCATGTTCGGTTATGAAGGCTGTCTTTTCTTGGTCCGGAACGTGCATCGGGATTTGGTTATATCCCGAATATGCGTCGAGAAAGCTCAAGACCGTGTGTCCAGAAGCGCCGTCTACCAGCCGGTCGATGCTGGGAAGGGGATAGTTGTCTTTGGGACAGGCCTTGTTGAGATCGGTAAAGTCGACGCACATTCACCACTGACCGTTCGCTTTCTTTACCATCACAACGTTTGCTAGCCAGGTGGTGTACCTGATCTCTCGGACGAATCCGGCCTTGACCAGTTTGTCCACCTCGTTCTGTACGGCTTCTCTCTTTCGGTACCGAATCTTCGTTTTTTCTGAGTTACCAGACGGGCTTCCCGAAATATCGATAGCTTGTGAGTGATTATACTGGGATGAATCCCAGGCATGTCGGAGGCGGTCCACACAAAAAGTTTGTTGGTTGACCTCAACAGTGTAGTTAGGTCGTTTTCCTGTTCTGGGGTCAGATCAGCCCCAATGGTAGTGGTCTGTTCGGCGCTCCTGCCGAGGACGAACGGTTTGATTTCCCCCTAGGGTTGGATTCGGTCGTCCGTGTTGGTTCTGGGGTCCAGGTCGACAAGTATCGCTTTGGGTTGTTTTCCTTTGTGGTAGGGTGTGGCTTTTAAAGCGGCAGTGTAACACTGTTGGGCGGTTTTCTGATATGCCCGGACGGTACATATAGTCCCTTTATCCGAAGGGAACTTCATCGTCAAGTGAGGGGTTGAAACAATTGCGCCGAAGGCGTTTAGGCATGGTCGTCCTAGAAGGGCGTTATATGAGGTGTTTGGTTCCACCAGCAGGCAGCGCACGTGGAGCTCTTTGGCCTCGTTGCATGTGCCCAGTCGGGTCCTCAAGTCGAGGTATCCCCGAGTATCCACTCGTTCCCCTGTGAATCCGACGATCTGCTCGTTGAAGGGTGTTCTTGCGTCCTCTGGCAATTCCATTTTCTGGAAAGTTGTCCAGTACAGGATGTTGACCGAGCTACCATGGTCGACTAGGACTTTGCTTACATCGTACTGCGTTATTCGGGCGGTGATAACCATTGGATCATCCTGTTCGGGATCAGGGGCATGAAAATCCTTGTCGGTAAAGGTGATGTCCGACATTGATAAAGGGTTGCTGGTTACTGAATGGACGCTTCGTAAACTTCTTAAATGCCTTTTGCGAGCCGAGGATGAGGCCCCACCGCTTGCGAAGCCACCTGAGATCGTGTCAATTCTGCCTCTCGGGGTTGTGTCTCGTTTCCGAGGTCGGCTTCGAGAGCGCTCGCGAGAGCGTTCGGTATTTCTGCCCAAAGGTTCGGGGCTTCTCCGCGTCCTTCTAGGTGATCACCCCCGTTGATTTGTTCCTGTTTGGACAAATTCCCGCAGGTGTCCGGCACAAATCAGCCTTTCAATCTCGTCTTTGAGGACCTGACAGCCCTCTATGGTGTGTCCTTGGTTGTCATGATACCGACAGGCCTTAGTTTCATCCGCATCCCTCGGTGTGTGGCATTTGCGGACGGTGATCACATTAGCCTGCAGGGCCCTTTCGAATATTTTCTCCCTTGGAACAGTGAGAGGGGCATACCGGTTGTACCGGGGACTGTAGGGAGCCGGAGGGTCCCTTCGTGGAGCTTTTTGGTTACGGCCTGATACGCGGGGCCCAAGCCTAATAAATAAAGTCCAACAACCCAAACCAAGGAGAGGGATAAAAAGAGACATTTCCACACATGGAGGGGTGAGTTTAGCACAACAGGAGGTGCACCAGGAATCCTTCCCAAATTTGAATGCTGTCACATGCTTTTATAGTGTAAAACGTGTTACACATGTAGGCTTCTAGAAATTCATCACATTCTGCACATGCTTGTACACGTGGAGTCCGATCCACACTTCACGGACACACTTTAAGCACCAGCCAAGGATGGTGAAGTCTATAAAACTCACCTTGGCTGCACCATGTATGCACTTTTGTTGATATATGAGTTTTTCTCTGCTGATGAATTTCCAGCCCGTAAAACTCTGTCCAAAAGTCACTTCAATGAGCTTTCTTTCTCCACCTAGCTTCCTTCCAGTGAAGGCTGCCTGAGCTAGTTCTCACCACCACCAAATAGCTCTTCAATCCATCACCGATACCCTTAAAATCCACCTCTGCACGCTGCTGCCAAACCACAAGCATTACCTCCGCTGCATCTAATTCTGATCTCCTCTCTGGATCACCATCTAACATCTTCCACTGCCTTCAATATTCACCCCTGGCTGGAGCATCCGTATCAAGTGGTATTCAGAGCCAGATTGCTCACGGTTTTGTGATTCACGCTCCAGCTAAGTCCATTTTTCTTCATTCTACACTGTCAACATCTTCCTTGCGTGTTTCTAGTGTATTCGTTTACTGTTCCATTGCTTCTTTGATTCTAGTCAATCTCATCTACTCATTACGTGTTCTCTTTCTATTCAGCTTTATTGTTTTCAACTTTTCATTCATTTTATTCGGTCATTTCTTGTGCTATTGAGTCTTTTAATTTCAGATCTGATATTGTCATGTTTGGTCATGTGTTGATTCATTGCTTGTCAAAATTCTGAGTAAAAATGGTTTTGGCATAAACCTACCGAATCTGAACTGAAAAGGTGTGTGGATAAATCTGTTTTGCTCTGATTTGAATTTCAATAGATGCACATTCAATGAGCAATGAACCATGAGCTCAGTGTAATATGAAATTAATCACCAAAATAGTACCAGTAAACCATTAATTCAGAATTTTAATTTTCCTTGATCTGTTGCATGAACTAGATCTAATCTCCGATGGTTTTAAGCACTGCGTTACTGCAATAGTGTAATATGCACACCTAAACATTCGACCTTTGTGAATACAAGCCGAAAAATGGTAGCAAAACACTGCAGAAGTTTAATCACCAGTGCATAAGCAGTTGACTGTACTGCACCGTTCATTGTTTGAGTCTGCCTCAGTGTTTTTTTTTTTTGTTTTTTTTAAATCTGTCCAGCATAGAACTCAGCTCTGGACATCTTATAATGCATTCCTAGAGTCTTGTTCAAATTTATGTTGCTGTCCTAAAGTGATAAAATGTGTTTCCAGTTCAATTTGAATCCTCTATTGAATTTTGGTTGGTAATTTGGCTTAATTTTGGTGCTTAAGAGCAACTAACTAGTGAAAATTTGAGTTACAAGTTTGTAGCCTCTACTGGCAGTTGGAACAAGTTATAATTGGTCAAACAAAGTTGCTCAAATAATAAAATTAAGTGTCCAAACTTGTTTCTGCAAATTTGACACTTAAACCACCAATTTTGGTGTTAAAGAGTAACTCATACAGTGAAATTTTGAGTTACAAGTGGATAGCCTCGGCTGACAGCTGATACAAGTTGCATTTGATAAATCAAAGTTGCTCAAGTCATACAATTAAGTGTTCAAGCTTGTTTGTGCAAAATTGCCAATTAAACCACCAATTTTAAACACTTTTTCTACTATAAGTTGCCTATTTCTGGCTTTGATTGTTGAAGTGATTTATGCACCGAATTCTATTTTAAATTGGTAGCAAAAGCTTGGTTCAATTGCTTAAAAAGACATGTACAATTCAGATTTAACAAAAGACTGTATAGTAAAAAGCTGTGTGAACCAGTGCCAAGTCATTTTCAAATCTGGTGCATAATTTTCAGTAACTCTCTTAGGCATTCCATCAAACACTTTTGCCTACTTTGAGTTTGAGTTCGAATTAGCCATGTCTGCAACTTATACTTGTTTCTTGCTTTTTAAATCCATTCTAGAGCCTATCCTAAGATCATTTTGAGTGCCACCCTTCTTTGAAAACCGTTTAATTGCTAGATTTTTATTGTTTGAAAATTCTGCACATAAGCTGTTTGATAAAAATCTAGTTGTGCATTCTGGTCTGCAAAATTTCTGGCAGCAGCAGAGTTGTTTTTCTGCATTCGAAATTGGTTGATGGTGGCTTGTCTGAGCTCTTTGTTGGGTGCAGAATCCAATCAAGTGGTCCTACAACACTGGTAGCATCTTAGGAAGTAGATTGGAGCAAGGAAAGATCAAATTTGAAGCTGATTTCTAGTGCAGCAACATCACAGGTCTGGTGTGCGGACTGCATAATTTCTGGTGCAGCAAAATGTTGTTTTGTACTGCACAAAAGTAGGTTGCTGCAACAGCAGAGTGTTTCACCTGGCAGCTGTGAGAATTGCCGTGAACTACTATAGTTCAATTCTTCAAGAGAAACCAAAGCTGCACACATCATTTCCTTCTCATTCCCTTGTTGTGTCAAGTCATTTGTTTTGCAAAAAAATACTTGTAAATGGCCATTAAGCAAGTGACTTGGAAGAATTCACAAGTGTTCTTCCATCACTTGTAAATTTTTGCTCTCAATTCTTCATTAAAATTGGTAGACGGTGAGTGTGTCTTGGATCCAAAGTCCAAGCCTCACCTAAGAGACCTCACTTCTTTCAATTCTTCAAAGTTTTTGGAAAAGTCTTAAAGTTTAGTTTTCTCTTCATGATTGATTGTTCTAGATTTTTGTTGAATTTAAAAGTAGTTTTGATTTAAGGATTTTTAGTAAGTAGCTAGAAGCATATTTGGCAAGGCAAAACCTGGTATTTAAGCAACCTTTTTAGGTTCACCTCTCTTACTTGAAATATTGCTTTTAAGTGAAATCTTTTCATCCTTACTTCAAGAAAACTTTTAAATTCATAAAATGTCTGGAAGATATTCTTCTTGGAATTTTAATTTTGATAAGCCACTTAGTTACAAAGACATCAAGAGAGAACATGATAAAGCTAGAAGGAAGACTTGTTCATTTCATGAGTTTGATAGGATTAAGAATAATTTGTATAACAAGCTAGGGAAAATATTCCATTTTTTGGTGAGGACATTGGTGCATTAACATACCTAGCTTGGGAAAGGGAAATTGAGGACATGCATTTCTTCATGGTTAGCAGAAGTAAATCTGAATCCTATTATTCTAGAGATTGTGAATCTTACATTCTTAGTCTTTACACTTCTAGACTTGAATTTCATGCAAGAGAGTGGTGGGAGGAAAGGCAATACCATGTTAGGATAGGTAGAAAATCTCACATCCATAATTGGAAGGAATTAAAAGCTTGTTTGAGAAAAAAAATTTTGCCTCCATATATTCAAAGAAACTTAGAACTTATGAGAGAGCTTATTAGAGAAGGCAAGTTATTCATTCAAAATTTAAGTGTGTTCTCTCGTAGGGAAAGCGAGTTTTTAGAAAAATTGAAAAGGAAATGGGAAGAGTCAAGCAAATATAGAGTTGAGAGATTAAAAAGAGAAAAACAAGAGCAACATAGGAAAGAAGAAGAAGTAAAAGAGAGAAAGAGAGAAGAAGAGATAAGAAGAGAAAAGGAGAGAAGGAGAGAGCAAGCAAGGATAGAAGAGGAAGAAAGAAGAGAGCAACAAAGGACAAAAGAGGAAGAAATAGAGAGAGAAAGAAGAGAGGAAGAAAAGAGAGAAGAGGAAGAGAGATTACAAAAGAAAGAGAAGGATGAAATTGCAAGGAAGAAAATGGAAGGAAAAAGATTGATGGCCACATCTCCTCCTACACTTACAAAAGAACCTAGTATTAAGGGAAGTTTCTTATCCTTTCACTTTTCTCCATTTATTTTTGAAATTCCAAAATCTCACTCTTCTTTCCAAGAAATTGCCATGCAATCTTTAAAAATGCTAAAACTTTCAACACATGGCAATTCACATCTTGAGTTATGGTTACCTCTTTGTTTACCACTAACTCAAAAGAAAAATAAATTGTCAAAAGAAGTAAGGCTTCATAAAATTACAAAACTTGAACAAATTAGGAAGCCTTCTTCTAAGCATGTTTATATCTTACTGGGTCAAATAACACTAATTGAAGCTATGTTTCATGCTTATTGCAGATTGATATTTGATCCAGGAGGAATTTCGGTGAAGCCAACAAAAAAATAAGTCCTCACAAAGACGACCCACCAGATTTGAGGACAAATCCTTTCCAAGAGGGAGGGGATGATACGCGGGGCCCAAGCCTAATAAATAAAGTCCAACAACCCAAACCAAGGAGAGGGATAAAAAGAGACATTTCCACACATGGAGGGGTGAGTTTAGCACAACAGGAGGTGCACCAGGAATCCTTCCCAAATTAGAATGCTGTCACATGCTTTTATAGTGTAAAACGTGTTACACATGTAGGCTTCTAGAAATTCATCACATTCTGCACATGCTTGTACACGTGGAGTCCGATCCACACTTCACGGACACACTTTAAGCACCAGCCAAGGATGGTGAAGTCTATAAAACTCACCTTGGCTGCACCATGTATGCACTTTTGTTGATATATGAGTTTTTCTCTGCTGATGAATTTCCAGCCCGTAAAACTCTGTCCAAAAGTCACTTCAATGAGCTTTCCTTCTCCACCTAGCTTCCTTCCAGTGAAGGCTGCCTGAGCTCGTTCTCACCACCACCAAATAGCTCTTCAATCCATCACCGATACCCTTAAAATCCACCTCTGCACGCTGCTGCCAAACCACAAGCATTACCTCCGTTGCATCTAATTCTGATCTCGTCTCTGGATCACCATCTAACATCTTCCACTGCCTTCAATATTCACCCCTGGCTGGAGCATCCGTATCACGGCCTCTGTCTCGCGGTCGTCAACCTTCCCGTTTGGCCTCAGCTGCAGGGGCATCCACTTTTTGGCGGAAGTGTCGTTGATCCTCCATTTTGATGAACTTGTTCATTTTCTCCTGCAACTCTTCCATTGTTTTGGGTAACTCGGCATACAGACTTTCGAGACGTACCCCGGTTTTAGGCAATTGGGTAAATTGCTGATGACAAATTCGTGGTTGACCCCTTTCACCCTCCTCGCCGCCTCAGTGTACCTGCGCATGAATGTTCTAAGCGGTTCGTCTCTCCCCTGCCTGAGATTAACGAGCTCGGCGGCAGTTATTGTCTCTTTCCGGGTAGCCACATATTGCTTTTTGAACAGAGTGGTGACAGTATGAAAGCTGTCAACGGAGTTGGGAGGAAGGGTATAGTACCATTCCAGAGCCTCGCCCTTCAGGGATAGAGAGAACGCTCATGACCGGATCGCTGCTGGAGTAGAAGGCCATGGAGTCAATGAAATTCCGGAGATGGTGCTCCGGGTCGGATGTTCCGTCCAATCTCTCCATTTGTGGGGGAGGCCGATCGGGCATAAGTGCTTGCATGACGGCCTCCGTGAAGGGCAACAGTTCAGGCGAGCGAGGGGGGTCGTTTTGGTTGCTATTATGGCCTCCGTTGTGGCCATCGTTGTGGCCATCGTCATTACGACTATTGTCTTCAGTTGTCTCTGGTCGTTTCTCTTTGAGCTGTATAATTTCTTCAGCTAGATTCTGATATGCTTCTTGTTGCTGACGAATGAGTTGGTTCTGCTCCTCCAATTGAGTCTGGAGTTGTCTTAGCTGCTCTCTAGGGTCGACGCTGTCCATACTTCTGGTGGTCACCATAGGGAGTCTTCACTTTCGGCCCCACGGTGGGCGCCAAAATGTTTCGGTGAATATTTTGGGGACCGAAAGGACTGACCTTGATGACGTCGTCTTCTTGCCTTCTGTCTGTTTCTTCTAGATCTTGACCGCACGTTCTGTATTGGTCTCAACCGTCCGATGATCTTCAAGTCTTGACTGAGAGGGGGGAGGTACCTGAAAAGGCACTCCGACACTCAAGTTAGGCGTCAATGACAGATTCTCAATAGGAGAGAATTTCAATGATTCTCTATGGGAGAGAATTAACAGTGTGATTATAGCATAGAGTGTGCTAAATATTTTGTATGAGTGAGAACGTACCTTGTTTGGAACCCTCTGGCCTTTATTTATAGGCTTTTGGGTTGATATAAGATTAACAGGATAAAATATAAACAAACTTACTTGATTCTGTTTAGATACGTTACAATATCTCTGTTTGGATATTATTTGATACATTTGATATATTTGTTTGATATACCTCTGTTTTGATTGACATTCCTCTGTTTGGATATGTTTTGATATATCTGTTTGATATATTCCTGATGTAATGGACCGTGAGCCCAATAATGATTGATCCAAGTGATGGGCCGTTAGCCCAATGAGGCCGTTCGGTGTAACCGACCATTGGAGATTTACTACCCTTTTATATTAGGGATTTCACCTTCACATACACCATTTAATTTAGGGATTTCACACTTTTATAATCCTCCTATGCACTTGAAACGGTGCCATCTGAAAGCGTCGGCGTACCACATGTTCAAAAACTTCACGGCGTTAACTGCATTTAAGGGAAAGGCTTTTATTGATTCAAATTGACAATATTAGGGACCTAATTGACCACTTCCAAAATTGGAGGACCCAATTGAAACAAACTCCCAAATATAGGGACCTTGGAACCTATTAAACCAAAAAATAAAAAAGGTAAACCAAAAGACAATTTCATAAATTGAGAGAAAAGGAAAGGAAAAGACAATTTTTAAAATTGTCAAACTACATAGATGATTTCTCTTCCTATGTCAAACACATTTAGGTGTTATATATGCTCTCTAATCTAAAGTAAACATGGCTTAAATGTAGGCTCTGATTAGTTTTATAAGTTCAATTACAAACGTCTAAGTTTAAATTTAGCATGAGTTCATATACATGGTTTCATATGCAAAAATTTGACAAATTTGCATCAACATAAAAAATTAATAAAAAATAGAAGACTCCAAAATTTTCAAACCTGTCACTATAAGAAAAAAAACTCATTTCCTACTGCCAAAATCCATATGTAACACCAAAAATCCATATGTAAAAGTACATTATCTACGAATTACATATGGACAAAAATCTATATATAAAATAGTTGTAGGTAACGTTACATATGGATTATCCATATGTAATTACATACGAATAAACATGTATATAACTAAGTTGACATATTGTAGAGACTCATCTGTTATACAAAGATCACAATACCCGTAAAAATAATTCAATGGTGTATAACAATTCAGACAACACCTATAAAATACTCATTATGCAAACATTATATACTGAATTCATTAAATAATAATCTTCATACATAAAATGTGTAAAATCTAAACATGTTTAGTTTAAAGGTCTAAAAGTCTTAATAAAGTGTATATAGGATAACAACTTAAACATGGAATGTTTGAAAGTCCTAATACTAATAATCCTTATAAGGATTTTTGAATCTTGAGGTTCATCTTGCTGTTGGTTTTCATTGTTGTCCTACGACTCATTTTGTTGGTCAGTATTTGGTGTCGGAAAGATATTTTGTACAGCTGTTGATATCGAAGGTGGAAGATACTAGATGCTTGCACCAATATTAATAAATTTTTTTAACATGTCAAATATGGTTTGGAATTGGGAAGTGATTTGTCGAATTTGTTCCTTACTATTGGCTAGTTGTGACTCACTATTTGTCAATCGCAACTTACTCTGTGCTAGTCTGGTTTGTAGTTGAATAAACTCCTTTACATTTACTTGTTGACTAGAAGATGCTTGTGTCTGTTGTAAATAACTATCGACACAATCATCTAGTGCACCTTGAATAAACCAAAATTAATATTTTTAAAGCAAAGTTTTGATCAAAACAATAAGTAAAAGTTATATTGGTTGAAAATACAAAATTAAAGTAAATATCTACAATGAACCCAATTTAGTACTTCTAAGAGAAAATTATTTAAAAACTAAAAATAAAACAAATTGAAAGCATTTTCAATGTATAATAAAACTACAAAATGTATGCACAAAATATATGTCATCAATCAGAAACAAAATACCATTAATGAGTGTGTGTAATTATTATGGTCGTATTTGAAGTTACTCATACTATACCTCTACCTTAAATTTTAGATATCCTCGGGTTTAGAGAGGGAGTATTTTTGTAATTACCAAGTATCATCTTCTCAATCATGGTACATTGTAGCAAATCCTCTTTATCATGCTCAAAACTTTAGACGTGAGTTCTTATTTATTTGACTCTAGTTCCTCCTTTATTTGAGAATAAGCATTTTGTTATCTCTTGTCAAGTGAAACTTTAGGAAGAAAGAAATATTGTCAAAGTTCATGTATACATTTGCCAATTGTTGTACACTAAGATTTATATTTTATGTGTAATATGATGCAATCTTAGATGATCTCACTTTTATATTTTAAAAATATAAATATAATTCAAAATTTAAATTTAGAAATCAACTTTAATTTTGAAACATCATCCTTTTCTAGTGTTAAACAATTAGGAACCAACTTATGAACGATGATGTAAAAATCCTTCATACTTTTAATTTGAAGAACCCAAATTATTAAGATTCTTGGAACCCATATTCTCATTAAAATAAATTATCATCTTATTTAATTTTTGTATGTACTTTGTTTTCCCTCATGATGAATGAAATATATAGACAACATGGATGTAGTTTGTAGGGATCTCTATTCATCATGAGAAAAAACAAAAGAGATACAAAAATTTGGTATCATGTAAAGACCTCTTATACCTACTGGATGATTTTGTTAAATTTGGTATGACTTGAATTTGAATTGAAAATATATAATGAAATTCATGATATGTCACATTTTTGTTAGACATATTTCTTTAACAAGATAACATAAGGTGTTTTTGTAGCCTTTACGAAATCATAAGAAAACACTAGATGAGAGATAAATAGTGTTTTTAAAACTCTTTCACAAAGAAACATCTAATGGATTTGTAAGATATATATAATTTAAATAAGATGTTTAGACGTTGGTTTTTATAAATGGCATATATGGAAAACGTTTCAAAGATCAAAGCAATAAAGCACAAATTTTATACTAGTTCACTCAATCTTGAACTACGTCTGGTTCTCCCTTAAGAACTCTTAAGGGATTCCATTAATCTTTCAAAATATTACATGAGTTTTACCTCTCCAAGTTTACAATGAGTATTCTTATCACTCTTAGTTCACCTAGTCAACACGACTAGTCCGAGTTTAACCATTTCTGATATATAAGTAGTCTAACCACTTATGTTCTCAACCCTAGACATATGTTTAGACTGTTTAACTCAACGAAGCTAAACACCAAGTGTTTTAATTCTCTTTAGAATTTACAACACAATCAATGTTATGAGCAACTACATATTAGTAACTTTCAAAGAGAGGATAAAAACAATAGAATGAAATTTGAGATTTTGCAAAAGGTTCTTTCTCTAAAAAATATAGCTTCAGACTATATATAAACAAAGTAACAACAAACTTGTATGAGCATTCAAAAGTTTTTTATATTATTCTTCTTGTCTTTTTTTCAAGCTTTCGTCTATTTATAGTTTTTTTTTAGAAATTTCCATTAGACAGAGAGGTTGACTTCATATAGAGTTGGTAGCCTTTATAGGTGAGAAGTCAAACTCAGTCTACTTTCTAGAGGTATAATGCTTTGTCATAACTTTTAGCAAAATGTAGCTTGTATGATGTGTCAGAATATAAGACTTCAAGGGAAACATTTTCAGAACGTTCTTCATATCTCTAATCGTTTTTATTTTGTGTGCAGTGATTCTGATAAAGTCTTTGTACTTTTGTAATCTACATAAATATCAAGAACAAGGTACACAAGCATCGAAACAATTTATCGTATATGCATTAAATATTTTGAACGTTGATAAACGTTAAGTTGTATTGTGTGTTCAAAACATTTTATCATAGTCAACTCATTAATAAATGCATTGTTTAGTAAAGCATTCATATATGATCATCAGATGGTGTAAAACATTAGATGCTTACTTTCAAAAGTTGTTTGAGATATGCAACATTTAGCGAACTTTTGTTATACAATACATTTCATTAGATGCTTGCTTGAATTAACACTGTTTTAAATTAAACGTATTTTAAGCTTTAGTGTTAGTATTTGAGATAGACGCTTTTGTTCATAAAACACAGTTTGAAAAACATTGTTTGTAACACTTATTGTCTATAAGATGATTCTCTAATAAAGACGCTTTTTTTCTCTAGATGTTGTTAATAAAACTTTGTTAATCAAACAATATAGTCTAGAAAACAATATCATAAGCTTGTTTTCGTCTATTAAAGATGTTCCAAAATATTTTTCTCTTAGACGCTATTTCTTTAAAACAATATTTCATTTAGAGTGATATTTCGTTTAAATTTTTTTGTTAAAATTCAAAACTTGGATTGCTAGAAAGTCTAGTCTCTGATAATCTTGTCTTAACAATTTAAACCATATTAGATTGATTTCATTTACTAATAGGAACTATATAACAATTGTAAAGTACAAAATAGTAGTAAATCATTAAAACGGTTTTACACTACTTGTTTTGATTAAAAAAAAAATAAGGAAACGTATTTCAATTATGATGTATTAATCCCAATATTTTTTTGTGGCATAATATCATTTGCATTAATTATACATTATTTTTCATTTAATTCACACTTTCTTTTTAATGAGTATCGAAAATGTATGATGATAGAGAATCACATTAGGTATCAGAGGACGTTGTGAAGAGTCGTTTGTTTGATAATATCATATTTTATAATATTGTTGTGTACAATTGTTTGTTTGATGATAACATATTTTATAATATTGTACAAACAAAAGATGATAACTATTTAGTCTAGGATCAAAAGCTTGCCATTTAAAACCTTCTTCCTCCAATTTATTAAATATCATTTCGTCAAGTTAAGGTGAACAAAAGAAAAATTTTGTTTCTAACTTGTTTGAGAAAAAATAAAAAAAAACTCTAAAAGAGACATTACTTGTATCATAGTGTTTATTAATTTCATGCAAAATTGACTCCATCTATGGTTGGTTTTGTTGTAAGTCAAATATCGCCACCATTTTAGTCTCCTATACTAGATTAAAATAAGGATGAATTGGTTGTAAATAAACATGATGATTACTTATTATAAGTTCACCTAATGTAACTATCTTGTATGGTTACAAGTTAGGACACATTGGTTATATATTCCTTAGATACAAAGCATTGACTTTGTATGCAAAATATTATATGTTGAAATTATTTTATTTTTATGCTTCAACTTTTAGTAGTTATGTAGATATTTTTATTATTTACTCGTTTATTGCATTTTTTTTTTCTAATCACTTAACTATGAAACCAAAATAATTGGAATAAGAATAATTTGGACACAAGTTTATTGATTTAAAATCAATTAAAACATCTTCAATTCATTCACTTACACTTTGTGCTAGATTAAATTTGTCACACATAGCATGCTTGATCTATCATAAA
Organism: Vigna mungo; assembly: GCA_036885675.1. NCBI lineage: Eukaryota > Viridiplantae > Streptophyta > Magnoliopsida > Fabales > Fabaceae > Vigna > Vigna mungo. The sequence goes on from CP144697.1 coordinate 35,767,953, forward strand.
TTCTAAAAAGAATGTCATAGATTATGATAAATATGTTCTTGGTTAAAGCAAGCAAATGATTAGTTTATATAAACATAAACTCATTTTAGTAACTATTCAATGTCGTAAGAAATCACATTGTCACAAATTATGACAAAATAAATTCTCAAGTTTTGACAAATATATTATTACTTTAAGCGAGCAAACATTTGCTTAAAGTATCACCCTCGAACAAAATAAATCATCATAATTGTGAACAAAAAATAAATTTAAAATAAGTTGAAGAAGATAATACTTTTATGAGAGAATAATAAGAACTTCTATAGAAATTTATTGTCATTATCAAGACATAGTTAAAAAACTATCACAAAAAATTGTAACACTTGTTTTTGTGATAAAAACATAGTTTGTTACAAATTTTATTATTAATTTAAGACGAAATGTAGTTAGTTTTGTGAGAGGGTTTTTTTTACTAAAAAAAAAATTGTTAGTATAATGAGATTTTTTTTTAATATTTATTCCATAACTAAAATAATATATTTTATATGAAGAAGTACAAATAATACACAAGATGTGTTTTAGATTACCTTAAGTATAAATGCTATTTTTTAGTGCTCTAATTTATAGCGAAAGCACCAAACTTCTAAAATGGCCGATTCGTATAAAAAGGGTGTTGCTCCCTCCACCTTTCTAAGTGGGACCTGCACCTTCCCACTATTTTAAATTATTTTAAAAATATTCTACACCTTCCCATTATTTTCTTTTATTTCAAAAATATCCTACACCTCTCCACTATCCTTAACAATCTTTCTCTTTCTCTCTCTACATTAATGGAACATTTACATGACTCATTAATGGAGTTGAATATATTTTTTTCTTTTCAAATTACTTAATAAATGGTAAAATTTTATTCTAAATTTCTAGAAAAATGTTTATATATATGTGTTTTTTTTACATATAATATCTATAATTTTTAACATAAAATTCAAAGAAAACTTCAATATTAGTACTTCCACAATTTCCATTTTATAAAATTAAAAGTTAGATGCAAATACAAAATAATAAACATAATAATATTAATAGTAAATAATGATATATTATTATTATTATATACTAACTTTATAATGACGAAAGAACTAAATAAATTCTAAATCTTTAACAAATAACTTTTTTTTATATTTTAAGTATTTAATAATATTTTTATATTATTTATCTAATAAATTAAATATTTTATTCATGATATTTGAGTCAAACATGTCGGTGAGTTAAAACATAATATAATGTTAAAAATTATAGATATTATATATAAAAAAAACACACATATATATAAACATTTTTCTAGAAATTTAGAACTAAATTTTAACATTTATTAAGTAATTTGAAAAGAAAAAAATATATTCAACAGTACAAATAAGATTGAATCAAACTTATTTAAGAAAATATATCACAAGTTCAAATTTGAGTCATGTAAATCCTCCATTAATGAGCTATGTAAATGCTCCATTAATGTAGAGAGAGAAAGAGAAAGATTGTTAAAGGTAGTGGGGAGGTGTAGGGTATTTTTGGAATAAAAGAAAATAGTGGGGAGGTGTAAAATATTTTTGAAATAAATTAAAATAATGGAGAGGGACAGGTCCCACTTGGGGAGGTGCAAGGAGCAACACCCATATAAAAATGGATATTTAAATTTTAACTGAGAGAGGTGTATGTTTACTTTTTTTTTTTTATATAGCTAAAGTGCAAGAAGGAAGATAATGGGTTCTGGAGTTTTGCTATTTACACCCACCAACTTCATGATTACACCCGTTATATATTTTTTGTATCACTTTTATCATGATATAAATCTTATTTTTGTATTCTCCTTAATTATCATTTAAAACTTAATTTTGCACCTCATACTTTCATAATATTTTTTAAAATCCTAATTATGCATCTCGTTTTCATTATTCTTAAAATATTGTAGAATGTATTTTCTTTTCTCTCATTTCTTCCCCCATAAAATATAATAGTAGAATCTGATCATAATCTAACTACACTATATTTTTCGTGTAACACAATATTAATAGCATTTTTTTAGGAATGTGATATCATGCATATTCAATCAATCTTATAAAATTAATTTCATAAAAGGTCATTTCTTGAACCTTCTAAATTTCAATTATAAATTTTTATATTTCAAAATATAAATTTTTATATTCCAAATTATACATTTACTTCTAACTCTTTTTTTTTTTTATTTATGTTCAACATTTATTTTCAACATTTACTTCTAACTCTTATTTTTATTTATTTATTTATTTATTTTTTAATGAAATTACGATTATATTTTGTAAATATTTTATCTATAAATACTTTTTCAATTACTTTTTTATCAATTGAAATTATTTTTATGTCTTTTATAAATGACAATAATTTTACGAGCTCATTAATTCTCATCATATATATATTTTCTTTAATTTTAAAAATTAAATTCATATCATTTCTTATACTTTTATTTTATTAAAACTTTATTTTTCATAACCTATAATATGTGTACGTAAGTAATAATAAAAAAAAGGGATTTTAACTTAAAATACTATCTTTAGAAAATAAAAAAGGGAATTCATTTACCAAATAAAAGAGGGAGTGTACTTAATATATTGAGAGATGTAAACAGTGAAAGAGTACAGATTACTCGCATAATGATCCAGCCAATCCATATATGGTGGGCCTTTTGTGATGCCCAATTTTTGGGAAATCGTTTATTCGTAAACAGTTAGCCTTGCAATTTCAAGAATCGGGGTTTGGGATTCTTTCTGTATCCCCATAAATTTCATTTTGCACTCCCGAAAATTCTCTTATTTCATATTATGATAGCCATAATATAGATTTTGTATTCCAAATTATATACCTAAAAGTAAATTTTTTATTTTATATTTCAGAACATAAAATTTTAAATATATTTTAAATTATATAATCCAAAATACAAAAAATCATATTCTAGATAGTAATTTCAAAATATAGAAATTTATAGAGGTGTTAGTCCAAATGGTGGTGGCAAAATCCAACGGCATGCTCTTCTATAAAACTATGGAATCGATTTTACCGTCATATCATGCATATTAGAATCAATTCTAACCACCGACAACAATCGATTCTAACCATACCAATCACAAATACAAACACATTCTCAAAGAAAATTCACCCTCCAACCTTTGAGATAAGTGAAAACATGTCTAACTTAAAATTAATGTCATGCTTAACATGTCCAAAACCAAAAAAGCTTAACATATTAATAAAACATAACTCTTAAAAATATAAAACATCTCATCATATATATATATATATATATATATATATATATATATATATATATATATATATATATATATATATATATATATATATACTTATGCATCAATTACCATGTTAACCATTAAGTGCATGGATTAATTGTTAAACATTTTTTCTATCGTCATCTTCGTTTTTTTTAATGAATATTGTTTCAAGGATTTATCATTAAATTATACGGATACTTGTAATAACCTGAAAAATAGAATTTAAGAGTGACAAGAGTATTAAGCTAATAGAATCATGTTTTATAACTAAAGCATATCAGCAACATAAATGAAACTTTTTAAAACGTAATGGTTCACTTTTGTTTAAACACTCTCTCTAAAAGCTCTATTCTTTAACCTTCTCCATCTTCTTTCTAGGTTTCTCCTCCACTAACCCATTTGTTCCACAATTAGAGAGCACTTAGGAAATCTTGAAGTTGTGGGCTTCAATCTGATCGATCAATTTCTCCTTCTTTTATCCGGTAAGCGTTCTTCCTCTTTTTTTGTTCATCTTTGGACTATGATCATGTAGCAAATCTTGCTGCATGTAGTTCATTGTACTTTCCCCCAAATCCTAGTCCCTAATTATATTCTAAAGACTGATTTCTATCACCAATTGGTGATATATAGGTACTGTTAGGTTTTCCCCTAAGGGCAGGACATTGTTGATCATCCTTGAGCTCGGCTGTTTGCATTAGAGGTAAGAGAAGCTAAACTTTGTTTTATGTTTAGTGGATTAAAGTTGCATGACTAGTAATTATGATTGAGTGTGTGTATTGGTGTGCATGTGAAAGTGCTTTTGGATGAATCTATTATTGTTTGAGCTGAGAACTTGTGATCTTACCCATATGGACCTATGTTGAGGGTTGGTTATACTGTGAATTGCTAATTGGTTGTTTATGAAATGGTATTGATACACTGCAATGATTATGTTGAGTGATTAAATGAAATGATTTCTGTTAGATAACTTAATAGGAAAATAATCAAGTAGATTATAAGAGTTTTAGGTTCTTGGAAGAGAACTAAGGTAGTCAAAGTTTGAATTGGATATCTCTGGATGTTTTGGTTAGTTTAAATAGATTGGATAGACCTATTGTGACTTATTAGGAGGGCTAAAAGTGTTAAAAACAACTTCTAAGTAGTAGATTCAAAATTTGGTACCTAGGTTAGTGAAAATGAAGAATTAGTGTGTAAATCAATGTAAAATCACTAAATAATGAGATTAGGAAGTGTTAGAATCGATTAGACAAGTTTAATTCATGGTGTAGATTAAATTAGGAGTGTTAGAAGCTCATCAAAATGTCTAGAATTGGTAAGTTGGGAGGGAGTTGCGTAATTCTGCATATTTTGCTGCTGCAGATTATGCAGACTCGTTGAGCGAATCCATTCGTTCAGCGAGTGAAGAAAAAAAAAGAGTTGCTGTCAGGGAATATTCGCTTAGCGAGGAGCTAGCTAAGCGAATTATGAGTGAATTTTTATTTTTTATTTTTAGCTTAGCGAGAGGCTAGCTTAGCGAATTATGAGTATTTTATTTTGACATTTTTAGCTTAGCGAATAGTGTGCGCTGAACGAATTCCTTTACTCTGTCTTACTATTTTCTTCTCCTTTCTTGATTTATAATTGATGTATGAATTATATATGAACCAGTATAGCATTGAATGAGATTGTATGATTAAATTGAAGTGGTTTACGATTGACATCAAGGGTGATAATGTTGAATATGATGCAACTTGAGTATAATATTAAGATCTCTCGGTGAGATCATTTTAGTGTTTAGAATGAATGTAAGAGGCTTTCATATGCGGGGTTATCTAAACACTCTAATGGTCTTTCATTCTCACTTAGAGAGGATTGACGCATGTGGTGAGAGTAGTGGGAGGTCCTAATGTAGGCGCTACGTGGAGGCCTATTGCGTGGTAACGGACTAACACTTGTGTGGGATAGGGTGAAACCCGTTGGCAATGGCTTTGCAAAGCAGTTGAGGCCACCACAAGTGCACAACCCGCCCTAGATCGACATTCATTCTAAGTCCGGACGAGTCTAACTTGTGTCATAACATGATAGGATACTTTATTTGGTTACTTGTATGAATGTGATTTCTATTTTATGCTATATAATGACTTGCATGCTTTTCAACCTAGCTTACCCTTGCTGTTTGTCTGTGCTTTGTATGTCTGTATCCTTCCTTTTGCAATGATCATCCACTTGGATGTGAGCAGAGGTAGATAAGGTGCCTCTGGAGCAAGCTTTGGAGGGAGGCGATGCAGCCCCTAGTTCTTAGTATCCCTCTCAGTTTCTTTATATTTTGAAATACTCTTATGTATATAAAGTTTTAAATTTATGGTCTACTTTGGATGATTGTAAAATTATAACTCTATTTACATCCTTAACTCTATAATCCTTAACTCTATTAGGACTTTTTAGATACATCTTGTATTTTTAAAATACTCTTAAACTCGTAAAGTTTTCAATTCTGCCTATATTTTGGATGACTGTATGCTTGATACTATCATCTGATAACTCTTAACTACTTTCTCTTATTATAATCTGATACATTCTACATATATACTTTGTTATATATTTTGGAATGTCACAATACCACTGTCTGAAGAAGAAGCAAAGTTATTGTTTATCTTTTGCAAGTGTATCAAACTGTGAAAAAAATTATTTAATATCAAATATGTTTTTATTCTTTAATTTTTAATAAAAATTAAAATTAAATTTTCTTTTTAAATTTTAATTTAATTTAGTTTATAAATTTTAGAAATATATTTAACTAAATTTTATTAAATTTATCTTATATTTTAAATGTGTTTAATAATAATATTTGAGTTATCACATTTTTAATAAAAAATATATTTAAAACATCATATAAATTTAATAGAATTTAATTATAAAAACTAAATTTATAAAATTCAATAAATAAAAAATTAAATTAATTCAAAATTTTAAATATAAACTAATTTCAATTATCATAGAATAAAAAATCATAAAATAATTTAAAATGATTCATACAAGTACTTGTTTCAAAAGTGTTTGACTAAGTAATCACTACACATAAATATATCCACCATCTACGTTTTTTTATTATAATTTTCATATTTCAGAAAAATCAAGTCGAATGAAACCATAAGTGAATACTTTTAGGAACATATTACAAATATAAATATAAATGCTATGATCAAATTTCACCAATCTTATCATCATAAATTCCATCAATTGTATTACATATCAATCTCATGAATCAATGTTACAGTTGATAAAAAAGTATTATTAATGATATCACAATGATTATCTCATAACTGTCTTTATTCACTAAAATTTCTCAAAAGTACTTGAAATAAATGACTTATATTACTTCTTGCAACATAAAACAATCAAATTTTATTTCTAAAAATATGATTCTTTAGAGACTTCACTTCATAGTTAGAAACCATTTTTCAATAATCTCATAATCAGAAGTTATGATTGATTAAACCATAACATATATTGAATTAAATCACTATTTTATATATATATATATATATATATATATATATATATATATATATATATATATATAGGGTTAAATATGTTTCTAGTCCCTATATTTTGGGGCGATTTTGGTTTTAGTCCATTTTCAAACTAAGGTACAATTTAGTCCTTCATCTTCAAAAAACTCTGGTTTTAGTCTTTTTTTACCAAATTTTTTTAGTTTTATTTGCTGTTCCAAGCGCGTTTCTCAGTTAACATTGAAGCAAAAATGTGTCAAACAGTGTAAACAATCCAAATGCTATAATGAAACGCGTTTGAAACAACAAATAAAGTTAAAAAAATTTGGTAAAAAGGACTAAAACCAAAGTTTTCTAAAGTTGAAGGACTAAATTGTACCTTAGTTTGAAAATGGACTAAAACCAAAATCGCCCCAAAGTATAGGAACTAAAAACGTATATATATATATATATATATATATATATATATATATATATATTCATTCCTGTGAAAAGAAGATTATGGTAACCAATCAAACATACTAAATGAATCAAAAACTTCACCAAAGTTTCCCGTCACAAGCAACGAAATAGAAATAAATGAGTTTATAAATGAGTTTTCTTAGTGTTCTTCACTGCTTTTCTCCCTTTCCAATTAAAGAATCCTTTTTCTTTTTCATATGTTCTCCTTTTAAATGAATTTCAAATTTGTGGGTAGAAAACTTGCTTTCATCCAAATTTGAGGGTAAAAAAAAGACTTTTTTATCAACAATGTATAGACGTTTTAATTTCTAATGAATATGAGAAGAACTTTCCTGCAAAATTTTCCTAGGTGAATGCTAATCAGATAATTGTTTGGATCTCTTCTAAGAGAATTATTAATGAAAATTAGGAGAAAATATTTCGTATAATATTACCTATTGATAATTTATTCTAGTTAATAATTTCATCATATAATTCCTTTCTTTCTATCATACTAGTGACACTACGAAGAGAATAATTATATGATCTTAAAAGTTGTCTCTTAGTAGATTATATCAAATTTTTAGGAAAATTGATCCATTAGTTTATGTGATTATGTTATTTCCACAATTGACAAATTTTCACAATTAGCAAACTTTTACAGTATTTTTCAAGTATATCAATTAAGAAGTACATTCCTGATCCCAACTATGTCTTGGAAGTGGATGATATGTAGATCAGAAATGATTCATCTTTTGAGGCCATACCAGTAAAGATTGATGATCATTAGTCTACAAGCTCAAAGGTAAAGCGATCAATTTGGTGAAAGTGTTATGGGATATTCAATCCAGTGATCCTACGTGAGAGTTGAAGGAAAATATGAAATAGACATACTCTTATTTCTTTTTTGGTAAGTTAACTTTTTAGGGACACAAATTTTGTTGTTTTGAATAATTGTAAGGCTTGTTAGTACCCACACCCCACCAAGGTAAGAATAATGATTAGAATTTGAATAATGGAATGATTGTGGCAGAATACACTCTCGCGACATTTTATTTCTTCCTCACGTTAAACAACCTCAACACATTTATCCTTCTCTTCATTTCATTTCATCCTCACACAACCATAATTCACTCTCATTCCTTCACTCAGTTTCACTTGGATACACCTCCATTTCAAATTCTAATCGTACCACACTTTAACTCAGGAGCGGGGAATATTTTTGTACCGATTGAAATTTCAAACAAAAGGTATCTAGTCGAGCTTAATTTATTGAGTTGTGAAAATTTAACTTTTGGAAAGCTATTTTAAAGTAAGGGAAGTTAGTCTAATTATAATAATTTTCTGATTTTAAGTTTGATAAATTGGTTTTGATTATGAAATTTGAAATTATCAAGATAATTGTTGAAGGGTTAATATGTTTCATTTTAGTCTGTGCTTGTGAAACTAGTTTGATTATGTTAGAATCATCCAATTTGCTCTATCTAAGGTCCATTCTGAACTAAATAATGTATTTGCACTAAAAAGGAGCTAGATTGACCTATATTGGTAGATTGAGTGACCTAAATAATTTGATTTAGAGTTGTTCACTTATACAATGTTACGTGGTACATTTAAGTTGTTTGGGCTGCACTTTCCTAGCATCGTATGTAATACCCCAATTTAGGATGTCACAAGTACAATATAAAACATTCTTATTTGCGAAAATTTAAAAATTGAATAACATCTCAAAAATTGACATAATAATAATCTTAATTTATTTAACAATAATTAAATAAAAATATAAACAAAAGTCTAAAACTTCCTAGTAATAAACTAAAGCTCTCACATAATATTCAAATAAAAATCGTTTAAAATAACTAGAAAACTCCCTAACTACTCTCCAAATCTCGCTACTTTAATCATCAATTGGAACATTTATAAGATCACTTATTCCCATATAACAAAACAAGTTATCTGATCATCACATAAACATAAACAAGCAAGGGTGAGCTAACAGAATAAACATAAAAAATCAATATAACATATTAAACTCAATCATCAAGTCAATACTATGATTCTATTACACCCACCAAAGCTCATTCAGAAACATATTATGCTAGTAAATCAATCCCTAATCCAATCCTTCATTTAAAAAACAAACCACGCTAACCTCAAACAATCTCTAAGACTTTATGTCATATCAAAGGTAAGTCACCCTAACAACAAGCCACAACCAAGTAATTCCAAAACAAGTGTCACCCTTTCGTACTCTACCGTACAAAACATGTTCAAAAAAATAGGACACTTGTTCACCAAAACATAACAGTTCGAGTAGTTCACCATCGTAGCTTTGGACCTATCTCCCTTTCTCTTCAAGGACTTATGAGTAGAACTCTGCTACTACTCATAATGGGCACTACTCAGCACAAGCCGGAAACCTGTGGGCGAGACATCCATCACTTTCTACCCCCTCGAAAGAGGAAAGGGCAACACTTAGACTTTATCTCTTCTACCGCCTCTTATAAACAAAGAGATCCACCTTCAAATTTATGAAGTACGACAAGGAGACACAACAACTACACATCATCACACAAATCTAAACAGCTCAACACACTGACCTATATAAGGGAAACAGCTCGACAACCACCTATAGCATCTCAATCAACTTCCACAAGAATCATAACATACAACATGCAACTCAGCTTTATAAACATCAACTCAGCTACTACATTGAATAGCTCGACAATCTCCACCAACAACTTATAGACCACCTAGAAATTATCTCCAAAGCTCGTAGTCGAGGTTCCCAAAAAATTTGGTAGATAACTCGGCCAACGAATAAACCAACTTGGCCAACAACTTAAACAGCTCAGCCAACATCACCAACAGCTCGGTCAGGGTCAAAAACCCCAGACCAACCTATAGAACACCTAGAAATGAGTTCTGGAATCTTGAAACTGAGGTCGTAAACAACTAGGACATAACAACCCAACCAACCTAGGCTAACCACCTTACAACTCAGCCTAACAACCCAGCTCAACACCTTGAGCTTGGTCAACCCAGCCTAGCACCCTGGAGCCTAGCCAACCCAACCTGATCAAACCAAGCTAACCAACACAGTCCGACAAAATGTAGGATGAACAATCCAACCTTGACATTAACAACCCAGAAAAACATAATACAACACGATTTTCCATCATGGAAATGCATATACACAATGACACATATATAGGAAGATCATAACAATAGTGAAACACAACTTGATAATCATGATAACAATTTGGCAATCATGATAACAACATGACAATACCTATAAATATACACAAAAGTTTTCTAGAACAAAGTGACAAAGCATGGAGCCATCATGGCAAATAATATGAAAAACTCGGCTATCACGAAGAAAGAATGGCAATGCATTTAACAACTCGACATAAACTTCATACATCATGATAACAATATATAACAACACGACACATACTATATACCTCATGTTAGCAATTTAAAACATCACTACACAATCTATATACGTGACGATAATATTATATAGCCACTCAATAAAGCATGGTAACAAATTAAACATACCAGAATCAACTATACACAATTAAACTACCCTGCGGAGCCTAAATTAGCATGGAAAGCATTTCAACAACTCAATAACTATTAAAACCATCTCAACATCATGTTAACCACCCTGACATTGCATATGAACATTATGATAGTGTAGTAAACAACCAGTGACATCCAAAAGCAACCCAATAAGGACTCAAACACATCATGGTGGCTTTAAACAACATGATATACATCATGTTAAAACAACTCACTACTGACCTTGTATTATGGTAATAACAAAGCGACTTGGAAAAATGTGATTTAACACCAAAATAGCTTATGTGAAACAGAATAAATGACATACCCTACCCAATATCCATGCCTTGGTCGTACATCAATGTTAATAGGAGAATAGGGAATCATGCAAGCACCAAAATCTTGTTCGAGCTAAAAGAGGTTTATATTTGGAGTTTGGTAACAGACCAAGACTTGCACATATCAAACTCACCTTATCATGCTCTATGGAAGGAAGGAGTTACCCTACCTTGGTGTTTATACACACACACACATAACTCCTATAAGACAAAAGTGAGAAATGTCTGATGCATAATCTCTAAGTTTATTCAATAAACATGTCTTTCTAGAACTAGATTCAAATGTTTATGTTTCATTTGAGCCATGAGGGTTGAGCTGTGAAGGTTATACATGTTGTGACCAAGCCGTGAGGGTTGTATTATAATAAACATTTGCTTATTGTTGTTGGGCACTTAAGTTAATGAGGTTTATCTTCTTATGTATGTTCGTGAGGGAAAATTTTGTGTAAAACTGTGATTCTTGTTGTTGATTGATGGTGATGATCATTGATAATTCTGGATGAAGGAAAATAATTTTAATTTTTCATGTAATAATTGTTAATTGGTTTTCTAATTTTTAAATGTATTATTTCAAAGAAAACTTGTACACATTTGTTTTTAGTTACTTGGGAGACTTTAAAGACAATATATGTATTGATTTTGTTTTAATATTTGTTAGCAAAGGAAGATGTTGACAGAGATAATTTTTTAGAAGTAGATTTTGATGATGATGACAACAAGTCTAAGAACATAAAATGATGTGGAAAGATATTAGAAGATTTGTAATTTATTTATGTATACGATCAAGGCTTTGTAATAAGTCGTATATTAGTAAATATTTTGTGTGTAGGACTTAGCTTAGAAAGTCACAAAGCAACATGCATAAAGATCACTTTGGGAAGTTTTTTTTTGTTTTTAGAAAAGTTTTGTGATAATCGATTATCACTACTAGTAATAGATTATCATAGAGAAAATATGTTTTGAGAAAAGTTTCTGTTGATAATTGATTCTCTTTAAATAATAAATTATTAGCAACAATTGTGACTTAATTATTTAGATTCTTGACCTAATTTTCAAATAAGAAGTTTATATATTTTTGGGAAACCTTATTTTTGAAAATAACTTTTCATTCATAGGTTTAGAGTTATGACTACTATAGAAACTCTCTATGTTTGTGAAAAGAGGCTTTGAAAAACCTAGTGAAAGTTAGGGATGACAAAAATTCTCGTGCCTACGAGTATCCAGGGATAAAATCCGCGATGATAGTTGGTATCCGTAGGTATTTATTACCTACAAATAACAGGTAGCTGGTATTTTATACAGGCTTATAAATGGATTGGGTGCAGGTATTATGTTAAAGAAAAAATCGTCTATGCGTCCAAAAGCTCTCATATTTTGAAGTTTAATCAAATAACATTAAAACGGAATGATAATCACAAAAACTTAGGGTGAAAACACAAGACTTAGAGCCTAAGCCCCAAACATACATAGTCTAGAACCAGAATCCCCAAACATAGAAAAACATAGGAAAACACTTAGTTCTTAGGAAATAAAAAAACATCTAGGTCAAAACACCTAGACGCATGGCTAAACGTTGTTGTGCTTGAAGAGTCTAAGAGAGATTGAGTTAAACGCTTAATGCTTATAATACATAGAATATGTATTCAACTTCTCTTGAAAACAAAATAGGTTGAGATAATGTCTCTGACAAATCACATTAAAAGACATAATTGTTAAAATATAAAAGAAAGCTTAAGCAAGTTAAACGCTATCTGTCTAAAAAGAGACAAAAGTTAAAGAAGTGTTTACTTGACTAAACGATGCCATGAGCTTAACAAGTACCTCATCTTATGATGAAGTATATATCTACGCTTGGTATCTTTAGACAAAAGAACTTAATTGTAAAATTCTACCTAATGGTAGAAAATAAAAAACACTTTGTTGTTCTGAGCAAACATTAAATGACGTTAAATGCTCAACGTTCAAAAACAACAAAAGTGATAAGAAAATACGTATCTGCTGCATGCACATTTTACTCTAATCTCTCAGATAAGTTATTCTACACGCATCCATAGTGCTACATATGAAATATAAAACAGTGGACGTAAGAGACAAAGGAGATATTCACAGAATGTTTCTCACTTGAAGCAAAGTCTAAAAAGATCGTACAACCTACTTCAACCAAAGGATTGAAAAAACATGCATGCTTTGACAAGTTGACTTATCCAACGGTTGCTATGCGAAGAAGAAAGAGAAAGCACAAGTATCAAGGCTACAAACTCAGTCTAACAGACATATATCCATGAAGCATATAAATAGAAGATCTCTAAAGAAGAAAATCAAGAGGATAACTTAAGATATCTTAAGAAAAGCAAAGCTTACAATGATATATTCATCCTGAAAAGAAGAAGACAAAGAGTTCAAGAAAAATAATACATTTAAGCTGAAGAAAAGATAAGAGAATAGAAAAAAAGAAAGAGATACTCTTAAGCTTCATTGTCATATTTCTTAGTAGTGTAAGAGAGAAGAGAGAAATACTTGTGAGTGTTTAGACTACTTTGTATTGTAATTAAATCCTCTCAGTGAGAGATATAGACTGAACTACTTGTAAGCAATTGTTGATTGCAATTCTGAAGAAAATTAAAACACTTACAATTGAACTCATTGAGTTGAGGAATCTTGGCAAGGTTGCTAAGTACCAGGAGTAATTTAAATACTTAAAGGAAATCTCGGTTGGTTGCTGAGTACCAGGAGTGGTGCAAATAAGGAAATCTCGACAAGGTTGCTGAGTACCAAGAGTGATGTTAATACTCATTTGTAATATGTGAAGATTATAGTGGAACCCTCTATGGAGGAGACTGGACATAACTCAGTTGGAGCGAACTAGTATAAAATCTCTTGAGCAATTATCTCTTCTCTTACCAAAACTGTTAGAATAGATGAGCTTTGTTTCTCAACACCAAGAGGGGGGTGAATTAGTGTTATATAAAAATAATCGCTTTTGAAATCTCTTTCACAAATAATATGATTCTTTAAACCTTTCTTGAACAACAAGCAATATGTATGCAATGTAACAATATGCATATTCGAATAACGACAATATATAATCGATTAATGCAGAGAGATAGGGAGAAGAAAAATCAAACTCTAAGTTTTATACTGGTTCGACCTCAATTGCCTATATCCAGTGTCCTTCCAATTAACCTGAGATTGAAAGCCAATTGCACTATAAAGATCTGAGTTTTTACAACAAGAGCTTTACAGCGACCAAATTGTCAAAATGTAAATTACCTCTCTAACTCATTAATTACTAGTGCAGCGAACAGAAATGACTGCGGTTGTTTTTTAATATACGTCGTGGTTTATGAACCGCGACATATACGAGCGGGGTAAAAAGTCTGGGACTTTAAGCCGTGGTTCCAACCGCGGTAAAAAGTTGGAGATATGACCACGGTTCCCCCTGGAACCGCGGTAAAAACCCCCCTTTTTTAAAAAAAATTTCGTTTAACAATAGGCCGCGGTTCGAACCGTAGTAAAAAGTTGGGGATATGACCGCAGTTCGTGCTACAACCACGGCCAAAACCTTTTTTTTTTAAAAAAAATCGTCTAACTTTCTACCGCGGTTCTGGTCACAACCGCGGCCTATTCTCCTGGAATTTTTTTAATAACATGTCTGTTTTTGTGATATCCACTATCACAAAAACAAACATGCATATCAAAATATCACATAATGTACACAGATTCAACATAATAATCAAAGTTTACATCACATAATGTACAGAGTCTAATAACTATAAATCAACATGTTCAAATGTATTTTAAATCTAATAACTATGACTATTATATAATCTAACTAAATGTTTTGCAACAGCTTTCCTTAGGAATGAAAGTGGCTTTTCAGGAATTGCTGTAGTAGTCTTGAATCTCTGCACAAGACAATTGATATTAATTAGTGTATATGAATTCCAAATGTTGGAGAAAATCAAAATTTGTTAAATTTAAATATTACCGTTTCCCAGCCTCTTGTGATATGGGAACGAATAATGTTGGCCATCCAATACATTACATAGTATCTGCACTAATATGACACATTCTGTCTGTTACACTACAATATATCATTACAGTTGTAAATAGTTAGTGAAAATCATTAAAACAAAACAACTATAAGAAAGTATGGCTTTAACATATGTCAAGCCTTGAGAGAAATCCATGCAAGCTTTCTACTGTTAGCAATTGATCTCCCAACCATCATCATACTTGCTGGAATAGAACTATATATATAAAAAAAGGGTTTTAACATTCATTTATATAACAAAGAAAGTCCAAACATTGAGGTTCTTACCAATCAACTGCTTGTCTGAGATTTGTGGGAGGAGACTTGTGCAATAAGCAAAACCACAAAGCAAAGCTCTCCTGTATAGAAATAACAAAAAGTTGTCAATGGCGCCTGAAATTCATAATAACTTCATTATTATATATTAAAATCACATATGGAACTTTATTATGTTAACAAAGTTCACTTACCCAGTGACAACGGTCTAAAAACTGTTATTTTTACACTTAAAATTGATATCAAAACACACCCTTTATGGCTTAGAATGAGCTTAGAATCAAGCAAAACACTTAGTTTAGTCAAAAGAGAGTCAAAAGTTGTTTTTAGAGATATTATGCTTGTTTTTGCATTGTTTTGTAGGTTTTGATGAGATTTGAGGATGGAAGTGAAAAAGGGAGGACTTAGACTCAAGAAAAGAGGAAAAAAGGAAGAAAAGAAGAGTCAAGTTCACCGCTCAACACTATTTCCAGCGCTGAGCGCCAGTTTCGAGGGTGAAGTCACTGTCTCTCACTTGAGCGGCACCGCTGAGCGTCCTACGATTATGAGGCAAACCGCTGAGCGGCAGATTGGACCGCTGAGCGGTCTGCGATTATGGGGCAAACCGCTGAGCGGCCAAATTGAGCGCTGAATGCTTAAATGATGGGCTTAGGCTTAAAGTCTGTTACTTTTATGCTTTATAAATAGCCCCAGTGCGACCTTCAGAGTAATCTTTTGGCAAGCAGAGACGTCCAGAGCACTTCTACACTCCTTGGAGGCGGTTTCTTTGATGCTTAGGCTCCAATTTATCAAATCTAGGGTTTACTCTTTCATCTTTTCCATTAATTCCATCTAGTTTCATCATGTCTATGGTGAACTAAACCCTTTGTTGTTGGGAAACAATGTAATCCTTTTGAAACTCTCTTATATTGAAATTCTTATTTTAATCATATGATTGTATTATCAATTGTTGGGTTTCTTATCTAAGATTAATGCTCATATCGTTTAACTCATCGGTGTGAAGATATTTGACTTTATCGATACGGAGACATACGGGGAAGTCATGAACTGATAGGAATTCCCTTGATTAAGCAATACTGCCTAGAGATAGGGGCAGGACGATCAACTGCTTTTGCTTCTGTAATTTATTGCATTGCTAATTACTTAGGAAGACTAGACATGGTAAACTAGACATGGTAAACTAGTAATTAGTGGTAGGCTCTTTTTGCCGAGAGATCGGGTTTAGAGTAAGATAAGAAAGTTTGCATGGAAATTGGTAATAAAGCGAATTTAATAAGAAAAGTAGATATAAGAAAGTGGATAAGGATGAAACTATAAACCCTAACAACTACATTCATTCATATCTTTTCTTTGCCAATTGATTCACTTGCATTTGCATGTTTATTTTCGTTTTGCATACAACTACAAAATCAATTCTTTTTCAAGTCTTATGAAATCAATTTACATGAAAGATAAGGCCTAAGAGTCCTTTGGGAGAACGATACTTGGTCTTACCGATTATATTACTTGATAACGCTCTGGTACACTTGCCAGGGGCTTAACAAGTTTTTGGCACCGTTGTCGGGGACTCGTGGTTTAACTTTTCAAGTAGTGTAAATTGATTAAATTTGACTTGTTTGTATACATTTTGTTTTAGTTTTATTTTTTTATATAAAAAAAGTGCTTCTAGGGCTTTTGTCTCTTGTGTATGCAGGAAACCATTCACACTAGAAGTAAGAAAAACCAACAACCTCTTATTGAAGGACTAATTGACAGGAGGGGAAGGAGAGTCAGACGTCCATATAGAGAATACTTTCCTTCTCCTGAGAGATTGTTACAACCTTCACCGGAGATATCTATGCAAAGATCAGAAGAGATGGCAGAGGAAGCTCCTCCTCCCAGACACACACTTGCTGATGCATCTAATGTGGTGGGCCCGTTTCATTTTAATAGTATAGCCATGCTAAGAGACAACGCAACCAACATGGTGATGAATCCTGCGTTAATTCATCTAGTACAAAGCAACCAATTTCATAATTTGTCGAATGAGAATCCTTATGATCATTTGACAACATTCAGTGAAATTTGCAACACTATAAAGATGACTAGAGTATCTGATGATCGGGTAAAACTTAGCTTGTTTCCTTTTTCATTGGGATGCAATGCTAAGTCATGGTTGAATTCCTTTCCAGAAGTCCTTTCCAGAAGGAAGTTTCACTACGTGGGAGATTGTGGCATCAAAATTTGTGAATAAGTATTTTCCACAGTCAAAAGTCACTCAAGGAAGGTTGGAGATTTCTTCGTTTAAACAGGGTATGGAGGAAACTCTTGGACAAGCATGGGATAGGTTTAAAGGCCTATTGAGGAAGATGCCTGTTCATGGATTTGACAAGACAACTCTGGTTCTTGCATATCTGGGAGGCTTAAATACACAGTAAAAAATGATGTTAGATGCTTCAGCTGGAGGCGACATAAAAAGAAAGACTGAGGATGAGGCCTATGACCTGATTGAGAGTATGGCTGCGAATGAACATGAAACCCATAATGAAAGGGGCGCAACAGTGCAGAAGAAGGGAGTTCTACATCTTCCTGTTGATGATGTTATGTTAGCTCAGAATAACCTTCTCACTCAAAAATTGGATAATTTGACGAAGATTCTGTCTCAGCTTCCAAAGGAGATTAGGAATGTCTCCCAAGCTCAACAACTTTGTGATTTCTGTGGTGGTGACCATATTAATGGTCAATGTGCTGTGCCGGAAGAGATGCAACAGGAGGCTAACTATATGGGGAATCAGTTCCAGTATAGGCAGGGAAATTTCAATCAAGGCAACTCTAGCCAAGGTTGGAAAAACCACCTTAGTATTGGGCAAAATCAAAATAACCCATCTGGGCAAATATGAGGCTTTCTTAACAACATACCGTAGCAACAATCACCTTTGTGGAAGCAGGTGGACAATTTGACTGAGAGTGTCAGAGACCTTAATGACAGATTTGATAAATTTATGAAGGTTTATGACTCTCACTATGCGAGTAACCAGGCCAATTTCAGAACTTTGGAGATGCAGATTGGTCAACCGTCAAAGAGGGTGGAATCCACATAGAAAAACCAATTTAGGGCTAATACTGATGTTAACCCTAAAGAGGAATGCAAAGTTGTTGTAACTAGAAGTAAGAGGAGAGCAGAAGAGGAAGCCGTTGAAATGGAGAGTAGTGAAGAGGAAGAAGAAAAAGAGATTGTTGAGCTAGGAAGCAGTGAGGGAGAAGAAGAGGAAAATAGAAAAGATAGTTATTGTGGACAGTTCAGAGAGATTTTTAATCAAGTGACTGTTGTGCCTTCAGTACTTCAACAAATTCATGTTTACTCCAAGAGAATAAAGTATTATCTTGGAGAGGTGATAGATATTGATGAAAAAGAACAGGAAGTTTGTATCCGACCTAAAAAGAGGAAGCATCCGCCAAAAATGAAGGATCCAGGGAGTTTGACTCTTCCATGTGTTATTAATTATGTGGATATGGGAAGAGCTATGATAGATTTTGGATCTAGTATTAATATGATGCCTTTGCGTTATCTGAAAAAAATTGGAGGGCTAGTATTAAAACCATCTAATCTTTCTTTGACAGTAGCGGATGGTTCAACTAAGAAGCCAATTGGTATGGTGGAAGATGTGATTATTCGTATTGAGCAGCTGGAGTTCTTGGTTGATTTTATAGTCATGGATTTGGAGACGGATGGAAGGATTCCATTAATTTTGGGAAGACCTTTCATGAGAACTTCTAAAATGGTTATTAATATCCATGACGAGAGGATCATGCTAAGGGATCAAGAACATGTGTTAATGTATAATGGCTCTAAAGAGAACAACATGAGAATAAAGAAGAGAGCCAAATACAGAAAGTTGAGAAGAGATGTTGCAGCTGAAGAAAGTTGATGGTATCGGAGGGGGTAAATTTTAAAGAGTTTAGCGCAGCGGATTAAAAAATACTCAGAGAGCAGAAAGCGTATTAAGTCACAGTTGAAACGATTTTCTCTTTTTTTGAAGAAAATAATTTTCTTTTAGAAAATTAACCAAGTAGTTGATGTACGTTAAAGTAGAATGAGTAAAGGGCATAAGAAAAACACACAAGGATTTTTATACTGGTTCGATTCAACAGAATCTACGTCCAGTCGTTAATCACTACAAAGAGTGATTAACAGTTCCACTAAAAATAGTTTAACAGTTTACAATGAAATGAACAAGAACAGAATGAAAAGAACTACTCTACCAACTTGAAGAGACCAGCTCCAGCAATCGACAAACGATTCACTAGCTTCTCCTTTCACAAGACCAGGCAGAGAACCTTGCCAACTTGAAGAGAGTCCACTTCGACTATCGACACACGATACGTAAGCCTCTCCTTTCACAAGATCAAGCAAGGGAACAAAGAAAACAAAAGCTCTCAAGAACTTTCCTCTGACAACTCAGTGTTCTAAGCTTTCTAAGTTTTCACAAAGTTATTTTCTGAAGCTCTCAAACACCCATTATATAGCCAAGCACACTGAATGCCAAACGTCAGCTCCCAACTGCCATGAATAATCGATTATTGTAAGTGATAATCGATTATTCAAGTCCGTTATAGAAATTTCAAAAAGTGATAATCGATTATTTGAAGTGATAATCGATTATTCAAGTGTGACTTGTGATAATCGATTATTGCTTCATGATAATCGATTATTTTAGTTCAAAAACATATGATAATCGATTATACCTTAAACATAATCGATTATACAAGTAGAAATTACAATATTTATCAATTTCCTACTACATTTAAAAACTACAAGTTGCTTTTTACGTATTCTCCTATTACAATCAAGAAATACAATTTACAGCATCATCAAAACTTGTCTTCAGGTTTTACCAATACTCCCTTATTGGTAACAAAAGTGAAGGTACTGATACTGACAGTTGTAATATTTTGCAGGTACCTATAGATGAAGACATTGATAAAGGACGAATAATCCATCTTGAGGAGTAATCACTACGACCTAGTATAAAGGTGAAGTATAAGAAGAAGGAGTGGGTAGTGAAAGAGCTGAAAGAGAAATGAGTGGTGGAGATTGAAGCACCATACTCCAAACGTACCAAGAAAGTGGATAGAAGGAAGGTGATGAGTTGGTGCACCAAAGACACCAACTTGAATGAGAAGACATGATTTGCTGGGGACATTGCAGTTATTGTAAAACATTAGTTTATTTTATTTTATTTTGGACATGTAATTTTGTGATTTTTAAACAATTTTTGGGTAGTATCTACTGAGGGATGCTAATTATTTATGTATCTAAAGAAGGATACAGGTAAGTACAGCTACTGAAAGGTGTTGGGAGGCACTTACTGATGAGTGCTAGAAGGTTTGGGTTAGGCTCGTGACGTTAAACAAGCGCTACCTGGGAGGCAACCCAGTTGATTATTGTTCTGTTTTTTTTAACTTTGTTCTAGTGCTTTATAGGTTTGAATGTTGCATATGAGAGGGGAAGGGAATACAATTAAAAATTGAAAGTTGAAATCAATTGCTCCAGGTTGGAAGGCAAGCAAAGAAGAAGAAAAAAATTTTAATGCTCACCGCTGAGCGGTCCCTTTGGACGCTGACCGGTGGCGGCGCAGACCCTAACACGGGCTTTTTAAAAGCTCAGCGTTTAGGGGTTCTTTGCACTTGTAAAACTTCTCTTCTAAGCTCGCCCAAGCGGTCTCTACAGACCTCAACACCTAGCTTTCACTTTCAAGTGCATTCCAAAGGATTTTCTCCACTTTTCCCATCACCCACTGATAACGGTTGAAAAACCGTTATTTTCATATGCTAATTTGGACTAAATTACGCCCTTTATTGCTAAGAATGAGCTTGAAATCAAACAAAACTCAATAAATGAGTCAGTCGAGGGTCAAAAGCTGTTTTTAGCGATTTTATGCTTGTTTTGCATTGTTTTGCAGCAAAATTGACAGAAGTGAAGATTGGAATAAAGATGAAGGTCATAGACTCAAGAAAAGCGAGAAAATTAGAGAAAAGAAGAGTCTAGGCACCGCCTGGCGGTAAACCCCTGGCGCCGGGCGGTCAAACAGGAGAAGAAGACACCAGTATTGGGCGCCGGGCGGCAGACCCCTGCCGCTGAGCGGTTTTGCGGCACGAGGGAAATCGCCGGGCGGTAGACCCCTACCGCCGAACGGTGGTGCGATTCAAGGTCCACCGTCGGACGGCAAAGTGTGACGCCGGGCGGTGGTTAGCTGGGCTTGGGCCTATTTTTCTGCTGCGCTTCTCACCTATAAATAGCCCTGTTACGAATTTCAATTCATTCTTTTGACAGAGGAGGGCGGCCAGACCTACTTTGCACTCTTTGGAGAGGATCTCTTGGATGCTTAGGCTCCTTTTCGTCTTTTCTAGGGTTTGCTTTCCATATCTTCCATTATTTTCATCTTGGTTTACCATGACTATGGTGAACTAAACCCTTTTTGTTATTGAGGGAACAATGTAATCTTTTGATACTCTCGTTTATTGAAACTCTTGTTTGAATTATATGTTGTTCATATGTGTTTATTATCAATTGTTGGATTCTCATACTGTGCTTAATGCCTTTATCGTTTAACTCATTCGGTAATTGATCTTTGACTTTATTGATACGAGGACATACAGTAATGGCACGAACTAGTGAGATTTTCCTTGGTTAAGCAATACCACCTAGGGATAGGGGAGTAGGACGACCAATTGTATTTGCTTCTGTTTGTAATGCGTTGCTAGTTGCTAGGGGAGGCTAGGGATAGCAAGCCGGTAATTAGTAATAGGCCCTTTTCGCCGAGGGATCGGGTTAAGGGGAGGCCAAGAAAGTTTGCATGCAATTAGATAATAAAGCTATTTAAGCAAGATGAGTAAATAAAAGAGAGAGGATTAGATGAAATTGTAAACCCCCAACAACTCCATTCATCCATTGCCTAAATCTTGTCAATTGAATCACACATTGCATATTTATTTTCTGTCATTGCATCCACCACAATTATTGAATTTTTCTTCGCAAGTCCTACGATTTTGATTCACGCGAAAGATAAGGCCTTTCGAGTCTCATGGGAAGAACAATAATGGGTTTTACCATTTTTATTACTTGATATGATTTGGTACACTTGCCAATCCGCTAACAAGTTTTTGGCGCCGTTGTCGGGGACTCGAGGTTTGACTTATTTAGTAGTGTGAATTGACTGAATTTGACTTGTTTGTTATTATTTAATTTTTCATGTTTGTTTTTATTTTTGTTCTAATAAATGTTCTCTAGTGTTTTGTGCCTAAGATTTACAGGATGTTGTTTGGACAAGAAGTTGATTATATGGGCACTCAATCCTACCAAAATAATTTCAATCACTGGTAGGAACCTCATTCATATCTTGATCAAAATGAAAAAAAGAAACAATCCTCTTTAAGAAAAGAAACGTTGGGGGAAATTGAACAACGTTTACTGGATAAACAAATCTCTTGTGCATTAAGGTCTCTGGGCATTATTGGGGTTAATACTGAGATAGAACCCAGAGAAGAATGTCAATTTACTATCTTTGCGAATGATAAAGTTAATTGTGAAGAAAAGATAGAAGAAGATGAGATAACAAAAACATTAATATCTCTGGGTATTATTAGGGGTAACACTGAAGTTGACCCTAAAAAGGAGGATATTCCTAAAGAATAGGATATTGATGAAGAGAAGATAGAAGAAGATGAGATAACAAAAGCATTGATATCTCTAGGTATTATTCGGGGTAACACTGAAGTTGACCCTAAAGAGGAATATCAAGTGACTATCTTTGAAAATGATGAGGAGAAGGTGGAGAGAGAAGTAGAAGAGATAGAAGAGGAGAAAATAGTGGAAGATGAAGTAGAAAGGTTGAGTGAGGGAGAGAAAGATGAGGAGCAAGAACAAGCGGTAATTAAAAAAAAAGAAAAAAAATAAGAAAATAAGAAAAAAGAAAAAAAGAAAGTGGAAGAAGGAGAAGGTTGAGAAAAAGAGGAAGAGAGGACAGAAGAAAAGATCACATGAAAAACCTCTTCCTCATAAAAAGAAAAATCATAGGAAGGGAAAGGAGTTCAAGCTGGCAATCTTCAAGAAATTGGAGATCAAAGTCCCTATGATTAATACATGGAAACATGTGCTTGGTGCTCTCAATTTTCTGAAAAGATTCAGCAGAAAGAAGAAGAAAAGAATATCAAGCAACACAACATTTACTGATGAATGCCACTGGGATAGCATCTACTGAGGGATGCTAGAAAGTTAAAGTATCCACTGAAGGATACAGGAAGGTTCACCCATTGATGGGTGATGGTAAGGTTTGCACCTACTGATGGGTGCTAGGAAGGTTTGGGTTAGGCTCGTGACGTTAAACAAGCGCTACCTGGAGGTAGCCCAGTTATTTGTGTGTTGATTGTTTGTTTGTTTGTTTGTTTGTTTTTGAACCCTGTTTGTAGTACATCATAGGTTGCATAAGCATCTGAGTGGGGGAAATCTTGAAAAATTAAATCAGGTGCTTCAGGAAAAATGTTTCAAAAAGAAAAAATTTTTTGGGAAGGGGAATACCACTCATCGTCAGGCGGTGGTGGCGAGACACCCAACCCAAGCCCTATAAAGCTGGGCGGGTTTGGGTGTTCTGCACTTCATTTTTCCTCTTTGCATTTCGCCCAGCGGTATTCTTGGCTTGTTGCACCCAATTGGCACCTTCTAAGAGCCTCCCAAAGAGTTTTTCCCCAAACTCTCATCTCTCACTCACATTGCCCTATTTTCTTGTTTCAAATTTGGGGGTTTTTGGTGAGAAGTGTGCATTAGGAGGTTTTGCATCATCAATTGAAGGATTTCTTGCAAGCATTGCATTTCTCCACTAAAGTAAGTTGTGCAATTTCATTTTTGGTTTCTAATTGTGGATTTTGATATAAGAACATGCTTAGGAACATGACAAGTTAGGGTTTTCATTTTCCTTGCATGAATTGATGGTTTGGGAACTGTTTTGACTCATTAAGATGCATGAATCTTGTTTGCTTGGATGAATTTAGTGTTTGAGTGGAGAATAGGGTCATTAAAACTGGTTTTCGAAAAAATTTGTGTCGCACCGCCGGGCGGTCTTGATGTACTGCCGGGCGGAATTGTTGAATACCGCCGGGCGGCAGGCCCTTGCCGCCGGGCGGTCTGCTGTAGATTCCTGAAAATTTCTTTATTTTGATACGGAGGAAAACCCTTTTTCACTCTTAGTGTTGAGCTGTTCGGCCTATAAATGCTTGATGATTTATTCACCTCTAATGCTGGATTCCTATGGTCTGTTGTGCATTATAATTTTTTTGCAGAGATGTCATCATCAGCACGAAGGGGGAAAAATACTGGCAGTAAGAGGAAGGAGCCTGAGAGACCGAGAGGGTTTGATTCCCAGAGGTTCCTTTCTAGGCATCATGAGGAGCACTTTGCAACCGTGCAAGAAAGGAGATTACTGATGGAAAGGAAGGTAGCATTTGTCACTGACCTGGCTCCTCAATTTGGAGAGGATATTTTGAGAAGAGAATGGATGAGGCTGACAACCTACCCTGCACCAGCCAGTGTGGAATTGGTGAAGGAATTTTACACCAATGCTATTTCCAAGGGAGGAATCGCAGCTGGACAGTATATAAGCTTTGTAAGGGGACATATTATTAAGTATGACCCTGAAACAATAAACAGCTTCTTAGGCACGGAATGGCCAGGAGAGCAGTGTCATTTTGCTACTCGCTTTAGTTTGCTTGAGGATATTGCTGAGATGGAAAGGGTTCTATGCCTTCCTGGAAGGCGTTTTCAGACAAATGCCAGTGGAGCCCGGGTTAATATCAGGAGGCTAGACTTGTCACCTTTGGCAAGGTATTGGATGACCTTCACCCATGCCAACATCCAACCCTGCTCACACATCTCTGATGTCACGATACAGAGGAGCTGTCTTATCTATTGTATGCTGAAGCAGCTCGATGTGAATGTCGGGCAGATTATTGCCGACGAGATACGTAATTGCGCTACCACTGCGAGTAGCAAAACACCATTGGGACATCCATCCCTTATTACTTTTCTCTGCCAACTGGGTGGGGTAGATACTGCAGTTCCTCCATACGAGAGACCCAGGAGTGTTATCGATGCTGCTTACTTTCAGCAGTACTGTGCTGAGGAGGAGAAGCAGGAGCAGCACCCAGGGGACGTCCAGCACAACATGCAGAACCATTTCAGATGCGGGACATGTATATGTCTCTGCTGGAGGCTAAGATGGATTCTCTTCGCAGAGGACAGGTAGCTCTTGCTGAGATATCAGTGGGGCAATATGATTATCCACCAGCCCACAGGTGGACCATGGATGAGTTCTACAGTGTGTCGGCTTGGCCTCAGGAGCAAGGACAGGGCAGTGGAGCTGTTGGAGCAGCAAATGAGGATGAAGATGATGAAGAGGACCAAGAGGATTCTGATGACATCATGGGATGATTGAGGGCATCTACTGATAGTTGCCCATATTATAGACAGGATTTTTTTTCTCTTTTCTTCTTTTGTCTTCTTTCACTTTTGCATTTAAATTTTTAGAATAATTTTTGAATTTTATTTTTCAGTGTGTATGCTTGACTTGAATACTTCTTCTGAAGATGTTTGACTGACCACTTTGCATGATGAGTCTATTTGACAATGATTTGATGTGAATGATTATCGAGTTGTATGCATGTTAACACCCTATGAAACAGATGCGTGATGAAGTACGATTGTGGTCATGATGCTAAGCAGGATGTATGAATGACTGTGTATGAGAAAGCATGTTGTGTGAGGTATTGAGCCCCAGAGTTTTTATTGTTGTATGTATTGTTCACATTGAAGCATAAATTTTATTGCCTTAATCTTGATGATTGATTGATTTTTATGTGAATGTCAAATGATCAAGGCCATGTTTGAAAACCCTTTTCTAGCCAAATTTCCACCCAAAAAGCTTTAAAGATTATATCCTTTTTGAACCTTAGCCTGAAACAGGATGAAACCCTTTGATTTGAAATTATTTGTCTTGAGTTGGGTTGAGAATAATTGTATGGAATGAAAAGGTTCAAGTTTGGGGTTGCATGGGAAAATTGAAAAGACAAAAGAAAAGCATTGAGCTCAAGTGTTGAAAAGCAAAATACATGAATAGAGAAAAAGAAAAGAAAAGAATAAAAGCGTGAAGATGAGCTCAATGAAAAAGAAAAAGGGAAGAAGCTGGGGATGAGTGAAATTGGTAACAAGAGAGAGTTTAAACTTGAACCTTTTCATTGATGAAATAGTTCTTTTAACTCAAGAATTTTGTGATCTAGAAAAACCAATTTTTCTTGATAGCTCGACCTCATTACAAGCCTTGAAAAAGTCCTTTTGATGGCATTTGCATGAAAAAATGTTGATTGTTTGAGATGAATGGCAATTTTATTTCATGTGACTTGTGAACAATAAAGAGTGGAGTGCTACCTTAAACACTTGAGTGATTGAGTGAAACACTTGCTTGGTGAGAACTTCTAAAGTTCATGATTGCATTCTTTGTTTAGTGGACTGATCATTCATACTGTGTAGCATCTGTTGAGGAACGCATGAGCTAAATTAAGTTGAGAACAAGCATGCATCTTGATTTGAGTTCACTGATTATCTGAAATTGAGTAAGTTTTGTCATGTACTTTGGAAATGTTGAACCATTGGATGAAAGGGTAGAAAGTCAAGCTCTGTTTTGTTTTTTTTTTGTTTTGTTTTGTTTTGCTTGAGGACAAGCAAATTTCTAAGTTTGGGGTTGTGATAACGGTTGAAAAACCGTTATTTTCATATGCTAATTTGGACTAAATTACGCCCTTTATTGCTTAGAATGAGCTTGCAATCAAACAAAACTATATAAATGAGTTAGTCGAGGGTCAAAAGCTGTTTTTAGCGATTTTATGCTTGTTTTGCAGCAAAATTGACAGAAGTGAACATTGGGAATAAAGATGAAGGTCTTAGACTCAATGATGAGTCGTTATTTCTTGACTATATTTGGTTTATTGCACTCAAATAAATTAGGGAATTATGTTTAATTGCCCGTTATTTCCCCATTTGTCCTAACTGTGCTTAATTTGGTCGGAAATTCATATTTTCACTAATTTGGATTTTCTGAGCTAATTAATTGCATGTTTAATTGCAGGGAAAATATTGGAGACATATTTTGGAACATTAGGAGATGGCATGGACATTCAAGATTTAATATTTAGTCATTGCAAATTTAATTAAAATTGTAATCTAGTTGATTAAGAACTTTACTTAAGCTTTTGGTGCATTGGGCCCATGTTGGCAATTTTTATGTTAGGCCCAAACTTTGAGGGACATGTGGCACTTAACCTAGGGTTTCTAGGAGGTGGACCCCACCATTTTTGAGTGGTTTTGGACAGCATTTTGAGCCAATTTCCGAGACACTCCAAGCACACACTTCATACTACACTTTCATTTTGCTTTTGGCCTTGTATGAACTCTCTTGGGAGCCTTGATTTTCGTTTTGATGGTTGAATGCTTGAGTTTGAAGCTTCTTCTTTGCTTTTTCATGGTGGTGTCTTTGGTGGAAGGGAGACCCATTGTCCATTTCGATTTTCTCATCATTTTGCTGTAGTGATTTCGAATTTATCTTGTGTTTCTTGGATTGGAGGATGAAAATGGAGTTATTGTCAAGTTTGGTAGTGAAAAAGGCTTAAGTTGGTGCATGAGTATTGTGTTCTTGAGCCATTTTCTTCTTGCATTTTGTTCTTGATGTTTGGAAACATATTTGGAGCTGGATTTTATGTTTAATGATGGTGGCTGGACAGTGCAGTAATGGAAGTTAAGGGTTTGGTTTTGTTTTGTTCAAAAAGTTGAAGAAAAGTAGTGCTTGAAGTTGGATTTATGAAGGTGGAACTTGGTTTTAGTGTTCTTGAATGAGTTTACAAATGAACTTTGATATGGTGGGAGTGTGTTTTGGTTCAGAGAATGGAAGAAACAAATTGAAAGCTTGGTTGTTGAAGAAAAACGAAAATGGATTGAAAGAGAGAGAGAGAGAAAATGGTGCATTAAAGTTTTTACCCGATTTGGCCAAGCACAAATGGAGCTACTTTTGACTAAGGAAACATTTCCTCTTTAAGTTTTGTCCTAAAGCTTGTTTAATTACCCCTTTGTTTTGCATTAATTTGCATTGTAGGATTAGTTATTTTTAATTTCTTTAATTTAGTGTTGCATTTAATTTAATTTAACTGTGATTAGATATTTGTTTAGTCTAGTATTTGGTTTAGCATTTTCACTCTCTGGACTCGATTTTAAAATTATAACTGCAACCACACTAGAGGTCCAAATGCTACGTTTTATATGTCACATGAAAGATATTTGAGTCTATTTTCCAGGAAAAAAAAAACCTCATCGCATTTAGAGCTCTGTAGAAAAAGTTATGGGCAAAACATTGAGCAAAGGTCAGAGCTGTCCAGTTCCAGCGTGAATTTTTGTATTTACTGAGCAGTTTCGTTTTTACTGTTTTAATTTCATTTTCATGCATGGTGAAATGTGTTGTTGCATTTAGTTTCGTTTTAATTAATTTTAATTACGTTTTTACATTTGCGTTTTAATTTAAATTCCATCTGCGTTTTAATTTTAATTTTTCTGCACACCAAACAAACTTTCAAACCCCCCCCCCCCACTTTGTGTTAGACTTGACTCTGAACCGCAGTTGGTCCTTGAGAAACGACCTAGGGGTTATTCCCTAGCATTATACTGCATTTCTAAATTGCAATCAAATTTGTGTGGGGTGCGACACCCATCAAATTTTGGCGCCGCTACCGGGGACCAACGGTTCGGTTTTAGGTCTTTGTTGTGTTAGTGTGTGTTGTGTTTTGTCTCGTGTTGTGAGTGAGATGTTCTGTTTTGTGTGTTCGTCATTGTGTGTTGCATTCAGGTAGCTTAGGTTGCATATTTTCAGTGCATTCTTCCTTTCCCCCTTCTTTCTCATGTCTACCTATTTTGGCTATGTGAGTAATTCTAATTCTGCTTGTGTCTATGATTCTCCTCCTGCTTGTTACTCTGATATTGCTTCTCATATATACTCTGCTGATTTCTATGTTGAGAACAGAACGGTTCCTCGTCCATCTCATGAGAGTGCTCCTAGGGAGTCGTTTCCAATTGATAAGGAGGATATTCGTTGTGTTTTCAACACTGGACTGATAGATTTGCTGCCTAGGTTTCATGGTTTTGCAGGTGAATGCCCACATAGACATTTGGAGGAGTTCTACACCATCTGCTCTTCAATGAAACCTCCAGATGTCCCAGATGAGGATATGTTCGTTAGGGCATTTGAGTACTCATTACATGGAGCGGCAAGGGATTGGTGTTGTTGTCTTATTCCAGGATCCGTCACCAGTTGGGAAGATCTTGAGCATCAGTTTGTTGATAAATTCTCCCCTATGCGGTATGGTTATAGCGACGATCCTGGGTGGACGAATCCTAACTTGGGATGGTATGGTACTTCAGAGCATCAATATCAGGAACCATCATTCCAGACTCCTTCTATGCCTTCTCTACCTGTTAAGGAACCACAACAGCCGCAGTTTCATGAGCCTGCCCAAGCAACTCCTCATCCTTCCACTACTTCTGAGTCTACATTGAAGGAGTTACTAAGGCATATAGCCATGCAGAACATTCAGTTCCAGCAAGAGACCAGAGCTTCTATTCAGAGTTTGACTGATCATATGGGGCAGATGACCACTCAGCTCACTGAGGAACAGTCTTATGTTTCAGAGGAATCACCATTTCAGGCTGTTCAGCTTCCAGATGATGTTGATGCCATCCACATAGGAGATGAGGAGCAGAGTCATGAGCTTACTATTGCGCCATCTACTTCCCCACCCTCCTATGTCCCCACTCCTACACCTGAGGAGACTGATGAAGAATTGGAAGACCAGGCAGATATGAGCAACACTTTTGAGATAGGTAGACCACTTTCACCTTCCACCACTCTACCAATCTTCAGGGAAGTGGAGGTAAACATACCTGAGATAGATTCTGTTGTTGATGATTATGTTGATGATGGGTATGTTGGTGATTGTATTGTTGATGAGCATGATTTTCAATCTCCCTCTTTGCATGATGAGAACTACTTTGTGTTATCACATCTGAATGTTTGTTCTCCAAGCACTGAACATGAATCTGAACCTGTGATTGATATTGTTTCTATTTTTGAAATTGATTCATGTTCTGAGGGTATATCTGAGGTTCAGCCTCTTACACTGGGATTGGGTGTTATACCCCTGCATGCTATATCTTTGGAACCACATTGCACTAACCATGTTGCAGGAGGTACATATGGATTTGATGAACACACACCCATGGTGGAAGACAAGGGTGCCAGTATACACGACATTTTGAAGATTAATAGGCACCAGCTGAGCCTGCTCATCAACAATCACTGCTTCTTGGATCCAGCTGTGGAGGACATCTCCCTGCTTGATCAAATTTGGAGGATGAAACAATTCCTCTTCAACACTTCCTTGCTGAATCTAGTGGTGGAAAACTTCTCCCTGAAAGTCCAATTTTGGCAACTGCCACCATGACCAGGGGAGTTTCCTTCTCCCTTCTCTCCCCCCTTACCTACTTTTATTGCACTTGTCCATGATCTGTTGATTGTTATGATTGTGATCTTATGATTGTGACACACTGAGGACATTGTGTCGTTTAAGTGTGGTCTATTAGGGGAGGTTGCTTCTTTGTTTATGTTTTGGTTTTTATGTAGTTTTTTTGTGTCTTGTGTACAGTTTTGCATGCTTTTCGTGAATTCTGGACTGTGATTAGGTTGTCAGTTTTCCTCAACTCCATTGATACTCTAATTGGCTTGAAATCCTTGCTTTTCTTTGCTTGGAAAGATGATTATGATGTTTGAGAGGTTGAATTGATTGTGACAAAATTACCTTGTGCGAGATTTGAGCCATTTGATGATTTTTCTTGTGTGTGATATGTCTCTTGATTGCTTGCACTTATGCCTTGGCTTGACTCTTTTTGATGATTCTTGATTGATATGCATGTTTGAAAGTGATAAAGGCAGTTTTGTTCTTGAACCTCTCTAGCCAGATAGCCTACCCTGTTTTAATCCCTTGATACCCCTTTTGAGCCTATACTTTCCCTATTTCTTTGTTTTGAAGCTCATACACTAGCCCTAAGTGAAAAACCATGTTTACCTTAACCTTAGGGAGTTTTGGAGCTTTGGAATTGTTTTGGGAATAAGTGTGGTCTCCTGGGAGATTAAGATAAATTGGCTAGTTGGTTCCTCTTCTTGTTTTTGTTTTTGTAATTATGTTGTGAATCTTGTCTCTTACAGTTGTCTTTTGAAAAGAGAGAAAAGAAAAGAGACAGGATGAAAAAAAATATAAATAAGAAAAAAAAAATACAGAAAAATGAGAAAATTTAAAAGAAAGAATAATGGAGTCGAGAAGAGGATTGAATTAGAGGTTTTGGGTGTGTTTGAATGTGTTACATCATCTCCCAAAGCATGATTTGATGCGTCACACATGAGTTCAAATGGGGCTGTCCAATCTGGTGCTTGAATAATCGGAGTGGTGATCAAAGCCTCCTTCAGGCAATCAAACGCCTGCTTGCACCTGTCATCAAACTCAAAGTCGATGTCCTTCTGCAGTAGTCTAGACAAGGGAAGCGCCTTCTTGCTGAAATCCTTGATGAAGCGCCTGTAGAAACCTGCATGTCCTAGAAAAGATCTAACCTCTCGCACGCAAGAGGGGTAAGGCAACTGCGAAATCACAGATATCTTGGCAGGATCTACCTCTATTCCCTTTTCAGAAATGATGTGCCCTAGAACCAAACCTTGTTCAACCATGAAGTGACATTTCTCAAAATTGAGAACAAGGTTTGTTTCTATGCATCTTTTCAAGACTTTTTCCAAACTTTCTAAACATGCATCAAAAGAGGATCCATACACAGTAAAGTCATCCATAAACACCTCTATGCAACTCTCAAGAAAGTCGCTAAAAATGCTAAGCATGCACCGCTGGAAGGTACCAGGGGTGTTGCATAGGCCAAAGGGCATCCTCCTATAGGCAAAAGTGCCAAAGGGGCAGGTGAATGTGGTTTTCTCTTGGTCCTCAGGAGCAATATTGATTTGGAAATAACCAGAAAAACCATCAAGAAAGCAATAATGAGATTTACCTGCCAGGCGCTCTAGCATCTTATCAATGAATGGCAGGGGGAAGTGATCTTTCCTGGTTGCTTGATTGAGCCTCCTATAATCAATGCAGACTCTCCAGCTGTTCTGCACTCTTGTGGGAATCAACTCATCCCTCTCATTTTTCACAACCGTGAGGCCAGTCTTCTTGGGCACAACATGGATGGGGCTCACCCACTGACTGTCTGAAATAGGGTAGATGATCCCAGCTTGCAAAAGCTTGGTCACCTCCTTCTTGATGACGTCCATGATAACGGGCTCACACAAGGAATGCAAAATATACCTGGGTCCTTGCACTTCTCAGGAATGTGCGGGACCGACTTACCAATAAGCGCAGATACATTCCTTCCCATGCTAATCCTTTCATCGCCCTTCATCTTCCTCTTGTGTGTGCACAACTCCTTCAAGAATTTGGCATATCTAGGAATCTGTTTAATGGCATCAAGTAGAGGTATGTTCACCTCTACTTTCCTGAAGGTCTCCAGAATTTCCCTATCCATCTCTTCAGTCTTTTTGCTAGGAAGTGTCCGTGAAGGGAATTGAAGAGGGATAGGTCGGTCAACAATTGGAGAAGGCGCAACAGCGGTGGTGGTGGAAGAGGAAGAAGATCCACCTGAAGAAGAACCACCGGCTGAAGAAGAAGATCCACCCACCTCAAATGCCCTGCGTGGACCGTCATGGTCATCCTCTCTAGGACAAGTGGCAGGCACGGGTGTAGGTGTAGAAGCGGGCTCTGAAGGCACAACAGTCTGCTTCCCTGATCTGAGGGTAATGGCACTCATTCTTCGGATTCTGCACAGTCTGGGATGGTAACTTATCAGAATTTTGAGACTGCGCCTGACTCATCTGAGTAGCCATCTGACCCATCTGGTTAGTGAGACTCTGTATGGAAGCTCTAGTCTCCTGCTGAAACTGCAGGTTTTGTATAGTCATCTGTCTCACTAACTCTTCCAATGAAGGCTCAGAAGAAGTGGAAGGTTGGGCAGCTGGTTGGGCAGGTGCCTCTTGCTGCTGCTGTTGTTGCTGTTGCCTCTGGTGTTGTTGCATAGGTGGAGGCACATATCTGTTAGGTGCTCCAGCATTCTGGAAAGGTGGCGCCTGCTGCTGATGCTGTGGCGCATTGTTCCATCTAAGATTGGGGTGATTCCTCCACCCTGGGTTGTGCCTGTTGCTGGACAAGTCATGACTTTGCTGTTGTGGCTGCCTGTTGTTATATATGTTAGTAGCATAAGCCTGAGGCACATCAGAGGCAGCTGAGGACTGCAAAGTAGGACAAGCATCTGTATAGTGGTCACTGGAAGGACAAATAGCACATAATCGTGCAACAGATGCAGATGGAGCTGCAGATCTCTGGTTGGTAGTCAACTGTGTCACCAACTTTGTAAGAGATTCAATCTTGCCTTCCAACTTGCTTTCAATGGCTGATAAAGACTGGGCAACCACATCATGTACGCCCCTCACCACAATGGCATCATTCCTGGCGCTAAACTGTTGGGAGTTGGAAGCCATCTTCTCGATCAAATGCCTGGCCTCAGCAGGTGTGGTGTCTCCAAGAGCTCCACCACTGGCAGCATCAATCATACCCCTATCCATGTTGTTCAAACCCTCATAGAAATACTGGATAAGGAGTTGTTCAGGTATCTGATGGTGGGGGCAACTTGCACAAAATGTCTTGAATCTCTCCCAATACTCATACAAGCTCTCTCCACCAAGTTGCCTAATCCCAGTGATGTCCTTCCTGATAGCTGTGGTCCGGGATGCTGGGAAAAATTTCTCCAAGAACAACCTCTTCAGACATCCCAACTAGTGATGGATCTAGGCGCCAAAGCATACAGCCAATCCTTAGCAACACCTTCTAATGAGTGAGGAAATGCTTTAAAAAAGATGTGCTCTTCAGGAACATCATGAGGTTTCATAGTGGAGCAGACAATGTGGAATTCCTTCAAATGCTTGTGTGGACTCTCACCTGCAAGACCATGAAACTTGGGCAACAAATGGATCAGTCCAGTCTTGAGAACAAATGGGACGTCCTCATCAGGATATTGGATGCACAAGCTTTCAATATCGAAATCAGGTGCAGCCATCTCCCTAAAAGTCCTCTCACGAGGTAGAGGTTGTGCCATATTGTTCTCAGTGTGAAAACCAAACGAATCAGAATCAGAATCAAGTGTAGATGCAACAGATGTAGTGGATGCAGTATGCACAGAATACTCAACAGTTGGATGAACAGTATCTAATGGGACAGACTCAAAAACAGACTCTAAAGACAAATTCCTAGAATGCCTAACTAACCTATGAAACGTCCTATCAATTTCAGGGTCAAAAGGTGGTATGAATCCAGGATTTCCTCTAGTCATGCACTAAATCACAACACCCTGTAATCATGAATCAATAGCACAAAAATCTCAAAACACAGAAAACAATCACAAGACACAACAAAGACTATCACAACACGTCAAAACACAGTCACAAGACACACAAACACAGACAAAAGACTCAATATTGAACCGTTGGTCCCCAGCAACGGCGCCAAAATTTGATGGGTGTCGCACCCCACACAAATTTGATTGCAATTTAGAAATGCAGTATAATGCTGGGGAATGACCCCTAGGTCGTTTCTCAAGGACCAACTGCGGTTCAGAGTCAAGTCTAACACAAAGCGGGGGGGGGGGGGGGGGGGGGGTTTGAAAGTTTGTTTGGTGTGCAGAAAAATTAAAATTAAAACGCAGATGGAATTTAAATTAAAACGCAAATGTAAAAACGTAATTAAAATTAATTAAAACGAAACTAAATGCAACAACACATTTCACCATGCATGAAAATGAAATTAAAACAGTAAAAACGAAACTGCTCAGTAAATACAAAAATTCACGCTGGAACTGGACAGCTCTGACCTTTGCTCAATGTTTTGCCCATAACTTTTTCTACAGAGCTCTAAATGAGATGAGGTTTTTTTTTTCTGGAAAATAGACTCAAATATCTTTCATGTGACATATAAAACGTAGCATTTGGACCTCTAGTGTGGTTGCAGTTATTATTTTAAAATCGAGTCCAGAGAGTGAAAATGCTAAACCAAATACTAGACTAAACAAATATCTAAGCACAATTAAATTAAATTAAATGCAACACTAAATTAAAGAAATTAAAAATAACTAATCCTACAATGCAAATTAATGCAAAACAAATGGGTAATTAAACAAGCTTTAGGACAAAACTTAAAGAGGAAATGTTTCCTTAGTCAAAAGTAGCTCCATTTGTGCTTGGCCAAATCGGGTAAAAACTTTAATGCACCCTTTTCTCTCACTTCCAACCTCAATTTCGGTTTTCTTTCTTCTCAACCACCATCCAAAGCTTTCTTCTCTTCACATTACCAAGAATGAACCCCAAGAAACCAAAGTTTAAGTTGCAAATGAACACAAGAACAACAAACACAAACTTCTACTCATCAATCCACTTCTAACACTAACTTTTCTTCAACTTTCTTTGCAAAAACGAAAATGAAACCTAAACCATCAACTCCAGCTCTGTCCAGCCACTATAACAACACAAAAAGGATCCCGTTATTTTGACACCATAGAATTGACACTCATTTGACATTGCCACGTGTCACCATGCTATTGGCCAATTTTTTTTATTTTTTTTTTTGAAAATTGGTTTGAAAAATGCAGAGTTTTAGACAGTTTTTGTTTTCCTTTTTTACCCCTGAGCAATTTTGAGTTTGAATGTGAGGTTTCTCTCGTTTGTCTCTCACATTTTCTCTCGTTTCTCTCTCACAGTTATCGTCGTCTCCCTTGCTAACCACTGCTGTTAAATGGCAAGTTCCGGAATCGAGCATCGGTGGACGAAGGTGAGTTCGTTTAATGTGGGTTTGGGTATTTGGATTTGTGTTTCGGTATTCGGTTTTAGGTTTTGGTTTAGGGTTTTTTTTGTGTTTTGTTGTGGGTTGTGTATGGTGTTTGTTTGTTATTTGATTTGGATTGTTATTTTGTTATGGACAGTTGAGTGTGCGTCATTCATTTTCAAGCATGTATATTAGCGCTCTCAACGAACGGTTAACAGAGGACCAAAGGAAAGTCATCTCGAAGACTCCATTTTTTTGGTTTTTAAAGTTCAGTGGTAAAGTGACATTTAATGGTAAACTTTTGCGTGAGTTAACCAAGACATGGGTGGATTCCACCAACTCGTTTTTTATTGCAAACAAGCATTTCACTATCAATGAAAATGAATTTTGTTCAGGAATAGGATTGAGTTTAGATGGTGAAAGCATAAACTTGAGGCACTCAATGGGTAATAGTAAATGTGTGAAGTATTTAGGTGAGGACATAACCCATTTGAAATTCATTTTCAAATTTTTGCTGAAAAAACACAAAAAAACCCTTCCTTGTGAGGTTTTTTGTAGCCTGTACATCCTGTTGGGGATATGTGAGTTTTTAATCCCAAATCGTAGTGGACGAGTTTTTCCTGTTTTGTTTGGAATTGTTGATGACTTGAGTAGTTTAAGTAAGTACTTTTTTGGGGGGGGGGTGGTTAGTTTATCGTTATTTGTTAGCCAACTTGAGTGAAGCCTCTGATTCTGTGAAGAAAGGCAAAGCAACAAGCAATGTTTATGTTGATGGGTGTGTTTACATGTTGCAGGTACTAAATTTACAAGTTAAGTTTGTTATATTTGTAATTTGATTACGAGCAATATATAACAATTACTTGTTTATTAGGTGTGGTTTTGTGAGCATTTCATGGCTCCTGAAGGTGCAATAGCGACAGTTCCAAGGTTCTTGCACTGGATGAATAGAACTGTTGGCGACAACATTGTGAAACGTGTGTTTGAAATGGGTTTGGTATGTTAAAATGACATTTTTATTTGTCTTGAATGTTAATTTAATTTGGAAATAGTTTTATACAATTTTAAATGTTGATAAATTGCAGGTTCATGTTGTAGATGAAATTGGTGGTGTAAGGAAGGATGACAAAGATGTCATAGAAGAAGAAGCAGCACCAAAAAACTATGCAGAGCAAAGAAAAAAGAAGTTGCTAAAAAAACAACGTAGGGAGAGTTTGATGCGCACTGCAGAGGATCAGAAGTGTTTAATTGAAAAATTTAAAAGGGAGGTCAATGAGTTAGAGCAAGAGTTGGAGAAAGAGAAGGCCAAAAGAAGAAGTAAAAAGTCAACTTCAGATGAGGGTTTTCAGAGTGCTGGATGTGCAGAAGCAGCAACTGACAATGCATTTGTCTCACCAGTTTGTTTGTCGGCCGAGGAAGCGGGTGGAATGAGTCATGACGGTTTTCAGAGTGGTGGATGTCCACAAGGAGCAACTGGCGATGCGTTCGTGTCACCTGTTCGTATGTCGGGCGAGGAAGGGGGTGAAATGAGTAACAACGAAGAAGGTCCATTGTCGCCAGATGCAGCATGTGGAATGGCTGAGAAGCAATCACAACTCATGACTTACGTTAGGATTGGTTCAAGAAGAAGAGTTAAGAGCAAAGCACTTAGGGTACCTTTCACAGGAAATGTATGAGTTAGAAAGACATAGGATTAAGTATTGTGTTAAAGTGGAACAAAAGTATTTTGTTTTTAAACCTAGTAATTGGTTGAATATGTATAAGATTGATTTATTTTATGTTATTGGAAATGAAATGTTTGTTGTATTTAAAGGCATGAAATTATTGGTTGTGTAGTGGTAATGTATGCTGAAGGAGATAATTGAATATGAAGTAATGTAGTGTGGTGCAAACTGAGTTATTGACAAAAACAAATGAAGTCCAGTGAATTTGCAATGTGTTTGGTGTGAAATTGAGGTTTGTAATCGATTACATTACCCTGTAATCGTTTACACGAGCCATAACAGGAATTTGGACATCCTGTTTAACTGAAGGCGCCACCAGTTTCAACGTGGAGGACCACTCTGTGTTTTGTGTGGAAATCCTTGATTAAAGCAGTGTTTTTTTGTTCCTGAATGATTTGTTCGTTGAAGCATATGTTTTGGGTCCCCTAACATGCAGGGAGGGACAACCCATGATGGAAACCTCAAGTCCAGTGAAGTTGGTGTGAAACAGAGGTTTGTAATCGATTACAGGACCCTGTAATCGTTTACACGAGCCATAACAGGAATTTGGACATCCTGTTTAACTGAAGGCGCCACCAGTTTCAACGTGGAGGACCACTCTGTGTTTTGTGTGGAAATCCTTGATTAAAGCAGTGTTTTTTTGTTCCTGGATGATTAGTTAGTTGAATCACATGTTTTGGGTCCCCTAACATGCAGGGAGGGACCACCCATGATGGAAACCTCAAGTCCAGTGAAGTTGGTGTGAAATTGAGGTTTGTAATCGATTACATTACCCTGTAATCGTTTACACGAGCCATAGCAGGAATTTGGACATCCTGTTTAACTGAAGGCGCCACCAGTTTCAACGTGGAGGACCACTCTGTGTTTTGTGTGGAAATCCTTGATTAAAGCAGTTTTTTTTTGTTCCTGGATGATTAGTTAGTTGAATCACATGTTTTGGGTCCCCTAACATGCAGGGAGGGACCACCCATGATGGAAACCTCAAGTCCAGTGAAGTTGGTGTAAACGATTACCAAGCTGTTTTTTACTAAAAAAGGCATTGTGCTTCTGGAACCTACATGCAATGACCAAGGCTGGAACCCTTCATACATTCAGGGGCTTGGGAACCATCAAAATACATCCCAAGACACACATTTCCAACCAAGACCTACCCAACTTTCACAATTTAACACACAAAGTAACCCGTGGTCCTCCACGTGACCACTGGTGGTCCTTTCAGTGCAACAGGATGTCCAAAATCCAGAAATGCCTCGCGTAATCGATTACAACTGTTTGTAAACGATTACGAAGCTGTTTTTTACTATAAAATGCATTGTGCTTCTGGAAGCTACATGCAATCACCAAGGCTGGAACCCTTCATGCATTCAGGGGCTTGGGAACCATGAAATAAATCCCAAGACACACATTTCCAACCAAGACCTACCCAACTTTCACAATTTAACACACAAAGTAACCCGTGGTCCTCCACGTGACCACTGGTGGTCCTTTCAGTGCAACAGGATGTCCAAAATCCAGAAATGCCTCGCGTAATCGATTACAACTGTTTGTAAACGATTACGAAGCTGTTTTTTACAATGAAATGCATTGTGCTTCTGGAACTTACATGCAATGACCAAGGCTGGAACCCTTCATACATTCAGGGGCTTGGGAACCATGAAATACATCCCTGGACACACATTTCCAACCAAGACCTACCCAACTTTCACAATATAACAGACAAAGTAACCTGTGGTCCTCCAAGTGACTACTGGTGGTCCTTTCAGTGCAACAGGATGTCCAAAATCGACAAATGCCTCGCGTAATCGATTACAACTGTTTGTAAACGATTACGAAGCTGTTTTTTACTATAAAATGCATTGTGCTTCTGGAACCTACATGCAATGACCAAGGCTGGAACCCTTCATACATTCAGGGGCTTGGGAACCATGAAATACATCCCTGGACACACATTTCCAACCAAGACCTACCCAACTTTCACAATTTAACACACAAAGTAACCTCTGGTCCTCCAAGTGACTACTGGTGGTCCTTTCAGTGCAACAGGATGTCCAAAATCAAGAAATGCCTCGCGTAATCGATTACAATTGTTTGTAAACGATTACATACCTGATTTTTACACAACACTTACTTAAATTAATGCAACGTTCATCTCATCACGGTGGATATACCCAAAATTTACGTCCAAAACGCCCAAATTCCTATGGAAACTTTCATACAATTGACATTACAAACAATCTGGAAATCAAACATAAATCAAAAATCTTCTATACATTGCTAATAAGCATTGTTGAAATAATTATTCTTATTGAAATAAAAATATGTACAGAGTGTTCAAATGTCATAAACAATCCTATTGGAATAAGATGTTAACTGTCTGCATATACAAACTACATAACAAGAAAATTCACTTGTCTCCAGCTACATTTTTACACTTAAGAATTACACTACAACATTCCAAAGACGTCTAGTGCATCCATTAATCTTATGTTCTCCTCGTCTAGGATCCATTCAGTTGCGTATCGCTTTCTTATTGCACGCAGATCCTCCTGAAATGAAAATATTTAAGTTGTCAAACCAACCAAATAGTAATAAATAAAACAACTTCGATTCTTCCTTACGTTTGAGTATTGTGGCATGCTACTGCCATTGAATTTATCCTGTCCATCCCATAGTTCCATAGCTTGTAACATTATAACTCCACAGTCATGTCTAAAACAATGAAATTTATTACATCAACCACTTATGACACTGAAGGTCAATTAAAGTAACATTCTTTTATAAATGAACGTTTATTGAAACTTACAGGTTGGGCTGGGAAGGAATTTTTGTTTGTACAAAAGTCAAAGGAGCAATACTCCCTTCCGGTTTGTTGTACAACATGCAAAAAAATGTGGCAAGGTTTGCAGCCTACAAACTCAAAATAAGTATTAGACCTAACGAATACATTATTACGTCGAACTCAATAACAAAATTCAAATTGGCTAACACATACCACATGAATGTCAATCCTTCTGCGGTCTCTTACGCCCTTCGCCATAGAATCAATAATATATAATTCCAATGTGCTAATTTTTACAACATAGCACCACCAATGATAATTATGGCAAAAAGGAAGAAACAGCTACAAACCAACAAAAACAAAGTTCAAAATTCAACATTTTCTATATATCACAAAAACGAAATACAAAGAAAAAACAAAACCTCACTTACAAAGTCAGCTGTTGGAATGTCTGCAAGGCTAAAGTGTCCCGCACGCAAACAACTGCTGTAATTATGGGCACTAAACACACGACGGTTTTTGTCCTTCTTCAAATAATCAGCAATTATAAGGTCCTGGGAGTACGATGAAATACATTAATCCTAAATGACTAACACACAAAAAGTAATAAAGGAACTGAAATCAATACATTAAAACAGAATAGGTTACCGCATATAACGAACTAAAAAGGATCCTCTTCACAACCTCCGTCCTCCTTTTCTCAAAGTGCATAAATACAGTCGTTGCAAATAGCACCAACTACACATTCAAAATTCATCATTGAATCCAAATTATAATCAAATTATAAATTAACTAGGGACATAAAACACTAACCATGTTATCAACCAGTTCGCGAGGACCTAAGGTTTGAATAGATGTTGTGCTCAATGACTCCTAATTATGTCACAGACGATCCTGATTAAAAGCAAATGTATATTTCGATAAACAACCCCACCCAAAACAATACATTAAACTAAATTATAATTACTTACCTGTGTGGTCTATCCTTTACGCTAACAGCGATGTACAGTTGCTCAGCATTGACACTAGGCCTTGGATCACCAGCAACTGCACGCAGAGGTTCGATTGCCATTGGTTGCGGTGCATGCCGTTGTTCATATTCAACAAGTTTAACAATTTCAACAACCTTTTGAACTTCTACTTCAAGTTCAGCCACAGGTTCTTCATAAAAAGCTCCACCTAAAGGTTCTTCATGAACTCCTCCAACACCTTCACCTAAAGGTTCTTCATGAACTCCTCCAGCACCTTCGTCACCACCACAAGGTTCTTCATCAACAACTCCAACCCCTTCCTCATCTAAACCTTCTTCATCAACAACTCCAACACCTTCCTCAACTAAAGGTTCTTCACCAACTCCCCCAACACCTCCTTCAACTAAAGGTTCTTCACCTAAAGCTTCTTCATCATCTCCTCCAAAACCTTCTTCACCTAAAGCCTCTTCATGAAGTCCTCCAAAACCTTCTTCATTCACAATTGGAATGTCACGAATTTTACATACCTCATTCTTCAAAAAAACTAGCCTTGAAGACAACGCCATCATTTCTTCATTATTCTTCTTCAATGTCTCCTCAAGGTTTGCTTCAAAGGTGCCATCATCGGAGCTATCATCTACAACTTCATCAACTCTACATCGTTTTGGCATCTGCTGTACACCTATCCCTCCATCAAACAACTGAAATGCAGCTTTGATTTCAGACAGGTCACGCACACGTTCCCCCACATACCACTCAGACTTAAACTGCAAACATTCAAACATCTTAATGCCTGCATTGAAATAAACTATATTTATAACAAACTTAAATGAAGTACTTACTTCAGCAGTCCGAAATATATCGTCAATTATTTCGAATGTCCGTGCCTTATACCGGAACCAACGGAGCATCGGAGGGAAATCCCTATTAATTGGATTTCCATCAAGGGAAAATCTCTCCACCGCCCAGGCCTACAGTATCATGAAAATCTTCAGTAGCACATATATCACAATGTACAAAATTCATATAATTGACTTCAAGAACTGCAACGAATTTTACCTGCAATACCGCAAGAT
Organism: Vigna mungo; assembly: GCA_036885675.1. Lineage (NCBI taxonomy): Eukaryota > Viridiplantae > Streptophyta > Magnoliopsida > Fabales > Fabaceae > Vigna > Vigna mungo. The sequence goes on from CP144697.1 coordinate 35,810,969, forward strand.
TGCCACTTAGACTTAGCGAACTGCGGATTTGTCCACCCATTAATTTCTTCATGCCTTTATTCAAATTATCAACTAGGTGTTTATGTACACCAGTAGCCCAATCGTATAAACAGAGGCTGTCTAGGTCATCTAACACTCTTGATGGAATGTTAGCTACTACCTTAGACTTTCTAGGAAAGAAAAACACAACCAAACAAACAAATATATACAACCTACAAACAACATCAATGTCAATGTTTTTGTCTACAACAATCACATTAAACACTTTAACCAAGTCAGTCAAAGACGTGCTTTTTCTGTTAAACATTTCTCCAACCAAACCTTCTATACATTCATCAAAAGGTACTTCTAAACCACCTATACCAAAACCCGTCGTCATGAAAACATCTAAAACGGTAAATGGAACCAGTTCATGACTCAGCCTAAAGCTAACGTCATGGCCGGCCCACCGACATACCATCACCTTAATTAACTCACAGTTTATGTCCACCTTTTCACGTAGATACACACACCACCTGAAAGGTGTGTCACAAATTCGTAGACGATGATCTTTTGTCAACAGATTATTCATTGCAATGATATAAGATGTATCCAAACACTTACGAACCCTCCACTACAACACATAAACAAAACATTGTTAATATGAACAACAAATTATCCGACTAAATCAAAGTAACAAACTTTATCTTACATTTGGGATTGAAGAAGCCATTCCAACTGAAACAGGTCAAATATCAATAGTTGGTTAGGGTTTACAAAAAAAAATAACCCCTGAACACCCACATTATCATGAGAACCGAAATCATTTATAAAAACCCAAAGCACCGAAAAGCGACAATCGCACCAAATCACCACAGAAACACCACCCCCAAACCAAAAACCCCAATGCGAAAATACGACCCTACCTTGTCAATCGTCGCCTTTCCGTGGTAGAGACAAAATGAAACGAAGCGAGCAATGGAGAGAACGAAGCAATGGACAGAGAAGGCGTTGAGAGGAGCCGCTGGTGTTCGAAACTGAGCCGCTGGTGTTCGAAACTGTTCACGCACACAGAACGCTATGGAGATGGTGGTGGAGAAAGAAAGCACAGAGAACGCAGCAATGGTGGAGATGGTGGTGGACGAAGACGTTGAGAGGAGGCGAAAGTCGAAAGCGTTCGAAAGTGCTCTTCAAACGTTCACGAAACCGCCACTTGCAAAATGAAAATCAAACCCTGTTATTCCACTTCTGCCCCTGCCAGTTTCGTAAAAATAACGTGCCAGTAAATAAAATTTCAGCCAATAACAATTTGACACCTGGACGGTGTCAAATTTGTGTCAAAACTTGGTGTCAAACAAACATTTTCCACACAAAAATATGGTTCATTCCTTGTTTCAAACATCAAAAACGAAAACCAAGAAGAAAGAGCCCAAACCACAACACCCACACATCAAGTTAAGCTCTATTCAACCCAAAACTCATATAGAACTCCATTTTTATCATCCAACCAATTAAAATGCAAAGAAAAACGTGAGGAACAGCAGTAAAGGAGAGGAAAAACGAAAATATAAAGTCACTCAAACCCAACAATCACCATTGAAATGCAAAGAAAAGCTTAAAAGCTCAAGCTTCAAACATAAAAAACAAGCAAATGGAAGAAGGAATGAAAGGATTTTCACCACCAATGAGTTAAGACAGCCAAGACTAAAGCAAGAGAAGAATAAAATCTGCAACTTCCTTCATTCAAATAGCCAAAACCGAAAACCCCATGGCAAGCTCCAAGAGAGAGTCTTCATACATGAAAACCTAGAAGAAAAATGAAGCAAAAATGTAAGCTATGGAAGTGTTGGTTGTGTGTCTCGGTTTTTCCACCCCATATGACCAAGAGTTTTAATTTTGGTGGGGTCCACACACTACAAGTCAGCCCTAAAGGGATGCCACATGGCCCCCACAATTGGTTTTTACAAAAATGCCCCTAAAGGGGTCCAAAACACCTAATTCTAATTAAGGGCTTCTAGAAAACGAAATTACAACTTAATTAAAATGGAAGTGACTAAATTTTGAGTCTTGAATGATCACGTTACCATCCCTAATGCTCCAAATGATGTTTCCCAAAATTTCCCTGCAACCAAAATACACTTAATCAGCTCAGAAAACCCAAATTAGCACAATTACGAATTTCCGACCAAATTAAGCAGAATTCGGAAAACGGGGAAATAACAGACAATTAAACACAATTCCCTGGTTTATTTAAGTGCAATAAACTAAATATAGTTCAAGAAATAACCACTCATCACTCAAGAAAAGCGAGAAAATCAGAGAAAAGAAGAGTCTAGGCACCGCCCGGCGGTAAACCCGTAGCGCCGGGCGGTCAAACGGGAGGAGAAGACACCAATATTGGGCGTCGGGCGGCAGACCCCTGCCGCCAGGCGGTTTTGCGGCACGAGGGAAACCGCCGGGCGGTGGTGCGATTCAAGGTCCACCGCCGGGCGGCAAAGTGTGACGCCGGGCGGTGGTCAGCTGGGCTTGAGCCTATTTTTCTGTTGTGCTTCTCACCTTTAAATAGCCCTGTTACGAATTTCAATTCATTCTTTTGACAAAGGAGGGCGGCCAGACCTACTTTGCACTGTTTGGAGAGGATCTCTTGGATGCTTAAGCTCTTTTTCGTCTTTTCTAGGGTTTGCTTTCCATATCTTCCATTATTTTCATCTTGGTTCACCATGACTATGGTGAACTAAACCCTTTTTGTTGTTGGGGGAACAATGTAATCTTTTGATACTCTCGCTTATTGAAACTCTTGTTTGAATTATATGTTTTTCATTTGCGTTTATTATCAATTGTTGGATTCTCATACTGTGCTTAATGCCTTTATCGTTTAACTCATTCGATAATTGATCTTTGACTTTATTGATACGGGGACGTACATTAATGGCACGAACTAGTGATATTTTCCTTGGTTAAGCAATACCACCTAGGGATAGGGGAGTAGGACGACCAATTGTATTTGCTTCTGTTTGTAATGCGTTGCTAGTTGCTAGGGGAGGCTAGGGATAACAAGCCGGTAATTAGTAATAGGCCCTTTTCGCCGAGGGATCGGGTTAAGGGGAGGCCAAGAAAGTTTGCATGCAATTAGATAATAAAGCTATTTAAACAAGAGGAGTAAATAAAAGAGAGAGGATTAGATGAAATTGTAAACCCCCAACAACTCCATTCATCCATTGCCTAAATCTTGTCAATTGAATCACACATTGCATATTTATTTTCTGTCATTGCATCCACCACAATTATTGAATTTTTCTTCGCAAGTCCTACGATTTTGATTCACGCGAAAGATAAGGCCTTTCGAGTCTCATGGGAAGAACGATAATGGGTTTTACCATTTTTATTACTTGATACGATTTGGTACACTTGCCAATCCGCTAACACCCATTCACCAAAATCTCATAAGTCTTCATCTTTCAACCATTCCATTATCAAAAGTTTGGGCTTTTTGGTGAGAGCTTTGCATTGGGAGGCATTCATCATCAATTAAAAAGAGTTTGCAAGCATCTAGAGGATCTCCACTCAAGTAAGTCATGCAATTTCATTATTAGGGTTTCTAAAATTTAAATTTGATGAAGAACATGTGTAGGAACATGAGAAATTAGGGCTTTTGATTTCTATGCATGATTTGATGAAATGCAATCCTTTTGCACCGATTAAATTGCATAAATTTGGTCTGGAATTGTGAAATTTGTGATTGAGTGGAGATTAAAGCATTTAGGAATGGGATTTTGCAAAACCCTTGACGTCGCCGCTGAGCGGTCACTTGGACGCTGAGCGGTGGGTGTTAGATTTTGTGTGGTTGTTTTATTTCTCTGATGCAGGGACGCTGAGGGGTCATGTTCTTCCCTCAGCGTTGGACAATGCTTGATTAGGAGTATGATTGATTATTTACTAACCTCTAATGGTGAATTTCCATGGTTTTATGAACTTTATTTGATGTAAGGATGTCATCATCTTCAAGGAGGGTAAAGACTACTGGGAACAAGAGGAAAGAGCCAAAGAGGCCGAGAAGATTCTATTCTCCTAGGTTCCTCTCTAAGAAACATGAGGAGCATTATGTGACTCTGCAAGAAAGGAGACTGCTGATGGAAAGGAAGGCTATTTTTATTCTAGACTTGGCTCCTGAGTTTGGGTTGGAGATTGAGAAAAAAAACTGGGAGAAGCTGGCTACATATCCTGCGCCAGCTAGCATTGAACTTGTGAAGGAGTTCTACACAAATGCCTTAACCAGAGAAGGAGTGTTGATGGAGAGATATACTAGCTATGTTAGGGGGTAGATTATCCAATATGACCTCGATACTATCAACAGCTTCTTAGGCACTGAGTGGCCGGGTAAGCAGTCCCAGTATGCGCTGAACCTAGGGGAGTTCAAAGATTATGAGGATATTGAGAGGGTTATGTGTGTCCTTGGAGGACACTTTCAGAGGAACCCAAATGGAGTGCCCATCACCATAAAGAGGGTAGATCTGACACCCCTGGCAAAGTATTGGGTGGCATTTACTCATGCTAATGTTCAGCCGTGCTCCCATGTTTCTGACATCACTATGCACAGGATCAAGTTCATCTATTGTATGTTGAGGCAGATGGACGTGAATGTTGGTGAGGTCATCGCCAATGAGATCAAGAGTTGCGCTACTACTGTGAATAGCAGGACACCCTTGGGACATTCGTCCTTGATCACCTATTTGTGCCAGCAGGCTGGGGTGGATGCTTCTTTTCCACCATTCGAGAGGCCTGGGAAGGCCATAGATGCCTCTTATTATTGACAGTTCTGTGGAGGAGACGAGGCAGCTAAAGCAGTGCCTAGGAGACGTCCTAGGAGAGGAACGACTTAACAGGAGGATGAACCTGCACAACATGCAGAGCCGTTTCAGATGAGGGACATGTATATGTCCATGATGGAGGCCAGACTGGAGTCTATCCGTAGAGGGCAGATAGCTACTGTCGAGATGATAGTGGGCTTGTATGATACACCACCAGTGCACAGGGGGACTATGGATGAGTTCCATAACACTATGGCTTGGCCTCAGGAGCAGGCAGAGGGGAGTGGAGTTGGAGCAGTTGAAGCTCTAGACATGGACGAGGATGATGAAGAGGATGACTTTGAGGATGCCGAGGATGGAGATCAGGAGGACTCAGATGATGACATGTGTTGAGAGGGCATCTACTGATGGATGCCAATGCTTAGAACAAGGGTTTTATCTTTTTCTTTTGTACTTTGAATTTTTAGAATAGGTTGAATTTTGTGGAGTAGTGTAGGTGTTTGTGCTTGGCTTGAACACCTTTTCTGATTATGGTTTGACTTGATTGTTATTGCATGATGAGTTTACTCAATGATGATTGGAGGTGGATGATGATTGAGTTTGTGTTAAATGCTGATATATAGGTGAATTGTTCACTAGTTGTGTGAACAGATGTGTGATGATTTATGATTGTGGTTATGATGCTAAGCAGGGTGTATGGATAATGTTTGAGAAAAGCATAACTGTGTGAGGTGTTGAGCTTCAGAGTGTTTATTGATATATGTGTTATTCATATGAAAGCATGAATGATATTGCCTTGTAGTGAGCTCTTTTCAAGAACAACTCTCTTTTCTTTTTCCCAACTTTCCCTTGCAGTGAGCTCTTTTCTTTTCTTTTGAATTTTCTTTTCTCACTTGTCTTTTGCCTTTGCTTTTCATTTACTTTTTCTTTTGATTTGCTCACTGTCTAGAGAAGTGGGTTGTTTCCTGGTAACCCCAAACTTGAACCTTTATCAGTACCTCATCAAATGTTCTCAACTTAACTCAAGGTAAAGAATTTTCAAAAATGCATTTCAAGACATGCATAAGGCTCAAGGTTCAAAGGTTAGAACAAATTGTTCTCTTTTCAGTGGGCAAAAATATTTTGAAGGCCAAAAGAATAAGGGATAACAAAAGATGGCCTTGATCATATGGAAACTGTAGGCAAGTAGTTCAATCATAGAAAATTTGGGCAAAATCATTCATGCTTCCAAAGTAACAACAATTATTTTAAAACAACTCTGAAGCTCAAAACTCACACAAGTAAACTCACAAGTTCTCAAATTCAGAAAAAATCCTGCTCAGTATTTTAATCAAACTTTATTTCAAGCACCTGTCTCACAATTTTGGGATTTATCATGCATCATCTCAAACTTAATCAAACACTAGAATTATCAAAAAGCAAGCTTATCACACAAAACAGAGCATAGTTGAATCAACATAGTTCAGTTCATTCAAGCAGAGCACACTAAAAGAAAATAAAAGAAAACACACATTAAAACCAAAAATAAAAATTGAAAAGTAAAGGTTCAGAGCATTGGGTTGCCTCCCAGCAAGCGCTTCTTTAATGTCACTAGCTTGGCCCAGTCTCCATCATAGCATCCATCAGTAGATGCTGTTAGTAACATCCAATAGTAGATGTCTAATCACATAGCATCCATCAGTGGATGCTAATATTCATTGGTATCCCTCAGTAGACACCAATCTTTCTTATCTTCATTGGCATCCATCAGTAGATGCCTAATCACCTAACATCCATCAGTAGATGCGTAATCACCTAACATCCATCGGTAGATGTCTAGTTACCATCCTCTTCCATAGGAGCATCCATCAGTGGATGCTCTCTCAAACTCTTCCAGCATCCATCAGTAGATGTTGTCAATACTACCATCAAAAGTAGTGTATAACCTAAAAAAAAAACTCAAACACGCAAAACCAAAATCAAATCCAAACCACACAAATAATAAAATAAAAATACAAATAAAAAATAAGAAAAAAAAATAAAATAAAACAAAACAAAATAAAATAAAGTAAAAGGAAATAAAATAAAATCAAATCAAATAAGATAAAATCAAATCAAATCAAATAAAATCAAATAAGATAAAATAAAATCAAATCAAATAAAATCAAATCAAATCAAATAAAATCAAATAAAATAAAATAAAATCAAATCAAATTAAATAAAATCACATAAACTGAAATCAAATAAAATAAAACAAAAAATAGAATAAAACAAAAAAAATTCAGAAATTGTATCCAAGATATTTTTTTCTTTTTATTGAATTTTTTTTAGGAACTTAATATAACCAGGAACCTATTGCAGTGTCCCAATCATAGGAACTTTAATCTCCAATTTCTTGAAGATTTCCATGAAATGCTCAAACTGTTTTTCCTTTTTTTCCTATGATCCTTCTTTGGGTGAGGAGGGGGTTTTTCATATGATTCTTTCTTTTTTCTTTCATCCTTCCCCTCTCTCTTTTTCTCCTTGGGACATTAAAGGAATTTTCTCAATTTTTTTCTCTTCTCTCTCAACTTCTTCCTTTTCTACCTCTTTCTCTTTCTCACTCAAATTTTCTTCTTCTTCTCTCTCTACTTTTATCTCATCTTCTTTCTCTTCTTCTTCTTGCTCTTCATCGCTCAAACTCTCTTCTTCTTTTCTCTCTATTTTTCTCTCATCCTCTCTCTTTTCTTCTTTTTCTCTTTCCTCATCTGGAACTTTGTCACTTTCAATGGCAACATCTTTGCATTCCTTACCAGAGTTGACTCTCATATTATTCTTAAGATCACCCAACCTTTGAATTATGAATTCAAAATCTATCGTTATCCTTTCGGATGCCGCTTGAATGCTTTTCTGACTTGAGAGGGATTCTTCCAAGAACTCCTAGAGGGTTTCCTCAAGCTTTGTAGTACTATCAGCTTGTGTTGGACTAGTGAATAGTCCTTCAACTTTCTCATATTGATTTTTGATTTATGCTTGAGTAAGGTTCCCACCAGTAGTTGAAATTATCCTGATAAAATTGCATCTTGTTACAGCATATTGTGAGACCTGCACAAAAATTCTATAGAGAGATTATTAGTAATAAATAAAATAATAAAAATTTGGGGATTGAAAAATAAAAATAAAAATGGGGAAAAATAAAAGTAAGCAAATAAAATAAAAATAAAATAAATTCAAAATTAATCAAGAATCACACAAATAGAATAGCTTAAACCGTGAGTCCCCGACAACGGCGCCAAAAACTTGTTGGGGCAAATCGGCAAGTGTACCGAGTCGCACAAGTAATATAAAATGGTAAGACCAAGTATCGTATCCCAGAGGACTCTCGGCGCTGAATAGTTGTGTGAAAACAAGATTAATTAAGACTGAAAATAAAAGAGATCATGGATTTGTATTGTAAGAATAATAAAATAAAGCAAAATAAAAGTGATCAGTGGCAAAAGAGCACAAAGATGAATGAAGGTTGATTGATATGAGATGAGTATGTTGTTGGGGTTAGATTTCACCAAGTTTCCTCTCATGTATATAAGAATTCTTCTTTATTCATTAATGCTAACGTCCCTCACTAAAACACTTAAACCTGATGTCTCGGTAAATAAGTCTGTCCTTAATTACCAGTTCATACAATTCCTAGCATTCCTGGTAAAAAGATGTGAAGATCAAGAGGTTAAGACGACTAAGACCTATATCCTCATGTCTGAACAATATAACACTTAGGAGAAATTTAACAAGGATCTGAATTGAAAGGAACCTGTCGATACTCATGCAACTCACAGATCATGCTATTGTATAAACAAGCAATAAGAACAGATAAGTTACTCTAACAAATAATGAAAAAAGCATATAGAATTAAGAATCAATTCAAATACATGAGAGTTTACAAGGTTACATCATTCCCCAACAACAAATAGAAATTAGTTCCCCATAGACATGGGGGAACCTATGAACAATGGAAGAAAAGAAGAGAATGGAAGACTAAGAATTGGCTAAGAGTCTATTGCTATGCTCTTTTCTGCCAGGGATGCAAAACCTAGAGCCCTGGGGTCCTTTAAATAGTGTCAGACGCATCCCAAAGTGCGGCCTAGTCCAAAAGAATCAAAACAGAGCAGAAACAGGGCCCGATCCAGGTGATGTATCGCCCAGACGTCGCAGGGAGCTCGCCTGGGCGAGATTTGAGGTGCATGTTGGGCTTGGGCGTCAGATTTGGACGCCCAGGCTTCGAGCGTCCGTCGCTCGGGCGAGCAGCAGTGATATGGCTCGCGCTGTTTTCTCGTTCTTGTCGCCTGGGCTTTGGGTTCTCCCTCTTCTTGGTGCTTCTTTGACCCCTTTTGAGCTCCATCTTCTATACTTTTCACTTCTTATTCAAGTATTCCTTCAATCTCTGTCAAAACAAGGGAATTTGTTAGAAAACTGTTGAAATCAACCTCAACTATCTTATTCACACAATTTATTGAAAACACATGAGTCCAAGCATGTTTATAAGTGAAAATGGGTGCTTTTAGTATCAAAATCACATGGCAAATAACGGTGTTTTAAACCGTTATCAAATATGCATGTGCATATTTCACATTAAGCATAAGCACATATAACACATAATATTGTACACACACATGTGTTTTTATTAAAAATGTGTTGTCATCACCAAAACAAACATCAGGGAGTGGGTTTTGCTAACACTGTGCTCCCCCTATCAATAAACGATCCTCTTGTAAAAACCTGCAGTTGCGCTTTATTTCCAAACACAAGAATCTTCCAAGCTTAACGATTTATTTCATAAAAGAAGTTCTTAACGAAATGCTGCAATATCTATATTTTGAATAACACACTGGAAGTTGTTATTGTAAAATCCTATTAAGTTGAGCTTACAACTATTTAAAAGAAGATTTCAAGAGCTCGACATCATGCTATATCAGAAGGGTTGCGAACAATTTTTCATCAACATTATTCAACCCCCCTTCTAGTATTTTTCAGGTACTTCATTTTATACTACCCGTACTACGGGTATCCGCTACCGATAAAAAAAGAAAAATAACTTAATTTATATTTTATTAAGTTAAATGTAATTAAAATTAAAATTAATTTATATTTTATCGGGTTAAATTTAATCAAAATAAAATTTTAATTTATATTAATCTAATTTATATTATATATATTTTTGTAATTTTATTTTAAAAATTTATAAAATATATATATTTTTTAAATATTTACGGGTATCTACGGTTACCCGCGATTTTTAAAATACCCGTAGGTATTTTTTAAACGGGTATCTATGCGGGTAATGGGCGAGTAGTAGTGGATTTTTTTTGTTTTGGGTCGAGTAATAGGTAGGCATTATTAGTAGCCTAATATGCTAATATAGGGTGTTACAACCTATTGATAATTTATTCTTGTTAATAATTGCATCACATGATATTGTTCCTTTCTTTCTACAAAGCTTGCAACAAGCATTATAGAAATACTTTGATGTGCAAGTACATACAAGATCATGTCTATAAAATTGTTCACTTGCTTGATTAAGACTTCTTAAAAAGTGATTTTTAAGTCTGACTTAATTCTACAAAATTGAAGCATATACAACTTGAGCATGAGCCTAGATATTAATGGTGGTTTGATAACGAGTGGTATTATAGGTTCATCAAACAATAAATCTTTTGGTAGTAGGTAACAAAATAGGTCTAACAAACAACAAATCACATCATGATATAGGTTTCCAATTGTTGGAAGTCCCACATCGACTAGAGATAAAGCTAAGTTAGATTATATAAGTGGGTGCAAACCTCACCTTACAAGCCGGTTTTGTAGGGGTGAGTTAGGCTTAAAGTCCACTTCTTAACATGGTATCAGACCCAGGTTAGAGTCTATGTTAGCGATATTTGTTGTTTGAGTATATAAGTAAGTGCAAACCTTACCTTACAAGCCGATTTTGTGTGGTTGAGTTAGACTTAATGTCCACCTCTTAACACCGATGCCTTCAGTACCATCTTAAGAAGTAAATTTTAAGTCTAACTGAATCTTATTTGTCTTGTAAGATATAAAATTTACATTCACTTATATATTATATATCTGTTTTATTTTTATAATGATGCCAAAATTTTGAAATAAGGTCATAGCTCTTGTAATATTGAGGTGAATATTATAATTTAAAATTTTTCTTATATTACAAACATAAAATACTCTACCTAATTAAAGGAAAATAAAGTGTAAGTTATAACACAACTATATTCTCATATTTACTCAGTTGAATGAAAACTGTGGTCCGATATGGTTCCAAATCCTTATGTCGACAAGTCCCACTTTATTCTTCACACAAAATGTTGTGAGCATGAATTTGCTCCAAAATTTTTAATTTGTTCGATCAAAAGCATGAGAAATAAACACTATGGTAGGTCTCTCTCAAAGAAAAAGGTTATGCACGTTAGAAGCTTTATCTTGAACATATAGCACATTCATGATGAAACAATCCGAGAAAAAAAAGTCGAAAAATTAGAACACAACATGAAATCAAGAATAAGAGAGAAAAAGTGTGCTAAAGCTCTTCAATTAAAGAACGGTTATGCCATCATGAAATGTACGAAACCCATAAAAAACAAGAAAAATGTTTGCAACCTTGTACAAGAATTAAAAAAGAAGAAGAAGAGAAGAACAAAGGAAAACAAATTTTATTTATATCTTGTATATGCTTTATGAGATAATATAAAAATTTACATATATAACAAAAAGGAACTAACTATGATTATGAAGTGTAAAGACCTGAAAATTTGGGCAAAGGGTTGTTGGGCCTTGTGTGAGGTACCCAAGCCCTAAAGGTTAAGACCCTAACCATAGAAGGGGCTATCAGAAACCTGATTTCATAAGCCAACTTACTTTTCTCTCTCAAAACCCTAAGTTCCTTAAATGCTCTGCCTTCTCTCTAGATTTCCAGCAAATTGAACCGTTCAATCTTGATTCTGAAGGTGTTCAAGCGTTCACCGTGTAGAGAGCTCCATTTCTACCGAAAGTTTTCTTCGTTCTGACTGGTAAGTCGTCTTCCCCTCTTTCTCCGCTGTTCTTGAGCCTAGGTCATGCGATTTTGTGGGTTGCATGTGCTCTGTGTATCTTTCTTTCAATTTCTCTGTTCACCCTAGCTCAAAGGGATGTCGTCATCACCACTTTGGTGATCTGCAGGTCCTGCAAGCTCAACTCTGTGTTGGGAAGCACTGTTAGGGATTCCTAAATTAGCTGTGCTTGGAACCTAGGTAAGGGGAGCTAATTATTTTCTTTTAAATTTATTGTTTAAATATGCTCTACATTTCATTGTATCTGTAGTATAGCTTGCAAGGAGTATGGGTCACTATAAATACCCAGCTCCTCACTTGTATTCTTTACTTTTGAGATTAATGAGAATAGAATTTTCTAAATTCAGAAACTATTCTCTCGTGAAAGTCACAAGGCTAGAGAGTCCAAAGACTCCCTCTAGCCACCTTCGAAGGCACGCAACCTTCATTTTTCATTTCCTCACGGTGCTTCTCTCTCATCATCAACATTTGCTCCAATCCGCTTCGTACCGGTGGCATCACCACTCCTTAGCCACGTCTCCATTCACCACGTGTCAGCTTCCACACCATGCCTTCATTTTTCAGTCTCGAACACGCGTTATCAACCAAATATCATCATCGCTTCAGCCACACTTCACTATGCGTCTTCATTTTACGCTTCGTCTTCATCGAGAGCCATTCTCTCTTGAGATCTCTCACAGGTTCATCTGCCAAACACCTTTCTTCTTCACAGATCTACCACTTCTCTTCATAGATTTGTGATTTCCTTCACCGATTCACCAACTTCTTCAAATTTCTTCCACATTCACTGATTGTTTTTCCATATCCTCGATTAAAACCTCTTTTGAACCGATCTAAACCTTTTTCACCGATTAAGCACTCCATTTTACACCGATTAATCGGTTTAGATTAGGTTTTCCTCACCTCTAGGGTTCGTTCACCATTCCTCTCGGTATACTTAGGGTTTTTAATGTTCTTCGAGTTTGTTCTACATTCCGTTGCGTTTTCTCTCATCGGAGAAGCTTGGAGGAGTTTGGCTTGCTTTCGCGTCGCGCTAATCAGTCAGCTCCTCAAGGCGTCTTCTATCAAGTGGTCATCAGAGCTTCGGGTTGTCCACGCTTCTCGCTTCAAAGCTAAGTATCTTGTCGGGGCGTTACATCAATACTTGCTGAATGTTTCTCAGATGATTTGCGTAGAAAAATCCTTAACAAAATGGAACAGTAAAAAGAGATAAGCAAACTGAAACTAAAAATCCCAACAAAATGAGAAAACAAATGATGCAACAAAACAAGGGGAGCTAACTAATTCTCTGAACCTTTTTATATTTTATAAATAAAGGGGAGAGAATTACATACTCCAGTCAGACTCTTCCTAGTAAGAACATTCTGTTTTTCTGGTAAGACTCTTTGTCTAGTATATGTATTTGTTAAACATAAAAAAGGGGGAGATTTTTAAGGTATTACTAGTTCGTTACAAGACAAGCTCTTATAGTAGAAACCTTGGTCCTTTTTTCAAGTTTAACTAAATAACATAAAACAAAGAAGTCTTTGTGTATGGAAAGCTAACTCTAACTAGAAAAACACTTAAACTAACCTTAGGACAGAAAACACTAGGCTATTTTGCTAGAGAGGCTCAAGAAAAAAATTGCCTTTATTACTTCCAAACATGCATATCAATCAAGAATTATCAACAAGAGTTAAGCCAAGGCATATATGCAAGCAATCAAGAGACATATCACACAAAAAGAAAGAATATCAAGTGGCTCAAATTCTCACACAGGGTATTTCTGTCACAATCAATCACCCTCTCAAACATCATAATCATATTTCCAAACATAGAAAAACAAGGATTTCAAACCAATCATAGTATCAATGAAGTGAAGGACGAGTCTGCAGCCTAAACAAAGTTCAGTGAACAAGAGAAACATGCAAAATTCTACACAAGACATAATAGAAACAACCTAGAAAATGAAACCTAAACAAAGAAAAATATCCCCCAATAGACCACACTTAAACTACACAATGTCGTCAGTGTGTCACAATTATAAGATCAGCAATCAAAACAATCAGTAGATATAGACAAAGTGTAATAAAAGTGAGAAGGGAAGGAGAAAAGAAAACTCCCTGAGTCAGGAGGAAAGTGAGGTGGGGTCGAGCAGAGACGTCTCCTCCACCACTGCATCCAACAAAGAAGGATTGCTGAGGAAAAGCTTCAGTCTATGCCATTGACATTGAAGCTTTTAGCTGTGGATGGACTTTGGATCTCAATTGCACCATAAGGATAAACGTTAGTCACAACAAAAGGTCCAATCCACTTCGATCTTAACTTACCCCCCTATTGGGCTGAATCGGCAAGTGTACTGAGTCGCACAAGTAATATAAAATGGTAAGACCAAGTATTGTATCCTAGAGGACTCTCGGCGCTGAACAGTTGTGTGAAAACAAGATTAATTAAGACTTAAAATAAAAGAGATCATGGGTTTGGAGTGCAAAAATAATAAATAAAATGCAATTGATCAATGGCAAAGGAGCACAAAGATGAACAGAGGTTGATTTATATTAGATGAATATGTTGTTGGGGTTAGAGTTCACCAAGTTCCCTCTCATGTATATAAGAATTCTTCTTTATGCATGAATGCCAACGTCCCTCACTAAATCACTTAAACCCGATCCCTCGGTAAATAAGCCTGTCCCTAATTACCAGTTCATACAATTCCTAGCATTCCTGGTAAAAAGATGTGAAGATCAAAAGGTTAAGACGACTAAGACTCATACCCTCATCCCTGAGAAATATAACCCTTAGGAGTAATTCAACAAGAACCTGAATTGAAAGGAACCTCCCGGCACTCATGCAATCCATAAATAATGCTATTGTATAAGCAATAATAAAAGAGATGAATTACTCTAACAATTAATGCAAAAGCATATGAAATTAAGAATCAATTCAAATACATGAGAGTTTACTGTTAGCGGAATGACAAGTGTACCATATCGTATCAAGTAATAAAAATGGTAAAACCCATTATCGTTCTTCCCATGAGACTCGAAAGGCCTTATCGTTCGCGTGAATCAAAATCGTAAGACTTGCGGAGAAAAATTCAATAATTGTGGTGGATGCAAAGACAGAAAATAAACATGCAATGTGTTGATTCAATTGACAAGATTTAGGCAATGGATGAATGGAGTTGTTGGGGGTTTACAATTTCATCTTATCCGCTCTCTCTTATTTACTCCTCTTGTTTAAATAGCATTATTATCTAATTGCATGCAAACTTTCTTGGCCATCCCTTAACCTGATCCCTCGGCGAAATGAGCCTATTACTAATTACCGGCCTGCTATCCCTAGCCTCCCCTAGTAACTAGCAACGCATTACCGAACAGAAGCAAAAAAAATTGACTGTCCTACCTCCCTATGCCTAGGTGGTATTCCATTGATCAAGGAATTTCTCACCAGTTCATGACATTATTATACGTTCCCGTATCAATAGAGACAAACAACAGCTATCGAATGAGTTAAACGATAAAAGCCTTAAGCGCAGATGAGAACCCAACAATCGATAAACAAAGCATATGACAATCATATAATTAAACAAGAGTTTCAATAAAAGAGAGTTTCAAAAGATTACATTGTTTCCCCCAACAACAAAAGCGTTTAGTTCACCATTGTCATGGTGAACCAAGATGAAAATAATGAAAGAATGGAAGAGCAAACCCTAGATAGGATAAAAAGGAGCCAAAGCATCCAAGAAATCTTCTCCAGAGAGTGAAAAGTAGGTCTGGCCGCCCTCTTCTGTCAAAAGAATGAGAATGAAATCGCAACAGGGCTATTTATAGCTAAAGAGCGCAACAGAAAACAGGCCCAAGCCCAACACGCAACTGCCCGACGTCACACTTATGCCGCCCGATGGTTTGCCTCTTATCGCGCAACCGCCCGACGTCAGGGGTCCACCGCCCGACGGTTTGCCTCTAATCGCAAAACCGCCAGGCGTCCCTGCCTTTGTGCCATCTCCTCGCATTTGGCCGCCCAACGGTGTATTTTTGCCGCTAGGCGGTTTCTAGACTCTTCTTTTCTTGATTTTCTTCCTCTATCTTGAGTCTAAGGCCTTTATCTTCACCTCCATTCTTCACTTCCATCAAAAATTGCTACAAAACAATGCAAAACAAGCATAATATCGCTAAAAACAGCTTTTGACTCTCGACTGGCTCATTTATTGAGTTTTGTTTGATTTCAAGCTCATTCTAAGCAGTAAAGGGAGTAATTTGGTTTAAAATAGTATATGAAAATAACGGTTTTTCAACCGTTATCACAACCCCAAACTTAGAAATTTGCTTGTCCTCAAGCAAAACAAAACAAAACAAAACTAAAAACAAAACAAAACTTGGCTTTCTATACTTTCATCCAGTGATTCAACATTCCTAAAGTACATGATGAGAACTACTCAATTTCAGATCGTCAGTGATGATCAAATAAAGATGCATGCATGCTTTCAATTCAGTTATCTCACACATTCCTCAACAAATGTTACATATTATGAATGATCAATCCACTAAGCAAAGATGCAATCATGAAACTTAGAATTTATCACCAAGCAAGTGTTTCCTTCAATCACTTAAGTGTTTAGGGTGACACTCCAATTCTTCATTATTCACAAGTTACATGAAATAAAATTGTCGTTCACCTCAAACAATCAAAATCATTACATGCAAATTCCATCAAAAGGACTTTTCCAAGGCTTGTAATGAGGTTGGGCTGTCAAGAAAAATTGGTTTTTCTGGATCACAAAATCTTTGAATCAAGAGAGCTCATTTATCATTCAAGGTTCAAGTTTAACTCTCTTTTTCAACCAATCTCACTTGTCCCCAACTTCTTCCCTTTTTCTTTTATTTTTACATTGAGCTCATTTTTCATGATTTTTCTTTTTCTCATGCATTTTTCATTTTCAACATTTGAGCTCAATGCCTTTCTTCTTGCCATTCAAACTTTCCCCACAACCCCAAACTTGAACCTTGAATGTACTTACAATCATTAACCTAATTCAAAGTAAATAGTTTCAGCACAAGGGTTTTCTGTTTCGGGCCAAGGTTCAAAAAGGATATAAAAATTTTAAGCACTTTAGGTAAAATTTTTGCTAAATAAGGGCTTCCAAAAATGGCCTTGATCATATGACATATACATGCAATTCAATCAATTATCAAGATTTAGGCAATATCATGCATGCTTCCCTGTGAATAATCTCATACAATAATTAAAACTCTGGAGCTCAATACCTCACACAACATGCTTCCTCACACACATTCATTCATAGATCCTGCTTAGCATCATAACCACAATCATAATTCATCACACATCTGTTTCACAAGATATCAACATGCAACACAACTTGAGAATCATTCACATCAAATCATCATCAAACAGGCTCATCATGCAAATTATTTAGTCAACCATGTTGGGAAAAGTATTAAGTCAAGCATACACACTGAAAATAAAATTCAACCTATGCTAAGAATTTAAAATGCAAAAAGTGAATAAGAGAATCTAGGTTGCCGCCTAGTAGCGCTTATTTAACGTCACGAGCCTGACCCAAACCTGTTTAGCACTTGTCAGTAAGTGCAATTCCTTCCAACACCAATCAGTAGGTGTGCCTTCCTGGTATCCTTCAGTGGATACAAAATAGATGCTACCCCAAAATTATTCAAAAATTCAAAATTTACATGTTTAACAAAAATTAAAATAAATAAAATGTTCCAAAAATACAAAATGTGCTCTTCAGCAAATCAACTCTTCTTCTTCACATTAGGATCTTCAGCGTCCCACCTGCTCAACTTTCTCCTATCCACTCTTTGAATTGCTGCGGAGTATGGCCTTCTGATCTCCACCGTTCCTTCTTCTTTTAGCTTCCTGTTGACAATCCACTTCCTGTTTTTATATCTTACTGGCATGCCCCGCAGGAATGGTTTGTCTTCTGAGTGGGTAGACTCTCCTTTATCTATCTTTTCTTCCTCAAGTGTCTTCAAAATAGTACAACTATTAAGATGATCAATACCTATGGTGTTCTCCTCTTTTGCAGCTTCTCTTCTGGCCTTTTTATATTTGGATCTTCTTCTTATTCTCATTTTGCTGTCTTCAGATCCGCTATAAACTAACACTTGGTCTTGATCTCTTAACACTATTCTCCCATCATAAACACGTATCATCATCTGAGAAGTCCTCATGAAAGGTCTTCCCAAAATTAATGGAATTCTTCCATCATTTACCATATCCACAACTACAAAGTCAATCAAGAACTCTAACTCCTCAATTCGAATAATTGCATTTTCCACCATACCAACTGGCTTCTTAATAGATCCATCCGCAACTGTCAGGGTTGTGTTAGCTGGTTTTAATTTGAGCCCTCCAATCTTCTTAAACTCACTAAAGGGCATCAAATTAATACTTGATCCTAAATCGATCATGGCTCTCCCTATATCCACATTATTAATAACACACGGAAGAGTCAAATTCCCTAAATCCTTTAATTTTGGTGGATGGTCCTTCTTTCTTGGCTTAATCAATTGTTCCTGTTCTTCTTCACAATCAAGATCAATTACCTCTCCGAGATACTATTTGATCCTCTTGTCATACTCAGGAGTTTGTAAAAATGCTCCGGGAGTAACAGTTACACGATTAAAGATTTCCCGGAATGGCTCTCTGTGACTTTCCTGTTCTGTTTCTTCTCTTCTCTCTTCACAACTCTTCTTCTCATCAAATTTATCATTATGAATCATCTCCTCATCTTCATCCTCACTGCTCCCAATTTCAATTATTTCCTCTACTAGACACCTTTTACTTCTTGTCATAACAACTTTGCACTCATCTTTGGGGTTAACATCAGTGTTAGCCCGAAACTGATTCTTCTCTGTGGTTTCGACCCTTTTTGACAGCTGCCTAATCTGTGTCTCCAGTGCTCTAAAGCTAGCCTGGTCACTTGCTTGTTGAGACTCATAGACTTTCAAAAATTTATCAAATCGGTCAGTTAATTCTCTGACTGTCTCTGTCAAGCTGCTCACTTGCTGCCATAAAGGTGAAGGTTGTTGTTGCCGGAAGCCTCCTACCTGCCCAGAAGAAGTATTATGGTTTTGTCCAATGCTGGGGTGGTTCTTCCAACCTTGGCTAGAGTTGCCTTGGTTAAAATTACCCTGCTTGAACGGGAATTGATTCCCCATGTAGTTGACATCCTGTTGCATTTCTTCAGGAAAAGCGCATTGACCATTAATGTGGTCACCACCGTATAAATCGCAAAGTTGTTGAGTTTGAGAAGTATTCCTTAACCCTGTTGGAAATTCAGAAAGGACCTTTGTTAACTTGTCCAAATTTTGGTTAAGGAGATGATTTTGTGCAGCCATTGCATCATTAGCAGGGAGATGCAAAAGTCCTCATTTCTGTACTCCCCTCTGACTTTGAGATACTTCATTCAGAGCCATCTCCTCAATTAACTCATAAGCCTCATCTTCAGTCTTTCTATTGATACTGCCTCCAACTGAAGCATCCAACACCATCTTAGACTGAGTATTTAGCCCTCTAAGGAAAGCGAGTAAATATGAGGTCTTGTCGAATCCATGAACTGGAGTTTTTCTCAACAGGCCTTTAAATCTGTCTCAGGCCTGTCCGAGAGTTTCCTCCATCCCTTGCTTGAATGAGGAGATTTCCAGCTTCCCCTGATTGATCTTGGTTTGTGGAAAGAATTTGGTAACAAACTGTCTTGCCAAAGCATCCCAAGTTCGAAAAGTTCCTTCCGGGAAAGAATGCAACCAATCTTTAGCGTTTCCTCCCAGAGAGAAAGGAAACAGGTTGA
The DNA here is from genome assembly GCA_036885675.1 of Vigna mungo. Classification (NCBI taxonomy): domain Eukaryota; kingdom Viridiplantae; phylum Streptophyta; class Magnoliopsida; order Fabales; family Fabaceae; genus Vigna; species Vigna mungo. The sequence goes on from CP144697.1 coordinate 35,830,636, forward strand.
GTCTGACTCTATCATCTGAAACTCCAGTTATTCTAACAGTATTGCAAATTTCTCCAAAGACCGTCAAATGATTATATGGATTCTCATTTGACAACCCGTGGAACTGGTTGTTCTGAACTAACTGGATGAGTGCAGGGCTCATCACCATGTTGGTTGTATTGTCAGCTGAAATAGCTATGCTGTTGAAATTCAAAGGACCCACAGTATTTGCTGAGTCCCCCAGTGTGCGTCTTGGAGGAGTTTGATCCACCATCTCCTCTATGTCCTGTGCAGAAGTGTCCAACAAAGATTGCAAAAGTGGTTCAGAAGAAGGAAAGTTTTGACGTGCAGAGTGTCTAACTTACCTCCTTCTCGTGTCTGATAACCCCTCGAGAAGAGGTTGCTGATCTTTTCTGCTTCTAGTGTGTACTCCTTCCTGCATACACAAGAAACAATACCCCTGAAAGCACTTTTACGGAAAACAAAACAAAACAAAATAAAAAAAAAACGAAAAACAAATAATTACAAACAAGTCAAATTCAGTCAATTCACACTACTTGAAAAAGTTCAACCAAGAGTCCCCGGCAGCGGTGCCAAAAACTTGTTGACTCACTGGCAAGCTTACCAGATCGTTCCAAGTAATATAATTGGTGTAACCCAATATCGTTATCTCCCAAAGGACTCACGGCCTTATTGTTCGCGTGAATTAAAATCGTAAGACTTGTAAAGAAAAAAATTAGTTTTATGGGATGCAAAGACACAAAATAAACATGCAATGTGATTGATTCAATTGACGAAAAAGAGTATGAATGAGTGGAGTTGTTGGGGGTTTACAATTTCATCTTATCCGGCGTCTCTTATCTACTCCTCTTGTTTAAATTGCTTGTTATCTAATTTTTATGCAAACTTTCTTGGCCTACCCTTAGCCCGATCCTTCAGCGAAAAGAGCCTATTACTAATTACCGGCTTGCTATCCCTAGCCTCCTGATGAGTCGATATTTTATTGATTTCACTTAGTTTATTGTGCTAGAATTAATCAGGGAATTGTTCTTAATTGTCCGGTATTTTCCCGTTTTTCCTACTTATGCTTAATTTGACCAGAAATTCTAATTTTAATTAATTTGAATTTTCTGAGCTAATTATTTGCATTATTATTTTCAGGGAAAATTGGGAAACACAATTTGGGACATTTGGAGGACACCAAATAAATTCAAGACTCTCAAATTTAGACATTTTAAATTCTAGTTGTATTGTAATTTAATTGTTAAAAGTTTTTAGACAAACTCTTTGCATCTTGGGCCAATGTTGGAAAAATGTTGTTGGGCCCAATTTTACTAGACACTTGACACTTGGCAACCCTAGGGTTGGGTGGACCCCACCCTAAATTTTGAGAGACACATGGTCCTAGAAAGGAGGCAGCCGTCATATTTTGGTAGGAGCTGGCAGATTCACTTGGAGGCTGGAACGTGGTTTTATATTAGGCAGTCGTCACTCATCTTTGAATTCCTTTTGAGAAAAACAAGCAACGGTGACTAAGAAAAATGTAGACGTGTGTGAACTTTGGAATGAAGGAGCTGCCATTTATTTTTTTTCTTTTTTCTTTTGTTTCCGTTTTTCATTAGAAAGCTAATGCACGGTGATTGATTCTTCATTGCCACATCTTTTATCTCTTCATTTCACGTTGCCGACATACACACCACTAGCTGGAGAAAGTGTTCAGCAAGTAACGGTGCAGTCATTGCAATTGGAGGAAGCTTGAGCCGTCAATTATTTTTGGACAGACTGTAGACGTTATACTTGGCCTGGAACGTTATTTTAGGGGAAGCAAAAATCATGTGTACAGTGTTGGATTAAGGATGAATGAAGAATGAGTACGCTTTTCTTTTCTTGTTTTTTTTATTTTGTTTTGCAAATGCTGGAACGGAGAGCTTTGATTTACACGCTGCTTTGGATTATTTTTAACTTTGCATTGAAGTATTTTTTATTTATTCCTGCATCTGTCACGGAAAAAGGAATTATGTCCAACAGAGAATTTGATTTTTATCATGTTTAATTGCTTTTAAAATGAAAGAATAGGAGGCATTGTTTTTTCTTTAATTGTGGAGCTCCAAGCAGATTTTGCAATCGGTGATGCAATTGTTTTTCTCCTAGAGAAGCACGCTGACTTTAATTAGAGAAATGGTGGAGTTGGTCACAGCTTGGGAGTTATTAAGAAGCTTATTCCTATTCCAAGCTGGAGAGAAGCATTGCAATTTTTCATTTAAGAGCAAGCTGAATTCAATTGAAAAAAAATGGTGCAGCCGCCACCTAGATTGAAAGTTAAAGTATTTAATTTTCTTGAAGAGGGCCCACGGCTTAGACATTTTTTTTATTTTATCTTCTTCTTGTGTTTTTCTTTTAAAGTGGTGATTTCATGATGAATATCTTTTCACTTCTTAGTTCGACGATGCATTTTAATAGTTTTAATTATGTTTGGAAATTTGTCTACTGCAGTGTTAGGTTTAGTATTTTCATTTATTTTAATGTTGTCTAGTATTTTTGGTAGTGGTAATTTAGCTGTCATGTTAGGTTTGGTTAGTCGGGTTGGTTGTTAATAACGTTACTTTGCTTCCCTGAGACTTTTGAACTTTAATTGTCATACTGCTGCTTTGATTCTGCTCAATATTTAATCTGTTGTCTGCCTACAATTAGGTATACGCTTAGTTGCCTAATCGGTGTCAAATCTTCGCTTACTTGATTAGACTGCATGATGGAGGACTGATTAAATTTGTGCATTGCATTCGCTTAGTTTACAATTTTGAAACCTGAATTAACCTTCGCTTAGTTGGCCGATTCGTGATGGATTTGGATTAGAGTAGTGTGTACTTGTCGTTGATCTGGGATAGGAAGCATAGTAATTATGTTTTTGGCCAACCGTTTTCAGTCTGCATTTGATTCCTTTTTCCATCTGTGTTTACATTATCAGTTGCGTTTGTGTTTTGATTTAGTTCATCCACATTCACCAAACCTTTCACAACCCCCCCACTTCGTGTCTAACTTAATTCTCGAACCGCAAAATTGGTCCTTGAGAGACGACCTAGGAGTGACTTCCTAGCACTATACTGCATTATTTATGCACATCAAGTTTGTATGGGCCGCGACAGCTCATCAAAATTTTGGCGCCATTGCCGGGGACCAACGGTTCGGTTTTAGGTCTTTTGTTGTGTTAGTGTGTGTTGTCTTATCTTGTGTTGTGAGTATGATGTTCTGTTTTATGTGTTCGTCATTGTGTGTTGCATTTAGGTAGCTTTAGTTGCATATTTTTATTGCATTCTTTTTTCCCCCTTCTTTCCCATGTCTGCCTATTTTGGTTATGTGGATATTGTTTCTTTTGCCTGTGCCTATGATTATGATTCTCCTATTGATTTCTGTGTTGAGAACAGTAAGGTTCCTCCTCCATCTCATGAGAGTGCTCCTAGGGAGCTGTTTCCACTTGATGAGGAGGACATTCGTTGTGTTTTCAACACTGGACTGATACATGTGCTGCCTAGTTTTCATGGTTTTGCAGGTGAATGCCCACGTAGACATTTGGAGGAGTTCTACACATTATGCTCTTTAATGAAACCTCCAAATGTCCCAGATGAAGACATGTTCTTAAGGGCATTTGGGCACTCATTACACGGAGCAGCAAAGGATTGGTGTTATTGTCTCACTCCAGGATCGGTCACCAGTTGGGAAGATCTGAAGCATCAGTTTCTAGGCAAATTCTCCCCTATGCGGTATGGGTATAGTGACGATCCTGGGTGGACTGATCCTAACTTGGGATGGTATGGTACTTCACAGCATCAATATCAGGAACCATCAGTCCAGACTCCTTGTATGCCTTCTTCACCTGTCCAGGAACCACAGTAGTTGCAGTTTCATGAGCCTCAAGCTTATGTTTCAACCATCTACAACAACAGGCAGCCAGAGCAGAAAAATCAGAAGCAACAACAACAGCAAAAGGCATCTGCCAAATCTTCTACTTCTTCCGAGCCTACATTGAATGAGTTGTGGGGACGGATGGCCGCACAGTGCACCGAGGAACAGTCTCAAGTTTCAGAGGAATCACCATTCCAGACTGTTCAGATTCCAGATGATGTTAGTGTCATTCACATAGGAGATGGGCAGCAGAGTCATGAGCTTACTACTGTGCCATCTACTTTCCCACCCTCCTATGTCTCCCCTCTTGCACCTGAGGAAGTAGTTGATCCTTCTGATTTTATTGGTGAGATGAATCATGAATCAACACAGGTTTTCTCTAAACTTGAAATTCCACCTGCTTTGCTTCAGTTGTTTATGCATTCACATATTCTTGATTCTGCTACAGATTCACATGTTAGTGATGATTTTGATATAGAAACTGTGAAAATTGAAGATGCTTTAGACTTAGGATTAAATTTTGATCTTTCACAGCTTTCTGAAAATTTTAAATGTAGTTGTGAAGTTGGTTCTTGCTCTGTTTGTGTTGAAATCAATTCTGTGATACAACCAACTTCCAACTTTATGATGTGTGATACTAACTGTGAGTATGATGAGCATGTTGAGGAACAGGCATATATGAGCACCACTTTTGAGATAGGTAGGCTAGGTTCACCTTCCACCACTTTAGCCACATCCAGGGAAGTGGAGGTAAACATACCTGAGATAGATTCTGTTGTTGATGATTATGCTGATGATGGGTATGTTGATGATTGTATTGTTGATGAACATGCATTTAATTCTCCCAGTTTGCATGATGAGAACCACTTTTTACTATCACATATGAATGTTTGTTCTCCATGCAGTGAACATGAATCAGATTCTATTGTTGATGCTGCTTCTAAATTTGAACGTGATTCATGTTCTGAGGGTATATTTGAGGGTCAGCTTGTTACACTGGGATTGGGTGTTATACCCCTACATTTCATTTCTTTGGAGCCACATTGCACTAACCATGTTGCAGGAGGTACATATGGATTTGATCAACACACACCCACGGTGGAAGACAAGGGTGCTAGTGTACACAAAAGCTTGAATATCAAGAGGCACCAACTGAAACCACTCATCAACAATAACTGCTTCTTAGATCCAACTGTGGAGGACATCTCCCTACTTGATCAAATTTGGAGACTGAAGCAGTTCTTCCTCAACACTTCTTTGTTGAATCCGATGGTGGAAGACCTCTCCCTGAATGTCCAAAATGGGCAACTACCACCATGATCAGGGGAGTTTTCTTCTTCCCTTCTCCCCCTTTCCTTACTTTTATTGCCCTTGTCCTTGATCTGTTGACTATTATGATTCTGATCTTATGCTTATAATACATTGAGGACACTGTGTAGTTTAAGTGTGGTCTATTGGGGGAGATTCTGATTTTTCTTTGTTAGTTTTAGTTTTCTGCGTTAATTTTTTTTTTCTAGGGGTTAAATTTTTTGTTTTCTAGGTAGTTTTTGTTTTGTCTTGTGTATATTTTTACATGTTTCTCTTGATATCTGGACTTGGTTTAGGTTGTAGACTTGTCTTTCACTTCATTGATACTCTGATTGGTTTGAAATCCATGTTTTTCTCTGATTGGAAGATGATTATGATGTTTGAGAGTTGATTTGATTGTGACAGAAATTACCCTGTGTGAGATTTGAGCCACTTTATGTTCTTTCTTGTGTGATATGTCTCTTGATTGCTTGCACATATGCCTTGGCTTGACTCTTGTTGATGATTCTTGATTGATATGCATGTTTGGAAGTGATAAAGGCGGTTTTGTTCTTGAGCCTCTCAGGCCAAATGAGCCTACCTTGTTTTAATCCCTTGATAACCCCTTTTGAGCCTATACTTTCCCCATTTCTTTGTTTTGAAGCTCATACACCAGCCCTAACTGAAAAACCATGATTACCTTAACCTTAGGAAATTTTGGAGCTTTGGAAGTGTTTTGGGAACAAGTGTGGTCTCCCTAGGGATTCAGATGAATTGGCTAGTTGGTGCCTCTTCTTGTTTTTTGTCTTTGTAAATATGTTGTGTACATCTTGTCTCTGAAATTTGTGTTCTAAATAGAAAGAAAAGAAAATAGACAAGATGGAAAAAAAATGAAAAAAAAAAGAAAAATGAGAAAATTAAAAAAAAAATTGTGTGAATAATGTAGTCAAGAAGATGATTGAATTAGAGGGTTTTGGGTGTGCGTATACTGTGTTTTCACTTGTTCCCCATTACTCCTCTATTTCCCTTTGGTTTGTAACTTCTCATCCATATCATATCCTCCCTTGTCCTTGGGCCCATTGCATCCATAAAAGACCTTTTGATTTGAACATGCATATGTTCTGAGTGTTGATATTAGAGGCTTGCCAAGACTGTTTGGTGCTTGTTTTCTTGAGTGCATCTAGTTGACATTGTTTACCTTACACACTTGAGAGAAACACTGATAGTGTGCATCTGTGAGGTTCTGTTGCTTTTGATTCACCTCTTGAACTGATTGATTATTTTGCCATGCTTGGAATTGCTTGGATGATTTCTCTGAGTATATGTTTTCTCTGATTCTGTGTGGATACTGTCTACTACTTTTGCTTGTCCACATTTCTTGAGGACTGTAATTCTGTTTGTTTTTATCCCTGTTAGTCTTTCTTGTCTGTCTGCTGAGTCTGCGTCAATTCCCTGATGTCCGTTCAACTATTTCCTGTTTTGCGTGTTGATTTTGCCAGGAGCGCAAAAGACTAAGTGTGGTCTATTTTGATGAGTCGATATTTTATTGATTTCACTTAGTTTATTGTGCTAGAATTAATCAGGGAATTGTGCTTAATTGTCCGGTATTTTCCCGTTTTTCCTAATTATGCTTAATTTGACCGGAAATTCTAATTTTAATTAATTTGAATTTTCTGAGCTAATTATTTGCATTATGATTTTTAGGGAAAATTTTGGAAACACAATTTGGGACATTTGGAGGACACCAAATAAATTCAAGACTCTCAAATTTAGACATTTTAAATTCTAGTTGTATTGTAATTTAATTGTTAAAAGTTTTTAGACAAACTCTTTGCATCTTGGGCCAATTTTGGAAAAATGTTGTTGGGCCCAATTTTACTAGACACTTGACACTTGGCAACCCTAGGGTTGGGTGGACCCCACCCAAAATTTTGAGGGACACTTGGTCCTAGAAAGGAGGCAGCCGTCATATTTTGGTAGGAGCTGGCAGATTCACTTGGAGGCTGGAACGTGGTTTTATATTAGGCAGCCGCCACTCATCTTTGAATTCCTTTTGAGAAAAACAAGCAACGGTGACTAAGAAAAGTGTAGACGTGTGTGAACTTTGGAATGAAGGAGCTGCCATTTATTTTTTTTCTTTTTTCTTTTGTTTCCGTTTTTAATTAGAAAGCTAATGCACAGTGATTGATTCTTCATTGCCACATCTTTTATCTCTTCATTTCATGTTGCCGACATACACACCACTAGCTGGAGAAAGTGTTCAGCAAGTAACGGTGCAGTCATTGCAATTGGAGGAAGCTTGAGCCGTCAATTTTTTTTGGACAGACTGTAGACGTTATACTTGGCCTGAAACGTTATTTTAGGGGAAGCAAAAATCATGTGTACAGTGCTGGATTAAGGATGAATGAAGAATGAGTACGCTTTTCTTTTCTTGTTTTTTTTATTTTGTTTTGCAAATGCAGGAACGGAGAGCTTTGATTTACACGCTGCTTTGGATTATTTTTAACTTTGCATTGAAGTATTTTTTATTTATTCCTGCATCTGTCACGGAAAAAGGAATTATGTCCAGCAGAGAATTTGATTTTTATCATGTTTAATTGCTTTTAAAATGAAAGAATAGGAGGCATTGTTTTGTCTTTAATTGTGGAGCTCCAAGTAGATTTTGCAATCGGTGATGCAATTGTTTTTCTCTTAGAGAAGCACACTAACTTTAATTAGCGAAATGGTGAAGTTGGTCACGGCTTGGGATTTATTAAGAAGCTTATTCCTTTTCCTTGCTGGAGAGAAGCATTGCAATTTTTTATTTAAGAGCACGCTAAATTCAATTGAAAAAAAGTGGTGCAGCCGCCAACTAGATTGAAAGTTAAAGTATTTAATTTTCTTGAAGAGGGCCCACGGCTTAGACATTTTTTTTTTATTTTATCTTCTTGCTTATGTTTTCTTTTAAAGTGGTGATTTCATGATGAATATCTTTTCACTTCTTAGTTCGACGATGTATTTTAATAGTTTTAATTATGTTTGGAAATTTGTCTACTGCAGTGTTAGGTTTAGTATTTTCATTTATTTTAATGTTGTCTAGTATTTTTGGTAGTGGTAATTTAGTTGTCATGTTAGCTTAGGTTAGTCGGGTTGGTTGTTAATAACGTTACTTTGCTTCCCTGAGACTTTTGAACTTTAATTGTCATACTGCTGCTTTGATTCTGTATTTAGTCTGTTGTCTACCTGCGATTAGGTATACGCTTAGTTGCCTAATCGGTGTCAAATCTTCACTTAGTTGATTAGACTACATGATGGATGACTGATTAATTTTGTGCATTACATTCGCTTAGTTTGGAATTTTGAAGACTGAATTAGCCTTCGCTTAGTTGGCCGATTCGTGTCGGATTTGGATTAGAGTAGTGGGTACTTGTCGTTGATCTGGGATAGGAAGCATAGTAATTGAGTTAATGGCCAACCGTTTTCAGTCTGCATTTGATTCCTTTTTCCATCTGTGTTTACATTATCAGTTGCATTTGTGTTTTGATTTAGTTCATCCACATTCACCAAACCTTTCACAACCCCCCCACTTCGTGTCTGACTTAATTCTCGAACCGCAAAATTGATCCTTGAGAGACGACCTAGGAGTCACTTCCTAGCACTATACTGCATTATTTATGCACATCAAATTTGTATGGGCCACGACAGCTCATCACCTCCCCTAGTAACTAGCAACGCATTACCGAACAGAAGCAAAAACAATTGATCGTCCTACCTCCCTATCCCTAGGTGGTATTTCATTGATCAAGGAATTTCTCACCAGTTCATGACATTACTGTACGTTCCCGTATCAATAAAGACAAACAACAGTTATCGAATGAGTTAAACGGTAAAAGCCTTAAGCACAGATGAGAACCCAACAATCGATAAACAAAGCATATGACAATCATATAATTAAACAAGAGTTTCAATAAAAGAGAAGTTCAAAAGATTACATTGTTTCCCCCAACAACAAAAGCGTTTAGTTCACCATTGTCATGGTGAACCAAGATGAAAATAATTAGAGAATGGAAGAGCAAACCCTAGATAGGATAAAAAGGAGCCAAAACATCCAAGAAATCTTCTCTAGAGAGTGAAAAGTAGGTCTGGCCGCCCTCTTCTGTCAAAAGAATGAGAATGAAATCGTAACAGGGCTATTTATAGCTGAAGAGCGCAACAGAAAATAGGCTCAAGCCCAACAGGCAACTGCCCAGCGTCACACTTATGTCGCCCGACGGTTTGCCTCTTATCGCGTTACCGCCCGGCGTCAGGGGTCCACCGCCCGACGGTTTGCCTCTAATCACAAAACCGCCAGGCGTCCCCTGCCTTGGTGCCATCTCCTCGCATTTGGCCGCCCAGAGGTGTATTTTTGCCACTGGGCAGTTTCTAGACTCTTCTTTTCTTGATTTTCTTCCTTTATCTTGAGTCTAAGGCCTTTATCTTCACCTCCATTCTTCACTTCCATCAAAAATTGCTACAAAACAATGAAAAACAAGCATAATATCGCTAAAAACAGCTTTTGACTCTTGACTGACTCATTTATTGAGTTTTGTTTGATTTCAAGCTCATTCTAAGCAGTAAAGGGAGTAATTTGGTTTAAAATAGCATATGAAAATAACGATTTTTCAACTGTTATCAGCATACTCCTCCACACTTCGTGTACCCTGAGTAAGCCGTTGGAGCTTAATCAAGAGTTCCCTATGGTAGTATGGAGGTATGAATCGCTGGTACAACAAGCACCGAAAATGTTCCCAAGAGCTCGCGGGTGAGCCCCTGATAATGTTCATCCTAGTTAGCCATTGCATGGCGTATCCCTCTAAGGCTAAAGTAGCTAACTTTACACGCAAATGTCCATCTACATCATACAAATTAAAAACTTGTTCTACTTTAGCTATCCAATCTAAAAATACACTAGGATCGGTGTCTCCCTTGAAACTAGGCAAAGATAACTTTGGCATTGCAAGGTTTGGATCCAAAGCTTTGTCTTCTTGCTTTTTCTTGGATGAACCATGCTCATGACCATGAGATTGCTTCCCTTTAGCCTTTGTTTCCGAGTCTAGCCGCTTGCTCATGGCATCACGTTGATGTTGCATTTGTTGGAAGGCCTTCATCACATCAAACTTGCTAGAAGGACTTCCATGGGGGCTATCTCCATGAAATAAAGCACGGCTGGAACCTGCAGACATGGTAAGGCAACAACCACAAAAAACTAACACCAAAAATAGGTTAGAACCACAGAAAATTCACGGCAATGCAGCAGCCCAAAACTGGTCACGGTTTCACTCAAATAAAGCAATGAAATGGTTCAAAATTCACGGCAAGTGTCTCAAAAAAACAAGGGAAGGGCAGCATCCTTCTTTTAAGATAGCAAAATGTCTCACAAGTCCACTTTGAGAGCACCAACTCAAGTCCAAAGCAAATGGAAAGATGTACAATCCACCCTCAATGCAAAGAAGCCAAATCAAGCAGCACATGGTAGAAGCCAAAGAATGAATGAAAACTACAAGACAAATGATGAAAATGGAACCTAAAAAATCAAGAAACTTGGCACAAAATAAGGAGGCAGCAATCTAATGATTTTATGAAGACAAAACAACAAGAAAATGGAGTCAAAATAGTGGCACAAAATGAACAAGACAGCAAAGAAAATTAACACAACTAAGGAGCAAAATCACATCAACATGCTACGCATACATGAAGAGCAAGACCGAATTAATGCTGGAAATAATTTTGGCAAACCTCAAACCAAAATATTCTGTATTGGAGATGAAAAAGAGGCTCTAAATGAAGCAATCAAACACACCAATCAATGAGAAAACTCTCGGCCAAGCACACCAAACAACAACCAATTTTTTTTTTTTATTTTATTTTGATACAGCAAACAGCACTTGGTAAAATGTCTCGGCCAAGCCACTTTAATGAAGAAAATGTGTTTGATTGGAAGGACAATTGTAATGTTTTATAGCCTTTATTTATATAGAACAAATAAGCAAGGTTCACACACTTAAATCCAATGATGATCAAGCTCAATTCAGCACACAAACATGGAGATGTAAAAAATACTCTTAGCTATGCAATTTCAGAAATTACTCTAGAAAACTCCTAAAGAGGAACAAACATGTGACTCAAATCAAAGCTAACAAGCAAGAAAAGACATATACAATCCAGCCAAGACAAAATTAGAAGCTGGAAAAACAAACAAAAGGAAATAGGACACCTACTTGTTGAAGACCTCCAATAGCATTGTTGCTGTTTGAAGAAATGATTGCTTGTATAATGCTCTGGACAGCCATGGTTAAACACTCCCAAGCTGTGATATGAAGTTTTGATTCCTTGCTTAAGAGTATGGAGATGGTGTAGCAACGTCCAGTGAGTAATTCCAGCCACAACAATGTTCAAACAGCCAACAACAAAGCAAAACAGTGGAGTATTAATTCAACAGCAGAATACTGGATGAACACAATGGAGAAAAAAATTTACTGGGAACAGCACATAACGAATTTTAACAAAGTAAAAATTGTACATGAAACTAGACATCCAGATGAAACTTTTTAAAAAAAATTCACTCAATTTGGATAAGAAATGAGTTCAAACGAAAGCATACAAGTTGACACAAAAATCACGCTGATGCTGGGCGGAAAAAAATTGGCTGAGCGAAAATGAACTCTTATAAGCTATTCTACTCTAGCATGCAATTCCTAAAAAGATCAAAAACCTAAGGCTCATGATACCACATGATGGGGAAGTGCATGCCTAGAATGAATATCCTAAAATGGCATATAAGAAATGGAAGAGAAATTAAAATGGAAGAGATTAGAGAAAAGGAAACTTAGGAAATGAAGATGCGTCACTTGAACAAGCTTCCAAGATAAGCATCAAGAGGAGGACCACCACTTGCTTAAGCAAGATAAGGTCTGCCCAAATTTGGAACTTTAGAGACAGAATTCTATCTCAAAGAAGATTGCAAAAGTGCAAATCAACTCAAATTCATTGAATCAAGGTCAGGTGTACAAAAGGAGACCCCTAAGCCTTCTTACATAACCTTTGGAGTGAGCTAGGATGCAAGATCTAGGAGATGTGGGACTTTTGAGTGTGTAGTCTGTCCAGCAGCTGCTGCAGGCCTTCTAGGGACTTTTGAGTCCCACATTCCTCAATTCTCTCCACTCCAAAGGGTTTATAAGGCAACTAGTTCTCCTATAGTTCAAAATATGAAAGCTAGCTATGCTATATAGTACTACAAGCTATGGAATTCGAATTACTCTTCTTTTCTTTTAAGTTCAAGCTATGTGAAGTCCCACATTGCTTGTACTAAAGGAAAATGAAGAGTTTATAAACGTTTCCTCACTAGAAATGCGAAAGTAAAAGAGGCAAAATACAAGCCCATGAAACCTACACTATTCTTTTTTATTCTTTTTTTCACTCTAAAAGCTCTTCATTGTTGCCCCATCTATGATCATAGGAAGTGATAAAATGGTTCAAAACAACTTCTAATTGGTAAATTCATATTTAGCACCCTAAGTTCATCAAATGGAAGTCTTAGAAAGGAAATTGATGCATAAACACTAAATTATGGGATTAAGAATGCTTAGAACCAATTAAGCAAGTCTAATTAATCACATAGATCAAGTTGGGAGTGTTAGAAACTTATTAAAGTGTGTCAGATGCACCAAAACTAGAAAAATAAGGTTGTTGTCAAATACTGATAAGAATAATCAATTATCTCACTTGATAATCGATTATTCTAGTCAGAATGTCATGTTTTCTTCAAAGTTCACATAAATAATCGATTATCATATATAATAATCGATTATTGTTGTCAGGAGATCATCTAGGACAGTTTTGGTTGGTTTCGGGGTTCCGAGTATCATTTCTGGACATTCTTTAGATTGTTCTGGGGGTTTTTGACCCTTCCGGAACTGTTGGTGATGGTTTCAAAGTGGTTTTCCTTGTCTAAGTATGAGATTAAGGAGTATGGGGTTGTTTGTGGTCTTTTGAAGTAAAATTAGTATTATACATATGTTTTTGTATGCAATATAAAAGTGGAAGGTATATGTATATGGTTTCATATGGATTTCAATGTGATAATATTATGGTATTTGCTGGTTCATGTCTTGAGTTAAGTTTCAAAGTGAAAAGTATGGTTATATGGATTTCAATGTGATAATATTATGGTATTTGCTGGTTCATGTCTTGAGTTAAGTTTCAAAGTGAAAAGTATGGTTATTGGACGTAATTCCATGATCCTCAAGGGAGGTTACATGGTGGTGCCACTGTAGTTTGTTGTGATTGACCGTATGAATGACCGGAGTTCCGATGGGGTTTATCCTTACATTCTAATGACCATCCATGCTCAATTAGAGAGTGATGAGTCACGTGGTGAGAATAGCAAGAGGTCCTAGTAATAGGTGCTACGTGGAGGCCTATTATTCGGTAAAGGGCTCACACTTGTGTGTGGTCGGGTGAAACCCCTCGGCAATGGCTTTGCAAAGCAGTAGGGCCACTACTAGTGCACAAACCCCTGGAACTCGACATTTCATACTAGTCCGGATGGTCAAATGACGTGGTCAGTAATTGGTGACAACAAAATGCATTCTGTCTTAGTCTGTATTGTGTTATGGTCTTTGCATGATGTGTGTGTGATTGTATAACATGATAGTTAGTTTGAATTTGGACTTATCTTGCATGCTTTTCAACCTAGCTTACCCTTGCATTGTGTGTGTTGTATGTGCTTGCCTTCCCCCTTGCGATGATCATCCAATCCTTTGGATGTGAGCAGTAGCTGATGATGTGCCCTTGGAGCAAGCACTAGAGAATGAATAAGGTGCAGCCACTTAGTGCTTAGGATCATGTTTTGAAGGGAGGGGATCCAACCACTAATTCTTAGGCTCTTTCTATTAGACTCCTTTCTATATTTTGAAAAACTTTGTAGCTTATAGGCAACACCTAGTTCTATTATCACTCTTAGATCTTTTCCATTATTTTGAGAGACTTTTTATATACTTAAAGTTTATAATTTTATAGCCCTTTTGGATGACTGTAAATATTATAATCTTATGTACATCCTTCAACTGCTTGGTCATAATATAATGATATGTTCTGATAAATTATATTCAGAGTATAATTTATAGGATGTTACAGAAATTAGTATCAATCTTCTCTGATTATGTTTTATTATTATTATTATTATTATTATTATTATTATTATTATTATGGAGTCACTAACATCAACACCGGACATCAAAATAATAAAGATTTGTAACTTATATAAAAAAGGAATTACTGAGTCTATAAAGTCTTCCAAAAAGAGTGCAACATCTTCTACTATGTTAGGCTTTTGATTGGTTGAGAGAAGAAAAACTATGTAGAAAAAATTGAATAAGAAAAAGTAAAAATAGAACAATAAAAGAAAGTTTTTTTTATTAAAGTGAGATATATGAGAAAGAGGTTTTGGATTCATGAAGTTTTCATGGGTTGAAAGAAAAAAATGATAGCCAGCTTCCATCATTATTTGATTAATAAAATTTAATTCAACAAATATTTCTTTATAAGTAAATTATAAATTTACGTTCTAAAAAGTTTCATTTATTTTAATTTGATTTACAATTTTTAAATTTATATTAAGAGCGTCTTTTAACATTGTAAAATATATCATATTTATGGACACTAAAGAAAACTTATGTGCTAAGCATATCTGTTTACATTTTTATAATAATAAAAAATAATAAAATTATTACTATTAATACTGTATATTTTTATAATAATAAAATTAAAAATTAATATTTTTCTAACTTCACTGTATATAATTTTTATTTATTTTGCAATTAGTTATAATTAAAAAATAATAATTAATTTTAAAAAAACAGTTAAATTAAATAATAGGTTAAATTTAAAGAAATCATCACTTAAATAATAAAATTGGTAAAATAATTATTTTAATTTAAAGGGTTAAATTGAAAAAATAAATGGATACGGAAAATGAAAATTTCCATTATAAAATATAAATATAGATTGAATTGCTAATCATGAATCAATGTAATAACCTCTAAATTAAAAGTAAAATTTATAATTATATTAAAAATTATAAAATTTAAGTTTTAGAAAAATAAAACTTACATAAACTTATTACGACACTTTCACAAGTGTCATTTCATTGTCTCCTCTAAACAGCTCTCTCTAACCTTGTTCTTTTTAAAATCCCATTCTTTTTTCTAGACTTCTTCTTTATTGAACCACAGGATCTTCATTCTAAAGGTGCCTAAGAAAACTTTACAATCAAATTTTAGAATTGTTATATAAATTTTGATACTTAAATTTCATAAAATTTGTAACAAAAGTATTTACTCTGTGATGGATATAGTTCCATAAATTTCACAGTGCTGTGTGTTTGAGTCATGAAATATGTTCTCTTTATACTATATCACTAAAGTTTATGGGGGTAAGGATTTGGCAATGAAAAATAAATTAAAGAATTCTTGTGATAGTGACAATGATGAGAGGTTAGTCTTATTTCCTTTTTGCATAATAGTTTTACATTTGGTATAAGAGTTGGATTAAATACGTTTGTCTTGAAATAGTTATTCTTTTAGATTTTTTATTTGTGTTTTTCTTTGGCTTGGATGTTGGGTCTAAAATTGTCAATATTGGAGGTGTCACCATTAAAGAGGTGACACTAATCTGTTACTAGGACAAAAGGTCTCAAAACTTTTTTTTATTTCGGTATGAGTTCAATAAGGATTGACAAATAATTTTTCTTTTAAAATATATTTGGAAATAATAACTACTTCAGGTAGAATTAACGAAAATACTGTTATATGGTTTTGTACATAATTTATGATTTGGTGTGAAACTGATAATTTTAAATTCACAATTATTTTATAAAAAAAAATGAAGTTTTGAACACGTTGCTTAACTACACCATAAGAATCAATATAAATGATATGTCATGTATTTAATTTATATATATAAATATTATTATTTATTTTGATAGTCCTATAAACAATGTTGATGCAAATATTTATTTAAATATTTAGAATGTTTGGAAAAGTAATATAATTTTAAGGTTTCGGTTTATTTGCCTATAAACTATATATCTAGTAGCATCAATCATTAGCCATTATTAGTCATAAACTGAGCAAAGAACTATTTTGGGGATGATACATAGATGCTGATCAGATAAGACTTAATAGGGTCATTCTAACTTAATTCATTAGTTTGTCTAAACTTTTATACTCTCATATTTATAACTTCAGAAATGTCATGTTAAGCATTGTCTTTTCTCTTAGTGTGACTCAACTAAAGACATAGTTCCTACGTGTTTGTCATTCATAATGTCAAATGTCTTTCTCACATATTATGTGGTTACTTTGTTATATTGTCTCATAAACCAACAAGACTTAACCTTTGGCATTTCATACACCAATAAAGGAACAAGCATCCAAACAAATTTTCTTATTTTATTATACTATCAAAAACTCACACCTTACATTAGTTTTGTACTATCTAGGCATTTTTTTCTTTATTAAACAAAAACCAAGAGCTTATATGTGTCCAACTTTTAAGCTCCTAGCAAAGTGGTAAAACAAATAACAAATCACTTTTTTTCACAAAGTTTTGATTCTAAACCCATTTCAATTTGTTCCTTTTATTCTTATCAAGAGTTTTAAACAAATGAATGATTTTACTTCGCAACTAAGCAAAGACAACTAAAAAAGCAATTAAACAATGAAACATACCTTAATAACACTCTCAATCTTCCCAAAACGCAAAACCCTTGCCTCAATCAAAATCTCGTATCAATGTAACAACGTTTTGAACACATAACATGCGAACCACATGACACCACATTCTGTCAATTGTAACAAAGAAGATAGGGATTTAGGGTTTTAGGAATTTAGGGATTTAGGGATCAACACAAAAGAGTACTTACCAGATTAATGAATAACTCCAAAACAATGAAGAGTGAGTGAGCGCAAGAAGAATGAACTTCTTCTTCCTTGTGAGTCAACACCAGATGACAGTGGTGAGTAAGAGAGACAAAGTAAGGTTGATTGAAGAAGATCAGGGAACTAACATGCCAAAATTACATATAGATTTCATTTTCAAAAAATTGGTAGGATTTTTATTTTTACATTACCTATGAAAAAATTCATATGTAACTCAATTTTCCATATTCGTAGGTAAAATTTGTATATAAAACTAATTTACCTACGAATCCAAATCCGTATGTAATTATTTGTAGATATGTCACAATTTTCTTGTAATGAAGTCTGATGATGTGCAATTAGTCAATGATTTTGCCTGACAAAATCAAGTAATTTTCTTAAGAGATTATGTCAAATGAGTAATGTCAAACTCAACTTTAAGATTGATAAATGGACTCTTTTAAAAATTTCCAAATTTTGTTTTTACAACAAAACTCTCTTTCTAAGATTAGTTACAATTAAATACTACGCATTTTAAGAAGATAAGAAATAATAAATATTTAAACTATGTTTTACACTAGTTGGTTGTTAAAAAATATTACACCTTGTTCTCAATCAACAAATTAAGTTTCATTAGGTAAACTACTAGTACAAGATACAAATAAGTATTATTTAGATCTCAACTACTTTTGTCTAAGGTTGAGTATTATTTGGACCACAATCACTCTTGATTAAGATTCAAGAAGAACTAATAATTGGATTCATATTATCTAATTAAAACTTTCACTTATCAAACGAAATAAAAACAACATAGTGTTACATTATTTAAGGAAAGAAACACTTACGTTTTACACGATTTGACGTTTAAAAAGAAACTCTAATCTATCAACCCAAATATGATAATGTTTCTACTTTGTTGTTTAAATAATACTTAATCATAATAAATAAATAAAATTTGGTAGAATTTATCTGACAACAACAATGTAAAAGAAAAAAGAAAAATCTAAAAATAATGAAAGATTTCATATTCATATATCTTACACTTGTTAACCTCTAAACATGATCGAAATATTTAATTACAATTGAGAATTTAGTCAACTTCACCTATCAATTGTAATATGTTCATTGAAACTTGTTCACCAACTTAAAGAAAAGTTACGAACATTTTAACGTATTTTATAAAACCTAATTCAATAACTACAAACATCAATATTACCTTACTAACTCATATTCATCTTTTTCTATCAAATTACACATGTATGTATAATTCTAACTACACAGAACACAACATAAGCATCTCATATAATTTATGAGAAAATAATAACTTACTCTATTTAGAGTTATACTTAAATACTTTGTTTCACCAAGGTAAATCTAGAAAAAGAAAAAATAAAAAATGAAAAAATAAATATAACTAATAATAAAGAATAAAGTGAATATATATTTAATCAATTAATTGTGAGTTATATAATTTAAAAGTATATTTTTTATTGAAGATTTAAAATATATTTCCGTCTTATACAATAAAAAAATATTTTTGAATCACACAATTTCTAATATATTTTTTAATATGAAAATACATTTTGAACTATATAATTTAAAAGATATATATTTTTTGAAAAAGTATACAATTTAAAATACATTTTTCAATTTTAAAGTACATAATTTAAAATATATTTTTTACACAATACATCCCTTGCAAAGCACGAAGGCAATCCAACACAACACAAAACGAAAAAATACAATACAACTTTCCTTCGATTGGACCACTAGTACAAAATTCATATTTTATGACGTACAAAAACAAGCTATGACGTACATAGTTTTGCACATTATAATAGATCCATAAAAAAACAAGATCTAACAAATTACGATAAAAAAAAAATAACTCATGTGACCATAGATAATTTTACTTAATATCAATTCGAAACAATTTTCTCCAATATTCATATAAAAAAAAATGGACTGATATTATAAAGTACAAAACTATGTACGTCATAGCTCGTTTTTGTACGTCATAAAATATGATTTTTGTACGTCATGATCGGCCATAATGCTTCACGTACAAGAATGAGGCTTTATAAGTTGGGTTCAATTCTTAAATACTTGCTATGTCAAACCATTCTATATGCGTTTTGTCAAGGAAATGGGGCAGAGCCAATAGAAAGAGCAGTGGTTAAGTTTTGTAGGAAAAATATTAGTGTAACACATGAAAAAACATTTAAAATATGTTGTTAAAACTTTCGAAAATGTCACAATCAAATGAGACTATGGACTTATTATAATGTACAAAACTATGTACGTCATAACTTATTTTTGTACGTCATAAAATATGATTTTTGTACTAGTGGACCTACCTTAACTTCTTCCATTTTTTAACTCTACACAAAACCAAAACCTTCCTTACTTCAATTTCTACCATATAGAAATCGATAGTAAGAGATATATTATTTTTATTTTATATTTATTTTTATTTTTATTTTTTTATCTTTTAGTTAATTTATTATTATTATTATTTATTTGTATTTTCGACTTAATTCATAATTCTTACATTTCTTATATTATAAACATAGAGATTAATCCAAATATGTTTTTCCAGTATATTCGAAAGATTCTATTCCGAATAATATTCCACACACCACCACAAGCCCTCGATTCCGAGGAGCCAACCCCCGCATCCACAGCCACTGTTGCCCAAACCCCCGAATCCCATGCCGCCACGCTCCTCCACCTTTCTTTCAACCAAGATTACGGATGCTTCGCCGCGGCCACTGACCGCGGCTTCCGCCTCTACAAATGCGACCCTTTCTGGGAGCTCGCCCGACGCGATTTCGGTCGTGTTGGCCTTGTCCAAATGCTCTTCCTCCACAACATACTTGCTTTGTAGGAACAATCTAAGTCAAAGAAGTCATTGTGGTATCTTGACAGTTGTTGTTCAAGACACATGACTGGTGACAAGAAAAGGTTCATCTCTTTTAAGAAAAAAAAGCAAGGATTTGTAACTTATGGGGATAACAACAAAGGCAGAATAATTGGAACCGGAGATATTGGAGGAGGAAACATTTTGATGATAAAAGACGTCTTATATGTTGAAGGCCTCAAGCGTAATCTTCTAAGCATAAGCCAACTATGCGACAAAGGTTTCAAGGTAACTTTTGAGAGTGATAAATGTACTGTTTACTTTAAAAATTCTGCTGAAATTGCTTTGCAAGGTGTTAGGCACAATAATATATATTTGATTGATATTGAGAGTGCATCTATTCATAGTATAACATGCTTAGTTGCTAAAGAAGAAAATCCATGGCTATGGCATAAAAGAGCTGCACATATTCACATGCAACACTTAAACAAATTAATCTCTAAGGATCTTGTGATTGGTTTGCCTAAACTACAATTTGAGAAAAATAAGCTTTGTTCTGCATGTCAAAAGGGTAAACAAACCAAATCTTCTTTTTCATCTAAAAGTATGATTTCTACATCAAAACCTTTAGAACTTCTACATATGGACTTGTTTGGTCCATCTAGAATTAAAAGTTTTGGTGGAAATTATTATGCTCTTGTAATTGTTGATGATTACTCTAGATTTACTTGGACTTTCTTTTTAACTCTGAAAAGTGAAGCTTTCAAAGCTTTGAAAACTTTTGCTAAACGTATTCAAAATGAAAAAAATTTGAAAATCAAAACCTTGAGAAGTGATCATGGTGGTGAATTTGAAAATGAATCGTTTGGAAAATTTTGTGAAGAATTTGGAATTGCACATAATTTTTCTGCACCTAGAACTCCCCAACAAAATGGTGTTGTTGAAAGGAAAAATAGATCATTAGAAGAATTAGCTAGAACACTTATGAGTGAATCAAATGTGCCAAAATACTTTTGGGCTGATGCAGTAAGCACTGCTTGTTATGTGTTAAATAGAATGCTTATAAGGCCAATTTTGAAATTAACTCCTTATGAATTGTTGAATGGTAGAAAACCAAATATATCTCATTTAAAATTTTTTGGATGCAAATGCTTTGTCTTAAATAATGGAAAAGATAATCTTGGAAAGTTTGATGCAAAATCTGATGAAGCAATCTTTCTAGGATATTCATTAACTAGCAAAGCTTATAGGGTGTTCAATAGAAGAACACTAATTATTGAAGAATCTATGCATGTTGTCTTTGATGAGATTGTAGACCTTGAGGGAAATCCTCTTGAGTCAAATAAACTCATTGCAGGTGATGAGGATTACTTAAGAGAAGCTCTTGAAGAGATGTATCTAAATGAAAATTATCCTCCGGAACTTCAAGAAACACCCCAAGTTGTTGACTCCAAAAGCTATCAACAACCGAGAGGACTATCCTTGGACAACATCATAGGAGATATATCAAAAGGGGTAACCACTAGACATAATTTAAATAATTTTTGCCTAATGGTTGCTTTTGTGTCTTAGATAGAACCCAAGAATATAAAGGAAGCTCTTCAAGATGACAAATGGTGCATTGCCATGCAAGAAGAGCTAAATCAATTTGAAAGGAATAATGTTTGGGAACTTATTCCAAAACAAGAAGAATTCCAAGTCATAGGAACCAAATGGGTATTCAGGAACAAGCTTGATGAGGATGGAAACATCATAAAAAATAAAGCAAGACTAGTTGCAAAGGGCTACTGTCAAGAAGAAGGTATTGATTACGATGAAACTTATGCACCAGTAGCCAGGTTAGAAGCAATTAGATTATTACTTGCATATGCATCTTTGATGAAATTTAAACTATATCAAATGGATGTTAAAAGTGCATTTTTAAATGGTTTTATTAAAGAAGAAGTTTATGTTTGTCAACCTCCTGGTTTTGAAGACTTTAAATTTCCTGATCATGTTTACAAGTTGAAAAAGGCCCTTTATGGTCTTAAACAGGCACCTAGGTCTTGGTATGAAAGACTTAGTACTCTTTTGATTGAAAATAAATTTTCTAGAGGAAAGGTTGATTCAACCTTGTTCATTAAGAAAGTAGGAAAACATATTTTACTTGTGCAAGTTTATGTAGATGACATTATTTTTGGTTCAACTAATGACTCTTTATGTGAAGAGTTTACAAAAATAATGCAAGGAGAATTTGAAATGTCTATGATGGGTGAATTAAATTTTTTCTTAGGATTACAAATAAAACAAATGGATAATGGAACATTCATATCTCAAACTAAATACCGTAGAGAAATTCTTAGAAAGTTTGGAATGGATAGCTGCAAGGAAGCTAGTACACCCATGGGTACCTCATGTTACTTAGATAAGGATGAAACTGGAAAAGGAGTAAATGAAACCATGTTTAGAGGCATGATAGGATCTTTGTTATACTTAACTGCTAGTAGACCAGATATTATGCAGAGTGTTTGTGTATGTGCTAGATACCAAGCCAATCCTAAAGAATCACATTTAAATGCAGTTAAAAGAATCCTAAAATATCTTAAGGGAACTACTTCTTTTTGACTTTGGTATCCCTCTGATGCCTCACCTAGTTTAATAGGATATTCTGATGCAGATTATGGTGGTTGTAAAATTGATAGAAAAAGTACTAGTGGAACCTGTCATTTCTTAGGATGTTCTTTAGTATCTTGGCACTCAAAGAAACAAGCATGTGTAGCCTTGTCTACCACTGAAGCTGAATATATTGCAGCTGGAAACTGTTGTGCTCAAATTTTATGGATGAAACAACAACTGGAAGACTTTGATATCTTTCTTGACAATATTCCTCTAAAATGTGATAACACTAGTGCTATAAACTTGACCAAGAACCCTATAATGCATTCAAGAACTGAACATATAGAAATTAGGCACCATTTTCTAAGAGATCATATTCAAAAGGGTGACTGTCAAATTGAATATGTTGATACCTTGCATCAGTTAGCTGATATTTTTACCAAAGCTCTACCTAAAGATAGATTCTTTGAGCTTAGGAGAGAATTAGGAGTATTAGACATGTCCTAGAATCAAAATCTATGCAAAATCTTGCATTTTTCCGTGACCTTAACACGTCATAATCGATTGTCACTAAGTCATAATCGATTATTTAGTCATAAAAGTAAAATCTGGAAAACTTTGAGCAGATAATCGATTATCATCAGGCATAATCGATTACCATGCAATTCTGGGCAGAGATTAATGAATTGATAATCGATTATCACGAGCCATAATCGATTATCACGCTAACAGTTTCAAAAATAGAGCCGTTGGAGCGTCCCATAACGGCTATAAACGGCCATAAACGGCTAGTTTTTCCATTTTTCTTATAAATAGCCCCCCATAATCGATTGTTAGACACTCCTTTGCAACCAAATACTGCTAAAATCAAATCCAGAGCTCAAAATCTCCTCATTTCTCTTTCACTTCATAAACCTTCATCTCCTCCATCTTCATTCATGGCTGAACCAAGAAGGTATCGTCGCAAAACAGCTGGAGCCTCTTCCTCCTCTCAACCACGACTAGCCAACATAGATGGGTGGATCTCAGATCAAGAGAAACATGCAGATTTCGTAAACTCCTGGCAAGAAAGGAAAATCATGGCGGTAAAGTACATCCGTCTTGATTTTTTTCGCTTTTATGGGTTTCAATTTCAAAATACTTTTGCTGAGCAGGGGTTAGCACATCTAGTAGAACAAAAAGGAAATATTTATCCCGATCTCATAAGAGTTTTCTACTTCAACTTGCGCTATCGAGATGGGATAATTTCTACCAAGGTCAAAGGCGTACGCATCATTTTAGATGATGACGTTTGGACAAATGTTGCTCAACTTCCTATCTGGGATGATGCTGTCAAAGTCCATTTAGGACTTGAAGACTTCAACAGGATGCTAACTTTCCAATCCTTTCTGCGACATCCTGAGAGGCAAACAAATAGAAGGCAACTACTGGTTGGAGGGTTCAAAGTTGAAGAGAGGATGATCCACTACTTGATTGTTTGGATTCTCTATCCTAGAGCAACCAACCATGCTCAATGCTCTGAGCAGGACTTACTTCTCTTGTATGGGATTTTAAATCACATACACATCGACTGGCCTGCTCTCATTGCTGACACCATGGTAAAAGCCAAGAAATCCCACTCTTATCAGTTTCCTTATGCTCTTCTCATTTCTAGGATTTTAGAATATAAAGGAGTACCTGTTGAAGGAGAACTTGTTCAAACCATTGAAGCTGTGGGATCAGAAATCGGAGATACTACCTTTCGTCAGATGGGATTCATTACTAGAGGAAGAGTCCTTATTCACAAAGATGATGACCATCCTGATGATGATGACGATATGGACACTCATATGGCTGACCCAGTGAGTGCTGCAGCTCCATCTGAAGCTGGACCTTCCAACATACCCTTCTCTTCCTCAAATTCTATGGAAGAACACTTTGCAAGATTATCTAAACAATTGGAGGATATGAGTCTCGCACAGAAGACACATTTTGATGAAGTACATGAGTGGCAGCAATCTCTTGATGAGTACTTAGTTGATCAATTTCTTGAGATTGATGTTCGACTACATAACATTGAGAATCATCTCAATATCCCTCCTACTGAATGATCCCCTAGTCCTGAATTTTAGTTTTTTAGGGTTCTAAGTTTGATTGTTTTCTTTGTGGCATTTTAATCTTTATAAATTTCCCGTTATTTTTAATAAAATGAGCTTTTATGCATCTGTTATCTTTTTGAGGGGGAGCTCATATTAAGGGGGAGATTCTTACTTTTTGCTTATGATAAAAAAGGGGGAGATTAATATTAATATTATAGGGGAGAAGAAATAATATTTTTCAAAGTGTACAGGTACTGCTAACTCTGTGGTTGTGTTTAGTGAGTATGTATTAGAGGTAAAACTGAGTTGCTTTTAATAGAAATTTTTTTTTATCATCATCAAAAAGGGGGAGATTTTACCAATAAGGGAGTATTGGTAAAACCTGAAGACAAGTTTTGATGATGCTGTAAATTGTAATTCTTGACTGTAATAGGAGAATACTTAAAAAGCAACTTGTAGATTTTAAATGTAGTAGGAAAATGATAAATATTGTAATTTCTACTTGTATAATCGATTATGATTAAGGTATAATCGATTATCAGATGCTTTTGAACTAAAATAATCGATTATCATGAAGCAATAATCGATTATCACAAGTCACACTTGAATAATCGATTATCACTTCAAATAATCGATTATCACTTTTTGAAATTTCTATAACGGACTTGAATAATCGATTATCACTTACAATAATCGATTATTCATGGCAGTTGGGAGCTGACCTTTGGCATTCAGTGTGCTTGGCTATATAATTGGTTTTTTGAAAGCTTCAGAAAATAACTTTGTGTAAACTGAGAAAGCTTAGAACACTGAGTTGTCAGAGGAACGTTCTTGAGAGCTTTTGTTTACTTTGTTCCCTTGTCTGGTCTTGTGAAAGGAGAGGCTTACGTATCGTGTGTCGATAGTCGAAGTGGACTCTCTTCAAGTTGGCAAGGTTCTCTGCCTAGTCTTGTGAAAGGAGAAGCTCGCAAATCGTTTGTCGATTGCCGGAGCGGTTCTCTTCAAGTTGGTAGAGTGGTTCTTTTCATTCTGTTCTTGTTCATTTCATTGTAATCTGTTAAACTATTTTTAGTGGAACTGTTAATCACTCTTTGTAGTGATTAACGACTGGACGTAGATTCTGTTGAATCGAACCAGTATAAAAATCCTTGTGTGCTTTTCTTATGCCCTATACTCATTTTACTTTAACGCATATCAACTGCTTGGTTAATTTTCTGAAAGAAAATTGTTTTCTTTAAAAAAAGGATAAAATCGTTTCAACTGTGACTTAATACGCTTTACGCTCTCTGTGTTTTTAATCCGCTGCGCTAAACTCTTTAAAAAATTACCCCCTACGATACCAACACAACCAAAGTGGAGTGTTTAGACTTGTGGTTGAAAAAAGGCCCTGGTAATCGTTTACAGACCACTGTAAACGTTTACGCGAAAGAAATGGACAATTGGTACAGAAAGTTCAACTGAAGGGACCAGTTCTGGTAACGTAGGGGACCACCCTTTATATCTGTGATTTTTTTTCATTAAGTGCAATGATTCTTGGTATATCTTGTTGGTAGACTGTGTTAGGAGTGTTGGAGATGATTTTTGGGCAGGCCACGTGCAAATATATGACCCATGTTTGGGTTTTGGGCAAGTTAAGTGTTGGAGGTCATCTTTGGCCACCCAAGGATCAAGGATTTGAGTCATGTTAGTGCTTTGAGCAACCAAAGTGGAGTGTTTAGACTTGTGGTTGAAAAAAGGCCCTGGTAATCGTTTACAGACCACTGTAAACGTTTACGCGAATGAAATGGACAATTTTTACAGAAAGTTCAACTAAGGGGCCACTTTTTATAACACAGGAGACCAAGTACTATATCTGTCATTCTTTCCCATGACCTCCAATGCATGTTCATGGAAATAGTTGGTAAACTGAGCTAAGAGTGTTGGAGGTCATCTTTGGCCACCCAAGGATCAAGGAATTGATCCACGTTAGAGATTTGACCAACTTAAGTGGAGTGGTTAGAACGAGGTTTGTCTATTCAACGCTAAATGTTTCTTATGTCCAATAACTCCATCAACACAAACAATCTGTCAAATTTAATATGTAACAACTAAATGCTAACATTATTTCTCAATTTCAATAACATTACTCATTCATTTAACTGTAATACAATGTGAAACAAGGATAGTTCAATGTAACATCTGTCAACAATAAGATTACAATTGAAATTACAAAACACATCTGTGCATAACAAAACATTTGCCAAAAATAAGACTTCTACTAATTAAAGTAAATAATCTTTAAACAAACGTATAATAATGTCACACATGTTTTATTCTTAGAGTTCCAGTAAAAGAAGTTTTAAGAGTTTTGCTCTTGAACCGCCTTCGTGACCCCATCCTCACAAAAGTCTTCATTGGAGCTGGATCAATGCTTGGTGTTCCTGTGTCAATTGCTTGTTCAAAGTTGAAATAAAGTTCGTGGAAAAGGAGTGTCGAACCGTCAACTACAACAACCACAAACGAAAATACAAAATTTCAAAACCCTAAAACAAAAACAACTACAAACTTAACAAAAAAATTCCCAAAATTGGAATGGCCATTTGTCCCTGTCAACAAACGCACTACGAACAAAAAATTGACCTTATTACTTGAAGGAACCCATAACGAACAACGAAATACCCAAACACAAAACGGACCAACTAAGGAAATAACCACCAAATAACCACAAACAAAAAGGACGAAAGGAAGAACAAACTTACCTTGCTCGTCAAAGGACCTTGTTGAGTGGAAGCATCCATGTCTCGTCGAAGACACACTCAAGACCGCCAACACAACAACGATGATGATGGCCACAATGACGGAAAGAACGAATTTGACTACCACACCGGAATGAGAATAAATCAGATGTAGAAATAAAAGGAATGGAGGAACGATGACAACGAAGGTGAGACGGAGAAATGATATGAAAGACAAGGTCTCACTCCAGTGAAACTGCTGAAGGGCAAAAGTGGAAATTAAATTTTCAAATCTGATCCTCTCTACTAACGTCAAAAATCAATTTTTAAAAAAAATAGAAATTGAACCAATCGCAGGCCGCCACGTGACAATGTCAAAATGGTGTTAAATTTGTGGTGTCAAAATATCGGGACGCTTTTAGAGTTTTACTTTGGTAATTTATGTCGTAAAGCTTTTCAATTTTGCATCAAAGATCAACATGTGTTATATAAGTGAAACTCACATTTTTATTGGAAAAGCAGTAAGGAATTACATTCAAGTATTTTCCTCTGTGTAATCCACCTATAAATCTTCCCAATACAATATGAATGAAATATTAAATAAAAATTGAATAAATTACATTGGCGCCATTTTGGTTTCTTTAGTTTGCACTCAATATACAATAAAGGGTGTCAGGGTAATGTTTTTCAAGTAACTAAGAGGGTTTCTGTAGGATTAAAAGAACAGGGGTTGAGTGGAATTCTAAAAAAAGACGGCGTCTGTGATTTGCTCAAATAAATCTGATACGGTTAGCATAGTCGGAGCTAAATGCGTGCTTAGTAACTGAGAAATAAATTGCATTTAATGTTTTGAGACGTTAGTGATGAGATCAAAGTGATTTGGAGGTTTGAATGGGAATCTGTGGGTGATTATTTTCAGGTAAGGAGGGTGGCAGACCGAGCAGAGATATGCAGCCTTGCATTCTCTCCTACTGCGCAGTGGCTTGCTGTTTCAAGTGACAAGGGGACAGTTCATGTTTTCAACCTGAAGGTTGATTCTGGACTGATGGAGCATGACAGATCGTACAGTACTTTTGAGGCTAATCCTGCTAACCCTACTGCTGTTTCATCTCTTTCATTTATTAAAGGTTTGTGCGCCATGAATTTTTTGTGAATAATGTTTTCTGGAAATTTAGTGTCATGGTTAGTGATTGTGAAAGAACTAGAACAACAATAGTTGCTGTCGATTTTTTAAATTGCAATACAATTGCAGTTGCAGCTGCAGTTTCTTCATAATCCTTGATGTTGCTTAAAAATGCAGCTGATGCAACTGGAATTGAGGCTGTAGACTGTATTTCAGAACCTTGGTCATTTTAACATTACCAAGGTTCATTCAGTCCTCAAATTATTAATTATGTGATGAAATTTGTTGCTTGTAATTATATAATTTTGTCTGTTTTTACAGGTGCGCAAGAAGGTTTGCAGTATATTGTGGCATTTGGCCATCAAAAGAATACAATTGTAATACTAGGCATGGATGGCAGGTATGTCAGTAGTGCATCATATTCATGCTCTCTTAAGTTTGTCATGCTCTGCCATTTTGTTTTTGTTTTTTGAAATGGGGGAGGGGTGTTGCTTAAGAGATATTAGGGATTGAGTATGGTGGAATAATGATTGATTTTAGAACTAGACTCTAGAGCCTACTTCATATCACTGCATTAAACTTCTATTTATGTGTATACCTGTGCATTGTTTTTCTAAAATTGACCAATGTAAAAATGAGATAGTTTTTTACAGTCCTAAAGTGGATGGTGTGTCGTTATTTTTCATATTTAAAGGTTCAATTAAGGTTAAGATGATTCTTTGAATTTTGGAACCAGACGGCTTGCTGCATCGTTATTTTGTTGTTTTATTTATAGTATTTTCATCTCAAGCAAATGATGAAAGGATGCATGTTTTGGAAAACATTATATAGTAAAACAAGTGTATAAAATGATTTAAATGTGGGGGTTTACCTATATAACGTTGTATCTGAAATGAGCACTAGTTCCTTGTTTTCTGGCATGGTGTTTTTCCTGTAAATGGTAAGTGTAACTATTGAAATTGTTGATGCAGCTTCTACCGATGTCAGTTTGACTCCTCGAGCGGTGGAGAGATGACCCAACTTGAATATTATAAATTCCTAAAGGAGAAGACATTCTAGTTGAGTATGGATGCATCATGTATATACCTTCAGTGGATATTGCTTTCAATACTATTTGGATTTTCTGTTCACTTCGTTGTTTGAAACTTTTAAACTGTAAATATGAGTACTGCTAAATCCACTAATGTTGTTCAATTTACTCTGTTGGGTGCTTGTATATATGAACCATTAACACCTGATTACAAATTAGAATGAATTGTCAGCAGCATTCGCTCCAGATTCACTACAGCCTTCAAGCTAGTCATCGTTTAATGTTTAAATTTGTTTGGTTCTATTTAATTCGCTAGGATATTTGTGGTCTTTGAACACTGTTTCGTTTTACTCATGGATCGTTGGTTGACTAGTAGCAGCTTACGGTAAATGTTAATGAGAGGAACAAAGGAATACCCTGTAGCTTTCATGGTTAAGTTTTATTTTGAAATAATTAATTTCAATCTATTAAAATTATTTTAAATTTTTTGTCAGGTCAGGATATATAAAAAGTTGATTAAAAACGAGTTCAGGACATATAACACGTTATCTAATTGAAGAAAAAATATAAAAATATAAAGTTGATTAAAAATGCCTAAGGCTGTATTCGCATGAATAGATTTGACTGTTTAAGCGTGTTTAAGCGAATTTGCAAGCGACGAATGCAATTGACAATCATGTTCACTTTTGTAGATTTGTGCCGATTGAATTGCGAAGATTTGCCAGATAATACCTTTTTGTATACTCGCTCTTACGAAGATTTGTGATGAATTGAAGGGAATTGGTTATTCTACCCAGTTCACAACATGCGACATATTCGATTCAATGATCGATTCCAGTCATGTTAATAAAGAATAATCTAGAAGCTATTATGTGAGAGTTCATCAGTGAGACCAGGTCAGTAACGCTTTGTTAACATGATGGTATGTTAAATATTTGCAGGTGGGAGGGATGTATGTATGATTTTCATATAGAAAGCACGAATAGAGACTAGTTTGTGGTGATCCTGGAATGCTGCTGCAATGTGAAGATGCGTTGAAGAAGGGGAAGGAAAGCTTGAAGCAGGAAGAGGCGTTGAAGATGGAGAAACAAAGGTTGAAGACGAAGATGTGTATTCGGTTCCAGAAGTTGTATCTGGTTCCATTGCTCAGAACACATTGAACGTAAGGGTGTATTGAGTTACGGGGTGTGCGTATTCGGTTACGCTGGAAGTAGGAAAGCTGTATTCGATTCTGCCATCAGATGTATTCGGTTCCAGCTTTATGGCTCAGCCTGGTGTAGACCTGGATTCGGTTACGGGCTGGGTTATTCGGTTCCAACAAGGTTAATCCTTCTTCCACATGCTTCGACCATGGTTTATGCATGCTTCGTCCATTCGCTCATGTGCATCTGCAACGTGGTTGTTGTTGCTCGTTGTGGGCGTGAGTCACGTTGAGGACATGCAGCTATCCATGGAGCAGTACATGCAGGAGGCCGACAATTGATCCGGCGATGGGAGTGGAAGGTGTTTGTTGTATGTGCATGACCCCTAACTTTTAATTATGTTGCAGGTTTGATAGTGAAGGTGTTCAAGACTACGGTATTTTGACTCACTTTGGGTATTGGAGGTTGTGTGCATTAATTTAGTTTCTGATTTAGTTTTCGACCATCCATATATGGTATTCTAGATACTGAAGTGTATTAATCATCTGTCAACTGATCCAAATTGCTTAGAAAATCTTCAGCGTGCTGAAGTAATAAAATACTTGATACCAAATCTTGAACTCAAAGAAAGGTCTCTTGTATCAAAGATACATCACGATGTGTGCCTTGCTTACCTTACTGTTATCCAAATTGAGTTACATGCCATAGTTTTCTGTAGAATGCTGTCAACTTTAATTTGTATTAAGCTCCAATAAATTTTAGCATTGGTTATGTAGTAACTGCAATTTTCTTTTTTTAAGAATAGTATTGGGTGCAGGAAGTACTCATTCTAGCACATTATGTAGTTGCCTTCTAATTAAATATATTGTGGGTTTTGGACAAACATTTCTAGTTTCATGTCACCTTTGGTTTTGATTGTTTAGATTATCTGTAATTTTTTATGTTTGTCGTACTTGGTGTTAGCAATCTAAAACGGACTTTGATCTCATCTTCCATTTTTCTATTTAGAGAGGTCTTGAATGCCCTGTTCAATATATACAAGATAAATAAGCGAGTTGCAAAAAACCGAGTTGCATTTTAATTATAATTTAATTAAATTTTTAAAATTATTTTTAATAATTATTCTAAATTTTTTATTCTTAAACATTTTTATAATTAAATATAACATTAACAAATATCATTTTATATTATTTTAATCCTTAGGGGCATTTTGGTAATCTTCATTTTCTATCAATTAAACAAATTTCTTTAACTGTCACATCAATCAAATCCTACACTAATTCTCAAAAACTTTATCTCTAAATCCATTCAAATAAACACAAAAAAAATTATTCTCAAATTCACTCAATCACTATCTTCCAAATCATTTCCCCAATCACCCAAATGAACACACCCTAAATGTATAAACTTAAATTTTAATTAAACATTGAATATAAAATAACGAATATTAATATAGTAAAATTATTTAGTTTTAATTAATAACGTTGTAATTTATTTTTGGAAAATGATTCTATTTAGTGCTTATACCTAGGACGTCTATTTTAAAAGTAATTATTGTTTATTTTCCAAACCAATTCTTAAAATGTATTTTTTTAACCTTTTTTAAGAAATGCGTTTTTATGATTAATCTTTCTTAAAAAGGTTTAAAATATATATATTTTAAGAGTAATCACTTTTAAAAAGGTTAAAAAAAATACATTCTTAAAATGAAAATAAAGTTTTTAATTAGAGTAATCATGAAAAAATGGTGAATAAATTTTAATCGTTAAGTATTATAGACAAGAGAATTTATAAGATTCGAAAAATGTTAGTGTAGATCATTAATCATCTGTAACAGTATTTAATGAATTTGACATAATTATTTTTTATAATGGGTTTATCACTCTTTTATAGGAGTGGGCAAAGTACACTGCACTGCACTATACTATAAAAAAAACTGTAAACTATTTTAAGAAAACTATACTGAACTATTTTTTAGTTCAAACTAACTAAACTGCACTACAAACTCTGACACTACGTGATTCTGTATTCCAACAGCAGAAAAGAATTCTTGTAACGCTCTATGAATGATTTGTTCATTAGCAACGGCATCATCCATGAACTGCATGCATAACAACAACTACGTCAATTATAACACCTCATCGCATATATACAAAAGCACGTCTATCACCTCGGAAATCAAACAATAAACAGTCAAATTATAAATTAGCAACCAAATAAATCTGGGCAAATATGACTACCTAAATTAAGGTAATTTGAAAAAAAAAATGATTCTCTCATTTGATACATTCCTCTTTTTGCTATTCAAATGCAGTATATCAATTGACAAATATGCAACTAAATCTATATATGATATATTCCTTATCTCATCAATATCAAAATGCAAACTAATTAAGATTGACGTCAGGAAGACCAAATTTCTTGGCATGTATGAAAAAAAAGAAACAAAATTCACCTTTCCAAGCATCTTAAGTTCTCGCCCAACTGGTTCCAAAAACTTCAGGTCAACATGGATTGGCCAGACCTGTCCAAACAAGAAGGCAAAAGTACATCGATTGATTAATTAAAAGGCTAGTGGAATCATAAAGGGTAAATTGATTCTATCCAACTTAAGAATAATCTTGACGCAATTCAACTAGTCAATCTAACACAAGACAAGAATAACCTTTTGTTTTTATCCAAAATCAAGTAACAGCAGGCCACTATTCAAAACTAATAAGAACTCTGAAGCATGAGAATCATTGAAAAGTTTTACAATTTGCCATGTAACAAGTAACAACCATGACTTTTCTAACAATATGAGGAAAAAAAGACCGAGTCACTAGTAAAAAATTGCCTTTTTACAGCGCACATTATGCCACGGTTCACCAGAAACCGCAGCATAATGCTGCGCGGTGGCAGTTCTGTAAATAAATTGAACTTATATGCCGCGGTTGTGTGGGGAACCGCGGCATATACCCAAGTCAACCAACCCCTTTGACTCCACGTCAGACAAAAATATTTAATGACAGGGGAATATGCCGTGGTTGGGTGGGGAACCGCGGCCTATTCCCCCTGCCACCTACTGACGGGACCCCTGCAATAAATTGACAGGAGGAATATGCTGCGGTTCCCCACCCAACCGCGGCATATTCCCCCTGCAAACTGCTGACATTCCCCATCAGTCAGCACCTGCAATAAATTGACAGGGGAATATGCCGCGGTTCTCTGACCAACCGCGGCATATTCCCCCTGTCAATTTATTTCAGGTGCTGACTGATGGGAATGTCAGCAATTTTGCAGGGGGAATATGCCGCAGTTGGTCAGAGAACCGCGGCATATTCCCCCTGCCACCTGCTTTCTTTCCCCAAAAGGCAGTTGGGAGGCAGTTAGGGGAATTCTGAACGTTGGGGAATAGGCCGCGGTTCCCCACCCAACCGCGGCATATTCCCTAATATGAGTAACTTTTAAAATTTTCATAGGATATGCCGCGGTTGGGCGCTGAACCGCGGCATATCAGTTAAAAAAAATTTCAAAACTGCCATTATGGATTTTTTTTAAATGAATAGGCCGCGGTTAAGTGTAGAACCGCGGCATATTCCCCCTTTATGCCGCGGTTAAGTGTAGAACCGCGGCAGATTCTCTTTCTGAGAGTTAAAAAAAAAAAACTTTGAACAGTTTTCTTCTTCCACGCGATTTTCAGAACAGAAACGAAACCCCACCCCCCACCGCTGCAACCTTTTCTCCGTCCGGACTCTGCTTCTCCGTCCATTATCGTCTCCGTCCGCCTCCCAAATCGTCATCGTCGCTGTCTGACGAGTGCTTCTCCGCCGCCGCCACAGTGACGCCAGCCCAGACTTCTCCTCCGCGACTGTGCTCTCTGCCACGTCCCTTCTTCTCCGCTGCGCCAAAACCATGTATTCCACTAAAGTTGTTTCATTTTAATATATGCTTGATTGCTTGCTTGTGATCAAATGTTATTCGAATTGATTTGCATTGGTTTGAGTTCAATGAATAGAATAGGATATAGTTGAAGTTGGATTTGTCACTTGTTGAATGTAGCTATTCCTATCGTAATTAGAAGTTTAGAGATTGTAATCAAGATCAAGATGGTAGCTTCAACACATTACAAAAAAATTATATGAGGATGATTTTGTTTTTCAAAAGTAATTTATGTTAAGTTATTTATTGTTAAGTTATTTATTTTTTTATATATTAAAACTTTATTGTTAAGTTATTTATTTTTTGAAATATTAAAACTTTATTGATAAGTTATTTACTTTTAAAAATATTAAAACTTAAGTTATTTATGTGTGATTGAATGTCTGAATTGGTAATTTGAATGGTTATTAATTGTATGATTGTATGACTGAATTGAATGTATGATTAAATTGATAATTTTATATAAAAAATTTGTATAATTGTAATTTTGTAAAATTTAGGAATGGATCAAAATTGGATTAATTTACCACGTATTAGTGCTGAGTACGAGAAATGTGTAAAGGAATTTATACAATTTGCGCAACGTAATGAGGGGAGAAGTGACGATGAAGTGAAGTTTAGATGTCCTTGTGTAAACTGTTTGAATGGGAGAAAGTTGAACGCAACTCAAATTAGAGAACATCTTATCTGTGATGGTTTCCTAAGATGCTATACAACATGGATATAGCACGGCGAAGAAATACACTTTTCGATTGACTCGCAAACTGAAAATGTTACAAATTCCACCATGGAAGAAGATCAACCGGATGAAGACAAATTAGAGGACATGATCCGCGATGTTGGCGCAGAAAATTTTGCCAAAGCTCATGTGTATGAGACGATGTCGACTGATGCCGAAACACCTTTGTATGTCGGTTCAACTAAGTTCACACGTTTTTCAGCCGTGTTAAGGCTCATGAATTTGAAGGCGAGCAATGGATGGACTGATAAGAGCTTTACAAAATTGTTGACGTTGTTGAATGAAATGCTGCCAGATGGAAATACACTGCCCACTCGTAATTATGATGCGAAGAAAATTCTTTGTCCAATGGGTATGGAGTATAAAAGGATACATGCTTGTCCGAATGACTGCATTTTATATAGGAAAGAGTTTGAATTTTTGACAAAGTGTCCAACATGTGGCTTATCACGATACAAGTAAAAAAACAATAGTGAAGATGATGGTCAGATTGAAAAAAATGGATCTGCATTGAAAGTAGTTTGGTACCTTCCAATAGTTCCTAGACTTAAGCATTTGTTTGCGAATCCCAAAGATGCTAAAAACCTTAGATGGCATGCAGATGAGAGAAAAATTGACGGGCTGCTTTGTCATCCAGCTGATTCACAGCAATGGAAAAATGTTGATCGACAATTCCCCGAATTTGGTAAAGAGTGTAGAAATCTTAGGATTGGTTTAGCCACTGATGGAATGAACCCATTTGGTAATCT
Organism: Vigna mungo; assembly: GCA_036885675.1. Taxonomy (NCBI): domain Eukaryota; kingdom Viridiplantae; phylum Streptophyta; class Magnoliopsida; order Fabales; family Fabaceae; genus Vigna; species Vigna mungo. The sequence goes on from CP144697.1 coordinate 35,866,689, forward strand.
GAGTACCAATCACAGTTGTTGGCCAGTTATATTGATAATTTACAACTTATCTCCTACATTGTGCATGAAGAGGAAGTACATGATGTTGTCTATGATGATATCTGGTCCAAAGCAGCCTGGGAATGACATAGATGTTTATCTAAGCCCATTAGTTGAAGACTTGAAGGTTTTGTGGGTTGATGGGGTTGAAATATTTGATGCATTTGCTTTAGAGACTTTTATGATGCGTGCAATGTTATTTTGCACCATTAATGACTTTCCTGCTTATGGTAATTTGTCAGGATACAATGTCAAGGGTCATAAAGCGTGTCCTATATGTGAAGAAAACACTGCAGCTCATCAATTGAAACATGGAAGAAAGACGGTGTATCTGCGTCATCGAAGATTTCTAAAACGTAATCATCCATATCGAAGGTTAAAAAAAGCATTCAATGGAGATCAAGAGAGGGACGAAGCACCAAATCCACTTACTGGCCTTCAAGTTCTTGAAAAAGTTAATAAAATACATCATGTATTTGGGAAAACATCCAAGAAGTCATCTGTAACGACCCATTGGAAGAAGAAATCAATATTCTTTGATCTTCCATATTGGTCAAAGTTATATGTTCGACATTGCATAGATGTGATGCATGTAGAAAAGAATGTGTGTGATAGCTTGATTGGTACACTACTCAACATTCAGGGAAAGACAAAAGATGGAGTGAATGCTCGTTTGGATTTGGTTGACATGAATATTCGAGAAGAGTTGGCACCCAAGGAGGTTGGTAAACGTACTTATTTTCCCCCTGCATGTTACACAATGTGTAGACAAGAGAAGATAAGTTTTTGTGTTTGTTTAAAGAGTATCAAAGTACCACAAGGATACTCTTCAAATATCAAGAGTTTAGTGTCGATGCAGGACTTAAAGCTTGTTGGCATGAAGTCTCACGATTGTCACGTCTTAATGCAACAGTTGTTACCGGTGGCTATTCATGGAATTTTGCCCAAAAATGTTAGGCACACCATAAACAGGTTGTGTTCATTTTTCTCGTCAATATGTAGTAAAGCCATCGATCCTACAAAGTTGGATGAACTTCAAGGCGAGATTGTTATCATCTTGTGTCAACTAGAGATGTTTTTCCCTCCATCTTTTTTTGACATCATGGTACATTTACTTGTTCATTTGGTTAGAGAAATCAAGTTGTGCGGACCGGTATACTTAAGATGGATGTATCCTATTGAGTGTTATATGAAGATTTTGAAAGGGTACGTTAAAAATCCATATCGTCCTGAAGGTTCGATGATTGAAAGGTATATTGCTGAAGAAAGTATCGAGTTTTGTTCAGATTACATGACATCAACGAATCCAATAGGAGTTCCTCGCACATCATGGTTGAATAAATTTTCTACAAGTAAAAGCATCCGAGGTGTGAATGTGGTGACAAAAGATCGCGATGAATTGTTGCAAGCGCATCTTTATATATTGAACAACACAGATGAGGTGATCCCTTTTTTAGAAGCACACAAAGCCATTGTTAAGAATAAAAATCCAAGACAATCAGAGAAATGGCAATTGATGGAGCATAACAAAACATTTATGTCTTGGTTCAAATCTGAAATTGACAAAGAGCCACATCCTTCTGAAACTTTATTGTGGCTTGCAAATGGTTTGAAGTTTGATGTCGTGTGTTGTCAAGGTTATGAAGTCAATAATTGCACATTCTATACGAAGAAATTGGATGATAAAAGCACAATACAAAATAGTGGAGTCAGTTTAGAAGCTGAGTCACTTCAATTTTCCACATCAAAAGATCAATCTCCTGTACTTGGATCAATGAGATATTATGGTATAATAGAAGAGATATGGGAGGTTGATTACACCAAGTTTTTTGTTCCATTGTTTAAATGTAAGTGGTTTGACAATAAGAGTGGTGTGAAAGTAGATGAATCGGGTATGACACTAGTTGATTTTCGAAAGGTGGGTTACCGAGACGAACCGTTTATCATGGTACATCAAGCATCGCAGGTTTTTTATGTCAAAGATCCTGCGTCTGACCATTGGTATGTTGCTCTTCAAGGCAAAAAACTTATTGAAGTTAACGAAGACAATCTGATTAATATTCATATTCCTGACAACCATTCATTTTAAAGTACAACAAATTTGGATGACCAATCTCTAGTTGACGACGATGTACATGCAATTCGGTCAGATCATGATGAGGGAATATACATATGATGAATCCATATCTTTATGTATGAATTTCTATGATTACTATTACATGTTTTGTTAATTTATATGATATTACATAAGTCTTTTATTAATATTTAATGTTGTTATTTATGTTGACAGATATATGGCTGATCATTCACAGTCTTCAGGGGATGAGGCTCCCCCAACCAGATCCACTAGAGGACCTACTAGGATAAAACAACTATTGCTCAGGAAACAAAGTGGTGAAAGAACTTCGGTGAACGTGAATGTCACCACGGGTGTGGCAACTGGCCGCTATGCAGATGACTTCCGATCATACCTTGGAGTGGTGGCACGTGATAAAATTAGCATTCTCGTTCCATCTTTTGATCATGTGTCCGAGGTTGATCGGAACATTATTTGGAACGATATATTGGTAAGTTAATTAATAGCATTTGAATTAAAATTTGTTTATATTGATAATTTTGTACTAATACAACTTTATTATGTTTATTTCAAGTGACTTTTGACATTCCAAATGTCGCAACACTTAGAAATAAGTGTTTGTCAACTGTTGCAGAAAATTTCAGAAACTTTAAAAGCAAGTTGACATCAAGATACATCTATGGACACCTTAAACATAAGACTCCATGTAGTACATATAAGTCCATTGATGAGGAGACTTGGCGGCTTTTTAAAGAGAGTCGGTTGTCAAAGGAATGGCAGGTTAGTATAGTTGATATTATTCAATTCCTCATTAACAAATATATATCATATGAACTAATTAATTCATGTGTGTGTGACAGGCAATTAGAAGCAAAGCACGAGGAACAAGTGCTCATAACAAAAACCCCCACCTATTATCTCGTGGTGGGTATAGGAAGCTTGAGGAGAAACTCCTCAAGCAAAAGGCAGATGCTAGACCACCATCTCAGGGTGGTAGCCCTCCTCAGCCTCCTTCTCCACCGTCTAGACATGAGAAATGGAAGTTGGCCCGTATGCGACCATCGGGCACCTACTCTTCCGACACTGCACGAGAGATTTCTGAAAGAATTGTAAGTTATCACTCTTCCTAAAATAATAAGTATTCTCATTATACATACTACATTAAACTATTTTAAGAATAATGGTGTTTTGTAATGTTACAGGACGCCTTGGTTGAGCAGAGCTCCCAAGGCCAATTCACTCCAGAGGGTCGCCAGGATATTCTTGCTGCTGCGATTGGACGACCTGAGCACCCTGGACGTGTACGTGCTGCAGGTTCTGGAGTAGGAATTAAAGATTATTTTGGGAGCTCTTCTCGTCAGCATTCATATTCATACAGCGATACACAATGGATGACAGAAGAGATCACAAAAAAGGTCCGAGAAGACCTTAGAGAGGAGATAAGGGCCGAGGTTAGATCAGAGATGAGGGCTGAATTCCAAAGCATGTTCCAGGAGCAGTTTCAGAACATGCGCGCGGTGCCATCTCCTATAGAGGAACATGTTATCCTTGCCCCCCCCACAGGTAAACCTAATAAACATTTATGTGCAATTATTTCTATCTTTTGTATAATCTAACATTTACTCTAACAGGAAGAAGCGGGAAAGGAAGTTGTTCTGCATCAGCCATCCCAGAGGATGACATGGACGATGGTAGTCCATGTCTGCTATACATTTTAGATGATACTGAGATGGTGCTGGTAGCTCGAGGAACAGAGTTTAGGACAGCGACTGTATGTCATGGTATGCAACTATTAGAGGATGAGGTGAAGGTCTTAGTGGATGAAATGATCATACCAGATGTCATGGTTCCTCTGTCCACGGAAGAGATTTTCACTGTGGAACAAGCATAGAAGTCGTTTATCAGTTGGCCTAAATTTTTGGTTAAACCAGTTTCTGACCCCTCGGTATGAAATTCTTCTTTACACTTCTCAATTTTAAAGGTTTTTAATGCTCTATATTACTTATCGTATCTTTTCATGTAACAACAGACGCAGGCACAGGAGAAGATTCCTCTATCTGAGGATGATCCTCTTGCTTCATTGCATCCACTTGCTGAGATCCTTGATGAGCATCCTTTGGAGGTTGAGTACGATGCTAATGTATTTGGGAGAGGCTCTGAGGTCCCAATATACCTTCATAGCCAAGATGTCCGTGAGCTTGCGTCGGGAACACAAGAGTTGAATATTTCAATTATTCAGCTATGGATCATGTAAGTCTATGAGCAATTATTTATATATAAAATTGATTTATATATCAAGTATCCTTATATCAAAGTTAATTTTTGATTTCAGGTATATGTCTAGGGTCAGTAACAAGTTGGGCGTTCAGATGATTATGGATTCGTTGATCCCCAATTAATTCATGAATCAAATGATTTTGAGCAGATCAACATGAATCTGATAAGAAGTTTTGCAAGCCGCAAGAAAATATACTTCTTGCCTTATATATCCGGGTAAGTGAAATTTGTTAACATAATAAAGTTCCATATGTGATTTTAATATTTAATAGTTACGTTATTATGAATTTCAGGCGCCATTGGCAACTTCTTGTTATGTCTATGCAAGACAACACTGCTTTGTGGTTCTGTTCATTGCGCAGGCCTCCTCCCCCACAACTCAAACAAGCAATTGATTGGTAAGAACATCAATGTTTGGACTTTCTTTGTTATATAAATGAATGCTAAAACCTTTTTTTATAAACAGTTCTATTCCAGCAACTATGATGATGGGTGGGAGATCAATTGCTAACAGTAGAAAGATTACTTGGATTTCTCTCAAGGTTTGACATATGCTAAAGCCATACTTTGTTATACTTGTTTTATTTTAATGTTATTCACTAACTATTATCAACTGTTATGATATATTGTAGTGTAACAGACAAAATGGGTCATATGAGTGCGGATACTATGTAATGTATTGGATGACCCATATTGTTCGTTCTCACATCACAAGGAGCTGGGAAACGGTAATATTTAACTTTAACAAATTTTGATTTTTTTCCCAAATGTTGAATTCATATACACTAATTAATATGAATTGTCTTTTGCAGAGATTCAAGACTACTTCACCAGTTCCTGAGAAGCCACTACTATTCATTAGGAAGGCTGCTGCGAAGTCTATAATTAGATTATACAATAGCCCTTAGATTTAAACATTGCATTTGATTAGATTGTATTTTCTTAGACTCTGTACTTTATTTGATGTTGAAATGCATTTGAACATGTCTTTGTTATGTTGAAATTGAATTTCTGTACATGTTTTTATATGCAGGTCTGTTTTTGTGGTAGTGGATATCACAAAAACAGACCTGCAATTTTAAAAAACTGCAGGGGAATATGCCGCGGTTGTGACCTTAACCGCGGCATATAAAAGACATATGGCCGCGGTTTTTGCACTAACCGCGGCATATACTATTTTGTTTTAAATTTTTTTTTTAAAAAAAGACATATGGCCGCGGTTCTTGCACTAACCGCGGCCTATAGTGGCACTTTCTGCTGCGGTTGAACCGCGACATATAGTGGACAATTTTTATTTTTTTTTTAAAAAAAGGACTTAGGTAGCGGTTCTTTGGAAAACCGCGGCATATTACTGAACTTATATACCGCGGTTATAACCGCGGCCTAAAGTCTCTGACTTACTACCGCGGCTGGATATGCCGCGGTTCGTAAACCGCGACCTATAGTGAAAAATAACCACGGCAAAAGCCCCCCGCTGCACTAGTGAGTGAATATCCTTATTCTATCTGAATATAGCAGAATCATGATGGAAGATACAAAACAAAAAATGTATCTCTCACTGCGGTAGAAATTCTACTAAAGTGTAAAGTACTAAAGTCTACATAGAAAAAGAATAAAACTAACCAAACGGTTCTCACTTATATAACATTTAAGGTATCACTACACAAAATGAAAAGAAACAAAAATTTAACTGTTATAGCTATGCAGAAAGTCTAGTTACATTGCATGATTTCTAGTCTATGATTTTGAAACATTATCTGTGCCTTTTTAAGCTGTTTTGTCACTAGTGCAAAAACGCTATTTAACGTCACCCCTTAGACGTCGGTTAAGGGTAAGCACGACGTATATTGATGACCGGTGGCATTTTCGTAAATAAGTTGGCCATATAGACGTCAGTTAGAAGGTGCCCCGATGTTTATAATATTTTAGACGTCAGGGTCCCTCCTAACTGACGTCTATATGTCTGACAGGTGGGTGAAAAGTCATTTCTTTCAGTCATATAAACGTCAGTTAGGAGGGGTCCCGACATCTATATGGCGGAAATTAATGGCTATTCACCTACCTGTCAGACATATAGACGTCAGTTGGGAGAGCCCCGACTTCTAAAGCACTTTAGACGTCTGTTACTCTGGGAACCGACGTCTAAACCCTAAATCCAAAAATTCAAAAAGTCACTTTAGACGTCTGTTACTCTGGGAACCGACATTTTAACCCTAAATCCAGAAATTCAAAAAGTCATTTTTTGACTCCATTTAGATGTCTGATCTCGCCACTCTAACTTCTAAAGCACTTTAGACGTCTGTTACTCTGGGAAGCAACGTCTAAACCTTAAATCCGGAAATTTTAAAAGTCACTTTTTGACTCCATTTAGACGTCTGATCCCGCCACTCCGACTTCTAAAGCACTTTCGACGTCTGTTGTAAAGGGAACCGACGTCTAAATGTCTGCATTAAAACACTGCGAACGCGAGACAGCAGTTACGCGCACTCATTGTTCATCATCTTCCTCGCGTTTTCTCTGCACAGGCTACGTTTTCCAGGTTCGTTTTCTCACTTTTGCACCGTTTAAAATTAATTTTACTCCGATTACATTACTCTTTGATGAATTATTTTTCATTTGAACCGATTAAAATGCGTTTTCATTGAGTTTTTGTGCAGTTTTGCTCATGTCCTTAGGCAGCGTTCTTGGACGGCGATTTCTTGCATTTTGCACTCCTCCAATTCCTTCCACTACATTATCAAAACCGTCCAATACAAAATAAGAACATACAATCCATTCTCTTGAACTAAAATATAAAGTTGTAAACTCGAATCACCTTGACCTAGGAGAGAGGCCTCAAGCGGAGAAAGATCCTATCAAATACGGCGACATTTTTAGATGTCTGATCTATGAGTCTGACGTCTATATAGACGTCTGACCTATATAGCCCGACGTCTGTGTAGACGTCTGACCTATGGGGTTCGACGTCTCATGTAACGTCACTATAATAGACGTCGGTTCGGGATCTGACGATAAAAGCCCAAAATAACCGACGTTAAACAGCGTTTTTCCACTAGTGTGTCTACAAAAGTGAAGATAATCCAGGGGAAAATTAAAATTTTCCGATTAATTAACTGCCTTTATTTGAACAAGTATACCAAGGTCTTGGCAAGCCATGTATAGAGAAAACAAGCAATAAAACCATTCACACTACCTCTGTACTTCATCATGTATTTTTGCCTATTCATCGTATAAGCATTCTCTTTTTGTGCTCGTTTAGCTTCTGAGCACTTCAATGGTTGTACTACATATGGCAACATTGTCTGAAGTAATTGCACACCTTATGTAATTCTTAACATTCATAATAAGTTTTAAAAGCATATTTTGATCCTAGAGACTTTAGAGGAGTAAAATCTGCCAGTAAAAAGTTAAACTGTTCTATGGGACAACATTTGCATATGTTTTGAATCCCAAAGAAAAAACTCCAAGCTAGGTTTTGCACGCCTTATGATAAGGGGTATTGAAGCTGTTGTCTATTGGTTTATTTAACATCCATTGTTAGGTTCTCTTTTAACATCTTCCTTCTTTGCTATCTTATCTGTTATTCTGTTTCAGGCAGTTGGCAGTTAAGTAGTTTAGTTGGTTGGTCATGTTAGTTAGGCTTAAATAGTACTTCTCTTTAAACCCAAACCAAATGCACATTCAAATCACAGTGCTTCTACTATTTTCAGTTAATTATACATAAATGAAAATGTCTGCAAATATAAGAAAAACAGAGAAAAAAGCATTGAAGTACTAATGTAACTTTATTGTTTTTAAACAAAGTCAATGCAATAGTTAAACTTAAGAAACTTTTATCCTATAAGATTTATTTGAACTTGTTTTATACCAATTTAAAAGCTTGGCAGTCACAATATAATCCCAGAATTTAAGCCCATTGTTTCCTTCAAAGTCCAATTACTTAACCTAGCTCACTCCATTGCCTAAAATCCATCAAGTAACCCCATACAAATCAATGCCTAAAAACAGCTGAGTCATGACTCCCTCTCTTCTATAAATAAAAAATGTTGTGTATACTACTCTCCATTAGCCAAAATATGATGCCAATGCTACTCTCCCTTTACCAAAAAACAAATAATTTTGCTCTCCCTTTAGCTATTTAATATCACTTCTACTCACTCCCATTCCATTCTATCTTTCTCCCTCTTTGTTTATTACCACTGAACTGTATAGCATACCACTCTGTTCTTCCTTTACAATGAACCAAATTGCATCTCACAGCAAATTATTACTCGCACCAAAGTGCATCGCTTTCCAAAGTGTTTCACTTTCCAAAGTGTTTCACTTTCCAAAGTGTTTCACTTTACCAGTTAATGAAACAATTATTAATCACAACAAAATATCTCCAAAGTTTAGATAAAACATGGAATACTACTATGTCTAAAACCCAAATCATCATTCACAAATCCAGATTCACGAAATATGAGGAACTACATCTTTTAGTAATATTCTCTAGTTAATTGTATAGAGGTATGTCATGCATCTCAACCAAATACACCATTCATTCACAGAATCTACCATTATCCAAAAAAAGAAAATAAAATCAATTTTTTTAAAACAATTAAAGCTCTCACAAAATCCAAAAGAAAATCAATTGTGTTGGAACAATTTTCCAATAACTTAGGGAAACAAGATGAACAACAATGTAGACTTGATATATTCTTCTAGGCGTGAGTGCACACTTTCCTAAAAGCAATATTTCGTCCCTTATAAGAGTGGAGGGGATCGTGAAATCCGCTTTTGAGATACAAAGAAGAACAACAGCGATGATACTCACTCTTACTATTACTGTTAAACAAGAATATGTTTCTCAAGAATTGATTTTTGTGTTGAGAGAATGAACCAGTGAATTTCAGTAGAGCACAGGATCCCTTTATATAGATGTTGATCAGGCATCAATCCAAGAGATACCAGATTCTGATTAGTTACATTTCTTCATGAAATATTGTAAGTGTTCATGACTAGCAACTCTTCATAAATAATTGTAACTCTTCATGAATGGTAACTTTTCATGAATAATAGTAACTCTTCATTTCATGAATAATTGTAACTCTTCATGAATCTTAAAATTGTCTCTAATACTCTTAAATTCCAACAATCCTCCACCATTTGAGAGTATTGTATTATTACTTAACACAAAAATCAATTTAATAATTGCAATCTTACACATAAATGAAAGTGTACACAGACTTGAACTTTCACTTAGTAGAATACACATTTCAGGAATTCGTATTTTATTGGTGTCGCAACGATTGAACCAACATAATACATAATGAATTCTTGAAGATACTATGCATATAAGATAAATTACATATTCTTGTTATACATGACACAATAGGGCCATGCGTCCATATCTATTCATAAGTTCATCAAAGTCATGCCCCCTTGACTTCTTGAAGCGGCCAAACTTCGCACTTACATAGGTTGATTTCTTAGGTAAACATGTTTCTGTGACAAAACATAAATTCAAGAAATCAATTAAGAATTAATCAACCTCCTAAGCATCACAGATCTAAAGCACTCTTGAAATAATTATTTGTGCTTTCAATCATCAAATAAGAGATTCAATCTTATTGAACTTAAGACTTAATGTCATATTAAGCGTTAAGTTAAGATTCCCTTACTTGTGATTAATCGTGGGCTCCATTCCTATTCCAATTTTCATTCTGGAAATGGAATCTTTAGCCAATGCCTTAGTAAATCCATCAGCCAAATTAAACTTTGTTCATACAAAATCTATTGTAATAATTCCATCTTTGCTGAGTCCTTGGACATAATTATGTCTCACACCAATATGTCTTGATTTGACATTGTATACTTGACTATAAGCCTTTGTCAATGTTACAACATTGTCACAATGTATTACTATTGGTGATATTGGTTTTGGTAACAATGGTATTTCGAACATGAGATTCCTCAACCATTCTGCTTCCTTTCCTGCAGAAGCTAGAGCTATAAATTCTAAAGCCATAGTGGAATCTGTAATGCAAGTTTGTTTCTTGGATGACCAAGAAATTGCACCTCCCCCAAGGAGGAAAATCCAACCACTAGTTGAAGAGTGATCTTCTGCATTTATAATCCAACTTGCATCAGAATATCCTTCCAAAACTGAAGGATAACCACTATATGTTAATCCATAAGTAATAGTTTTCTTTAAATACTTAAGTACTCGACGTACTACTTTCCAATGTGATAGACTAGGGTTACTAGTATATCTATCAATTTGCTTACCGCAAAGGCAATCTTTAGCCTTGTACTTGTCATTGCATATATTAAACATCTTAGACATATGTCAAATAAAGGATCAAACATACCGTTCAAAATGTGACCACGACAGACATAATCATCATTATACCATTTGTTCCTTTTCCGTTGTTCCTCCAATGTCTTGATTTCGCTTTCTTTAGGTTGGGGAGAACTTAGAACATATGCCACATTTAGAATCGAGAGAAGGAAATGCATCTTCGTTTGCCATCATCGGAAACGCCTTCAAATTTGTCTAACTTGTGGAAGTTTGCAGACATCTCACGAATTGTTGTCATCTTAGAGAAAATATTGCTTTTAGACTGTTGGAACAATTTTCCAATAACTTAGGGAAACAAGATGAACAACAATGTAGACTTGATATATTCTTCTAGGCGTGAGTGCACACTTTCCTAAAAGCAATATTTCGTCCCTTATAAGAGTGGAGGGGATCACGAAATCCGCTTTTGAGATACAAAGAAGAAAACAACGATGATACTCACTCTTAGTATTACCGTTAAACAAGAATATGTTTCTCAAGAATTGATTTGTGTGTTGAGAAAATGAACCAGTGAATTTCAATAGAGCACAAGATCCCTTTATATAGATGTTGATCAGGCATCAATCCAAGAGATACCAGATTCTGATTAGTTACATTTCTTCATGAAATATTGTAAGTGTTCATGACTAGCAACTCTTCATAAATAATTGTAACTCTTCATGAATGGTAACTTTTCATGAATAATAGTAACTCTTCATTTCATGAATAATTGTAACTCTTCATGAATCTGAAAATTGTCTCTAATACTCTTAAATTCCAACAAATTGTTACCACCACTGGATCATCCTAGATGAATACACCCAAGTGCATCGCTTTCCACTTTTATTTATCCCTTTTGAAAGAGAAAGGGAAAAACATTCGTACCTTTAGGTTGGAGAGTGATGTGCCTGTGCTTCTCTTTCCAGCTAAAGGAGAAGTATTCTCACAACCTTTGACGATGGTGGTAGAGTCTTCGACAGTTCGACGACAGCAGAATGCGGCAAAACCTTCGATAGTTCGGCGACGACTGCGGCAAAGCCTTCGACAGCAGCGAACCTTCGACGGGGAGAGTCTTCCACAACAACAAGTGGCGAGTCTTCAAAAGTAAGGAGCTTCTGACACAGTAAAAAAGAATGTAACGGGAATAAAAAACCTAAACCTAAACCGTAGTTCACTAGTTAACTGTAGTATAAATAAAATAAGTTCAGTTTATTTGAACTGAACTGTTACATAGTAAAAATTGGTTTTAGTAAAAATAGTTTAAGTTTTTTAAGTAAGAAAAAATTCAAATAAACTACAGTTTTAAGTTTTTCCCTAAACTGTGCCCAACCCTACTCTTTTAGTTGTTGTAATTAAAAAAAATGAACTGAAATATATAGAACATACTAAAATAGACTAGATAAATACATAGAATTATGCGATGAAACTGGTAAGATATAGAAAAAAATGTTGAAATAGAAAAAAATTAAAGCAGCTGTTGAGTAACCTAAACCCTATTTGAATGAATTTGTGGGAGATTGTTTAGACGCATCCATGTCTAACAGCAGGTCGATTGCATCGGGAAAGAAGTGATAATTCTTAATTGAATTTTCCTCAATTGAAGGGCAAAGTCCAATGCCTGGTTCATGGTGGCTCGAGCAGCCGCTATTGCTTCAACAAGCTCTGCATTGGTCAAGTAGGTGCTGCATATTTGGCTCAAAATTCTGTTGTGTCGTTCTTGGAATCTCACAGCTCTTTCCTCCGCCGCTTCCAACGTCTCGCTAACCATTTTTAGTTTCTCGGCAGCCAGGTGTTTCCGCTGCCATCTCTTGATGTTTGGGACGCAAAACAAGAAGGAAGCGGAGAAGTCTATTACCGCGAAAACGATGTGGCCCAAATCCATCATCATCGGTGGTGTTCTGTTATAGGATAGGTCAAAGAGTTACAAAATATTATTTAATAGTCAGTTAATTCTGTTAGTTATAGAATTAACTAAATTCTGTAATCTTTCCTTATAAAAACAATTGTATTCTGAAAATTCAAAGGAGGAATGAATAACATAAGAATTCTTCCCACTCTTCTAAATCTATTTTCTTGTGTTCGGATTCCTTTCTCTTACCTGGATTCCCTACGTCCTGGGTTTTTGTTCGAAGACTATTATCTTCCTAGAACCGTATCAATTGGTATCAGAAGAATTTATTACAATAATTAATACTACTGTCTCAATTTTTTAATGAGATAAATAAAAATAAAATAAAATCTTAAAAAGAAGTTAGAAAAGACAAACAACACAAATATAATCCAGAAGGTAACCTTCCACAACACCCGTTCTGTACGTGAAGATTTTGACCATTTCAAAGAATCAATGGAGGCTCCCTTCTTGGAGCTGGGAACGTCGCTGGAGGCTCGCTTCATGGCGATTGTCGCAGCGTTGAAGAGCAATCTTGCATAATTAATTGGTAATCGCAAAACGCATAATATCTCCAATAACAGTAACCATTCTCGACCTTATTCCTGTAGTACTAGGTTGGCTAGGCTAGATTTTCCTCGCTTAAATGGGGACGGGGTGAAACAATGGTTAATTCAATGTGAAACTTTCTTCTCCGTTGATGGCACACCGGACGATTACAAGGTCTGCTTGGCAGTCGTCCATTTTGAAGGAAAAGCTTTGCAGTGGCACAACACATATATCAAGAATAAAGGGTTATTAAATCTTCCTTCTTGGGAGTCTTATACTAGAATCTTGATTGATAGATTTGGGGAGGTTGGTGAAGATCCTATGGCTGAACTGATGAGGCTGCGTCAAAAAAATTTTGTCGAAGACTACCATGACGCCTTTGATCGAATAGTGTCGCAAGTGGAACTTTCGGAGGCTAATCAATTAAGCTGCTTTTTGGATGGATTGAAGCAAGATGTCTAGATGATGGTTCGTATGTTTCAACCGACTTCCGTGATGAAAGCCTTCTGGCTAGCCAAAATGTATGAATCTGCTAGCAACATCAAGTCGCAAGGGAAGCCATTCGATAAGCAACTCAAACCGCCTTTGTTGCCTAACCCTACCCAACACACGGAAGATCCTTGGCCAAAACCATTTTCGAGGAATTTATCCATTGATTATATGAATGAAAGAAGGGTCAAAGGGCCGTGCTATTTCTGTGACGAACCGTTCACACCCGCCCATAGTTTAATCCACAAGAAACTCCAGATTCATGTCCTGGAATTAGACGAAGACACCATTTCTGATGAAGACACCAACCCTACAGTAGAAACGGAGGAAAATAGGAGAGACCCATTGATTCCGGTTAACGCGTTGACAGGAGTTGATAGCTTCTGCACTATGCGAGTCACGGGTCTTTACAAGAACAAACCTATACGTATCCTCATTGATAGTGGAAGTACACACAATTTCTTGGACGTTCATGTCGCCAAGAAACTGGGATGTAAGATTGGGGCCATGGATCCTTTGAGTGTCACAGTGGCAGATGGGGCTAAGGTTAAGATTAACAACAAGGTTAAAAAAATTTCTTGGATATTACATAATGCACCCTTTCAATCGGATATGTTGTTGATACCATTAGGATGTCATGACATGGTTCTTGGTGTAGAATGGCTGATTACCTTAGGGGATATCAAGTGAAACTTTGAAAACTTAACCATGGAATTTACGGTACATGGAAGGAGGACTGTTTTGAGGGGAACAACAAGTCTAGGCCTCAAAACCATTCGGAAACAAAGGTTACATAATATGATGTCATCAAGGGTCAACCTTTCAATGATACAAATGTGTGACAAGGGTGAAGAATCCAGTAATATCCTTGACAGCATGGAGAGGTTGTTGTTGGAAGGGGAAGCTGGCAGAAGATTGCAAAAGCAGGAAGAGATCCGAAAGCTAGCTAAGTTTCATATGAAGAGAGCACGAGAAAGGATGAAACAATGGAACAATAAACATAGATCCGAAAAAGAATTCAAAAGTGGAGGCAACGGGAATGTCACTAAAGTTCTGGTTAAATGGAAACACCAATTACCCGAAAAAACTACTTGGAAATTTTACTATGACTTGAAGATACAAGCTTCCCAATTTCAGTACTTGAGGACAAGGACTTTTTCAAGAGAGGGGATTTTTATAGGATAGGTTGAAGACTTACAAAATATTATTTAATAGTCAGTTAATTCTGTTAGTTATAGAATTAACTAAACTCTGTAATCTTTCGTTATAAAAACAATTGTATTCTGTAAATTCAAAGGCAAAATGAATAACATCATAATTCTACCCACTTTTCTAAATCTATTCACTTGTGTTCGGATTCCTTTCTCTTATCGGGATTCCTACGCGTTCTTATTTGAAGACTACTATCTTCCTAGAAGAACCGTATCATGTTCATGCTTCAACTTCTCCAAACACCCATATATGACCATCATGATAATGGAGAGAGACCCCTGTAAGTACCTTGCTTCGCTTTCGAGTTTACCACGTTTCTTTTCCTTCAATTCATTTTCTATATTCCCTTTCTCTCTATTTGTGGGAAAATCAAAATGCATATTTACTGCCAAACATAAATGCATTATCATCAAATTTACATGTAGATGTTTTTCCCTATTTTTTTTAATACCTCAAAAGTTTAATTTTAATTTAATTTTATTGAATTTAGAGTATTGTTTGAAATTAATTTTAGGTTATTAAAATAGATAGTTCAAGTTAATTAGGTTTTATTTAGTTTTAAGCTGATGGTGATCCCCCCTTGCTTTAATAAGATTTTTCAAAATTGGATAAAATGTGAAAAGAAGTTAATATTAAGATACAAATATGCAAAATTATAAAAGAAATGGAATAAAATATGTAATTGAGTGTTTTAACTTTTAGTACTTTTTTTAATAATTTTAATAGTATTATATAATAATATCCATAAAACAAACTAATATACCTACTTATAATTATTTGCAATTTTTCAAGACAACTTTCACCCTAAATTGGTGTAAGACGACTATAAAAGTGTAGTCCTATCTATTCTTATATCAAATAGAATTTTGATAACAAAAACAAACCATAAACAAGATTAATTAAAACATAAATTCATCAATATAATTTTTACATCACATTATTTTTCTCGCACATGTTTATTACATATTTTTATCACGCACACATAATATTTCATATGAAAACATACTTTACTCAAAAAATAATATATAAATAATTATGATAATATATAAAAACTAAACATAATTCCACTTATTTCTTCCCATAATTTTTTATGTGGTGTATAAATTAAATTTGAATATCACCTTGTTTTTTTATTTAATAACATTTTATATCTCAAACATAATTGTTTTCTCACTTTAGATATGTTATATTTAAAGTTGTTAACATGATCTATAATCTATTGACCTATAATCTATGGATCAATCTTAGTTTACTTTTAAAAAAACATTTTTTTAGGAAATCCTCTTGACTAGGGAACAAAAATAAGTTTTCAGTTCCTAAAATCTCTTCTCAAATGTGTTAGAATTAAGGTAGATTTAACTTTGCTAAAAGATATTAATTAATTCTTAAAAATAACATCATTTATATACACATATAATTATACATTTTATTAAATAATTTAATATGTTGTAATTTTATTATATTTAAATCAATATTTTTATATCATACTAGTTATTATGTTATTAAATAAAACATAATATATAATTTAATATAATTATTGGCTATAATTTATTTAATAATTTTATCAATTTCATAGAGAAAAAATATAACATTTAATAACGTAGTATATCATGATAAAGTTCTAAATAGGATAGAAGAAACATGGAATCTAACCAAAATGTAATAATATAAAATTAATTCTAATTTACACCAAATTTTTTCTATAACTAATATATATTGATTATTAAAAAGAAATAAATAATTAATAAAATTTAAGTATAAATTTAAATTATATAATAAAAATATATAAATAACATATAATAAAAAAATTCATAAATTAATTATTTTTAACTTTTAAATTAAGATGCTTTATTTAGTTTTAATTCAAATTAAATTATTTTTTCGTACAATAAAATTAAATGAGTATCTTATATATTTTAATTCTTTTCTTTCGTTTTCTGTGTTCTTAATTACACGTCAGTTAATAACATCTTCTACAAACCTTTCTATATTTTATGTATTCTTTTTTAATTTTTCATAATAATAACTTTTTACAATATCTTGTTGTGCATGGGTGGTATCTTGGTCATCTCTTCCATTTACAGTGTTCTTCATAATTTTTGTCTTTTATTTCATCTTCATCATGATTTATCATGGAATCTGTCCTTCTTAGACCTTGGGCTAATTTTTATAGAATATATATATATACTTTTTTTAAAATTTGTTAACTTTTTTTACAGCTAATTTTGTTTTATTTCCGACTTTATTCATTGATATTTTTTAAACATATATTATTCTCTATATTTCTAAATATTATGAAACATTACATGTATAGATTTATTTATTTTTCAATAGAAAATATCGTATGAAAAACATCACTTTTTTTTATATTTTTTAAACATATTTCTTTCTCAACCTTTTCATTTTTTCCTTATAGCTCGTTTTATTTATTCAAACTTTTCATATAAATCTTACTATTTTTCAAAAACTTACTTTTCTTATCTTCCAAACCTTGGTTCTGCACGTTTCGTTTACTTTGGTAAATTATTATTTTCTAAACTATATCGTTCTAACTTCTGTCACACATCTACTGGAAATACTCACAAACTTTTCTGATATTTTATTCAATATCATAAATTTTAAATTTTATCAGTTAAACTTTATCGTGTGTTTCTAACGTTATTTTTTTCACTACTATGTTTTTTAAGTATTTATTTATCATTATCATCATTTATACTTTGATAAATTTATTATAAAGTTAATATTTCAATTGGAAAATTTAATTAAAAATCTATGCTTATTATTTTTTAATTTCATTAAATTTTTTTAAAGTAAAAAGAAAAAATTAAATTAATTAGCCCAACGTTGTCGCAATCCCCTCCCAAAATTTGTTATGATATTTATGTGTCTTCAAAATATATTAATTTTAATACTTAAAAAAATATACTAAAAACTTTTTAATATATCAAAATAAAGATAATTTCAAAATGTCCTCATTTTGATATTTTTATATTGTCCTTAAAAATGCATTTCACCAAGTTAAATCTTAACTCAGACCTGGTGATCGATATTTTTGAATAATTCGCATAATATTCAAAGTTAAAACATTATCGTTGTTCTTATACAACAAATGCTTCACTAAAATTCTATAAGGAGAGTATTCTGGTGATCAATATTTTTGAATAATTCACATAATATTCAAAGTTAAAACATTATCGATGTTCTTATACAACAAATGCTTCACTAAAATTACTTCTCATAGTATATTTGAGTAATCTCACTCACTTTATTGAATTTTGCACATCTTGACTGAAATCTTCATTCTGAATTGATAAAAGTAATTCCTTGTCCTGAAAGAAAAAGTTTTTGAAAAAGATTGAGTCATTGTAGTGATTGTTCTGAAAAGCTGAGTCACATTTGGTTTGCTTGAGGACAAGCAAAGTTCTAAGTTTGGGGTTGTGATAACGGTTTAAAACACCGTTATTTGTGATGCGATTTTGATACTAAAAGCATTCTTTTTCACTTAGAAACTTGCTTGGACTCATCCTTTTTGAATAAATTGTGTGAACAAGAGAGTTGAGGTTGATTTCAATGATTTTATGACTAATTCCCCTTGTTTGGCAGAGATTGAGGTAATACTGGAAGAAGAGATGAAATACCAAGAAAAAGGAGCTCAGAAGGGGTAAAAAAGGCACCAGAAGGAGGGAAAACCCGTAGCCCAGTTGACCAGGAGCATAGCTGAAGCGCAGAAAAACGACGTCTGTCGCCCAGGCGGTGGCCATCGACGCCCAGGCGGCGCTGCTTCGTAGCCTAGGCATCCAAAACTCACGCCCACACCCAACATGAACCCCAATTCACGCTTGGGCGAGCTCCCTACGACGCTTGAGCGTGATTTCACGTGGATCGGGCCCTAATTCAGCACTGATTTGATTCTTTTGGACCGGGCCGCATTCTGGAGCACTTCTAACACTATTTAAAGGACCCTGGGGCTCTAGGTTTTGCATCCCTGGTAGAGAAGAGCATAGCAATACACTCTTAGCCAATTCTTAGTCTTCCATTCTCTCTTTCTTTTCTCCATTGTTCATAGAGTTCCCCCATGTCTTTGGGGAACTAATTTCTATTTGTTGTTGGGGAATGATGTAACCTTGTAAACTCTCATGTATTTGAATTGATTCTTAATTTCATATGCTTTTCCATTAATTGTTAGAGTAATTCATTTGTTCTTATTGCTTGCTTATACAATAACATGATTTATGATTTGCATGAGTGCCGGGAGGTTCCTTTCAATTCAATTCTTGTTGAATTACTCCTAAGGGTTATATTTCTCAGGGATGAGGGTATGAGTCTTAGTCATCTTAACCTTTTGATCTTCACATCTTTTTGCCAGGAATGCTAGGAATTGTATGAACTGGTAATTAGGGACAAACTTATTTACCGAGGGATCGGGTTTAAGTAATTTAGTGAGGGTCTTTTGGGGGATCAATCTGCCATGAGGAGAGACATCCTTGATGACTTAACTTCCAAGTCACCAATCTTTTTTAGAACAATTAAGGGCATTAAATTGATACTGGATCCCTAATCAATTAAGGCTTTCCTAATTTTGTGGTTTCCAATGTTGCAGGGAATAGTAAAACTTCTTGGGTCTTCTACCTTTGGAGGAAGTGTCCTCTACAAGATCACACTACAATCCCCTTGTTTCTCAGTTGTCTCCTCTTTTAAGTTTTTCTTTTTTAGGAGCCTCTTCAAAAATTCCTTATATTCAGGGATCTGCTGCAGGGCCTCTGTCACAAGGATTTCTATCCCCAATTCTTTGGAGACCTCTTCAACATACCCTGCTTGCATCTCTTTTGTGGCATGTTCCTCAGGGTGGTGAACATTTTTCTCACTTTTTTTTATTTTTTTCTTTTTCTTCTTTTTTTCTCTCAACCTCTTCTTTTCTCTCAATCTCACTTTTTTCTTCACTCTCAATTTTTTTTCTCTTTTTCTTCTTTTTTCTCTAGATCACTTAATCTTTCTTTTTCTCTTTCTTCTCTTTTTTTTTCTCAATTTTTTCTTTTCTCTTCTCTCCTTCCTCACTCTCTTTTTCTTCTCTCTATTTTTCTCTCTTATTTTCCATGCTTGCTATACTCTTTGGGGTTAACTTCAGCATTAACCCCAAAATCTTTAAAAGGCATCTCTTTCAATTGTTGGGCTAGTTGGCCAACCTGTATCTCCAAGTTTCTGATGGCAGCATCTGTGCTTTTCTGTGTAGACAAGGTTGCCTGTATGAATTGTTGGACAGTCTCTTTAAGCCTTGTGGTTCTATCAGATAAAGAGGGTTGTTGTTGCGACTGCTACTGCTGTTGTGGTGGCTTATTGAATTGTCCACCAGTTTGCCCAAATTGACCCTGTCCATTACTTGGGTAAGATCTCCACCCTTGATTGTAATTATTGGGACGAAACTGGTTTTGGTTGCCCATGTAATTAACTTCTTCATTAAGATTCTCGGGCACTGCACATTGACTATTAATATGGTCACCACCACATCACTCACAAAGCTGTTGTTGAACCTGTGCCATGTTCTGATGTTACTTTTGTGGCTGCATCACCTTCTTGGTCAGGATCTCCAATTGTTGAGTGATGATCTTATTTTGGGCAAGCAAGGCCTCATAAGGCTGTAATTGAAAAACTCCTTTAGGTTGGGCAGGAGCTCCTCTCTCACTATGCATCTCATTGTGACCCAAGACCTCTAAGGAAAAGAATGACTATCGTTCCTTCATCAAAACCATGAGTAGGCGTTTTTCTCAGCAGGCTTTTATACCTATCCCACGCTTGTCCCAAGGTTTCCTCCATGCCTTGTCTGAAAGAAGAGATCTCTTGCTTCCCTTTGTTGATCTTTGATTGTGGGAAGTATTTGTTGAGGAATTTTGTAACCACATCTTCCCACTTAGTGAAACCGTTTTCAGGGAAGGAGTTCAACCACAATTTAGCATTGCCTCCAAGAGAAAAGGGGAATAGGCTCATTTTTATAGCCTCATCTGGAACCCCATTAATCTTCACAGTGTTGCATATCTCATTGAAGGTGGTCAAGTGCTCAAATGGACTTTCATGAGACAGTCCATTGAATTGGTTGCTCTTTACAAGGTGGATCAGAGTAGGCTTAATCTCTATATTTGCAGCATTGACCCTTGGCTTTGCAATGCTGTTAAAATGGTGAGGGCCAACAACTGTGGTATAATTTGCCAAGGTGCGCTTGCTAGCATTGTTCTCCGCACCTCCTTCACCAGTTTGGGAAGCCATTGAAATTTTCTCTAGAGAAGGTTCTCTAGATAATTTATTTACCCTTGGCCTCCTACTGGTCTCAAGCACTTCAATAAGAGGTTCAGAATTTTTGTTGCTTCTGGTTCTAACACTATCCTGCATAAACAGAACACAACCCTAAAAAAATATTATCAGCACAGGAATAAAAAAAATAAAAATAGAAATTAGTGATAAAAAAAATAAATAAAAAATAAAAATGGAAAAATAAAGTATAGTCAAAATTAATCAAGGATCAGACAAATAGAATAACTTAAACCGTGAGTCCTCGGCAACGGCGTCAAAAACTTGTTGAGGCAAATCGGCAAGTGTACCGAGTTGCACAGGTAATATAAAATGGTAAAAGCAAGTATCGTATCCCAGAGGACTCTCGATGCTGAACAATTGTCTGAAAACAAGATTAATTAAGACTTAGAATAAAAGAGATCATGGGTTTGTAATGCAAAAATAATAAAATAAAACAAAAATAAAATTGATCAATAGCAAAAGAGCATAGAGATGAACGGAGGTTGATTAATATGAGATGGATATGTTGTTGGGGTTAGATTTCACCAAGTTCCCTCTCATGTATATTAAAATTCTTCTTTATGCATTAATGCCAACGTCTCTCACTAAAACACTTAAACCCGATCCCTCGGTAAATAAGCCTGTCCCTAATTACTAGTTAATACAATTCCTAGCATTCCTGGTAAAAAGATGTGAAGATCAAGAGGTTAAGACGACTCAGACTGATACCCTCATCCCTGAGCAATATAACCCCTAGGAGTAATTCAATAAGGACCTGAATTGAAAGGAACCTCCCGACACTCGTGCAACTCACTGATCATGCTATTATATAAGCAATCAATAAGAACAGATGAATTACTCTAACAATTAATGAAAAAACATATGAAATTAAGAATCAATTCAAATACATGAGAGTTTACAAGGTTACATCATTCCCCAACAAAAAATAGAAATTAGTTCCCCATAGACATGGGGGAACTCTATGAACAATGGAAGAAAAGAAGAGAATGAAAGACTAAGAATTGGCTAAAAGTGTATTTCTATGCTCTTCTCTGCCAGGGATGCAAAACCTAGAGCCCTAGGTTCCTTTAAATAGTGTCAAATGTGTCGCAAAGAGCGGCCCGGTCTGAAAGAATCAAAACAGAGTAGAAACAGGGCCCGATCCAAGTGAGATATCGCCCAAGCATTGTAAGGAGCTCGCCTGGGTGAGAATTAAAGCTCATGTAAGGCCTGTGCATCAGATTTAGACGCCCAGGCTTTGAACGTCCACCGCCCGGGCGTCGGGGCTACCGCCCGGGCGACCGGCGCTGATGTTGATTGCGCAGTTTTTCGTCCTTGTCGCTCCGGCTTCGCTTTTCTCTCCTCTTGGTGCCTTTTTCACCCCTTTTGAGCTCCATCTTCTTGGCTTTTCACTTCTTCTTCTAGTATTACTTCAATCTCTGTCATAACAAGGGGAATTTGTTAGAAAACTATTGAAATCAACCTTAACTCTCTTATTCACACATTTTATTGAAAACACATGAGTCCAAGCAAGTTTCTAAGTGAGAAATGGTGCTTTTAGTATCAAAATCACATAACAAATAACGGTGTTTTAAACCGTTATCAGTATCGTATTCCAGAGGACTCTCGGTGTTGTACAATTGTGTGAAAACAAGATTAATTAAGACTTAAAATAATAAAGATCATGGGTTTGGAATACAAAAATAATAAATAAAATAAAAATTCAATTGATCAATAGGAAATGAGCATAGAGATGAGCGGAGGTTGATTTATATGAGATGGGTATGTTGTTGGGGTTATATTTCACCAAGTTCCCTCTCATGTATATAATAATTCTTCTTTATGCATTAATGCCAACGTCCCTCACTAAATCACTTAAACCTGATCCCTCGGTATTTGGGTTATAAGCTTGTCCCTAATTATCAGTTCATACAATTCCTAGCATTCCTGGTAAAAAGATGTGAAGGTCAAGAGGTTAAGACGACTAAGACTCAAACCCTCATCCCTGAGCAATATAACCCTTACAAGTAATTCAAGAAGAACCTGAATTGAAAGGAACCTCCCAGAACTCATGCAATTCATACATAATGCGATTGTATAAGCAAGAATAGAAACAGATGAATTACTCTAACAATTAATGAAAAAGCATATGAAATTAAGAATCAATTCAAATGCATGAGAGTTTACAAGGTTACATCATTCCCCAACAACAAATAGAAATTAGTTCCCCATAGCCATGGGGGAACTCTATGAATAATGGAAGAAAGAATGAGAAAGAAAGCCTAAGAATTGGCTAAGACTGGATTGTTATGCTCTTCTCTACCAGGGATGCAAAACCTAGAGCCCCAGGGTCTTTTAAATAGTGTCAGAGGCGTGCCAGAGCAAGGCCCGGTCAAAAAGAATCAAAACGGAGCAGAAACAGCGCCCGGTCCACGAATGTCGACGCCCAAGCATCCTAGTAGGCCACCCAAGCGGCCAGAAAGGGTCATGTAAGGCCCAGGCGTCAGATTTGGACACCCAAGCTACGAAGCCCCGCCGCCCGGGCGGCGGACGTTGTTTTTGACCGCTCAAGCTTTGGCTCAGGTCGCTCAGGCTTCGTGTTTTCCGTCCTTCAGGTGCCTTTTTATGCCCTTATGAGCTCCATCTTCTTGGCTTTTTGTCTCCGCTTCCAATATAACCTCAATCTCTGTCAAAACAAAAGGAATTAGTCATAAAACAATTAAAATCAACCTCAACCCTCTTATTCACACATTTTATTTAAAATGTATGAGTCCAAGCAAGTTTTTAAGTGAAAATGGGTGTTTTTAATATTAAAATTAGATCCCAAAGAATGGGTGTTTTAAACCATTATCACTTTTCTCTTCAAAATATCACATAGCACTATTTTTGAAAAGTTGTGCATAGTCACGAGCTTAAATCGACTTCCCCTATAATGAAGTCGACTTACAGCTTGCAATAATGCAACACAATGTAAGTTCATAAATGTGCATGTGGTTTTCTTCTTTCAAAACATGTGTAATGCAACCATATATGATGTAACATATATAAGCTCAGTAAATGTGCATTCACATACCAATACAATCACTTAACCATGTTCAACAATATATCCATCAATAAGCAAACGAACATGTAACAAATCAATCAACATATGTGTTATTAAAAATGTGTTGTCATCATAAAAAACCAGAGTGATATAGATATTGTGTTGTCAACAATCTCAACATAAACTTCCTTCACCACTACAATGTTAACTGATGAAGGATAAGTAGCCAACTTCTCCCAATTCCTGCTTTCCATCTCTTCACCAAACTGTGGCACCAAGTCTGGTAACCACACTGCCTTCCTCTCCATCAAAAGCCTCCTGTTTTGCACAAGGCAATGGTGTTGCTCATGTCTTCTAGAGAGGAATTTATTAGAAAAAAACCTCTCTGGTTCCTTCCTCTTGTTTCCAACGGTCTTAATTCTTTTTCCAGATGATGAAGTCATTCCTGCATCAAACACAATGCCCAAAACCACAGGAAACACCATTAAGGGTTAACAAAACACCAGATCACATCCAAACACAATGTTATTCTACACTCAGGGCAAAATAGGCCCCTCAGTGTCACCTGCAATCATAAAATTAGCAAACACCCAAGCTGTCAGGCCAGTGCTCAGCAGTGCCGCTGAGCGGTATCATAACAGTTTCTGCAATTGTCCCTAAGTGACTCTATTCTCCACCCACATTCCAATTTATCAGTTCCAAACCTCAATCATACAATTTAATCGGTCCAAACGTTGTCTATTTCAACTAATTATTCATAAAAATCAAAAGCACTAAAATTTACATGTTTGAACAACATTCTTATACAAAATCATGAATTGAAAACCCTAGAATGTGGAATGTATGACTTACTTGGGTGGAGAGACCTTAACCGTGTGCAAAGTGCTTGTTGAATGATGATGAATGAACCCCAAGTGCAGTGTTCTCACTAAAACCCCAAACTTTGAAAGTGGAATGGGTTCAAAAGTGATGGAGAAGGGATTTTTAGAGAATGGGTGAAGGGAAATGTGTAGAGAACTCTTTGAAACGCTCTTGAGAGTGGCACAAATGAGTGAAAGTCTGAATGGGACGCTTGGGCGAGACCTAGGGGATGTTTAAAATGTGCAAATAGGCCACTAATGCTGGGCCTTATTTAAAAAACCCAAAAGCCCTCCACGACGCCACTGCTTAGCTGTATCGTTGAGCGGCAGGCGTGATTTTAAAACTTTTTTCCTTCTTGGCTCGTCCTAAGCGTTATTAGACCTGTATCACTCAAATCTAACTCTCAATTTTCAATTTTTTATGCAATTCCCCTTAGATATGCAACAATTACACCCTAAAATGTAACTAGAAAAAAATTAAAACAAAGATAAACAATCAACTGGGTTGCCTCCTAGGTAGTGCTTGTTTAACGTCATGAGCCTGCCCAAAACCTTCTTAGCACTCATCAATAAGTGCAAAAACTTACCAACATCCATCAGTAGGTGTACCTTCCTGTATCCTTCAGTAGATACTTAACCTTTCTAGCATCCCTCAGTAGATGCTACCTAATAACAATGTTCAACAATATTTAAAATTACATAACCAAAATAATAAAATAAAACAATGTTTTTAGGTCACTGGGGTGCCTCCCAGCAAACGTTTCTTTAACGTCACTAGCTTGACCCAATAAGCTCATGTTCCATCTTTCATGTTGGTGTCTCTCCTACTTTCATCACGTTCCATCTTTCATGTTGGCGTTCCAATCTCTATCACTCCATCCCCTTTGAAAGCTTTCACAACCCAAAGCTTCTTCTTGAATCTCACAGGAGTACCAAGCTTGAATTGTGCATCCTCCAAGTCAAAGTGAACCGTGCCTCTTTTGTTAACCGTCTCTTCTTCCTTAACCTGCATTAAAACACATTTTTTACCTTTGTTGACTGGCTTTTTAGATTTAGGTTTAGCCAATGGTGAAACCTTCCATGCAGCTTTGTGACCTATCTTCTTAACTTGAATCTGCTTATCTTTAAAAACATCATAGATCACCTCCTCTTCTTGGTCTTTAAGCATAACCAACCCGTCATCTACACAATTAGTCATAAAATCATTGAAATCAACCTCAACTCTCTTATTCACACAATTTATTCAAAAAGGATGAGTCCAAGCAAGTTTCTAAGTGAAAAAGGGTGCTTTTAGTATCAAAATCACATAACAAATAACAGTATTTTAAACCGTTATCACCCCCATGAGTCCGAGCCTAAAGGTATACAATAAAACCTCCTGGCCAACCTCGAAGTCCTTTCTAAAAATTGAACTATTATGGAACTTCTTTATCCCTTCCTTGTAGAACTTCGAGTTCTCATTGGCCTCTAATCGGATCTCATCCAATTCATTCAGCTACAATTTCCTTTCCTCTCTAGCTTGGTCCATTGTTGACTCACTGGCAAACGTACCAGATTGTTCCAGGTAATATAATCGGTAAAACCCGATATCGTTCTTCCCAAGAGACTCGAAAGGCCTTATCGTTCGTATCAACTAAAATCGTAAGACTTGTAGAGAGAAAAATTAATTGTGTAGAATGCAAAGACAGAAAATAAACATGCAATGTGTTTGATTCAATTGACGAAAAAGGCTATGGATGAATGGAGTTGTTGGGGGTTTACAATTTCCTCTTATCCGCCCTCTCTTATCTACTCCTCTTGTTTAAATTGCTTGTTATCTAATTGTTATGCAAACTTTCTTGGCCTACCCTTAGCCCGATCCCTCGCCGAAAAGAGCCTCCCCTAGTAACTAGCAATGCATTACCGAACAGAAGCAAAAACAATTGATCGTCCTACCTCCCTATCCCTAGGTGATATTTCATTAATCAAGGAATTTCTCACCAGTTCATGACATTACTGTACGTTCCCGTATCAATAGAAACAAACAACAATTATCGAATGAGTTAAACGATAAAAGCCTTAAGCGCATATGAGAACCCAACAATCGATAAACAAAGCATATGACAATCATATAATTAAACAAGAGTTTCAATAAAAGAGAGTTTCAAAAGATTACATTGTTTCCCCCAACAACAAAAGGGTTTAGTTCACCATTGTCATGGTGAACCAAGATGAAAATAATGGAAAATGGAAGAGCAAACCCTAGATAGGATGAAAAGGAGCCTAAGCATCCAAGAGATCTTCTCCAGAGAATGGAAATTAGGTCTGGCCGCCCTCTTTTGTCAAAAAAATGAGAATGAAATCGCAACAAGGCTATTTATAGCTGAGGAGCGCAACAGAAAACAGGCCTAAGCCCAGCAGACAACC
Source organism: Vigna mungo (assembly GCA_036885675.1). Taxonomy (NCBI): domain Eukaryota; kingdom Viridiplantae; phylum Streptophyta; class Magnoliopsida; order Fabales; family Fabaceae; genus Vigna; species Vigna mungo. The sequence goes on from CP144697.1 coordinate 35,894,133, forward strand.
GCCTAACGTCACACTTATGCCGCCCGGCGGTTTGCCTCTTATCGTGAAACCGCCCGGCGCTAGGGGTCCACCGCCCAACGGTTTGCCTCTAATCGCAAAACCGCCAGGCGTCCACGCCAGGGTGCCACTCCTCGCATCTGGCCGCCCAACGATGTATTTTTGCCGCTGGGCGGTTCCTAGACTCTTCTTTTCTTGGTTTTCTTCCTCTGTCCTGAGTCTAAGACCTTCATCTCCAACTCCATTCTTCACTTCTATCAAAATTGCTACAAAACAAGCATAATATCACTAAAAACGGCTTTTGACTCTCGACTGACTCATTTATTGAGTTTTGTTTGATTACAAGCTCATTCTAAGCAGTAAATGGAGTAATTTGGTCTAAAATAACATATGAAAATAACGGTTTTTCAACCGTTATCATCCATGGAGAAGTTGCAAGACTTCACAACCCAGTATCCCAATGCTCTATCTCAACGGGTAAATGACATGCCTTTCCAAAGACAATCCGATAGGGAGACATCCCTATAGATGCTTTGTAGGCAATCTTGTGTGCCCAAAGAACATCGTCCAACATGTTGCTCCAATCTTTCTTATTGGGCTGAACGATCTTCTCCCAAATCCTCTTGATCTCCTTGTATGAGATCTTAACTTGTCCGTTGGTTTGGGGATGGTATGGTGTAGAGACTCTGTGCACCACCCCATATTTCTTGAGCAAAGCTTGCATTGATCTGTTGCAAAAGTTAGTTCCTTAATCGCTAACAACAGCTTAGGGCACTCCAAACCTGCAAAAGAGGTGAGACCTAACAAAGTCCACAACAACACGAGCATCGTTAGTCTTGGTGGCTCTAGCTTCCACCCATTTTGGAAAACATAATCAAAAGCCAAGAGGATATATGAAAAACCAAAAGAGACAGGGAAGGGACCCATGAAATCTTTACCCTAGACATCAAATACCTCACAGAATAACATGGGTTGTTGAGGCATATGTTGTCTCCATGAAAGTGGTCCTCCTGCTCTCTAACATGGCTCGTAGGTGCTATAAATCCTCTCCGCATCCTTAAAGATGGAGGGCCGATAAAAACCGCAGTCAAGCACCCGGCAAGCCGTTCTCTGAATTCCCATATGACTGCTAGGTGAGGAAGCATTACAAAACTGTAGGACCGAGTCAATCTCATGGTCCAGAATGAATCTCCTAGTATCTTGGTCAATGCGCAACTTCCCAAATGTAAAACGTAGCATCGCTCTTAATTTTATCAATTTGAGCATGAGAAGCTAAGGGAGGAAAAACAGAAGCAACCAAAAAATTAACAATATTCACAAAGCAAGGAGTAAGGTAAGAAATTGAAACCGTTAACAAACTCGCATCAGGAAAGTCATCCTGAATGGGCAAGACATCAACTTCATCCTTGGCCACGACTCAACCTTATTAAATAGGAACTTTAGAGTTGCATGGTCAGTGAATACAATAACAGGTGAACCAAGAAATACAATCTAAACTTATCAAGAGCGAAAACAATTGCCAACAATTATTTTTCAGCGGAGGTGTAATTTGCTTGGGCAACATCTAAAGTTCTGGAAGCATAGTAAATTACTCGTGGCAACCTGTCAATCTTTTGTGTCAAGACAACCCTGAATGCATAATTGGATGCATCACACATAAGTTCAAAGGAGACTGTCCAATCTAGTGCCTGAACGATTGGAGTTGAGGTCAAAGCTTCCTTCAGGCAATCAAAAGTTTTCTTACATCTTTAATCAAAGTCAAACTCAATATCCTTCTACAGCAGTTTGGACAAGGGAAGCACTTTGTTGCTGAAATCCTTGATAAAGTGCCTGTAAAAACTTGCATGTCCAAGAAAAGATTGCACCTCTCGCACGCAAGAGGGGTAAGGCAATCGCGAAATCAAAAATATTTTTGTAGGATCTACCTCTATTCCCTTGCTAGAAATGATATGCCCTAGAACTAAACCTTGTTCCACCATAAAATGACATTTCTCAAAATTGAAAACAAGGTTTGTTTCAATGCATCTTTTCAAAACTTTTTTCCAAATTGTCTAAACATGCATCAAATGAGGATCCATATACAATAAAATCATCCATATACACCTCTATGCAACTTTCAAGAAAGTCACTAAAAATGTTAAGCATGCACCGTTAGAAGGTACCAGGGGTATTGCATAGGCTAGAAGGCATCCTCCTATAGATAAAAATGCCAAAGGGGGTAGGTGAATGTGGTTTTCTCCTAATCCTCAGGAGCAATATGGTTTGAAAATAACTAGAAACCCTTCAAGAAAGCAATAATGAGATTCATTTGCCAAGCGCTCCAGCATCTGATCAATGAAGGGCAGGGGGATTTGATTTTTCTTGTAGGAATCAACTCATTCCTCTCATTCTTAACCACAATGAGGCCAGTCTTCTTGGGCACAATATGGACCGGGCTCACCCATTGACTATCTGATATTGGGTAGATGATCCTAGCTTGCAGAAGCTTGCTCACCTCCTTCTTGATGACATCTAAATTCACGGGGTTTTACCTTCTTTGTGGCTGCCTAACTGGCTTTGCTCCATCCTCTAAAAGAAATCCATGAATGCAAGTGGATGGGCTAATACCAAGAAGGTCAGCCAAGGTCCAACCAATGGCCTTCTTGTGCTTCCGTAGCACACACAACAATTTCTCCTCTTTAACTACATCAAGGGAGGTGGAAATAATCACAGGTTTCTTCTTATCATCCTCCAAGTACGCGTACTTGAGGTTATCTAAGAGTTTTTTTAGCTCAAGAGTGGGTGCTTGCAAGTCGGATTTATTTTTACTTCCTACAAAGTGGTTAGTGCATTCTGACTTTAGAGAATTCACATGTAAAGGCACAACACCCATCTCATCAAACTCAACAACAATATCCATGACAGATACATCATCAATATCATGAACATCATGAACATCATCAATATCATGATCATCATCAACATCATCAATATCACAATCCTCATCACAATCCACATTAAAATCAACATCATTCACAAATTCTAATTCAAATTCATATTCAATGCATGTATGTAGAGAATATATAAAAGAATGTTCTTTATCATGCAGAGAATCAAACTCATCAACAACATATTTCTCAACAATATCATCCAGAATATAAATCCTAAACACAGAATGGTCCTCAGCTGGAAACTTCACTGCTTCAAGAATATCAAAATGAACAATAATATCTCCAAATTCCATATATAAAGTTCTAGCATACACATCAATTTTGGTTCGGGCAACTTTCAAAAATGGTCTGCCTAAAATGATGGGAGCAGATCTGATAACGATTAAAAAACTATTATTTTTATACTTAAATTTGATACAAAACGCGCCCTTTATGACTTAGAAACTAGCTTGAAATCATGCATTTTGCTTAAGTTAGAGAATAAGAGAGTCAAAGGTGGTTTTAGTGGTATTATGCTTGGTTTTCCTTGTTTTGGCAGGATTTAACATGAATTGAATGAAGGAAGCGGACGTAGGAAGGAGTTGGACTGAAGAAAAGATGGAAAAGTACACAAATGAAGAAACGCAGCCACCACTGAGCGTTAGGGCAACGCTGAGCGCCACCTTTGCCAAATGGATCTCTGTCAAACGCTCAAGTGCCAACACTAAGGGGAGAAAATGAGTATCGCGCCCACTGTTGAGCGCTACATCACCGCTGAGCGCTGGCTTCTTCAGTGTAGTCACTGCCAAACGCTTGGGCGTCAACGCTGAGCGTCCATCTTGAGTGTCGTACCCACCGCTGAGCGCCATTGTTTTGGGCTTGGGTCAGTTTCAACCAATTTTAATGATCTTTAAATAGAATTGCACGACCTAGAGAGGCTATCTTTTGGTATAAGGAGACGTGGAAACACCCTCTTCACCCCTTGGAGGCGGATTTTTGATGCGGAAGCTCCAATCTACAAGTTCTAGGGTTTATCTTTTCATTCTTTTCATTAATTTAATCTAGTTTCACCATGTCTATGGTGAACTAAACCTCCATTGTAGTCGGGAAAACGATGTAATCCTATTGAAACTCTCATATATTGAATTGATGCTTTATTTATATGCTTTATTTCGTTAATTGTTAGAGTTTTTCTTCCGTTATCAATGCATGCTTTGTTTAAGACATTATTCAATAGCGTGATCTTTGATTTTATCTATATGGACTGATAACGATTTAAAACACCGTTATTTGTTATATAAAATAAAATAAAATAAAATAAGATCAAATAAAATAAAATAAAATAAAATAAAATAAAATCAAAATAAATAAAATAAAACAAAATAAAAGATAAAAATTTCAGAAACTAGGTTCGAAGATATTTTTTTTCTTTTTGTTGAATTTTTTTAGGAATTTAATATACACAGGAACCTGTTGTAGTGTCCTAATCATAGGAACTTTAATCTCCATTTTCTTGAAGGTTTTCACGAAATTCTCAAACCGTTTTTCCTTTTTCTTCCTATGATTCTTCTCTAGGTGAGGAAGGGGTTTTTCATATGATTCTTTCTTTTTGCTTTCATCCTTCCCCTTTTCCCTTTTCCTTAGGACACTCCTTAAGGCACAAAGGTCTTTTCTTTTCTCTCTCAACCTTTTCTTTTTCTTCCTCTACATCCTTCTCTTTTTCTCTCGAACATTCTTTTTCTTCTCTCTCATCTTCTTCCTTTTCTACCTCTTTCTCTTTGTCACTCAAACTTTCTTCTTCTTCTCTCTCTATTTTTATCTCATCCTCTTTCTCTTCTTCTTCTTCTTCATCGCTCAAACTTTTTTCTTCTTTTCTCTCTATTTTTCTTTCATCCTCTCTCTCTTCTTCTTTTTCTTTTTCCTCATCTAGAACTTTGTCACTTTCAATAATCACATCTTTGCATTCCTTACCAAGGTTGACTCACATATTATTCTTAAGATCTTTCAGCCTTTGAATTGTGAAGTCAAAATCTGCCTTCATCCTTTCAGATGCTGCTTGAATGCTTTTCTGAATTGAGAGGGATTCTTGCAAGTAATGCTGGAGAGTCTCCTCAAGCTTTGTAGTACTATCAGCTTGTGGTGGACTAGTGAATAATCTTCCAAATTGCCCATATTGACTTTGATTTATGCTTGAGTGTGGTTCCCACCAGTAGTTGAAATTAACTTGGTAGAATTGCATCCTTGTTAGATCATATTGTGAGGCCTGCACAAAAATTCTAGAGAGAGATTGTTAGTACAAAAATAAAAATAAGAAAATAAAATAAAAATAAAATTAAAATAAAGTCAAAATTAATCAAGGATCACACAAATAGAATAGCTTAAACCGTGAGTCCCCGACAACGGCATCAAAAACTTGTTGGAGCAAATCGGCAAGTGTACCGAGTCACACAAGTAATATAAAATGATAAGACCAAGTATCGTATCCCAGAGGACTGTCGGCGTTGAACAGTTGTGTGAAAAAAGGATTAATTAAGACTTAAAAATAAAAAGAGATCATGGGTTTGTAATGCAAAAATAATAATATAAAACAAAATAAAATTGATCAATGGCAAAAGAGCACAGAGATGAATGAAGGTTGATTAATATGAGATTTGTATGTTGTTGGGGTTAGATTTCACCAAGTTCCCTCTCATGTACATAAGAATTCTTCTTTATTCATTAATGCCAACGTCCCTCACTAAATCACTTAAACCCGATCCCTCGGTAAAAAAGTTTGTCCCTAATTACCTATTCATACAATTCCTAGCATTCCTGCTAAAAAGATGTGAAGATCAAGAGGTTAAGAGGACTAAGACTCATACCCTCATCCCTGAGCAATATAACCCTTAGAGTAATTCAACAAGGTCGTGAATTGAAAGAAACCTCTCAGCACTCATGCAACTCACAGATCATTGTATTGTATAAGCAAGCAATAAGAACAGATGAATTACTCTAACAGTTAATGAAAAAGCATATGAAATTCAGAATCAATTCAAATTCATGAGAGTTTACAAGGTTATATCATTCCCCAACAACAAATAGAAATTAGTTCCCCATAGACATGGAGGCTATGAACAATGGAAGAAAAGAAGGAGAATGGAAGACTAAGAATTGGCTAAGAGTGTATTGTTATCCTTTTCTCTGCCAGGGATGCAAAACCTAGAGCCCCATGGTCCTTTAAATAGTGTCAGACGCGTCCAAAAGTGCGACCTGGTCCGAAAGAACCAAAAAAGAACAGAAACAGGGCCCGATCCAGGTGAAATATCGCCCAAGAGACGTAGGGAGCTCGCCCGGGCGAGAATTGGCAGTCATGTAGGGCTGGGCGCTAGATTTGGACGCCTAAGCTTCGAGCGTCCACCGCCCGGGCGTCAGGAGCCACCGCCCGGACGACGAGAGTCGATTCTAGATGCCTGCTTCGCGCTCCTGGTAGCTCAGGCTTCGCGTGTTCCCTCCTTCTGGGGCCTCTTTAGCCTCTTCTAAGCTCCACCTTGTTGGCTTTTCACTTCTTCTTCCAGTGTTAGCTCAATCTCTGTCAAAACAAGTGAAATTTTTTAGAAAACCATTGAAATCAACCTCAACTCTCTTATTCACACATTTTATTGGAAACACATGAGTCCAAGCAAGTTTTTAAGTGAAAATGGGTGCTTTCAGTATCAAAATCACATAGCAAATAACGGTGTTTTAAATCGTTATCACATAACATGAAAGTTTTATTAATATAACAAATAGAAAGGAAAAGAACAGACCAACATTGGAAGTCACACCGAACCATTCTAAAAATACATCGCACACATAGGCAACAAAATATCTATTATGGAAAAAAGTAAATCAATAGAACACCAATATGAATCTAAAACTCAGTAATCAAATTCCTCAACCATATTAAGATATTTATCATTGACTAAGTCACTCACAATCCAAAAAGGCCTTTAAAACTCCTTATTGTTTTTTAGAAATCCAAGCTTTGAAAGCTTTAGTATTAAATTTCTCTAGGTTACCTCGACCAGATTCCCTTATAGTTTGAATTTGCTCATCCTCCTTCTTAGAATTAAAATCTTCTTTCTCATTAAGCATATTAGCACATTTAGAGGCTATTTTCAATTCCTTTGCAAAGCGAGCTTCCTTAGATGTCAAAATATTAGGAATTGTATCAAAACTACAATTAGGTGAATTTAAGTGTTGTAAATCCTACAAATTATCAATAATGACAATGATATCTGTTGGGAAACATGTAGGCTTCGTTTTACATCAAGAGTGGGGGTGAATTAGTGTTGTTTCAAAAACAAAATCTTTTCGCAATCTTTAATCAAAAGTATAAAGCTTTTTTATCCTTCCTGAAATGTAAGTAATGAAAATCAAACACTGGTTTTTATACTGGTTCGGCCAACAATGCCTACATCCAGTGTCCTTCCAACCCAGGAAGCAAATGCATTATATAGGTTGCGGTTTTTACAACAAGGAATTTATAGAAGACCTCACGTCAAAAATATAAATCTCCTCTCTAACCCAAAACCAAAATATAGCTACAATAACCAAAACAAGACTTGCAGCAAGAATCCCCTCTTCTGCAATCTGAACCCACGTCGAACAATCCTCAATGTGTAACCCCTGTATCACAACAGGTCAATTCCAGCACTCTTCACAGGATGTCAAGCCTTCAAACAACGCAACAGTCTTCACAGGATGCCAAGCTTTCAATGATCAATTAAGAACTACTTCGTGCAGTTTATGATCACACAGTTAGTGCATAAGCCTTCTCCCTTTGAATCTCTTTCCAGATAGATCACCACCGTCTTCTTGGAGAATTCTTGGAGCTGTTAACACATAGAATTCAATTTGAAACAAGAAATGAAAATGTTAAAGCGTCAAAAGTCTCTGAACAAATTGTGTTCAGCCAATTTATAGTTTTCTGTCAGTCAGATTGTTTCTCAGTCGAATAGCCTACTAATTCAGTCTACTGTATTATTACAATTATAACAGACAGTCAACATAAAGGCTCTCAATCAACCAAAATCAACACACATTTAATACAATTGACCAAGTCATCAATGCTTAACTAACTTTTAAAAATATAGCTGTTGGAGCGTGTAAGCATAACAAAATTCCAAAACAGATCAAAGATACAGTCGAATGTACACTGGACAAAGTCGACTGACACATGTAAAAACATTTTGAAATTCTTTTCAATCGAAAACATCACAGAGCACTGATTCTCAAAATCTGTACAAAGGTTTTAAAATAGTCGAATCCATTACAAATGTATTTCACAAGACACTACAGGATGAAATATGACAATTCTTTCATTTCTTTGGATGAGGTTAGAAAGAGTCAGTGAAGCTCTCATCAGGAGTATTTTCATTATGACATCTTGTTGCATCATTCATCATATTTGCAGAGTTGCTTCCGGTACTGTAATCAACTTCTTCTGCCATGAAATTTCATCCATTGATGGTTTTCACAATCCCTAGAGATACAACAGAGTCAAGATCAAATGTATTTGTTAAACCCCACAAACACTTCTGCTCATTTTCTACATGTACTCCTTGAAATTCCAATACTTTGCTTACTAATACTGCATATTGAAGACACCATGATCTGTTTAAGGCAGCTAGTTTCCTATGATTCTTAACAACTTCTAACCAGTTGGTTGGAATGTTATTTTTGATAGCATGAAGAAGATAAATGTCTTCACTTGTCATCCTCTCAGTTTTAACTCTTTCTGGTAATATGATTTGAGCAAGAAGAACAACCAACAACTTTTCTTCTTTTCTTAGACCTTCATGTGCATAAAATCTTTCGGTTGAATATCTTCCAGGAAATCCCAACCAGTCTTTATATGCCTTCCTCTTGTTGAATGAGATATTGGTTTGAGTAGAGGATAGATGTGACAGACCTCCTTCTGAAGGTAGATTTACAGCCATGTTCCACAAGAAGTCATCAATTACAATATCAACTCCTTTTACCCTTGAACAAATATTATCATCAATCATCCTCAAGTTGTGGTAAAATACTTTCACAAGGTCAGGGTACCACCATCCCTTTAGTTGCACAAGTAATGACAATCCTTGTCTCACTATCCACTCAAGAAACATGTATCCTTCCTTTTCGAACAAATTCAGATTAATGTTCATAGGAGAGACGATAGTCTTTGTAGTTGCACCGAGGAATCTTTCCCTAGTTGTTTCATCACTAATCCATCCAATTGGATCAGGCATTCTAGATTTAGAGTCATTTCTTCTTATGTTTCTTGGTATGGAGTGACTTGAGGAAGCCATGAGAGTTCACGAAACTTTCTTTCTCAGTCAAAGATAATGGACGATTGTCCACAAGGATAATGGTGTTCTTAAGAAGAAAGACGCATAATGCAACGTACAACAATTTTAAAAACTCAATTCCTAGTTCATTAAAGTTCTAACGTTCAAAAACAGAGTTTTTCACACAATCATATAACTCAGTCGATTGAATTAATATTGGAGTCGACTGTGACTCGAGAAAATCATTTTCAAGCAGATTCAATCAATCAAACAATTTAGCATACAACACAAACAATCATACGGCAACAACCAATCAATATGAGCATGATACAGCAGATAAATACAGTTTTACCAATTATAGACACTCAAGATTTTTTATATATTCCATAGTTGATTCATTCTTGAGATCACTCAGCATTAGTTGTGTATCCTGCGAAAGAACTAAGTTTTGGTTGTTAGTACCCATTTGACTTTGGGTCCTTGATTGTTAATCCTTGTTACATGTTCCTTTGGTATCCAAACACATAATCCTTTAGGAACAACAACATTTCTGTAATAATAGTTTCTAACAGTATGACCAATACAATTGCAATAAAAACATGCATTTCTAGCAGGTTTATTTAAATCAGTGAATTTCCTAGCATTGGTTCTGTTAGATTGAGCTTTGTAACCAATTCCTTGTCTATTAATAATTCTGCCAGATGAGTTTAAAACAACATCTAAATTGTCTCTACCTTGAGTAAACTTAGCTAGCGTGCTAGTCAAGTAATTTATCTTTTCAATACGAGCAGGACAATTTTCACAAGCTTTTTCTACTGTAACAGTTTTAAGTTCAACATCCTTAGCAGATAACAAAGATTCATTCAATTCTTTTTCTAATTTCTCATTTTCTGCAACAAGGTTATTAATTCTATTTTCAAAGTCTCTTCTTTCAGAGCTCAGTCGATTTACCTTATATTGCAGTCGCATAACTTCAGCAAGTAATTCTTTAAATGCATCTTGCAGCAGATCATACTTGACTTCCACTGGTTCATTTGATATGTCTGCATCACTGTCATAGTCGTCCCATGTTACACCTATCATATAGCACAGATTTGATTCCTCCTCTTGATCAGAATCTTCATCACTTGATTTCTCAGAATCCGAGTTCTCCCAAGCAATGTAGGCTCCTTTTCTTCTCATATTTCTTCCTTGAGGGAATCTTTTCTTCCCTTTTTGCTTCGGCTGTAAGTCAGGACAATCATGCTTGATGTGACCTTCCTTTCCACATTCATAGCACTGGACAACATTTGTACTGAAGCTCTTCTTTTTCCTTTGACCTGCATAGTTAGACAGTTGACTATCATTTTGCATAAGTCAACTAAACTTTCTTACCATCAAGGTCATCAATTCTTTTTCGTCCAAGTCTATTTCTGTGTTGTTCTTGCTTGCAGCTTTCAGAGCAATGGACTTCTTTTCTTTAATCTCCTCTTCATCCTTTAATCTACTGTTGCGACAAATTGGCAAGTGTACTGAGTCGCACAAGTAATATAAAATGGTAAGCCCAAGTATCGTATTCCCAAAGGACTCTCGACGCTAAACAGTTGTGTGAAAACAAGATTAATTTAGACTTAAAAATAAAAGAGATCACGGTTTGTGTTGCAAAGAAAATAAAATAAAGCAAAGTAAATGTGATCAATGGCAAAAGAGCACAGAGATGAATGGAGGTTGATTAATATGAGATGGATATGTTGTTGGGGTTAGACTTCACCAAGTTCCCTCTCATGTATATAAGAATTCTTCTTTATTCATTAATGCCAATGTCCCTCACTAAAACACTTAAACCCGATCCCTCAGTCAATAAGCCTGTCCCTAATTACCAGTTCATACAATTCCTAGCATTCCTGATAAAAAGATGTGAAGATGAAGAGGTTAAGACGACTAAGACTCATACCCTCATCCCTGAGCAATATAACCCTTAGGAGTAATTTAACAAGGACCTGAAATGTAAGGAACCTCCTGGCACTCATGCAACTCACAGATCATGCTATTGTATAAGCAAGCAGTAAGATCAGATAAATTACTCTAACAATTAATGAAATAAAGCATATAGAATTAAGAAAAAATTCAAATACATGAGAGTTCACAAGGTTACATCATTCCCCAAAAACAAATAGAGTTGAGTTCCCCATAAACATGGTGGAACCCAATGAACAATGGAAGAAAGAAAGAATGAAAAGACTAAGAATTTGGCTAGGAGTGTATTGTTATGCTTGCTCTTGCCAGGGATGCAAAACCTAGAGCCCCAGGGTCCTTTAAATAATGTCAGGAGTGTCCCAAATTGCGGCCCGGTCCAAAAGAATCAAATCAGAGTAGAAATAGGGTCTGATCCAAGTTAATTCACGCTCAAGCGTCGCTGGGAGCTCGCCCAAGCGTGAATCAAGACTTATGTGGCGCCTAGGCGCCAGTTTTTCTCGCCCAGGCTTCGAGTGACCGACGCTCGGGCGCCAGGTCCGTCGTCTGGGCGACCAGCGGTAATGTTCCTCTCGCATTTTTTGCGTTATTCTCACCTGGTGCTTGTCGTGGCTTCGAGTTTCCTCCTTCTTGGTGTCTTTTTGACCCCTTTTGAGCTTGGTCTTCATGGCTTTTCACCTCTTCTTCCTTTATTACCTTAATCTCTGTTAAAACAAGGGAAATTCGTTAGAAAATAGTCAAAATCAACCTCAACTCTCTTATTCACACAATTTACTAAAAACTTATGAGTTCAAGCAAGTTTCTAAATCAAAAAGGGTGCTTTTAATATCAAAATCACATACCAGATAACGGTATTTTAAACCGTTATCAAAATCACTAGCTTGACCCAATAAGCTCATGTCACATCAGCCAGCTTGATGGGTGTCGCAACCCATACAAATTTGATTGCATATTAAGAAATGCAGTATAGCTAGGGAATGACCCCTAGGTCGTCTCTCAAGGACCAAACTGCGGTTCAGAATCAGGTCTAACACGAAGTGGGGGGGTTTGAAAGTGTTTTTGCAAGGAAAACTAAATTAAATTAAAACTAGAAATTACATACAACCAAACATAATTGAAAACCTTGAAATAAATGGACAAAGCATGAAGACCGAATGGTCCTACAGATGACCAAACGGTTCTACATTGGGACCAAACTATCTCTAAACCAAGTGAGGAAAATGGAAATGCAAGAAGGTAAAGAAACCAAACAAAATAGACAACATGGTGAATGGAAAAAGAAAATTGAACATTGCAATAGATAAATATCCAAACACAATTAAAGCCATTAAAATGCAACACTAAATTAAGAAAATGAAAAACAACTCAAAATGCAATGTAAAATATTTTAAAGCTAAATAAAATAAACAAACATAATTTCCTACCAACTCACGTGACATGTGTACCGCTGCCAGCTAAAGTAAATGACAAGGAAATGCTTGCAAAAATAAAAAAAAATGATTCCATCATGAATCCCATGAATCAAGTCCATTCTCCCAAGAAAATATTTTTCAAGCTAAAAGAAAAAGTGTGGCGGCTCAAACACACATCATGTATCCTCCCAAGAAAAGAAATGGTTTTCTCTCCAATTGCAATTACGCATATCCTACCAAAATGAAAGCAACTGTGCAGCCTTAAAAATGAAGCAACGTGGTTCTAAAAAAATGCTCATTATGCCACCAACAACTAAATTAAATGCACTGTCCAAAAAGAAACCAATGTAAGCAATTCTTTTTCCAAGAAATGAAACCCGTGAGTTTTCAAATTAAACCACCGCCTAAGCTCCACAAGTAAATGGCACCAAATGTGCTTTCTAGCCAAATAAATAAAATATTCTTTTGTAAGAGAAAATGAAAATGAAATTGACGTTGCACCTCCCTAGGCCATGCACACCAACAAGACAAAATCAACACCAACTTTTTTTAAAATAAAAATGAGTAATAACATGATGCTTCCATTTCTCCTACGCTTCAGCTGCGACACCTCTTGCTAGACTTCTCCATCAGCCGTACCCCTCCATGAGTCAGCACATCAGAAATTGGCTGGTAACACCCTAAGGCCGTGAGCTCTCCATGTTCCTTCAACCAAAATCCATGTGGCTCAAGCTCTCGAAAAATAACGTTCCAAAGAAAAAATGTTTCAGCCCTTTTTTTTTTCAGAATCTGCCGAGAGTGTGTGAGTTAAGTAAGTGACGGTTGTTGTCTTAACAAGAGGCCAAATGTCCTCCAAAAATATGGTGGGGTCCACCCAACCCTAGGTCATGTGCCAAGTGTCATCTATTCTAACATTTTGGGCCTAAACTATTTTGCCAAAAATTGGCCCAATGTGTACAAATTTAATTGAAAACTATCTAGACTACTAAGTTTCAAAATAATTAAATTTGAAATGTCCATGTGAAGAGTCTTGACTTATTTGATAGCACACCAAATGTCCCAAATTGAATTTCCAAAATTTTCCCTGAAAATAATAATGCAAATAATTAGCTCAAAATATTCAAATTAATTAAAATTAGAATTTCCGGTCAAATTAAGCACTATTAGCGAAAACGGGAAAATACCGGACAATTAAGCACAATTCCCTGATTAATTCTAGCACAATAAACTAAGTGAAATCAATAAAATATCGATTCATCACAGCTGCATCTTTAGTTTTTGTATCGTCCTTTCCCTTAGCCTGGCAGCTGATATTTAGCATCTTCCTGTTCACCTTTTTTATTCTCCTAGAGGTAGGAGATTCAATCTCTATTGATCCATCAGCTGTGAAGTCCTTTATCACCCAAAGGTTCTTGTTGCATTGTACAGAGAGGCCTGGTCTTAGTCCTTCCTGCTTTTTCAAAGGACTTGGGTGAACATTTTCCCCTTTGCTGTCTTTTTCTTCTTTAGGTACCTGTGACAGAAAATGCTTTTTACCTTTCCTTTTTGGTTTGGCGGCTTTGGTACCTTTCCCGGGTGCATCTTTAAATGCAGCTTTGGGATTGGCTTTCTTCTCTTCAATCTGTCGCCCTGTCTTGCAGGCACTCAAGATCACCTTCTCTTCTTGATCTTTGAGGGCTATGGTTCCCTCATCAACATTGATAATTACTTTGGCCGTCTTCAGGAACGGCCTTCCAAGAATGATAGGGATCTCTGCATTTTCTTCCATCTCTAGGATCACAAAGTCTACCAGGAACATCAGGTTAGCGACTTGCAAGTTTACATTTTCCAGCACACCATGGGGCCTTTTAGGGGATCCCTCTGCCATGAGGAGAGACATCTTTACTGGCTTTACTTCTAATTCCCTCATGTTTTTTAGAAAAGTCAGGGGCATTAAGTTGATGTTGGACTCTAAATCAATCAAGGCTTTTCTAATTTTGTGCTCCCCAATGTTGCAAGGAATGGTAAAACTTCCTGGGTCTCCCTCTTTTGGGGGAAGAGCCTTCTGTAAAATCACATTTGCAACCCCCCTGTTCTTCAGTTGCCTCCTCTTTTAAATTTCTCTGTTTGAGGAGCTTGTTCAAAAATTCCTTATATTCAGGGATCTGCTGCAGGGCTTCTGTCATGGACACTTCTATCCCCAATTTTTTTGAAATTTCTTCAAGGCACCCTAATTGTATTTTTCTTGTATTTTTCTCTTCAGGGTCCTTGATATTTTTCTCAAAATTTTCTTTTTCTTCTTTCTCACCCTCTTCTGTTTCTCTTTCTCTCAAATTTTCTTTTTCCTCACTTTTCTCTTTTATCTCTTCCTCGCCTTCTATCAAAATATTTTTTTTCTCTCTCTTCCTCTTTCTCACCTTCACTCAATTTTTCTTTTTCTTCTTCCTTACCTTCTTTTTCTCCCTCTTTTCTTTTTTTACTCTTTTTTTCTTTCCTCTCTTTTTCTCTCTCATCCTCCATGCTTTCTTTGGGGTTAACCTCAGTATTAGTCCCAAAGTTTTTGTACGACTTCTCCTGCAATTGATTGACCGTTTGGATTAACTGGCCCATCTGTGTTTCCAGGTTTCTGATGGCCGCTTCTGTGTTCTTCTAGTTAGAATGGGTTGCCTGCATGAACTGATTGAGAGTTTCCTGGAGCTGTAAGTTTTGTCAGAGGAAGAAGGTTGTTGTTGCCACTGTTGTTGCTGCTGTGGGGGCTTATAGTATTGTCCACCAGTCAGCCCAAATTATCCTGCTCCATTACTTGGGTGGGATCGCCACCCTTGATTGTAATTATTGGAGCGGAATTGGTTTTGATTGCCCATGTAATTAACTTCTTCATTTAGATTCTCGGGCATTGCACATTAACCATTGATATGGTCACGACCACATAACTCACAAAGTTGTTGCTGAAGTTGTGCCACGCTTTGGTGCTCTCTCTGTGGCTGCATCACTTTCTTGGTAAGGATCTCCAATTGTTGAGTGATAATTTTATTTTGGGCGAGCAAGGCATCATAAGGCTGCAATTGAAAAACTCCTTTAATTTGAGATGGAGTTCCTCTCTCACTGAATATTTAATTGTCACTGGCAGTCATGTCTTCAATTAATTTATAGGCCTCATCCAGGGTCTTGTATTTAATCCTGCCTCCAGCTGAGGCATCTAACATCAATTTGGTTTGTGACCCAAGGCCTCCAAGAAAAAGAAGGATCATAGTCCCTTCATCGAAACCATGGGTATGCGTCTTTCTCAACAGGCTCTTGTATCTTTCCCATGCTTGCCCCATGGTCTCATCCATGCCTTGCCTGAAAGAAGAGATCTCTTGCTTCCCTTTGTTGGTCTTTACTGGTGGGAAGTATTTATTGAGGAACTGGGCCACCACATCGACCCATTGAGTGAAGTTGTTTACAGGAAAAGACTTCAACCATACTTTAGCATCACCTCTGAGAGAAAAGGGGAATAGGCTTAGTTTGATAGCCTCATCAGGAACCCCAATTATTTTCACAGTGTTGCAGATCTCATAGAAGGTTGTCAGATGATCATATGGACTTTCATGAAACAGTCCATTAAATTGGTTGCTCTTTACCAATTGGATTAGAGCAGGCTTCATCTCCATGTTTGTAGCATTGACTCTTGGCCTTGCAATGTTGTTAAAGTGGTGTGGCCCAGCAACTGTGGTATAGTCTACCAAGGTGTGTCTAGCCTGGCTTTCTCCTTCACCAGATTGGGAAGCCATTGTGTTGTTCTCTAGAGAAGGATCTCTAGAGGATTTGTTTGCCCTTGGCCTTCTGCTTTTCTCAAGTCCTTTAAGAAGAGGTTCAGTCTTTTTGCTCCGGGTACAATCCTGCATAAACAGACAGAAAATCTAGAAAATATTGTTAGTAAATAAGATCAAATAAAAATAAGATAAAATAAAACAAGAATGGAGATTAGGGAATTAAAAAAAATGAAAATGGGAAAAATAAAATAAAATAAAATAAAGTCAAAATTAATCAAGATTCACAAAAATAGAATAGCTTAAACCGTGAATCCCCGGCAATGGCGCCAACAACTTGTTGGGACAAATCGGCAAGTGTACCGAGTCGCACAAGTAATATAAAATGGTAAGACCAAGTATCGTATTCCCAAAGGACTCTCGGCGCTGAACAGTTATGTGTAAACAAGATTAATTAAGACTTAAAAATAAAAGAGATCATGGTTTGTGTTGCAAAAAAAATAAAATAAAGCAAAGTAAATGTGATCAATGGCAAAAGAGCACAAAGATGAATGGATGTTGATTAATATGAGATGGATATGTTGTTGGGGTTAGACTTCACCAAGTTCCCTCTCATGTATATAAGAATTTTTCTTTATTCATTAATACCAACGTCCCTCACTAAAACACTTAAACCCGATCCCTCGGTCAATAAGCCTATCCCTAATTACCAGTTCATACAATTCCTAGCATTCCTGATAAAAAGATGTGAAGATCAAGAGGTTAAGACAACTAAGACTCATACCCTCATCCCTGAGCAATATAACCCTTAGGAGTAATTTAACAAGGACCTGAATTGTAAGGAACCTCCTAGCACTCATGCAACTCACAGATCATGCTATTGTATAAGCAAGCAGTAAGAACAGATAAATTACTCTAACAATTAATGAAATAAAGCATATAGAATTAAGAACAAATTCAAATACATGACAGTTCACAAGGTTACATCATTCCCCAACAACAAATAGAGTTTAGTTCCCCATAAACATGGTGGAACCCAATGAACAATGGAAGAAAGAAAGAATGAAAAGACTAAGAATTTGGCTAGGAGTGTATTCTTATGCTTGCTCATGCCAGGGATGCAAAACCTAGAGCCCCAGGGTCCTTTAAATAGTGCCAGGAGTGTCCTAAATTTCGTTTTTAGTAGGTTAGTTGGAGGAACCAATGTTCTTCTAACTTAATCATTAGGCCGCAAAGCTATTTTATTTGCATTCTTTAATTGTGATAACTTAGTGTGTGTCAACTTTAATTTCAACTTTAGTTTCCTTTGAGCAATTTGTTTCAAGAGTGCCTAAGATAAACTTTGGCTAGGAAAGACTTGGAATTTAAGAAATCCATTGTGATTCACCTCCCTTTCCTGGAAGTGAACTTGGGTGTCTTTTGCCTCCTTAAGTCTCTTAAGGAACTTTCTTTTAAATTTAAGTATTTGTTTGTTGCATGACATATTTTTGAAAACCTTTAAGGATGTCTAATACTAATTCCTATGAAATTGGAAGTGACTCTAGTAAGGTTGTGAAACCCACTTTGAAAAATTTAGCAAAAGAGCTAAAGTCACTTAAAATTTGGCAAAGGCAAGAAACCCTTCTCAAAGAAAAAGAAAGAATTGAAAGAGAAGAGTATCTTGCTAAGTTGGAAGAAGAGGTTAGTATTCTTAATGAAAAACAAGAAAAAGTACAAAAGGATTTAAGGAAGATAAAGAGAAGAAGAAAGGAAGACAAAAGAAGGAAGAAAGAACAAAGGGAGAAAGAGGAGCATGAGAAAAGAGAGAAAGAACAAAAAGAGAGAGAAAATCAAGTAATAAGAGAGAAAAAGGAGGAGGAAAGAAGAAGAGAGTATGAAGAGAAAAAGATAAAAGAAATGAATGAGAAAGAAAAGAGAGAAAAAGAAGAGATTGGGATAAAAGAAGAAGAGGAAGAGTTACTAAAGCACTCTACCACTCCCACAATTAAGGTTGAGACTAAGTGATGAGGGGAGTTTTCCAATCCTTGAACTTTTCTCAATACATCCAAACATCTTTCATAACTTCATTTCTTAGTTTTGAAATTTCAACTTCTTTTTCACATCCCACTATTTTTAACTCCTCAAATTTGTCCAAATCAAACTTTGAGTTGATGTTACCTTTTAGGATACAATTAACTCAAAGTAAACACAAACAATATTGTGGAGTAGACCTTAAAAACTTTCAATTACATTCTCTTAAAATTAGCATAAGGTCTTATTTAAATCATTCATCTAGATACATGTTGTTTATGGTTCATAAGATTATTGGTTTTGAGTTTGATGACACTTGCATATGGATCTTTGATCCTGGTGGAGAGATACACAAATTAACCAATAATAAGAAAAAGGGTTTTGTCATAAAAGAACAAGAAGATTTGAGGGCAAATCCTTTATAAGAGGGAGGGAATGATGGCATACCCCTTGCCATAACCTAGCACATTAATGAAGTGTTGGAGGCATCTATGGAAAATGAGCCTAGACTCTTTCTCTTGGGCCATCTTAAGTCATCAAGAAGATTTAGTAGAGTAAGAATAATTTTGGGCCTTGTATTTTGGGCCAAGTAGTCTAGATTTTATTTAGGCTTTGTATTATGGGCCAAGTAGTCTAGATTTTATTTGGGCTTGGTATTATGGGCCTAGTAGTGTAGGATTTCAATTGGGCCTTGTATTTTGCGACAAGTAGAATAGGATTTTGACCAAACAAGTCAACAAAGGGTCAAAGCCCAAAGTTGACTATGCTTGGACCTCCGAAATGGGTGTGTTGACCAAGGGGTCAACATTTTGGCTAAGCTTGGAGAACAAGGGAGAGGAATTTCGTCCTAGACATGTGGAAGCTTCCGATTGGAGAGTTTTCCTCCTAGTTAGTGGCCTTGTGTCACTCTAGGAATGGAGAGTTTTTCCATAGGTAGTGGCCACATGTCACTCTCTCATTTGAGAGGATTGTTGCCACTTGTCTCCCTCCTATTGAAGAGGATTTCTCCTTGCTCTCCAAGACAACCAAGGTGACTCTTTTAGGTTAAAGTTTCAGCCCATTTTGAGAGACCTTAGCCTATAAATAGAGGTGCTCTCCATCATGTAATCACCTTTGATTTAGAGTAAAGTTGTGCTGCCATTTTTGTGTCATACTACTCTTTTAAGGTCAACCTAGGCTAGAGCAACCCAAGTGGCCTCCTCTAGCCACCTTCCTCCAAGAGTTGGCCCAACCTCTCTTAGAGAACCACCAAACACACCTTCCATCACCATACAACTCACCAAAAACGTGAGCCTTCCATTTTCATCCACCACCATTCCGCAAACCATCATCAAAACCATGAGAATCTTGAGTACATGTCTTGGTTGCTTCTAGATTTGGCTTGTCCTAGCTAGAGCATTGCCATCATTTGGTATCAAGAGCCTTGGTTCTTCAAAGAGCTAAGTTTCTTGGTTTTGATCCTTTGTTATTTCCTTGTTGTGTATTGTTTTCCTTACTTGTCTTGTTGTGTTTTCTTCTTCCATCTATCATTTTGTTTTTCTGGTAGTAAACTGGGACAATTTTGAAATTTAAACTGCATCTAGCTCAGTTGTCCAAAAAATACATAAAAATACTCACAAGAAATCTCTTTGAGTCTAGTTTCAAGAGAAAAAAAACATCAATTCATTTGTGTTACCAATAAGGGAGTATTGGTAAAACCTGAAGATGAGTTTTGATGATGCTGCAACTTGTAGATTTTAAATGTAGTAGGAAAATATTTAAAAGCAACTTGTAGATTTTGAATGTAGTAGGAAAATATTGAAATATTGTAATTCTCACTGGTATAATCGATTATGGTCAAGCTATAATCGATTATCACATGTTTTTGTACTAGAATAATCGATTACCATGAAGCAATAATCGATTATCACAAGTCATACTTGAATAATCGATTATCACTTCATATAATCGATTATCATTTTTTGAAAACTCTGTAACGGACTTGAATAATCGATTATCACTTACAATAATCGATTATTCATGGCAGTTGGGAGCTGACCTTTGGCATTCAGTGTACTTGGCTATATATTTGGATTTTGAGAATTCAAAAGGCAACGTTTTGAACTAAGAAAGCTTATCAGAACACTGTGTGTCAGATGAACGTTCTTAGAAAGCTTTTGTTCATTGTTCCCTTGCTTGGTCTTGTGAAAGGAGTGGCTCGCGTATCGTGTGTCGATAGTCGGAGCAGACACTCTTCAAGTTAGCAAGGTACGCTGTCTGGTCTTGTGAAAGGAGAAGCTCGCGAATCGTTGGTCGATTGCCGGAGCGGTTCTCTTCAAGTTGGTAGAGTGGTTTCTTTTCATTTTATAATTTATTCAATTAATTGTAATCTGTGAGATTGATTTTTAGTGGAACTGTTAATCACTGTTTATAGTGATTAACGACTGGACGTAGATTCTATTGAATCGAACCAGTATAAAAATACTCGTGTTCAATTAATTTTCTGAAAGAAAATTATTTTGTGAAAAAGGACCAACTTCATTTTAATGTGACCGAACACGCTTCCCGCTTACTCTAAGTTTTTTTAATTCCGCTGCGCTATACTCTTCGAAAATTACCCCATTCGATACCATCAATTTGGACTTCTGTAGGGAAAGTTATGACTAAAACACTGAGCAAAGGTCAGTGCTGCCAGAATGTTGTCATTAGCGTTTTCCAAGTTATGTTTTGTTAGTTTGGCTACTGTTTTGTGTTTTTTCTTTTTTTGAGTCATTCCTTACTGTTTTGTTGGGTCTTTTATTGATTTATATTTGGTGCATTTCATTTATTGAGTCATTTTAAATTTTTTAATCCATCCAGGTTTGTCTAGAGTCATGTTTAGTTCTTTTCTTGTCAAATTTCTCTCGTAACTTTGAAAAATCATCAAAGAAAAATATAACTTTGTTTGCAAAACTGCACCATATACATCCATTTGAGGGTCTTATCTTTGATGTTTTAGGTTCATACTTGCCATTAGATCATTGGCAAGCTCTTAAAAAAAATTTCCCTATTGATGTTTCTAGTTTTCAACTCCATTTTTTATTATAGTAGGATTTTCTTCTATTTTGTGTTTCTTGTCTTTGTGGCTTTTAAAACCCATAAATCACCTCTGTTCAAAATTTGTGGTGGTCTTATTTTTCACCTTAAAAAAGTGGAAAAAGAAGTGCTCAAAGCTTTTAAGCAAAAGGCCTTAAAAGAGTACCAAAAGAGAGCCTAAAAAGTGCTGAAAAAAATATTGTGTGCTTAGACCACTACCATTGTTTTTGTGCAATCTGTTTTGGAACGTGTTTTGCTCACTGTTTTGGGTATTTATCTTCACTTTCCAGTGGCTAAAAGTCTTGGCTATGATGCTAAAAGAGTGGCCTTAGTGCCCCATTTGCTCAAAGTTGCCAAAAGACAAGAACAACCCACTTTTCTTCTAGTAGTTTTTGTTTTGTGAATCTATTTTAGCACCTTTCATTAGGATTTCTTTTGTGTGCTAACCTTTGTTTCTTAACCTTTAATTTCTTCTTGTCTTCTTGGATTTCTTAGTTTTGTCATAATTAAATTCCTTTTGTCAAGCCTTTCTTGTTTTTGGACCTTTTTATTGCTTTTATCCCTTGTTTCTTCTTGCACAATTTCGGCCTTGGTTACTTTGTGTGGTGTAGGTTCTCTTTGTGAGGTGATCCAATATCTTAGAGAAGTCTTCTAGGTGGTGGAGACCCAAAGGGAGCTTGAAGTCTAGAGTGGTAGCCAAAAGAGAGGAGAGAAACACCTTCGGAGGTAGCTTTGATTTGGTTGTAATTTTTGGCTTTGTAATCTTTCTTTCTTTCTTTTTTTTTTCTTGTAACTCATGACCTTGTTAGGTGTCTTGGGGGAGTCTTTGGTGCTCAATCCCATCTCCTAACAAGAACCTTTATTTCTTAGTAAATTTTGTTTTTAGTTGGTTGGTTGGAGGAACCAAAGTTCTTCTAACTTAATCATTAGGCCGCATAGCTAGTTTATTTGCTTTCTTTAATTGTGATAACTTAGTGTGTGTCAACTTTAATTTCAACTTTAGTTTCCTTTGAGAAATTTGGTTCAAGAGTGCTTAAGATAAACTTTGGCTAGGAAAGGCTTGGTATTTAAGAAATCCATTGTGATTCACCTCCCTTTCCTGGAAGTGAACTTGGGTGTCCTTTGCCTCCTTAAGTCTCTTAAGGAACTTTCTTTTAAATTTAAGTATTTGTTTGTTGCATGACATATTTTTGAAAACCTTTAAGGATGTCTAAGACTAATTCCTATGAAATTGGAAGTGACTCTAGTAAGGTTGTAAAACCCACTTTGAAAAATTTAGCAAAAGAGCTAAAGTCACTTAAAATTTGGCAAAGCCAAGAAACCCTTCTCAAAGGAAAAGAAAGAATTGAAAGAGAAAAGTATCTTGCTAAGTTGGAAGAAGAGCTTAGTATTCTTAATGAAAAACAAGAAAAAGTACAAAAGGATTTAAGGAAGATAAAGAGAAGAAGAGAGGAAGACAAAAGAAGGAAGAAAGAACAAAGGGAGAAAGAGGAGCATGAGAAAAGAGAGAAAGAACAAAAAGAGAGAGAAAATCAAGTAATAAGAGAGAAAAAGGAGGAGGAAAGAAGAAGAGAGTATGAAGAGAAAAAGATAAAAGAAATGAATGAGAAAGAAAAGAGAGAAAAAGAAGAGATTGAGATAAAAGAAGAAGAGGAAGAGTTACTAAAGCACTCTACCACTCCCACAATTAAGGTTGAGACTAAGTGATGAGGGGAGTTTTCCAATCCTTGAACTTTTCTCAATACATCCAAACATCTTTCATAACTTCATTTCTTACTTTTGAAATATCAACTTCTTTTTCACATCCCACTATTTTTAACTCCTCAAATTTTTCCAAATCAAAATTTAAGTTGATGTTACCTTTTATGATACAATTAAGTCAAAGTAAACACAAACAATTTTGTGGAGTATACCTTCAAAACTTTCAATTACATCCTCTTAAAATTAGCATAAGGTCTTATTTAAATCATTCATCTAGATACATGTTGTTTGTGGTTCATAAGATTATTGGTTTTGAGTTTGATGACACTTGCATATGGATCTTTGATCCTGGTGGAGAGATACACAAATTAACCAATAATAAGAAAAAGGGTTTTGTCATAAAAGAACAAGAAGATTTGAGGGCAAATCCTTTATAAGAGGGAGGGAATGATGGCATACCCCTTGCGATAACCTAGGACATTAATGAAGTGTTGGAGGCATCTATGGAAAATGAGCCTGGACTCTTTCTCTTGGGCCATCTTAAGTCATCAAGAAGATTTAGTAGAGTAAGAATAATTTTGAGCCTTGTATTTTGGGCCAAGTAGTCTATATTTTATTTGGGCTTTGTATTATGGGCCAAGTAGTCTAGATTTTATTTGGGCTTGGTATTATGGGCCTAGTAGTGTAGGATTTCAATTGGGCCTTGTATTTTGGGCCAAGTAGAATAGGATTTTGACCAAACAAGTCAGCAAAGGGTCAAGGCCCAAAGTTGACTATGCTTGGACCTCCAAAATGGGTGTGTTGACTAAGGGGTCAACATTTTGGCTAAGCTTGGAGACCAAGAGAGAGGAATTTCGTCCTAGACATGTGGAAGCTTCCCATTGGAGAGTTTTCCTCCTAGTTAGTGGCCATGTGTCACTCTAGGAATGGAGAGTTTTTCCATAGGTAGTGGCCACATGTCACTCTCTCATTTGAGAGGATTGTTGCCACTTGTCTCCCTCCTATTGAAGAGGATTTCTCCTTGCTCTCCAAGACAACCAAGGTGACTCTTTTAGGTTAAAGTTTCAGCCCATTTTGAGAGACCTTAGCCTATAAATAGAGGTGTTTTCCATCATGTAATCACCTTTGATTTAGAGTAAAGTTGTGCTGCCATTTTTGTGCCATACTACTCTTTTAAGGTCACCCTAGGCTAGAGTAACCCAAGTGGCCTCCTCTAGCCACCTTCGTCCAAGAGTTGGCCCAACCTCTGTTAGTGAACCACCAAACACACCTTCCATCACCATACAACTCACCAAAACCGTGAGCCTTCCATCTTCATCCACCACCATTCCGCAAACCATCATCAAAACCATGAGCATCTTGAGTACATGGCTTGGTTGCTTCTAGATTTTGCTTGTCCTAGCTGGAGCATTGCCATCAGCAGCAGTCTTCACAGGATGTCAAGCCTTCAATGATTGATGGGTGTCGCGGCCCATGCAAATTTGATTGCATATTAGAAATGCAGTATAGACTAGGAAGTGACTCCTAGGTCGTCTCTCAAGGACCAATTTTGCGGTTCAGAGTCAAGTCTAACACGAAGTGGGGGGGTTTGAAATTGTTTTGTGAATGCAAGAAGAATTAAACCTAATTGAAACTGGAAATTAAATAGAGATGTAACCAGAATTTAAAGTATTGAATTGAATGTGGAAAAACATGAAAACCGAACGGTTCTTCACAAGGCCGAACGATTTTAACGCGAGTGTGCCAGATACCGAACGGTTCTGTTCATAAGACCGAACGGTCCTGGTAAGGAATCATAAGGCCGAACGGTCCTGGTAAGGAAACCGAACGACAATTGAAACAGAAAAGGAAACTAGTTAAAACAAGAAGCCGAACGGATTAAAAGCAAGACCGAATGCAAATAAAAGTGTAAAAATTTGGGCAAGTCAATGTAGAAGAAAGTCGAACGGTCTCTAATAGTGAAGCTTGTTAGAGACCGAACGGTGCTATTGGAAAACCGGACGGTAATATCAGTAAATGCAAAAACAGTAAACTTGCAGAAATCAAAACACAGTGCAGCAAAGTCGAACGGTCTCTAATAGTGAAGCTTGTTAGAGACCGAACGGTGCTATTGGAAAACCGGACGGTAAACTTGCAGAAATCAAAACACAGTGCAGCAAAGTCGAACGGTCTCTAATAGTGAAGCTTGTTAGAGACCGAACGGTGCTATTGGAAAACCGGACAGTAAACTTGCAGAAATCAAAACACAGTGCAGCGGAAACGAAATTGGAGAAACCAAATATTGGAACAGTAAACTCGTAGAACAGTAACATGCAACAGTGACGAAGACAATGAACATTAAAATGAAATTGCATTCAAGCTTTTCACAAAAGTGCATAGACCCGTAAACTATAGTGATCTCCTCTCTTGAACATTCAAAGAACCAAAATGACAACAAGATGTAGAGTAAGTACGACTGCTGCTCCAATATTTATTCGACCCCAAAACAACCGAGAGTCCATTTCTTTACCAAAGACCACGTTCCAGACAAAAGAAAAAGAAGGAAAATAATGTGACTGCTCTTCATTCCACACAAACAATATTTAAAGAAAAGTTTAGCAAAAAGAAAGTGTCATTTCATTCAACCATGAAAGAGAAAATATCGAAAGCTACATTCTCACTACCCAAAGAGAAACGTTCCAGCCATCTTCAAAAACAAAAATGCAGAGAGTCCATCCCAAGTCTGCAGCCAATGAAAATTGCCGAGAGAAAGCATGGTCCAAATGAAGTGTCTCGGCTGGAAGCAAGTGCTAACGTTCCAGCCCCTCAAACTCCAAATAACAGCTGCAGCTCCCCCTCTTAATTCATCCAAAATCCAAAATTGCAACTAGATTCTCCATGAAAAACGTTACCAGCAAAGTTCCTCCAAAACAATTGTTTCAGCCGAGAATCTCCAAAACACTACAGCCAAAATTCTCCCCTCCACCAAGTGACGGCTGGTCACTTTTAAGAGAGGCCATGTGTCCTCTAAAATAAGGGTGGGGTCCACCCTAAATCCCTAGGGATCCAAGTCATGAGTCTTTACAATTGGGCTTTTTCTATACTACCAAAAATTGGCCCAAAAATACAAAACTTAATTTTAAAAAAAGCCTAATCTATTAAATTAAAATTTGACTACATCTAAAATTGATTTGTAGAAATTCTTCAATTGCTTGTGCTCTTCCAAAAGTCTCCTAGTGTAATTCCAAAATTTCCCTGAAAATGAAAATAGGAATAATTAAGCTCAAATAATTCAAATTAATTAAAATATGAATTAGTGGTCTAATTAAGCCCAAATGGTGAAAATGACACAATAACTAAGAATTAAGCACAAATCATCAACACAATTCGGCGCAAGAAACTAAGTTAATGGTATAAAATATTGATTCATCAATGATCAATCAAGAAACACCTTCTTCGTGCAGTTTATGATCACACACTCAGCGCATAAGCCTTCTCCCTTTGAATCTCTCTCAAGATAGATCACCACCGTCTTCTTGGAGAATTCTTGGAGCTGTTAATACAGAGAATTAATCTGAAACAAGAAATGAAAATGTTAGAGCGTCAAAAGTCACTAAACAACATCCAATTTATAGTTTTCTGTCAGTCAGATTGTTTCTCAGTCGAATAGCCTATTAATTCAGTCGACTGTATTATTACAGTTATAACAGACAGTCAACATAGAGGCTCTCAATCAACCAAAATCAACACACATTTAATACAGTTGACCAAGTCATCAATGCTTAACTAACTTTTAAAAATATAGCCGTTGGAGCGTGTAAGCATAACAAAATTCCAAAACAGATCAAAGATACAGTCGAATGTACACTGGACAAAGTCGACTGACACATGTAAAAACATTTTGAAATTCTTTTCAATCCAAAACATCATAGAGCACTAATTCTCAAAATCTGTACAAAGGTTTTAGAATAGTCAAATCCATTACAGGTGTATTCGATTGGACTAGAACTTTGTCACACAATTATAAGTTCATAAAAGTGCTTGTGATTTTTCACTTCCCAAAATGTGCCATAAAAGTATACTGTTATCAAAGCTATTTTACTGCACATTATCATACAAGCATGTTCCACAGATATATCACATAATTAACATAGGAACATACATCACAGTACATCAAAACATGTTCAGCAGATATAACAATAAATTTAGAATAAGAACATGTAATGCAGCAACATGTGTACTATTATTAGGCATAGTGTTGTCATCATCAAAAACTAGATTGATATAGAGTTTGTGTTGTCAACAATCTCAACACATAGAACCTGCAATATCCCAATATGACTAATTTGCATGACATGACTTTCCTTTCTGCCAGAAATAAGAGAATTCGGCTTGCTTCTCAAATTCAGAAGAAGAAGAAGAATCATCGGTTCTTCTACGGGTAGGCATTTTCCATCTTACATAAGCCATGGAGATGAAGAATAAGGAGATGGAAACGGGGATAGTGTAGAGGGAATGTATGAGAATCAGAGAAAAAATCTTGAAAGATCGCAATTTTGGAAGAGTATGGGTGCAAATGGGAGTTTTAATCAATTAATGGCAATATTTATAGAGGAGAAGAGGAAACTAGTTGTTTATGGTCGATTATAGTCGTTTGTTACAACGGCTATATTTTGACATAACGTCGACAAATAATTGATTATTTTCAGTTGAATTTATGTTTTCCAGTTGAATTTACGTTTTCTGGTTGTGTTTAGTTTTGCATTTTAATTTCAGATTGTGTTTTATTGTTATGATGTTACTGGGTTTGATGAATTCCATCTCGTTTTGCTGTTTTAACCTCGCTTTAATGGTAGCTTAAATGTTCTTGGTTGGTCATTAGCAAAGTTGCATTGTTTCCATGAGATTGCTGAGCTGGAAGTGTGTTTTTGCTACTCTGACTTGGCTAAGATTGAATTTGTTTTGTTTTGCAATTGCGATTGGGTATTGTTAAGCCCCTGGCAAGTGTACCAGATCGTTATCAAGTAATATATAAATGGTAAGTCCGAGTATCGTCTCCCAAAGGACTCTTAGGCCTTATCTTTCATGTAAATTGATCTTATAAGACTTGAAAAGAAATAATCTTGTGGTTGTATGCAAAAACGAAAATAAACATGCAAATGCAAGTGATTCAACTGGCAAAGGAAAGATATGAATGAATGGAGTTGTTGGGGTTTACAATTTCATCTTATTCGCCCTCTTATATCTACTTTTCTTATTAAACTCGCTTTATTATCAAATTGTCATGCAAACTTTCTTTGCCTACCCTAAACCCGAGTAATTACTAACTACTAGCTTACTATCTCTAGTCTCCCTGAGTAATTAGCAATGCATGTATCATAGAAGCAAAATACAATTGATCGTCCTACCCCTATCTCTAGGCAGTATTGCTTAATCAAGGAATTCCCTATCAGTTCATGACTTCCCTGTACGTCTCTGTATCGACAAAGGCAAATATCTTCTTACCGAATGAGTTAAACGATAAAATCATTGAGCATAGATAAGAAACCCAACAATTGATAATATAAGCATATGCAAGCATATGAATAAACAAGAATTTCAATATAAGAGAGTTTCAAAAGATTACATTGTTCCCCAACAACAAAGGGTTTAGTTCGCCATAGACATGGTGAAACTAGATGGAATTAAATGAAAGAATGAAAGAGTAAACCCTAGATTTGATAAATTGGAGCCTAAGCATCCAAGAAATCGTCTCCAAGGAATGTAGAAGAGCTCTTGACTTCTCTGCTTGCCAAAAGAATACTCTGAAGGTCGCACTGGGACTATTTATAACGCATAAAAGTAACAGAGTTTAAGCCCAAGCCCAGCATTCCACTGCTCACTGCCTAATTTGGCCGCTTAGCGGTTTCCCTCTAATCGCCTAACCGCTCAGTGGTCCATCTCACCGCTCAGCGGTTTGCCTCTAATCGCCTGGACGCTCAGCGGCACCGCTTGAGTGAGAGACAGTGGTTGCTCCCTCGAGTCTGACGCTCAGCGCTGGAAAAGAGCGCTGAGCGGTGCCTTTGACACTTCTTTTCTTCAATTTTTCCTTTTTTCTTGAGTCTAAGTCCTCCCTACTTCACTTCCATCTTTAATTCTCATCAAAACCCTACAAAACAATGCAAAACAAGCATAATATCTCTAAAAACAACTTTTGACTCTCATGTGACTCAAATAAGTGTTTTAGTTGATTCTAAGCTCATTCTAAGCCATAAATGGCGTGTTTTGATATCAAATTTAAGCATGAAAATAATGATTTTTAGACCGTTATCAAGTATATGCTTAGTTGCCTAATTGGTGTGTAATCTTCGCTTAGTTGATGAAACTGTATGGTGCAGAATTGGTTGAATATTAGCATTGCGCTCGCTTAGTTTGCAATTTTGAAAACATGGTTAGTCGTCGCTTAGTTGGTTAGCTTGTGATGGATTAGGGGTTAGAGTAGTGTGTAATTGTTGTTAATCTGTGATTGGAAACATTGTAATTGAGCTAGTGACCAATCATTTTTAGTTAGTGTTTGATTTCGTTCATTTTAGTTCACTCAAAACTATCCAAAAGCCACCCCCACCACGTGTTCGATCTAATGACTGTACCAATAATTGGTCCTTGAGAGACGACCTAGGAGTCATTTCGTAGTTTATACTGCACTTTTATTGCATATTGAATTTGATTCAGGTACGACCTCGATCACTCACCAAAATCAATATCAGATTACAAAGAGAATAATAAAGCAATAGGAATATATTACACCTTCTTCCTTCGACACACGATGGAAAGAAATCAGCTCAATCAACTTGAAGAGAATCGCTTGGACCTTAGGCGTACTAAACACAAGCTTCTCTCATTTTCACAAGACTTGATTGAACACTCACTTAAACTAAGAGAACTTCCTCAAAACTAATCTGTGCTCTGAATTAGTTTAGTTGATCTTTTAAAGATTTAAGAATAGTGTATATATAGGCCAGGGGTCAGAAAATAAAAAGACTACTCCCAACTGTCAATGATAATCGATTACCATAAGTGATAATCGATTATTTTAGGCTGTTATGGGTTTGTAGAAAACGTGATATTCGATTATCCTTAGTGATAATCGATTATTGTTGAACCTTGGTCAATATCGAAACCAGTAGTGATAATTGATTATCCCCTGTGATAATCGATTATTGTCGAGTAATCCTTTTTTATTTTAGCTTGTAAAAATCAATTACCCCCTGTGATAATCGATTATTGCCATAAAGATTGACTATTTTATGAAACTTCTAAGTGTTTTTACAATTGCAAAATGATTCCTATATAATGATTTCTACAATGAATGCTTTTAACATTGATAGTATGATCCTTCATGATGGAATCCTTCCTGACAGTCCTCTTAGTTTAGCTTGCAAGGAGCATGGGTCACTATAAATACCTAGCTCCGAGCTTCGTCATCATCATCAACATTTTCCGTTGCGTCCTTCGTCGTATCTCATCGGAGAAGCTTCGGGGAGTCCAGATTCGTCTTCGCATCGTCTCAGACAACCTCTCCTTGGAGCCTTCATCCATCACTTCAAGTCTTCAAGAGTATCATAATCAAAATCACTTCAAGGCATCAATGCTCCTCATTGGTAGAAACAAATTCTAAACTCCAACTATCGTAATCATTCTCACATCCTTGAGCAAAGAAAAAATAAATTCATAGAACCCTCTACCCAAGAGGAATTGCTTTCCATTTACCTAAATCTTTCTAGGTCACATCAAGTTTCTTACAGAGATCTAAATGTGTGAGAGGTTTATTTTAGGAAACAGGTTGGCTCCAATTTACACCAAGAGGGGGGGTGAATTGGTGTTAGTTAAAAAACAAAATCTTTTTGCAATCTTGATATGAAAATTCAAAGCTTTCGATCTTTCCTTGAAATGAGAGTAATGAAAATTTCAATGCAGCGGAAAAACGTAGTTGACTGCACTAAATATAAAGTCGACTGAAATAAAGAGTGTAGGGGATAGAGAAAATCAAACGCTAATTTTTATACTGTTTTGGCCAACAATGCCTACATCCAGTGTCCTTCCAACCTCGGAAACAAATGCACTATAATGGTTGCGGTTTTTACAAAAAGGAATTTATAGAAGCACCACGCAAAAATATAAATCTCCTCTCTAACCCAAAACCAAATATAGCTGCACACAAAACCAGAATTACAGCAAGAATCCCCACTCCTGCAATCTGCACCCACATTGAACAATCCTCAACGTGTCACCAGCACTCTTCACAGGATGCCAAGCCTATAACAGCACGCTTCACAGGTTTCCAAGCCTATCACAAAGATTCAATCAATCAAACAATTAAGCACACAATACAAACAATCATACAGCAACATTCAATTAGTATATGCATGATGCAATAGGTAGATACAGACTTACCAGTTGTAGACACTCAAGGTTTTTGAAATGTTCCATGGTTGACTTATCCTTGAGAACAGTTCTGTATCAGCTACATAACCTGCAAAACAGTTAAGTTTTGGTTACTGGTACCCATTTAACTTTGGGTCTTTGATTGTCAGTTATTGTTACATGTTCCTTTGGTATCCATACACATAATCCTTGAGGAACAGTAACATGTCTATAATAACAATTTCTAACAGTATGACCAACACGTCTGCAGTAAAAACATGCATTTCTAGCAAGTTTTCTTAATTCATTAAGCTTTCTAGCATTGGTTCTGTTAGAGTAGCCTTTAAATCAATTCCCTGCCTATTATTGGTTCTGCTAGAAGAATTTAATACAGCATCTAACTTGTCACTTGCTTGAGTAAAATTAGCTAGCTTGCTAGTCAAGTAATCAATCTTTTCAATATGCAAAGGACAATTTTCCCAAGCTTTCTCAACAGTAACAGTTTTAATTTCCATATTCTTAGCAGATAGCAAGGCTAAATCCAATTCTTTTTCTAATCTTTCATTTTCAGTAACAAGGTCTTTAATTCTATTTTCAAAATCTCTTCTCTCAGAGCACAGTCGATTTACCTTGTACTGCAGTCGCATAGCCTCAGCATGTAATTCTTTGAAAGCATCTTGAAGCATATCATATTTGACTTCTACAGGCTCATTTGATATGTCTGCATCACTTTCATAGTTGTCCCATATCACACCTGTCATATAGCACATATTTGATTCCTCCATTTGATCAAAATCCCATCACTTGAGCTTTCAGATTCAGAATTCTCCCAAGCAATGTAGGCTCCTTTCTTTCTCATATTTCTGCTTTGAGGAAATCTTTTCTTCCCTTTCTGCTTTGGTTGTAATTCAAGACATTCAGGCTTGATGTGACCTTCTTTTCCACATTCATAGCACTGGACAGTGTTTGTGTTGAAGCTTTTCTTCTTGCTTTGAGCTGCATGGTTAGACAGTTGACTATCATTTTGCATAAGTCGACTAAACTTTCTTACCATGAGAGTCATCAACTCTTTGTCATCCATCACTGCTTTTGTGAGATTATTACTTGCAGCTTTCAGAGCAATGGACTTTTTTTCTTCAATCTCCTATTCATCCTTCAGTCTACCAAGTTCTAATTCATGCTCACGTAACTTTCCAAACAAGGTAGCCATATTCATAATTGTAAGATCTTTGGATTCAGGGATTGCAGTGACTTTAGGTTGCCAGTTCCTGTTCAGACTTTTCAAAATCTTGATGTTGATCTCTTCTTTCTCACAGGCTTTGCCAAGAGCCATCAGGTGGTTTACAATATGAGTGAACCATTTCTGGACATCATAGATGTTCTCACCAGCTTTCATTTTGAACAACTCATATTCTTGTATCAATGAATTCTTCCCGGCTCTCTTGACTTCATCCGTGCCTTCATGTGTTACCTCTAGAACATCCCACATTTCTTTTGCAGTCTTGCATTGGGATATCCTGAAAAATTCATCAATTGTTAGTGCAGAGGCAATAATATTTCTAGCTTTAACATCATACTGAGCTTTTCTATTTTCATCAGCAGTCCACTCAGTAAAAGGTTTTGAAACAGTTTCACTATTAACAGTTTTTGTAGGCACATATGGACCTTTAAAGTGGCATCCAAAATTCCTTTATCTTGCGATTCAAGAAAGATCTGCATGTGAATTTTCCAAAAAGGATAGTTTTCACCAGCAAACAGAGGTGGTGTGTTTGTTGAAGCACCTTCACCAAAAGTTTGAAAATTTGAAGCCATCCCAAGGTTTTACAGTCGAATAGAATAAAAAATAGAGTCGACTGAATTTTCAAATATCTTATGAAAACCAGCTCTGATACCAATTTTTAGGAAACAGGTCGGCTTCAATTTACACCAAGAGGGGGGGTGAATTGGTGTTAGTTCAAAAAACAAAATCTTTTCGCAATCTTGATATGAAAATTCAAAGCTTTTGATCTTTCCTTGAAATGCAAGTAATGAAAATTTCAATGCAGCGGAAAAACGTAGTTGACTGCGCTAAATATAAAGTCGACTGAAATAAAGAGTGCGGGGATAGAGAAAATCAAACACTGATTTTTATACTAGTTCGGCCAACAATGCCTACATCCAGTGTCCTTCCAACCTTGGAAGCAAATGCACTATAATGGTTGCGGTTTTTACAACAAGGAATTTATAAAAGCACCACGCAAAAATATAAATCTCCTCTCTAACCCAAAACCAAATATAGCTGCACACAAAACCAGAATTGCAGCAAGAATCCCCTCTCCTGCAATCTGCACCCACGTTGAACAATCCTCAACGTGTCACCAACACTCTTCACAGGATGCAAAGCCTATAACAGCACGCTTCACAGGTTGCCAAGCCTATCACAACACACTTCCCAGGTTGCCAAGCCTTCAATCAAATGCAGCAGTCTTTACAGGATGCCAAGCCTTCAAGATCAAATCAGAAGCACCTTCTCTGTGCAGATGTTGATCAAACAGTATGCACAATTGGCTCCTCAATCTGAATCTCTCTCAAGAAAAATCACCACCATCTTCTTGGAGAATTCTTGGAGCTTCCAAGACTGAGAAATTACTCTGAAACAGGACAATGATAATTTTAGATCACAAAGTCTCACTTGGAACAGGTCGTGTTCTGTCCTATTTATAGTTTTCCTATCATTCTCGGTCGAATACCCTACTAATCCAATCGACTATATTAAACAGTTATAACTGACAGTCAACACAGAGGCTCCTCAGTCAACCAATTCAATGAACATTCATGATAGTTGACTTAGTCGATCAATCTTAACTAACTTTTGAAAAACTAGCCGTTGGAGCAAGTAGGTATAACAAAATTCCAAAAATAACACTAACACAGTCGAATAGGTGTTCCACCATGTCGACTGACACTTGAAAAACACTTTGAAATTCTTGTCAACTCAAAATCTCATCAAGCACATGTTCACAAAATATGTACTAAGATTTTAGCTTAGTCGAATCCAATCCCAATGTATTCGACTGAACCAGATATTTGTCACAACAAATATAAGTTCATAAAAGTGTTTGTGATCTTTTCTTTTAGAATTGTGCAGAAGATAATCAAAATAATTTTATCACACATTTCAATACAAGCATGTTCCAAACAAATAAAACATAATCAATCAAGGGAACATACATGCAAAACAACAAAACATGTTCAACAAAATCATTGTTCAAAACAGTATAGCATATCAGCTGAACATGTAATATTGGAACTTATGTACTGTTATTAAGCAATGTGTTGTCATCATCAAAAATCAGTTTGATATAGAGTTTTGTGTTGGGCTTAATAGCACTAATGGTCCCTATTTTGGTTGGCAAAATTCGTTTTGGTCCCTATTTTTTTTTTCTATTCAATGTGGTCCTAAAGATTGTAAATTTCGTTCAATCTAGTCCTTTTTGGAGACGCCGTTTAAATAGTTAACGGCAGAAACTCCAGCTGTGCAGAAAAGTGTTGATGTGGCATTTAACTGCCCACGTGGAATCCGTACAGGCATAGTGAGGTAAAATCTGAAATAAAATTAGGACCATTTCGAACACAATTAACGAAAATAGGGACCATCAGGGATATTAAGCCTTTCTTAAATGAAACCCAATTTTTAATGAGGGTGGATAGCCAAATTAGGGTTTTTAACCAATCTTCTTCCCAATCTTGGTGGTTGATTAGCCATGTTTACTTCCCAATCTTCTTGTTGTTGTTGCACTAGCTTGGGCCACCAAAATTGTCATTCCTCACTTGGTGGTGGTTCAATGGGGGTAGAGATAATCCTTATTTGCAATAATCTGCAGGTTAGGCCTCAATACCACAATCTGCAACAAACTAGACCCCAACAAGCACCACTTCCTAAAGCTTCCAAAATCATAAGGCAAGAACCCCATTTTTTCCACAACAGTATGAGTAAAGCCCTAAACCCCAAAAAAAAATGCTCAATTGCTTGTCAAATGAAAACCC
This sequence comes from Vigna mungo, assembly GCA_036885675.1. Taxonomy (NCBI): domain Eukaryota; kingdom Viridiplantae; phylum Streptophyta; class Magnoliopsida; order Fabales; family Fabaceae; genus Vigna; species Vigna mungo. The sequence goes on from CP144697.1 coordinate 35,929,601, forward strand.
CGTTGGTGAAGAACCCATTATTCGGAGGTGATTAACTTATTCCTCTTCTTGAGTTTGTCGGCGATTTTGGAGGGAGAGCGGGTGGTAGCCATTGACGAAGGCAAAGGTGAAACAGGTTGGGTTCCCAAATTCTAAGAACCCTAATGAATTTCAAAAATGCCAAGTTGTGTTCCCAGGTTGTGGCATTTTCAAAAAGCAAACCCTAATATCTGCAATTTCAATTTCAAAATGAATAAATCTACCTCATTATGCCTAAAAACACTAATTTGGCTATCCACCCTCATTAAAAATTAGGTTTCATTAAAGAAAGGCTTAATATCCCTGATGGTCCCTATTTTCGTTAAGTGTGTTCGAAATGGTCTTAGTTTTATTTCAGATTTTACCTCATTATGCCTGTACGGACTCCACGTGGGCAGTTAAATGCCACATCAACACTTTGTATGCTGTAAAAACCTAATTTTTTACTAGTGAAAGGATATGAAAGTAAAACTCTCCTTTGTTGAGAAGATTTCGTAATAATAGAAGATTCACAAATATATAAATTTCTAAAATACGCCAAACCCAGTTTTACAACCCTGTTTCTATTGTGTTTAACCACTTTTTTTTAATAAGAAAACTATAGTTTATTATCATTATTCTTCTTAATTGTTAATGATGGAATCTTAATATAAAGTCTTTTTCAATTACACACACAATGTATTAACCATCAAACATACGAGGATAAGAGGTCCTCATAGTCTTTTCTAATTTTCATGTTATATCTCCAATCATTCTCATAAAACTTTGTGTTGATATTCTAAATTTATTAAACAGTACTATTTTAAATACACGATGTTAGGACATGTTATTATTTTTGTTACATGTAAAACAATATTGAAAAACTGAATCTAATATCATATTTGACTGGTTGTCCAACAAACTACAGATTTTATCTAACGAACCCTAAAATAAAAACAAATCAAATCTTATTCTAATGAGCTTTGAAAATTGTAAAATAGACAAATAAGACACTTTATTTAATGAATTATGAAAGATATTCATCGAACTCAACACTTCGTCTTAACTTGTTCAAGAACTTCATAGCTAATCAATCCAAAAAAAAAAATAAATTTATTTTTATATGTAAATTACATTAATTGTTTAACAAAACCAAAATATTGAATAAAAACAACGTAGAAACACCACACCATTCTATGTGTATACATAAAGTAACTATTTTACGTAATATCACATTAACTTAAATGAGTAAATGGATTAATAATTATAAAAATTAAGTACCAATATATATATAATTGGAAATTAATATAACTTTAATCTACTATCATTAAAATTGCCTATTTAATCATAACAATTCTATGGATGCAATCCTTTTGAATTCATTTCATTCATTTATTCAAAATGGCAATCAAAGAACAAATTAGGTGAAGGAACTAATAAACATATATACTCTTTCAAAATGTATTGCTCACATTCATACATCATAACAGGAAGCAAACAAGCAAAACATAATCTTCCACTAGTCAATATTCCATCTTACAAAACGTGCCGAGCCTGCATTATCTAAATTAACACCACAAAACATCATTTTCATAGAAATAATTTAAGCACGTGGTTTATATTGGCGCGACAATGTAGCATAATAGTGCATTTCCATGTAAATGAGGATTGACATGGATCTATACGTAAGTGTACACAACAAAATCACTGTTAAGCTTTCTTCTTCATTGATAGGAACCACTTAAGAGAGTGCTTGTGTGGTGGAATGTTTTCTAAAATTATCCTATTAGTAAGTTAATTTCAGAAAATTATTATGACTCTCCACATATTCAATATTTGAATTATATTCTATAAAAGAATCATTAAATATTACTTAATTTAAGGACAAAATAATTAGTCAATATATTGATTAATGATCATTTTATAAACTTTAAATTATTAATATCTAAAATAATTATTATTATTAATAAACAATTATAATTGATTTGTAAATTTAAATTTAAATTAATTTCAAATATTTACTACTAAGATTTTAGTTATTTGTTAGATTCTAAATTAGTCTCTAACTAGTTAAATATTAATTTAGAATTTAATTATATAAGTAGTTAAAATCTTGATAGATGATATTAGAAACAAAATTAAATTCTAATTCACAAATTAATTATAATATTTTTGTTAATAATAAAGATATTTTATATATCAATTATTTTTAGTTTAAAATTGTATCTAACTTAATTGGTGTAGTAATTAATTATCTTTTATTTTTAAATTGGTTACTATTTAATAATTTTTTTTATAATGAAATAACAATCTTTTATTTGTATAAATATTATTGATTTATATAAATTCATGTTAAACATCATTGTATATTTTGAAATCTTAATTACAATGAGATTTCAAAGAAGAACAATAATTTATCAACACTTTAATTTTAGTTATATTAGATGTTAGAGACGGTAGTCATATCTCTTTGGAGAGTTTGATTCATTAACTTTCTCTCCAAAGTCCGCCCTTTTGTCAAACAAAAAGTCTACCGAACAAGTGTTTTATTGAATCAACAAATATATTTCAAGAGACTAATTACAAGAAAGAAATGATAAAGCGATTGTCTTGTCCTTTTCTCCAAAACACACTAGTGGAAAAACGCTGATTAACGTCACCCCTTAGACGTCGGTCAGAGCATGCAAGAACGTAAAATGATGACCGGTGGCAAATTGGTAAATAAATCATAATCATAGACATCACTTATCGCTATACCTGATGTCTCAGACAATGTAGTCATCGGGCACACTGCACCTTGACGTCTAAAAGGTTTGCAGGAAGGCGAATGGACGTCGGGTTACGAAACACCGACGTCTCTAATCGTCTTCAAACGTCGCATGCTATGAATAGACGTCTAATGGTTCTGCCTGGAAGGTCAATAGTCGCTATATAGACGTCGGTTAACTTGGGTGGCGACGTCGCTGGCCTGACAGGTTGGTGCATGTAATTAATGTTCCGTCCCATAGACGTCGGTGCCCACGGATAACAGAAGTCCCTGACAGTTAGGTGAAATGTAATCATTTTTCCGCCATAAAGACGTCGCCGGTTCGTTGGTGACGTCTAATATTTGTATAGACGTCGCTTAGCCATGCAATTGACGCCTAAAATTCGTGCCATTATTAATATTTAAATCAGAAAGACGTCATATTAGTGATAGCACCGATGTCTATAACATGTTAGACGTCGGTGGAAAATCATAACCGACATCTCTAAACATTTATACTAGGAACACGAACCCGCGAGCAGTTACACCACTATTCATCGTCTTCTTCCTCGCGCTTTCTGTTGCGGCATAGCTTTCAGGTTCATTTTCTCGCTTTTGCACCGTTTAAATTCAGCTTTACTCCGATTAAGTTACTCTTTGCTGAGATATCTTCCATTTGAACCGATTAAATTTCGTCTTCGTTGCGTTTTGATGCAGTTTGTGACATGTTCTTGGGCGACGTTTTTGACCGTTTTTGGCCTATATTTTTGGGCGTGCAGTCCTCCAATTCCCTCCATTGCTGTTTGAATCCACTAAGAAGGTTAGCTTCTATGTTTAAAACTTTTATTGTATGTGTGTTATTGTCTTTTGTGTATGCATGTTATTGGCTTTTGCGTTTGCATGTTTTTGGCTTTTAGGTATGCATGTGTTATCGGCTTTTGAATATGTATGTGATAAATTTTAGCTGTGTTATTATAATTGGCATGTTAGATTATAAGTATGAAATCACTGAGCGAAACTTAGTTCCCATACCACCCGAGCACGTGCGTGTCATGATTGACGAGCTTCGGGATCCCCAGGCTAGGGTGTCTGTACCCACTCCAGAAGTTCAATTTGTGGGAGAGGCCGTAGGAAGTTTTTTAGCTTGGCCTAGAGCATTGGTTGTCACACACATTGGTACACAACAGGTATAATATTTGTATCAATGGCTATTTTATATTATAATTTCAAAATATTTGTTCATAACTTTGAAAATTTTATCTTCAGTTGACACGTCCTCAAAAGCAGCCGATGAATGAGGTACCAATACTTGAAGATGATGACGGTGTTGATGGTGATGACATGGCTGAAGCGGAGGATGATCCCATAGCAAAACTAATGGCAGGAATTCCCAGGTTCATCAAAGGATCAGTACAAATATACTGGGACTTAAGAGTATTTGGTCTCCCCCCCACTTGCCAGTATATATCACATTCAATGATGTATCGGAGATCATTTCGGGAGACAAGTGGTTGAATATTTCCGTTATTCAGCTCTGGTGCATGTAAGATAGTTAATTTTGTCTACCATAATATTTTAATTTAGATGCCTACTTTGTAATAAGTTAACTTTGTTGTTATAGGTACATGGACACAGTCATTGTAGATCAAGATCGGTCTTCCGTTTACGGATTTGTTGAACCTCAGACCGTTCAACGTTGTGGTAACACAGATTAAATGAAACAAAATTATTTGCAAACATGGATGGCTGAGTCAAATAGAGACATATACCTTATGCCATAAATTGACGGGTATGCCTTGTTTTATGTAAAAGGTAATTAAAGTTTACTTAATTAGTTTACTAACTATTCATGATGTTCCAAATAGGGCTCACTGGCAACTGGTAGTCCTCATTGCCAAAAAAAGTACAGTTGTCTTCTTCTGTTCGCTGCAAAAGAGGATGAAAGATGACTTGAAATTCCTGCTCCAAGGGTAAGTGTTTCGCTAAAAATGACTTTTAATTTCATGTCGGCCTTAATTTTTAATGATTTCATACTTATATTAATATTACTTTCTGTTTTAATGTAAATAGAGTAATGGGTACATCTCGAGGTCAGCTAAATAAAGTGTTATATCCCAAGGTTTGGTGCATTTATAGTTTTAATTCATTTACTTTGTTATTCAATAATCTTAATTCTTGACTATATTTACTTTGTCATTTTAGTGTAACAAACAGCTTGATTCATGGGAATCTGGGTACTATGTGATGTCTTGGATTAAGACCATCATTCGACGTGCCATTACAGATAAGTGGAATGAGGTAATAATCAGGCTTACTTTGAAAACATCAAAAAATCAATTAATTCTTTTGAACATATATCAAACCATAATCAATATTTCTTAATTGTGCAGAACTTCAACAATTCATCTGCTATAACCGAAGGTATGATAAGGCAGATAAGGCACGAGTGGGCAACTTATCTTATCCAAAACTAGAAGTAGAGCAAGACTTATTTTTGTTGTTTTGAATTACTTAGGTTTAGTTTAAGTTTATAATTTTATTTTATTGATCTTGGATTGAATTATATTTATTTATAGCTCAAACAAACAATTATTTATTATAAACAATTGTTCTGGGAAATTTTTCTGAATTTCAGGTGTGGTTATATTCGAAAAATTAATTTTTATTAAAAAAAAATTGCCCCGTAGACGTCGGTTAAGGCAAACCTGACGTCCACAGACATCAATCAATGCACAAAGCGATGTCCAATAAGTAACAGTGCACAAAACGATCCAGCGCGTACATACGTCTCTTTTGTTAACCACTGACGTCTATGGTAACATCTATTGTTACTGCGCCTGACGTCTATTTGGACGTCGGTTGTGTGCGAAACCGACGTCTATATAGACGTCTGTCATTACCTGACTGATGCAAAGTAACGTCACTGGAATAGACGTCGGGTTTGAAACTGACGTCAAAAGCCCAAAATAACTGACGTTAATCAGCGCTTTTCCACTAGTGACACTTCCGGTGTGTAAGTTATTAAGATGACAAAATAAATTAAACCATCACTAGTTTGATGAAACAAATTGAAATTTTTTGTCCTTGAATTTATTTTAATCTAAAGGTGAACCTCTGATCCACATTTTTAATTAAAAAAATGGAAAACTAATTTAAATAATTAAATGTTGTTAGTCTTAAGTTAATGAAAAATGGTTTAATCATTTCGGAGGTCCTTATTTATGCAAATTCGTATCAAATAGGTCCTCATATTTTATTTTATCTCAGTTAGGTCCCTGTTTCTATAAAATTGAGTCAATTGGAACTTTGTCTTTAATTTCAGTGGATGGCGTTAAATTTACTGTGTCATGACATGCTGACCAAGCAATTAATTCTGATGTGACACATTGACATCGCATTAGGTGGAATTTAATTATGCATTTGGTAAAATTTAATTATAAAAGACGAAAGAAATTATTGTCTTCTTCCTTGGTGTCTCCTTCCTGTTAGGGTTTTGACGAGGGACAAAATGATGACGTTAGAGGGGGAGTAAGGGGCGGGGGAGCGGATCGAGACGAGGTCGGATTGGGGGTTGCACATGAGGTTCATGGAGCCGAAGTTGTCGATGGCGCGTCCGATTGTTTGGAGGAGCATGGTGACGAGTTTCCCATGGGGGGAGGGTGCAGAGGTCGGACCAGGAGAGGAAATTAAGGAGGACACGGTGGTGTAGGACATCAGCAAGGGTGGTAGGGGAGAGGTGGTGGCGGGAAAGGTGGTCATCGCGGCGAGATAGGTGTTGGGTACTGCGAGGATGGAGAGGGAGTAGCGCGATGAATTGGGAGAGGTCCAAGACGGTGGAGAGCAGCGCGGTGAAGTTAAGAGTCATAGACGAAGGAAGAGAGGGGACTATCCGTTTTCAATAGATCTTCCACTATCTTCTTTTAAGGGGGAAGTCGGGGCCTCGGCCTCGGCAGCTTTGAAAGCCCCCACCTTCACAAACTCTAAATGGCAAATTTTGTTCTCTCTAAAGGCTGCCATGGCAAATTTCACCACAGCCCATTATAATCCAAGGATGCAATTTTTACAAAGAGTGTGACCACACCATAAGACATAAGGCACATTTTCAACAATGTTACAGGATTCCCAGCATATTGGGCATTCCAGCCTTTCCTCTCTACTCACCAAAAAAGTGTCGTCATCAGAATATTTTGAAACAAGGTGATTTGGATTTGGAGAACCATATTCATTTTTTAGACCCACACTCCCAGAAATGAGACTAGATGCAAGTCGCATTAGAAAATACACACTAATATTTAATCAACAAGTGAATACACACACATTCAGAAACTGAGTCAGGTGACTAAACAAAATTCTTTTCTTTTTTTCCCCTTTTTTATTAGTCGTTGTCCCTCTCCGCCACTCTCTGCAACGTCAACGGATGGGACGGTCCCTACTTTTCCGTCAATGCAGGCGAGAACATCTCGGTGCGCTCCCATGGGTCCGTCACCCTGTCGCACCAGCAGATCAATTTGCTGAAAATCATGAAGAAGGTCTTCAATAAAAAATTTGTAGGTGATAGTTTTTACCTAGTGAAACGCAATAGGATAGGTTTGTGGTCGAGGATAGTTTTTTAAAATTTAAAATAATTAAATTCCAGGTAACCCTGTCACATGCTTCATAGTTGCAAAGTCAACATCCTACCTCATTGCAATTTTAATGTCGTCCACTAAAATTAACGGCAAGGTTCCAATTGACTCAATTTTACAAAAACAGGGACCTAATTGAGATAAACAAAATACAAGGACTTATTTGAGAAAAATCTGCTCAAATAAGGTCCTCCCAAATGATTATACCTTGAAAAATATAAGTAATAGTATTAGAATTTAAATCATAAATACATAGTTACTAATTTTCCAATTATTAATGGTTTTTATATAACTACATATATGTTCTTAGAACCTATTTTAATAGTATTAAACTATTATAGAAATCATTACACTTCCAATAAAAAAAAACCATTAAAGAGGACATATAAGATGTTATTAGAGTTATCTAAACTTAACTATAACACCATAATATATATAAAAGTTTTATATTACTATAACTTTTATTAAACTAAAACTAAAAGTATAGTTTTATGGTTTGCAAAAGCTTACACACACATATATATATATATATAGAGAGAGAAAAAAAAAAGAAAGAGATAGGGTTTCGCATGGTTAGGATTTCGTCAGTGTGCTCAAACTGATTGAGAGGTTGAAGGAGAATAATGGTGGAGGTTGCACGATAATTTCGTTGCGGTTGAAAAGATGAGTTTTCCGATTTGAGACTCGAGGTTTTGTGCATGGATGTGCGATGCAGAGGAAGATTTGACACGATTTAGTCTGAAGGAGGGTTTCAATGGAGGTTAACGATGGTCAGTGACGAGCTCATGGGATAGAGATTAGTTTCTAATTGAGAAGTTGGAAATGAAAATGATGATGACGTGGCGACCTCTTGTTGGCTCATATTAGTGTGATAGGATCACCACGCCCTAAGTCTATCACATTAAATAAGTCACATCAACGTGCCACGTGAGGATAAATTTAAGGTTTAAACCCTCATTTGGTCCTTGTATTTGTGTGTCAATCTCAAATAAGTCATCGTTTTTTATTTTGTCTCAATTTAGTCCTAAAATTTGTAAAAATAAACCAATTAGACCCTCTCTGTTAAATTAACACTAACGCTGTCTGCTTGTGATAACGTGGTAACCACTTAAAATGCTGATGTAATATTGTTATATTACGTGGAATTCTTTTAGGTGACATGGTTTAAAATTTAATTGGAAACGTTAAGAATTCAGATTCTTCGTCATCCTTGCCGTTTACATGAAGTCGCCAACGGTGCATCATAGACACCTGCGTAGGTGAGAGGCTTCTCAGCACGACTACCTTCACCAGCATCTTGGGCGACTGTCTCGGAGGATAATCTGGCGTCGATCCAACGATGCTCGTGAGGGATTGGAGGTCTAAAACCGTACTCCAACGGCGAAGCTGAATGACGGAGACGACAGTCTGGCCAAGGAAGGAGCTTGTCCTTCTTCGCCGGTGACTCTCGGACTGGCCGTTGCAGCTGCTATTGGGGGCTGGCCTGGACCTAACCTCACGACCCCTAGGCCAAACCCTAATTCCACTCATGATTTTTGTGAATTTTCATTATGTTTTCCTGTCATTGATTTATGTTTTTCGTTTAATTTTGTTTTTCTTCTAGTTTGGGGCCTTGGTATTTGAATTTTCCGATAGTATGTTTCGCATCTAAATACATATTTTATCAAAGGAAATGGGTTTCGGTTTTAATCGTGCAAAGAAATTTGGGGGAAATTGTTTATCTGGGTTTACTGGCTGTATATAGTTTGTCCACAGAGATATGCAAATCCAACTGTTAAAATTAGCTCTCTGATGGAGGAAGGGATTTCACCGGCGAGGGCGTGGGCGTTGGAGGAGAGGTATCATGGGTGCAGGCATTCGGCATACCAAAAAGGTCAAATACTGAAAATGTGTTTCCTCATTCTTTGGCTGCTTCTTCTGTGTGTGTTTTTTTTTTCATTTATTTTTTTGTTGCCCCAGATGTGTAATTGAGACAGAAGAAGAAAAAGAAGAAGAAGAAATTGGAGGGTTGGTGTCGTTATCACCGTCGTAGACGGGCACTCAGGCGATAAGCTGGCACGAGATTTGCGACCTACGGATTATAGTTCTAGTGGTCGGCGTCAATGTCCAGGTTCTCGTTCGTTGCAGGTCACTGAGTCCAACTCCAATTGTAAGAAAACAGGTAATCTTTTTTTCTGGTTGGGTCAAAAGAAGATGGTGGATTCGGCGAGACTGAGAGTGGAAGATTGTGGCTTAACGATGTTGATATTTGTGTAGCACGGTGGTGGCTCTGGCATGGATGGTGGCGGGTTTCTATGGAGAAGACGAAGTTAATGGGTGGGGGAGAATTTTTTTTTTAATGGAAATTTCACATGGTAAGAATTTCCTTTTCCATGTGGAAATAACACATAATCCATTTAATTTAATTCAGAATGTTAGGTCATTTAAAAAAAATTACAACTCAACATCTCTTGACGCCGTTAGTCAAAACTTAACGGAGAGGGCTTAATTGGTTCATTTTTACAAATTTTAGGACCTGATTGAGACAAAAAATAAAACGATGACTCCATTGAGATTGACACACAAATATGAGGACAAGAAAGGGTTTAAACCTAAATTTAATGTTGTTAAGCCAATTTAATGACAAGGTCTAATTACATCAATTTTTCACAATTAGAGATCTAATTAAGATAAGAAATAAGTGAATGACCAATTTAAAAAAAATCAACAAAAATAAGAATCTACCGAATAATTAAATCTTATTATATTTTCATATTAAATTACTATATTATAACTAATAATTGAAAAATTAAGGATTTAATAAAGAATCTTATATTTTGAAAACATCTCTTATTATTTCCTTCATTTATGGATAATTGGAAATTGTAAGCAATTCTTTTCTTTTTGTTTCTATTTTATAAAAGGTTGTGTTATATTTCTGACATGTACGTAAGAGAATAGGACATTTTTTTTTCTCTAGCCAAATTTATATATGGAGTAAGATATCCTAATTATATCTAATTAATATCAAGTTGTACCCTAATTATTACCTACAAATTTACACTTGATTCATTAATTGATATCAAAACCAAAATCATAAGTTTGATTTTCAATAACACATTTAAGAGAGAAATCGTTACAAATAACATCGTTAATCTAATAATTGATATTACTCTTAGTCGAATCACAAAAGGAAATTATTCATAATAGTCGACTTAAAATTTTATTTTTTTAAATATTATAATTCACCACCTTACTTCTTTTGAAATCCTGTCGGTGTAGTGGTACAATTGTAGCTTCGAAATCATTAAATGTAATGGAGATAGGATGGGGTATATATATCTTTTATTGAAATTAATTCGGTCTTCTATGCTAAAGTTTCAATAGTCATTATTGTTACTATAGAAAATGATACGTCAAGAGGATTACAAAACATTATGATAGAAGGTACATTTATTTTAGTTTCACACTTAGTTAAAGATTTTAACATTATCCCTGGACATTTACAAAATAGATGGAGATATAAAACTTCGTAGGAAGACAATTTTAATGTGGTTGACTTAGCTAATTTTTATTTTCTGTATAAAATTTCCGTTGTGTGGTTTTATGATCATGTTTTATAAACTACAGGAATGATTGATATTACCAATGGTCATAATTCGTCGGTAATGTATAAAATCTGTCGGTAATTAGCATTTACCGACGGCTTACCGACGGTCCACATACCATCGGTAAAACCGTTGTTGGTAATTTTTATCGAAGGATTTTGGTCGTCGGTAATTACCGAAAGATTTTGGCCGTCGATAATTACCGAAGGCTTTTGACCTTTGGTAAATCCGTCAGTAAATGTCGCGACCTGGTTCATCTTCTTCCTCTCCCTTCCTTGTTCTGTGTCATTTTTTTTCATTTCCACGAACACCACCACCAAAACAGCATCACGTGAATAACCATAGGGAATCATGGAGAGTTGAGCTTGCCGGAAAAGTTTAGGACCGGTGATGTGTCATTTTATCATGGACAGTTGAGCTCGCCGGAAAAGTTTAGGACCGATGATGTTGTGTCATTTTATCATGGAGAGTTGAGCTCGTCGGAAAAGTTTAGAACCGGTGATGTAGTGTCATTTTATCATGCAGAGTTGAGCTCGCCGGAAAACTTGAGCTAGCCGGAAAAGTAGACCTCGTCGAAAAAATTGAGAGCATCCCGTAATGGTGGAGAGTATCCTGTGATGGTGGAGAGCAACTCGCAATGGCAAAGAGCTAAAGCCACAATACGGTAGGTAAGAAGAAATGAGAAAGAAGTAGTGGTGAAGTGAAATAATGGGCGGGAAAATTTCTGCTCTTTTTACCGACGGCTAAAAGCCTTCGGTAAATCCGTCGGTAACTGGTATTAACATTACCGACGGACAGTGACCTTCGGTAAATCCTTCGGTAAGTGAAATAATGGGTGGGAAAATTCCCGCTCTTTTTACCAACGGCTTTCCGTCGGTAACTGGTATTAACATTACTGACGGATAGGGGCCTTCGGTAAATCCTTGGTAAGGGACATTGTCACTTATCGATGGAGTTGCCGAAGGCTTTTATCCGTCGGTAAATGAAAATCAAAATTCGTCGGTAAAGCCGTCGGTAATGAAAATTTACCGACGGATACATTTCCGTCGATAAAAATCCGTCGGTAATATTGATAACTTTTGTTTTCCTTTTTATTTCGTGATATCATTTCCGCAATTTTTTTCTCATACATTCTTATATTTTTTTTCTTCCTTTATTTAATTTCTTGACTTGCTTGCATGTAGTTTTTTAATTAAGAAAAAAAAATTATAAATTATTTAGCTTCAACCCACAACCACATCTTAGGGCAAGTTGGAAAAGCATACGTTGATTAATATGGAAGGTTCTCCTAAAAATTAATGGCTCCATAAAGAATATGGAATATCAATCCTCACTTTGAAATTGAAAACCCTATAAAATGGTACTCAGCAATGCCCTATCACCATTCCACATTAAACCATTCGTATTTTTGGCTGCTCAGCAGTAAAAACTTGCATTGAGCAACATATAAAAAACCTACAACAAAACAACTTTGATCTGATGAACTAAAAACCTATTCGGATGACTAAATTAGTATTCTTGACTTAATGTTTGGTCTAAAAATAAGTTTCAACGTTAGACTCAATATTAATTTGCTCAAATTGTCAGAGAATCGATTTATCAACTTAACACCAATCCAACTAATTCAAACAACATGCAATCAAAAAGCATAAACAAACTTCAACAACAATTTAAACCAACTGAAGACAACAATTTCACTAATCATAAACAACCAAAAACTAGTTACATTTAATAAGCCTATCAGAATAGGATATGTCTACACTAGACTACCAACTTTAAATCAAACCCAACATGCATTATAGACTAGAAATGTATCAATTACTTTAAGGAACTTAGAATGATCTTCATGGCTTAAGAAAATCTATTTGCTCCTATAAACCACTAAATCATGATCAGTGCATACTATTAGTGTTGGTTTATGAATCAGAAATAAAAAATTAATAAGCATTAAACCCTTAACATAAGCACTTTCCAATTCCTCACTTAAATTATTGCTCCTCTCTACATAATCAATCTTTCATGACATATATGTCCTTAACCACATTTACTTAATTAGATCACTTTATAATTGGCTAATAAAATATAATAGTTCTAACACATTTAATGATGTGTTATACATACATACATACATACATACACACACACACACACACACACACACACACACACACACACACACACACACACACACACACACACACACACACACACACACACACACACACATATATATATATGAATGACCCAAAATTGCTAACAGTTAGTACCATTGATCACTAGAAAGTCCTATAAAGGAAATCAACTTACTCTTTGACAATTGATTGGTTGAAGTAGAAGACCTTACTTCAAGGATCACTGAGGTGGTCTCTAATATTCAAATAGATAAACAAGGGATGAGAAGGCTTAGAGAGATGATAGAGGACTCGTAGAGAAAGAGTTTTAGGAGATAATAAGCTTTTAGATAATGAAACTTGTAAATGAAATTCTATTTATGCGGTTGAACTTTTAATATTAAAATAAACAAGTCATATTATTTGAAACAACTATCACTTTTAATACTCTATTTTTTAGGCTCTTGCATATGTAAAATAGGTAATCCTCTATACTGATCACAATAAATATATTAATTAATTTGTTAATGGTTTCTAATATATATATATATATATATATATATTTTAATGAAGGATGTGAGAAATTCAACATATGTTTAGGATTTAGGATTATGCTTTGTTGATCTTTATTAATTTTCTTACGATAGATATATGTATTTATTAATGAAGACAATAGGGAATTCAATTGCAATATATGTTTGATTCTAAGTCTCATATATTTTATTCCACAAGGCCATGTATTTAGTGTAGGATTGCTTAGTAGATTCATTGAACAACATATAAGTCACTTGCAAGGTGTTAAAAGAATTAAACGATTCATCAAAGGTACTCTGAACAAGGGAATTCTTTTTAAGCCAATAATATTGAAACTAAACATGTTGGATATAGTGATTGGACAAAAAATATAGAAATGTGATAAAAAAAAACATCACGATACACACTTCATCTAGAAAATCATAAGAAACAACCATTTATTACATTTTGAATCGTTGAATCAAAATACATCATTGCAGCTAGTTGTGCAACACAAACAATGTGACTAAGAAGAACGTAAAAAAAAAAAAAAGATAGTATCACAAAGACATTTATCATCACAATAAATTTGCAACTTATGCAAAAATTAATTATTTCATGGAGAGTCTTATTCTTTGAAGACATTTCTTATTATTTCCTTTATTTATGGATAATTGGAAAATGTAAGCATTTTTTTCTCTTTTTTATTTATTATTTTGCATAGCTCATATAAAGATTGTGTTGTATTTATAACATGGGTATGTGTAAGAGAATAGGACACATTATTTATTTTTTTCTCTATGCAATTTATGTATGTGAGTAAGAACATTATTAGTGATATTGTAATTATGTCTAATTAATCTCATGTCTATAAACTTACACTTGATTCATTAATTGATAGCAAAACCATATCAAAACCAAAATCATAAGTTTGATTTTCAATAAAACATTTAAGAGAAAAGTCGTTACAAATAACATGGTTTATCTAATAATTCATATTACTCTTATCACAAAAAAATTATTCATAATAGTAGATTTTAAAGTTTTAATTTTTTAAATATTATAATTCACCACCTTACTTCTTTTATAATCCTGTCGGTGTAGTGGTACAATTGTAGCTTCGAAATCATTAAATGTAATGGAGATTCAAAATCATTAAATTGAATGGAGATGGGATGGGGAATATATATCTTATATTGAAATTAATTCGGTCTTGCATACTAAAATTTCAATAGTCATTGTTACTACAGAAAATGATACGTCAAGAGGATTAAAACTTTTAATTTATTTTAGTAGCACACTTAGTTAAAGATTTTAACATTATCCCTTGACATTTACAAAATAGATGGAGATATACACTTGAACCTACCCACATCTTCAGGGAAGACAATTTTAATGTTGATGACTTCGCTAATTTTTATTTATTTTTTTTTATAAAATTTCCGTTGTCTGGTTTCATGACATATCATGTTTTATAAGGATTGTTTTTCCTTTTCTTTTTTTATCATGATATCGTTTCTGCAATTTTTCCCTCATACATTGTTATTATATTTTTTTTCTTCTTTTATTTAATTTCTTGACTTGCTTATATGTAGTTTTTTATTAAGAAAAAATATGTATAAACTATATAGCTTCAACCCCACAACCACGATAAATTATCCTAGGACAAGTTGAAGAAGCATACGGGGAATAAATGGAAGGTTCTCCCAAAAATCAATGACTCCATAATGAATATGGTGGAATATTAATCCCACTTTGAAATTGAAAACCCTAGATATTCATTTTTTGCGTGACGTGACATGGAAATAGAATGATATCAAAAATCGAATTTTAGCTTAAATGTTTAGTTGGCCTTATTCTAATAATCACTTCATCAAAAATTGAACAAACTACAGCTAGATGACAAGTGACCACGAAAATAATGCAAAAGCAATATCATAGTATTTGGAGCAACTATATATGTTTAAACTTTAAAACTAATTATTAATTATAATTTTCAACTTTCTAACGATAATATTTATGTAAATATTGAAAATGATTAGTGTATTTTAGAGCTTGCAAAACAAGTAAAGTTATATTATATATTAAGAAATGATGTGATTGTAAGGTTTAAGTGACAATATTATTTATAAATTACAGTACCTATATCTTGAAGCAAAGCGCTTTTAGCAATCATTATAGTGAGATTTATTTTTAATTTTGTTTTTACTAAGGAGAGTTCTTTTAGGAATTTTTCTAAACCCTTTATCTTTTAATCTATATCTTTATTATATTTATTTTTCCCTTGAATGTCATTTTATTTTAAAAAACTATCGACAGTTTACAAAAGAAACAATTTACTTTGAACTTCTGAAAGAAACAATTTACAAAAGTAGAAAATGAATAATTTGATTTTAAAAATTGATTTGTTATCATTTTAATCTCTAGATAAAATTTAAAAAATTATCACTCTACCAATGCTATATATAACCAAGTGATAATGTTAATATAGTTAAAGTAATTAATTTAAGAAACTATTTAAAATGAATCATAAGTTGATGGACTGAATTATAAGCCACATGTAAATCGATATCTTAATCAAAAGGCACGTTACTGGAGCACGTGTAAAATTGTACAAGGGGACATTTATATGCCACTAAAAAAAGTCAAATAATGACCATATTAGAGATCCGAACATGTTCCTTAACACACTAACTAATTATCAGATACATACAATAAATTAGAAATAGATTTTTGTTATGGCTAATTTACAAAGTTTTCATGAGCTGTTTTACACTAATTTGGATGATACCATATTATTTTTTATTATTCCTGTTCTTTTTTCTTAATATTATGTCACATTTTTCATATTTTTTTCATTCCAAGTGTTCTTTTTGTTTCTTACCTATATGTTTAACAATTCATTATATTTTCTATTCTATACTTTTCAAAAACAATTTCACATTCTAAAATATGAAAGCAAAATTTTATAACTTTAACGTTGAATTTAGCACAACTTTTATACACACACGCTAGATTTGGATAGGAAGAGAATGAAAAATGAAATTGTTTAGATTAAAAAAAATTAAAAAGTAAAATAAAATAAAGAAAACATTTAAAAAAAATTGTGAACGATTTAAGTAAGTACTATATAATATATCTTTAGAAGGAATTGAGTTTATTTTAATTAAGAGAGAAAATCCTTTACTTGAATCAAAATACTTAATGATAATTATGGGTTTTTCAATTTTTTCATTTTTCATTTTCCACGTTAGTAAAATTAAATTAAGAATATTCACACACATGATTTCGCAGGATGAAATAAGTAAAATATATATTTAGCTATAAGTTCAAATGGAGCTAACCTCTTCCGTTCATCACATTTCATAACTTTTAAAATATTTAAGTATATGTAAGTTAATTGATTTTATTTTAATTTTCAAATGTTTTATTGAGATAAAAAATATAACTTTATTAAATTTAGGTTTAAAAGACACATTTGCTCAAATGTTGTAATTATCATAGTATGACATCATGTTTATGTAAGTGATGTTTTGGTTTTAATCAATCATGTTTCAATCAAAATTGAGTTGAGAAGAAAATAAGAAGAATTTGAAACTTTTTAATTTTTTTTATTTTAAATGAAAATTTGAAAATTTCTTAATAAGGTTATGTTAAACATTTATAAATTTTAAAATTTTAGTTAATATTTTAAAATATATCAATATTTATAATAATATGTAATCTTATCATATTTAATAATTTTAAATTGTTAAGGAGTTGAGGTATAAGGAGTTTAAATACTCTTTTTTTTTGAAGTGTTTTATAAAGACAAAATTATGAACATGTTTCAAATACATTAAATGTATAATGATTAACTATAACCATATCACTTAATTAAATAATTTATATAAAATTCTAATTGTTAGTTTCTTTTAAAATTTTATATACAAACAATATTTTTTTTCTCATAAAAACATTTGAAAATTTCTATAAGTGAATTACCCTTTATAAATTTTTATCCAAAACACATTATTAAACTACTTTTGACATATATAAATGGTAGTGAAGCCAATATATTTAGCAGTACTAAATAATGTGAAGTATAAAAGAGAAAAATGAATAGATATAACTTATTAACTCTAAAAAAGCATAATAATTTGAGTGATAATATTAAAAGTGATGGATGGAAGAAGACATTATCCAAACATTATTGTAGCACACCACACATGTTTAAAATGAGAAGCGGAAGAGAATTTTTGTTGGATAGAGCTGGACATGATGAAGAACGCAGATTGTGCGTTTATGGTTTCTTTTGCTGTCACCATAACTCATAATTTGATCACACAAGAAAAATAGTTCCTCTTTAGCCAGACAGGTTTCTTTCCATGTTTTCTTTCTGTACCTCTCTTCAGTGTGGCCATTGTTTCAAGACACTGAGTTAAGCCAATGCCTTCGTGGTGGATCCCACCTCTCATCCATCGCCTTCCATCACAATAGTACCAAACTATATCTCTCTGCCATCTTTGCTTTATTATACTATTTTTAACTCTTCTCCTACAGCAGGATTCTAGGCTTCAGTTTACTTATGCCGGAACATGTAACTTTATCTTTGGGAACAACAACTTCAATGTCTCCTGCACAAACATCTTTGAATCTTAATAGGATAAATTTGTTAATTTTTTGTTTATTTTAGCATTTTAGTTTGTTGGATTTATTATTCTATCCTTACTCACATAAGAAATGTATATATTTCGATATAAAGATAATATGCTAAAAGTTCGATAAGAATTAAATATAAAACCAATTAACAATATATTTAATTTAAGTGGGTATAAATTTTACTTAATTGAATTATATGTATTGTTTTAATTGTTTAAAAGTATGTATTATAACTCTTATCACTTACATATTTTTAAGTTCATATTGAGTATTGCTTGTTTAATTGCAACAACAATTATATCATCAACATAAACATGTTAACGATTATTAGTTCCTAGGATTCAAGTGCACATCAGTTCACGTGTTCCTTCATTGTTATATGTTACATTCAAATGAATGAGGTTGAATCACTTTTTTATTATTTTATAAACTGATTTTATGAAGTTTAATTAGGTTTAGAGTTTTCTTATGAATTATTATTATTATTTTTCTATCTATGCTATTAGCTTATGTGTTAATTCATAGTGTAAGTGTTAAATTTTGTATGCCCTAATGAGCTTATGTGATAATATTCTATACACTAATGAGTTTATAAATTTTTATGAAAATATTTCAAGTGACCCAAATTTGTTATCTTGAATTATAATGAAAGATGTTTTTAATTAAAAATACTTATTACTAGATCAAAGATTATAATTAATAATTAAAACATAACTTTTTTTACTTAATAACATAGAAATTCAAGTGCAAAAATTGGATATTTAATTTGTTGGTCTTTGTCACAAAATAATTGATATATTTTCTGCAAGTTTTTTCTTGTACTACTACCAATTGAATTTATTACTTTGATTTTGATAACCATTGTTAGATAAAATTTAAGACTAGATCAATACAGTAAAACTCTTTATATTTAAAAATGTAAACAACTTAAATATTAAAATTTGATTATAACTTATCTTGTCTAGCCTTTATCTTATAGAACTTTTGATGAAAGATTAATTGGGAAGACAACAATATTAATGAAACCTCACTTCAACTTACATAGAAAATCGATACTACTTCCAACTTTCAACTTCCAACCTGAAATTTTAAAATAATTAATGAGTATTTTAACTTTTTTGTTCAAATCCTAGTAAAATTTGGAGTAGTACTTTGAATTATAGACTTGTATTTGGGATAATATATAATACATTTCTTTATATATCATAATTATGACCAGGTTGACTTTTAAAGCAAAAGGTAACGTTTCTTTTTACAAGTTAAATGTAACTTTTATAACATAAGTTTTGAACGGCTGAGTCTCAAAACAGAAAGAAAGAACACAAAATACAAACAAGCAAAATATGGTAAAAGAAAAACGGTGATGTGGAGTCTTTCTTCAATCTTCCTGGTCAACAATTCAACCATCAATGACTATTTAGCATGGATCGAAGACCGATGTTGAAGGTGGGTAAAAGCACTTTCATTGACCTCTTCAAAAGACAACATCAAAGGTTTTGGTAATCTTATTTTTAATTTATCTTTGAGCACAGGAAAACAGTTTTTTTC
Organism: Vigna mungo; assembly: GCA_036885675.1. NCBI lineage: Eukaryota > Viridiplantae > Streptophyta > Magnoliopsida > Fabales > Fabaceae > Vigna > Vigna mungo. The sequence goes on from CP144697.1 coordinate 35,949,369, forward strand.
CACTTGCTTGAGATAATCATCATTTTTCTTTTAACTCTTTTTGAAGATCGATTTCTGATTTGGATAAAGAATGTGTTTTTTTTTTTTCTTTTCAAATTGTTCACTTATTTTTAGTTGGATGACGTCTCTTCAAAAATTATATGCGTTTATGAACTTCTTTGACGAGAAGGCTGGTATATCGGTAGGATTATGATAATTTAATAACTTTTTTTAATAATTTTTTTATAATAGATATATTTATTATTTTATTGGTTCGTATATTTGAAACAGATCAATTAAAACTGTCATATAAGTAATTGTAAAAAAATTATAAAAAAAAATTCTTAAAAGATACATTTTCTATATCGGTAATATAAGTATCAACATTTTAGTAGAGATCAAATAGGGGTTGGTTAAAGAAGTTACAAGACTATGGATAAAATATTCAATAATATGAAAAATGCAAGCTTAAAGTATATGAACAAGTTAACTATTGTCAACTTAATATTTAAGAAGTAAAAAAAAAAAAATTCTTTTACAATTTGTAGGTAACATAATTAATAAACGAAGATTTATAAACTACACTTTTAGTATATGTAAAAGGAATTAAATTGTGAATATTTTAATTATTAGAGGTGACAACAAGTTAACTGAGTATGAATAATATTTACCTGTATTCTGTTTTGTTTTAAAAAGTCTATCCGTTAATCATCAAGTATCCGTGAACAAATATTTATGAGTATAACTACAATTAATTTTAAAATATAGATTTATTAACATTGCCTATGAATTTTTATTACTGTTTTTCGACCTATGCTATTAATTAGCCTATGAATTAATTAGTAGCCATTGTGCTATTTTTTTATGCACTAATGAGCTTCTGTGATAATACTTTATACCCTAGTGAGCTTACAAGTTTTTATGAAAAATTTTCAAGTGATACCATTTGTTATCTTGAGTTATAATGAAAGATGTTTTTATTGAAATGTTTTTACTATTGGACCAAAAATCATAGTTAATAATTAAGATATATATATATATATATATATATATATATATATATATATATATATATATATATATATATATATATATATATATATATATAATATATAGAAATTCAAATGCAAAAATTCGATTGTGATTTAATTTATTGGTATTGGTCCTAATACAATTAATATTTTCTATAATAATTTCTCCCTCAATAATTATACCACTACAAATTGAACTTATCATCTTGATAATAATTATGGAATAAAGTGTTTAAAAATAGACTAACATAATTGATAGTTAACAGACAACTTTTTATAATTAAAAATGTAAAACCTTAAATGCTAAAATTCGATTACGACTTATCTTAAAGTACATATATGAAGTACTTATTACGTTAACTTAATATGTAAGAAGTAAAAAAGAAAAAAACTTGAATTAAAAAAAAAAAAACTCAAATAATAACAATTAAGCAGTTAATATCTCTTTTAATAAAAACTCAAATAAAATTCACTATTAATTATTAACTAATAACTGACAAATTAAATATAATCGTAATCATTCCATCGATCAATAAACAAGTAATTAAATAATCATACTTATTACCATAAATATCATTTGGGACACGAATAAACTAAAATAAACTTGTCTTTTCCTTTGGATGTGACCCAATACTCTTCCACTTTTAGAAATTTACAGAAATTTTTTAATTATTTTGACAAGATTACACCGAAACCTTTTTGAAAAATAAACTAACCCCGTTAGTTTGTTAAAAAAATAATATCAATTTTGATTGTTGTAAACGTAATATATATATATATATATATATATATATATATATATATATATATATATATATATATATATATATATATATATATATATATATATATATATATATATATATATATATATATATATATATATATATATATATATATATATATATATATATATATATATATATATATATATATATATATAACATGGAAAAAAAAATCTGCGAATTTAATTTACTCACCAAAATATACTGTTTTATTTTCATTGGTTTGACAGAAAATGTTGAGACACATTGGAGTGTGTATATATGTTTGTCATAAGTGATGATGAGAGTAAATCTTGTTCTACAAAAGCAAATCAAATTGAACCTGTTTTTGTTAAGCTCAATCTATTCCATTTGGGGGATTTGAATTGCGTTCTTCGTTATCTGGTTACTATGTATATCATGGTGAAACAATCATAAATAGTAATAGTGAAACTGTGCATTATGTGGAAAAATCGAAATCCATGGTGATTTCATGAGGGCCATAAGTGTTGCCAGCGAAATACTATACCACACTATATGCAAGTATGAATTAAAACCTCTAAAAAGTAGGTAAATCTCGTTTGACTCTTGACAATCACACATGCACTGCATATGATGGGTTTCCTCCACTCTGTATAAAGCTTATCTTGCTTTCATTTCCTTACTAGAAAATTTCCAAAATTGATGGGAAATTTCAACAAGATATTCTAGGAAAATTTATCACTTCTCCAATATGACTTCACTATTCAAAACATAGGATAATATTTTTATCATAAAGTTCCAAAAATTTAATGTTTATGATTTTTTTTTATATCATTCAATTTTCTCGTTTCTATTTAACATGATTTTTCTAACATATTTGAATTTAGAATAATGGAGAAAAGTTAAATAAAATTATTGGAAGTCTTATATCTAGTAAAGATAAAATCAATTTATAATATATAATTGAATATCACTTTATAAGTCAAAATTCATTTCTTAATCAATATCATAATTTAATATAATTTATCTAATGCTAAAGTCAAGATAAAACAAATTAAACATCATTAAAGTAAAATGTTATCGATTTTCCTATTATTTTCAAATTGGCATATAATTCAACCATGGTTAATAAATTTTTCAAATTTAGATACTCCAGAAGAGAACATTTTAAACGTATTAGATTGACATCATGTGTCTCCTTAGAAAAATAATATGTAACCCATTCTATGTTTTTTAAATTTCATCTCTTTGACTCATTGAATATTCTCACATTTGAAGACATCGTCACTCTTCACATGTAATTTTTTAAACCTTAAGAAAATATTTTTCTAATTAAACAAGTAGATTATTGGTACACGTGATGGAGAATAGAAGGAACCAAGAACACCTCATATTAGAGTTAGTTACTTAGTGGATTCTATTTATTTACAGTAATCACACATGTTCTGTTAGGATTTTCCATTATTTTCTATTTCCCTTTTTATGTTCTCCCCATCCCCAGAGAACTCTATAAATAGAGTTCTCTCTTTGATGTAAATATACAATACAATATATACATACACACAATAATAACATAGATTGAACTTTTCTGCGTTTACCTCTGCTCCTCTGTTCTTCTTCTTCTTCTCCGATCTTTTCCTTCCTTCAACCTCCTTTTTGATCTTCTTCCTGAAGCCTTCGCTTGACTCTTCACCCTTGAGAAGGACGCTGTTGGTTTGCTGCAGATCCACCCAAGAAGAGCTTCGACCATCATCTATGTCTACCTAGGAAGAGCTTCGACCTTATCTCTGCTTTGCTCCTCACCTACCATCTGACACGCGAGAAACTTCCAACTGAAGACTTAGATGTTTGGAAGGAAAGCACGGGATTATGGGTTAAAAGCTGGTTGGGCTTTTCTTAATGGCTTGGCCCATTTTCATTATGGTATCATGAGCAAGATCAATACTTCCGCTGCCCAGTTTTTTAGTTCTTGATACTTCTTACTTGACTCTTTTGATTTCTTGAACCGTTTCTTGATGTCAATCAAGATGGATCACAAAGACCAGTCTGATAATCCAGCTAATGATCCTACCAGCCCCTTCTACTTACATCCTGGAGAAAATCTAGGTTTAACACTCATTTCTCAGGTCCTGAGTGAGACAAATTATTCTTCTTGGAGTAGAAGCATGAGAAGAGCTCTTCTCTCCAAGAACAAGATCAAATTCATTGATGGGTCAATCAAGAAACCCAAAAGAACTGAAGCCTTGTTTGATACATGGGAAAGATGTAATATGATGGTGCTCTCATGGATTATAAAGACATTTTCCCCACATATTGCTGAAAGTGTGATATATGTTGAAGAAGCTAAAGAATTGTGGGATGAATTGAGGGAGAGGTTTTCTAAAGGAGACTATTTCAAGATTTCAGATCTTCTCCAAGATATCCACTCAATTAAACAAGGGGAAATAAGTGTCAACCAGTTTTTTACTGACTTAAAAATTCTTTGGGAAGAATTGGAATCACTTAGGCCTATACCTAATTGTACATGCAAAATTCCTTGCAGCTATGAACTCTCAAAAATTTCTTTAAAATACAGAGAGATTGAGCATGTTATATGCTTCTTAAAAGGGCTAATGACAACTACAACACTGTCCGAACCCAGATTCTACTGATGGAGCCCCTGCTAAACATAAATCGTGTCTTTTCCCTCATTATGCAGCAGGAGAGACAAGAAAGATCCAGTACAAATCAGTCTGCTGAGACAACAAAGATCCTAGTGAATGTTACTGACAGGAACAACAACAGCTAGAAAGGTGACCAGTCCTGGAAGAACCAAGGTCGTGGTTGTGGACCAAATGGACAGGGAAGAGGCAGAGGGAGAAACCCTAATCACGGAAAGCAATGATCCTATTGCAACAAGATGAACCACACTGTGGATGAGTGCTACTCCAAGCATGGCTATACACCTTGGTACAAGAAGACAAGCAAAAATCAAGAGAAGAAGGGAGGCTGGAATTCAGCAAATATCTGCCAAAGTGCATCTGGACCAGAGACTGTTCAAAAAGAGAGCACGAGTACAACCTTCAACTCTCTCACACCAGACCAAATGGAAAAGCTTCTCAAGATGAAGCTGATGACTCTACACACAAGATTAACCAGATGCACAGAAATAAAAAAGAAGACAAATCAGGTACACCTTCTTGGATTATTGACACTGAAGCTACTGATGATGTTACCTATGATAAAGAAAATTTTATACCTTCTATAAAATCAAGCCCATTACAGTAGAATGCCTAACAATACTATCATCACTGCTGAACATGCAGGGACAGTACAATTCTCTAAGGATTTTGTTCTTTTTAATGTCTTATATATTCCTAATTTTTCCTTCAATTTAATTTTTGTTCAAAGCCTTATAAAAGATTTGGATTGTAGTCTAACCTTTTCTTCTAAGGGATGTCAGATAAGGAAGAATTTTACATTGAAGATGATTGGGTATGCTAGCCCTCACAAAGGCCTCTACTACCTACAAGCTCTCTCAAGTCCTGATCAGGATTTTGCCTTAAAAACTGTTTTCTCTTTCAAGCATGTTGATGTAAATTTGTGGCACTATAGATTAGGCCACCCTGGACACAAAATTGTGAAACAAATATGTGAACATTTTCCTTATGTACAGATGAATGCTAATATTGTTTGTGATATTTGCCATTATGCTAAACAACATAAGTTGTCTTTCCCTACAAGTATTTCTCTATCTGCAGAGTGTTTTGATTTAATTCATTGTGATATATGGGCTCCCCTTTCTATTTCCTCTATTCATGGTCACAGGTACTTTCTTACAATTGTTGATGACTATAGTAGACATACCTGGGTATTTTTAATGAATAATAAGGGTCAAACTAGAGACTTACTGCGGAATTTCATCATCAAAGCCAAAAATCAGTTTGGAAAAATGATTAAAGTTGTAAGGTCTGATAATGGACCTGAATTTAACTGTGTCAGCTTGTATGATTCCTATGGAATCAATCACCAAACCAGTTGTGTTGAAACTCCTGAACAAAACTCTGTTGTGGAGCGTAAACATCAACACATCCTTAATATGACACGAAGTCTCATGTTTCAATCTAATTTACCCAATGCCTATTGGTCATATGCTCTCAGTTATGCTGTCTATCTCATAAACAGATTACCTACTCCCACCCTGAAAAATAAAACTCCCCATGATCTCATCTACAATGTTCCTCCCACCTATTTGAACCTCAAGACATTTGGAAGTCTTTGCTTTGCTTCCACTCTTGAGAGTGGAAGAAATAAGCTTGACCCGAGAGCTAGAAAGGGTGTTTTCCTCGGTTTCAAAAGTGGGGTCAAGGGTTACATTGTCCTTGACATCCACACTGGAGAGTTATTCATAAGTAGAAATGTTGTTTTCTATGAAGACATTTTTCCTTTGAAAGATCAACGAAATAGTACAGGAATTGATGACCAAGAAGCTAACAGGACTGCCTTCCTCAATGATCCTCTAAACAGTTCTGATACTAAAGGGGATGGAAGGTTAGTTGAAAGGGAAGAATAGTCGAGCACTACTAATCAAAGCGATACTGACAGAGACACTAATGGAAGTGAAGTAGACCACGGGTACAGAGGATATGAGAGTGATACTGAAGGACAAACTGAAGAAAATGAAGGAGAACACAGATGCAGAAAGTCAGACAGAGTAAAAAGGGCTCCGGGGTATCTAAACGACTATATTCACCAGGTTAATCAATCCTTAACTGAGAAAAATAGTCTCAAAACGCCTTATCCTATTTCTAAGTCATTGTCTTGTGATTCCCTAACAGAGAAACATCTAAAATACACTATGGCTATCACTACAAGCACTGAACCACACACTGATAACCAAGCCAAAGACATGAGTGAGTGGGCAGAAGCCATGAAGAGAGAGATCAAGGCCCTGTAGGACAACAACTCATGGTTTTTGACCAAACTTCCCCTAGGAAAGACTGCAATAGGTTGCAGATGGGTGTATAAGATTAAATATAAGGCTGATGGCACCATAGAAAGGCATAAAGCTCGCCTTGTAGCAAAGGGGTATACTCAGCAAGAAGGAATAGATTATTTAGACACTTTCTCCCCTGTTGCCAAGCTCATTACTGTCAGATTGCTAATTGCCCTTGCAGCCTCCCAAAGTTGGTTTCTGCACCAACTAGATGTAGACAATGCCTTTCTACATGGCGACATAAAAGAAGAAGTGTACATGGAACCACCACCTAGTCTTGCAGGCTGTGATAAAGGTCAAGTCTGTAGACTTACTAAGTCTCTATATGGTCTAAAGCAGGCTAGTAGACAATGGTTTGAGAAATTATCCACATTTCTCATTTCTGTCAATTATATACAGTCAAAATATGACCATTCCCTTTTCATTAAAAGAACAACCACAAGTTTCACAACCTTGCTTGTTTATGTGGATGACATTATACCGGCAGGGAACTCTATGGGAGAAATTGATCAAATAAAGAGTCTCTTGCACAAAAAGTTTCGAATTAAGAACTTAGGGGAACTTAAGTATTTCCTTGGTTTGGAGGTAACAAGGTCTAAAAGAGGAATTCACTTATCTCAAAGAAAGTATGCCTTAGATGTTCTGGAGGAGACATGAATGTTGGGTTGCAAGCCTTGTTCAACCCCCTTTCTAAGTGACACCAGCTCATTATACAAGATGGAAACCTACTTAAAGGATCCAAGCTCCTACAGAAGGTTAATAGGGAAGTTGCTTTACCTCACTAACATAGGCCAGATTTATGTTTTTCTATTAATTTATTAAGCCAATTCATGCAATCACCAACTGACTACCACTATCGTGTTTCTCAACATGTCCTTAAGTACATAAAGTCTAGTCCCTCAGAAGGGTTATTCTTCTCAGCGGATTCTCCCGTACACCTAAAGGCGTTCAATGATTCAGATTGGGCAACCTGCCCCAACACTAGGAGGTCTACTACAGGGTTTTGTATTTTCCTTGGATCATCCCTCATCTCATGGAAATCCAAAAAGCATAGTACTGTTTACAGATCCTCCACTGAGGCAGAATACCGTGCTCTAGCAGCTACTACGTGTGAAATACAATGGATCAACTACCTTTTAAATGACCTACAGGTGCAAGAAGCTGGAATTCCAGCTCTTTATTGTGACAACAAATCTGCCAGACACATAGCTCATAATCAGAGCTTTCACGAAAGAACCAAGCATATAGAGCTCGATTGTCATGTTGTTCGTGAAAAGGTACAAGCTAATCTACTACCTTTACTCCCCTTTCGCTCAGATGAACAACTAGCAAACGTTTTTACCAAGTTCCCTCATCGTGTTCATTTTTGATTCATCGTTCCCAAGCTCGGATTGCTGACCATCCACCATCCAGCTTGAAGGGAGGCTATTAGAGTTAGTTACTTAGTGGATTATGTTTATTTACAGTAATCACACATGTTCTGTTAGGATTTCTCATTATTTTCTATTTCCCTTTTTATGTTCTCCCCATCCCCAGAGAACTCTACTCTATAAATAGAGTTCTCTCTTTGATGTAAATATACAATACAATATATACATACACACAATAATAACATAGATTGAACTTTTCTGCGTTTACCTCTGCTCCTCTGTTCTTCTTCTTCTTCTTCTCCGATCTTTTCCTTCCTTCAACCTCCTTTTTTATCTTCTTCCTGAAGCCTTCACGTGACTCTTCACCCTTGAGAAGGACGCTGCTGGTTTGCTGCAGATCCACCCAGGAAGAGCTTCGACCTTATCTCTGCTCTGCTCCTCACCTACCACCTAACACGCGAGAAACTTCCAGCTAAAGACTTAGATGTCTGAAAGGCAAGCACGGGATTATGGGTTAAAAGCTGGTTGGGCTTTTTCTAATGGCTTGGCCCATTTTCATTACCTCACTCAGTTAAATGTAAAAAAAAACAAATATGAGTATATAATAATTAATAAAACAAAAGGAAAAAAAATGATAAATGTCTCAATAATAAGTTGCCTTGTTGTATAAATTTCTATAGATACAAACCTATCTATTATGGGATAAGGCTTATCCTTCAGATACCAAAGAATCTCCTAAAGCATTCAACTAATTAAAATTAAGGACATTCTTAGTTCTCATTTTTATCATTGCTCCGCATTTTTCCTTTTTACTATACTTTTATGATAGTCTTCCTTTTCTAAGTAAAATATGCATCTTACAAGGAAACGTATAAAAACTAAAATCTGTATATAAAATGTTAAAAGTAATAATTGTGTTTTCTAGCACATATATTTGAATGTTTAATAACAATTGTTAGTTTCATATAAACAATACTTCTTTGGAAAAAAAAAAGTTCTATATTTCTCTTAAATAAAAAGTGCTCTTGACATTAGTATAGAATCTATTAAATCAAATAAAATATTTTTTACTTGCAAAGATTTATTGAACAAGGTTGATAAATATTTTAATATTAAGTTATTTTATTGAAGCAACAATAAATTATTATTATCATTATTATATATGTTAATAATAATAACATTATAAACAAAAGAAAAACTATTCGGAATAAACATCATTATGTTTTATCTTTCTATCTATTATTATTTGATTAATATATTTATGTTATTCCGTTATTATATTTGTATTATTTTATTATTAAATTTAATTATTATTGTAACATCCCAATAAATATAGCTTTGAAACTATAATTTATTTTAGGAGTTAACAAAAACAATAAAGGAGAACAGTGGGGAATAAACACTTAGATGGATAAGAAATATGAAACATCATATAGAATTAAAAATATACAAAAAGATAGGAGTCAGATTACAATTATAGGCTAAGACCGAACGGTGATACAAAAGCTAACTAAATCGAACGGCTGTACAATTAATTTATAACTATCTAAGACCTATTGACCGGATGATCTTGCACTGTCTTCAGGCTGAACGGCTTGTAAGGCTTCCTCCAAAGATTCTTCTCAGTCACCCCCTGCTCACATCCATTGGATGATCATCGCAATGAAGAGAACAACTGAACGGTTGAGACCGAACGACAACATATACAAGACAGGAAAATAAGGGTAAGCTTATGTAAATTTAATTAATCATTTTCAATATACTTTTAAAACATACACATGAATCACATACATCAATATCTCAACCATAAATCATAAGTCAAGTATATCCGATTAAAAATCGAACGGTAACATCATTATAACCAATTCCTCTAGACACTGTCTGGACGGTATGACCATGTATGCTCGCCACTCTCTGCACCCGGGTGGACTTGGCTGGAATACACTCATCAGACCGCCACCCAAGGTTAGTCTAGTGGAACCACCTCGGTATAGAAATACCCTGAGGCTAAAAGACCTCCTGCCATTCCCACGCATGAGTTACCCTTCTCTACCTGAGAAGGCGTAATCACGGAATATCAGGATAGAGTCAGAACCTGAGCCTTAGCCACGATCATACTTTACCAATACAATTCCAATCATGAGTTATTCCTCCCTGGAATACTCTTAAATCATAATAAACTCATTCATACTTTACTTCTTTTCTTATAGACGACACAGACACAAAATGATCCAATAGTGATGAGGATACTGAGTATCAAAGGGGTTCAATAAGTGACCGGACGATCAGAGACAGAATAAGAACTGAAATAAACAAGGAGTTCTAATAGGTGTCCGAACGGTCAGGTAGAGAAGAAAAAGAATCGATGAGCAACTTAACAATGAAAAACTAAACCAGACTAGCTAATGGAAACTAGACGGTTTGAAGGAAACCAAACGGAAAATCAATGAAAACTCTTTAATGAAGTTGAACAAGTTAAACCATGAAAACCAGACGGAAGAATCCAATAAGAAACTCTTCAATGGAGCTGAAGAAGTTAAACACAGAAAACCGGACGTTTTAAAATAAAAGAGTTCTCTTCAATAAAGCGAGTGTCAGTACAAGACTGAACACTCTGTGAGGAATCAAATGTCAGTGTAAGACCGAACACTTTTCAAATAAATAATATTATAAACCGGACGTTTTTCCCAAGAAGGATAATTAACATCAAACTGAGTACTTCGTCTATGACCAAATACTCAAACATAATATCATATGTGTAAAAAACGAACACTTGGTTTATGACCGAACGTTCTTAAAATGAATAATAATAATAATATGAAACCGAATGCTTCATAAATGAAGTGTCAGTCTAATACCAAACACTTGTATGACCGAACGTATAGTTTATGACCGGACGTTCTTAAAATTCAAGTACTGATATAAGACCTAGCACTTTTAATAAACATCATCAATATAAACCGAATGCTCAATGTATGGCTGAACGTTCTAAATAATTAATATGATATCGAATACTCAGTCTATGACCAAGCACTTCGAGACCGAACGTTTAGTATAAGACCGGACGTCCTTTAATAGGTAATTCCGAACGAATAACCAAGAAAGATATTTAAGTTTCAACATAAAGGTACCAGATCAACTGTTTTAAGAGGAAACCGAACGTTCCTAATGACCTGCGATTACAGATTCATATTTTCACTAAGTTTTATAACTTTATGACATATTTCATACCAAAAATCAAACATGCATTTCTCAACAACAAGATCATACATTCAACAAACATAAACTCACAAAATCATGCATACAAATAATCATAATTAAATTTATAAGCTTCCCTTACCTCTATTTCCAGCTAGGCTTCTTAGTCTTTTACAACAACTACTTTTATGGTTCCAATTTCAAGGTTTGATCGGTGAAAGACATCCGTCATTGCATCAAATACACAAAATGGATTCAGAGAAAGAATTAACAAACACATGAAAGCATGAAACGGTTCTTGCATGCAAGGAAAGGCAACGAATTTCAAAAGGACAAAATTGCTTACCGGTTCAAATGAAAGTCTGATCGGTGCAAAGGAAAGATCTTGTCACCGGGAAGAATTTATCTGAAAGAAGGTTGATGATCGAAGGAGAAGAAATGGTCGAAAGCTTAGAGAGAAGTTTGAGAGTTTTAGAGAGAAGGAAGAAAAATTGGTTTGCTGAGAAGGTTGAGGATGAAGAGGTGAGTGCAGAGAAAATAGCGTCAGTTTTAAAATTCCAACTTAAATATCATCACCATAATCAGACGGTCCACTTAGCTGCAGCCACATGTCCTCCCCTTTCTGAAGCCTCACACTCCTTCTCGGTGCCACGTGTTTTCCACTAACTGAGTTCTGGACTCCATGCACTGCCACTTGGATTCCATTTTCTGCAAATGCCCTCCTTTCCTACTGCCGCACGGTTCTCAATGGAGGGAATTTAATGCAGCTGACGGCTTTGTCTCCTACTACTATGGAGAAACTGGGAAGGTGCTGACATGTGTCTTCCACTACAGTGAAGAATTTAATGGGGTGTGACAATTATTATCATTTTAATAACAATACCATTATTCCTTTTAACTTTAATTATTACTATCTTTAGGAATAATATTATTTTTATTAATTCATTGATTAATTTTTCTATTTATATATATAAATATCTTTGTAAAACAATAAATATTGATTTAAAATTGAGACTTATTCAAATTAAAGTTTCTAATAAATTTCAATCCATTAATCATAAATAGAATGTCAGAAAGAAAGCACAAGATTAGATTTTTCATTCATTTATTTTGTGTTTGGAAAATTTTAACCAATGAGGATCCACACTCTCCAGGTCCCGTAGTTAAAATTAATAAGCCGAAGTTAATCATCGTTATTTATATTTAGATGTGGTTTATCACAATGAATGGATCTCTAACAAGGTTTCCGGACATGCTATTAAGGTATCATGAATTATTAAGAGTATAATGTCTCTCAATTCTTTAAATTAGTGAAGGTGTTTTCTTACCACTAACAAAAAAAAAAAGTTGTTAACGTTGTCTTTTGTCAATGTCTATGTTCAATTTATAACATACGTGAATTGATGTTTCATGTAGGGACAACGCACGCCAATTTCTAAGTTTGTTTTAATAATATTTTTCACTGAACTTATGAAATACAATATAAGATACAGTTACAAAAAATTTAGAATTTTCAATATTTTGGACATCTCAAATAATTATATAAAATATGAAAAAATTGGTAAAAAATAAAACAAAATAGAAAACACACCTTCAATAAACAAAAAAAAAAATACTTCCAAATTCACTTTCAGTTATCTCCAAATCCACTCAAATAAACAATAATAAAAATTATGTTCAAATCCACTCAATTACTCTCCTCCAAATCCCTTCAAGTGAACAAAGCATTAATGATGGAGTTTTGCAAGTTTAAGAAACTCAATCCCTTTTGGGAATTGATCATGTTCATTTCCCAATTGTTTATAACTTTCATTTTTGGAGTGTCTCAATCCAAAATCCATAGCAAAATAAAAAATACACCTTAAATGAAGGAATTTTGAAATTTTAAGAAACCCAATCCCCTTTGAGAATTGATCATGTTCATTTCCCAATTGTCAATAACTTTCATTTTTAGAGTGTCTTCATCCAAAGTCCATAGCAAAAGTTATGACTTTTTGAAGTTTTCACCACTAAATATTGAAGATGTGTGAACAATACTTCAGATATGAACACTCTACAAAATCTTAAAACAGAAAAGAAAATGAAAAAACATCAATCTTAGAGCCCCCACCATTGGGTGACCTTGAAGCCTTAAAAACATATGTCAAAATGCACTTGGAAATGCTAAATGAAAACCAATAAGAAAAAACAAGAAAAATGTTATAGAAGGCAATGAAATAACATTAATGTGAGTGAAAATTGAACGAAAATCACATTAGATCTCCTCCTTGTTGTCGTGGTTGTTGGGTGACTTTGGTGGAAAGCTCACACGAAGAGAAGTGTGAAGAGAAAATGAGGCTCACACTGTTTCTGATTAAGTTTTTAAAATGATTTAACATCAAACTTAATATATGATAAATGTTAAACAACAATTTGACATTGAGATTAAAGTGGACCGATGTCATTGAACGTCAGAATTAAGGTGGGCCGATGTTAATTTTAAAATTAAAGTAAAATAAAAAACAACTGACGTTAAAATGGTGAAGTGTAGAAAAAAAGTAATTATACATGAAAGAAAACAATATATATATATATATATATATATATATATATATATATATATATATATATATATATATATATATATATATATATATATATAATACTATTTGCTTATGAGGAAAAAAAATGATAAGGGAATTTTTTTTATACATATAAAATTGAATTGTATAAAATATTGTGTGAAATTCTGTCTATTATTCCCAATATTAATTAACAGTTAATTAAAATACCGTTAGGGTGAGCAACTATAGAAACACAGGAGATTTCATTATAGCTTTGATTGTATTGACAAATATATTCCAGAAGAAAAGCTTTTATTCTATTTAAATTTATTCATCGTCAAGAATATTCTTCACACATTTAAAAAAAATGTGGTTGGTTAAAATGCTGTATACATTTAATACGTGTTATTTTAAGTTGGAAGAAATTTTTGTAATAAATTGGAGAATTAATTTAATAAGCTAAAATTTGACTTATATTAGATTCACTTTAAAAATATATATTTATTGATTTTTGTGACGACCAATTTTTGGTATTAAAAATTTAAACGGAATTATAATTATATTTTTAAATTAATATTTAAAAGTTACCAACAATTAAATTCTTTTATTTTCTATTTACTTAAAATTATTGTTTCTCTGACATTTTAAATCTCTTCCCCTTTCATTACTAATTTACCATTATGGTTTTTGTGCTTTTAACGACACTTATAGTAACACCTATATATCTTTGAACGTCACATTACCTAGATATGTGCTTTGTCTTTTTCAATTACTCCATTAATGTAGTGTATATGTAATATAATATGTCAATTTGAACTCATTGATGGGTCACTATTGTATTAATTTTAATATATTTTTATTAACCCCATTAATAGGTTTTGCGTAAGCTGTGGACATTTGTGAAGTATTTAGTAAAATGAACATTGTTTATATGTTAAGTTAGGTAATTATACTTTAGGTAGATGAAAAGAATAGTTTTCCGCTTAATTTCATTTGTTGATATTATTTAAAATGACTTGTTTATAATTTTGTTCAGCATGTTCGAATTGGTTTTAGGATGTTTATTCTAATAAATGAATTATTTATTTTTTTAGAAATTTGCATTTTAAATATTTAACGAAATTTTGTAAAAATTATGTGATATATTGTGTTGATTGGGATGAAAGCAACGTTAACAGTATAAAGCAATGCACAGGATATCGAGACAGAGAGGATGTAAGAAACGAATGAATACTTCATCTTATTAATAATGGTCTGCATGATCTTATATACACATGCAGAGGTATGAGAACGATAATAACAGAAAAAACGGAAACGGTATATGTAAACTATACAAGCATGTTTGATTTGAATTATAGTAGCTATTACTTTCCCTTAAATCAAATTTGTAAGTGATACAGTTCCAATTTTGTTTCGCATGAATTCAAACTTTTTTGCAGCTAAGGTCTTTGTAAACAGATCAGCCCATTGTTTTACGGTTCTATAGTAGAGCAATTCGATCTTTCCTTTGTTCACAATGTCTCGCAAGAAGTGGTACTTCACTTCTCTATGTGTTTGCTACGCTCATGGCTTACTAGGTTTTTGGTCAGATGGATTGCAGAGGTATTGTCCATCTTCAGCTTCACAGGTCTGTCCATTTCAATTCTCAGCTTAGTAAGCAGTTCCTCGAGCCATATTCCTTGGCAGGCAGCATAACATCCTGAAACGTACTCTGTTTCGTAGCTTGACAGTGCAACGATTGATTGCTTCTTAGATGACCAAGATATTGGCGCTTCATTCATAAAGTAGATGAATCCTAATGTGTTCTTTCTTTCCACTGTGTCATCTCCATAGTCTGAATCGCAATACCCTGTGATCTTTAAGCGGTTTTCTTGACACCCGTATGGAAACAATATTCCATGATTCGAAGTACCCTTTATGTATCTCCAGATGCGTTTCGCAGATTCCATATGGCTCTTCCTTGGCTGGCTCATAAACATGCTTACCAAACCTACACCAAACACCAAATCGGGCCTGTTGTTGCACAAAAACCTCAGGGAACCAACAATTTGCTTGAACCTTGTTTCGTCCACCTCCTCTTCAGTTTCATCTTTCCTAAGCTTTACGTTCAACTCCAAAGGGGTTTGAGCAGCATTACACTGGTGCATCTTAAATTGTTCAAGCAGCTCCTTTGCATATTTTTGTTGATGCATAACAAGCCCTCTTCTTATGTGTGTAAATTCCATTCCCAGGAAGTAGCACAATTCACCCAAGTCCGTCATCTCGAAGTCAGATTTCATCATCCCTTTGAATTCATTAATATCTTCTACACTTGACCCTGTAACATGAAGATCATCTACGTATAAGCAAACAATTAGCAAATTACCTATTGCATTCTTTCTTATGTAGACCCCATGCTCCACTTTACACTTCTCAAATTCGTGATGGATTAACGCTTGAATCGATCTTCTTATTTTAGGCTCTAGGTGCTTGACGCAGACCATTTAAAGCCTTTTGTAACCTGTACACCTTCTCCTCTTTGTCTCTCTCCCTGAACCCAAGAGGTTGTTGAACGTAGACCTCTTCTTCCAACGTCCTATGAAGAAAAGCAGACTTTACATCTAGCTGGAAGATCTTCGATCTCCGTGCACATGCAATTGCCACCACCAGACGTATAGTCTCCAGCCTTGCTACTGGCGCAAAAACTTCATCAAAATCTACACCTTTCTTCTAAAAAAAACCCTTTGCGACGAGTCGTGCTTTGTTTTTCGACACGCTACCATCTGGGTTCAGCATCCTTTTAAACACCCATTTGACGCTTATACTATGCTTGCCAGGTGGAAGATCTACTAACTTCCACATTTTATTCCTTTCGATTGATTGAAGCTCTTCTAACATTGCATTTCTCCACATTGCATGTTTTAAAGCATCATCCACGTTCACAAGTTCTGCTCCCACCATTAATGCAATGTGAATCAAGCTTCCCTCTTCATCAATTACTGCATCTGAATATACTTCATAATCTTCAAGCTTGGATGACCTTACTGTCTGTCTCCTTGATCGGTGAGTTTCATCACTATGACTGACATAAACATCCTCTGTCCTAGGAACTACCTCGGTTTTCTCTTGTTCGAGATTATCGTTAATCCCACAAATCAAAGTTTTCTTAGAGCTTGTCTGCATGTGACTCCAATCCCAGGATTCTTCTTCTAGCACGATCGCATCCCTGCTGATAATCATTTTTTGCTTCATCGGATCATAAAGCTTGTAGGCCCCGGTGGGATGATAGCCTACGAATACCATCAGCTCGCTCTTATCCTCAAGCTTGGCTCACCTCTGGTCTGCAACATGAACAAATGCCAATGAACCAAATACCTTTAAGTGCTTTACAGATGGGGTTGCTCCTGTCCAAGCTTCTAGTGGAACACTTCCTTCAAGACGCTTGGTGCGACATCTATTCAGTAGATAGACAGTTGTCGTCACAGCCTCAGCCCAGAGTTCTCGTGGCAAATTCTTCTCTTTGAGGAGACATCTGGCGGTGTTCATAATTGTCCGATTTCTTCTCTCTACTAATGCATTATGTTGAGGTGTATACGGTGTAGTTACCTCGTTAGTTATACCCTTTGCTTGACAGAATTCCTTAAACGCATGTGAGGTAAACTCTCCCCCAGCATCGATTCTCAGAATCTTCAAAGTCTTGCCACTTTCTCTTTCTACACTCGCTACATACTTCTTGAAGATCTCCAAGGCTTTGCATTTTGTTTTGATTACAAACACCCAGCTCATCCTGCTAAATTCATCTACAAAAACAATGAAATACTTGTTTCCTGCCAACGATGGTACATCAAGTGGGCCACAAATATCTGAGTGAATCCAGACACCCCTTCGATCTTATTTCTACCTTTGACTGGAAGGGTTTCCTAGGTTGCTTGCCTCCCAAATAGGATTTGCAAACTTCAACAGGTAAATAGATACGTAACATACCTGACACCATGGTCTTCTCTTTGAGTTTCTACAGATCTCTGAAATTCAAGTGACCGAAACGCAAGTGCCATGTCCAACTTTCTTCGTTCTTCAGTGTTGATAGACACTATATATTCTCCACGGCTTCAAGACAGACCTGAAACGTTCTATTCTTTGAAAGTCTGATGGTCAAGATCAATTTGCCATTGCTGTTATATAGCTTCACCTGGTTCCGATCACCCATGACCACCGTAAAACCCTTTTAACTAGTTGTCCGATGCTCAGGAGATTGCATTTCATATCAGGCACGAACAACACATTGGAGATTATCGCTCTTGATCCATTTCTTCTGTTGATGAGAACATCACCCATGCCTTCAACCTTTAGGGTGCTATCATCAGCGAATTTAACCTTGCTCTTCTTTGTATCATCAAAGTTGACCAGCCACCCTTTGTTGCAAGTCATGTGATTCGAGCAACTTGAGTCGATATACCAGTTCTTGTTCTTTGATTTCACGCATTTAGTGGTTGTCATTACCATTAATGTCAATGTTTTTTCATCTGATTCTTCTTGAACGATATGTGCCTTCTTCTCCTTCCTTGAAGACTTACTTTGATTCGCCTTTTCTGGAAAACATTCAGAAGCAAAATGATCGTATTTATGGCAGTTAAAACATTCAATATTCCCCTTGTCTTTTTTTTTTCTTCAAACCATTTTTGTAGTGTTTCTTGTCCTTTGAATAAGACGATCTGCTTGAATCAGATCTCTCATCTGGTTCTTCTGTATCAGCATCGCTTCCTTCCTTCTACCACTTGCCTTTTCTCGGTTTTCCTTCCCATTTCTTGGACTTCTTTTTCTTTTTACCTTTCACATGCTTAACCTTGAGTGTCTGGTCATCGCGTTTCATAGAATTCCTTTCTCGCTTCCTCATCTCATATGCTTCTAAAGAACTCTGAAGCTCCTCTTTCTTGAGCTTTCGAACATCCCTTGATTCTTCTATGGCTACAACAATGTGATCAAACATCTCCGGTAGCGATCTCATGATCTTTTCGATGATCATAGTGTCTGTAACAGCTTCACCACAAGCTTTTATCTGATTTGCAATCGTTAATATTTGACTTAAAAAATCACTTATCCTATCACCTTCATCCATGACCAGATGCTCATACTGCCTTCTTAGTGCTAGGAGTCTTACCTTTTTAACCTTTTCTCCTCCAGAATAACATTTCACCATAATACCACACGCTTCCCTGGCTGTGTTTACGTTCTGGATTTTTTCAAAATATGCATCGTCCATGCACTGATGGATGATCAGCAACGCCTTATCATCCTTTTGCTTGAATTCCTTTTTCTGATCTTCTTTGCCAGAAAGATCCGGCTCAGCTCCTTCGATCACATCACTAACACCTTGTACCCGGAACACCACACACATTTGGGTGCTCAGCGATTCCAATTCTTCTCTGAGAGGATCGGGAACTGTAACGGAGAGAGATCAGCCATTAACACCGTTGCTTTCTTGACCAAGAACAACTTTCTTGATGATCTCCAAAAATTTCAACCACCCTTCTCCACCACTGTAGAAATCACGTGAAGGATGAAGAAAACGAATATGCCCTAGGTTCTCGTAACCAGGCTTTGGATACCTCTATTGGGATGAAAGCAACGTTAACAACACAGGATATCGATATATAGAGGATGTAATAAAGGAATGAATACTTCATCTTATTAATGAGGTCTGCATGGTCTTACATACACATGCAGAGGTATGAGAACGATAATAACAGAAAAAACGGAAATGGTATATGTAAACTATACAAGCATGTTTGATTTGAATTATAGTAGTGATAACGGTTGAAAAACCGTTATTTTCATATGCTAATTTGGACTAAATTACGCCCTTTATTGCTTAGAATGAGCTTGAAATCAAACAAAACTCAATAAATGAGTCAGTCGAGTGTCAAAAGCTGTTTTTAGCGATTTTATGCTTGTTTTGCATTGTTTTGCAGCAAATTTGACAAAAGTGAAGATTGGGAATAAAGATGAAGGTCATAGACTCAAGAAAAGAGAGAAAATCAGAGAAAAGACGAGTCTAGCACCGCCCAGCGGTAAACCCCTGGTGCCGGGCGGTCAGACGGGAGGAGAAGACACAGTTTGGGCGCCGGGCGGCAGACCCCTGCTACCGGGTAGTTTTGCGGCACGAGGGAAACCGCCGGGCGGTAGACCCCTACCGTCAGGTAGTGGTGCGATTCAAGGCCCACCGCCGGGCGGCAAAGTATGACGCCGGACGGTGGTCAGCTGGGCTTGGGCCTATTTTTCTGCTGCGCTTCTCACCTATAAATAGCCCTACTACGAAATCCAATTCATTCTTTTGACAGAGGAGGGCGGCCAAACCTACTTTGCACTCTTTGGAGAGGATCTCTTGGATGCTTAGGCTCCTTTTCGTCTTTTCTAGGGTTTGCTTTCCATGTCTTCCATTATTTTCATCTTGGTTCACCATGACTATGGTGAACTAAACCCGTTTTGTATTGGGGGAACAATGTAATCTTTTGATACTCTCGATTATTGAAACTCTTGTTTAATCTATATGTGTCTCATATGCGTTTATTATTAATTGTTGGAGTCTCATACTGTGCTTAATGCTTTTATCGTTTAACTCATTCGGTAATCGTTGTTTGACTTTATTGATACGGGGACGTACAGTAATGACATGAACTGGTGAGATTTTTCCTTGGTTAAGCAATACCTCCTAGGGATAGGGGAGTAGGACGACCAATTGTATTTGCTTCTGTTTGTAATGCGTTGCTGGTTACTAGGGGAGGCTAGGGATAACAAGCCGGTAATTAGTAATAGGCCCTTTTCGCCGAGGGATCGGGTTAATGGGAGGTCAAGAAAGTTTGCATGCAATCAGATAATAACGCCATTTAAACAAGAGGAGTAAATAAAAGAGAGAGGATTAGATGAAACTGTAAACCCCCAACAACTCCATTTATCCATTGCCCAAATCTCGTCAATTGAATCACATTGCATATTTATTTTCTGTCATTGCATCCACCACAATTATTGAATTTTTCTCTACAAGTCTTACGATTTTAATTCACGCGAACAATAAGGCCTTTTGAGTCTCATGGGAAGAACGATATTGGGTTATACCATTTTTATTACTTGATACGATTTGGTACACTTGCCAATCCGCTAACAAGTAGCTATTAGTTATACCAAGATTTAAGCATGAACCTACGAATAATTGATATCATACGAGTGGATTAAATAATTTTGATGTATTTGAGAATTGGAACGTAGGGGGATTCATTTGCAAAAGACTCTCTAACACTCAAGTTATTAAGATAGTTGAGAGTGTATCTTTTGGTGAAATACTATGTTTATTTATAGGGCTTCTAGCCCTTGAATGTGATAAAACTGGTAATATCAAGAGAATATAAAATAATATCGATAAATATAACCGTATATATGATAATTAACGAAATAATAATGATACGTAAACCTTACCTGGTTTACCAAATATTTTGTAAATATATGGTATTAAGGAATATCACGATATAATCAAACTACTGAGATTTGGTCACATATATTGTTAATATATGAATATTTGCATCAACAAATACATCTCAGAATATCCTTTAATACTTTAGGTAAGCAAAGTTGAATGAGCCTTGTTAGGTTGTATTTCTTAGCATATTTGTTGGGTCGGGTATGCACACAAGCACCCCCCAAGCTCGAAAGTTTGGTTACCAAATAAGGGATGTTTGTTGCGGCAATAATTGGCCCTTTGGTTGAGTCGTAGCCGACTTTATGTTTGCAAGTAGATTGACCGTTTGATCGAGCTATGGGTGGTTGTTTTTTTATCATAGATGTTGCCTTAAACGCTTTGAATTATTGACTCGGGAAGAATCCGATGTTGCTTATATGAGCAAGCTTTGTGTAGCTGACTTAGGTAGGCTGAAGTGCCACCTCAACAAGCTTATCCTGATGCTACCATCTAGGTAGGCTAAGGTGCTCATCTTACTGATTTGATGATAACTTTATTGGTAGTCGTAGAGCATTAATGAGGGGTTTTTTAAAATGTTGTATTGATTTACCAAGAGTACGAAACATTGCTTCACATTAAATGGTTTTTAGAAATGTTGACGTGTTCGCATCTTAGCGGTTGAGCTTAGGAGAGGAAGAGCCAAGGGTTTTATGTTGTTGTTATAATCGAAACCACACTTGGTGAAGCGTTTTTCCATTTTGAATTCCCTATATTCGTTGACACCTTACATTTCCTTCCTTCTTCGTGCTCTGCTCATTTCCGCAACCTTCTAACTTGTTTTCTTTTCACTTGAGTTCACCATTTCTATCCTTTCTTCGATTCTATTCCTCATTATTAGTATGTATTCTAATTCTTATTACGATGTTTCTCGTGGTCAGTCTAGTTTGCGGAGAGATATCGCCCCTGTAGAGAACTTTTCTTCTCTTGACGCTAAGATCTCCTCACTGAAGTGCCTCTCTGTAGCCCCCTTGTAACAACTTTTACGAGGGTCACTTTTTGGCTTCCAAGAAGAAGAAGAAAAAACAGGTGGCTAAGGGTAAGAAGGTTGTGTTGTCTATGACACGAGTTGAGCCACTTGCATTGACAACTAAAAGGTGCAACTGATTTTCTCCCATTAAGGACTTTAGGAATACCAGGATTTAGGATGAGGCGACCTTCTATGCCTTTGAGTTTGTGACCGAAGTGAGGGTAGTCGAGTTGGTTTCTACTTTCAATTTTTGTCTTGGTGGGCCTACTGTCCTCCCTCTCTTGGCAATAAAAGGGTGTTAAAAATAGTATGGCTTAGTTTCTCACACCAAGAGGGGAAGAAGGGTGAATTGGTGAAACTTAAAATCAGAGTCTTTTTCAAATCTTTTTCGCAAAATGATGGTCTTTGAAAAATTTCTTGAAACGCAAGGAAAAAGAATTTTAAGTGCAGCGGAATAAAGTTGACTAAGCATAGAATAAAGTCCACTTAAATGTAAAAGTGTAGGGATAAGAGAAATCAAACGTTGATTTTTATACTAGTTCGGCCAACCTGCCTACATCCAGTGTCCTTCCAATCACAGGAAGCAAATGCATTATAATGATCAAGGTTTTTACAACAAGGCTTTTATAGCGACAACACATCAAAAATATAAAACACCTCTCTAACCCTCTAATCAAAAGGCATATAACAAAAAAGACCAACAACAAGAATCCCCTCTCCTGCTGTCTTCAACCCTTTGAGCAACCCCTCAAAGTCAAGAACGCCCCACGTCCTTCTTCCTGTAATCACAACAGGGCAACACGCCAATCTTCAAAAGATTGAGAATCCTGATCACGAAGTTAACACCCTAAAGTGCAGATTGATCAGACTGTCAAACCACAACAAATCTTGTTGCTCAAGTAATCACCAAAGATGAACACCACGGTCTTCTTCTTGGATTCTTGGAGGTTTTCAACGTTCTACCAGAGATCAATAATTTGAAAGAAATCACAAAAATCGTTAGAATCACTAAAACTTCTTACAGAATTCAAATTCGCGTCTATTTATAGTTTTTCACAATTCTGACGCTCTCAAGTCGACTTAGCTACTAATGGAGTCGAATGTAACATGACAGTTATATCAGTTAGTAGCAGTCAAAGCACATAATTGATTACACAATTAATGCAGTTGATTCTCAATTAATGCCTTGTCAATCAAATTAAAATATGACCGTTAGGCATGTTAAGCACTAACAGAATTTCAAAACATAAAAAAATTAGTCCAATGGCTTGCGCATATAGTCGACTTTGTAACGGTATAATGCAGTTTTGAAAAACTTACTCTTCAAAAATTCTCACAACACACTTTGAAAAAGTTTGTTCAAATCCACGAGTTTTAATCGACTTACTTCATAATGAAGTCGACTTAAAACTATTGTTTTGTCACACAATTAAAGTTCAACAAAAGTGCATGTGGTTTTTCTTTCCAAAACATTTGTCATGCATTCACGAATAAAATCTCATATATAATCAGAGTGAAATGCAATGATCATCACAGAAACAACACAAACATGTTCTCATATAATCATAATCATGAAAGCAATAAACATGTAAGACAATAGTACACATGTGTTATTAATTATGTGTTGTCATCATAAAAAACCAGAAGCTCTGAGATTTTGGATTTAGCTAAACCAGTGCTCCCCCTATCAACAATCTCAACAAAGTGTTTTCCTATCCTGGTGTGAAGGAGGACAATTTTGTCTATGTTTGAGTATTTTTGAGATTTTGATGTTTCTTTTCCCCTGTTTGACTTCTAGAGTGGTCTCCTGTTGACACTCTTTATGACTTCTTGATCGAGGCCATACCCGAATCAAATTAACATGCAATTAAAGTGTCGTATACTAGGAGAATGACCCCTAGGTCGTCTCTCAAGGACGAAATGTTGTTCAGGCAATAGGTCGAACATGTAGTGGGGGGGGTTATGTGAATAGTTTACGACTAGAAATTAACAAACTAAAACATGAATTAAAACACAATTTAAAGATAGGTTGGTCATTAGCTTAGTTACAATGCTTCCGATCCTTGACTATCAGTCTATTAAATGTTGCTCTCACTCTATTCCAACACCAATCAACTAACTATGCGAAAATTAATTGGGTTTTCCTAAAATGAATTAAGCAAAGGAATTGCACATATTTGAAAATTTTTGCACCGAATAGATTAATTAACTAAGATATAATCAACCCAAATTAGATCACAAAGTGTGTCGTAATCCCAAATGCACAACATATTGAATGAAATGCAGAGTCAATATAGCAGATTCAACAATACAATTCAAAAACCTCATGGAAGCAATGCAACATCACTAATCACCAACCTATCACAATTAAGCTTCCATTAAAAAAACCTCCAAACAACAAAATGAAATTCGAATAATTAGAACAACACCCAATGCATAAAATGAAACCCTAGTACTAACACTAATATGAAAACGAAACTAAAACCCAATGCTAGAATGAAAACCCAAAGGAAATTAAATGGAGAATAGAGCAGAAGCTGGAAAAGGAATTGAAACCTGATAACGGTTCAAAAATCGTTATTTTTATACTTAATTTTGATACTTAATGCACTCTTTTTGACTTAGAAACTTGCTTGGACTCATGATTTTGTGTTAGTTTTGTGAATAAGAGAGTTGAGAATATACTTGATGATTTTATTACTAAATTCCCTTGATTTTTTAGGTTTTTGGAATGATTTGAAAGAAGGGTTGAAGTATCAAGGAGTTGCAGTGCAGAAAAGTCAACCAGAAACCAGAAAAGTCATCCAGAATGCAGAAAAGTCAACCAGTCAACCAAAATGCTGAAAAGTCAACCAGAGCGAGTTTTGAGCTGTTTCTGCGATTTTTATGACCTGTTTTGGGTCGGGACCCGTTTTCTGTTATTTTTATGTCCTATTTAAAGATCCAAACACCCTAGAGAATGTATCTTGTGATGGCTTAAGCACAAAAACATGTTTTTCACCCCTTTGGGGGAAGATTTGGGGACTTGACAACTCTCCTTTTCTCTTTCTAGGGTTTCTATCTCTTCCATTCCATTGTACACCTAGTTTCTCCATGACGATGGAGAACTAATCTTATTTGTTGCTGGGGAAGATGTAACCTCTAAACTCTCTTGTATTTGAATTGATTCTTGCTTCTTTCATTAATTGTTAGAGATATTCTTCTTTCATGTATGGCATGAATCTTATGATTTGTAAGTATCATGAGGAGATATAACACTCTTAGGGATGGTGGATTTGGGGAAGGTGACAATTCTCCTCTTCTCTCCCTAGGATTGGTATCATGAAATATCTATAAATCATGATCTGGGAATTCTCTCGAGAGCAATATTACCTAGACATCGGGATAGGAGGATCGATTGCCTTTAAGCTTCTGTGCGAATGTAATGCATGATCAATTGCTAGGGAGACAAGACATTGTAAACTAGTAAATAGGAGTAGGCTCTTTTCACTAAGACATTGGGTTTAAAGTAAATTAGAAAGTGGCATTGACATTAATGAAGGAGTAGAATTCGTTTATGCATGAGAGTGATTAGGTGAAATCTAAACCCTAAGAAAATATTCATCTCATATTATCAACATCATTAATTCACTTTTGTGTTTAGCCTCAATTGATCAAATTTCATGCATATTTTGCTTTTATTGTTTTGCATTCAAAAACCACAAAATATTGTTTTTATAATCTTGATTGGTTAAGCAAAAGCACAATTGTTTAGTGCCGTGAGTCTCTTGGAAAAACGATATTTGGTCTTACCATTTTATATTACTTGATACGATTCGGTACACTTTCTGGACTCTAAACAAGTTTTTGGTGACGTTGCCGGGGATTCGTGGTATAACTATTCTATTTGTGTGATTCTTAACCGATTTTAGGCTTTTTATCTTTTTATTTTTTTTAACTTTCTATCTTTTTATCTTTCTATCTTTTTATCTTTTTGTCTTTTCTCTTTTTCTCTTTTTATCGTTTTCTCCTTTTATCTTTTTATCATTTTACCTTTTTATCTTTTTAACTTTTTACCTTTTTATTTTTATTTTTTATTTTTATCTTTCTATATTTTTATTTTTTCTTTCTATCTTTCTATCTTTTTATCTTTTTATCTTTCTATCTTTTTATCTTTTTATCTTTTTATTTTTTTATCTTTCTACCTTTCTATCTTTATCTTTCTATCTTTATCTTTCTAAAATAGAGAGAAGAATATATATATATATATATATATATATATATATATATATATATATATATATATATATATATATATATATATATATATATATAGATATATCTTCTACTGTCTTTATTTATTTATGTTTTTAGGCTAATTGTGTGCTCTAGTGCAGTGTTCTTTAGTGTATGCAGGATAAAATTTGTACTAGGAGTACAAGATCATCAAGAGGTAAATAAGAAAGGAGAATTGGATCACCAACACCCTGATGTGAAAAGTGACAAACCCAAACCTGACACACGAGTGAAATTTAAGATTAGGTTATGGGTTGTCAAGACTGTAAAAGCAAACAAAGTTCTTGAGATTGATGATCCTTATTCTAGAAGAGTGAAGTTGGTGACAAGAAAATTGTTGAGACTTTGTTGGTGTGATGAAGGAAGGAGAACCACCAACATTAGAAATCCGGATTGGGCTTAATTGTGTCAAGCTAGTGACGTTAAAGAAGCGCTTGCTGGGAGGCAACCCAGTTTCTAACTTTTTCTTTTTAATTAATTATTTGTGTGGTTTGGATTTGATTTTTATTTTGTAGTAATGATAGCATCTACTGATGGATGTTGGACAACATCTACTGAGGGATGCTAGAATGACTAAGATGACAACATTTACTGATGAATGCTGCTATGATGAGGATGATGAATGATAACATCTACTGATGGTTGTTATGTGGTTAAGCATCTACTGATGGATGCCGATAAAGATGAGGAAGATTGGCGTCTACTGATGGATGCCAATGAAGATAAGAAAGATTAGCATATATTGATGAATGCTATTTGATTAGACTTAAGCTAGAAATATCATTACCTCTACACTAACTGTTGATGAATTTTTCAGGATATTGATAACGGTTCAAAAATTGTTAATTTTACACTTAAGTTTGATACAAAACAAACCCTTTATGACTAGAAACTAGCTTGAAATCATGCATTTTATTTAAGTTAGAGAATAAGAGAGTCAAAGGTGGTTTTATTTGTTTTATGCTTGATTTTTCCTAACTTTGGGAGGAATTAACATGAATTGAATGAAGGAATCTGAAATAGTGAAGGGTTGGATCCAAGAGAAGAAGAAAAAGTGAGTAAATGAAGAGCCGCAGACAACGCTTAGCGCCATACTAGCGCTGAGCCCTAGCTTAGTAAAGGACTTCTCTGAACAACGCCTGGGCACCAACGCTGAAGGGAAATTAAGTATCGCAGCCACCGCTGGGCGCCAGTCTCTTTAGAGAGACACTGCCACATGCCTAAGCGTCAGTGTTGAGGGGAAACATGGGTATCACACTGATAACGGTTGAAAAACCGTTATTTTCATATGCTATTTTAGACCAAATTACTCCCTTTACTGCTTAGAATGAGCTTGGAATCAAACAAAACTCAACAAATGAGTCAGTCGAGAGTAAAAAGCTGTTTTTAGCGATATTATGCTTGTTTTGCATTGTTTTGTAGCAATTTTGATGGAAGTGAAGAATGGAGTTGGAGATGAAGGTCTTAGACTCAGGACAGAGGAAGAAAACTAAGAAAAGTAAAGTCTAGGAACCGCCCAACGGCAAAAATACACCGCTGGGCGGCCAGATGCGAGGAGTGGCACCCTAGCGGTGACGCCTGGCGGTTTTGCGATAAGAGGCAAACCGCCGGGCAGTGGACCTCTGATATCGGGCGGTAGCGCGATAAGAGGCAAACTGCCGAGCGACATAAGTGTGACGCCGGGCGGTTGCCTGTTGGGCTTCGACCTGTTTTCTGTTGCGCTCCTCAGCTATAAATAGCCCTGTTGCGATTTCATTCTCATTCTTTTGATAGAAGAGGGCGGCTATACCTACTTTTCACTCTTTGGAGAAGATTTCTTGGATGCTTTGGCTCCTTTTTATCCTATCTAGGGTTTGCTCTTCCATTCTTTCATTATTTTCATCTTGGTTCACCATGACAATGGTGAACTAAACCCTTTTGTTGTTCGGGGAAACAATGTAATCTTTTGAAACTCTCTTTTATTGAAACTCTTGTTTAATTATATGATTGTCATATGCTTTGTTTATCGATTGTTGGGTTCTCATCTGCGCTTAAGGCTTTTATCGTTTAACTCATTCGATTACTTTTGTTTGTCTCTATTGATACGGGAACGTACAGTAATGTCATGAACTGGTGAGAAATTTCTTGATCAATGAAATACCACCTAGGGATAGGGAGGTAGGACGGTCAATTGTTTTTGCTTCTGTTTGGTAATGCGTTGCTAGTTACTAGGGGAGGCTAGGGATAGCAAGTCGGTAATTAGTAATAGGCTCTTTTCGCCGAGGGATCGGGCTAAGGGTAGGCCAAGAAAGTTTGCATAACAATTAGATAACAAGCAATTTAAACAAGAGGAGTAGATAAGAGAGGGGGGATAAGATGAAATTGTAAACCCCAATAACTCCACTCATCCATACTCTTTTTCGTCAATTGAATCAATCACATTGCACATTAGCATGTAAGCATGTTCCACAAATATATCAAATAATCAATGTAAGAACATACAACACAGTACATCAAACATGTTCAGCAGATATGACAATCAATACAGCATAAGAACATGTAATGCATCAACATGTGTACTATTATTAAGCAAAGTGTTGTCATCCTCAAAAACTAGATTGATATATAGTTTGTGATGTCAACAATCTCAACAGACTTTACTAAAATCTTTGTACAGATTTTGAGAATCAGTGTTGTGTGAGATTTTGAGAAGAAAAGAATTTCAAAATGTTCTTACATGTTGAAGTCGACCATGTGTGCCACATATTCAATTGTATTAGTTGTTTGATTTGAAATTATGTTATGCTCATGTACAGTAACGACAATATTTTCAAAAGTTAGTTGAGCATTGAATAGTAGGTCAACTGTATTAAATGAGTTTTTAATTTGTTTGACTGAATGCTACCAATTTGACTGAGCTGTTATAACTGTCATAACATAGTCGACTGTATTAGTAGCTTATTCGACTCAGAGAATGTCTGTTAAACAGAAATCTATAAATTGACAGAAAATGAAGTAGTTCTAAGACTTTTGATGATCTAACATTTTCACATTCTGTTTCATATTGATATATTTGGATTATAGAGATTCAAAGGGATTCAAAGGGAGATTGTTTGCACACTTATTGCTTGATCACATTCTGCACATTGAAGGTGTTTTTGGTTTGATCAAGAATCTGTTTAGCATCCGTGGTTACCTGTTGTGACTACAGGGGATAGACTCGTGGATTCTGGTTCACTTTGAGGATTGTTCAAAGTGGTGTTTTGCAGATTGCAGGAGAGGGGACATCTTGCTCAAAGTCTTGCGGTGTTGTATGCCTATATTTTGGTTAGAGGGTTAGAGAGGTGTTTTATATTTTTGACGTGGAGGTCTTCTATAAAAGCCTTGTTGTAAAAACCTTGACCACTATAGTGCATTTGCTTCCTGGGTTGGAAGGACACTGAATGTAGGCATTGTTGGCCGAACCAGTACAAAAACTTGTGTTTGATTTGTCTATCCCTGCTCTTTTATATTTAGTCGACTGTATTATCTGCATAATTGATGGGCTGTCGCAACCCACACAAATTTGATGTGCATAAATAATGCAGTATAGTGCTAGGACGTGACTCCTAGGTTGTCTCTCAAGGACCAAATGTGGTTCGAGTTTTAGGTCTACACACAAAAGGGGGGGGGGTTGAAAGTGATTTTGTGAATGCGACTGGCGAAATTAAAAATAAAAATTAAACACATTAGAATATCATAGTAAGCTTTAAAGAGAATGAAAATGCTAAACCCAATACTAGAGCAAACAAATATCTAAACACAGTTAAAACAGTTAAAATGCAATACTAAATTAATAAGATAAACACTACTCAACATTTAATATAAATATTCTAAAGCAAAATAATTAAAAGAAAAACACAAAGCTTCTTGTACCAATGCACGTGATACATGTTCATTTACCAAAGGAATTTAAAATTTGCAAATGGTCTAGATACCCTCTTGGCTGTCACTCCAATTTGATTCTCCAAGTGCTTCTCTAATAAAAATTCCACATATGAAATAGATTATACAAGCCGTGAATTGCTCCAGTGTGCTCCAGCTTCCAACAATGAATTAAATGCACCAAAGAATGGATGCATCAAATAGGACCGTGTACCCCTGGAACAAAACCGGACGTAACAACACCATGCTTTTCTAAAAACTAGCTGTGAATCCTATTATAGCGTCTCTTCATTGCTGAGCTAATCATGTTGAATAAAAATTCTGCAGCTCACTCAGGCCGTGCTTCTTCTACAATGAAGGATAAATAAATTCTATTCAAGGAAATTAACCATTACTCCCAGGTGACGAGACTACCTACCGACCTCACCTAATCACTTCATTTTCAAAGCAAAGAAATCTCAAAAATGATTCCATCATCAGCGTGCTCTCCCATAAATCACCGTAGCAACCCCTTTTTTTCTTTCTTCAAATAAAACACGTGATTCATCAAGCAAGGAATGAAATTTCTTCCTTCAAATTGTTACCACTGAACAAACACATCTATTCCCATTAAAAAGTAATAACATCACTTCAATCAATTCATGAGCCGTGCCCCTTTCTTTTCCAACTAAGTGTCCATGTGCATTTCCAAGAAAATAAATGTTATCTATGTGGCAACGTCTGACCCCAAGAAAAGAAATTGAATGCAACTCATTTTCCTTAAGCAATTGAAAGCAGTGATCACAACAAAGGTAAAAACGTGAGTAAAATTTCAAGAGCTCAACCTCCGTACACCATTTCCTGCTGGACGTGACAATGCTAGAATCAAGAGAATAAAAGATTACTCAATGAATTCCATTTTTCTTCTAACAGCGTTCGAAAGTAGATTCCAGCTCTATAAAAAAAACGAGAGGAAAAAGAAATGTGCCCCTTTTTCATTCAACCATTCCAAAAACCGTAAGCAACTATGCCATGCTCTCTAAACGTTCCAGCTAAGAAAAAAAAATAAGAAGAGTAAGTGACGACTCCTTTTAGAATTCCCAGGTCCGTGTAAGTGTCACATAAATTTAGGGTAGGGTCCACCCTAAAACCCTAATGCCATGTCATGTTTTTTTTCTATTGGGCTTAGACTATCCTTGCAAAATTGGCCCATATTACAAAAATTCATTTACAAATCTAAACTACTAAGCTAAGCTAGATTAATTCTAATTTGCCTTGTGGAAATTCTTCAATTGTTTGGTGCCCTTCCAAAAGTCCCAAAGTATAATTCCAAAATTGCCCTGAAAATAGAAATAGGAATAATTAAGCTCAAATAATTCAAATTAATTAAAATATGAATTATTGGTCTAATTAAGCCCAAATAGAGAAAATGACACAATAACTAAGAATTAAGCGCAAATCATCAACACAATTCGGCGTGAAAAACTAAGTTAATGATATAAAATATTGATTCATCAATAGTCAACAACGATTTTTCCCTGCACACAATTTTCATTAATTGCGATTCAAGAAGGACTTGTAAAGTTTTCAACTTTGTTTCAAAGGTTTCAAAAAGACTCTGATTGTGAAAACTCACCAATTCACCCCCCTCTTGGTGTAAAACGAAGCCTACCTATTTTCCAACAATACACACCCTAAAGATCAACATAAAACAATATTTACATTTCCATTTGACACTTATGCTTAGACTAGGATTATGTAATGCCCATGCAACTTTCCAAAGATACATGTTGAGTATTTTTTTCAGAATTAATAGAGAGTTGCATGGAGGTTTTTATGGATGACTTCACTGTGTTTGGAGCTTCATTTGATGAGTGCCTAGCAAATTTGGAAAAAGTTTTGAAAAAGTGCATTAACACTAATATGGTTTTAAATTTTGAAAAATGTCACTTTATGGTCAATGAAGGGGTAGTATTAGGACATATCATTTTTGAAAAGGATTTCAAGTAGACAAATCCAAAATAGATGTGATATATGTTTTGCCTTAGCCCTCTATTGTGAGGGAAATTCATTCTTTCCAAGGACGTGCATGTTTTTATAGGCACTACATCCAGAATTTTAGCAGCATAGCCCTGCCATTGTCCAGACTGTTACAGAAGGAGGCATTTCTCGAATTTGATGAGGCTTGCTAGGGAGGTTTTGATGAACTAAAAAGGAAAGTCACCACTACACTAGTTCTTCAACCTCTGAATTCGGAACTTCCATTTGAATTGATGTGTAATGCTTCAAATTTTACACTGGGAGATTTGTTGTCCCAAAAGAGTGAAAGAATTCCCCATGTCATTGCATACGCGTCTAGGACTCTTGATGTTGCCCAGAGGAATTATATCACCACAAAGAAGGAGTTGCTGGCCATCTTCTTTGCTCTGGATAAGTACAGTCCATACTTCCTAGGATTAAAGATAGTTATCCAGAGAGACCACTTAGTTTTAAGATTCTTGATGAAGAAGGTTAATTCAAAACCCAGGCTCATGAGGTGGGTGCTTCTGATGGAAGAATTCAACATAGAAATCAAAGATAAAAGTGGAGCTCTCAATCAAGTGGTTGATTACCTAAGCAAAATATATGGGAAGGAGGAGGAATTTCCCTTCAATTAAAATTTATGAAATGGGTTTGTATTTTCTACTCTAACTCATCCTCCTTGGTATGTTGAATTGGTAAATTATTTAGCTACTACTATACTCGTTGTTCATGCATCTAGGCATTACATAATAAATTGAAATCTGATATAAAATAATATGTGTGGGACGAGCCTTACTTGGGGAGGTTCTGTAGTGATAAAATCATTAGAAAATGTGTGCCTGATAATGAAATAAATGGAGTTCTACATAGTTGTCATGATACATAAACAGGAGGCCATTTTGGCCCAACTAGAACAACTAGAAGAGTGTTAGACAGTGAGTTCTTTTGGCCCACTTTGTTCAAATATGCTTATAATTTTGTGAAGAGTTGGGATGTCTGTCAAAACGTTGAGTGGAGTATAACTACGAGAAATAAGATGCCTATGCAAAATATGATATTTATGAAATTTTTTTATGTTTGAGACATTGATTTTATGGGACCCCTACCCAATTTCATTGGATATTCTTATATTCTCTTGGCTATTAATTAAGTGTCTAGGTAGGTAGAGACAAATGCAAACAATTCTAATGATGCAAGGGTAGTTTCACAATTCTTGAAGAATAACATTTTTGCAGGTTTGGAGTACCAAAGACCATAAGCTCAAAGCATCATTTTTTAGCAAACATGGAGTCAAACACAAGGTGTCCACACCTTACCACCCACAAAAAAATGGGCAAGCAGAGGTGTTCAATATAGATGTGAACAAGTTGCTTCAAAAACTAGTCCAACCAAATCAGAAATTGAAGCCAACTATTGGATGAAGCACTATGGGCACAAGACAACATATTGCACACCTCTTGGGATGTCACCTTTTAAGATAGTATTTGGAAATCATGCCATTTACTTATGGAAATCGAACACAAGACATTTTGGGTTGTCAAGAGATGTAATCTAGAATATAACATAGTTGGAAGGAAAAGGAAATTGTAATTGCAGGAGTTGGATGAAATTGGGCATGAAGCCTATGAGAACTCACCGATTTATAAAGAGAAAGTGAAGAGATTTAATGATATGAATCTCTCAAGGAAGAAGTTTTTCATTGGACAAAAAGTGCTCATGTACAACTCCAAAATGAAGTTGATAGTCGGAAAGCTCATATCAAAATAGGAAGGCACATACACAATAGTCAAGGTATTCCCTAACTAGCCAGTGAAGATTGGGAAATCAGAGGCTGAGAAGTCATTCAAGGTTAATGGACATCAATTGAAAATCTTCCTAGAGAAACATATCATAGAAGAAGAAAAGAGTACATTGAATTTCACTAATCCAAATTTGGAAGAACCACAAAGAATATGCTTTCTCTTACCCTTTTTATTTCTTGATTTTGTGCTTAATTTTCTAATTATGTTGATGTACATTTTGTGTTCTATTGTATAACTATTTTGTCTCTGATTTTTAGTAGAATAGTCTTTGTTTTTTAGAAGAACAGTCTTTGTTTCTGAGTTGTTTTTGTTTTAGTCTAGGTCTATGTTGGGGAAAATCGGCAAGTGTACCGAGTCGCACAAGTAATATAAAATGGTAAGACCAAGTATCGTATCCCAGAGGACTCTCGGCGCTAAACAGTTGTGTGAAAACAAGATTAATTAAGACTTAAAGGAAAAGAAATCATGGTTTTGTATTACAAAAAGAATAAAATAAAGCAAAGTAAAATTGATCAATGGCAAAATAACACAAAGATGAATGGAGGTTGATAATTATGAGATGAGTATGTTGTTGGGGTTTGACTTCACCAAGTTCCCTCTCATGTATATAAGAATTCTTCTTTATTCATTAATGCCAACGTCCCTCACTAAAATACTTAAACCCAATCCCTCACTAAATAAGCCTGTCCCTAATTACCAATTCATACGATTCCTAGCATTCCTGGTAAAAAGATGTGAAGATCAAAAGGTTAAGACGACTAAGACTTATACCCTCATCCCTGAGAAATATAACTGATAATTGTTGAAAAACATTTATTTTCATGCTTCATTTGAGAGAAAAATACACCCTCTAAGGCTTAGAATGAGCTTAGAATCTAGCAAAACATGTTAGTTGAGTCAGTTGAGAGTCAAAAGCCGTTTTTAGTGATATTATGCTTGTTTTGCATTGTTTTGCAGCATTTTCGATAAAGATGAAGAATGAGATTGAAGAGGGAAGGTCTTAGACTCAAGAAAGATGAAGAAACATGAAGAAAGAAGAGCCTAGGAACCGCCCAGCGCCCAAAATCCAACGTTGTGCGGCCAAATGCGAGGGGTAGCCACTGTCTCGCGCCCAGGCGGTGCAAGCAGGCGATTTTGCGATTAGAGGCAAACTGTCGGGCGGCGCAATTCACCGCTGGGCGGTAACACTGTTGGGCTTGGGCTTAAATTTTGGGGGGAAACCGCATTTGCATGTTTACTTGTTGTTTCTTGCATTCAAACCAATCACTTTTTCTTTACAAGTCTTACGATTTCAATTCTCACGAACGATAAGGCCTTCGAGTCTCTTGGGAAGAACGATATTGGGTTTTACCAATTATATTACTTGAAACGATCTGGTACGCTTGCCAGTTTTGTTCAACAAGTTTTTGGCGCCGTTGCTGGGGACTCGAGGTTTAACTTTTTCAAGTAGTGTGGATTGATTGAAATTTGACTTGGTTGTATTTATTGTTTATATTTTGTCTTGTTTAATTTTGTTTTATTTTTCTATAAAAGTGATTTTAGGGTTTTTGTTTCTGTGTATGCAGGAAACAATACACACTAGAAGCAAAAAGAACCAGCAACCTCTTCTAGAAGGGTTATCAGACATGAGGGGAAGGAGAATCAGACGTCTTTCAAGTGAAAATTCTCCCTTTCCTGAAAGACTTTTACAACCTTCACTTGAGACTTCTGCACAAGATATTGAGGAGATGGCGAACCACCCTCCTCCAAGACGCATACTGGGGGACTCGTCAAACACAATGGGTCCTTTGCACTTCAACAGTATAGCCATACCAGCAGATAATGCAACAAACATGGTGATGAACCCTGCACTCATCCAGTTAGTACAGCGGAACCAATTTCACGGGTTGTCAAATGAGAACCCTTATAATCATTTGACCATCTTTGGTGAAATTTGCAATACCGTCAAGATGAACGGAGTTTTGGATGACAGGGTCAGACTCAGCTTGTTTCCTTTCTTTCTTGGAGGAAACACTAAAGATTGGTTGCATCCATTCCCAGAAGGTACTTTTAGAAATTGGGAGGCTGTGGCAACACAATTTGTCACTAAATTCTTTCCGCAGACAAAGATCAATCAAGGAATGGAAGAAACTGTTGGACAGGCTTGGGACAGATTTAATGGCCTGTTGAGGAAAACCCCAGTCCATGGGTTTGCCAAGACCTCATATTTACTTGCTTTCCTTGGAGGGTTGCTGAATCAATATTTTATACCATTAACTTAGTTTTTCGCACCGAATTGTGTTGATGACTTGCGTTTAATTCTTAGTTATTGTGTCATTTTCACCATTTGGGCTTAATTAGACCAATAATTCTTATTTTAATTAATTTGAATTAATTGAGCTTAATTATTCCTATTTTTATTTTCAGGGCAATTTTTGAATCACACTATGAGACTTTTGGAAGGATACCAAGCAATTGATGGAAGACTTTTCACAAAGAAATTTAGAATTAATCAAGTTTATTTTAGTAGTTTAGAATTTATAGATCAATTTTGTAATGTGGGCTAATTTTTGTTAGGATAGACTAAGCCCAATAGTAAAAAAAAGATGACATGGCATCTAGGGTTTTATTGTAGGTGGACCCCACCATTAGCAAAGGATCTTGAGACCTAGGGATTCTAAGGAGGAAACACAACCGTCACTTTTTGGGATTGTTCTCGCTGGGGAATTTTCATTTTTCACAGGGGGCTGAAATGTTTTTCCAGAGGAGTGTTTTGGTTGCTCACGGTTTCAACGTTCTTGCTTGAATGAAGATAAAGTTTTTTTTCTTTTACCGTTTGTTTTTGCCTGCATTTCCTCTCTCTCTTGAATGTTCTTCATTGAATTAAAGTGCATTGAGCTTTCCAACAACCGAGAATCATCTGGCTTTTCTTTCTTCCATTGCTTTCACTTTGATTGACGAAAAGCAAGTACGCATAGAATGACATCTCACTTTAATGGTTGTGGGGTCACGACTATTGGAAAAATTAATTAGTTCCCTTCTTTCTTTGTTTTAATGAATGATAAGTATATTAGGTGTAGGGTGGCTGAATAAAAATGTAGGTCCCGTGACTAGATGGATGGAGTTTTAATTTATTGATTTTGCTTGTATGCAATGATTCACGTGCTAGAAAAAGGGGTTACGTTTTCAATCTTGTTTTCCATTCAAGTGTGATGCCTTGAATTAATTTGAAAAGAATGTTGCTGCCACGGTTCAATCAAGGGTCTCGGTCATTGCATTTTGGGAATTAGCTTTCAAATGTTTTTGGTTTAGCACATCTAAAAACTGAGAGGTGCATTGACTTGCAATGTTGCTTTCTTTTCTTTTACCACTTTGATTGCTTTGAAGGAGGAGAGGTACCGTGAGTTGGTGAAGGATGGATAGGATGGTTGTCACTTGCAATGTTTCGGTAGAATGAGGATGGAAAAGCTGGATGGTCACATCACCTATCAAACTTTGGTTCATTCTTTGCCTTGAAAAGTAACAATTGTAATTGGTTGGGAAAGAAGAGGTGTAACATGATGAGGAGAGTCCGTTGATGGTTGCTGCTGTTACGGAAAGAGCAAGACCTCTTCAACCTTTTAATTGAAGTGATAGCTTGACTTGGATGGGTGAACACGCTGTATAATAGATGACATTGGGTGATGGTGCACGGTTGTGAGGTGGAGAAAAGAATATTCATTCAAGTTCTGAAATTGAGTCTCGGCTGGAGCACCCTTATGCTATTATTGGGATTCTTAATTGAAGAAAATGAAATGGGGTTTGTTGAATTTGGAAGCAGCACCTTCACGGACAAGAGGTCAACTTTTAAGCCATTTTCAATTTAATTTTCTTTAGAAGGTACATGTGTCATTTGAATTGGTAGAAAAAAGTATGTGTTTAGTTCTTTAGCTTTAAATTAGTTTTAATTGTAGGTTGAGTTGTTTTTAATTTCTTTAATTTAGTTTTGCATTTAAATTAATTTAACTTTGTTAGATAGTTGTGTGTAATAGTGTTGGTGTCTAGTATTTTATTTTATTTTGTTTGAATTTTGTCTAAGGTTTTTAATAGTGTTAGTTTAACTACCATGCTAGCTTAAATTAGTTTGTTTGCATCTGTGTCTTTATTGAGTTCTTTAATTTTTGCAAAACCTTTTCAAACCCCCCCCTTCGTGTTAGACTCGATTCTCGAACCGCAGTTTGCTCCTTGAGAGACGAACTAGGAGTCACTTCCTAGTTATACTGCATTTCTCATATGCAATTAAATTTGTATGGGCCGCGACACCCGATCATATTTTGGCGCCGTTGCCGGGGACCAACGGTTCAGTTTTAAGTCTTGTGTTGTTTTCTGTGTTTGTGTGAGTTGTGTTGTCTTGTGTTGTTTTCTATGTTTTGAATTTTTGTGCTATTGTTTCATGATTAGAGGGTGTTGTGATTTAGTGTATGAGTAGAGGAAATCCTGGATTCATACCACCCTTTGATCCTGAGATTGATAGGACGTTTCATAGGTTAGTTAGGCATTCTAGGAATTTGTCTTTAGAGTCTATTTTTGAGTCTGTTCCATTAGATATTGTTTATCCTACTGCTGAATCTGAGTCCACTGCTGAGTACTTTGTGCATACTGCATCCACTGCATCTGTTGCATCTGCACTTGATTCTGATTCTGATTCTGTTGTTTTTCACACTGAGAACAATATGGCACAACCTCGTGAGAGGACTTTTAGGGAGATGGCTGCACCTGATTTCGATATTGAAAGCTTGTGCATCCAATATCCTGATGAGGACGTTCCATTTGTTCTCAAGACTGGACTGATTCATTTGTTGCCCAAGTTTCATGGTCTTGCAAGTGAGAGTCCACATAAGCATTTGAAGGAATTCCACATTGTTTGTTCCACTATGTAACTGCATGATGTTCCTGAAGAGCTCATCTTCTTGAAGACATTCCCTCATTCATTGGAAGGTGTTTCTAAGGATTGGTTGTATGCTTTGGCGCCTAGATCCGTCACTAGCTGGGATGATCTGAAGAGGTTGTTCTTGGAGAAATTTTTCCCAGCAACCCGGACCACAGCTATCAGGAAAGACATAACTGGGATTAGGCAGCTTGGTGGAGATAGCTTGTATGAGTATTGGGAGAGATTCAAGACACTTTGTGCAAGCTGTCCCTACCATCAGATACCTGAACAACTCCTTATCCAGTATTTCTATGAGGGTTTGAACAACATGGATAGGGGTATGATTGATGCTGCCAGTGGTGGTGCTCTTGGAGACACCACACCTGCTGAGGCCAGGCAATTGATTGAGAAGATGGTGTTACCAATAAGGGAGTATTGGTAAAACCTGAAGATGAGTTTTGATGATGCTGTAACTTGTAGATTTTGAATGTAGTAGGAAAATATTTAAAAGCAACTTGTAGATTTTGAATGTAGTAGGAAAATATTGAAATATTGTAATTCTTACTGGTATAATCGATTATGGTCAAGCTATCGATTATCACATGTTTTTGTACTAGAATAATCGATTATCATGAAGCAATAATCAATTATTACAAGTCATACTTGAATAATCGATTATCACTTCATATAATCGATTATCAATTTTTGAAAACTCTGTAACGGACTTGAATAATCGATTATCACTTACAATAATAAATTATTCATGCCAGTTGGGAGCTAACCTTTGGCATTCAGTGTACTTGGCTATATATTTGGATTTTGAGAATTCAGAAGGCAACGTTTTGAACTGAGAAAGCTTGTTAGAACACTGTGTGTCAGAGGAACGTTCTCAGAAAGCTTTTGTTCATTGTTCCCTTGCTTGATCTTGTGAAAGGAGAGGCTCGCGTATCGTGTGTCGATAGTCGGAGCAGTCTCTCTTCAAGTTAGTAAGGTGCTCTGTCTGGTCTTGTGAAAGGAGAAGCTCGCGAATCGTTGGTTGATTGCCGGAGCGGTTCTCTTCAAGTTGGTAGAGTGGTTCTCTTTATTTTATATTCTATTCATTTGATTGTAATTTGTAAAACTGTTTTTAGTGGAACTGTTAATCACTCTTTCTAGTGATTAACAACTAGACGTAGATTCTATTGAATCGAACCAGTATAAAAATACTCGTGTGATTTTTCTATTCCCTACACTCATTTTACGTTACGCATATCAACTGTTTGTTTAATTTTCTGAAAGAAAATTATCTTTGCTAAAAAGGACCAATTTCATTTTAACTGTGACCGAACACGCTTTTCGCTTACTCTAAGTTTTTAATTCTGCTGCGCTATACTCTTCAAAAATTACCCCGTCCGATACCTACAATTGGTATCAGAGCTTGCTTTGATAGTTTTTCAAAATATTTGCGAAAATGGCCGGTCACAATCAAAACCATGTATATGCTGAGAGTGCTTCTATTAACAGACCTCCATTGTTTACTGGTGATAACTATGCTTTTTGGAAAGTGAGAATGGAAATTTTTATGGGGTCTATTGATAGAGGCATCTGGGAAACAGTACAAAATGGTCCTTATATTCCTATGAGTACAGTTGATGGTGTAGAGATAAAAAAACCTTATTTTAATTGGACTGCTGAAGAAAATAGACGAGCTCAGTTTGATATTAAAGCTCGCAATATAATTTCATCTGCTGTTGTACTTGATGAATTTTATAGAATTTCAATGTGTAAGACAACACAGGAAATGTGGGAAGTCCTCAGAGTCACTCATGAAGGAACAGAGGACGTGAAACGCGCTAGGAAGAACACTCTCATTCAGGAATATGAGATGTTCAGAATGCAACTTGGAGAAACGATCTCTGATGTTCAAAAGCGTTTCACTCATATTGTGAATCACTTAACAGGGTTGGGTAAGACTTTTGATACTGATGAACTAAATGTGAAAATTCTGAAATCTTTAGACAGGTCTTGGCAACCAAAGGTGACTGCCATCTCGGAGTCTCAGAATCTTACTCAGATGTCAATGTCAATCTTGTTTGGAAAGCTCCGAGAGCATGAGCTTGAGTTGAGGAGATTAACTGCTGAAGAGGATCAAGGCAAGAGAAAAACACTAGCCTTCAAGTCCGAAATATCTAAAGGAAAGAGCTCTAAGAGAATCGAAGAAGACGATTCTGATGATGAGGAAAACATGAGCCTGATGATAAAGAAATTTGCAAAGTTCATGAAGGCAAAGGGAAAGGATAAATTTCATAAAGAAAGGAGAGAAAATCAAGAATCTCCTTCAAATGTGAAGTGCTTTGGTTGTGGAGAAAGAGGGCACGTAAAATCTGAGTTTCCAAAGAGCAAGAAAAGTAAAGACAAGAAGGAAAGAAAATTTCAAAAGAAAAAGAAAGCATACATAGCTTGGGAGGATAATGCTTCTAGCTCAACAAGCTCAAGTGACACAGAAGAAGAAGCCAACTTATGTCTTATGGCAGATTCTGAAGATACAGGAAGCCAAGTATGTGACTCAAGCTTTGAATCTAGTGAATTAGATTTACAAAAGGCTTTCTTTGATTTGATGAATGAATCTGAAAAACTTGATGCTACTCATAAAAAGCTAAAAAAGGAACACAATGAATTGAAGTTAAAATATGATAAATTGCTTGATGATGAGGTTGTTTTAAGAACTAAAGTTAATATTTTAGAAATCAAATTGTCAGATACAAATGCTACTGTTGAACCTGTTGAATGTTTGTCATGCAAAAGTCATATGTTTGATATTGATATACTTGAAAATTTACTTGCTAAGGCAACTAAGACTAACTCACATGCTAAAATAAACTTCAATAAAAGCAATATTAAAAATAGAAACATGCATCAAAATTATAAATCCAAGGTAAGAAGAACTCGAAAAATTTGGGTTGTTAAAGGAACTTTTGTTAAAAATAAAGTTAGTGATGTATGTTGTTTTTACTGTATGAAGCATGGTCACACATCAAATAAGTGCAATATTAAACATGTTGATGTTCCAAATGGTAAATATGCATGGGTTAAAGCTGTGAAATGATGTATACTTGCAAAAACCAACCCCAAGGACCCATATTGAGATTGGGGAACTAAAATTCTTGCTAACTTGTTTTGTAGGAACAATCTAAGTCAAAGAAGTCTTTGTGGTATCTTGACAGTGGTTGCGCAAGACACATGACTGGTGACAAGAAAAGGTTCATCTCTTTTGTGAAGAAGAAGCAAGGATTTGTAACTTATGGGGATAACAACAAAGGCAGAATAATGGGGACCAGAGACATTGAAGGAGGAAACACATTGACGATAAAAGACGTCTTATACGTTGAAGGCCTCAAACATAATCTTCTAAGCATAAGTCAACTATGCGACAAAGGTCTCAAGGTAACTTTTGAGAGTGATAAATGTACTGTTTATTTTAAAAATTCTGCTGAAATTGCTTTGCAAGGTGTTAGGCACAGTAACATATATTTGATTGATATTGAGAGTGCATCTAGTCATAGTATTACATGCTTAGTTGCTAAAGAAGAAAATCCATGGCTATGGCATAAGAGAGCTGCACATATTCACATGCAACATTTGAATAAATTAATTTGTAAGGATCTTGTGATTGGTTTGCCTAAACTAAAATTTGGGAAAGACAAACTTTGTTCTGCATGTCAAAAGGGTAAACAAACCAAATCTTCATTTTCATCTAAAAGCATGATTTCAACATCAAAACCTTTAGAACTGTTGCATATGGACTTGTTTGGTCCATCTAGAATTAAAAGTTTTGGTGGAAATTACTATGCTCTTGTAATTGTTGATGATTATTCTAGATTTACTTGGACTTTCTTTTTAACTTTGAAGAGTGAAGCTTTCAAATCATTTAGAACTTTTGCTAAACGTATTCAAAATGAGAAAGATTTGAAAATCAAAACTTTGAGAAGTGATCACGGAGGTGAATTTGAAAATGAATCTTTTGGAAAGTTTTGTGAAGAATATGGCATTGCACATAATTTTTCTGCACCTAGAACTCCCCAACAGAATGGTGTTGTTGAAAGGAAAAATAGATCATTAGAAGAATTAGCTAGAACGCTTATGGATGAGTCTAATGTGCCAAAATACTTTTAGGCTGATGCAGTAAGCACTGCTTGTTATGTGTTAAATAGGATGCTTATTAGGCCAATTCTAAAATTAACTCCATATGAATTGTTGAATGGTAGAAAAGCAAATATATCCCATTTGAAAATTTTTGGATGCAAATGCTTTGTTTTAAATAATGGAAAAGATAATCTTGGTAAATTTGATGCAAAATCTGATGAAGCATTTTTCTAGGATACTCTTTGTCTAGCAAATCATATAGAGTGTTCAATAGAAGAACATTAATAATTGAAGAATCAATGCATGTTGTCTTTGATGAGATTGTGGACCTTGAGGAAAATCCTCTTGAGTCAAATAAACCCATTGCAGGTGATGAGGACTACTTAAGAGAAGCTTTTGAAGAGATGTATCTAAATGAGAATTATCCTCCGGAACTTCAAGAAACACCTCAAGCCGTTGATTCTAAAAGTTATCAACAACCAAGAGGACTATCTTTGGACAACATCATAGGAGATATATCAAAAGGTGTAACTACTAGGCACAATTTAAATAATTTTTGCCTAACTGTTGCTTTTGTGTCTTAGATAGAACCTAAAAATGTAAAGGAAGCTCTTCAAGATGACAAATGGTGCATTGTTATGCAAGAAGAGCTAAATCAATTTGAAAGGAATGAAGTTTGGGAACTTATTCCAAAACAAGATGAATTCCAAGTCATAGGAACCAAATGGGTATTCAGGAACAAACTTGATGAGGATGAAAACATCACAAAGAATAAAGCAAGGCTAGTTGCTAAGGGCTACTGTCAAGAGGAAGGTATAGATTATGATGAAACTTATGCACCGGTAGCCAGGTTAGAAGCAATTAGATTATTACTTGCATATGCATCTTTGATGAAATTTAAACTGTATCAAATGGATGTCAAAAGTGCTTTCTTAAATGGTTTTATAAAAGAAGAAGTGTATGTTAGTCAACCCCCTGGCTTTGAAGATTTTAAATTTCCTGATCAAGTTTACAAGTTGAAAAAGGCCCTTTATGGTCTTAAACAGGCACCTAGGTCTTGGTATGAAAGACTTAGTACCTTTTTGATTGAAAATGAGTTTTCGAGAGGAAAGGTTGATTCAACCTTGTTCATTAAGAAAGTAGGAAAACACATTTTAATTGTTCAAGTCTATGTAGATGACATTATTTTTGGGTCAACTGATGACTCTTTGTGTGAAGAGTTTGCAAAAATAATGCAAGGTGAATTTGAGATGTCTATGATGGGTGAGTTAAATTTTTTCTTAGGACTACAGATAAAACAAATGAATGGAGATACCTTCATCTCCCAAACTAAATACTGTAGAGAAATTCTTAACAAATTTGGTATGGATAGCTGCAAAGAAGCTAATACTCCTATGGGTACTTCATGTTATTTAGATAACGATGAAACTGGAAAGGGAGTGAATGAAACTATGTTTAGAGGCATGATAGGATCTTTGTTGTACTTAACTGCTAGTAGACCAGATATTATGCAGAGTGTTTGTGTATGTGCTAGATACCAAGCTAATCCTATCTACTGTTAAGAGAATTCTAAAATATCTTAAGGGAACCACTTCATTTGGACTTTGGTG
Source organism: Vigna mungo (assembly GCA_036885675.1). Taxonomy (NCBI): domain Eukaryota; kingdom Viridiplantae; phylum Streptophyta; class Magnoliopsida; order Fabales; family Fabaceae; genus Vigna; species Vigna mungo. The sequence continues at coordinate 35,994,268 of CP144697.1, forward strand.
TCCCTCTGATGCCTCACCTAGTTTAATAGGTTACTCTGATGCAGATTATGGTGGTTGTAAAATTGATAGAAAAAGTACTAGTGGAACCTGTCATTTCTTGGGCTGTTCTTTAGTGTCATGGCACTCAAAGAAACAAGCATTTGTAGCTTTGTCTACCACTGAAGCTGAATATATTGCAGCTGGTAACTGTTGTGCCCAAATTTTGTGAATGAAACAACAACTAGAAGACTTTCATATCTTCCTTGACAATATTCCTTTAAAATGTGATAATACTAGTGCTATAAATCTGACCAAGAACCCCATAATGCATTCAAGAACTAAACACATAGAAATTAGGCATCATTTCCTAAGAGACCATATTCAAAAGGGGGATTGTCAAATTGAATATGTTGATACCCTGCATCAATTAGCTGATATTTTCACCAAGGCTCTTGATGGGTGTCGCGACCCATGCAAATTTGATTGCATATAAGAAATGCAGTATAGTGCTAGGAAGTGACTCCTAGGTCGTCTCTCAAGGACCAATTTTGCGGTTCAGAATCAAGTCTAACACGAAAAGGGGGGGGTTTGAAAAGTGTTTTGGTGACTTCAAATAACTAAATTAAAATGAATGGACATTAAACTCAACTGTGTAAGTTAGAAAACATCAAGGTAAAATAAAGTGCTAAACCCAACATTTCAACAAACAATTATCCAAACACAATTAAAACTATTAAAATGCAACACTAAATTAAGTGGATGAAAAACAACTCAACCTACTAATTAAACTAAGTGAAAACAAGAGAAATTAACAAGCCTATTTTACTTCTAGTAAATTAAGTGACCCAATATGCAATTAACAAATAAATTAAAAGTCCAAATGGCCTAAGGAAACCTCTTGGCCGTGAGTCATGTTTCAACAAGTCAAACTTCAATTTCCACCTTCAATAAGCCACCAAAATGTGTTGACTTCTTGTCCCATGTGCACCATTCTTCAAGGAAATAAGCATGTGCCTTAAACACACAATAAAACCATGTTTTCCTCCCTTCCCATGCAGCAAAAACGTGATTGTACACACCAAGGCACAAAAAAGGTGAACTACCAAGTGGAAATGCCAAAAGAATGCTTCAAACCAAAGGTTAAATGTAAGATACTTTGGGTGCTCCAACCAAGATGCCATGTAAGCAAAGTCAAAGGAAATTAAACACCAAAAACCTCCATTCTCAAGAGTGATTCTCGGCAGCAACAAGGAGAAGACAAAAACCAAAAAAGGAAATCTTCTTTCTATGAAAATTGTCTCATATTGTGCTTGTCCAAATGGGGAAAAAAATTAAATGCACCATTTTCTCTCACTTCCAACCTCAATTTCGGTTTTCTTTCTTCTCAACCACCATCCAAAGCTTTCTTCTCTTCACATTACCAAGAATGAACCCCAAGAAACCAAAGTTTAAGTTGCAAATGAACACAAGAACAACAAACACAAACTTCTACTCATGAATCCACTTCTAACACTAACTTTTCTTCAACTTTCTTTGCAAAAACGAAAATGAAACCTAAACCATCAACTCCAACTCTGTCCAGCCACTATAACAACACAAAAATATGGTCCATTCCTTGTTTCAAACATCAAAAACGAAAACCAAGAAGAAAGAGCCCAAACCACAACACCCACACATCAAGTTAAGCTCTATTCAACCCAAAACTCATATAGAACTCCATTTTTATCATCCAACCAAATAAAATGCAAAGAAAAACGTGAGGAACAGCAGTAAAGGAGAGGAAAAACGAAAATATAAAGTCACTCAAACCCAACAATCACCATTGAAATGCAAAGAAAAGCTTAAAAGCTCAAGCTTCAAACATAAAAAAAACAAGCAAATGGAAGAAGGAATGAAAGGATTTTCACCACCAATGAGTTAAGACAGCCAAGATTAAAGCAAGAGAAGAATAAAATCTGCAACTTTCTTCATTCAAATAGCCAAAACCGAAAACCCCATGGCAAGCTCCAAGAGAGAGTCTTCATACATGAAAACCTAGAAGAAAAATGAAGCAAAAATGTAAGCTATGGAAGTGTTGGTGTGTGTCTCGGTTTTTCCACCCCATATGACCAAGAGTTTTAATTTTGGTGGAGTCCACACACTACAAGTAAGCCCTAAAGGGATGCCACATGGCCCCCACAATTAGTTTTTACAAAAATTCCCCTAAAGGGGTCCAAAACACCTAATTCTAATTAAGGGCTTCTAGAAAACGAAATTACAACTTAATTAAAATGGAAGTGACTAAATGTTGAGTCTTGAATGATCACGTTACCATCCCTAATGCTCCAAATGATGTTTCCCAAAATTTCCCTGCAACCAAAATACACTTAATCAGCTCAGAAAAGCCAAATTAGCACAATTACGAATTTCCGACCAAATTAAGCAAAATTCGGAAAACGGGGAAATAACAGACAATTAAACACAATTCCCTGGTTTATTTAAGTGCAATAAACTAAATATAGTTCAAGAAATAACCACTCATCAGCTCTACCTAAAGATAGATTTTTTGAGCTTAGAAGAGAGTTAGGAGTATTAGACATGTCTTAGGATCAAAGTCTATGCAATTTTTTGCTTTTTCGTGAACTTAACGCTTCATAATCGATTATCACAAGATTATAATTGATTATTCACTCATAAAATATAATTCTGGAAAATTTTGAGCAGATAATCAATTATCATCATGCATAATCGATTATCATGCAATTCTGGGCAATGATTATTGAGCAGATAATCGATTATCACGAGCCATAATCGATTATCGTGCTGTCAGTTTCAAAAATAGAGTTGTTGGAGCGTCCAATAACAGCTATAAACGGCCATAAACGACTAGTTTTTTTCAATTTTCTTATAAATAGTCCCCCATAATCAATTATTAGACACTCCTTTGCACCCAAATACTGCTGAAATCAAATCCAGAGCTCAAAATCTCTTCATTTCTCTTCACATTCTTAAAGTTTCATTTTCCCAAACTTCCTCCATGGCTGAATCAAGAAGGCATCGTCGCAAGACAGCTGGAGCTTCCTCTTCTTCTTAACCACGTCCTGCAAACATAGATGGATGGATTTCAGATCAAGGGAAACATGCAGACTTTGTAATCTCTTGGCAAGAAAGGAAAATCATGGCGGTAATGTTTATTCGTCTTGACTTTTTCCGCTTCTATGGCTTTCAATTTCCAAACACTTTTGCTGAGCAGGGACTAACGCATCTGGTAGAACAAAACGGATGCATTTATCCCGATCTTATAAGAGTCTTCTACTTCAACTTGCGCTATCGGGATGGGATAATATCCATTAAGGTGAAGGGCGTACGTATCATTTTAGATGATGACGTATGGACCAATGTTGCTCAACTTCCCATCTGGGATGATGCTGTCAAAGTCCATTTAGGACTTGAGGATTTCAACAGGATGATGACTTTCCAATCCTTCCTGTGTCATCCTGAAAGGCAATCAAATAGAAGGCAATTACTAGTTGGAGGTTTCAAAGTTGAAGAAAGGATGATCCACTACTTGATTGTCTGGATTTTATGTCCTAGAGCAACCAACCATGCTCAATGCTCTGAGAAGGATTTACTTCTTTTGTATGGGATTCTAAATCACATACCCATCGACTGGCTTGCTCTCATTGCTGACACAATGGTAAAAGCCAAGAAATCCCACTCATATCAATTTCCCTATGCTCTTCTTATTTCTAGGATTTTAGAATACAAAGGTGTAACTGTTGAAGGAGAACTTGTTCAAGCTATTGAAGCTATGGGATCAGAAATTGGAGATACTACCTTTCGTCAGATGGGATTCATTACCAGAGGAAGAGTTCTTATTCAGAAAGATGATGACCATCCTGATGACGATGAAAATGATGACATGGACACTCATATGGCTGACCCAGTGAGTGTTGCTGCTTCATCTGATGCTGGACCATCCAACATACCCTCCTCTTCCTCAAATTCTATGGAAGAACACTTTGCAAGTTTAGAGAAAAGAATATTCATTCAAGTTCTGAAATTGAGTCTCGGCTGGAGCACCCTTATGCTATTCTTGGGATTCTTAATTGAAGAAAATGAAATGGGGTTTGTTGAATTTGGAAGCAGCACCTTCACGGACAAGAGGTCAACTTTTAAGCCATTTTCAATTTAATTTTCTTTAGAAGGTACATGTGTCATTTGAATTGGTAGGAAAAAGTATGTGTTTAGTTCTTTAGCTTTAAATTAGTTTTAATTGTAGGTTGAGTTGTTTTTAATTTCTTTAATTTAGTTTTGCATTTAAATTAATTTAACTTTGTTAGATAGTTGTGTGTAATAGTGTTGGTGTCTAGTATTTTATTTTATTTTGTTTGAATGTTGTCTAAGGTTTTTAATAGTGTTAGTTTAATTACTATGCTAGCTTAAATTAGTTTGTTTGCATCTGTGTCTTTATTGAGTTCTTTAATTTTTGCAAAACCTTTTCAAAACCCCCCCTTCGTGTTAGACTCGATTCTCGAACCGCAGTTTGGTCCTTGAGAGACGACCTAGGAGTCACTTCCTAGTTATACTGCATTTCTCATATGCAATTAAATTTGTATGGGTCGCGACTAGGGATGGCAACGGGTCGGGTCGGGTACGGATAGTGCCTACCCGCAACCCGACCCGCCGGATAAAAATGTACCCGCCACCCGACCCGCTACCCGCCGGGTATCCGTTTAGAAAAAACCCGCCGGGTATTTGAAAATCCGCGGGTACTCGCGGATACCCGCAAAAAATAAAAAATATATATATTTTATACATTTTAAAATAAAATTTAAATAAAATTACCAAAAAATTTATATAATATAGTATAAAATAAATTAAATAAAAATTAAAGTTTAATTTTAATTAAATTTTACTAATAAAATATAATTTTATTTTATTTTTAATTATATTTAATTAAAAATATATAAATTAATTTTTTTTATTATTTTTTTCGGGTAATGGGTACCCACGTATCGGGTAGTATACTACCTGTACCCGACCCGTTTAGAAGCGGGTATTAAAATACCCGCTACCCGTTACCCGTGGGTAGTAAATATCCGCCGCGGGTAGTAACTATCCGCCGCGGGTTGTACCAGCGGATACCCGTGCTCGCGGATCTTTTTGCCATCCCTAGTCGCGACACCCCATCAAGTAATAAAAATGGTAAAACCCATTATCGTTCTTCCCATGAGACTCGAAAGGCCTTATCGTTCGTATGAATTAAAATCGTAAGACTTGTGAAAGAAAATTTAATTGTTGTGGTGAATGTAAAGATAGAAAATTAAACATGCAATGAGTGATTCAATTGACGAGAGAAGAGTATGAATAAATGGAGTTGTTGGGGGTTTACAATTTCATCTAATCCGCTCTCTCTTATTTACTCCTCTTGTTTAAATAACATTATTATCTAATTGCATGCAAACTTTCTTGGCCTCCCCTTAACCCGATCCCTCGGCGAAAAGGGCCTATTACTAATTACCGACTTGCTATCCCTAGCCTCCCCTAGCAACTAGCAACGCATTACAAACAAAAGAAAATACAATTACTCGTCCTACCCCCCCTATCCCTAGGTGGTATTGCTTAACCAAGGAAATTCTCACCATTTCGTGACATTACTGTACGTCCCCGTATCAATAAAGGCAAATATCAATTACTGAATGAGTTAAACAATAAAGGCTTTAAGCACAGTATGAGAATCCAACAATTGATAATAAACGCATATGAAAATCATATAATTCAAACAAGAGTTTCAATAAAAGAGAGTATCAAAAGATTACATTGTTCCCGCAACAACAAAAGGGTTTAGTTCACCATTGTCATGGTGAACCAAGATGAAAATAATGGAAGATATGGAAAGCAAACCCTAGAAAAGATGAAAAGGAGCCTAAGCATCCAAGAGATCCTCTCCAAAGAGTGCAAAGTAGGTCTGGCCGCCTTCCTCTGTCAAAAGAATGAGATTGAAGTCGCACTAGGGCTATTTGTAGCTGAAGAACGCAACAGAAAACAGGCCCGAGCCCAACAGGCAACCGCCCAGCGTCACACTTATGCTCCCCGGTGGTTTGTCTCATTGCCGCAAAACTGCCCGGCGTCAGGGGTCCACCGCCTGACGGTTTGCCTCGTACCGCAAAACCGCCAAGCGTCGCTGCCTTGGTGCAAACTCCTCGCATTTGGCCGCCCAGCGGTGCAATTCTGCCGATGGGCGGTTTCTAGACTCCTCTTTTCTCGATTTTCTTCCTCTATCTTGAGTCTAAGGCCTTCATCTTCACCTCGATTCTTTACTTTCATCAAAATTGCTGTAAAACAAAGCAAAACAAGCATAATATTGCTAAAAACAGCTTTTGACTCTCGAATGACTCATTTATTGAGTTTTGTTTGATTTCAAGCTCATTCTAAGCAGTAAATGGAGTAATTTGGTCTAAAATAGCACATGAAAATAACGGTTTTTCAACCGTTATCAATGCCTCAGCTAGAGGCAGTATAAACAGAAAGACTGAAGATGAGGCTTACGAATTGATTGAAGAAATGACTATGAATGAAGTAACACAAAGTGAGAGGGGTGTACAGAAAGGAGGACTCTTGCATCTCCCTGCTGATGATGCTATGGCTGCGCAAAATCATCTCCTTACTCAAAAATTGAACAAGTTAACAAAGGTCCTTTCTGAACTTCCAAAGGGAATAAGGAATATCTCTCAGACTCAACAACTTTGTGATTTATGCGGTGGTGACCATATCAATGGTCAATGTGCTTTCACTGAAGAAATGCAACAGGAAGTCAACTACATGGGAAATCAATTCCAGTACATGCAAGGTAACACCAACCAAGGCAATTCTAGCCAAGGTTGGAAGAACCACCCCAGTATTGGACAAAATCAGAATACTTCTTCTGGACAAGGAGGAAACTTCCGGCAGCAACAACCATCACCTTTATGGAAGCAGGTGAGCAGCTTGACAGAGACTGTTAGAGGCTTAAATGACAAATTTGATAAATTCTTGAAAGTTTATGAGTCTCAACAAGCTAGTGACCAAGCCAGCTTCTGAGCATTGGAGAAACAGATTGGGTAGCTGTCTAAAAGGGTAGAGACCACCGAAAAGAATCAGTTTAGGGCTAACACTGATGTTAACCGTAAAGAGGAGTGTAAAGTTTTTCTGACAAGAAGTAAAAGGAAGACAGAAGGGGAAATAATTGAAATTGAGAGCAGCGAGGAAGAAGATGAAGAGATGATGAGTGTTGATGAATTTAAAGAGCATAAAAGCAGCAAAGACAATGAAAAAGAAGAGTAGAAAGAAAAAGAGAAAGAAAGTTTCCGAGAGCCATTCAGGGAAATCTTCAATCAGGTGACTGTCACTCCTTTAATACTTCTGCAAATTCCTGATTATGATAAGAGGATCAAGTACTGTCTTGGAGAGGTAATTGATCTTGATGATGAAGAAGATCAGAAAAGGGTTGTTAAGCCTAGAAAGAAGGACCATCCACCAAAATTGAAGGATTTAGGGAATTTGAGTCTTCCTTGTGTTATTAATAATGTGGATATAGAAAGAGCCATGATCGATTTAGGATCAAGTGTTAATTTGATGCCCTTTAGTGATTTCAAAAAAATTGGAGGGCTAAAATTAAAACCAGCTAATCCTACCCTGATAGTTGCGGATGGGTCTATTAAGAAGCCATTTGGTATGGTGGAAAATGCAATTGTTCAAATTGAGGAGTTGGAGTTCTTGATTGATTTTCTAGTAGTGGACATGGCAAATGAGCTCAATGTAAAATTAAAAAAAAAAGGAATAAGCTGGGAATAAGTGAGATTGGTGAGGAAGAGAGTTGTGCTAAGCTTTGAACATTTTTGTAGCTCTCTTAACTCAAGGATTTTGCATTCTAGAAAAACCAATTTTTCTTGTTAGCGCAGCCTCAATACGAGCCTTAGAAAAGTCCTTATGATGGCATTTGCATGTGAAGATTTTGACTGTTTGAGATGAATGACAATTTTGTTTCATGTAACTTGGGAATAATAGAGAGTTGGAGTGTCACCTTAAACACTTGAGTGATTGAGTGAAACACTTGCTTGGTGAGAAATTGATAAATTTCATGCTTACATCTTTGCTTAGTGGATTGGTCATTCATAAAGTGTAACATCTGTTGAGGAATATGTGATAATGTGAATTGAATTGAATTGAAAGTATGCATGCATTTTGATTTGACTTCACTAAATATCTAAAATTGAGTAGTTCTTGTCATGAGTTTCATGAATGTTGAATTATTGGATGAAAAATGGAAGGCTAAGTTTGGTTTTGTTTGCTTGAGGACAAGCAAAATTCTAAGTTTGGGGTTGTGATAACTGTTGAAAAACAGTTATTTTCATGCTTCATTTGAGAGCAAAATACACCCTCTAAGGCTTAGAATGAGCTTAGAATCTAGCAAAACACATTAGTTGAGTCAGTTAAGAGTCAAAAGCTGTTTTTAGCGATATTATGCTTGTTTTGCATTGTTTTGCAGCATTTTCGATAAAGATGAAAAATGGGATTGAAGAGGGAAGCTGTTAACTATGAGACCCTTTTATTCACTACTTTGTTCACCATAGAAAGTAAGGAAATTTAATTCTCATAGTTTGTTTGAATAGGGACTTCTGATTATCATATTTCTATTACTTTTTTTATAACGCCTAGGACTGATTTGATACATTTTTTATAACGTAGGGACCAAAGGTTTACATTTTTAAAAGCGGGGACTAAACTGAACACCAGCTTAAAACTTAGGGACCAAAAAAGGATTTAATCCTTCTCAAATTCAGAATAACAACCTGCTCAGTATTTCAATCAAACTTTATTTCAAGCACCTGTCTCACAAATTGGGATTCATCACCTATAGCATATCATGCATCATCTCAACTTCAATCAAACACTAGAATCTCATAAAGCAAAACTTATCACACAAAACAGGCATAGTTGAATTAAAGCAGTTTAGTTCATTCAAGCAGAGCACAATAAATATAAATTAAAATGAAATAGACAAAAACAAAAATTAAAACAAAAATAAAAATTAAAAGTTCAGAGAACTGGGTTGCCTCCTAGCAAGCGCTTCTTAACGTCACTAGCTTGACCCATTCTCCATCATAGCATCCATCAGTAGATGCTAATCTTCCATGGTGTCCCTTAGTACACACCAATCTTTCTTATCTTCATTGGCACCCATCAGTAGATGCCTAATCACCTAACATCCATTAGTAGATGTCTAGTCACCATCCACTTCAATAGCAACATCCATCAGTAGATGCTATCTCAAACTCTTCCAGCATCCATCAGTAGATGCAAATCTTTCTCATCAACATCCTCCAGTAGATGTTGATTTTTCTCTTCTTCATCAGCATCGATCAGTAGACACTGTCAGTACTGCCATCAGAAGCAGCGCATAACCTAAAAAAAAACTCAAACACACAAAAACAAAATCAAATCCAAACCACACAAATAAAAAAAAAAGAATAAAATAAAATAAAATCAAATGAAATGAAATAAAATAAAATAAAATAAAATCAAATAGAAACATAATAAAATAAAATAAAATGAAATCAATCAAATCAAATCAAATTGAATTAAAATAAAATAAAATAAAATCAGATAAAATAAAATAAAAGAAAAAATAAAAAATTAGGAACTGTGTTCAAATATTTTTTTCTTTTTGTTAAATTTTTTTAGGAACTTAATATAACCAGGAACTTGTTGCAGTGTCCTAATCATAGGAACTTTAATGTCCAATTTCTTGAAGATATCCATAAAACGCTCAAACTGTTTTTCCTTTTTCTTCCTATGATCCTTCGTTAGGTGAGCAAGGGGTTTTTGATATGATTCTTTCTTTTTGTTTTCATCCTTTCCCTTTTTCTTTCCATTAGGACACTTCTTAAGGCACAAAGGTCCTTTCTTTATTTTTTTCTTTTCTTTCTCAACCCTTTCTTTTTCTTCTTCTACATCATTCTCTTTTTCTCTCAAACATTCTCTTTCTTCTCTCTCATCGTCTTCCTTTTCTACCTCTTTCACTTTCTCACTCAAATTTTCTTCTCTCTCTACTTTTATTTCATCTTCTTTCTCTTCTTCTTCTTGATCTTTATCACTCAATCTCTTCTTCTTTTCTCTCTATTTTTCTCTCATCCTCTCCCTTTTCTTCTTTCTCTTTTTCCTCATTTGGGACTTTGTCACTTTCAATGACAACCTCTTTGCATTTTCTTTCACTATTAAGATCCCCCAACATCTGCATTAAGAGGTTAAATTGTGCCGTAATCCTTTCGGATGCCGCTTCAATGTTTCTTCGACTTTCAAGGGATCCTTGTAAGAACTCTTGGAGGGTCTCCTCAAGCTTTGTAGAGCTATCATCTTGTGGTGGACTAGTGAAAAATGGAAGAAAGAAATGGAGAATGGAAGACTAAGAATTGGCTAAGAGTATACTGCTATGCTCTCTTCTTCCCGGGATACAAAACCTAGAGCCCCAGGGTCCTTTAAATAGCGCAAGACGCATCCAAAAGTGTGGCCCGGTCCGAAAGAATAAAATCAGAGCAGAATCAGGGCCCGATCCACGTGAAATCACGCTCATGCGTTGTAGGAAGCTCGCCGAAGCGTGAATTGAGGGTCATATGAGGCTTCGGCGCCAGTTTTGGTCGCTTAGGCTTCGGGCGTCCATCACCCGGGCGTAGGGTCCATCGCCCGGGCAACCAACGTCGATTTGGAACACGCTGTTTTTCGTTCCTGTCGCCTGGGCTTTGGGTTTTCTGCCTTCTTGGTGCCTTTTTGACCCCTTTTGAGCTCCATCTTCTTGTCTTTTCACTTCTTCTTCCAGTATTGCTTCAATCTCTGTCAAAACAAGGGGAATTTGTTCGAAAACTGTTAAAATCAACCTTAGCTCTCTTATTCACACAATTTACTGAAACACACGAGTGCAAGCAAGTTTCTAAGTGAAAAAGGGTTCTTTTAGTATCAAAATCACATAGCAAATAACGGTTTTTTAATCCGTTATCACAACTCCAAACTTAGAACTTTACTTGTCCTCTAGCAAACAAAATGCAAGTCAACTTTTCAGAACAATCACTACAATCACTAAACCATTTTGAAAGACTTTTTCAAGCCAAGAAATCACTTTTATCAATTTCAACATAAGATTTCAGTCAAGATGTGCAGATGTTTCAATGCATTTTCAACAGGTGCTATTTTTAAGAGTGATCAATCAACCAAGCAGAAATGCAATCAAAAATTCAGAGAACTATTCATCACCACGAAAGTGTTTCACTCAAGCACTCAAATATATATATCTCAAGTATTCAAAAGTGTCTCACTCAATTCACAGGTGTATGGTGTGGTGTTTCTCGCTGTTGTCACAATGTCACACAAATTAATTTTGCCTTTCATTTAACCACAATCAAACATACTCACAAATAGGTTGTCATCATAAGGGCTTTTAATGACTTGTAACTAGGCTGGGCTACGAAGGAAATTGGTTTTTCTGGTTAGCAAAGTTCCTTGAGTTAAGAGAGACATTTATGAATTCATTTTTCAAGAACAACTCTCTTATCTTTTTCCCAGCCTTCCCTTGCAGTAAGCTCTTTCTTTTTCTTTTTGAATTTTTCTTTTCTCACTTTTTCTTTTCTTTTACCTTTTTCTTGCTTTTCCTTTTGATTGCTCACTACCTAGAGAGGTGGTTTGTTCCCTGGTAACACCAAACTTGAACCTTTATCAGTACCTCATCAAATGTTCTTAACTTAACTCAAGGTAAAGATTTTTCAAAAAGGTTTTTCAAGACATATCAGGCTCAAGGTTCAAAGGTTAGAACAAATTGTTCTCTTTTCAGTCGGCAAAAATATTTTGAATGCAAAAAGATTAAGGGATAACAAAAGATGGCCTTGATCATATGAAATCTGCAGGCAAGTAGTTCAATCAAAGCAAATTTGGGCAAAATCATTCATGCTTCCAAAGTAACAACAATTATTTACAAACAACTCTGAAGCTTAAAACTCACACAGGTCAACTCACAAGTTCTCAAATTCAGAAAAACAACTTGCTTAGTATTTTAATCAAACTTTGATTCAAGCACCTTTCTCATAAATTTATCATCTTGCATCATCTCAACTTCAACCAAACACTAGAATTTTCAAAAAGCAAACTTATCACCAAAAACAGGAATAGTTGAATCAAAGCAGTTCAGTTCATTCAAGCAGAGCACAATAAAAATAAATTAAAATGAGATAGACAAAAAAACAAAAATTAAAACAAAACTAAAAATTAAAAGTTCAGAGAACTGGGTTGCCTTCGAGCAAGCGCTTCTTTAACGTCACTAGCTTGACCCAGTCTCCATCATAGCATCCATTAGTAGATGCTAATCTTCCATGGTGTCCCTCAATAGAAACCAATCTTTCTTATCTTCATTGGCACCCATCAGTAGATGCCTAATCACCTAACATCCATCAGTAGATGTCTAGTCACCATCCTCTTCCATAACAGCATTCATCAGTAGATGCTATCTCAAATTCTTTCAGCATCCATCAGTAGATGCAAATCTTTCTCATCAACATCCTTCAGTAGATGTTAATTTTTCTCTTCTTCATCAGCATCCATCAGTAGACGATGTCAGTACTGCCATTAGAAGCAGCGCATAACCTAAAAAAAATTCAAACACACAAAAACAAAATCAAATCCAAACCACACAAATAAAAAAGAATAAAATAAAATAAAATTAAATTAAATTAAATTAAATCAAATAAAATAGAATAAAATCAAATGAAATCAAATCAAATCAAATAAAATCATATCAAATAAAATAAAAGATAAAATATTTTTTTCTTTTTGTTGAACTTTTTTAGGAACTTAATATACCCAGGAACATGTTGCAGTGTCCTAATCATAGGAACTTCAATCTCCAATTTCTTGAAGATATCCATGAAAGCTCAAACTGTTTTTCCTTTTTCTTCCTATGATCCTTCGTTAGGTGAGGAAGGGGTTTTTGATATGATTCTTTCTTTTTGTTTTCATCCTTTCCCTTTTTCTTTTCCTTAGGACTCTTCTTAAGGCACAAAGGTCCTTTCTTTATTTTTTTCTTTTCTTTCTCAACCCCTTCTTTTTCTTCTTCTACATCATTGATGGGTGTCGCAATCCACACAAATTTGATGTGCATAAAAGAATGCAGTATAGTGCTAGGAAGTGACTCCTAGGTCGTCTCTCAAGGACCAAATGTGGTTCGAGTTTCGAGTCTTAGGTTTAACACAAAGTGGGGGGGGGGGTTGTGAAAGGTTTTTGCAAGGAAAATGAAATTAAAACAGTAAAAGCGAAACTGCTACAATAAATACGAAACTTCACGCTGGAACTGGACAACTCTGACCTTTGCTCAATGTTTTACCCATAACTTTTTCTACAGAGCTCTAAATGAGATGAGGTTTTTTTTCCTGGAAAGTAGACTCAATTATCTTTCATATGACATATAACACGTAGCATTTGGACCTCTGGTATGGTTGCAGTTATTTTTTTAAAATCGAGTCCAGAGAGTGAAAATACTAAACCCAACACTAGAGCAAACAAATATCTAAGCACAGTTAAAACTATCAAATGCAAAACTAAATTAAAGAAACTAAAAATCATATAATCCTACTATGCAAAATAAATTAAAGCTAAAGAAATAAACACCATAATTTGCAATTATGGTCTTCTACCAATTCACATGACACATGCACCTACTAAAGAAATTAAATTTGCAAAATGACCTAAAGCAACCCTTGACCGTGACGCTTTTGAATTGAAATTGATTCATAAGAAAACGCATCATTGCAGCAAAATAAAAGAAATATGCAATACTTCAACTAAAAGCAAATGGCAAATGACAAATGACAAATGACAAATGACAAATAGCAAATGGCATGAACAAATTTAAATGTAACAAGCTAAAAAGTAAAGGGACGTTGCAGCTGGAATTGAATTGCAATTACTAGAATTAAATTAAATGCCATGAGGTGTAGAGAAAGCTGAAAACACATTCAAGGAAATGATTTAAAATTCAACGCTTTAGGCTAATAAATCACGTGCAGCTTGGAATTAGAAGCAAAATTAAATTCGTTTTCTTCCATGAGTAAAAAGTAGATGCAGCTGAGTTGATCATCATAGAAAATCATTGTGCTCGTCAAAATGAACATAAGACCGTGACGTGCTTTTCTAGAAGAAAGGGGAATGAAATCAGCACTTAAATTGTCTAAAACCAAATTGTAATTAACACTAAAATTCCACCAAACCACGTGTGTGCATTCCAAGACGTTAACCAAGTGCATCTCTAAATGAACCGTAAGCAAAGAAGATGACTGTGATTTCCTCTCAAAATCAAAGTCAATGCAGCTCTTTAATATTCATCACCACCGTCACATCACTCAAAGGAAAAAAGAAAGTGCTCCTAAATTTACTCCCAAAAATAAGGATGCTGCACATTTTCTAATAATCAAAATCATCAATTTCTAAAAACAAAATGAAGAGGCTAGATGTAGCTGTTGTCACTGTGCTATTCTCTTCCTTACCATGAAATAAAAATGCTGTAAAAATAAGTGGACCCATGGACATGACAACACACCTTGCTCTTCCATTCAAAGAAAATAAATAAATGTACCATACTATACTACTTGCTGCAACGCTACACAAGAATAAAAGAAAAGAAAAGTGCTCATCCTTTTCATTCAACCATAATCCAACAATGCAAATACAAGCTCCATGAAAAAAAAAGAAATGTGCCAACCAAGTGTGTTCCAGCCGAGAGAGTCTACATTCTCCTGCATACCATACACCAAAAATGACGGCTGCAGCTTGGTTCACCTCCCTAGGGCCAAGTGTCCTCCTAGAAATGGGTGGGGTCCACCCTAAAATAAAAGGGAACCCTAGGTCTAGTGTCCTACAATTTTGGGCCATCATAAAATTTGCCAACATTGGCCCAATGCAGAAAAGCTGTCCAAAAAGTTTAAACAATTAAATTACAATCTAACTAAAATTTAAAATTTCTAATCTGAGAGTCTTGAATTTATTTTGTCTCCTTCAAATGTCCCAAATTGTATTTCTAAAATTGTCCTGAAAATAAAAATAGGAATAATTAAGCTCAAATAATCCAAATTAATTAAAATATGAATTATTGGTCTAATTAAGCCCAAATGGTGAAAATGACATAATAACCAAGAATTAAGCACAATTCATCAACATAATTAGGCACGAAAAACTAAGTAAATGGTATAAAATATTTATTCATCAATCATTCTCTTTTTCTCTCAAACATTCTCTTTCTTCTCTCTCATCGTCTTCCTTTTCTACCTCTTTCATTTTCTCACTCAAATTTTCTTCTCTCTCTACTTTTATTTCATCTTCTTTCTCTTCTTCTTCTTGCTCTTTATCACTCAAACTCTCTTCTTCTTTTCTCTCTATTTTTGTCTCATACTTTCCCTTTTCTTCTTTTTCTTTTTCCTCATTTGGGACTTTGTCACTTTCAATGACAACCTCTTTGCATTTTCTTTCACTATTAAGATCCCCCAACATCTGCATTAGGAGGTTAAATTGTGCCGTCATCCTTTCGGATGCCCCTTCAATGTTTCTTCGACTTTCAAGGCATCCTTGTAAGAACTCTTGGAAGGCCCCTTCAATGTTTCTTCGACTTTCAAGGCATCCTTGTAAGAACTCTTGGAAGGCCTCCTCAAGCTTTGTAGAGCTATCATCTTGTGGTGGACTAGTGAACAATGGAAGAAAGAAAGGGAGAATGGAAGACTAAGAATTGGCTAAGAGTATATTTTTATGCTCTCTTCTTCCCGGGATACAAAACCTAAAGCCCCAGGGTCCTTTAAATTGCGCCAGACGCGTCCAAAAGTGTGGCCCGGTCTGAAAGAATCAAATCAGAGCAGAATCAGGGCCCGATCCACGTGAAATCACGCTCATGCGTCGTAGGAAGCTCGCCGAAGCGTGAATTGAGGGTCATATGAGGCTTCGACGCCAGTTTTGGTTGCTTAGGCTTCGGGCGTCCATCGCCCGGGCGTCGGGTCCATCGCCCGGGCAACCAAGGTTAATTTGGAACTCGCTGTTTTTCGTTCCTGTCGTCTGGGCTTTGGGTTTTCTGCCTTCTTGGTGCCTTTTTGACCCCTTTTGAGCTCAATCTTCTTGTCTTTTCGCTTCTTCTTCCAGTATTGCTTCAATCTCTGTCAAAACAAGGGGAATTTGTTAGAAAACTGTTAAAATCAACCTCAGCTCTCTTATTCACACAATTTATTGAAAACACATGAGTGCAAGCAAGTTTCTAAGTGAAAAAAGGTTCTTTTAGTATCAAAATCACATAGCAAATAACGGTTTTTTAATCCGTTATTACAACCCCAAACTTAGAACTTTACTTGTCCTCTAGCAAACAAAATGCAAGTCAACTTTTCAGAACAATCACTACAATCACTCAACCTTTTTGAAAGACTTTTTCAAGCCAAGAAATCACTTTTATCAATTTCAACATAAGATTTCAGTCAAGATGTGCAGGTGTTTCAATGCATTTTCAACAGGTGCTATTTTTAAGAGGGATCAATCAACCAAGTAGAAATGCAATCAGAAATTCAGAGAACTATTCCTCACTAGGGAAAGTGTTTCACTCAAGCAATCAAATATATATATCTCAAGTATTCAAAAGTGTCTCACTCAACTCACAAGTGTATCGTGTGGTGTTTCTCTCTGTTGTCACAATGTCACACAAATTAATTTTTCCTTTCATTTAACCACAATCAAACATACTCACAAATAGGTTGTCATCATAAGGGCTTTTAATGACTTGTAACTCGGCTGGGCTAAGAAGGAAATTGGTTTTTTTGGTTAGCAAAGTTCCTTGAGTTAAGAGAGACATTTATGAATTCATTTTTCAAGAACAACTCTCTTATATTTTTCCCAGCCTTCCCTTGCAGTAAGCTCTTTCTTTTTCTTTTTGAATTTTTCTTTTCTCACTTTTTCTTTTCTTTTACCTTTTTCTTACTTTTCCTTTTGATTGCTCAGTACCTAGAGAGGTGGTTTGTTCTTTGGTAACACCAAACTTGAACCTTTATCAGTACCTCATCAAATGTTCTCAACTTAACTCAAGGTAAAGATTTTTAAAAAGGTTTTTCAAGACATATCAGGCTCAAGGTTCAAAGGTTAGAACAAATTGTTCTCTTTTCAGTCGGCAAAAATATTTTGCATGCCAAAAGAATAAGGGATAACAAAAGATGGCCTTGATCATATGAAATCTGCAAGCAAGTAGTTCAATCAAAGCAAATTTGGGCAAAATCATTCATGCTTCCAAAGTAACAACAATTATTTACAAACAACTCTGAAGCTTAAAGCTCACACAGGTCAACTCACAAGTTCTCAAATTCAGAAAAACAACTTGCTTAGTATGTTAATCAAACTTTGTTTCAAGCACCTGTCTCACAAATTTATCATCTTGCATAATCTCAACTTCAACCAAACACTAGAAATTTCAAAAAGCAAACTTATCACCAGAAACAGGAATAGTTGAATCAAAGCAGTTCAGTTCATTCAAGCAGAGCACAATAAAAATAAATTAAAATGAGATAGACAAAAAAACAAAAATTAAAACAAAAATAAAAATTAAAAGTTCAGAGAACTGGGTTGCCTTCCAGCAAACGCTTCTTTAACGTCACTAGCTTGACCCAGTCTCCATCATAGCATCCATTAGTAGATGCTAATCTTCCATGGTGTCCCTCAATAGACACCAATCTTTCTTATCTTCATTGGCACCCATCAGTAGATGCCTAATCACCTAACATCCATCAGTAGATGTCTAGTCACCATCCTCTTCCATAACAACATTCATCAGTAGATGCTATCTCAAATTCTTTCAGCATCCATCAGTAGATGCAAATCTTTCTCATCAACATCCTTCAGTAGATGTTAATTTTTCTCTTCTTCATCAGCATCC
The DNA here is from genome assembly GCA_036885675.1 of Vigna mungo. Taxonomy (NCBI): domain Eukaryota; kingdom Viridiplantae; phylum Streptophyta; class Magnoliopsida; order Fabales; family Fabaceae; genus Vigna; species Vigna mungo. The sequence goes on from CP144697.1 coordinate 36,012,194, forward strand.
ATCAGTAGACGATGTCAGTACTGCCATTAGAAGCAGTGCATAACCTAAAAAGAATTCAAACACACAAAAACAAAATCAAATTCAAACCACACAAATAAAAAAGAATAAAATTAAATTAAATCAAATCAAATAGAATAAAATAAATTGAAATAAAATCAAATCAAATAAAATCAGATCAAATAAAATAAAAGATAAAATATTTTTTTCTTTTTGTTGAATTTTTTTAGGAACTTAATATACCCAGGAACATGTTGCAGTGTCCTAATCATAGGAACTTCAGTCTCCAATTTCTTGAAGATATCCATGAAAGCTCAAACTGTTTTTCCATTTTCTTCCTATGATCCTTCTTTGGGTGAGGAGGGGGTTTTTCATTTCTTTTTGCTTTCATCCTTCCCCTCTCTCTTTTTCTCCTTGGGACACTCCTTAGGGCACAAAGGAATTTTTTCAATTTTCTCTCTTCTCTCTCAACCCCTTCTTTTTATTCCTCTACATCTTTCTCTTTTTCACCCAAAAATTTCTTTTTCTTCTCTCTCATCCTTTTCCTTTTCTACCTCTTTCTCATTCTCACTAAAACTTTCTTCTTCCTCTCTCTCTATTTTTATCTCATCCTCACTTTTTTCTTCTTCTTCTCTTTCCTCATTTGGAACTTTGTCACTTTCAATGACAACCTCTTTGCATTCTCTTTCAGTATTAAGATCCCCAACATTTGCATCAGGAGGTTAAAATGTGTCGTCATCCTTTCGGATGCCGCTTCAATGTTTCTCCGACTTTCGAGGGATCCTTGTAAGAACTCCTAGAGGGCCTCCTCAAGCTTTGTAGTGCTATTAGCTTGTGGTGGACTGGTGAATAGTCCTCCATCTTGCCCATATTGACTTTGATTTGTGCTTGGGTAAGGTTCCCACCAGTACTCGAAATCCTCCTGGTAGAACTACATCCTGTTAGATCATATGGTGAGGCCTGCACAAAAATTCTAGAGAGAGATTGTTAGTAATAAATAAAAATTAATAATAAAAATTTTGGGGGTTGAAAAATAAAAGTAAAAATGGAAAATTAAAATTTATGGACTAAAACAAAACAAAATAAAATAAAGTCAAAGTCAATCAAGAATCACACAAATAGAATATTGAGTCCCCGGCAACGGTGCCAAAAACTTGTTGGGGGCAAATCGGCAAGTGTACCGAGTCACACAAGTAATATGAAATGGTAAGACCAAGTATCATATCCCAGATTGTGTGAAAAGAAGATTAATTAAGACTTAAAATAAAAAAGATCATGGATTATATTGCAAAAGGAACAAAATAAAACAAAATAAATTTGATCAGTGGCAAAAGAGCACAGAGATGAATGAAGGTTGATTAATATGAGATGAGTATGTTGTTGGGTTAGATTTCACCAAGTTCCCTCTCATGTATATAAGAATTATTCTTTATTCATTAATGCCAACGTCCCTCACTAAAACACTTAAACCCGATCCCTCGGTAAATAATAAGCTTGTCGTTAATTACCAGTTCATACAATTCTTAACATTCCTGGTAAAAAGATGTGAAGATCAAGAGGTTAAGACGACTAAGACTCATACCCTCATCCCTGAGCAATATAACCCTTAGGAGTAATTCAACAAGGACCTGAATTGAAAGAAACCTCCCGGCACTCATGCAACTCACAGATAATGCTATTGTATAAGCAAGAATAAAGCACATGAATTACTCTAACAAATAATGAAATAAAGTATATAGAATTAAGAATACATTCAAATAGATGAGAGTTTACAAGGTTACATAATTTCCCAAACAACAATTAAAAATTAGTTCATCATAGACATTTGGAAACTCTATGAATAATGGAAGAAAAGAAGAGAATGGAAGATTAAGAATTGGCTAAGAGTGTATTGCTATGCTCTCTTCTGCTAGGGATATAAAACCTAGAGCCCCAAAGTCCTTTAAATAGTGTCAGACGCGTCCCAAAGTGCGGCCCGGTCCGAAAGAATCAAATCAGAGCAGAATTAGGGCTCGATCCACGTGAAATCACGCTCAAGCCTCATAGGGAGCTCGCCCAAGCATGAATTGAGGGTCATGTGAGGCTTGGGCGCCAGTTTTGGTCGCCTAGGCTACGGGCGTCCGTCGCCCTGGCTACCAACGTTGATTTGGAACTCGTTGTTTCTCATTCCTGTCGCCTGGGATTTGGGTTTTCTCCCTTCTTGGTGCCTTTTTGACCCCTTTTGATCTCCATCTTCTTGACTTTTCACTTCTTCTTCCAGGATTGCTTCAATCTCTGTCAAAACAAGGGGAATTTGTTAGAAAACGATTAAAATCAACCTCAACTCTCTTATTCACACAATTTACTGAAAACACATGAGTTCAAGCAAATTTCTAAGTGAAAAGGGTGCTTTTAGTATCAAAATCACATAGCACCTAACGGTGTTTTAATCCGTTATTAGAAACCAATTCACCCCATCTTAGTTTGTTGTACAACTTTGACAATTAATATCAGAGTGATAACGGTTGAAAAACCGTTATTTTCATATGCTATTTTAGTCCAAATTACTCCCTTTACTGCTTAGAATGAGCTTGAAATCAAACAAAACTCAATAAATGAGTCAGTTGAAAGTCAAAAGCTATTTTTAGCGATATTATGCTTATTTTGCATTGTTTTGCAGTAATTTTGATGGAAGTGAAGAATGGAGGTGAAGATAAAGGCCTTAGACTCAAGATAGAGGAAGAAAATCAAGAAAAGAAGAGTCTAGAAACCGCCCAGCGGCAGAGTTGCACCGCTGGGCGGCCAAATGCAAGGAGATGGCACCAAGGCAGCGACGCCTGACGGTTTTGCGATAAGAGGCAAACCGCCGGGGGGTGGACCCTTGACGCCGGGTGGTTTTGCGGCAAAGAGGTAAACCGCCGGGCGGCATAAGTGTGACGCCGGGCGGTTGCCAGCTGGGCTTGGGCTTGTTTTATGTTGCGTTCCTCAGCTATAAATAGCCCTAGTGCAAATTCATTCATATTCTTTTGACAGAAGAGGGTGGCCAGACGTACTTTTCACTCTCTAGAGAGGATCTCTTGGATGCTTAGGCTCCTTTTCATCTTTTCTAGTGTTTGCTCTTCCATTCCTTCATTATTTTCATCTTGGTTCACCATGACAATGGTGAACTCAACCCTTTTTGTTGTTGGGAGAATAATGTAATCTTTTGAAACTTTCTTTTATTGATACTCTTGTTTAATTATATGATTGTCATATGCTTTGTTTATCAATTGTTGGGTTTCTCTTCTGCTCTTAAAGCTTTTATCGTTTAACTCATTCGATAATTGTTGTTTGTCTTTACTGATACGGGGAACGTACGGTACTATCATGAACTGGGGGAAATTCCTTGATCAAGGAAATACCACCTAGGGATAGGGAGGTAGGACGGTCAATTGTTTTTGCTTCTGTTCAGTAACGCGTTGCTAGTTGCTAGGGGAGGCTAGGGATAGCAATCCAATAATTAGTAATAGGCTCTTTTCACCGAGGGATCGGGCTAAGGGTAGGCCAAGAAAGTTTGCATAACAATCAGATAAGAAAGCAAATTAAACAAGAGGAGTAGATAAGAGAGGGCAGATGAGATGAAATTGTAAACCCCCAACAACTCCACTCATCCATAATCTTTTTGTCAATTGAATCAACACATTGCATGTTTATTTTCTGCTCTTGCATCCACAACAATTAATTTTTTTCTTTACAAGTCTTATTATTTTGATTCACACGAACGATAAGGCCGTGAGTCCTTTGGGTGAGAACGATAACGGGTTCTACCGATTTTATTACTTGAAACGATCTGGTACGCTTGCCAGTGAGTCAACAAGTTTTTGGCGCCGTTGCCGGGGACTCTTGGTTGAACTTTTTCAAGTAGTGTGAATTGGCTGAATTTGACTTGTTTGTAATTATTTGTTTTTGTTTTTTTTTTTTATTTTGTTTTGTTTTATTTTCTGTAAAAGTGCTTTTAGGGGTATTGTTTCTTGTGAATGCAGGAAGGAGTACACACTAGAAGTAGAAAAGATCAGCAACCTCTTCTCGAGGGATTATCAGACATGAGAAGGAGGAAAGTTAGACGTCCTGCAAGTGAAAACTTTCCTTCTCCTGAGAAACTTTTGCATTCTTCCTTTGAGGTACAGAGCATAGAGGAGATGGCGGACCAACCTCCTCCAAGACGCACACTGGGGGACTCATCAAACACTGTGGGTCCTTTGAATTTCAACAACATAGTTATTACAGCTGACAATACAATCAACATGGTGATGAGCCCTGCACTCATCCAGTTAGTTCAGAACAACCAGTTCCATGGATTGTCAAATGAGAATCCATATCATTTGACGGTCTTTGGAGAAATTAGCAATACTGTCAGAATGACTGCAGTCTCAGATGATAGAGTCAGACTCAGCCTGTTTCCTTTCTCTCTGGGAGGAAACGCGAAGGATTGGTTGCATTCTTTCCCGGAAGGAACTTTTAGAACTTGGGATGCTCTGGCAAGACAGTTTGTTACCAAATTCTTTCTGCAGACCAAGATTAATCAGGGGAAGCTGGAAATCTCCTCATTCAAGCAAGGGATGGAGGAAAATCTCGGACAGGCCTGGGACAGATTTAAAGGCCTGTTGAGAAAAACTCCAGTTCATGGATTCGACAAAACCTCATATTTACTTGCCTTCCTTGGAGGACTTAATACTCAGTCTAAGATGAGGTTGGATGCTTCAGCTGGAGGCAGTATCAATAGAAAGACTGAAGATGAGGCATATGAATTAATTAAGGAGATAGCTCTGAATGAAGTATCACAAAGTGAGAGGGGAGTACAGAAAGGAGCACTCTTGCATCTCCTGTTAATGATGCGGTGGCTGCACAAAATCATCTCCTTAACCAAAAATTGGACAAGCTAACAAAGGTCCTTTCTGAACTTCTAACGGGGTTAAGGAATATATCTCAGACTCAGCAACTTTGCAATCTATGCGGTGGTGACCACATCAATGGTTAATGCGCTTTTCTTGAAGAAATGCAGCAGGATGTCAACTACAAGGGGAATCAATTTCCGTTCAAGCAGGGTAATTTTAACCAAGGCAGTTCTAGCCAAGGTTGGAAGAACCATCCCAGCAATGGAAAAAACCAGAATAATTCTTCTGGGCAAGTAGGAGGCTTCCGGTAGCAACAACCTTCACCTTTATGGCAGCAAGTGAGCAGCTTGACAGAGATAGTTAGAGAATTAACTGACCGGTTTGATAAATTTCTAAAAGTCTATGAGTCTCAACAAGCGAGTGACCAGGCTAGCTTTAGAGCACTGAGGACACAAATTGGGCAACTGTCTAAAAGGGTAGAAACTACCGAGAAGAATCAGTTCCGAGCTAACACTGATGTTAACCCCAAAGATGAGTGCAAAGTTGTCATGACAGAAGTAAAAAGAAGCCAGTAAAGGAAATAATTGAAATTGGGAGCAGTGAAGAGGAGGAGATGAGTTGTGATGATGAATTTATTGAGCAGAAGAGCTGTGAAGATAAAAGAAAAGAAAAAGTAAAGGAACAGGAGAGTCACCGAGAGTCATTCCAGGAAATCTTTAATCGGGTAACTGTCACTCCTGGAGCATTTCCACAACTTCCTGAGTAAGACAAGAGGATCAAATACTATCTTGGAGAGGTAATTGATCTTGATGATGAAGAAGATCAGAGACAGGTGGTCAAGCCTAGAAAGAAGAGTCATCCGCAAAAAATGAAGGATTTGGGGAATTTGACTCTTCCTTGCGTGATTAATGATGTGAATATAAGGAGAGCCATGATTGATTTAGGATCAAGTGTTAATTTGATGCCCTTTAGTGATTTCAAGAAGATTGGAGGGTTAAAACTAAAACCAGCCAACACTACCCTAACAGTCGCAGATGGATATATTAAGAAGCCTGTGGGTATGGTGGAAGATGCAATTGTTCGAATTGAGGATTTGGAATTTTTGGTCGACTTTATAGTCGTGGACATGGCTAATGAGGGAAGAATTCCATTAATCTTGGGAAGACCTTTCATGAGGACTTCTCAGATGATGATACTTGTCTATGACGAGAGAATAGTGTTAAGAGATCAAGACCAGGTGTTAGTTTATAGCAGGTCTGAAGACAGCAAAATGAGAAGACAAACCATTCCTGCGGGGCATGCCAGTAAGATATAAAAGCAGGAAGTGGATTGTCAACAGGAAGCTAAGAGAAGAAGGAATGGTTGAGATTAGAAGGCCATACTCCACAACAATTCAAAGAGTGGATAGGAGAAAGCTGAGCAGGTGGGACGATGAAGATCCCAATGTGAAGAAGAAGAGTTGATTTGCTGAAGAACACTTTTTGTATTTTAGAAAACTTTATTTATTTTAATTGAACATGTAAATTTTAAATTTTTGAAAAATTTTTGGGTAGCATCTACTGAGGGATGCTAATTTTGGTATCCACTGAAGGATACCTGGAAGGTAGACCTACTGATAGGTGTTGGAAGGATTTGCACTTAATGACAAGTGCTAAACAGGTTTCGGTCAGGCTCGTGACGTTAAACAAGCGCTACTAGGAGGCAACCTAGATTTTCTTCTTTACTCTTACATTTTAAATTCGTAGAATAGGTTGAATTTTATTTTCAGTGTGTCTGCTTGGCTTGAATACTTTTCTGAAGATGTTTGACTGAATAATTTGCATGATGAACCTATTTGATGATGATCTGATGTGAATAATGATTGAGTTGTGTTGCATGTTGATATCCTGTAAAACAGATGTGTGATGAATTATGGTTGTGGTTATGATGCTAAGCAGGGTGTAGAAATGAATGTGTGTGAGGAAGCATGTTGTCTGAGGTATTGTTGACTCCCTGGCAAGCGTACCAGATCGTTTCAAGTAATAAAATCTGTAGAACCCGATATCGTTCTCTCCCAGAGGACTCACGGCCTTATCGTTCATGTGAATCAAAATAAAAAAACTTATAAAGGAATAAATTAATTATTGTTATGCAAGAGGAGAAAATAAACATGCAATGAGGTTGATTCAATTGACGAAAAGAGTATGGATGAGTGGAGTTGTTAGGGGTTTACAATTTCATCTTTATCCTCCCTCTCTTATCTACTCCTCTTGTTTAATTTGCTTTATTATCTGATTATTATGCAAAATTTCTTGGCCTACCCTTAGCCTGATCCCTTGGCGAAAAGAGCCTATTACTAATTACCGGCTTGCTATCCCTAGCCTCCCCTAGCAATTAGCAATGCATTACCGAACAGAAGCAAAAACAATTGATCGTCCTACCTCCCTATCCCTAGGTGGTATTTCATTGATCAAGGAATTTCCCCCAGTTCATGACAGTACCGTACGTTCTCGTATCAGTAAAGACAAACAACAGTTATCGAATGAGTTAAACGATAAAAGCTTTAAGCGCAGAAGAGAAACTCAACAATCGAAAAACAAAGCATATGACAATAATATAATTAAACAAGAGTTTCAATAAAAGAGAGTTTCAAAAGATTACATTTTTCACTCAACAACAATAAGGGTTTTGTTCACCATTGTCATGGTGAACCAACATGAAAATAATGAAAGAATGGAAGAGCAAACCCTAGAAAAGATGAAAAGGAGCCTAAGCATCCAAGAGATCCTCTCCAGAGAGTGAAAAGTAGGTCTGGCCGCCCTCTTCTGTCAAAAGAATGAGAATGAAATCGCACTAGGGCTATTTATAGCTGAGGAGCGCAAAAGAAAACACGCCTGAGGCCAACAAGCAACCGCCCGATGTCACACTTATGCCGCCCGACGGTTTGCGTCTTATCGCTCTACCGCCCGGCGGTTTGCCTCTTATCGCAAAACTGCCAGGCATCGCTGGGTGGTTTCTAGACTCTTCTTTTCTTGATTTTCTTCCTCTATCTTGAGTCTAAGGCCTTTATCTTCACCTCCATTCTTCACTTCCATCAAAATTGCTGCAAAACAATGCAAAACAAGCATAATATCGCTAAAAACAGCTTTTGCCTCTCGACTGACTCATTTATTGAGTTTTGCTTGATTTCAAGCTAAATGTAAGCAGTAAAGGGAGTAATTTGGTCTAAAATAGCATATGAAAATAACGGTTTTTCAACCGTTATCAGAACCCCAAACTTAGAAATTTGCTTGTCCTCAAGCAAAACAAAACAAAACAAAACTTGGCTTTCTACACTTTCATCCAATGATTCAACATTCCTAAAGTACATGATGAGAACTACTCAATTTCAGATCTTCAGTGATGATCAAATCAAGATGCATGCATGCTTTCAGTTCAGTTATCTAACACATTCCTCAATAGATGTTACATATTATGAATGATCAATCCACTAAGGAAAGATGCACTCATGAATCTTAGAATTTCTCACCAAATAAGTGTTTCAGTCAATCACTCAAGTGTTTAAGGTAGCACTCCAACTCTTTATTATTCACAAGTCACATAAAACAAAATTGCCTTTCATCTCAAACAATCAAAATCACTACATGCAAATGCCATCAAAAGGACTTTTCCAAGGCTTGTAATGAGGCTGGGCTATCAAGAAAAATTGGTTTTTCTGGATCGCAAAATCTTTGAATCAAGAGAGCTCATTTATCATTCAAGGTTCAAGTTTAACTCTCTTTTTTCAACCAATCTCATTTGTCCCCAACTTCTTCCCTTTTTCTTTTATTTTTTTCATTGAGCTCATTTTTCATGATTTTTTTTCTTTTTCTCATGCATTTTTCATTTTCAACATTTTGAGCTCAATGCCTTTCTTCTTGCCATTCAAACTTTCCCCATAACCCCAAACTTGAACCTTGAATCATTAACCCAATTCAAAGTAAATAGTTTCAGAACAAGGGTCTTCATTCTATTTAGGGCCAAGGTTGAAAAAGGGTATAAAATTTTTAAGCACTTTGGGTAAGATTTGGCTAAGTAAGGGCTTTCAAAAATGGCCTTGATCATATGACATATACATGCAATTCAATCAATCATCAAGATTTAGGCAATATCATGCATGCTTTCCTGTGAATAATTCTCATGCAACAATTAAAACTCTGGAGCTCAATACCTCACACAACATGCTTCCTCACACACCCTGCTTATCATCATAACCACAATCATAATTCATCAAACATCTGTTTCACAGGATATCAACATGCAACACAACTTGAGAATCATTCACATCAGATAATCATCAAATAGACTCCTCATGCAATTAATCAGTCAAACATCTTCATTAAAGTATTCAAGCCAAGCCGACACACTGAAAATAAAATTCATTTATTCTACAAGTTCAAAATGCAAAGTCAAGAAAGAGAAAAATAAAACTCTGTCTACAGTATTGGCATCCATCAGTAGATGCCCTCACTCATCCCATGCTGTCATCAGAATCCTCCTGGTTCCGCTCATCAGTATCCTCAAAACCTTCATCATCTTCATCCTCATTTGCTGCTCCAGCAGCTCTAGCACCACTGCCCTATCCTTGCTCCTGAGGCCAAGCCGTCACACTGTAGAACTCATCCATAGTCTACCTGTGGGCTGGTGGATAATCATATTGCCCCACTGATATCTCAGCAAGAGCTACATGTCCTCTGCGAAGAGAATCCATCTTAGCCTCCAGTAGAGACATATACATGTCTCGCATCTAGAATGGCTCAGCATGTTGTGTTGGTGCATCATCAGGCCCCTGCTCTTGTTGTGTTGTAGCTCTTCTGCGACGTCTCATGGGTGCTGCTCCTTCCTCAGCACAGAACTGATGGAAGTTGGATGCATCAATAGCATTCCTGAGTCTCTCATATGGGGGAACTGCAGTATCCACCCCATCCTGTCGACAAAGAAAGGTAATCAAAGATGGATGTCCCAATGGCATCCTGCTGCTCACTATAGTGGCACAGCTTCGTATCTCGTCGACGATGATTTCACCGACGTTCACATCCATCTGTCTCAGCATGCAGAAAATGAGAACAACCTTGTGCATCGTGACATCAGAGATATGGGAGCATGGCTGGATGTTGGCATGAGTGAATGCCATCCAGTATTGTGCCAAAGGTGTCAAATCCAACCTCCTAATATTGACTGATGCTCCATGGGGATTAGTCTAGAAATGCCTTCCAGGGAGGCACATAATCCGCTCAACCTTAGCTATCTCATTAAACATACCAACCTGTGCCGCATACTGGCCCTGCTCCCCTGGCTATTCCGTGCCCAAGAAGCTATTTATGGTATCGGGGTCATACTTAATAGTATGCCTCCTCACAAAGCTCCTATACCTTCCAGCTGCAACTCCACCTTTGGAAATGGCCTTGGTGCAAAATTCCCTTACCAACTCAATATTGGCTGGTGCAGGGTAAGTTGTCAGCTTCTCCTAGTCTCTCCTCAGAATTTCTGCTCCAAATTCTGGAACTAAGTCAAGGAGAAAGGAAGCCTTCCTCTCCATCAGCAGTCTCATCTCTTGCACAGTTATAAAGTGGTCCTCATGCTGTTTAGAGAGGAACCTCTGAGAGTCAAATCCTCTTGGCCTTTCAGGCTCCTTCCTCTTGCTACTAGTGTTTCTCCTTCTTGTGCTGATGTCATTCCTGCATCAAATACAATTCAAACACACCACAGGATTTTAAATTCCAGTTATTCGATAGAAATTGAGGCAAACCGCCCGGTGCCCAAAAGGACCGTCCAGCGGTATGCTTCAAGTTGCAATACCGCCCGGCGTTGTACATTACCGCCCGGCGGTGAGCCAGGGTTTTTCGCAAAAATGCTTTAAAGCAGCCCTAACCTTCATCTAAACACCAATTTCATTCATGCAGACCAAATCCATACAGTTTAATCGGTCAAAACAGTTTCTAATGCAACAATTCATGCAAAGAAATCCAAAACCCTAATTTGTTATGTTCCTAAGCATGTTGATTGTAAAATTCCAAAATTAGAAACCACAAATGAAATTGCACAACTTACTTGAGTGCAGATGCTAAATGCTTGCAAGAATTTCTTCAAAATGATGATGAACAACTTCTAATGCCCAACTCTCACCAAAAACCCCCAAATTTTAAACAAGAAACTACGTTTTAGTGAGTGGGTGATAGGGAAGTGTGGGAAAACTCTTTGGGAACCCTTGTGAAGGCACAAGTTGGGTGCTAGGGTCAGAGAAGATCGCTTGGCGGAATGCAAAGGAGAGGTATCAAGTGTGGAACCCCAAAACTGCCCAGCTTTAAAGGCTTGGGCTGGAATTCTCGCCACCACTGCCCGGCGGTATAAGTGCACCGCCTGGCGGTACACTTCAATTTTTCCTCCCTTTTCTTTGCTTGCCTTTGCGTGATTCCTTCCTGTAGCACCTGATTTTTGCCTTCACTTTTTCAATTACAAAACTTTCCTCACTCAAATGCACATGCAAACCTATAATGCACTCAGACAGAGTTTGGAAACAAACAAACAATCAACTGGGCTGCCTCCTAGGTAGCGCTTGTTTAACGTCACGAGCTTGACCCAAACCTGTCTAGCACTTGTCAGTAAGTACAAATCTTTCCAACACCCTTCAGTAGGTGTGCCTTCCTGGTATCCTTCAATAGATACCTAAAAGTTAGCATCCCTCAGTAGATGCTACCCAGAAATTATTAACAAATATTTACAAAATTGAAAATGCAATAACCCTAAACTACAAGAAATAAAATTGCTTTACAAAAATGGGTATAATCCCAACAAACACCCATCAGTAGGTGTTGATTCTCTTTGCTTGATATTCTTTTCTTTTTCTTCTTCCTACTGAATTTCTTCAGAAAATTGAGAACACCAAGCACTTGTTTCCATATATCAATCATAGGAACTTTAATCTTCAATTTCTTGAAGATCTCCATAAAGCACTTAAACTTCTTTTCTTTCCTCTGATTTTTGTTTTGATGAGGAATGGGTTTTGCATCTGATCTTTTCTTCTTTTCTCTCTTCCTCTTTTTCTTTTGATGAGGAAGAGGTCTTGCATATAATCTTTTCTTCTTTCCCCTCTTCCTTTTTTTCTCAATCTTCTCCTTCAACTTTCTCTTTTTATTTTTCCATGATTTCCTTTTTTTTTATTTTCACACATTTTCTATTTTTTTCTTTTCTTTCAACCACTTCTTCTTCTTTCTCGTCATTTTTCTATCCCTCACTCAACTTATCATTTTCAAAGATAGTTACTTGATATTCCTCTTTAGGGTCAACTTCAGTGTTACCCCCAATAATATCCATAGACTTCAATGCTTTTATTATCTCCTCTTCCTCTATCTTCTCTTCATCAATAGCCTCTTCTCTAGGGTCAACTTCAGTGTTACCCCCAATAATACCCAGAGACTTCAATGCTTTTGTTATCTCATCTTCCTCTATCTTCTCTTCATCAATAGCCTCCTTTCTAGGGTCAACTTCACTATTACTCCCAATAATACCCAGAGACTTCAATACTTTTGTTATCTCATCTTCCTCTATCTTCTCTTCATCAATAACCTTGTCATCCTCAAAGATAGTGGCTTGACATTCTTCTCTAGGATTAATTTCAGTATTAACCCCAATAATGCCCAGAGACATCAATGTACAAGAGATTTGTTCATCTTGTAAACGTTGTTCAGCTTCCCACAATGTTTCTTTTCTTAAAGAAGATTGTTGCCCCTTTTTATTTTGATCCATGTATGACTGAGGTTCCCACCAGTGATTGAAATTGCTTTGGTAGAATTGAGTGCCCATATAATCAAATTCTTGTCCAAACTACATCCTGTAAATCTTAGGCTCAAATCCATAGAAAACATTTATTAGAACAAAAATAAAAACAAACATGAAAAACAATCAATTCACACTACTTGAAAAACAATCAATTCACACTACTTGAAAAAGTTCAACCAAGAGTCCCCGACAACAGCGCCAAAAACTTGTTGACTCCCTGGCAAGCGTACCAGATCGTTTCAAGTAATAAAATCGGTAGAACCCGATATCGTTCTCTCCCAAAGGACTCACGGCCTTATCGTTTGTGTGAATCAAAATAATAAGACTTGTAAAGGAATAAAATTAATTGTTGTTGTGCAAGAGCAGAAAATAAACATGCAATGAGGTTGATTCAATTGACGAAAAGAGAATGGATGAGTGGAGTTGTTGGGGGTTTACAATGTCATCTTTATCTGCCCTCTCTTATCTACTCCTCTTGTTTAATTTGCTTTATTATCTTATTATTATGCAAACTTTCTTGGCCTACCCTTAGCCCAATCCCTCGGCGAAAAGAGTCTATTACTAATTACCGGCTTGTTATCCCTAGCCTCCCCTAGCAATTAACAATGCATTACCGAACAAAAGCAAAAATAATTGACCGTCCTACCTCCCTATCCCTAGGTGGTATTTCATTGATCAAGGAATTTCCCCCAGTTCATGATAGTACCGTACGTTCCCGTATCAGTAAAGACAAACAACAGTTATCGAATGAGTTAAACGATAAAAGCTTTAAGCGCAGAAGAGAAACCCAACAATCGATAAACAAAGCATATGACAATCATATAATTAAACAAGAGTTTCAATAAAAGAGAGTATCAAAAGATTACATTGTTCCCCCAACAACAATAAGGGTTTAGTTCACCATTGTCATGGTGAACCAAGATGAAAATAATGAAGGAATGGAAGAGCAAACCCTAGAAAAGATGAAAAGGAGCCTAAGCATCCAAGAAATCCTCTCCAGAGAGTGAAAAGTAGGTCTGGCCAGCCTCTTTTGTAAAAAAAAAAAAGAGAATGAAATCGCAATAGGGATATTTATAGCTGAGGAGCGCAACAGAAAACAGGCCCGAGCACAACAGGCAACCGCCCGACGTCACACTTATGCCGTCTGGGGGTTTGCCTCTTATCGCTCTACCGCCCGGCGTCAGAGTTCCATCGCCCGACGATTTGGCTCTTATCGCAAAACCGCCAGGTGTCGCTGCCTTGGTGCCATCTCCTCGTATTTGGCCGCCCAGCGATGCAATTCTGCCGCTAGGCGGTTTCTAGACTCTTCTTTTCTTGATTTTCTTCCTTTATCTTGAGTCTAAGGACTTTATCTTCACCTTCATTCTTCACTTCCAACCAAATTGCTGCAAAACAATGCAAAACAAGCACAATATCACTAAAAACAGCTTTTGACTCTCGACTGACTCATTTATTGAGTTTTGTTTGATTTCAAGCTCATTCTAAGCAGTAAAGGGAATAATTTGGTCTAAAATAGCATATGAAAATAACGGTTTTTCAACCGTTATCAGGTATTGAGCTCTAGAGTTTTATTGTTGTATGAGAATTATTCACAGGGAAACATGCATGATATTGCCTTAATGTTGATGATTGATTGAATTACATGTACATGTCATATGATCAAGGCCATTTTTGAAAGCCCTTTTGCAGAAACTACTTTTCACTCTCTGGAGAGGATCTCTTGGATGCTAAGGTCCTTTTCATCCTTTCTAGGGTTTGCTCTTCCATTCTTTCATTATTTTCATCTTGGTTCACCATGATAATGGTGAACTAAACCCTTTTTGTTGTTGGGGGAACAATGTAATCTTTTGAAACTCTCTTTTATTGAAACTCTTGTTTAATTATATGATTGTCATATGTTTTGTTTATGGATTGTTGGGTTTCTCTTCTGCGCTTAAAGCTTTTGTCGTTTAACTCATTCGATAATTGTTATTTGTCTTTACTGATACGGGAACGTACGATACTGTCATGAATTGGGGGAAATTCCTTGATGAATGAAATACCACCTAGGGATAGGGAGGTAGGACGGTCAATTGTTTTTGCTTCTGTTCGGTAATGCATTGCTAGTTGCTAGGGGAGGCTAGGGATAACAAGCCGGTATTTAGTAATAGGCTCTTTTCACCGAGGGATAAGGCTAAGGGTAGGCCAAGAAAGTTTGCATAAAAATCAGATAATAAAGCAAATTAAACAAGAGGAGTAGAGAAGAGAGGGCAGATGAGATGAAATTGTAAACCCCCAACAACTCCACTCATCCATACTCTTTTCGTCCATTGAATCAACACATTGCATGTTTATTTTCTGCTCTTGCATCCACAAAAATTAATTTGTTTTCTTTACAAGTCTTACTATTTTGATTCACACGAACGATAAGGCCGTGAGTCCTTTGGGATAGAACGATATCGAGTTCTACCGATTTTATTACTTGAAACGATCTGGTACGCTTGCCAATGAGTCAACACAGAGCCTGCTTTGATAGTAATTCAAAATGACGGGGCAACATCAAACCTTTGCTGAGGGTGCCTCTATCAATAGACCTCCATTGTTTACTGGAGAAAATTATGCTTTTTGGAAAATGAGAATGCAAATTTTCATGGAATTTATTGATAGTGAGATTTAGAAAACTATCACAAATGGTCATTTTATTCCTATTGTGTTTATTAACAATTTGCAGGAATCTAAACCGCTAGAACAATGAAATGCTGATATGGAAGAAGATCCCAACAGTAAAGGCTCGTAATATAATATCATTTGCTTTAATTGGGGATGAATTTTACAGGATCTCAATCTGTAAGACTTCTAAAGAGATGTGGGAGATGCTGAGAGTCACCCTTGAAGGAATTGATGATGTTAGGAGAGCCAGAAGAAATACTCTTATCCAAGAGTATGAGATGTTCCGCATGAAGCGACTCTGATGAGAAAGTCAACCTATGTTTGATGGCCGATGATGACATCTCTGAAAATCAAGTAAGTATCTTTAGCGATTCTAAAAATTCAGATTATAATGAGTGTGAATTGCTTGACATAGATTCTTAAAATTCAAACCATATATATATATATGGTTTGAAATTTAACCTAATAATTTAAGTACGAAAAAAAAGAAAAGTGTGAATATTAACAATTATATGTATATTTTTATATCACTTGCATGTTATAACTCGCATAAAAGGTGCACTTTACACTACACTACTTTTAACAATAAAGATGAAGATTATACCTTTTTAAGTGTAGGTTTTATTTTATCCATTTGTAAGTACAAAAATATTTTATGAGATAGGAAAAAAAAATATTGCTAGCTAAATCATGTAAATATTCATTCAAAACAGTAAATACTAAACATTTTTTTAAAATCTACTTATAATAATTATAAACATCTAAATTTAAAGTCTAAAGATAAAAGATAAAGACTAACTATAAAAACTTGATGGAAGCATCTCCATGACACGCAAAAGCATGCTTCAAGTCGCAAAGAATTGGTAGCGGAATGATGAAGAAGATGAAGTTTGAATTGCATGGAAGGTGTTTGTGAAAATGTTTGGAGGTGTTTGGATGAATGTTTGGTAGAATTTCTAACTCAGTAGGCTTTGCAAAGGGGAAAGGAGCTAGAGGAGGTGCAAGATAACAAGGCACAAGGTTGAACTTGAGAGAATGGCTGACAACTCAACAACATTTCATTACTCAAAATCAAGTTAATGTATACAAGTGATGAAGCTCTCTTTTATAGGAGAAGAAGATCTATCAATCTTGTGATGCAAGCCAGCCAAAGTGTTTATTTAGAACGCGCTGAAATCTCGAGGGAAGCTTGCACTCCAAGTTGGACAAGTTTCACATGGGAGGCAACTTCACATGCTTCAAAGTGTTGTCATGACCAAGTCTCACTGATGAGTCGATATTTTATTGATTTCACTTAGTTTATTGTACCGAATTTAATCAGGGAATTGTGCTTAATTATATGATATTTTCCCGTTTCTGTTAATTGCGCTTAATTTGACCAAAAATTCTTATTTTAGTTAATTTGAATTTTCTAAGCTAATTATTTGTATTATTAATTACAGGGAAAATTTTGGAAATTCAATTTGAGACAGTTGGAGGTTAAATCAGGACCCATAAAACAAAGTAAGGACGCAAATGTAATTATTGTGGAGAAAAAAGCATGCAGCGGACATTGCTATTTTTCTTGCAAATTGAATAAGAGCACGGTTGTCCAAAAATGTACACATTAATTGGATTGAAGGCAAGTCCAGCCACTTGGTTAGAAAATTGGATGAAGAGGTGCTATGGCCCACAACAGAAGGAAGCACGTGATGGAGCTCTCACGGCCAATAATAATTGGAGCAGTTGCAAACATGCTCACGACTTGATGCTGATTGTAGGAAACATTTTAATTAGAAAGTGGTACACGGCCTTGGAGCTGCAACATATACACACGGCTCCCACTTGAACATGATTCCCCTTTTCTTTACATTCAATTAAATTGGAGCAAAGCAAAGTAAGAAGTGGCATGGAGCCCATGCTTAATAAAAAGCAACACATAATTTTATTTGCTTTATGGAGTGTGTGCACGAAAAGGGAGAATACAGCTGCCATATCCTTTGACGCATCCAACCTCCATGACACACAAGATCCAGCAGCACATGTGCAGTACCACATGGGGATTGAACTCTTGAATAATTGAAAGAAGTGGTGCACAACCCACCAACACGTCTCTGAAGCTGCAGTTCACGGCCCAAGCTTCACATTCAGCCAAATAATAAGCACCACACAACAACACATCCATCTTGCATCCAGCAAGTTCTGCATGGCCTATTCACGTGATTACACACGTCCAACAAGTGCATTTTTTGAATGGAATCCTTGACAGCAGCTGCAGCCCACAGTAGAAGAGTCCACGCTATAGGCTGGAAAGAAGCACCACGGTTTGAAGAGCATACAGAAGTCTGGCCTCCACGCTTGACTCCAAACACGCACCAACACGTTCCAGCACGTCAAACAGCAGATGGAACAGAAAATAAAAAAAAAAGCAAACAGAAGCTTCACGCTGCTCCAGCAGGCTTGAAGAAATAACTCATGTTTAGCAAAAGCAAAGAAGTGCTATGGTCCACAACCAACACGTTCCAGCACTTGGGAAATAAATGGGCAGTGGGGCCCGTGAGTGCATTAGCAAACAAAAGCCATGAATTAAATAGGTGGAAGAAATTGAAATGGACTTCATGCCTGGTGCACTCCACACACACAAGCTTCTAGATTGCATTTGGAGAAAAAGAAAAGAAAACAAGTTGTTGTTTAATATTAAAAAAAAAGAACAGTGCAGAAGAAAAGGAGCAGCCACCTAACACCAGAATTTTTGCTTATAAAAGCATTGCTGCTTGGTCTTTGAGAATAGAGGGAGAGGAGGGGAGAGCTCCCTCTCGGTTCGGTACTGGGAGGAGCAGAAAAAATTACAGGAGTCTTTCATTTTTTTTTTATTTTTTGCATTTGGAAGAAGATGTGTTCAATTTTACTTTCAATTCCAAAACTTTAATTTGATTCATTAAAGCTTTTGCATTTGAAAATAATTTTAATGTTTTACTGTTTTCTATTTTCCATTTTTACTGTTTTAATTTCGTTTTCATGTATGGTAAAATGTTTTGTTGAATTTCATTTCGTTTTAATTAAATTTAATTACGTTTTTTACATCTATGTTTAATTTAATTTCATCCGTAATTTCATTTTAATTTTTCCGCAATCACCACAAACAATTTCAAAATCCCCCCCACTTCGTGTTAGACTCGAAACTCGAACCGCAAAATTGGTCCTTGAGAGACGACCTAGGAGTCACTTCCTAGAAATATACTGCATTAACTTATGCACATCAAATTTGTGTGGGTTGCAACTCCCCACCACTCACATTTGACTCCTTTGCTTTTCCTTGTTTGGTTACTCACCCAAGTGTTGCCAAGCTTTATTAATGACCTAGAAAACATAGTAAAATGTATTTAGTTAGAGAGAAACATGCTAAGAATTTAGAAAGAAAAAGTTAAGCTTGTATTCAACTTCCCTTTCTTTAGTTTTAGTTGAAGTTGGTACTTCTTGGATGGGAAGACCTTAAAGGGGTTGCCATCAAAACTACTAATTAAAAATGATAATTACTAAGTTTACTACATAAAATCTATCTGGTTTTTTTAGTGCAATTGTTATTCACTAGTGCAAAAATGTTGTTTAACATCACCCATAAGACGTCGGTTGGAGGGTAGCCCGACGTATATTAGCGGATGGTGGTATTACCGTAAAAAAGTTGGTAAACACAATGTCGGTTTTTATAGCAAACGACGTCTATGATATAGTAGACGTCTGCTCTACCCTAAACTGACGTCCAAGGGCCTGAGGTAGGCGAGAGGACAGTCTTTCCTGCCCCATTGACATCGGTTGTGATGGGGGGCTGACGTCTACCTGGCTGCAATTAGTGCTCTTCACCTGATTCCCAGGCGCTTAGATGTCACGTAGTAAAAAACCGACGTCTATAATGTCAGGAAGGCAGGCAGACAGTCAATTTCTGCAACATAAACGTCGGACTTCTGGGCTTGCGACGTCTATGTGACTGTAATTAATGTTATTCACCAAAATCGTAGGCATTTTGACGTCCGGTAAAGGGGCGTCGAAGTCTAAAATGTTATAGACGTCGGCGCCCCAGGACAACCATTGTCTACTTCCCTGACAGGAAATGAAACGTCAATCCGATCAGCACCGTAGACGTCGGTGCCGCTTGTGTCCGACGTCTAATAGGCAAATTAAAAGTTTTCTTGGACGTCATATTAGTAATATAACCGACGTCTAGCTGACTATAGACGGCGGTTTCTGTACCAACCGATGCCTAATTTCATGTTAAATAAAGCGCAGACTCAGAGGAGTTTCGCGGCATTGCAGTTTCGCCTCGCAGACTCGCAGTTTTCCTCATTTAATCGTCTTCCTCCTCTACTTTTTCTCTCTTGCGCTATTGCATTCCAGTTTCTGATAACATCATCGTCTTCCTCCTTTTCTTTTTCTCTCTTGCAGCATTGCTTTCCAGGTGCGTGTTTTCTTATTTAAACCGTTTAAACTTTGTTTAGACCGATTATATTAGTCTTCTGGTTCAACTGATTAAAATTTTTTTTCCTTGTGTTGTGTTTTAGGACAGTTTTGTTCCTCTCTTGGGGTAACACAGTACCACATTCTTCCTTTGCTAGCTGCCTCCCAAAAACGACCCTGGGTCGTTGCCTAGTTATCGTTTCACCGTAATTTTTCCCTCTTGCGGTTGAAAATGGAACTAAGCAAGAACCCAGGTTCGGTTTTAGGTTAAAATGTCATGACAAATTCAAAAGACGCAAGCTCTTTTTTGGGGGACACTAGCAAAGAAAGAGTGTGCTACTGGGCTATCCAAAGACAGGAACAAAACTGCACTAAAACACAACGACTATATTAGACGTCAGTTAATGCATACACCGACGTCTATAGTGACATTAGATGGCGGTTAGTGACATGTTCAAAGTCTTTATGTGCTCTTAGATGTCGGTTATTGCTTGCTCTGACGTCTATGTAGCCGTTGGTTTACGCGTGCACCCACGTTTAGTGACGTCGAACATGACACTAACTGACATCTGTATAGACGTCTGTTATATGGATGTTTGACGTCCGGTTAACGTCACCGGTATTGACGTCGGTTGTGAAGAAGACGTTAAAAGCCCAAAATAACCGTTGTTAAACAGTGTTTTTCCACTAGTGATTTCAATTACTTCTATATCTAATAACTCATCATTGGTAAAAATATACAATTATGTAATGGATATTATATTTCTATTATAATAGGATATTTGAATTTACAAATATATTATTCATTAGTACAAAAATCTTGTACAACATCAAATATTTTTGGCCTTTCACGTTGAATTCGAGAATGACATCATATCGGGGAGACATTAAACTGACGTCGAATTTCAAAAATTAGACGTTAATTTAACATCGAATTTTGTCAATATACGACGTTAATTTAACATCGAATTTTGTCAATATACGACGTTAATTTAACGTTGAATTTTGTCAATATACGACGTTAATTTAACGTTAAATTTTGTAAATATATGACGTTAATTAATTTTATTTTATTTTTTAATTAATTGTAATCCTGATAAGATGAACTATTAAATGTATCACACTATAAGAAAAGGAAAGAGAAGAATATAACTCTAATTGATATAAAATAATGATAATTTCATATTTTAATGCATCCAACTCGTTTGTTTAATTACCTTCCTACAAATAACATTTAATAAGAACAAGAAAATATTACAGATTATTTGTTTGACTTTTTTAGCATGTAACAAATAATCATTGGAAAAATTTCTTTTAAGAGAACATGAGAATCTTAAGATTGTAATCTATTAAGTTTATAATTCTCCACTTACACAAGACTCTTAATTTTTTAAAAGTATTCTTGTAATACTTTGACATCCTATAAATAACCAAATTTTTTCTTATTTTTTTAATAATGTATGACATGTTGGGAACAATCATAAGTTTGTAGTTGTAATTCCCAACATACCAACATTCATCTCAAACAAATCTTTCCAAGCATTTTAACCATTGTTTATTTTCTCTTTAAAGTTCAACATTGTCTCAATTATGCTATCATAGACATTTTTTCACATTCATTACTTTTATACAATGTCTAATATCTAATTTAGATTAATTTGAGAGTTCAAAAAATATGAATTTCTTTTTTAGTACTATTTTGATAACAAGTTTCTTTTGTGTTTCATTAAATAACACATGCACTTGCCTCACTAACATCCCTTAAAATTCATTTTTATACTTTTGACAATTTTAATGACCAAGATATTTTGTTTCCCATTTTTTCTCCATGGTAACTTGTGTTTTCTTCCCTTAACATTATAATATATCAAGTTCTCATATGTTAAAATTTCAAAATAATAATACACCACAATTGGAGTTTTCCTTCCGAGATGCATTGATGAAAACCATATACTTCATTCCGATCAAAAATTAAATATTAAATATTATAATATTGAGGTCCAACACCAGATCCATTAAATATTATATATATCAAATGAAGAAGTAAAAAGCCCAAGTATAATATTAATTTTTTAATATCCTTTTCTTTAATAATTTACCGTAGGTTATGTTTTTATTTTATTATTTTCTTTGAATCTTACAATTGGCAAAAATATATAAACATTTGAGGTATAATTAAAATTTCTCAAAATTAATTAATAATTTTTTATATCATATAAGAAAAGAATAGTCTATATATAAATGTAGAAAGTGACCTTTACTGAAATAATTATAGATATTATGAATATGAATAACCCAATCCATATTTTCCTTAATTAATAATTATAATTGTAGAGTATATCCTCTAAATATATATAATGTTTTCTTTATATTAGTGAAATTGAAAAGGAAAACGGAGTTTAGTGCATATCGACTCAACTATCATAGTGCTTCCAAATAGTGCCAAAATTGATGGGATTGGATTGTCCTTGCCAAGGACACTAATGCAACTCCTAGTGGCATACATGCTACTTAGCATAAAAATATCTCATTCACCACATTAGTCATATAGGGAAAATGACTTTTGGAGAAGAAATAACAAAAAATATATATTAATAATATATATATATATATATATATATATATATATATATATATATATATATATATTTCATACATATACTATTTATTCTCAATATTTCAGGGTTAGTGCTCATCATTATATCAAAGACATGTTTAATTTTGGTTCCAATATGCTCAATAAAAGAAAAAAATAGTGTTTTCATAAACTACTATACACAAATTAAAATCATTTTTTCAAAAATTAATATAAAAACTACCTATATATATATATATATATATATATATATATATATATATATATATATATATATATATATATATATATATATATATATATACATGAAAGTCATAAACCATAAAAAAATATGATTAGCAAGGTCATGTGATATAAAACTGTTTACTTTAAAAATATATGTCTATTACAATGAAATCTTTAAATATGAAAATAGAATGAAAGGGGTAAGTTATCATTATGTTCCTAAAAGTATATCGCATTTAGTGCTAAAGTTAAAAAAAAAAAGTGTTTAAAATATTATATTTATTTATCTAAACAATTAAAATTGATTGCTTAATTATTATCATTTTGATTTTTAAACTATATTAATATTGCTACTAAAGTGCATTTACTTTTAAATTTAAAGCGATATACCTCTAGATATGGGTCCATTCATGCACAAAGTTAACTTCCTTTCTATTTATTCTCGAAAAAAAAAAGCCATCATTATATTTGATTTATATTTTTCTAATTATATTTTTTTAATTATAGTGACTTTTATTTTAAATAATATTATTTTTAATTTTGAATCACGAGCTAAATAAAGGGCTATAACTCAGGTGGCCATCCATTACTGGAAGAAAGCTAGAGAAAAACCGTGACGCAACTGAATTGATGAAACTTTATGGAAGAAGGTGAGGTGAGTGTTTAGTAAACAAAGGACTCTAGCTCAAGTGGCCATCCATTACTAGAAGGAAGCTAGAGGGAAACAAGGATAAGCAATAGCAGAAGGTGACTCTCAGATAGAGGGGTTGGATTGAATTCAACAGTGTTTCTCTAATATTCCAAAAAGTGAGTCATTACAAAGAGAGGATGGGTGAATTTATAGATGATTCACCCTCCTTGATCGAAGCTTAATAAGAGGTTGATCATCAGTCGAAAGAGACGAATGAAATGCCATGTAACCACATGTGTTGCATGCCTTCCATATGTTCCACATGTTCCAAAAGCTAGCCGTAGAATCAACAGCTCCTGCATTTAGCACCTTCCGAGATGGACTATTTTGGTCCTTGTTTTTGCTAGCCTTCTCCATGGGCTGAAATGGGCTTTATTGGACCTCCTTAAGGTCATTTAGTTATTAATAGAAGTAAGCAAATAGAACTTGGGCTTCCTTGGAGGTTTCTTATTAAAACTTCTTGGCTATTCAACAAGTAAGGGTGTTGCTCCCTCCACCTCCCCAAGGGGGTTCTGCTCCTCCCCACTATTTTAATTTATTCCAAAAAATACTCTACACCTCCCCACTATCTTAGGTCATGGCAGAATCACGAGCTAAACAAAGCAAAGAGGAAATCGTGATGCAACGAAATTGATGAAAGCTTATGGAAGAAGGGGAGGTGAGTGCTTGGTGAACAAAGACCTCTACCTCAGGTGGCCATCATTAATGGAAGGAAGCTAGAAGGAAACAAAGATAAACAATAGTAGAAGGTGACTCTCAGATAGAGGGTCTAAACTGAATTCAACACCATTTCTCTAATATTCCAAAAAGTGAGCCATTACAAAGAGAGGATAAGTGAATTTATAAATGATGCACCCTCCTTGATTGAAGCTTCATACAGGTTGATCATCAACCAAAAGAGACGGATCAAATGCCACATAGCCACATGTGTTGCATGTCTTCTATATGCTCCCTGATGAGTCGATATTTTATTAATTTCACTTGGTTTATTGTGCTAGAATTAATTAGGGAATTGTGCTTAATTGTCCGATATTTTCCCGTTTTTCCTAATTATGCTTAATTTGATCGGAAATTCTTATTTTAGTTAATTTGAATTTTGTGAGCTAATTATTTGCATTTTTAATTTCAGGGAAAATTTTGGAGATACAATTTTGGACATTAGAGGAGTCATCAATAAATTCAAGACTCTCCACATGGGCAATCTAAAATTAGTTATATTTTAATTTAGTAGTTTAGAATTAATCAATTGTAATTTAAAAGTATAGTTTTTTTTTAGACAACTTTTGTGCATTGGGCCAATGTTGGCAAATTTTATGATGGCCCAAAATTGTAGGACACTAGACCTAGGGTTCCCTTTTATTTTAGGTTGGACCCCACCCATTTTGAGGAGGACACTTGGCCCTAGGGATTAGAACCAAGCTACGAGCCGTCATTCTCTATGAGCACATTCAGTTGGAAACGTTTTCTTGGTGACGGGGTTTGGAACGTTATTTCTTTATGGGGTTTACTTTGAAAATTCATGTTCTGGACACTGGTTAAAGAAGTTGCAATTTATCTTTGCTTATGCTTTACATTTTTAATTTGAAGAACGGTGCCTTGTAGCTAGCAGCCGCCACTCTCCTTTGAGTTTGCTTTTGAACGTTTTTTTTAGATTTCCTAAATGTATGTAAGGTGGTTCACGAAATCCAATGGTAGAATGAGAGAAGTACCTTTACTTTTCCCTTGCATTTTGTTCATACGCTGGAACACTTCCTTTTAGCTTTCATTGTTTGAAGAGTGATTAAATTTTCTTTGAAAAGACAAGAGTGGAAGGGGCTGATTCACGTGAGTGTTGCTACCGTGAAGAAGTGTGCAGTGTTACATTCTTATTCACTTTCATTGCCTTGGGAGAAGAGAAGGGAAGAACGTACCCTTACCTTGGAAAGGATGGGATGTCTATCACTTTGCAGCAGCTTACACTTTTCCTTTATTTAACTTTGGAACATTTTTTTTCACTAGCTCTGGATGGGATATGCTAGCAGCTATGTTTCTTTCTTAGGTTTACTGCAAGCATTAGAATAAGATGATTGACTTTTATGTTTTCTTTTATTGAAGCTTTAATTTCAATTGAAGTTTGTGAAGTGGTCACACGGACAATTAGATGGAGGGCATGGCCGCGGGATGGACGTCCAGGAGCAGCAATTGGGTGGTTAAGTTAAATATCATTTAGCAAGCACATAGGTGATTTATTTGAAGAAAGGTTGCAGCCAACACGGTGAAGAATTTTAGAGAAGTGCAGGCGTTGATTTCAGTGCTTCACGGTCCTTCATGATGGTGGGAATTCACATTTCTTTCTTTGAGAAAAGGAATGTTGCTGCAAGGAACATTTTACTTCTTTTTTTTATTTAAATGTTGTTTTGTTTTAGTGCAATATGTATTTTCTTTATTAGTTAAATTGTTGAATCTAAATGTGTTCAGGCCACTTCTTATTTGTTAACGCGTTGCATTTCTATAGAAGTTAGATGCATTTGCTCAGTCATCATTTGCATTCAATTGGTTCCGACGTTTTTAAATTAAAGATTTATTAGCGTAAAAATAGCAATTGTTTACTTCAGCTGCAATGTTATTTTCATTATTAGCAAAGCGGTTTTTACTATTGCAACTGAATGTGCATTTTCTTTGTTAGTTGAATACTGCATTTTAATAGTCTAAGTCATGTTTGGATATTTATCTATTGCATTGTTCACTTTAATGTTTTCATGGACTTTAATGCTTTTAGTTATGTTCGGTTTATTGTTTCCGTTTACTTTAATGTTGTCTAGTCTGTTCGGTTGTGATAATTTAATTTTGATGTTAGCTTAGGTTAGTCGGGTTGGTCGTTAGCGATATTACTTTGTTTTCATGAGAATCTTGCTCTTTAATTGCCAGACTGCTGCTTTGATTATGCTCAGTATTTAATCTGTTGTGTGTCTGCGATTAGGTATATGCTTGGTTGCCTAATCGGTGTTTAATCTTCGCTTAGTTGATTAGACTGCATGATGCTTGACTGATTGGATTTGTGCATTGCATTCGCTTAGTTTGAAATTCTGAAGACCAAATCAGCCTTCGCTTAGTTGGATGATTCGTGTTGGATTTGGATTAGAGTAGTGTGTACTTGTCGTTGATCTGGGATAGGAAGCATAGTAATTGAGTTAATGACCAACCGTTTTCAGTCTGTCTTAGAAACCGTTTTTAGATCTGTGTTTGCATTTCTGTTTGCATCTGTGATTTTGATTCATCCGCATTCACAAACCTTTCACAACCCCCCCCCCCACTTAGTGTCTGACTTAACTCTCGAACCGCAAAATTGGTCCTTGAGAGACGACCTAGGAGTCATTTCCTAGCTATACTGCATTTCTTTTATGCACATCAAATTTGTGTGGGTTGCGACAGCCCATCAAAATTTTGTCCGTGATCCAAAAGCTAGCTATAGAATCAATAGCGCGTAGCGCCCTAAGTTGTGCGTTCAGTGCCTTCCGAGATGGGCTCTTTTGGTCCTTGTTTGTGCTAGCCTTCTTCATGGGCTGGAATGGGCTTCATTGGACCTCTTTAAGATCATTTAGCTGCCAATGGAAGTAAGAAAATAGAACTTAGGCTTCCTTGGAGGCAACTTATTAAAACTTCTTGGCCAATTAATTAGGGTTAGCTTGGGCTTGTTTGGGCTCTAAGTCTCCCTCAATAGGCACAAATTTCTCTCCAAGGCAGGGTTAAGCTCCCTTATGTGTCTTATGCATGAGGAGAGCATGACCTTTCCACTTGGTAAGTCTCTCATGATTTCATTATCATTGTGAGACCCTTTTGTGATTGTCTCTTAAGGATTTTCTCTCTCATTTTGAAGACACCTTTGGGGTTTTCTTGGGCTATAAGTAGGCATCCTCTCCCATTGTAAAAATTACTTTAAGATTAGTAAAGAAGTGTTGCCAAAATTATGTCATTCTACTTCTCTTCAACAGTCTGTTAGAGCTCATCTTTAGGTTTCTTTTAGTCACCCTTCATTGAAAGTTGGCCCAATCTCTCTTAAGAGCACCCAAACATCACCAAATACTCACCATCTCTAAGCCATCTTCTTCCATTTCCATAGCTTTCACAACCTTGGAGCTTCCTTTCTTGCCATGTGCATCCTAGCTTGGAGGAGGAGCCATCAAATACCCCTTAATTAAATCTATGACACAAAAGCCTTTAACTTCATATAATTTAAATTCACACGTTCTGAAAACGAAGTTAGATACAAAGTAAAAGTAAGAGCGATTTAATCAATATGAAACAAAATGACATAATGAGTTTAGGGACAACTCACTTGGCATGAATATTCATAGAATGATACATATACAAAATTCCAATTGTCTTCTTGCCTTAATTAAATAATTTTATTATTTGTGTGCCGATCTTGTGACCTTATCTTTCTTATGAGTTTATTATTTCATGTTTATGAGTGTGTGTATGCATCTAATGTTCTTGTGACCTTATGCTAAGGTTCTTATTTATACACTAACTTTACACTTCTCTCAATTTAGATTCATACTTTCACAAAATAAAGACAGATACAAAGTGAATGTAAGAACATTTTAATCAATATTAAACAAAATGGAGTAATAAGATTATGGGACAACTATTTTAACATGCATATTCATAGAATGACACATATGCAAAATGTCAATTATCTTTTTTTAACTGAATATTTTTTAATATTTATGTGTCATCTTATCTTTCTTCTAAGTTTGTTATTTCTTTTTCAAGAGTATGTGTATGCATCTTACGGTGATGTTCTCATTTATACTATAACTTACACTTATCTTAATTTGAATTCCATTTATGTATTTTGGTTCTATTTAAATTAAGATTTGAATAGTTAGTTTGTTCAAAAACTAGATTGATATAGAGTTTGTGTTGTCAACAATTAATAACTTAACCATGTTTGCACAATTCAATACAAAATAGAGTAATAACATATAGCAAAAGATTTAACACAGTTCAATTACTCTGCATTAACAGCATAATATCAAGTAGATGAAGTATGAGACAGAATAGCTATTCTCCCCCTTTCACGAAGCTTTTATACTTTCTCTTATACTCTCATATATCTCTCCCCCTTTGTACATTAACAAAAAAGGAATGCTCTAGATATATATATATGCAGATTTGAAAACAGAGATGCATCAGAAAGATATCCAATGTATAAAATACAATGATGCTCTCACAATCACAATTTAATCACATAACAATGTTAACTCCCCCTGAAATGCAGGCATGTGATGTAAAATGTGTAAAGAGTGATACTCCCCCTGTCATTATGCATAATAAAATAAAATCAGATGCACAATGAAGGATATCACAGATTTATCAAAAGTTTAGCACATAGTTGTATCAAAGACATGATATCAAACAATTTAGATAATCAATGATACAAACTTCAACAATCTCACAATATTATCTCAATTAATATATTTGCAACAGATAATAGCAGAGATAATAACAGATTTATATGATTTAAGCAATTAGTAGAAATAAAACCAGATTCCAGATATGGAATCGTTAACCCAGTTATACGCAGTCGAATGCATTGAATCATCAGTCGAATGCATTGCTTCTCAAATGTTGTATTCCATTTGTAGCTTCCAAAGCAATGTCCTTCCTGCAAAACCTTTCAACAACCTTTTCTAGATCAAGCATTTTGGTTAAGCAAGAATTATAATTGAAATAACAGAAGTCAATATGTAAAAAATGTATGACAGAATAAGCATAGTTGACTTCATACAAATCACATTTGAATATATCATTTCATACTGCTATCATTTAGAATCCCTAACTCATTTCGGATTGTAAAAAATCTTTCTTTGTTCAGAGGTTTTGTAAAGATATCCGCCCATTGATGTAAAGTATGAACATACTCAATTTTGATTTCACCTTTATTTATGTGATCTCGTATGAAATGATGTCTTATCTCAATGTACTTAGTTTTCGAGTGTAAAATAGGATTCTTTGTTAGGTTTATAGCACTAGTACTATCACATTTCAAAGGGATGTTATCTAACTTAATCCCATAATCCTCTAATTGACTCTTTATCCAAAGAGACTGTGCACAACAGCTTCCAGCTGCAATGTATTCAGCTTCTGTGGTAGATAAAGCCACACATGCTTGTTTCTTTGAATGCCAAGAAATCAATGATGATCCAAGTAAGTGACATGTGCCACTGGTGCTTTTTCTGTCTAGTTTGCAACCTCTAAAATCAGACCTCTAAAATCATAATCACTGTAACCATTTAGAAAAATGTTTGTGCCATTTGGATACCATAGTCCAAGGCCTTCGGTACCTTTAAGGTACTTTAAAATTCTTTTTACAACTGTAAGATGTGATTCTTTACGTGCAGATTGAAACCTAGCACAAAGACAAACACTGTGCATTATGTTAGGCCTACTAGCAGTAAGATAAAGTAGTGATTCAATCATACCTCAATACATTCGTTGATCAACATTTTTTCCGACCTCATCAAGATCCAAGTAACAATTAGTTGCCATGGGAGTTGCAACATTTTTGCAGTCCATCATTTTCAATCTTTCAGTAAATCATTGCAATATTTGGATTGATGAATGAAGATACCATCCTTAGTTTGCTTGACTTGTAGACCAAGGAAGTATGTTAATTCTCCCATCATAGACATTTCACATTCTTCCTGCATAAGTTTTGAAAATTCTTTGCACAGCACAGGGTTAGTTGAACCAAAAATAATGTCATCAACATAAATTTGCACATACAGTTTATCCTTATTTGAGCCTTTTATGAATAAGGTAGAGTCAACTTTTCCTCTTGAATCCTTTCTTTATGAAAAATTCACTTAACCTTTCATACCATGATCTCGGTGCTTGCTTTAATCCATATAAAGCATTTCTCAGTTTATAAACATGATCAAGGTATTCAAAATCTTCAAATTCAGATGGTTGTTCAACATATACTTCTTCCTTGATGTATCCATTTAGAAAGGCGCTCTTCACATCCATTTGATATAACTTGAATTTCATTGTAGATGCAATAGCTAGAAGTATTCTGATTGCTTCTAATCTGGCTACAAGAGCATATGTCTCGTCATAGTTTATTCCTTCTTCTTGACAGTAGCCTTTAGCAACAAGCATTTCCTTGTTCTTTATAATTTCACCTGAATCATCCATCTTGTTACGAAAAACCCACTTTGTACCAATAACTTGCATATCAGGTCTTCTAGGTACGAGCTCCCATACATTGTTTCTTATGAATTGATTCAACTCTTCTTGCATTGCCAACATCCAATTTTCATCATTTAATGCCTCTTCAACTTTTTTAGGCTCAATTTTGGACACAAAGGCAACATTCATGTAGAATTGGTTCAGTTGTCTTCTTGTAGAGACTCTTTTCGAGATATCACTGATAACATTGTCAGTAGAAACATTTCTTGGTACCTTCCATGCTTTAATCGACTCTAGTCTAGGAGATTCGACTTGCTCAACTTCATCTTCTTTCTCAATGACTTCTTCAGGAATTTCTTCATCAACTGAGTTTTCATCTTCTTCAGTAGAGTTTCTAACTTGTTCAGAATGACTTGGAGCAATAATGAACTCATCAAAGGCCACATGAATAGATTCCTCCACATTCATAGTTCTCTTGTTGTACACGTGGTATGCCTTGTTGTTCAAGGAATATCCTATAAAAATTTCTTCATCAACTTTCGAATCGAATTTCCCAAGATTTTCTTTATCGTTATTCAATACAAAGCATTTGCTTCCAAAGATTCTCAAGTGTTAAATGTTTGGCTTTCTTCCCCTCAGCAGTTCATATGGAGTCAGCTTCAATATAGACCTAATGATTGTTCTGTTTAGTACATAGCATGCAGTGCTTACTGCATCTGCCCAAAACTATTTTGGTATGTCCCTGTCATTTAGCATAGACCTTGCAAATTCTTCAAGAGCTATGTTTTTCCTTTCTACAACACCATTCTGCTGTGGAGTTCTGGGTGCTGAGAAGTTATGCATGATTCCCATTTCAGCTAGATAGTCATCGAATTTCTTATTCTGAAATTCTCCTCCATGATCACTTCTGATAGCCTTGATCTTGAGATCCATTTTGTTTTGAACAGCAGTAGCAAATCGTTCGAAAACTTTAAGTGTATCATTTTTTGCTGCAACGAAATAAGTCCATGTATATCTTGAATAGTCATCCACAATGACTAACCCGTATGAATTTCCTCCGAGACTCTTTATTCTGGATGGTCCAAATAGATCCATGTGAAGTAATTGCAAAGGCTTCTTGGTTGACATTTTACTCTTGCTCCTTAAAGGTTGTTTGGTTAACTTCCCTTTTTGGCAAGCATCACATAACTTGTCAGTTTTAGACCGAATCTTGGGCATATCACTTACTAGTTTCTTGGAAACAAGCTTGTTAAGTTGATTCATACTGATATGAGCCAGTCTCTTGTGCCATAGCCAAGCATCTTCTTCTTTAGTTTTCAGACACACAACAGATTCAAATAAGTTGTCTGTGAAGTCGATTAAGTAGATGTTTTTCACTCTTTTTCCACAAGCAGTAACTCATTTGTTGTCCAGTTGCTGATCAAACAGTATTTGGGTTCGAACGTGATCTTTAATCCTTTGTCACATAGTTGACTGATGCTAAGCAAATTGTGTTTTAACCCTTCAACAAGTAAGACATTCTGAATTTCATAAGATGAAGGAGTTTTTATTTTACCTATATCGATGATTCTTCCTTTGTTGTTGTCACCATACGTGACATGACCAACGGCTTTATACGAAATATCTAAGAACTTTGTAGGATCTCCAGTCATATGTCTCAAACACCCGTTGTCGAGATACCATGTAGAACTTTTGAACTATTGTTTCATATCAGGTTTGATAATTCTAGATTTTTCCATCATATTCAGTTCTTCTTTATTCTTGACCTTCTTGGCATCAGTAGGATAATCTTGATTGTTCATCTTTTTCAAGAACATTGTAAATTTGTTGTCCAACAAGATGGATTTCTGCATTTGTGAACATGATTCTTCATCTCGGGTTGCCTTGCATTCCAAGTTTCCTATTTCAAAGGTTTTAAAGAAACCATCAGTCACAGACTTTAACTTCAAATTATAGGGTGCAGATGCTAAATCAATTTTGAAATCATAAGTTCTTTCTGAATGTGAAACAAAAGTCATCCCCAGGTTTTATAGTCGAATGAGACAAAAACAGAGTCGACTAAATTTTCAAATATCTTATGAAAACTAGCTCTGGTGCCAATTGTTGGAAAATAGGTAGGCTTCGTTTTACACAAAGACGGGGTGAATTGGTGATGTTTCAAAAACAAAATCTTTTCGCAATCTTTTATCAAAAGTATAAACCTTTTTGAACTTTCTTGAAATGCAAGTAATGAAAATTTATATGCAGCGGAAAAACGTAGTTGACTACGTAAAAGATAAAGCCGACTGAAATTAAAGAGTGCAGGGATAGAGAAAATCAAACACTGGTTTTCATATTGGTTCGACCAACAATGCCTACATCCAGTGTCCTTCCAACCCAGGAAGCAAATGCAGTATAATGGTTGCGCTTTTTACAACAAGGGATTTATAGGAGACCTCGCGTCAAAAATATACATCTCCTCTCTAACCCAAAACCAAAATATAGCTGCAATAACCAAAACCAGACTTGCAGCAAGAATCCCCTCTTCTGCAATCTGAAACCACGTCGAACAATCCTCAACGTGAAACCCCTGTATCACAACAGGTCCAACTCCAGCAGTCTTCACAGGATGCCAAGCCTTCACAAAACGGAGCAGTCTTCACAGGATGCCAAGCCTTCAAAGATCAACTCAGAAGCACCTTCTTTGTGCAGTATTTGATCAAGCAATGAGTGCGCAAGCTATCTCCCTTTGAATCTCTCTCAAGAAAGATCACCACCGTCTTCTTAGAGAACTCTTGGAGCTATTAACACAGAGAATTCAATCTGAAATAAGAATGAAAATGTTAGATCATCAAAAGTCTCTGAACAATTTGTGTTCAGCCAATTTATAGTTTTCTATCAGTCAGATTGTTTCTCAGTCGAATAGCCTACTAATTCAGTCGACTGTATTAACAGACAGTCAACATACTAGCTCTCAGTCAACCAAAATGAACACACATTTACAGTTGACCAAGTCATCAATGCTTAACTAACTTTTAAAAATATATTCGTTGGAGCGCAAAGTCATAACAGAATTCCAAAACATATCAGAGATACAGTCGAATGTACACCAGACAAAGTCGAATGACACATGTAAAAACACTATAAAATTCTTTTCAACACAAAACATCACTTAGCACTGATTCTCAAAATTTGTACAAAGGTTTTAGCATAGTCGAATCCATTAGTAATGTAGTCGACTGTACTATAACTTTGTCACACAGTTATAAGTTCACGAAAGTGCTTGTGATTTTTCATTTTAAAAATGTGCAGTAGAATATATGTAATAAAGCATTTCACATTGCATATAAGCATGTAAGCATGTTCCACAAATATATATCAAACAATCAGCATAGGAACATACACCACAGTACATCAAACATGTTCACCAGATATAACAATTCAGTACAGGATAAGAACATGTAATGCAACAACACATGTACTGTTATTAAGCAAAGTATTGTCATCATCAAAAACTATATTGATATAGAGTTTATGTTGTCAACAATCTTAACAATAATTTGATTTTGAACACGTGAGTTATGTATGGATCGTTTCATTAAAACTCTCAATAAAATTAAGATTGGTTAGGCACGACCATGTTGTTATAAATGGTCCTAATAACTTCCACGTACTTTAATTTTGATAGTGATATTTTTGTGAATATTATTTGAACTTATTGCAACTTTTGTGAATAATAATTATATTAATTGTATTATAGATAATAATAGGCTTAAATATTTCTTTGGTTTCTATTTTTGTCAATTTTGTTTAATGTGTGACTCTTTTTTTTTTTAATATGGTCTTAAATTTTGTAATTTATGCTCCACTTTGTCTTTTTTTCAGAATATTGTCTAAATCGTTATCAACATATAGTACACATTAGCAAGGTATGAATGAGCTATTAGATTGCTGCTTACGTGGTTCTCACCGAACCACGCTATCAACCACCATTGGAGCAGTCTCATTCCTCCACGACCAGATTCCATCACTATTGCAAGTGCAGCATTAGCCAGGAGGTATCACGAACCACTCGTGCCACCAACATCTTCATATTATCTCCTCCACTTACACTTCAAACCGTAGTCAGCCTTCAAAGCAAAGTGTGAATCCATCTTCTCGAAGCCCAAAATCGCAAACCATAACAAGCACAAATCCAAAATCGAACCAACATGAGACAAACACAAACCACCAACAAAACATGATAGCAACGCAAGTAGTAATTCAATGAACCTAATGGAATTATAATTTATTTCTTTATATGTTTTAACAATGGAAGGAGAAAATTTTCATATCTCGTAGTTATATCGATGGAGATAAGGAAATTTTTATTTTGAAATGAAGATGGAAAAATGTAATTCATACTTACCTTATCCCTTAATATATATATATATATATATATATATATATATATATATATATATATATATATATATATATTGAAATACAGGACAAGTTATATATAAAGGGTTGAATAGAGTTTTCTATATATTAAACATTTTAAGTTTTTGAACAGTCTTTAGGAAAACATATATAGAGGAAAACAAATAAGACAAGTTTATTTTTGTAATGGTTCACTCTAACTAAACTACGTCTAGTTTTCCCTTAAGTACACTTAAGGAGTTTGACTAATCTTTCAAAGATTATAACGAGTTTCACCACTCCTAGTTTATACCTATCCAATTTGGATATACTAGTTTACCCACTCATGGCTCCACACTAGTCTTCCTGACTAGACTATTTAGGTCAACTAAACTAAACAAACAAGTGTTTTGATTCTCTTTTTATAAACACAATAAATTTGTTTTAGAAAAACAAGTACCAATGGAAGCTTTCAAAGAGAGTTTGTTTTGAATACAATGAAATCTAAAAACTTGTAAACCTTTTCTTTTCAAAAAGAAGGTTTAGACGACATACGCTTAACGAGAGAGAATAAAAGCATAACGTTCAAAGATAATTCTTCTTTTCCTCTCTTCAGAACATTCTCTTTATATAGTCATCTTCAAAAAAGATCTGTTACTCAAATACTTTACCTCAATGAGAGCAGGTAGCCTCTAGGTACGAAGTCGAGAGCTAGGCAGTGTTAGAGTAACAATGCTTTTTGTAGAGGTAGTGTGTACAACTTCCTTAAAACCAAAAAGTATTAAGGAAACATTCCAAGAATGTCTTTCTATCTCTAAACGTCTTTTTGATCTTGTACAAAACTTTTGAATAAAGCTTGGTATTGTCATAATCTACACAGATAAAGAGAAGAAAAATACCATAGACAAATGGTACAAACTATAAACGTTATAGAGCGTTTAGGCATGTTACATATACAAAGCGTTTAGCGAAATAGTTTGTTCTATTGAATAACATATTGTTTACAAGATACAACGTTTAGTAAGAATTTTGTCTAAAATAGTGTGATAAATGCACTTTTTTTCAAACACTGTTTGTGAGTTGTATAATATTTTATACAAGCTTAATATATAAAAATTGATTTATAATTTTCAACACTATTTTTATCAAACGAATCATCTAGATGGTTTAAGCTATAAATGCTATTTAGTTGAATATTCTTTTATTACACTTCAAAACAAGAATTCTTAGATGCTTTTATCGCTCTAAACGGCCTTGTCTTAATATATATATATATATATATATATATATATATATATATATATATATATATATATATATATATATATATATATATATATATATATATATATATATATATATATATATATATATATATATATATATATATATATATATATATATATATATATATATATATATATATATATATATATATATATATATATATATATATATATATATATATATATATAATATTAAACAAATTATAAAATAAAAAAGTAAAAATAAAATAATTTGTATAAATTTTTTATAATATAAAAATCATAAAACTGAAACTATTATTAAAAAAAAACTACAATAAAACCATAATCCATGTGTCCTATCATTCATAACAAGCACAACTTACACAATAAAGATAATAGTGAAAGTGTAAGTTTTACTAACCAATTTTTGTGCATGTTCACTCGTAAGATCATTTAGTTTAAATAAGAATGAGAAATATTTCTCACATATTGGTAGAGTTATTAATTTGATTCATGGTCTATGAGTCAATTCTACCTCATTATTGAATAAGTTCCTTTCTAGGGCCACATAATGAAGAGCCCCAAAAAAAAATGTTTTAGTCCACAAAGTTCTCTTTCAAAGTGTATTAGGGTCAAGGTTGAGATAGTTTTGGCCTCACTAAAAGAAATTAATTAAATCTTAAAAACAATACCTCCAACTCGGTTAATGGTCTAGTCGATTCTTCTCGATTTGAAGGCCAAGATTGGTCGTCTCAGTCTAAAGGTTAAGATGGGCAACAAGCTCAAGGTCAAAAGGGATAAAAGGTTGAGATGGGTTGTCTTGGGTCAAAGGTCAAGATGAGTCGTCTCGATTCGAAGGTGGAGACAGTTGACCTAAGTGAAAGGCTGAGGTATGATGACTCAATATTTTTTCGACTTCACTTAGCTTATTGTGCTAGATTTAATTAGGGAATTATGCTTGAATGTCAATAATTTCCCCAGTTTTGCTAATTGTGCTTAATATGACAAGAAATTTTTATTTTAATTAATTTGAATTATCAAAGCTAATTATTTTCATTATTAATTGCAGGGGAATTTCTAGTAGTATATTTTGGGACATTAAAGGGTTACCACGTCAACAACCACTCTCCACATAGGCATTTTAGATTTAATTCAATTGTAAATTCGTTTTTAGTGTATTTTTGAGTAGATTTCAACTATTGGGCCATTTTGGGTGAAAATAGTAAAAGCTCAATTTGTGGGCTGACCTTGGACTAGGGTTTTAGACCCAAAGGGGGCAAAACTCTCCCACACTCTCTCATTTTTCTAAGCTTTGGACAGCAAGGGAGAACTCCCCCATTTTTTGGGTTTTAGGTTTTCATTTACTTTTCAATGCATTTTCAATTCGAGTAATATAATTTCAATTCTACAATTTCATTTTCTCTCTTTACCTTGCAATTTCAATTTTGCACTTTAAATTCCATTCTCACTCTCGCATTTGATTTTCGTTTTAAAGTTTTGATTTCGTTTTCTATTTCGTTTCGAGATTTTGATTTTGTATTTATGAATTTCGTTTTTACATTCGTTTTTGCATTTCTGAATTGGAATTGGTTTTCATTGCTACATTGAGTTCGTTTCTACATGGGTCATGTTAGAATGTTTAATTTTCGGTTCACCATTTCAAGGTCACTTTAATGATAGCTTAAATCTGTGTGGGTTGGTAATTGGGGATATTGCATTGCTTACTTGAGATTTTTGGGTTGTGAAATGTAATTTGTTGTTTTATCTTGCATTGTATTAAGTTGGGTATGTGCTTGCAATTAGGTATACGCTTAGTTGCCTTATTATTGGTTATTCTTCGCTTAGTTGAGTAATCTGTGTGGTGCAGAATTAATTGAATAGGTGTGTTGCATTTGCTTAGTTTGCAATTTTGAAAACCGAATTAACCTTTGCTTAGTTGGTTAATTCTTGTTGGATTAGGGGTAAGATGAGCATTTGATTCGTTGTTAATCAAGGATGGGAAGCATTACAATTGATCCAAAACCAACCAACTTTTAAATCTGTGTTTAGATTGTGATATAATTAGTTTAATTTTGTTCACAAAATTGTCATAAACCACACCCACCACGTGTTCGACCGAATTCCTGAACCACATTTGGTCCTTTAGAGATGACCTAGGGGTCATTCTCCTAGTATATACTGCATTTTATTGAACATTAAATATGATTCGGGTACAGCCTCGATCAGTCAAGCCTAAGGCTGAGGTGCATCGGCCTCGATCGAGATGTGTTGTTTCGAACCTAAATTTGTGACGAATTGTCTAAGGTAAAAGGTCAAGACAGGTTAACTTAAAACGAAGGTTGAGATGGGCCAACTCGACACGAGGTTCTAAGCAGATCGTCAAAGGTCAATGGTTAAGATGACTTGCTTAAGGCCGAAATTCCAGATAGGTCGTCATGAGCCTATAGTCGAGATGCACGAGCATACTTGAGCCAAAGGTTGAGAGAAGTATTTTTGATGCGAAATTTGAGATCAGTTGTTTGGAGCAGAAGGTCGAGACAAACCATTCAAAAACGAAATTTGAGACAAGTTGTCTTAGGTGAATAGTCGAAACAGGTTGGTATGGGCCGAAGGTCGAGATAGGAACTTCTAAACAAAAGGTTGAAATAGTCCTAACTGGACAAAAGGTTAAGACGATGTGGCCTACTGTTGAAAATGGTATGGCTTAGTTTCTCACACAATAGGGGGTGTGACTTGGTGAAACTTAAAATCAGAGTCTTTTAAAAATCTTTTTCGCAAAAGGGTGATCTTTAAAAACTTTCTTGAAACACAAGGAATAAGATTTTTAAGTGCAGCGGAAAACAGTTGACTACGCACAGAATAAAGTTGAAATAATGTAAAAGTGTTGGGATAGAAAAATCAAACACTGATTTTTATACTGGTCCGGCCAACCTGCCTACATTCAGTGTCTTTCCAATACCAAGAAGCAAATGCACTATAATGATCAAGGTTTTTACAGCAAGGCTTTTATAGCAACAACACATCAAAAATATAAAACAACTCTCTAACCCTCTAATTAAAATATAGGCATATAACAAAGAAGAACAACAACAATATGTCCTCTCTCCTGCAATCTTCAACCCTTTGAACAATCCTCAAATTTCAGAAAGTCGCACGTCCTTTTCCTATAGTCACAACAGGGAAACACACCAATCTTTACAAGATTGAGAGAAAATTGATCACGAAACAGACACCTCAAGTATAGGTTGATCAGAAAGTCAAAGCACATTATTCTTACTCATCAAGCAATCACTAAAGATGAACAGCAGGGTCTTCTTTATGGATTCTTAGAGTTTTTTCCACGTTCTGTAAGATATCGCAAGTTTGAAACAAATCACAAAATCGTTAGATTCTCAAAACTTCGTACGAAATTCAAATTAGTGCCTATATATAGTTTTCCATAAAACTGACGCTCCTAAGTCGACTTTACTACTAATAGAGTTGAATATAATCAAGACAGTTATAACAAATATCAGCAGTCAAAGAAATTATTTGATTACACTATTACTGTAGTTGATTCTCAATAAATGCATGGTCAAACATATTAAAAATATAGTCGTAACAGAATTTCAAAACATAACAAACTAAGTCTAATGGCTTGCGCACATAGTTGACTTCGTAACATTTAAATGCAAAGTTTTGAAAAACTTTCTCTCCAAAAATACTCACAGCTCACTTTGGAAAAGTTTGTGCAAAGCCACGAGTTTAATCGAATTACTTCATAATGAAGTCAACTTAAAACAATGAAGTCGACTTAAAATTGTTGTTTTGCCACACAATTTAAGTTCAACGAAAGTACATGTGGTTTTCCTTTTTCAAATCATTTGTTATATAGTCACAAATAAGATTCATGTATAACTGATGAGTCGTTATTTTAGTGATTATATTTGGTTTATTTCACTTAAATAAATCATGGAATTGTGTTTAATTGTCCGTTATTTCCCTGATTTTCCTAATCCTGCTTAATTTGGTCGGAAATTCGTATTTTCACTAATTTGAATTTTCTGAGCTAATTAATTGCATTTTTGATTGTAGGGAAATTTTGGGAAACATCATTTGGAGCATTAGGATGGTGGCTTGCACAAGAAAGACTCAACATTTAGTCATTTCAATTTATTTAAGTTGTAACTTAGTTTTCTAGAAGCTTTAATTAAGATTTTGTGTATTGGGCCCTTTTAGGGGCAAATTTGTAGAAGCCCATTTTTTTTGTAGGACATGTGGCTTTAGGTTAGGGTTTCTTTTTGAAGGTGGACCCCACCATTTGAGTGAACTCTCGGCAATTTAGAGTGGAGGCCGACCCTTGCACAAGCAAGCACACTTTACACTTCATTTTGCTTAGGTTTTGAACACTCTCATGGAGAGCTTTGGTGTGCCACGGCTTTTGAGCTTCAATGAATCAATGATGCATTTTTCTTCTTCTCTTGCTTGAATCTTGGTTGTCTTTGCTTGGTGGTGGTGAAAATCCGTCCCATTTTCCCTTTTGTTTCTTGTTCTTTGAAGTTGGAAGTATGACCTTGAAGGGTTCTTCTTGCATTTTCATGGCGGGTCTTTGATTTGAATGAAGAACTATTTGCATTTTCCTTCTCTTTTGCTGCAGCACTCACGGATTTCATTTGAGTTTTCTTGGTTGAATCATGAAAATGAAGTTCTTGTTAAGTTTGGTGGTGAAGAGAGCTTGAGTTGGTGTATGGGTGTTTGAGGTTTGAACTATTTTCTTCTTGTGCTTTTGTTTTAATGGATGGAAGTAATATTTGAAATGGAACATTGTGATTTCTTTGGAGGGCTGGACGGTCTACACTTGGTGGTTAGGGATTCCATTTTGTTTTTAGCAAAAGTTTGAAGAAAGTTAGAGTTGGGTTGGTTTGTAGTAGTAGAACTTGGCTTTGTTGTTCTTGTAATCTTTTGCAATTGAAACTTTGGGTTTCTTGGGGTTCATTCTCGGTATTGAGAGGTGAAGGAAAGCATTTGAATGCTTGTGATGGTTTAGAAACCGAAATTGAGGTTGGAAATGAGAGAAAATAGTGCATTTAATTTTTTACCTTATTTGGGCAAGCACATGAGAGGTTCATTTTCATAGAAAGAAGATTTCCATTTTGGTCTTTGTCTTTTCCTTGCAATTTCCGAGAATCACCATGAGGAATGGAATGTTTTGTATTTTTATTTCCTTTAACCTTGCTTATGTGGCACATTGGTAGAAGAATTTAAGCACCTTTTTGACTTGTGGAATTTGGAAAGCAACATTTGCAACATGTGAGGAGAGTGAGTTCAGCATTTTTGGGTCTTGGAGTGTGGAGTCCGAATTTTGCTGCATGGGAAGAGAGAAGGGATGTTTCCATTGGGATTGTTGAAGACACATTTTAATTTCCTTGGAGAATGGTGCACATGGGACAATAAGTCAACACATTTTGTGGCTTATTGAAGGAAGAAAGTAGAATTGGACATTGGTTGCATGAACTCACGGCCAAGAGGTGTTCTTAGGCCATTTTCATTTTCAATTTCTTTAGTTTATGCACATTAGGTCACGTGAGTTACTAGGAAAAAGTAATATTAGTTTACTTCTTTTGTTTTGAATTAATTTGCATAATAGGATTAGTTGCTTTTTAGTTTCTCCGATTTAGTTTTGCATTTAACTTAATTTAAATGTGTTGGTTAGTTGTTTATAATAGTGTTGGTGTCTAGTATTTTATTTTGTTTTAATGTTGTCTAATATGTTTGGTCTTGTTACCTTAATTTTCATGATAGCTTAAATTAATTCAGTTGGTCATTAGCTATATTGTGATGTTTCTTTGAGATTTATGAACTATAACTGTATTTGCACTCTGACTTGGTTAATATCAATTTTGTATTTGTACTTGCAATTGGGTATACGCGTAGTTGCCCAGTTGGTGTTACATCTTCGCTTAGTTGATGTAATTGCATGGTGTAAATTAGAATTGATATCAACACTGCGTCCGCTTAGTTCGCTTTTATGAAAACAGGGTTAACCTTCGCTTAGTTGGTTAACTTTGTTGGATTAGAGGTTTAAGTTGCAACTTTATTTTGATGATCTGTGATTGGAAACATTGTAATTAAGTTAATGACCGACTGTTTTTCATTCTGTGTTTGAAACCATTTTCTTAGATCTGTGTTTGCATTTCTGTTTGCATCTGTGATTTTGTTTATCCGCATCCACCACAAACTTTTCACAAACCCCCTCCCCCACTTCGTGTCTGACTTAATTCTCGAACCGCAAAATTGGTCCTTGAGAGACGACCTGGGAGTCATTTCCTAGCTATACTGCATTTCTCATATGCACATCAATTTGTGTGGGTTGCGACAGCTCATCAATAACACAGTGAATTGCATGCTATGACAGAAACAACATAGACATGTTCTCATTTAATAATAAACATGAAAGCTATGAACATGTAACACAAATTCACATGTGTTATTACTTATGTGCTGTCAATATAAAAAACCAAAAGCTCTGAGATTGTAAGGTTTGGCTAAACCAGTGCTCCCCCTATCAACAATCTCAACACCTAGGACATGTTGGAAACGGTAGGCTTCGTTTCAACACCAAGAGGGGGTGAATTGGTGAGGTTTCAAAATCGGACTCTTTTTAAAATCTTTTTCACAAAGTATAAACCTTTACAAAGTTTCTTGAATAGCAAGGAATGAAAATTTCAAGTGCAGCGGAAAATACTAAGTTGACTATGAAAGCAGTAAAGTCGACTTAATGTAAAAGTGTATGGATAGAGAATTCAAACGCAGGTTTTTATACTGGTTCGGCCTCAATGCCTACATCCAGTGTCCTTCCCCAATCCGGAAGCAAATGCACTATAATGGTCAAGGTTTTTACAACAAGGCTTTTATAGAGACCTCCATATCAAAAATATAAAACACCTCTCTAACCCTATAACCAAAATATAGGCAGAACACACAGCAAAGATCTGCAGCAAGATATCCCTTCTTCTGCAATATTTAAACCCACTTTGAACAATACTCAAAGTGTCCAGACTCCACAAGTCAACCCCTTGTAATCACAACAGGAACACAACAATAATCTTTACGAAGATTGATAGAAATCTTGATCAACAGATGAGCATCGCAATGTGCAGCGTATGATCAGCTAGTCAGCACACAAAATTCTTTCTCCTTCAAAGAACCTCTTCAAAGATAGATCACCATGGTCTTCTTCATGAGTTCTTGGAGAAAAAGATCAGAGATTACAATCTGTAAATCACAAATGAAATATTTAGAACATCCAAAGTCTCTGTGATCAACTGAGGCACGTCTATTTATAGTTTTTTATAAATCATACGCTCCTATAGTCAACTGAGCTACTAATAAAGTCGACTGTCCTTAGAGAGTTATAATAGTTAAGTCAAACAGTAGTCAACAACAACCAAATTGATTTTGCATTTAATACATTTGACTATAATAAAAGCTTTAACTAACTTTTGAAAATATAGTCATTATTGTTCACACACATTAACAGAATTTCAAACACACAACTAAGTAAGTCGGATCAACTGTGCATGTAGTCAACTTAGGCTCATCAACACAGTTTGAAAAACTTTTCAATGCAAAATCACTCACAGCACTGTATTTGAAAATCTGTGCATAGTCACAAGTTTAATTCGAATTACTTCATAATCAAGTCAACTTAAAACATGCAGTTATGAAACATAATATAGGTTCATAAAAGTGCATGTGGTTTTCTTCTTCAAAAACATGGGTAATGCAGTTGTAAATTATGTTCAATAAGTAAATGTGCATTCACATATCAAGATCACCACAAAACATGTTCAATAAGATATCATCCAATAAGTAACAGAACATGTAACACATAACAAAACATGTGTTATTAATAATGTGTTGTCATCATCAAAAACAGAGTTA
Source organism: Vigna mungo (assembly GCA_036885675.1). Lineage (NCBI taxonomy): Eukaryota > Viridiplantae > Streptophyta > Magnoliopsida > Fabales > Fabaceae > Vigna > Vigna mungo. The sequence continues at coordinate 36,056,159 of CP144697.1, forward strand.
TTAAAGCATTGTGAGATTAAGGTTAGCTAAACCAGTGCTTCCCTTATCAACAATCTTAACAATCTCCTCCTTTTTTTATGATGCACAACCATGATTAATAAGCAATCATGTTTGTACACAAACCAGTACATGTCAGAGTAAACAAAAGATATATCAACATATTTCAGTTTAAATACTTTGAATGAAAACAGTAATCAACAATCACATATCAAGCAATATAAGCATAGCCATTTCTTTCACACTTTCTTTCACACATTTCTCCCCCTTTGTGCATTAGCAAAAAAGGTTTGCTTTCCGATATGGATATGCTGATAACAAGAACAAGTAGAGATGCATCAGTAAAAACAAAGTTAACAGTATTAAACATGTAGTGATGCTCCCCCTATCACAGATATTCACATGAGATAGATAAACTCCCCCTAGAATGTAGACATGTGAAAAATTTATGCAAGCAAATAATGCTCCCCTTGTCATTATGCATGCAACAAAATCAGATATAGATGCACAATGCAGTCACACAGATATATAAGCATACAATCATTCCATATCAAGACTGTATCAGTGTTATGATTGCACAATTCAATCAAGAAAAGATACAATTATCAACAATCTCACAATATAATCTCATTGCAAAGCGATCATATAAGAACAGAGATATATTGAAGAAAACTGATATAAAATGATCAAACAACTTAAAAAGCAAATTCCAATTAATGGAATTTATATCCCCAGTATTTGATAAGTCGAATTGACCAATAACCAAGTCGATTTCATTGCTTTTCAGACTGGTATGATCCAGCAGTAAGTTCCAAAGCAATGCTTCCTGCAAAACCATTCAAAATCTCTTGCAGATCAAGCAATTTAGTTATGCAAGAAAATTAATCAAATAAGAAGTTATGTGCAAAATAGTCAATGTAACAGTGAAAACATGCATGCTCGACTTCAATCAATTTAAAGTCGATTTCACATTCAAACAAAACAGATTCAATCAATCAAATTTATACAAATAATATTGAATCAAGAACACTAATTTCATTACTTGCTCAAAAGGTATTACAATTGATGATCAGAATAAGACAAAAAACATAATGGCAGTACTAAGCCATAGCCCAAAAGAAAAAAAGAATCAAAGACATAAGACTCAAGAGACAAATCCAAAAGATTATAGACACAGGACACACTTAGTCAAATTTCCTATGTCCCTAAGCTGAGTTAGAACGATTCAATTGAATCTTCTTCAGACGAGTTCGCTGCTTCCATCTGCTGATTTGCATGATGTTCCCTTGCAAGATTATCGTATTTCTCATGCAGGATTCTTATTTGCTCAGCAGCATATTTCTCAAAATTCGTCTCAAGGAAGAAATTGGTTTTGTCAGCTGTTGCAGTTGGTGTGTTTACAATATGATGCCCTGAGTTGTTTTCACCCATGAATCCCCATCCATTCGTGGTTTTCACTAATCCAAGTGACATGATTGAATCTTGGTCAAAAACATTAGAAGAGCTCCAAAAACTTTTTTGTTCATTCCTGATTTCAACACCTTGGAGCACTAGTACCTTGCTTATGAAACTTGCATATGGCAGATACAACGATCTCTTTAGAGCGGCATTCTTCATATGATCTTTCACCACTTGCAACCAGTTTGTTGGAATGTTATTTCGGATTGCATGGAGCAAATAGATATCTTCAGTGCTCATTTTGTCTTTCCTAATTCTCCCGGGTAGGATTATTTTTGCCAAGAGATGTGCAACAATCTTTTCTTCTTTCAGTAGTCCTTCATGTGCAAACACATTTTCTGCAGAGTACATACTAGGAAACCTCAGCCATTCTTGGTAAACCCTTTTTCTTGTTGAGCAAGGTATTTATCTCAATTGTGGGTAGATGTGAATAGGCACCCTCAGATGGTAGGTTTGTTATAATATTCCAGATAAAGTCATTGATATGTATATCAATACCCTTTACCTTGGAGTGTATATCATCGTCCACTACCTTCAAGTTATGGTAGAAAACTTTAACCAGATCAGGATACCAGTATCCTCTCAATTGTATGAAGATAGACAGCCCTTGCCTTTCCAGCCAGTGTGAAAATATGAACCCTTCTTTTTCAAACAGATTTAGATTAACATTCATGGGTGTTGCAATGATTTTGGGGGTAGCATTCAGAAACCTTTCACGATATTCTTCATCGTTGATCCATCCGGTTGGATTAAAGTCCCTAATAGTGATGATCTCCTTTCCTCTGTTTCCAATTCTATCATGGCTTGAAGACGCCACAGAGAGAAGATTCTTGAAGCTTTCTTTCTCAATTTAGGGTTCTTAGAATTTGACAAGACAAGAATACAAGAACATAGCATAGCTTAAGAAGACAATCCAAAAAGGCGCGAAGAGTAAAACCCATCAATGACCCATTTTAAACATTTGAAACAGGAGAGTTAAAAAGAGAGACTCAAGTCGACTTAGTTGAGAATAAGGTTGACTATAGTATGACACATAACATTCAAAACAGATTCAGACATACTAAGACACACAGTTCACTACATTCATAATTCAGTCGACTAAAAGTCGTGAAAATCATTTTTCAAAAACAAATCAATAAGATAATCAATCATACAATCAAAAACCAATTGATAACGGTCTAAAAACTGTTATTTTCATACTTAAATTTGATATCAAAACAAAACCTTTATGACTTAAAATTAGCTTGGAATCATGTATTTTGTCTTAGTTAGGTTATAAGAGAGTCAAAGAGGTTTTCTAGGTTTTATGCTTGGTTTCCCTTGTTTTGACAGGATTTAACAAGAATTGGATGAAGGATATTGAAGTAAGAAGGGGTTGGACTTAAAAGAAGACGGCAGGAGGCACCAAAGAAGAGTCGCACTTGCCGCTAAGCAGCAGATCCACCGTTGAGCGGTGGCGTTGACACTAGCAACACCGTCAGGCATCTAGAAATGACCGCTGAGGGGTGGAATCAAGTGTCGAACGTACCGCTGAGCAGTGTACTTATGGGCCTGGGCCAAAATTCTATTATTTTTCTTATGAAAACCATCTCTACTGCCAATTATTAGGAAACAGGTTGGCTTCATTTTACACCAAGAGAGGGGGTGAATTGGTGTTAGTTCAAAAACAAAATCTTTTCACAATCTTGGTATGAAAATTCAAAGTTTTTCAGCTTTCCTTGAAATGCAAGTAATGAAAATTCAATGCAGCGGAAAAACGCAGTTGACTGCTAAACAATTAAAGTCGACTGGAAATAAAGAGTGTAGGGATAGAGAAAATCAAACACTGGTTTTTATACTGGTTCGGCCAACAATGTCTACATCCAGTGTCCTTCCAATCTAGGAAGCAAATGCACTATAATGGTTGCGGTTTTTACAACAAGGAATTTACACCACACTAAAATATAAATATCCTCTTTAATCCAAAACCAAATATAGCTGCACATACAAAACCAGAATTGTAGCAAGAATCCCCTCTTTTGCAATATGCACCCACGTCGAACAATCCTCAACGTGTAACCAGCACTCTTCACAGGATGTCAAGCCTATCACAGCACACTTCATAGGTTGCCAAGCCTATCACAACAGACTTCATAGGTTGCCAAGCCTTCATTCAAATGCAGCAGTCTTCACAGGATGCCAAGCCTATCAAGATCAAACCAGAAGCCCCTTCTTTGTGCAGATGTTGATCAAACAGTATGCGCAAAAGACTCCTCCCTTTGAATCTCTCTCAAGAAAGATCACCACCGTCTTCTTGGAGAATTCTTGGACCTTCAAAGACAGAGAATTCAATATGAAATAGGACAATGAAAATGTTAGATCACAAAAGTCTCTCAGAACAATTCGTGTTCTGACTACTAATTCAATCGAATAGCCTACTAATTCAGTCGACTGTATTAAGACAATTATAAAAGACAGTCAACATAAGGCTCCTCAGTCAACCAAATCAATACCCATTTAAGACAGTTGACCAAGTCAGTCAATCTTAACTAACTTTTAAAAAATATAGTCATTGAAACGTGTAGGCTTGACAGAATTCCAAACAGAACAGTAATACAGTCGAATGTGTGATCCACACTGTCAACTGACACATGACAAAACACTTTGAAATTCTTTTCAACTCAAAATTTCACACAGCACAGTTTCACAAAGTCTGTACAAAGGTTTTAGCATAGTCGAATCCATTATGGGTGTATTCAACTGAACTAGAACTTTTACACAACAAGTATAAGTTCATAAAGGTGCTTGTGATCTTTTTCTTTGTGAAATGTGCAGTAATCAAAAACAGTTTATCTCACATTTCAAGACAAGCATGTTCCATAATAATATCACATAATCAAGCATAGGAACATACATAGCAATTCATCAAAACATGTTCAGCAGATATGTCAAACACTAAAACACGAACATGTAATACTGGAACATATGTATTGTTATTAAGCATTGTGTTGTCATCATAAAAAACAAGTTTGATATAGATTTTGTGTTGTCAACAATCTCAACATATACAACCCTCACTATAGGCATCTACTCAGAACACAGAAGAGATGGCAGAAGAAGCTCCTAGACGCACTCTAGTAGACGCATCTAATGTGGTTGGCCCTCAACATTTTAATAGTATTATCATGCCGAGAGACAACACAGTGAACATGGTGATGAATCCTATGTTGATACACCTGGTGCAGAGCAACCAGTTTAATGGACTGTCACATGAGAGTCCATACGGTCATCTTACGACATTCAACGAGATATGCAACACAGTGAAGATCAATATAGTGCCAGATGACACGATCAAACTTAAATTGTTTCCTTTCTCATTAGGAAGCAATGTTAAGTTATGGCTGAATTCTTTTCCAGAAGGAAGCTTTACAACCTAGGAGGCTCTGGTGTCTAAATTCCTGAGTAAATACTTCCCACAGTCCAAAATCAACCAAGGAAAGTTGGAGATTTCTTCTATCAAACAGGGCATGGAGGAAACCCTAGGTCAGGCATGAGACAGATTCAAAGGTTTGCTGAAAAAGACACCTGTACATGGATTTGATAAGACAACATTAGTTCTCGCGTTCCTTGGAGGTCTTGGTACACAGTCCAAGCTTATGTTAGATGCCTCAGGTGGAGGCAATATCAAGAGAAAGACTGATGACGAGGCCTATGAGTTGATTGAAAGCATGGTTGTAAACGAGAATGAGACTCATAATGAAAGGGGTGTCACGGTTCAAAAGAGGGGTTCTCCACTTGCCCACTGAAGATGCATTGCTAGCTCAAAATAAGCTCCTAACTCAACAACTGGATAACTTGTAAAAGTTCATTGCTCAACTGTCGAAGGAGATGAGGAATGTATCATAAGCTCAACAACAACTCTATGATTTTTGTGTTGGTGACCATATTAATGGTCAATGTGTTGTTGTTAGGGCAAATCGCCAACTGTACTGAGTCACACAAGTAATATAAAATGGTAACACCAAGTATCGTATCCAGAGGACTCTCAGCGCTGAACAGTTGTGTGAAAACAAGATTAATTAAGGCTTAAAATAAAAGAAATCATTGGGTTTCGCACAAATAATAAAATAAAACAAAATAAAATTGATCAGTGGAAAAAGAGCACAAAGATAAACGAAGGTTGATTTATATGAGATGGATATGTTGTTGGGGGTTAGATTTCACCGAGTTCCCTCTCATGTATATAAGAATTCTTCTTTATGCATTAATGCCAACGTCCCTCATTGAATCACTTAAACTTGATCCCTCGGTAAATAAGCATGTCCCTAATTACCAGTTCATACAATTCCTAGCATTCCTGGTAAAAAGATGTGAAGATCGAGAGGTTAAGGCGACTAAGACTCATACCCTCATCCTTGAGAAATATAACCCTTAGGAGTGATTCAACAAGATCCTAAATTGAAGGAACCTCCCGACACTCATGCAATTCATAAATAATGTTATTGTATAAGCAAGAATAAAACAGATGAATTACTCTAACAATTAATGAAAAAGCATATGGAATTAAGAATCAATTCAAATACATGAGGGTTTACAAGGTTACATCATTCCCCAACAACAAATAGAAATTAGTTCCCTTGAGACATAAGGGAACTCTATGAACAATGGAAGAAAGAAAGAGAATGGAAGACTAATAATTGGCCATGAGTGTATTGTTATGCTCTTCTCTGCCAGGGATGCAAAACCTAGAGCCCCAGGGTCCTTTAAATAGTGTCAGAGGCGTACCAGAGCGAGGCCCGGTCCAAAAGAATCAAAACAGAGCAGAAACGGGGCCCGATCCACGTGAATTCTCGCCCAAGCGTCGCAGAGGGGCCGCCCGGGCGTGAATTGAGGGTCATGTAAGGCCCAAGCGTCAGATTTGGACACCCAGGCTACAACGCCCCAGCACCCGGGCATCGAGGGCCACCCCCTGGCGGCGGACGTCGAATTTTCCTGCTTCAACTGCGCTTTTGGACACCCGGGCTGTGTGTTTTCCCTCCTTCTGGTGCCTTTTTGACCCATTCTTAGCTCCCTCTTCTTACTCTTTCATCTCTTCTTCCAGTATTACCTCAATCTCTGTGAAAACAGGTGGAATTACTCATAAATCATTGAAATCACTCGCAACTCTCTTGTTCACACAATTTACAGAAAAAGCATGAGTCCAAGCAAGTTTCTGAGTGAAAAGGGGTGCTTTTAGTATCAAAATCACATCACAAATTGAAATAAACGAAGTTGATTGAAAGCATGGTTGTACACGAGAATGAGACTCATAATGAAAGGGGTGTGACGGTTCAAAAGAGGGGAGTTTTCCACTTGCCCACTGAAGATGCATTGCTAGCTCAAAATAAGCTCCTAACTCAACAACTCGATAACTTGTCAAAGATCATTGCTCAACTGTCGAAGGAGATGAGGAATGTATCACAAGCTCAACAACAACTCTGTAATTTTTGTGGTGGTGACCATATTAATGGTCAATGTGTTGTTGTTGGGGCAAATCGTCAAGTGTACCGAGTCGCACAAGTAATAAAAATGGTAAGACCAAGTATCGTATCCCAGAGGACTCTCAGCGTTGAACAGTTGTGTGAAAACAAGATTAATTAAGGCTTAAAATAGAAGAAATCATTGGGTTTGGCACAAAGAATAAAATAAAACAAAATAAAATTGATCAGTGGAAAAAGAGCACAAAGATAAACGAAGGTTGATTTATATGAGATGGATATGTTGTTGGGGGTTAGATTTCACGAAGTTCCCTCTCATGTATATAAGAATTCTTCTTTATGCATTAATGCCAACGTCCCTCACTGAATCACTTCAACTTGATCCCTCGGTAAATAAGAATGTCCCTAATTACCAGTTCATAAATTTCCTAGCATTCCTGGTAAAAAGACGTGAATATCGAGAGGTTAAGGCGACTAAGACTCATACCTTCATCCTTGAGAAATATAACCCTTAGGAGTGATTCAACAAGATCCTAAATTGAAGGAACCTCCCGACACTCATGCAATTCATAAATAATGTTATTGTATAAGAAAGAATAAAACAGATGAATTACTCTAACAATTAATGAAAAAGGATATGGAATTAAGAATCAATTCAAATACATGAGAGTTTACAAGGTTACATCATTCCCCAACAACAAATAGAAATTAGTTCCCTAGAGACATAAGGGAACTCTATGAACAATGGAAGAAAGAAACAGAATGGAAGACTAATAATTGGCTAAGAGTGCATTGTTATGCTCTTCTCTGCTAGGGATGCAAAACCTAGAGCCCCAGGGTCCTTTAAATAGTGTCAGAGGCGTGCCAGAGCGAGGCCCGGTCCAAAGGAATCAAAACAGAGCAGAAACAGGGCCCGATCCATGTGAATTCTCGCCCAAGCGTCGTAGAGGGGCCGCCGGGCATGAATTTAGGGTCATGTAAGGCCCAAGCGTCAGATTCGGACACCCAGGCTACGACGCCCCACCACCCGGGCATCGAGGGCCACCCCCTGGCGGCGGACGCCGATTTTTCTCGCTTCAACAGCGCTTTCGGACGCCCGGGCTGTGTGTTTTCCCTCCTTCTGGTTCCTTTTTGACCCATCCTTAGCTCCCTCTTCTTACTCTTTCATCTCTTCTTCCAGTATTACCTTAATCTTTGTGAAAACAGGGGGAATTACTCATAAATCATTGAAATCACTCTCAACTCTCTTGTTCACACAATTTATTGAAAAAGCATGAGTCCAAGCATGTTTCTGAGTGAAAAGGGGTGCTTTTAGTATCAAAATCAAATCACAAATTGAAATAAACGAAGTTGATTGAAAGCATGGTTGTAAACAAGAATGAGACTCATAATGAAAGGGGCGTAACGGATCAAAAGAGGGGAGTTCTCCACTTGCCCACTGAAGATGCATTGCTAGCTCAAAATAAGCTCCTAACTCAACAACTCGAAAACTTGTCAAAGATCATTGCTCAACTGTCGAAGGAGATGAGGAATGTATCACAAGCTCAACAACAACTCTGTAATTTTTGTGGTGGTGACCATATTAATGGTCAATGTGTTGTTGTTGGGGCAAATCGTCAAGTGTACCGAGTCGCACAAGTAATATAAAATGGTAAGACCAAGTATCGTATCGCAGAGGACTCTCAGCGCTGAACAGTTGTGTGAAAACAAGATTAATTAAGGCTTAAAATAGAAGAAATCATTGGGTTTCGTACAAATAATAAAATAAAACAAAATAAAATTGATCAGTGGAAAAAGAGCACAAAGATAAACGAAGGTTGATTTATATGAGATGGATATGTTGTTGGGGGTTAGATTTCACCGAGTTCCCTCTCATGTATATAAGAATTCTTCTTTATGCATTAATGCCAACGTCCCTCATTGAATCACTTAAACTTGATCCCTCGGTAAATAAGCATGTCCCTAATTACCAGTTCATACAATTCCTAGCATTCCTGGTAAAAAGATGTGAAGATCGAGAGGTTAAGGCGACTAAGACTCATACCCTCATCCTTGAGAAATATAACCCTTAGGAGTGATTCAACAAGATCCTAAATTGAAGGAACCTCCCGACACTCATGCAATTCATAAATAATGTTATTGTATAAGCAAGAATAAAATAGATGAATTACTCTAACAATTAATGAAAAAGCATATGGAATTAAGAATCAATTCAAATACATGAGGATTTACAAGGTTACATCATTCCCCAACAACAAATAGAAATTAGTTCCCTTGAGACATAAGGGAACTCTATGAACAATGGAAGAAAGAAAGAGAATGGAAGACTAATAATTGGCCATGAGTGTATTGTTATGCTCTTCTCTGCCAGGGATGCAAAACCTAGAGCCCCAGGGTCCTTTAAATAGTGTCAGAGGCGTACCAGAGCGAAGCCCAGTCCAAAAGAATCAAAACAGAGCAGAAACGGGGCCCGATCAACGTGAATTCTCGCCCAAGCGTCGCAGAGGGGCCGCCCGGGCGTGAATTGAGGGTCATGTAAGGCTCAAGCGTCAGATTTGGACACCCAGGCTACAACGCCCCAGCACTCGGGCATCGAGGGCCACCCCCTGGCGGCGGACGTCGATTTTTCCTGCTTCAACTGCGCTTTTGGACACCCGGGCTGTGTGTTTTCCCTCCTTCTGGTGCCTTTTTGACCCATTCTTAGCTCCCTCTTCTTACTCTTTCATCTCTTCTTCCAGTATTACCTCAATCTCTGTGAAAATAGGTGGAATTACTCATAAATCATTGAAATCACTCGCAACTCTCTTGTTCACACAATTTACTGAAAAAGCATGAGTCTAAGCAAGTTTCTGAGTGAAAAGGGGTGCTTTTAGTATCAAAATCACATCACAAATTGAAATAAACGAAGTTGATTGAAAGCATGGCTGTACACGAGAATAAGACTCATAATGAAAGGGGTGTGACGGTTCAAAAGAGGGGAGTTTTCCACTTGCCCACTGAAGATGCATTGCTAGCTCAAAATAAGCTCCTAACTCAACAACTCGATAACTTGTCAAAGATCATTGCTCAACTGTCGAAGGAGATGAGGAATGTATCACAAGCTCAACAACAACTCTGTAATTTTTGTGGTGGTGACCATATTAATGGTCAATGTGCTGTTGTTGGAGCAAATCGCCAAGTGTACCGAGTCGCACAAGTAATATAAAATGGTAAGACCAAGTATCGTATCCCAGAGGACTCTCAGTGCTGAACAGTTGTGTGAAAACAAGATTAATTAAGGCTTAAAATAAAAGAAATCATTGGGTTTGGCACAAATAATAAAATAAAACAAAATAAAATTGATCAGTGGAAAAAGAGCACAATGATAAACGAAGGTTGATTTATATGAGATGGATATGTTGTTGGGGGATAGATTTCACCAAGTTCCCTCTCATGTATATAAGAATTCTTCTTTATGCATTAATGCCAACGTTCCTCACTGAATCACTTAAACTTGATCCCTCGGTAAATAAGCATGTCCCTAATTATCAGTTCATACAATTCCTAGCATTCCTGGTAAAAAGATGTGAAGATCGAGAGGTTAAGGTGACAAAGACTCGTACCCTCATCCTTGAGAAATATAACCCTTAGGAGTGATTCAACAAGATCCTAAATTGAACGAACCTCCCGACACTCATGCAATTCATAAATAATGTTATTGTATAAGCAAGAAAACAACAGATGAATTACTCTAACAATTAATGAAAAAGCATATGGAATTAAGAATCAATTCAAATACATGAGAGTTTACAAGGTTACATCATTCCCCAACAACAAATAGAAATTAGTTCCCTAGAGACATAAGGGAACTCTATGAACAATGCAAGAAAGAAACAGAATGGAAGACTAATAATTGGCTAAAATTGTATTGTTATGCTCTTCTCTGCCAGGGATGCAAAACATAGAGCCCCAGGGTCCTTTAAATAGTGTCAGAGGCGTGCCAGAGCGAGGCTCGGTCTAAAAGAATCAAAACAGAGCAGAAACAGGGCCCGATCCACGTGAATTCTCGCCCAAGCGTCGCAGAGGGCCGCCCGGGCGTGAATTGAGGGTCATGTAAGGCCCAAGCGTCAGATTTGGACGCCCAGGCTACCAAGCCCCGCCACCCGGGCATCGAGGGCCACCCCCTAGCGGCGGACCTCGATTTTTCTCGCTTCAACTGCGCTTTTGGATGCCCGGGCTGTGTGTTTTCCCTCCTTTTGGTGCCTTTTTGACCCATTCTTAGCTCCCTCTTCTTACTCTTTCATCTCTTCTTCCAGTATTACCTCAATCTCTGTCAAAACAGGGGGAATTAGTCATAAATCATTGAAATCACTCTCAACTCTCTTGTTCACACAATTTATTCATAAAGAATGAGTCCAAGCAAGTTTCTGAGTGAAAAGGGGTGCTTTTAGTATCAAAATCACATCACAAATAACGGTATTTTTAACCATCATCATTGGTGCATAAAAGTCGTATGTATCAAGCTTGTTACAAATATAATCAATTTTTGGTCCCCGTAAAGACTTAATGAAGTTATCTGCTTCTACACTTAAGTAGTACTATCTTGTTAATGATTTACGAAGACGACATACCAACTCAGACTCCCACTAAGCAACAAATTCGTTATCTTGCTCCATATAAATATCTTGTTGCAAATTGTCATTGAGGAACGTATTCTTGACATCCAATTGATAAATAGATCATTGTTGAAGAGCCATTATGGCTATAAATAAACTAACAAACACCATCTTTGCAATTGGATAAAAAGTATATATTATTGAGATTATTGATAACGGGAGCACGGGTTTAGCTAAACCATACAATTTCACAATGTTTCTGGTTTTTTATGATGACAGCACATTATTAATAACACATGTATTGATATGTGTTACATGTTCATTACTTTCATGTGTATGATTACTTGAGAACATGTTTGTGTTTATTCTTTCATTGTGTGCAATTTCACTATGTTCTATATGAGATATTATCTGTGATTGAATAAGATTGGATTTGAAAAAGAAAAACCACATGCACTTTAGTTTAACTTATATTGTGTGGCAAAATAACAGTTTTAAGTTGACTTCATTATGAAGTAAGTCGATTTAAACTTGTGTCTTTGCACAAACTTTTTCTAAGTGTGCTGTGAACAATTCTACAAAGAAAGTTTTTCAAAACTGGATTAAAGTGAGACTTAGTCGACTATGTGCGCAAGCCATTCAACTTAGCTTTTTTTTTTAAATCTGTTAATGTTTGTGAAGTATAACGGCTATATTTTATTTCTTTAACCAAGCATTAATTGTGAGTCAACTGCATTAAATGTGTAATCAATTTAGTTAATCTGATTGTTGCTATTTGTTATAACTGTCTACATAAAGTCGACTACATTAGTAGCACAATCAACTAAAGGAGCTTTAGTTTTGTGATAAACTATATATAGGCGCAAATTTGATCTCTGAAGAGACTTTTGTGAATTTAACAATTTCAGTGATTCTTTTCAGATTTTGTAGAACATGATAAGCTCCAAGAACTCATCAAGAAAGAGGTGGTGATCATTCTTTGGTGGTTCCTTGAAGAGCAAGTGTTTGTGCTGAAAGATAGATTGATCATACTGCACATAGAGGTGTTTCTGATACGTGATCAACTACTTCTCTCAATCTTGTGAAGATTGTGGCTGCCGTGTTGTGATTACAGGAAGAGGACGTGTTGTGTTCTAGGACTTTGAGGATTGTTCAAAGTGGTTGAAGACTGCAGGAGAGGGGATATCTTATTGTTGTCTTTGTTTTGTATATGCCTATATTTTGGTTAGAGGCTTAGAGAGGTGTTTTATATTTTGACGTGGAGGTCTCTATAGAAACCTTATTGTAAAAACCTTAACCATTATAGTGCATTTACTTCTGGGTACAGGAAGGACACTAGATGTAGGCAGTTTGGCCGAACCAGTATAAAAACTGTATTTGAATCTTCTATCACTAAACTCTATACATTTCAAGTCGACTTTACTTTTAATGTAGTCAACTATTTTCGGCTGCACTTAAATTATCTTTTTCCTTGTGTTTCAGGAAACTTTTGAAAGTTCTCATTTTTACGAAAAAGATTTTAAAAAGACTCTGATTTTTGTGTTTCACCCCCCCCCCTCTTGGTGTTGAAACTGAGCCATTCTATTTTCAACATATATGAAAGGGTCAAACGCATCCATGACACAAGAAATGTCAGAAGAAATAGTAGCGGAAGAAGCCATGGACAAATAGGAGAGAGCTAAACCCCTAAAAATTTAGGATTCTCCAATCAAGGCACCAAAAGAGGAGAAAGAGATAACCTCAGTGTTTTGAATCATTGTCGGAAAGGAGACAAGACGCACCACCACGCATGGAAAAAAAAGGAGTAGATCCACCACAACTTCGAAAGGTGTTGAAACTATGTAGGAGCTCCGATGAAAGCGTTGTTGACGTCACGGTGGTTGTCTGACTAAGACGATTAAAATTGTGTGGTTGTTGATTGACACGAGAACGTATGTTAATTATTTAAACAATGTTAGTAAAATGACTAAATTAAACAAAATTGAAGAAAACTACAACTTTATTAAACAAAAAATAAATATTAACACTAAATTAATAAAACCGAATAAAAATGGGGATTAAATTAATATTTTAACGTATTGAAAACATTGAAGAGAAAACTTAATAAATTAATTGCACAACCTAAAAATATGATACTATTAATTATGTATTACATAATTAATTATATGCATAAATATATTTTTGAAATTACTTTTAATTAATCAAGTATTAAAATAAGTAATTTTATTAAGTAATAATCAATTAATATGTTCTTAACAATTTTAAAATATATGTTAATATATTTAAGTGTTAATCAAGATTAATTATGGTTATGTTTCTTAATCTAAAATAAATTATTCTCATATGTATGATTTAGAAATATTAAAATGTAAAAGCTATTAAGCATTCTATACAAGATGATTATTTCATTGTCAAAACACAATCTAAAGAAAAAACAAAATAGTCAATCTAGGAGATTTTAATCAATTTGATCAACCAATATATATATATATATATATATATATATATATATATATATATATATATATATATATATATATATATATATATATATATATATATATATATATATATATAAACATGCCCATTTTTCTTTTGCAAACGTATGTACTAAAGTGATGTAATTAAAATAATTGTATTAAAATATTGTCTATTTTTCAAATATGAACCAAAATAAAGTATTTGCTCATTTTAAATAAAGATAAAAAAAATTAAGGATTTTGTTGCAGCTCCTTAAATATATATTTTTAAAATAGTTTATCATATTAAACATTTTTTTCATAGAATACACTAGATAAATTTACAATTTTGAAATGATGAATTTTTTCCTAATTTAGCCCGTTATATAATATTTGCTACGAATTAAATTTAAACTTGAATAGGATTTCAATCAACAAAAATATCACATTTTTATCCAATCCCTGGATCTAATATAATTTTAAGTTCGTCTCGTAAAAAAACGTACAATGTTTTATAACGTAAATAACATTTTGATAAAAGTAAAACTAAAAGGGTGATATTTTGAAGAAATAAAAAGCCATATCTAAACCTTAACTTTATATGGTATAAAAGTTTACTAAAACTTAAAGACACTACGAATAACTTGAACTGTTCTGGAATAGATTATTCGTTACAAATAAAGCCTAATTAAGGATAAAATTTGATCCCTTAAACTTATTCTCAGTACAAAATAACATGGGTTTGTTCACTCTTTAAGGTCAATAACATGGGTTTGAGGGTCCTATTAAAGATAAAACAAGCAAAGTGATCATAATACTGAATGATTGGTTCATTAGTATCACTTTGTGATATAGTGCTTGCAAAAAGCTTCCTCTTAATTCTGCAAATAGTTAACATAACAGTAACCGTTTGCTTCCTTTCCTATGCAAAGGTACAATAATCTTAGCATGCGCCAGTGAGCCATGCTGAAAACGATGCTAGTGCCTGCTGATATAACTTTTCAATTGTATGGGCCAAATTCATGCCACTTTGATGTCAAAATATATAAAAGCACAATGCCAATAACAAAAGCATAAAGCCAACATCTCATACTCACTCCAAAATCTCTATATATATTCAACAAGTTTCCTTGCTACAAGACCATCCATACGTACAACAAAATGAAGAGTTTTCTATTGGGATGTGTGGCCATTGTGGAGAAAAATAAACCTTATGTTGCAATGTGTTTTGTTCAGTTTGTGTATTCAGGAATGGCCTTGTTGTCCAAAGCTGCAATCTCCAAGGGAATGAGCCCTTATGTGTTTGTTGTTTATAGACAAGCCTTTGCATCAGTTGCTCTCTCTCCATTTGCTTTCTTTGACAGGTTCCAAACATCACTCTTCTTAATCCTCACCATAAACATGCTTAAAAAAAACCATTTGTTTGTTAACTTTACACATATTTGATTATGCAGTAAGCAATCAGCACCTTTGTCATGCAACTTGTTGTGCAAATTGTTCCTAATTTCTCTTGTTGGGTAAGGATATGTCTCTTTCCTGACCCCATTTAATATTGTCAATTCAAGGATTTAAGTTTAAAACTATAAATTATACTCTCTGACAGTGACATGACATGCATCTTAACAACTTTCTCTTTTCTTTTGGTATCTACTTTGATATGCATAGGTTAACTCTGAGTTCAAACCTTTACTATTTTTCAATCAACTACACCACTGCAACATTTGCTGCAGCCTCCTCAAACACTATCCCTGCCATTACTTTCATCATGGCTCTTTTAATCAGGTAAAATAAAAAAACAAACCATCCCTTTCTTTTTCCTGAAAAAGGGCCATGACCAAGGGAAAAAGTCAGTTTTGATATGGTGAAAACTTATTGGTTCTGCAAATTTCAGGGTGGAAAGCATTTCCATAAAACGTGCACATGGTATAGCAAAGATTTTGGGGTCTGTTCTGAGCCTTTCTGGGGCAATTACATTTGGTTTAGTGAAGGGACCTCCCCTGAGTTTTATGAAATGGTATCAACAAAACCAGAATCAAACTTCTTCAACAATTGTTCATTACAAAGTTGACATCATTAGAGGCCCTCTCATGATGCTCGCAGCAAACATTACATGGTCCTTGTGGCTTATCTTGCAAGTAGCTACCTCAGTTCTCTCTCCCTTCCATCATAATATTTCAAACTTATATTATATTCTTCTTCTTACATGTACTTTTTCAAAATAATTCTTTTCCCCTTTTAATCACATTTCTTCTTTCTTCTGTTTCCTCTCTTACTAAATTTAGAAAAAGGTGCAAAAAAGTCGTAGAAATAGAAATTCTCTCCCCGTTTTGTTTTTGATAAGCACTTTGTTTACTGTAAAATTTTCCACTAATAAATGTGTACTTTTTCTCAGGGATTTGTTGTGAAGCAGTACCCTGCAAAACTTCGTCTCACAGCTCTGCAATGCTTCTTCAGCTTCATGCAGTCTACTGTCGTAGCTGTTGCACTTGAGAGGCATAATCTTTCAGCATGGAAGCTTGGATGGGATATTCATCTTCTTTCTGTGGCATACTGTGTATGTTTATAGTCTCTAATACCTTCTTATATCTCACTGCAACAATTAATAAAACAGTAAGATTTATGAAAAAATTACAGAGATTTACAAACATTAACTAATCTGTATTTCAGTGATTAATGAATGAATAGGTAAAAGAATCAAAAGTTGTACAATGTGCCTTCTTGTAGATAAGAGCTTTGATTAAGAAAAAAAGAATGCCATGTTTCAAATCAAATACTTTGTCCCCTTATCTAGGCACATATAGAAAAGACCTTTGTTTTCCAGATCTTTCAGTAATCTTTTACACCTTTAGAAAAAGAAAAAAAAAATTATACATACATTTGTTAATATAAAGTATAAATAAATAAAAACTAGGGTGTGCAGAAAATTTAATTTTTTTTATTAATTTATGTAAATTCATATTTGAATAAAATTTATTATATATCAGTTTATAAAAAAATTATATATATACACCGACACATGAGAGTTTTTTATGGAAGTTACGTGTAGAAATACATTTTAATTGGCAGTAAAAGTTTTATCTCTTATAAACATTTAAAGAAACATGATTTAGAATATAAATAAAAGATAAAAATAATAACAGAAAAAAGAAATCACAAGTCAGATCTAATAACTGAATAACGAAAGTTTTTTTATTTTATTTGACTTTTATAAAATTTTACAGAAACATGGTCCGAATAAAAATAAAAGATATAAAAAATAATAATATAAGTGAATCACAGATCAATCTTAAGATTAAATAGTTAATTTAGTTCGTCAAATTTATATTTCATTATCATATTATATCTTAAAATTAAGAGAAATATTAAATAAGTTTCTTAAATTTTGTAGGGTTTCATTCAAGTTTTTAAAATTCACTCTCTTTTTCTCATTTTAGTTTCTAATAAACATATGCTACCATTATTACCTAAGTCTCAAATTAGGAACTAAATGGAGAAAATAAATTAGACTCCAATAAAAAATCCCAAAAATTTCATAACACTATTTAATTTTTTTAGTTGTAATACAATTAGAAGGACTACTACTACATGAGCATTACTAACTTGGTCAATGAGAGTTTGATGCCCTTAAGGAATTGAAGCATATTTGTGCCCTAAAGTAATGTTTCTTTATAGAAACCTAGTTGTTTGTGTTTTGTTTTCATGTCGCAAAGGATGTAGAAAATGTATTAAAGTATTGAAGTGGAGGAAGATAGATAATGATAGAATTTTGGAGTGCTCTAAGTATTCCTTTGAATGGAATTTGGAAGTGCTCCATTTTAAGAAATAGATATGGTAGTGGAAGTCTTTGGTTCAAAAATGTGGTTGCATTTCTCTTGTAAGAGATAGGAAAATGTTCCATTCACCAACATACCCATTGTGAATGGAGAATGATGTCCCCATCACATCGTATGAGAACACCACGTATAACATTTTAATGGATATTTCAAAGTTATGACCAACTTCAACATTATTGCTTCAAAGTTAGATAAATTTGATGTTACTAATTAATCATGAATTATTATTATTATTATTATTATTATTATTATTATTAAAAACTGAGATGTGTTTTCAAATTAATTGGAATCTTTTTGTGCTGGTATGGAAAAGTATATCTTTTTATCAGAAGTATGGGAAAAATTCTAAATTAAATGAACAAGACAAAATCAAGGAGATGATTATGATATGAATCGGATGTTTTTGGCTTATCTTTTAACTTTATGCAACATCTTTCCATATATTTGTTCACATCATAATTTGTTAATATTCTATGATGTGATTATATATTTTCAATGTAAAGTGTAGATATATAAAGTATATGTGTTATTTTCTCCCCTCTTTTTTTTTATCACATTTAGTAATTAAATTTTCTGTTAACTATTTTAGTTTTATATTTTCTTGCAAAATAAGTCCTGCCTTTAAAAGAAAAACTAAAATCTTCCAAGAGAACCTTTGAAATCAAATGTAATGGAAAAATGCTGATTATAAGTTTTTTTTAGATCTTTTATGATAAAACAAATAGTCTAAATCACTTAGAAGATTCTACAAGAAAATTTACCCCAATTACAAAAAGTAAGTAAATAATTAATATTATGGTATTTGTTTTGTTTTCAAACTGGTTAATTATTTTTTCTTATACTTTACAATTTGCATTCGATTTTGTAATCATCACTAACAGTGTTTTGTTTGCAGGGTGTAGTTGTAACAGGCATTTGTTATTGGCTGCAAGTCTGCACAATAGAAACCAAAGGCCCAGTTTTCACAGCAATGTTCACTCCTCTTGCTCTTATAATCACAGCAATATTCTCAGCATTATTGTGGAAAGAAACACTTTACTTGGGAAGGTGCATATGCTACTCTATCAATCTCAAAACAATTGTAAAATATAAATAACTATTTAATTTTATATAAATAACTTTAATTTTTATCACAACTTTTTTTCTGTTTTTGTTTATGAAATGAAAGAATTTTCAGGTTGATCCTTGATCTGTAATTATATTATGTTTTATTACCCATACTTTCTTGAAGACTTTTCTATTTTAAATTTTTTTCATCAAACAGCTTATATGTTTAATTAATAAAATATTCATTTTTGCTAATATTTGCATAACAGGAGTTTAAGATTAAAGATATTAAAACAAATTTTTAAAATTTCAGATACTTTAACCTAAATTTGAGAAATAAAAGACATTTATATCTTTTTAATTTGCATATTATTCAGAAAATAACTAGGGTGGTGTTTGTTCTTTCCATTAATTATGGCAGTGTTGGTGGCACTATTTTACTAGTTGTTGGACTCTATAGTGTCCTGTGGGGGAAGAGCAAGGAGAATGTAAAAGTTGAAAACCTACAACCTCAGCAAACAAAAGAGGAAACCAGATTGGAGTGCATTGTACAGCATTGATTACACTAAAATTCTGCAAATAAATGTATGATCGCACTTAAAATATGACAAAACATGTCCTTCCAACATGAATGTCTTATCTCTTATGTTTCTTTCTGTTTTGTGTAAATATTTTGATTATCTTTTGATCTTCATGTACTTTTCACTTTTTCTGTCACTATTAGGGAATATTAACATATATCTTATTAAATATATAATACTTTGTTTGCTTGTTAAGCAGGATATATTTAATTTTGTTTTGTTCTATTATGATGCAACATAGTTCATAGATATATAATTGTTTTTCTAAGTATATGATACAGAGTTTGATTTCTAAAAGTGTGTATGGGAAAATTTTGAATGAGGAAATCTCTTTTTTTTTTTTTTTCATTTCTTCATTGTGTTATGATTTAATTTAACTTCTTTATGCTCAATGTTAATGGTATAGTGGGTATGTTCAACGGAATTTAAGGCTACTTTAGAAAAGAGACTTTGAGTTGAAATGATGTGTGTTAGGTATCTTTGTGTACCATTTTTTTTTTCACTATCTTTGAATCATTCCAATTGGCATCATCATTTATACATGAAAATATTATTATTTAAAACATAAAATGTAGTTACTAGAATATTTTTGTATGAAACAAACACTAAAAGTTTCTAGTGATTTTGGTGAGTAATACTTCATGAATGTTAATATGGACAGTAACTATTAATGCATGGTTGAGAATCCAAGTTAAAAAAACTCAAAAAAAAAATTCTAATAACTTGTAATACTCTATAATAATACATAAAACATATAACATAGTCCAATACAAAACAATTTTTATAAAATATTATTTATATATATATATATATATATATATATATATATATATATAAAGACATGACAAATAAAATGTTCATTAACTTTTTTTTTTAACTTTTTTTTTCAATATGGTGCTCTTACACCAATTTTTATATTTGCTCATAGTACAAAAACACTCATCATACAAACGATAAATATATAAGTAAGTTATTAAAAATAAAAATCTATCATAATATACTAATATAAAAGAAATAACTTTATTAACAATTAATCAACAATTCAATTTCAATCAATCACAAATATTCAAAAATCATATATATTATATATGGATCTATATCTCAATAGATATTTTACAAATAGAACATCGATTTACATTTTTTGAAAAATTTATGTTAAGTTCAATATAGCCTATTTCTACACGTTTACATATGCCATAGTGTGTGAGAAATCCTCTCTCAACTTCTTACCACATGATATTTTAGTGTATATAACTTAAACCATTAGTGAAGCTAGAAGATTTTTGTTACAACATAGGTGAAAATACTTAATTGATAACTCAAACAATTATTCACATATCATCCTAGATGTATAACCTCAATTTCATACAAGTTTCGTCAATGTATAATATAACTCTTTCAAATAAAACAATAAATCGATAGGAATTAATATTCAGTTTATTTATAAAAGCGTTCACATTCAATGAGTTAAAGAGACCAGAAAAAAAAATCTTTTTTTAGCCTAAGAAAAAATATGTTTGCTTGGAGTAAAATTGGAAAAAAAATTGGGTTGAGCTGCAATATCATTTTCCTTAAGAGAAAAAAATATTTTGCTTGAGCAAAAATGAGGTTGAAAACAGTTATTTTCAACTCTATTTTGACTTGAGTGAAAAAAAATTCTTGAGTGAAATTAAGATAGAAAAAGTATGTGTTTTTGTTTTATTTTTGCATGAAGGTTAATACTTCGCTTGAGCAACAATATCAAATAGTATCAATAACACAATCAAACCAGACTTCAATATTAATTTCAAAAACATTCTAATAATACAACTTTTATTCAATTCAAAATATTAAATTCAAACCATAATTTGCTCACTTCATTCTTTACTAAATCAATCTTGAACCCTTAACTCAAAATAGAACTGTCAACTTGACTCATGGCTCATGCTCCAACCTTAGCCCACCCTTGAATAAGCATCCTTTTAGGACCCCTCACTTAAGGGGGCCAAACAAAATTCTCAGCATCCAAAGCTTCGTCTCAAGTGGGTTAAGGTCAAAAACTAAGGGGGGGTTCTGTTTTAGTACAAGACTTCAATTAACCTTTAAAAATAATACCTTTAGTCTGGGTCATATATCGACTCATACCATACCAAAGGCCAAAACGGACCGACCTAGGTTAAAGATAGAACCAGGTCATTTTGAACAAAAATTTTTGATGGGTTATATGAGTATGAGTGTTGAGATGGGTTGACCTATACCAAATGTCAAGAGGGGTCGAAGATCAAGTAGGGTTGACTCTAACCAAAGGTTGGGATGGGATGACCAAGGTTGAAGGTCAAGAGTGGTCGGCTGCGGCCAATGATACAAAAAGGTTAGCTAGAGTCGAATGATGAGAGCATGTCAAAGGTTAAGATTGGTCAGATCGAGACGACAATTGAGACGAGTCAGCCTGGGTCAAGACGAGTCAGTCAGGTAAAATTCAATCAATATTATCCAGATCATATTTCGATGACAAGTTCGAGCCAAAGATCAACATAGTCGACCTTGACGAAAATTTGGCCAAATTCAATTAAGTCATCCCCAGCCAAAATTTGCCCAGATTCAACCAAGTCACCATGACCAACATTTGGCCAAATTTGATCGAGTCAATCCCGATTGAATTTTAGCCAAATTTGATAGAGTCAACCCAAAAAAAATATTGATGAATTCGATCAGTTAGTCCAAGCGGAAATTTGGCAAAATTTGACCAAGTCTACGTGATCGAGATTCGACCGAATTTGACTGAGATGGACCAGATGAAATAAAGCTGAATTCGGCTTAAATGGAATTCTATAGAGTCAATCCTGATCTAAATTAGGTTGAATTTGGTGAAAGTTGTGACTAGTCGTCCCGATTCATACCAAAGGTTTTATCGGATCGATTCGAAAAGAAGTTTAAAACTGGTTGGTTTGGACTAAAGATTGATGAACCAATTGGAACTAATCCTAACCAGATTGGCAAAAGTCCGAAAATGATTCATTGGTCTAACAGAAGATGAGATTTGGGTGAGAAATAAAAAAACAAAAGAAGGGGAGAAGGTTCCTTGAAGAGAGGATTAGCGTATGTGTTTTATCAGGTAGGAGACTTGTTTTCAAAAGAGGGGGGCTTCACAATTTTTCCCGAACTCATTTGGAACTTCTCATATATATACACTAAAAAAAATTTAGTTTCATGTATTTTATTCTCAAGTAATAGTTACTTTGGACCGTGTTTTATCTTCTTCCTATACTTATCTCTTTAGGAAAATATAAGCTCATTATTTTCTCTCTTTTTTAATCTAGTTAATTTTTTAAAATTAAATAATTGGTTTTTATTATTTTGAAAATACTAATCATATAGAGAGTGATTTATTTTGTTTTCCTGTACTTTTACTTATTTTTTTGCTATTAATTGTTATTGGTTGTTATGGAGTAAGGTTCATAAAAAGATATTAGTAATAAGAAGTTATACTTTTGATAATATTTCTAGTAGTGTTATGTAATAAATTTCCTACAAATGTATTTCATTAATTTTCATTTATAATGAAGAATTCATAATATTTTATTAAAAGCTAGTAATGGTTCTCTAATGTGTGTATCTCAATGAATAAGTATGACATCCCAAAATATATAAAACATATATATATATATATATATATATATATATATATATATATCGAATACATCAATTCATGATAAAGAAAGCAGTTAAGAGTATACCACTGATCACATTAAGGGGTACAATTATCTAAATTTGGTCGGGAATTAAAACTTAAGTACAAGTTTTGATGATTCTCCAAAATACAAGGCTAAATAAAAGTTCAAAGAGGCCTAAAGAGTGTATTCAAAATACAAATCATAATGAAATAAAGGCTATGAGTCTTTCAAAATAAAGGTCATCTAAACTAAGTACTAGCAGGAGTCCTAAGAACTAGGAGCTGGGTCTTCTGCAGTCTCCAAGGTTTGCTCTAGAGACATATCATCAGCTACTGCTCACATCCAAAGGATTGGATGATCATCGCAAGGAGGAAAACAAGCACATACAACACACACAATGCAAGGGTAAGTTAGGTCTCAAACAAACATACAATTCAATTTAAATCAATCTAATATTTCCAAGAACATTCACACACACATGAGCTTGCAAGTCATTATAAACATAGACATCATTTTCATAAAATTCATCAAAGCAAGCATCTTATCATGTTAAGACCTCTAGACTCGTCCGGACTTAGAATGTATGTAGAGCTGGGGCAGGTTGTGCACTTGTGGTGGCCTCTACTGCTTTGCAAAGTCATTGCCGAGGGGTTTCACCTGACCACACACAAGGTTAGTCCGTTATAGCGGAATAGACTTCCAGTGATAGCGCCTACCCTAGGACCTCCCACTACTCTCACCACACACGTCAATCCTCTCTAAGTGAGAATGAAATACCATTAGAGTGTTAAGGATAACCTCCCATATGGAAGCCTCTACATTCATTCTAAACACTAAGAATCTCACCGAGAGATTTTGTAATTACCATCATCAACACACTAGAAAATCATGTTTTATTCCTTTCACAATTCACATACATTTGAACCACAATTCACAATCGTATTCTTTCCCAACCACATAAGCTATATACATGTTCACATACAAGACACTCCTTAGTCATGTCATAAAAACAACTCATACATACTCAGACATTACATACTTTCACCGAAACATCACTTGTTAACACAAGTTTCTTTATAACATGTAATTACCAATACTTAAGTAATTCAAACAGCTTGGAGACCCTCACCAATGGCTCCGGAAGGGTCAAAAACCCCTCAAAACGACCTAAGGAACGTCCAAAATGGACATTCGGAACCCCACAAACTATCAAAAACAAAAACAACAGTAGAAAAAGGGTGTCTAACCCCCTTTAGGGGCGCCCAAGCGCCATACTTAAGGTGGAAACAACAGAAAAGGGCGCCCAGCCCCCTTTTGGGGCGCCCATGCGTCATATTTAAAGTGGAAATAGCAGAAAAGGGCGCCCAGCCCCCTTTTGGGGCGCCTAGGCGTGGCGTTTACAGATTTTTCTACAAATTTTGCAGAACTCACACCCCTAAATTTCGTTTCAGACCTTTTCATGAATTTCTTCCACCCTTAATTCGTCCTACAGGTTGAATTAAACTTGTTTAACTGACCATAAACGTTGCTAACATCATTCTTTAAAGAATCAAACCTCAATTTGCACTCAAATCACTCAACTTCAACAACCTATATACCCAATTCTAGTTCTACCAGTTGGACACTACTTTTACCACTTTTAAGGCTCCTAACAAGTCACAATTGACTTATCTAAATGGTCTTGAATGACCAAAACCACCTGGGATACCAAATTCAAAATATGACTACCCTAGTTCCTCTTAAAATCCTAAAAACTCTTATAATTCACTTGCTCATTTCCAGTTTAAGTTTTACTACAACATTTAATTCATCTAATCTCCAATATGATTGCTACAGAACATCAATACCATCATCAAACAGTCTCACATTTTCTTTATCAGTAAAGTCACACGAAATCAAATTCAAGCAACCACAATTTTTCAAAACAGGAATAAGAACCCTAGCTTCCCTTACCTCTAATTGGCAGCCCAGCTCCAAGATGATTCATTTAGCCTCTTGAACCGTGAGAAACTTAGAAATACCTACAAATTCATCAATTGATGATAGAGAACAATTTCTTAGAACCTAAATTTGGTTAAAGATTAAGGGAAAACACAAGAAGGCTACATGCAGCAGTTCTATTGCATGATCGCAGCTTCCAGATGCACGGGAAAAGGGGGAAGACACTTACCCGTTGAAGAAAACAGATTTTGATCGGTTGATTTCGGAGCTCACGACTTCAAGATTACCTAAGTGCTCTCTGATTGTTGAACAAACAACTTAGTGATGAAGAATTTTAAAAAGAAGGCAGAGCTCAGAAAAAAGGTTTGCTTCTAGAGAGATAAAGTGTTTATGCAAAATGAGTGAGGATCTGTTTCAAAAATTCTATTTATGTTTTAAAATGAAAATTTGTGGGTTCTTACAATAAGGCAAAAAAATGTTAAAACTTTTTTTAGATATCTTACAATGAAAAAAAGAAGTTTATTTAGTTCTACTTAATGTATGTATTTTGAATCCTTTAATATACTATAATGAAGTTATTGTTAGATCTTTTAGAGGTTTAAATCAATGTATAAATTTAAATAGGAACGTCAAAATACAGAGTAAATTTAAATAGGAATGACAAAATGGAGAATAAATTTAAATAGGAATGACAACATGGAGAGTGATCTTTGAATTAGTATCTCAACATGTAAAAAGAAATAGATTAGGTTGAAATTTTGGGTGTTTCACCTTACACTTCTAATATCTCAATTTGTGCTTTCAAAAATTTCATTTTTAACATTTTAACATCTCATCCTACACCTTCAACTTTTTTAAAAAATTTATTTTCAATTTTAATAAATGTATTTTCATTTTTTTCATTAAAAGGCACTATGCACCACCTTAATAAAATTCTAATTTAATTTAAAATTCAAATATTATTTAATATAATTTTATATTTTAATAGTTATTAAAATATGATTTATATTATAATAATAGATATATTAAAAAAATTAAAATAAAATAATAATAATAATAAATAAAATAATAATAATAATAATAATGTGATTTAATATATTCAAACATATTAAATTATATTAAAATAAATTAAATAATTATTAAATTTTAAATAAAATCTAAAATTCTAAAAATAATTTATGGGATATCAAAATCCTAAGATATGCTAAAAGTTTTGTTTTTTATTTAAAATTTAATAAATATTTAATTTAATTAAAAATTATAATATTATTTATTATATTTTTATATTTAAATAATTATTAAAATATGATTGATATTTTTATAATAGTTTTATTAAAAAAATTAAAATAATAATAACTAAAATAAGAGTAATAATAATGAAAATAAAATAATATTAAAAATCACATTTAATGTATTTAAACATATTAAAATATTAATTTAAATTAAATAATTATTAAAATTAAAGAAAAAACAAATTGTAAAAATATTTGTTAATTGGATAATTTATGGTACGGATAAATTGTTTTTAAAAAAATTATTTAAATTTTAACAATTATTTAACTTAATTTAATATTTTAATATAATTTAATATGATTTTATATTATTATTTTCTTTTATTTTTATTATTTTTATTTTTATTACTTTTATTTTTATTATTTTTAATTTTATTTTTAATTTTTTAATATAACTATTATATAATTATTAAGATATAAATATATATTAAATAATATTAAAATATTAAATTCAATTAGATTATTATTAAGAATGCAAAATGAGTTTAATAAGAAAGAAAAAAATTAAAAAATATTTATTAAAATTAAAAATGAAATCTTTTAAAAAATTGGAAATCTAAGGTGATCCTGAAATTTTTAAACTCTAAACCCATTTTGTTGTAGATTATTTATTTTGCCAAATTGCCATGTAAGCTTTCTTTAATCGCTTGTCTATTTTATTTTTTATTTTTTATTTTTTAAATTTAAAATTAAAATTAAAATAATTTAAGAAAGTAAATTTTTTATATTATATTTTTGTAAAAATGTAATACACAATAATTAATACTTATAAATTAAGTTCCAATTATTAGTTACAATAAAATAATTTAACAGGTAAATGTAATTATTTATTTTAATTTATTAAATTAAAAATATTAACAAATCAATTAAAATTTTAGAAAATATTTATATGATTAAATATATTTTTAATATTCATATATTTATAAATGATTTTTAAAAAATATTTAAAAAATTAAAATTAAAATTAAAATTAAAAATTATAAAGAAAAAGAGGTGGAACCACTCTGTGGCAAGGCAGGTTGCAATCTTTTACCTGGTTTTTTGGTAGCAGATTAGCCAAACCCAACCCATTTTTGACTGGCCAAGGACACGTTAGTTTGTTTTTCATCCTAGATTTAATAGATATTTTCATTTTATTTCTTTATCAGGTCTAAAAGAAAGTTAAAAGAGTTACAAGTTTATTTTCTATATTCATATAATTTAATGTTTAATTAACTTTAAAATTATACTATTAAATATATTATAAATTCATTATTACAATATAAAAGTCAAATACAACAAAATAGTGAAAGATGCACAAATTTTAGCATTTAAAAAATATTTAAAAACTCATTTTTAAGTTTATAAAATACTTCGTTCCTTAGTTAGTATTTAGCTCGCTTAGCGAATTTAGCTCATGTTTAAATTTTATCAGCCAAAATTCTGCTTACTCAATACAACAAGTGAATTTTTTGCCCGTCTAGAAAAAAATATGCTTTATCGGTGAATAATTATTGAAAGATCTTACAAAAATGGTTTTGTTAGATGAGAATATGATGATTTAACTCATAGCAATTAATCTTCTATGAGCTCTCGTTTTTTACAAAACTAATTTTCTCCAATGAATCAAAACACTGAAAATCATATTTAAAGTCTCGTAAAAAATAAGTCTTTGGCTCATACAGAGCAAGGAAAGTTAAACTCTGCATTTTTCATAATGGGGTATTTGCTCAACGAGTATGACTTATCTAGTTCAAAAATCCAAAAATACATATTTGATAATCAAATTCACTCAACCCTAGTTTTTGTCTTTATTTATGATACCAAATGGATGCATATTGTTCAAAATAACATCGTACTAAACCAATTTGACTCAAATGACTAAAATTTAAACAATGCAAAATACTTAACAAAAACACAAACAAATCAAACATACAAATTTAAATTCACTGATCATATCTTCATAAAATTAATATTCATTAGTCATATTACTTCAACAACTAGATAATATATCTTAAAATACTATAATAACTAATCTAGCTTCCTTTACCTAAAATTTCCTATCTTTAACGCAAAATTTTTCAAACTCCAAATATAACATAATTTGAGCATATGATAAAACAAGAAGGGATTATCACTTACTTTTACTTATCCCAAAATTGAGACCAAAATCATTAGAAAAATATGAGAAAAAAAATTAAAATGAATGAAGAAACTTCCTCTGTTTGAAAATATGATTGAATAAAATATTTCTTAAATCTTCAACTATATTAAGGTGCAATCAGATTTT
The DNA here is from genome assembly GCA_036885675.1 of Vigna mungo. Taxonomy (NCBI): domain Eukaryota; kingdom Viridiplantae; phylum Streptophyta; class Magnoliopsida; order Fabales; family Fabaceae; genus Vigna; species Vigna mungo. The sequence continues at coordinate 36,084,740 of CP144697.1, forward strand.
GCAAGAGATGAGATATGAAGGAGAAATTTTAATGGATTTGGTTTTGTGTGACAATACAAATTTCTAAATCATAGTATATTATTGTAAAAGCATAGAAAATATGAGGTTGAATTATATTTCTAAAATGTTTTGATAAATTCTTGTTAAAAAAATATACCATCCCGTGGATGATGAACGCATTTATAAGAGATTTTGTTCATCTAAAAACAATGTGTTTTTGCACAATACCCTTTAAAGAGACGACGTAAAAGAGAAAGCACAAATTTTTATTTTGTCCACAATAGTCCTTTTAAGATTTATAATGTGGATTTCATATTTAGAAAAGTTATACTTCAAATTGTCACAAATATTCTTTCAACTTTACATCTTCACCCAAGTAATCTTCTGCATATCTTTCTAGGTAATATAATTCATTGTACTTTTAACAAGTCCTTTTAGGCTTAGGAATATTTTACAACTACTAGGTACCTAGCAATTTTATAATATCTCTAAATGAAATAAATAATAGTTCAAAAGGTTAGTGCACTTACCAAAATTACAAAATAATATTTGTCAAATGATTGAAAATAATGAGCTTGCAAATTCATTAATATCTCAAATCTTATAACTTATTGAACTCTTGATACTTAATATACCATTTTAAAACTAGTCATTGTGATACATTTTTCCTCTTTTTTAAAAAAGGAACAAGCAGCTAAATATGTTGCACTAAATACTTTTAGTAGGAGCTGTCAAATATGTCCATAAATCATTCAACTTTCTTTTCAACTTTGTCTTGTCTACTTATGTTTTTGTGTTGTTGCAGATAGACATGGCGACAAACTCTTTTCTTTCTTTCTTTAAAAATATCAATAAAGTGCTGTTATTGAAGCCAGATGGATGGAATAAATTACCTTATATTACTAATATTTCTAGAATATTGTAAAAATAATATTACTATTATTATATATATATATATATATATATATATATATATATATATATATATATATTTTGTTAAAATATTTTTTGAATACATGAACTTGAATGTTGCTGTGTTTTGTGTGATAAAAGATTGTTTAAAATGTTTTGAATTGAATATTCTTGATTAATTGGTTTAATAAATAAATTATGTAGGTTGAAGTATGTAGTTTCATTAAAATGAGTTTTGAATATGATTTAAATAAATAGAGTTGATTTTATTAATTATCCTTACATCATTTAATGAGTTTGATAGGAATATAAACAATCATATTAAGTTTAAATGATCCAGGTTGAATCTAAATGAGAGAGGGATGAGGTTTGACAAATTATGATTTGGATTATTTATTTGAATTGTTTAGAACTTCTATTATTAAAAGCCTTTTGAAATTTTGTTTTGAAAATTATGTTAGCTATGCTACTAAGGCTGATTTTTCTAATATTTTTCTTAAGCAGATGTTTTTTGTTCAAGTAAATATAATACAGAGATCCAAACCTAATTTTTCTCAAGTGAAAGATTTTTTATTCAAATAAAAGATTTTTTTTCTCAAGAAAAAATAGAGCTTAAAATTATTCAGCCAGATCCAGTACTGTGCACTAACTCTGATGGGCCAATCTTCTTCAGCCCAAAACGCGTTAAACATGATAGTGCGAAGGGTCAGAGTCATTTGAATGAAAGAGTGGTTGGCGTCAGAGGAGAGAGAACGGAGCGTATGTGAATCTTCTTCGCAGGTGACGGTGAGAACTTCCGATAGGGGCTCCAATGGCCGGAGATGAAGAAGGCAAAGATGATCAGCACACAGAGGAGAGTAAGAAAAGGTAAACTTTTATTATTTTCGTAAGATTCTTTTACAATCATGGTATTTCTCTTCTATCTACTGAAACAAAGAACTCTATGGCATATATAGAGTTTGAAAGAGGGGAAAGGGGAAAGGGAAAACCGAAACCTAACTAAAACACCGAAAACCCCGTAACTGTCCTCATGACAGTTTAACGGAAAAGCCGATAATCCTCAAAAGCCTTCCCTCAAGCTGGACGATGTATACTCGTCAGTCCAAGCTTGGGAACAATAGTTTGAAACTTGACACGGTGAGGAAACTTTGTGAAGACGTCTGCCAATTGCTCGTCAGATCGAACGGGAAGGAGATGAAGAAGACCCTCTTGAACCTTTTCACGAACGACATGGCAGTCAAGCTCAATGTGCTTGCTGCGTTCGTGAAAACTTTGATTGTGGGCTATATGCCTTGCGGATCTATTGTCGCAATACAAGACAGGAATCCCGGATTCTTCTATCTGAAGGTCCTGTAGGAGATAACTAAGCCACTGTATTTCACATACAGTGGCAGCAAGTGCGCGGTATTCAGCTTCTGTGGAAGATCTGGAGACCGTCTTTTGCTTTTTAGACTTCCAGGATATGAGAGACGATCCAATAAATACACAGAACCCAGTGGTGGATTGTCGCATATTGGGACAGGTGGCCCAATCAGAGTCACTAAAACCTTTAAATTGCATAGGGGAGTCGACAGCGAAGAATAATCCTTGGGATGGCTCGGACTTGATGTACTTGAGAATGTGTTGAACAGCACAATAGTGATAAATGGTGGGAGTTTGCATAAATTGACTAAGCAAGTTAATTGTATAACATAGATCAGGTCTAGTGTTTGTAAGGTAGAGAAGCTTCCCTATTAATTTTCTGTAGAGAGTAGGATCCTTAAGATAACTGTCTGTTTTGTACAGAGGGCTGGTGTCACTTAAGAAAGGAGTGGTAGATGGCTTGCACCCAAGCATTCCAGTTTCCTCATGTCAAGAGCATATTTCCTCTGTGATAAGTGGATGCCTCTTTTTGATCTGGCTACTTCCAGACCTAGGAAGTACTTGAGTTCCCCTAAATCCTTTATGTGGAATCTTTTGTGAAGGAGCTCCTTTATGCAGTTGATTTCCATCATTGAATTCCCTGCCAGAACAATATCATCCACGTACACAAGCAAGGCAGTAAAACTTGTAGATGTTTTCTTCATAAACAGAGAATGGTCATATTTAGATTGCACATAATTGGCAGATATTAGAAAAGTTGATAGTTTTTCAAACCACTGTCTACTGGCTTGTTTCAAGCCATACAAAGACTTAGTTAGTTTGCAAACCTGTCCTTTTTGAACGTTCAAACCTGGGGGCGGTTCCATATAGACCTCTTCATTAAGGTCTCCATGTAAAAACGCGTTATCAACATCAAGTTGTTGTAGAAACGAATTGTGTGAAGCAGGTAGGGCTATGAGTAATCTGACAGTGGTCAGTTTGGCCACAGGGGAAAAGGTATCCAGATAATCAATTCCTTCCTGTTGGGTGTATCCCTTCGCTACCAAGCGAGCCTTAAGGCTTTCAACACTGCCATTAGCTTTATACTTGGTCTTATATACCCATTTACATCCTATAGGGATTTTTTCTGAAGGCATCTGAACTAAAACCCAAGTTTTGTTATCCTGCAGATCTTTAATTTCCCTTTCCATAGCTTCCACCCATTCAGTCATATCTTTAGCTTCATTATAAGATTGAGGTTCCTTGTTTCCAATGATAGCCAGGGTGTATTTTAAATGTTTTTCTGTCAAATTATCACAACATAATAGATCAGAAATTAGATAAGGGGTTTTGAAATTGTTTTTCACAGTTAAGGATTGATTGACCTGGTGGACATAGTCCTTGAGGTATTCAGGGGTCTTTCTGAGTCTTTCGGATCTTCTCTGTTAACGTGACTCATGGTTGTTTTGTGTGCTGCCATCATCTTCTCTGTTATCATAGGTTTGTTGTATCTGTCTTTCATTATCACCATTAGGTTGAGTGTGTCTGTTATTGCTTGTGACACACTGATCTCCTAGGAGATCATCAAGAGAGTCCGCCTTGCCTTCTTCTTTGTCATGATTTCCATCATCTCCTTGCTGACTTTGGTAGGGGAATATGTCTTCATGAAAGACAATGTTTCTGCTTATAAGAAGTTCTCTGGTTTTCAAGTCAAGAACAATATAACCTTTCACACCATATTTATATCCTAAGAATATACCTTTTCTAGCTCTAGCATCCAATTTTCCTCTATTGTTTTCAAGGGTAGAAGCAAAACATAAACATCCAAAATATTTCAAGTCCAAATAAGTGGGAGGTAGATTATACAACAGATCATAAGGAGTTTTGTTGTTTAAAATGGGAGTGGGCAGTCTATTTATTAGGTACACAGCGTGTCCCACAGCATAGGACCAGTAGTCATTGGGTATGTTAGATTGAAAAAGAAGGCTACGGGACACATTAAGTATATGTTGATGTTTCCTTTCAACAACAGAGTTCTGTTCAGGTGTCTCAACACAGCTTTTTTGATGTATAATTCCATGTGAATCGTAAAAGTCTATGCAATTGAATTCAGGTCCGTTATCGGATCTAATGATCCTAACCATTTTGTTAAATTGATTTTTGTTTTAATAACAAAGTTTTGCAATAAGCCTCTAACTTGTCCTTTATTGTTCATTAGGTAAATCCATGTGTGTCTGCTATAGTCATCTACTATAGTAAGAAAGTACCTATGCCCATGTACAGAAACAGTTTAGAGGGGACCCCATATATCACAGTGTACAAGATCAAAGCATTCAGTAGTAACAGAAACACTTTTATTAAAAGGTAATTTGTGCTGTTTAGCATAATGACAAGTGTCACAAACGATATCGGTACCCATTTTGATGTAAGGAACAGTTTCACATATCTGTTTGACAACCTTTTGTCCAGGATGTCCTAGCCTAACATGCCACAGATTAATATTGACATTCTTAAAAGAAAATACAGAATTTGTAATACAATTTGAATTGTGATTTGGAAGAGATTGTAGATAATAGAGTCCTCCCCAAGAGTTAGCACATCCAATCATCTTCAAAGTATTGTTCTCCCTTATCTGGCAAGTCTTAGAAGAAAAGATTAGGCTACAATTCAAGTCCTTAATAAGATTTTGGACAGAAATCAGATTAAAACAAAAGTCAGGGATGTAAAGAACGTTGAAAATGATAAATTCTTTTGTGAATTGTACAGTTCCAGCGTATTCAGCAGTAATTATAGTATTGTTAGGCAATCTGATAGGAATAGGCTTGATGTTATAAAAAGTAATGTAATTGGTTTTATCATGTGTGACGTGGTCAGTAGCACCAGTATCTATGATCCAGGAGTAATTACCTTTTTCATTCTCAACGTTGTTTCTCTGGACTTGATTAATCTTGTGGGTAGAATCATCACTTTTGTCTATTATTTTGAGCAATTTCTGCATCTGTTCAGTAGTGAGAGAACTAAGAATGTTACCATTATTGGTTTGCTAAGTGTTTTGAACTCCTTCAGTCCCATTGTTGTTCGAGCAGGCATTAGCAGAACTCCAATCACTTCTTCTTTCAGAATTATTGTCTCCTTTTTTGTACCAAGGAGGATAACCATGCTTTGAATAGCATTCATCAATTGTGTGGTTCATTTTGTTGCAAAATGAGCATTGCTTCCCATAGTTAGGATTTCTGCCTCTGCCTCTTCCCTGTCCACGTGATCCAGGACCTCTTCCTTGATTTCCTTGATTTTTCCAATTCTGATCTGGCTTCCAAGAGTTGCTTTTGTCAACAACGTTGGCCAGAACCTTGACCTCAGTAGAAACTTGTTTTTCTTGCCTCTCTTGTTGCATAACAAGAGAGAAGACACGATTAATGTTGGGAAGAGGATCCATCAATAGAATCTGTGTCCTTACAGTGTTGTAGGAATCATTCAGCCCTTTGAGGAAACATATCACGTGTTCAGCTTCCCTGTACTTTAAAGAACATCTAGAAAGATCACAGCTGCAAGGAGTAGGACAGGTGTATGTTGGTATGGGTCTTAAAGACTCTAATTCTTCCCACAAAATCTTTAGGTCCGTGAAGAACTGACTAACTCCTCTTTCTCCCTGTTTAATGGAGTGTATGTCTTGTAGAAGGTCAGATATCTTGAAGTAATCCCCCTTTGAAAAGCATTCTTTTAGCTCATCCCACAGTTCTTTTGCCTCCTCCATGTATATGACACTCTCAGCTATCTTAGGGGAGAGTGTCTTTGTTATCCAAGATAGGATCATCATGTTACACCTCTCCCAGGCGTCAAACAGAGCATCCGTTCTTTGTGGTTTCTTTATCGTACCATCGATGAATTTAACTTTGTTCTTGGAAAGCAAGGCACGTCGCATGCTCCTGCTCCACGAGGAATAATTGTTGTCGTTTAACACTTGAGTAATCAAAGAGAGTCCAGGATTTTCACCTGGGTGTAGATAGAAGGGGCTGGATGGGTTGCATGACTGATCTTTCTGATCCATGATGAAGCCCAGAAAAAAAAAAAAAAACAGCCCAAGAAAATCTTCCAAGAAAGAAAACAGCAGCGAACAACAGAAGCAGAGCAGGCACTTAGACCTGCTTTGATACCATATTCAGCCAGGCCCAGTACTATGCACTAACTCTGATGGGCCAATCTTCTTCAGCCCAAAACGCGTTAAACATGATAGTGCAAAGGGTCAGAGTCATTTGAATGAAAGAGTGGTTGGCGTCGGAGGAGAGAGAACGGAGCGTCTGTAAATCTTCTTCGCAGACGACGGTGAGAACTTCTGATGGGGGCTCCGGTGGCTGGAGATGAAGAAGGCAAAGATGATCAACACACAGAGGAGAGTAAGAAAAGGTAAACTTTTATTATTTTCGTAAGATTCTTTTACAATCATGGTATTTCTCTTCTATCTACTGAAACAAAGAACTCTATGGCATATATAGAGTTTGAAAGAGGAGAAAGGGGAAAGGGAAAACCGAAACCTAACTAAAACACCGAAAACCCCATAACTGTCCTCATGACAGTTTAACGGAAAAGCCGATAATCCTCAAAAAAAAATAAACCTTACTTTTGGTCTTGTTTTTACTCAAGTGAAATTTTGTTTTACTCAAGTCAAAATACATTACACAACTCAATCTCAACTTTTGTCCAAAATTTGCTCAAGCTAAAAAAATCATCTCTTAACTAATTGAATATGAATACTTTTATAAATGTAAAATGAACATTATTTTTTATATTTAGTTTATTTATTATTTAGTTTAATTGTGTTATATTATATGATAATCCTTACCAAGATGGATGAAATTTGTATGTTATATTTATAAGGTTGTTGAGACTAATAATAATTGTTTGAAATTTTGGATATCTATGATCATATATGAATCATTGTCTTATTTGTCTATTAAGTATTGGTAGTTACGTTGTAATACAGATTTCTTTACTTTACTAATATCTAAATCACATAAAATAAGATATCAAGTAGTGAAAGTCAAAGACAACATTAAGGTTTTGGAGACTTAAAGCAAATTTAAGAATGAAGTCTTTTTATTTACTAAATAAAACAATAAATGTATCATAATTTTATTTAAAATATATTTTTGGAGCTTTTAATAATGCAAAACTATTTTTAAAATTATTGTGTTAATTTCTTTTAATATTTCTTTTCCAATAGATAATAAGGTCAATCTATTTAATCTTTCTTAAGATAATGTTCATCTTAAATATGTTTTTATAACTATATTGTATGTGGTTAAATACCTTTCAACCCTACCAACTATGGCTTAAAGATAATTGGTTGACCAAACATATACAAGATACCTTGAATCCATTAGAGGTTGCATGCCTATTACCAAACATTTTGAAAATGTTAAGCCTACCAAAGGCAGTGGATTACTCGTCAAAGGTTAGCATTCGTCTAGCAAAATAGTAAGCATAATACATTATATATCAAGTGTCGAGTCCATGTCAAGTACTGTGTGCCACCAACCTAAGACCAAGTGACATCTGTTGATGGATGTGCCCCTTACTAGAGTTGGGTGTCGCCTATCGGTACCTATCCTTGCCTACCAAAGACATCAATAAACCATGTAACTTAGCCAAAATTAATTGCACATCATCATAGGTAAAATGGCCATTGGACCAATGGGTCAATTGTCCCATAATCGAGGCTTATCCAGGTAAGAACCCACGGTTAGTAAAATACTCCTATAAATATAACTTTAATCAAGTTTTGACTTTACTTTTCCTAGGTGGTGGTATGAGTTTCGTCTGCAGTGCCTCTTCCAATACATGAGACTTAGGAGTGTTTAGGGGCATGTAACACGAGAATCGGGTAAGTCTGGGCTCCCTTTGATGAAGGAGTTACCCTTATGAGTTGGGTCACATTCACCACCTTTATTTTTAGTTGGCATGGTCTCAACTCTTATCTTGTTTTGATACTCTCTTACTTCTTCTAATCGCATCAAATTGGTGGCCCACTACCTCAACTCATCCTTGTTTGTAGGCGGCATCATACACAAGTCATCCTCAAAGGGACCTAGCCTTAGTGTCGTGATCATATAGTGGAGAACCATTTTGGGGTTTAGGTTCTTGATCTTTAGAGCCACTTTAATGAACCTTTTAATAAAGGTTCACAAAAGATTCCTCTTTCTCTTGTATAACATTGAGGAGTGGAGGCGGGTAAGATGATGACGCCAACTCATGGTAAACTATGTTGTAAAGGACGACACTAACGTATCGAAAGAGTCGATGGAATAGGGGGGAGATGGTGAACCACTCTACGACTGTCCTCTTCAAAGTTTTGGCAACAACTTTCCACGTGACGGCATCATCAGTCAAGTAGATAGTGATTGAGTGTTATAGATGACAATGTGCTCTTCCAAGTCAGTTCTACCATTATACTAGTTCAGGTTTAGAGACTTCCACTACTTAGCAAGGGGGCTATCAATGATGTCATCTATGAAGGGGTGTCAATGACTCCCTTCTATTGTCGAGGAGTTGTGTATCTTGGGACTAAGGTTGTACTCACTTTGCTTTTCAATTCCATAGATAGGGTTGGTGCAAGAAGGGGTTTTCTACACCAAATTCGTGTTATAAAGGGTTTCCTTTCCCTTTCCCTTTCCATTTGTTCCTTTAGCCTCAACTTTCCTTTTCAACTTGGTATTCTCCTGTCTTAGGGCATTCATCTCATCAACGCTTCTTTTCTTAAACTCAACAAACTCTAGTTGTATCTTCGTTTGGGCTTCTAAGATAGCAACTATGTCAATCAAGGACCTGCTTCCTTTGCTCCAACCATCTTGCTTCTTGTAGACACCATAAATTCTTTCTCCATATAAAATACAAGTCGGCCTGGGCACCAATTGTTTTTACAAAGCCAAATATGTATCCTATAATGAGTCCAATGACACTCCAAACACTTCAAATCTTCAATCTCCAATATACTTGTCCTCCTTCTGGATACTCGTTCTCCTTGAGCTAGGTAGGAGTTGCTTGTAGAAGACATTTCATCACCCAAGTCAGCCTAGTATGTCAACGAACAACAAATGTTATAATTAATGAACATAATTAACATACCTTGTAAAATGTATTATTTATATTATTGTGCATGAGCCCTTACTTGGATGGGTCTGGACCCATTGGCCTAAATACTTTTATTTTTTGAATTATTATAGTTAATCATAGACTATTATAAGTGTAAGTGACTTGTATGATGTTATGTTGATCGAGTAGAAACAAACTGAGTACATGTCAACTTAATAATCTAACATATATTCAACCAAGAACAACCAATTGAATAATTAGTCATATAATAAAATTATTAAATTCGTTAATTAAAATTTATGAAACATGTACTTTATCACCCTAATTTTTAATTTTAGTATGAGGTAATACTTTTACTTCATATAAATTTATTTTCTCCAAAAGCTTATGTGTAAGAAGCATCCTATTCTTCTCGTCGTTATTGAAGATAAAGCTTGCTTTTACAAAATAACTTTTTTAGGAGCCACTAATCTTCTTCCGCCATTATTTTTTATGTAACTTGTCTTCATCAATGGATCTTACTGATTAATTTACTTAAGCACGTTTCTCGAATAAAATTTTGATGTTAACATAATACTTTGAGGTAACAATACAATATGAACACGTGAAAATGGGTAAATATATCTATATCCTTTATCTTTTAATGGGGTCACATATCTTATTTAACATTGATTTTATATATTTGTTGCCATTTGCATAAAAAAAAAAAAAATCTTAGGTCAACTACAAGAAAAAAATACAACAACGAATTATTTATTACCTAAAAATAATGAGAATATATATATATATATATATATATATATATATATATATATATATATATATATATATATTATGTTCAAATATATACATTTTTAACATGTCTGATGGCAGGTATAAATAATAGATAAAACAAACAACAAATTTCTTGATAGTATGTGATATAATAGGTTCAATAAACAATAAATCTTACTAAGATGAATTTTAATCCATAATTCTCATAACATATTAAAAAATAAACTTTTCACAAACGCAACTCTTTTTGTGAATCTCATTTTTTGGAAAAAATATTCATAGATTTGTTTTTTTACAAATCAGTTTATTTCTATTTAAAAATTTTGAATTTATTAAATTTATTTGATTTTTTTAAATAAATGTTGCTAATAATTTTTAAAATATCATATATAATTTTGGTTGTTTATAGATGTTTTTTTATGAAAAATCTTTAATTGTCAGTCTCAAAAAATTAGTAAAATTCATTTTTTTATCTAATTTAATCTTATAAAATCAACAATGAAAATAAAATTTACACTTACTTGTATATTATTCTTATTTTAATTGATGTGAGATCATTGACACTTTCCTCAATAACACTTTAATATATTACTTTTTAGTAACAAGCGTAGGCTTTATTTTTTTTTATAATTGAATGGAATGTAGTTTATAAGGAAAAATATTATGATACATCTTCCTTGTTTATTCTTAAATGCTACTTAGTTAGATAAACCAGTTAAAAATAAGTAAGTGGATCCCATAACTAGGTTAGCTAGGCTTTTTGGTTAGATACGGGTATATATAGAAAAAAAGAAAAGGCAAAAGTGATTGTATATGTTGCAACAACATAAAATAATTAATTAAGTAGATTCGATTGACACATAGCTTAGAATGAAGTTTCATAGTCTCGGTCATGAACATTATTTTACACATTAAACAAAATCAAGTTAATGTAGGACAAACTTTTAAAATATAAGTATATGTCAATTATAAAATTACCCAAATATAACTACCTAGTTTATTTAAATTTGATCACATACCTGAATATTGACTTAATATTAAAATATTCAATTATAAAATTAATTATACATAAATACTTACTGAATAGAATAGTTATAACTCATTATGTAATTTGTGTGTCCTCTAGGTGAATTATGTATTATTTTGGCATACAATAAATCGTTTTATTTATCAATAAAATGTATCTTTTATTGTGGCATTGTGTTGGTTATTAATTTATTCAATTATTTGATCATATTATATATAATTGACGTTCTTAATTGGTTTGATGTGGTGACTTATCAAGTATGATTAAATTGTGAGATCTTAATCGCATTTATGTGGTAAGGGTTTAAGTATGATTAGATTGTGAGATTTTATTGGGTGTAATCAGGCATGTTCTTAAATTTCCTTAATCATGTGTTAATAATATTTCTTTTTTTGTTAAAAAAAAAAGCAAAGGGAATAACTAATTTGATTCTCACATATTTTTTTCTTATTTTATTCTATTACCCTTAATAACTCGACATTTTTTCGTATTTGAATAACAATGAAAAATGACAAACACAATAGCAATTTTAACATTTAATTAAAATATTAATGTGTGAAAATGGTTTCTCTCGTCAACCTTTTATTTATTGGAACTTATTCGTAAGAACTTAAAAAACATATTTAATTTTTGGATGAAAATAATAATACAAAATTAAAAAAATAGTTACTATATTTAAAAGTTTACATAGTTACAAAACGTCTCTTATCCTTCCATAAATAATGATTGATTAGAAGTTAGGTGACCTAATTATATTTGGTGATACAGCACTTGGTGGGGGCAATGGTGAAAGGATTAATGGTTTCTAGAACAAGATGGGAATGAAGGGGTTGTGTCATGATTTATTAGCTTTTCTTCACTAAAAACCCATAGCAAATTGTTTTTAATTGTTTGCATATTAAAGAAATCAAAGAAATATTCTAATTTTTTAATATTTTTCTTCAACAATTTTGAATTACTATAGTGTCAATGTAAAATATTTGTTGATTTTGTTAATTATTTATGTGACATCCCAATAATATACGTCATGCATATAAAATAAGACGTCATTACATACAATACTAGAAAGCAGTTAGAGATGTACTTAAGTATAAGGATTACAGTCATTCACAAAGTGAGTAAGAATTTGAAACTTAAAGTGCTAGAGTATCTCAAAATACATAAGCTGGAAATGTCTCAAGAACATGAAAGTGCTATGGAATCCTAGAGTGTCTAAACAGCAGCATCTCCATTTCCTTCCAAGACGTTCTCCAGGGAGACCTCATTCTCCTCTGCTCACATCCAAGTGGATGATCATTGCAAAAGAAAAAGCATACAACATGGCACAAACAAGCAAATGCAAGGGTGAGCTAATTATATAAAAGAAATACATCAGGTCAAACATATGACACACAAAAGTTAAGTACAATCAAAACAGTTAAAGCATACAACTTACACATGTTACATTCTAGACTTGACTCGTCCGGACTTTAGAATGAGAGTCGAGCTATGGCGGGTCATGCACCCGTGGTGGCTTATTAAACTTGGGTTCCCCACCTTGCGACACTCACGAGGTTAGTCCGTTCCGCGCCTTGGAGCATACTGGAAACCTCCGAGACTAAAACCTCCTGCTACTCCTCACTACATGATCCAATCCTCTCTATGTGAGAAGAAAGACCATTGGAGCATCAGGAAAACCCCCAAGACTGAGCTCCTACTTTCATTCTAAAACACTAAGAATCTCACCGAGAGATTCTACATAGATGTTTGCCACTTGGATCCTACTTTCATCACTTGATAATCATATACTTTTTGTCACAATCAACATACACAAACTCAACAATATACATTAGTTACCACTCACAAATTATAAAAATAACTACTCCCTAATTTAATATAAGTTAATCAATACCATAATCTTTTATAATTTATTTTCAATGCCTAAACCCTGTACAAATATAAAACCTGTTTCTTTCGGTTATATTATAATAGTTATATTAAACTATACTTCTATTATAAATTTTCTATTAAACCATTACACAAACATTTTTAATTTATACTAAACCAACATTCATATTATAATATTATAATATTATAATATTATAACAAACCTATTATTATATATAAAACTATATTATATTAATAAAATAATAATATTAATATAATTTATATATGCTACGTAACTATATTATATTAATATAATTCATTAACCCACGTAATTATACAAAATTATATATATATATATATATATATATATATATATATATATATATATATATATATATATTTATATTATGTTACGTAATATTATATTAATATATATGTATATTATGTTTTGTACTGTAATATTAATATATTATATTAATATATATGTATATTATATATACATAACACATAACATTATATATATATATATAATCTATACATTAATAATATATTAGGATACGTATCATCTCAAAATAACTTAAAATACTTCTTTATTTATGAAATTGTTTGTTAAATTATTCATTACCACAGAATGCTTGCTCCCAATCTCACCTCACTATCCAATTGGTCACAGGAGAGGGTTCAGATGTCTGAATGCATCAGATTCACGTTCGGCACTAGCACATATGACTAGTCACAACTGACTGGACCAGGCCAGGGCTGCTCTATGATCAGGGATGTGCCAACTCAGGTTTTTAAGTCCCCTCTATCCTATCAAGAGAAAGGCTCTCAACCAGTTTTAGTTAATTTATTAAAGTTACCTAAACTAGTATGTTGTGCTCTAAACCTCAAACGCCCAATTTTTATATTTTATCCCCTCTCACAATACTCTGAAACCGTACCTGTACACCTATTTAATACCCATGTACATGCTATCACAGAGCCCTTACTCCAATTTCAACCAAAATAGATTAATTTCAATAGAGACAATTCATATACATCCAATTCACATGCACTATTTGAATATTTAAACACAATAATTATACACAGCTTCACAGTCTCAATTTGGGCATCCAATAAAATCAAAAATTGCAGGACAGCTTCACAAACACACCAGTTCGAATTCAATATGCAGATATTTTATAAAATAAATTCCAAAAAAAATAATCAGCTCCCCTTACCTGGAAAGCTTAACAGTACCACTCCTAGGAACGCTCTAGCAGTACCTCCTCACAGAGGCGAGTTTGACAGCACCTATAAACCAACAAAATTGGTGCAGAGCACATCTCTTAGAGTTGGAAGGGACATAGAAACTAAAGGAAAAGCTACCAGTAACATGCAACCAGCCAGTTGCATGCCTTAGGTTCAAGAACTGTTGAAGAAAAGGGAAAAAGACAATTACCGGTCGGAATGGAAAAATGTTCGGTTCAAACTGAAGCCATTGGTGCAGTGAGCGTGGAAACACCTTCAAATCAAAATTTGATCGGTTCAATGAAGAGAAAATCTAGAGAGAAGGCAGAGAAAATTTTTGGGCAAGGGTTTTAGAGAGAGTGTGGCTTCTGTGAAAATGAGTCAGAATAGGGAGAAGTTCCCCTCTCCTAAGGCTTTGCTGACCTTAGCCTTATGGGCCTGGCAGCCTAACTTAAAGCCCAAATGACTTTAAAAAAAAAATATAAGGCCCTTACATTCTCCCCAACAATTTAGAATTTTCGTCCCCGAAAATTAAACTTACCAGGAAATAGATGAGGGTAGGACTTTCGCATCTCTTTTTCCAACTCCCAGGTAGAGTCGCCGGTCCTATCATCCCAGATGACCTTAACAAGTCTAACCGTCTTCCCTTGAGGCTGTTTAGTTTGGCGTTGCTCAACTCTAACTGGCTGCACCTCCATAGATAGATCTTCTCTAATTTGGACATCTTCAGCTTCTAGAACATGAGATGGATCGTGCATGTACTTCCTAAGCTGAGAGACGTGAAACACAGGGTGAAGATTAGTTAGCTGAGGAGGCATGGCTATCTCATAAGCAATTGGCCCTATGCGCCTCGAGACCTGATAGGGACCAAGGTATCTAAGGGACAACTTCCTAGCTCGAATAGCTCTTCCCACACCAATGGTAGGAGTCACTCGGAGGAACACGTGATCCCCAACTGCAAACTCCAAGGGTTTCCGCCTCCGATCAGCATATGATTTCTGCCTGCTCTGAGATGCTCTCATCCTTTCCTGTATCAACTTCACCTTCTCTGTGGTCTGCTGCACTAACTTTGGCCCAGTCAATAATGATTCACCCTCCTAAAACCAACATAGAGGGGTCCTGCAGCGCCTCCCGTACAAGGCCTCAAATGGCGTCATACCAATACTAGCCTGGTAGCTGTTGTTATAAGTGAATTCTACCAATGGTAACACCTCATCCCAGGCTCCCAGACGATCCAGTATACAAGTTCTCAGCAAATCTTCTAAGGACAGTATCGTTCTCTCAGATTGGTCATCTGTCTGAGGATGGTAAGCTGAACTCATTTGTAACCTGCTACCCATCTCGCTCTGCATAGTGTTTGTCAGAAACGGGAGGTGAATCTTGGATCTCTATCTGACACAATACTGGAAAGTACTCCATGAAGCCTGATGGGTTGTCGCAACCCACACAAATTTAATGTGCAATTAAGAAATGCAGTATAGCTAGGAAATGACTCCTAGGTCGTCTCTCAAGGACCAATTTTGCAGTTCAGGAATTAAGTCAGACACGAAGGGGGGGGGGGTTTGAAAAGTTTGTGAATGCGGATAAACTAAATCAAAACACGAATGGAAACAACAATGTAAACACAAATGTAACCAAAAATGTAAAAACGGAATGTGAAAACGGTTGGTCATTAACTCAATTACTATGCTTCCTATCACAGATCAACGACAACTACACACTACTCTAATCTAAATCCGACACAAATCACCCAACTAAGCGAAGGCTAATTCGGTCTTCAGAATTACAGACTAAGCGAATGCAATGCACAAATTTAATCAGTCATCCACCATACAGTCTAATCAACTAAGCGAAGAATTGACACCAATTAGGCAACTAAGTGTATACCTAATCGCAGGCAGACAACAGATTAAATATTAAGCAGAATCAAAGCAGCAGTATGCCAATTAAAGTTCAAAAGTCTTAGGGAAGCAAAGTAACTTTATTAACAACCAACCCGACTAACCTAAACTAACATGACAGTTAAATTAACACTACCAATCAAACTAGACAACATGAAAGTAAATGAAATGCTAAACCTAACACTACAATAGACAAATATCCAAATAGAATCAAAGCTATTAAGATGCAACGATGAGCTATCAAACTAAATTCACATTAAAATAAAGCTTAGAAATTGTAAAACAAATTCACCACAAGATTCAAGCCGTGACACCACCTCTTCCTAATGCGCAGCTCCTCAAGGAAAATAAAAAGAAAATTGCCACCGTCACCGCACCTCTAGCTAAATGACAATTATGCTTCTTCAAAATTTCATCAAATATACCCAGCTTAAAAACATTCCCAAGCAAAGAAAGTTCCCAGCAAGGCCAAGTAAAATTAAATGCTCTTTTGAAATGAAAATAAAACAAGTGCTCCAGGCCATGACATGTTGCAGCCATGACTCATGTTTCTCCCATAATCACTGTTTCCATTTGTTTTAAAAGTAAAGGAATGTAATGAAAGATGGCTGCAGGACCGTGTGCTTGCTTCCTAATGAAATCACTGTGAATTATTTTTCAAAACAAAATAAAGTGCTGCATGGGTCAAAGATTCAAGCAGTGTGAGTGCATCAAACTCAAATCAGCGTTTTCATTTTTTTAAAAAGCAATCTGCGGCTGCAAGCTTGAATTAAAAAAAATCCAATGCAATTTAAAAAAATGTTAAAACCGTAACAGCATATCACCATACAGCTGCTGCCATCTTTTCCTATATTAAAGCACCGTACTACACTTCTATCTAGCCACCAAGCTACTACTATCTAAAAGAAAAGAAGTTTAAAAACGTGTTCAGTTGCCAAGCTTGACACGTCCCATCACCATAAACTTCCACCTAATCTAATATTCATTCCATGAAAATAAAGAAAATGTCCAAACTTCCTCCATGCCGTAACATTTCTTCACAGTAAAATCAATTCATATGAAAGCAAAGCAAGAAAAGAATAAACAAAAAGGAAATGCCTATTTCTCCTAGACGTGACAGCAGCCCCCAGCTCTAACCTAATAACCTCTTCAATCTCATCACTTCATCACGGCAGCAACAATTTAATTTATGAATAAAAGAAATTAAATAACATTGCAGCAGCACAATTAAAAGAAAGAAAAGAAATGCTTTCTTTATTCAACCAATGCCAAGAACCGTGAACATGTTTCAAGCAAGAGCCAAAAAGCGTTCCAGCCCTCCTCTCCAAAATAAATTCTACCGAGAATATGTGTTCCAAACGTTGCAGCAGAAAAAGAATGTCCTATACAAGTGACGGCTGGTTGGGAATGTTTCCTAGGACCATGTGTCCTCATAAAATAGGGTGGGGTCCACCCAATTGAAAAACACTAGGTGCCATGTCATTTTTCTTATTTGGGCTCAACATGTTTTTGTCAAAATTTGGCCCAATGTGCACAAGCTTGTCTAAAAGGTTTTAAACAACTAAATTACAATACAATTAATTTTAAAATGTCTAATTGGAGAGTCTTGAATTAATTTGTCTTCATCCTAATGCTCCAAATTGTTTGTCCAAAATTTTCCCTGAAAATAATAATGCAAATAATTAGCTCAGAAAATTCAAATTAATTAAAATTAGAATTTTCGGTCAAATTAAGCATAATTAGGAAAAACGGGAAAATACCGGACAATTAAGCACAATTCCCTGATTAATTCTAGCACAATAAACTAAGTGAAATCAATAAAATATCGACTCATCAAAGCCTCACAATCTCCTTAACATATAATTGTGTCAGTTTTGTCATAGACATTCTCAAGTCGATCGCTAAGAAGTGGGCGCTCTTGGTCAATCTGTCCACTATAACCCATATAACATCATGCTTCTTGAAAGTACGTGGTAAATGGGTAACAAAGTCCATGGCTATGCTATCCCATTTCTACTCGGGAACTTCCAAGGGTTGCAATAATCTCTAGGCCTCTGATGCTCTACCTTTGCCTTTTGACAAGTCAAGCAAGAAGCCACAAATTGAGCCACATCTTTCTTCATTCCTGACCACCAGAATGACTTCTTGAGATCTTGGTACATTTTTGTCATTCCTGGATGTATGCTGAAGCAGCTTTTGTGTCCTTCCTCCAGTAATAGCCTCTTTAATTCTCCATCATTGGGAACACACGTCCTTCCCTTAAACCTCAAGAGACCATTTGTCCCTGTGTTGAAGTCTTTTCCCTTTTCTGTACCAATAAGGGCGGTTGTTGTTCGAAGCTCAGGGTCTAAAAACTGCCCCTTGATAACGGTTGAAAAACCGTTATTTTCATGTGCTATTTTAGACCAAATTACTCCCTTTACTGCTTAGAATGAGCTTAAAATCAAACAAAACTCAATAAATGAGTCAGTCGAGAGTCAAAAGCTATTTTTAGCGATATTATGCTTGTTTTGCAGAAATTTTGATGAAAGTAAAGAATGGAGGTGAAGATGAAGGCCTTAGACTCAAGATAGAGGAAGCAAATCAAGAAAAGAGGAGTCTAGAAACTGCCCAGCGGCAGAATTGCACCGCTGGGCGGTCAAATGCGAGGAGTTTGCACCAAGGCAGCGACGCGTGGCGGTTTTGCGGTACGAGGCAAACCGCCGGGCGGTGGACCCCTAACGTTGAGCGGTTTTGCGGCAGTAAGGCAAACCGTAGGGCGGCATAAGTGTGACGTCGGGCGGTTGCCTGTTGGGCTCGGTCCTGTTTTCTATTGCGCTCTTCAGCTATAAATAGCCCTAGTGCAACTTCAATCTCATTCTTTTGACAGAAGAGGGCGGCCAGACCTACCTTTCACTCTTTGGAGAGGATCTCTTGGATCCTTAGGCTCCTTTTCATCTTTTCTAGGGTTTGCTTTCCATATCTTCCATTATTTTCATCTTGGTTCACCATGACAATGGTGAACTAAACCCTTTTGTTGTTGGGGAACAATGTAATCTTTTGATACTCTCTTTTATTGAAACTCTTGTTTGAATTATATGATTTTCATATGCGTTTATTATTAATTGTTGGATTCTCATACTGTGCTTAAAGCCTTTATCGTTTAACTCATTCGGTAATTGATATTTGCCTTTATTGATACCGGGACGTACAGTAATGTCACGAAATGGTGAGAATTTCCTTGGTTAAGCAATACCACCTAGGGATAGGGGGGTAGGACGATCAATTGTATTTGCTTCTGTTTGTAATGCGTTGCTAGTTGCTAGGGGAGGCTAGGGATAGCAAGCCGGTAATTAGTAATAGGCCCTTTTCACCGAGGGATCGGGTTAAGGGGAGGCCAAGAAAGTTTGCATGCAATTAGATAATAATGCTATTTAAACAAGAGGAGTAAATAAGAGAGAGTGGATTAGATGAAATTGCATGTTTAATTTTCTGTCTTTGCATTCACCACAACAATTAATTTTTCTTTCACAAGTCTTATGATTTTAATTCATACGAACGATAAGGCCTTTCGAGTCTCATGGGAAGAACGATAATGGGTTTTACCATTTTTATTACTTAATACGATATGGTACACTTGCCATTCCGCTAACACCCCTCTTTAATGCGCTCTAACAAGCCACAAGGTATCACCAATTTATTGCACCTGATGCTGTCAGGTTCTAACTCAACTTGCAACTCCAGATCTCTGAAGCTCTCTACCAACTCCAACTCTCTAATTATCAAGCAAGAGATGTGCACCGACTTTCTACTCAGTGCGTCTGCAACCACGTTTGCTTTTCCAGGGTGGTAGAGGAGTTCAAAATCATAGTCTTTGAGGAACTCCATCCATCTCCTTTGCCTCATGTTAAGCTCTTTCTGATCAAAGAGGTACTTCAAACTTTTGTGGTCGCTGAACACTTGGAATTGGGCCTCATATAGATAATGCCTCCAAATTTTCAAAGCAAAGACGACTGCAGCTAACTCCAAGTCATGAGTGGGGTAATTCTTCTCATGTACTTTGAGTTGTCTTGAGGCATAAGCAACCACTCGCTTCTCTTGCATTAGAACGCATCTCAAACCTTGATGAGAGGCATCGCAGTAAACCTCAAAAGGTCTACCTGTGTCTGGAATGACTAGTACCGGGGTGATGAGTCGTTATTTTAGTGACTACATTTGGTTTATTGCACTTAAATAAATCAGGGAATTGTGTTTAATTGTCCGTTATTTCCCCATTTTTCCTAATCCTACTTAATTTGGTCGGAATTTGTATTTTCACTAATTTGAATTTTCTGAGCTAATTAATTGCATTTTTTGTTGCAGGGAAATTTTGGGAAACATCATTTGGAGCATTAGGATGGTGGCTTGCACATTAAAGACTCAATATTTAGTCATTTCAATTTTAATTAAGTTGTGACTTAATTTTCTAGAAGCTTTAATTAGGATTTTGTGTATTGGGCCTTTTTAGGGGCAAATTTGTAGAAGCCCATTTTTTTTGTAGGACATGTGGCTTTAGGTTTGGGTTTCTTTTTGAAGGTTGACCCCACCATTTGAGAGGATTCTCGGCAAAATGGGGAGCAAAGGCTGACACACTTCGAAGCTCTCATTTTTCACACTTTGCATGGGTTTCATGAACTTTCTCCTTGGGAGCTTGTAGGGTTTCATTTTCTTTGAGCATGGAATGACCAAGATCATATTTTTCTTCTTCTCTTGCTTGAATCTTGATTGTCTTTGCTTGGTGGTGGTGAAAACCGTCACATATTCCGCTTTGTTTCTTGTTCTTTGAAGTTGAAAGTATGAGCTTGAGGTTGTTTCTTTGCATTTTCATGATGGGTCTTTGGTTTGAATGAAGAGCTATTTCGTTTTTCTCCTCCTTTGCTGCCATATTTTCGTATTTACTTTGAGTTTCTTGGATTGGATGATGAAAATGAAGTTCTTGTTGAGCTTAGTAGTGAAGAAAGCTTGAGTTGGTGTATGGGTGTTTGAGGTTGGACCCTTTCTTCTTATGTTTTGTTTTTGTTGATTGGAAGCATTTTATGAGCTGGAATTTGTGCTGCATTATCATGGCTGGATGGTGCTAGACCTTAAGCTAGGAGGTTGATTTTTGTTTTTACCAAAAGCTTGAAGAAATAGGAAGGTTTGGTTGGGTCAAATGAGCAGAAGTTTGGGTTTATTGTTCTTGTGTTCATTTGCAACTTGAACTTTGGTTTATTGGGTTATAGATTCGGTAGGATGGAGGAAGAAAACGTGAATGATGTTTGTGTTGGTGGAAAAACCGAAATTGAGGTTGGAAAGGAGGAGAGAAGGTGCATTTAATTTTTTTACCCGATTTGGACAAGCACAAAAGATGCTCATTTTCACTCTAGGAATGTTTCCACTTTTGGCTTTGTCTTTAGTGTGATTTCTGTCGAGAATTGCATATGAGAAGGGAGGTTTTTGGTGTTTATTTTCATTTGACTTTGCTTACATGGCATCTTGGTTGGACCACCCAAAGTATCTTCCATTTACCCATTGGTTTGAAGCACTTTTTGTAGCCACTTCTTTCTAGCTCACGTAAATTTGTGCCTTGGTATTGGAATCAGAATTTTTGCTGCATGGAAGGGTATAAGGTCACGGTTTTAATGTGTGTGGAAGGCACATGTTCATTGTCTTGAAGAAAGGTTCACATGGGACAAGAAGTCAACACATTTTGTGGCTTATGGAAGGTGGAATTTGAAGTTTGACTAGGTGGAAAAGAAGCTCACGGCCAAGAGGTTTCCTAGGCCATTTGGACTTTTAATTTATTTGTTAATTGCACCTTGGTTCACATAAATTACTAGAAGTAAAATAGGCTTTTTAATTTCTCTTGTTTTCACTTAGCTTAATTAGTAGGTTGAGTTGTTTTTATGTGTTTGAGTTAATGTTGCATTTAATTATTTTTAATTGTGTTAGATAATTTGTTTGTAAAAGTGTTGATGTCCAGTAATTGTGATATGATTGTCATGGTAGCTTAAATTAATTCAGTTGGTCATTAGCTATATTGTAATGTTTCCCTGAGATTACTGCACTGTAACCATGTTTGCTATTCTGACCTTTGTTAATGTGATATCTGTATTTGCACCTGCAATTGGGTATACACTTAGTTGCCCAATTGGTGTGACGTCTTTGCTTAGTTGACGAAACTGTATGGTGCAAATTGGATTACATGTTAACATTGTGTTCGCTTAGTTCACTTTTATGAAAACATAATTAGCCTTCGCTTAGTTGGTTAATTGTGTTAGATTAGAGGCTAGAGTAGCTCATTTATTGTGTTGATCTATGATTGGAAACACCATAATTAAGTTAATGACCGACTGTTTTTCACTCTCCACACATGAATTAGACATAAATGAATGTGTCGTCCCCGAGTCAAACAACGCTATGCAAGAAGCTCCAAACAACATACAGCTGCTGACAATAAGGTTACCTGCACTAGCTGCCTCGGCTCCGGTCAAAGCATAGACTCTCCCTACAGCTTGTGGCCTGGCACTGCCTCTCTGAACCGCTCTCCCAGCTGGGCGGGGTGGTGGTCCTGTCCTCCTGATAGTAGGACAGTCTCTAGCATAATGTCCACCCCGCCTGCAGATGTTACACCTCTTGTACCCTATCAACTAAGGGCACACAGACTGGAGGTGTGGTCCTCCACACATGAAGCATGCTAAAACTGGATTGTCTCTGCGGCACTGAAGGTTGAGAGGACGAACCCCTAGACCCAGAAGAGGTAGGTCTAGAGAAAGGGGTCGTCCTAGAGCTGGATCAACCTCTGGATATCACTGGATCAACCTCTGGATATCACTGGTCCACCAACCCTCAATGGTTGGCTCTGCTGTCTCTGAGGTCCCTCTGGCTCTCCCTTGGTCTTCTCCATATCACGGGCCATCTCCACTAAAGCAGAGAACTCTCTGATACGTAGCCCCTTCACCAGCAGCTTTATATCTTTCCTCAGGCCGTTCTCAAATTTTCTACACTGTCAGTCTTCATCTACTGGCACGGTGCTGAAGTGGAGGAGATGTTTAAAACGGTCAGCATATTCTGACACCGACCTGTTTCCTTGAGCCAACTCCAGGAACTCTACTTCTTTAGCAAAGCTGACACTGTCCGGGAAGTACTCCGTGTAGAATTTAGTTCTGAACAACTCCCAGGTAATAGGAGTCCTATGCCTCTCAAGGATCGACTTCATGCTATTCCACCAATGTTCAGCCTCTCCTGTAAGTAAGTATTGGGTGTAGGCTATCTTCTTCTCATCTGGACATCCTTTCGCCTCATAAATTCGTTCCATATCTTGCAACCAGTGGTCAGCCTCATCAGGGCTGCACTTCCCAGAGAATATGGCCGGGTGATGTTGGAGAAAGCTCTCCAAAGTCCACTCCTGAGTTGGAGCAGTAGAAGAGGAGGCACCCTGAGTGGGTACACCTCTAGCCAGCATATCCATCAGTTGCCTCTGGGTGTGATCAGTTTCCATCCTTGCATACTCTGTCAACATCCTTGCGTTCTCGACATCCACCCTGGCAGCTTCTAGATTCTGTAGAGCGATGGTGTTCTCCTGGACCAAGGCAGCATTTTGTCGCTGTAGTGCCTCAAGGACAACCTTCAACCAAGCATTGGACTCAGAGGGCTCCGGCTGAGGAGGAGGAAGTCTAGGCGCCATTGTTTGTTCACACAGAGAAGAGAGATTATTGATCAGATTGTAATAGGCAAAATAATTGCCTAAGTGTGCTAAGAGTACAGAAGTAGAAACAAGGCAGACACAACCTATAGAATTCTTTCTAAGGATAGAAACTGCTCTGATACCATAAATGTGACATCCTAATAATATACGTCATGCATATAAAATAAGATGTCATCACATACAATACTAGAAAGCAGTTAGAGATGTACTTAAGTATAAGGATTACAGTCATCCACAAAGTGAGTAAGAATTTGAAACTTAAAAGTGCTAGAGTATCTCAAAATACATAAGCTGGAAATGTCTCAAGAACATGAAAGTGCTATGGAATCCTAGAGTGTCTAAACAGCAGTATCTCCATTTCCTTCCAAGACGTTCTCCAGGGAGACCTCATTCTCCTTTGCTCACATCCAAGTGGATGATCATTGCAAAAGAAAAAGCATACAACATGGCACAAACAAGCAAATGCAATTATATAAAAAAAATACATAAGGTCAAACATATGACACACAAGAGTTAAGTACAATCAAAACAGTTAAAGCATACAACCTACACATGTTACATTCTAGACTTGACTCGTCCGGACTTTAGAATGAGAGTCGAGCTATGGCGGGTCATGCACCCGTGGTGGCTTATGAAACTTGGGTTCCCCACCCTGCCACACTCACGAGGTTAGTCCGTTCCACGCCTTGGAGCATACTGGAAGCCTTCGAGACTAAGACCTCCTGCTACTCCTCACCACATGATCCAATCCTCTCTATGTGAGAAGAAAGGTCATTGGAGCGTCAGGAAAACCCCCAAGACTGAGCTCATACTTTCATTCTAAAACACTAAGAATCTCACCAAGAGATTCTACACTAAGAAAAAAAGTAAAAGTTAAAAGGTAAAAGTAAAATCATTTTTACCAAAGACCATTTTAGTAAAATAGAAAATTTTGGGGAGGTAAAGGAAGAAATTGGAGGAGTGTAGGGAGAAACAAAACTTTAGCCCCAATCCTTATTGATTCTCACTCAGACCAAAGATTCCAAACAAAACTTTAGCCCAAACTATTTAAACCTTTCTACTCTTTGCACCCGTCTTTCAATCCATATATCATACACAAAAAGAATAAGAGAATCATACAATTTAATTCACAAGTACAAAACAAATACAAAAACTCTTGGTCGGTACGTTGTAACTACATACAAATTATACTAATATAAAATTATTTGATATTTTATATATATAAACCAAAATTCACGTATCATATTTTTCTAGAAACTAAAATATGAATAATCACTTGTTATTTATTTCAATGTATAGTTTGATTAAAATTATACTTTATATAATTTTGTTAATGATGCAATATTATTTTCTGTAAGGGATATATGAATTGATACTAGTTAATAAATGTATACAAAATGAGTATATTCGTGGTCAAATTGTTGAATTATAAGTTTATATTATCGTAAATATTCATGTTAAATTTTGTTACAATTAAATAATAGTAAAAGTGTGATTAAATTGTTCAAATTTTAGTATATATTTTGAAAAGAAAATATTATTTTGGTTTGATTTATATAAATTATGTATGAAATAATTTTGCATAAATATAACATATTTTGTATGTGACGTTCCAAATTATATAGGAAGACATACATAATAAAGATATCATTATACATAATAATTGAAAGTAATTAGAGAATAATAAAGGTAATTAGGATTACAGTCATCCTTAGAACAGTACTAGAATGTGAAGCTGGAGTACTAGAGTTTCTCCCTTCTAAAGTACAAGGAATTTAAAACTTTAAAAACACCAAGGTTCTTCAAAATAACATAGGCTAGAAATGAAGCCTAGTGGACTAAACTGCCGAACTGTCATCCTCATCCAGAGTTGTCTCCAAAGGGACCTCATACTCCTCTGCTCACATCCAAGTGGATGATCATTGCAAAAGAAAGCATACATAAAGAAGACAACAACACAAGCAAGCAAGGGTAAGGTAGGTATAAAAAGCATGTTATACAATCGCACACAACATGCAAAGACCACACCAAATCATATTAAATGATATTGTAAGACTTGTTACATTATAAACCGACTCGTCCGGACTAGAATGATTGTCGAGCTATGGCGGGTTATGCACTCATGGTGACTTCTACTGCTTTGCAAAGTCATTGCCAATGGATTTCACCCTATCACATTCACGAGGTTAGTCCGTTCCGCGCCCTGGAGCATACTGGAAGCCTCCAAGACTAGGACCTCCTGCTACTACTCACCACATGATTCAATCCTTTCTACTTGAGAATGATTGATCATTGTAGTTTCAGGAAAATCCCCAAGACTGAGCTGCCATGCAATCATTCTACACACTATAAAGGCACCACCATGTATCCTCTCCTTGAGGATCATGGAATTACATCCATGAACCATACTTGTTACACTTACACCAGTCACAACTTTGTTTCATACATACTTTCAAACTATAATTCACAACACAATACAACATACTCTCAATCATGTTGCATAATCAAGCCACCCAAATCAGTTATATAGACATACATACACCCTAGCAGTCAATCAACATCAAACAACTCAAACAAATGAGGAAAAATGTGAAACTCACCGAACTAGGTCGCACAGTTGACCAGGGTGCAAGGCAAGACAGCAAAAATTCGCACAACGCACCATCCTTGGTGTGCTGAGCGAATTTTCCTACAAGGGAAGCCTTTCAACTAAAATTTGCATAGCTGTGCGCTTCTGCATAATCTACAGAACGAAATTCTGCAGATTTCAAGCAATCACCACTCCATAACTGTATTCTTTCTTATCATAATTTTGGTTATATATATTTTTTTTCTTGTAGTTTTTGATCAAATGATATATTGCATTTTAGGAAACATAAATCTTAATTTTATTAAATTAAAGATTTTATAGAATAGATATTTAATTATTTCTATTAATTTTTTTATATTTTTATTTATTGTTTAATTTTATAAATGAAAGTTTTGATTTTTAATTTTAAGGGCTCAATTGTATAAATTCTTAATTTACTTGTAATATAGGATGTTTATATTCTCTATTCTTTTTTAATCTTAATTCTATTTTATTTCATTTAAAAAATATTTTTGTCATTAAAAAATCATTATCTTTCAACGTTTGACTCGATTTCTACCAAGTTTAGTTAAATATTTAAATTATTATTTTTCTCATCAAAATCTTGCTTACATTTTACTTTTGTTGTCATTTTGTTCGAACAGTTATATTATAGATTGAAATCTCCAATTTCATCAAATCAACACGATTGATCATTTTTATTATTTTTTAATAAGAATTTGATCTTTATCTAATTTCTTTAGTTCTTTGATTTAATATTTACCCAATTATAATTTCTACCTCGATATTTAAAACAATATGAATAATTTTTACTCTAAATACTTGATAATTATCATATTTGCTTTGATGTGTTTTTTATTTTATTTTTTAGAAAATATTTAATTAATATTTTAAATAATAAGGAGTTTAATACATATTTGATATCTTATGGACAAAAAACTTGTATTTGTGTACTCAGTGTATTAATAACAATTAAATAAATATTTACTTGAAAAATCAGAATCAGATAATAAAACTAGTTACCGTCGGCTTCGTGATACTATAAAGTCTTGACATGGATACCCATTGGAGTCACTATGATAATAGTTTGAAAGAAGGGTATAATATTTTAATAATTTTTTTGACATATATCACTATTTCAAGATTTATTTGAATTTAATTTTAAAAAATATTTAAAACGAATTAATCACAAACTATATATTATTGTTAAAAAGTAATTATTAAAAAAATATTTTCCTTCAAATAAATAATGAAAGAGAAAGAAAGAAAACATTCCCTTTGTGTTATTACTATCAACATCTTTATTACATGTATCCATTTCTCTATACTGAAAACATTGATATTGGTATATTCTACTCTATTATACAAAACATGCATAAAAAATACCATCTCTTTATTTTATTTATTATTAAATATTAGGCTTATTTTATCTTAACTCAAATAACCCGCAACTTATGTCAAAAATTTTCATGCAAAATAAAACTAAAACTATTTCTAAAACAAACCGCGTCAAATTAATTGAACCAAAATGTTATTTATTTTAATATTATTAATCCAACTTGCATATAATTATTCAAACTTAATGTATCTTCTGAACTTAATCTATGTGGTATTCCATTAAAGATTAAAAGAGTGAACCTTTTCCGCCACATGCACCAAATCAAATTGGTGCAATAATTTTGTCATAATTTTTCAAGAATAATTTAAAACTCTCTTCTAACGTTTTCAACAACTAAATTATATAAACTATGATCAATGAAGAGGAGATAATGAACTGTCACAACTAAATTATTTCAATAGAAGAGGACGTCTCATGTTTAGCTTCCAACAATGTATAATACATATATTCATTTTAAAACCTATATTGAAAGATTTATTAAATAAATATTTCATAAGAGTATTATGTTTTTTTTTCAATTTCTTCACCAAAGAATATAAAATAAAATATTTTTATAAATTAAAACAAATTACAATAAATTTATTATATAAAAAAATTCAAACTAATATTTCTAAAATACAGTTTTAATTTAACTAGTTTAAAAAAAACCTGTTTAAATTATACTTTTAGTTTCTAAGTAGTTAAAAATTAAATTTAGTATTCACTTTAAATTTTATTTTACATTTTATCTATAATGTATATATCAAAATATATATATATATATAAATTTATAATCTTTCAAAATCATTCAAAGTTTCAATTTATTTTCTTTGTCTCATATTTAACTCATTTTAATATGAGACTTTTATGATCACTAGAAACTTGAAACTTACCCATAGACAACTACTTCTAGATTATGGGTTGGATAATTTTTCTCACGTACTCTTAGTTGTCTAGAAACATATGCTATTACCATTCTATCTTGCATAAGAACACATAACATATAAAAATATCACAAAATGTCCAATAAGATCAGGTAATGTTAAAATAGGAGAAGTGGTTAATCTTTTCTTAAGTTCTTGAAAACTTCTCATATTTATTTTTGTCTCCACACAAAAAGCAAAACTTATTTGATGAGTTGAGTTAAAGGCATAACTATTTTAGAAAATCCTTCAATGAATATTCTATAATATCCTACTAAACTGAACAAATGACGAATTACAATCACTGCTCTCAATGGTTTCCATTGCAAAAATGTTTCTACTTTAGTTGGATCCATTGACACTCCTTTTAAAATCACACGTCCTCAGAATTTTACTTCCTTTAACCATAATTCACCCTTATACAATTTAGAATACAATTGTTTGTCTTTCAAAATTTGCAAGACAGACTGAGGTTGTTTCTCATGCTCTTCTAGAGTTTTAGAATAAATAAGAATGTCACAACTCTAAAATAATCTAAAAACGGATAAAAAACCCTATGAGAATTGATCACACCAAAAAGCATCACTTGATACTCATAATGGTCATACCTAGTTATAAATGTAATTTTTTTTACTCTGATATGATGATATCTTAACCTCAAATCTATTTTAAAAAACATAGAGACACTTTAATTGGGCCATAAAGTAATCTATTATAGAAAGATAGTATCTATTCTTTATAATAAATTTATTTAATTGATAGTAATATACGTATAACCTAAAATTCTCATCTTTCTTCTTAATTAACAAAACCGAAGCTTCCTAAAGTGATATACTAAGGTAGATGAACTGTTTTTCAAATAATTTTTTCAATTATTTCTTCAGTTTTGTTAGTCCATATGATGACATCCTATATGTTACTATAAAAATTGATCCGTTTATCAAATTTATTGAAAACTCAAGGTGACAAACTAAGAATATAATTGAGTCTTCAAGAAAATTTTGAACAACGGCTACACTCCTCAAATCAACTTCCTCTTTCAAATCAACCGGTGTCCTAATTATGAATTTTGTTAATTTTTGTTTTATTTTATCCTACCAATGCAATTCTAAAATATCCTAATTATTGATATTTTACATAAGTTGAAACCATAATTATACAATGTTTATTTACATACAACCATTTATTCTTCTTATAATAGTTTTATAACTTTATTTTTCTCCCAAAAGTAGACTAATATACTAGCATCGCGTAGAAGGGATTCATGTGAGCGAAGATGGCAAGAATAGTGAACGTGACAGTAATGGGTCTTGTCAAAGCTAGTGGAGGCAAACTGTCGGGAAGGGACAAGAGTGGTGATCCGTATTGTTATGAGCATTTACATTCCATTGAATTCCCAAAAAGGTCACCTGGATCAAAGTAGTGAATTGTATGTATGAGAAAATTATCTATCCACGTGTGGCAGAATATACATATATACATATTTGTTTTATTATTTCTTGAAGAAAAATAAACACGAAACATAGAGAAAGTTGAAACAAGTAGCGTAAAGATAAATTAAATAATACGAAATAAAATTTAACAATTATATATATATATATATATATATATATATATATATATATATATATATATATATTATTGAGACAGAAGTATATTGAGACATAAATGGGCTTTTTTTAGAAATAATACTTTAATTTTTTAACTAAAGTATATTCAGACGAGGTAAAAAATATATAACTTTAGCCTTTGGTTCATAATCGAAGTCTATATTATTTATTTTATGTTTCAATCTTTTTTAACCAAAATTGTATAATTTTTTTTTAAAAAAACATTAATACTTTAATTTTTTTCTTTTTCACGTGTATTTTCTATCGTAGAATCACCACTTTCTCCACCAACAAAGAAAGCCACCACCACCTTTCTCACATCCACGTTCAATAAAAGAGATTAAAAAAATATTTGCATTAAGAAAAAATAATTATTAAACCAAAAAATGCAAGACGAAACAACAAACCTCTAACCACTTTCAAAACAGAAAGAAAAGGGATGCTTGTAGTAATAACGCGACGACACACTTTGCTTTGATCAAGGAAGGGAAAGAAGAAGAGTGGAGGATTGATGGCGAAAGTGGCAGGGTGGGTCGCTTTTGGCCATGAGAAAGGGAGCAAAAATTACTCTTGCAGTGGAGATTTGATGGAGCAACATCGCAAATGTAAACACTTTGCTAGGAATGTAATGTTAACCCTAACAGACAAATATGCCTCGGTTCTTTAAATAATCATTGTCTATAGTTTTGCAAATAATTTTAAAAATTTCACCAATGACATTTTTGCAATTATCTGGAAACACTATAGGCAACGATTATTTAAAGAACTCCTATCTATAGTTATCGATATATTTTTAAAAAATGTCATTAGTAACATTTTTGTAATTGTCTGCAAAAACTATAAACAATGGTTTTTTAAAAAACCACTACTTATAGTTGTGCAAATATTTTAAAAAATGTCACCGATGACAATTTTTTAATTATCTACAAAAACTATAGATAACGATTCTTTAAAGAACCAATACCTATAAATGTACAACTATTTTAAAAAATATCACTAATGGAATTTTTGAAATTATTTGCAAAACTATAGGTAATTGTTTTTAAAAAAGTCGAAGCATATATAAATATAAACTTCAGTTATTTTATAATCGAAACTTATTGTGTAAAAAATTTCCATTTGAAAGACTTGTTTTTTCTTAAAATCGAAATATATTCGATTTAGGTTTTTTTTAATGTGGGAAAAAATCGGTTTTCAATATATAAATAGTATAGCGAAGAACTTTGAAAGAATAATACTAACAACACATAGCCAAAATTGTATTACAAAGCAAGTAAAAATATTATATATATATATATATATATATATATATATATATATATATATAAAATAAATGCAATTAGTGTTGTAATAATGTTAGATTATTGCAAAAGAAACGTTACTCAACGGTAGTATGCCAACATTCAAATTTTTCAATGTCAATTAATTTTGCAACATTAAAATCATTTATTGGTTTTAAATTCTTTTATTTATTTTATTCTTTTCTAGCTCTATAAATAGAGAACTCTTCCCTCATTCCAAAAGACACCAAGTTGAGTATTTTTATTCTCCACTCTTCTTCGTTTCATTCTCTCTTCTTCTTTTAAAAATTATCCTGGGTTTAAACTCTATCAAAAGGTACAGAAGCTTACTTTTATTTTATTGTTTTATTGTATGATGAATTTGGAGATATCTTTGATTTTCTTTGAAAACATGGAAAAACTTATCTTTGTTATTTTATTTGATTTTAGATTGTTATTTTTCAATTAATTATTCGATGACTATTAATTAAAAGCTTGAATGCTTAAAATCCATAGTTGGATATTTGTGATATGATATAGTGGTTCTTGAATTTTGGTATGCTTTGTACCTATGAAACCGATAAATATCAGTTTACCAAATTTTTTTGGGTTTATGTTCTGTCATACATCACATTGATTTCTTTTTAATTCATGTATAATTTTTGAATATTAAAGAGGGGAACAGTTGTTTAATGGCTGCAGGCAATGGGGGTGGAGCCTTAAATTATTTTGGAGATAGAAACCCTAGGTTTCTTTCCTTTTATTTTCACTTAAAAAGGAAAAAGGGTTGCCTTACGTTAAGATTTTAGTTCTTGTTGTTTTACTTTTTAATTAAAATAAAATAAAAATAGTTTTAACAAATAGCTACATGTGGTAGATGTAACGTAATGATGCTATCTTAATTTCCTTTTAGTAATTAATTTTTTTTATTCAAAATCCTAATTGATTACACTAGGATGAAACCTTTGATCAAGTCTGACATTTTAATTTCCTAATTAGAATTTTCTCCAGCTTTGGATTTCCTTTCTCACGAGCCTTAGGTTATCCTTCATATTTTCTTCTCTCTTCATCATGCGAAATCCAAAAGCTTGAAGCTTCTGCTCCTTTTCTGCATCGCGAGAGACTCATCATTGGTGGAGAGTGCGGCGATGGTGCGATAAAGGCGCGGCGGGAGCTTCTGTGTTTCGTGGAGAGGGCCTCTGCATGTTGCGACGAGGGTTTCGTTTGGGGATTTTTCGGTTTTCTGTTCTCACGTGAGACTAGTGATTTGGGGTGGATGATTTTGATTCCTCTTCTGATTTTGAATTTAGGGTTTCTGTGATTGCAAATTGTTCTTGCAATTTAAGATTTGAAATTAGGGTTCCTGAACTTGTTTCTGAAATTGGAAAATTTTCAATCTGCTCTTGCAAATTGGGAATTAGGTTTTCGATTGAAAATTGGGCTTTATGTTTTTGATTCTGCGATTTAGGGTTTTATCCTCTGATTTTGGGGTTTAAATTGGAATCTAGAAGTAAGTTTCGTTTTCGGGAATCTCTTTTGTTCTTGATCATTTTGAGTTTTTTCTTTGTGCGTTTTGATTTGCGATTGGGGTAAATTCTTTCCTGTTGATTCCTGGTGTGATCTGGTGTGATTTTGGGGTCTGTGTTGATTAGCAGATGATCGTTCCTTTCCTTACGGCGGTGAGAGTTCACAATAGCCACCGACCACATGTTTAGAGGACTTTGGGTTGCTACATGTTAAACCTATTGAGCCTAGAGGTCCAATAGCGAGTTGGAACTGAAAAATTAATTTGGTTTAAAAGGGAAGGAATGAGACTTTAAAGGGAAATAATGAGATGATTAATTAAAATAATAAATGATTTATTATTTTGAATTAATATTGAATTATAATTATTTATAATTTGACATTATTGTTTGAGTAGAATCTATTTACTTTATGTAATTTTAGATCTTAAAATCATAAGGAAGGGAGATAGTGTATTATTATCTCAAGAACAATACATTGATAAACTTCTTAAGAAGTTTGGATTTTATGACTTAAAACTAGTGAGTACCCCTATGATGTTAATTCTAAATTAATGAAAAATAGAGGAGAATCATTATCTCAGCCTCAGTATGCCCAAATAATTTGGAGTTTATTGCACTTGATGAGTTTTTCTAGGAATCATTATCTCAGCCTCAGTATGCCCATATAATTGGGAGCTTACTACACTTGATGAGTTTTTCTAGACCTGATATTGCTTATGTAGTAGGTAGACTGAGTAGGTACACTACTTAAGAGGTTCAATGGATTATGCCATTGAATATTGTTAAGCCCCTGGCAAGTGTACCAGATCGTTTTCAAGTAATATAAACGATAAGACCAAGTGTCGTTCTCCCAAAGGACTCAGTAGCCCAAACGTTCGTGTGATTTGATTTTATAAGACTTGAAAGAAAAATAATTTGTAAGGTTGATGCAAAAACAAAATTTAAACATGCAAATGCAAATTGAATTAGTTGGCAAAAAAGACTATGAATTAATGGAGTTGTTGGGGTTTACAATTTCATCTTTATCCACTCTCCTATATCTACTATTTTTGTTAAATTCGCTTTATTATCAATGTCATGCAGCTATCTAATCTACTAAAAACCCGATTCCTCAGAAAAGAGAGCCTATTATCAATTACTAGTTTACCATTCCTAGTCTCCCTAAGTAATCAATAACGCATGATAAACAGAAGTTTAAAGCAATTGGTCGTCCTACTCCTATTCCTAGGTAATATTGCTTAACCAAGAGAATTCCTATCAGTTCGAGACTTCCTCGTACGTTCCCGTATCGACAAAATCAAGGATCAATACATCGAATGAGTTAAACGATGCAAGCATGATAATCGGATAAGAAAACCCAAACTATTGATAATACAAGCATGTGAATTAAACAAGAATTTCAATATAAGAGAGTTTCAAAAGATTACATTGTTCCCCAACAACAAAGGGCTTAGTGCACCATGGACATGGTGAAACTAGATGGATTTAATGAAAAGAATGGAAGAATAAACCCAAGAATTGGTGATTCGGAGCTCCCGCATCCAAAAACTGTCTCCAAGGAGTGAAGAATAGCTTTGGACGTCTCTGATGGCCAAAAGATTACTTCTGAAATCGCAATGGGTCTATTTATAAGCCAAAAAGGTACAAAAATTCGGCCTAGACCCATTCATTTAGGCGCTCAGCGCTAGCTAACGCTCAGCGGTGGCAATGCAGGACGCTCAACGGTCTATGTCTTGGATGCCCAGCACTGGGTTAGCGCTGGGCGGTGGTTGCGACACCTTTTTTTCATCTTTTCTTGCCCCTTTTCTATTCCAAGTCCTACCTTCTTCATCTTCATCATTCAATTCTCGTAAAATCCTGTCAAAACAATGTAAAAACCAAGCATAATATCTCTAAAACCACTTTTGGCTCTCTTGTTCACTAACTTAAACAAAATGCATGATTTCAAGCTAATTCTAGGTCATAAAGGTTGTGTTTTGATATCAAATTAATGTATAAGAATAACGGTTTTTAGACCGTTATCACAACCCCAAACTTAGAACTTTGCTTGTCCTCAAGCAAACAAAACAAAAGTTGACCTTCCACCTATCATTAAAATGGTTCAACACTTTTCAAAACATATCCTTTCACAATAAGTAACAACTCAATTAAGCTTTTCAATGAAATCCAATCAAGATGCAAACATGCTTCAATTCATTCAAGTTCACCAATTGCTCACATAATCACATATTTTCTCCAACAGATGCTATTTTTATGAATGACCAATCCACTAAGCACAGATGTAATCATGAAATTCATCAATCCTTTCTAAGCAAAGTGTTTCCTTCAATCACTTAAGTGTTTTGGGAGGTCACTCTTCTCTCTACTATCCTCTTGTCACATGCAACAAAATTGACTTTCATCTAATACAACCAACATTCTTACACACACATGTCATCACAAGGACTTTCTCAAGGCTTATAACGTGGTTGGGCTAACAAGAAACATTGGTTTTTCATATCACAAAATCCTTGAGTTAAGAGAGTTATTCAATATTCATAGTTCAAGCACAAACTCTCTTTCAACCAATCTACTCATTCCCAGCTTTTCCCTTTTTCTTTTGCATTGAGTTTTATCTTTCCTGCTTTTCTTTTCTTTTATTTTCTTTTTCTCATGCTTTCATCATTCAACACATTTTGCTCAATGTTTTCTCTTTTGCCTTTCAATTTCCCCAACAACCCCAAACTTGAACCTTTATCAATACCATAAAATGTTTCTCAACATAAGTCAAGGTAAAGATTTTTATCCACAAGGTTTTCAAAGTGTCTCAGGCTAAGGTTCAAAAAGGGTAGAACACATGGTTCTCTTTACTTTGGGTGAAAATTTGGCTAAGTAAGGGTTTTCAAAAATGACCTTGATCATATGACATAAGCATGTAATTCAATCAATCATACAGATTCAGGAAATATCATTCACACTTTCAATAGGATAGCAAATATATCAACAAACACTCTGAAGCTCAAAATCTCACTTAAATGTGCTTACTCAATCATTCAGTCATCATCCTGTTTAGCATCATAACCACATAACTCATCATGCACCTATTTACACAACTTATGAACAATTCACCTGTATAGAAGCATATATAGCAATCTCAATCATCATCCACATCAAGCATTATCAAGCATACTCATCATGCATTAAAACAAGTCAAACCACAATCAGATAAGATGTTCAGACAAGTTCACACAAACCTACATTACTCAACCGAAGCAAACCTACACTACAAGGTCAAATTACAAAAGAAAAAGAACAATAAACCCTGCTCTTCTGCATATGACATCCATTAGTAGATGTCCAATCAACTCATGCTGTCATCAGAATCATCATCATCATCTCCAGCCTCTGCATCCTCAAAGGCGTCTGATAACGGTCTAAAAACCGTTATTTTCATGCTTAAATTTGATATCAAAACACACCCTTTATGGCTTAGAATGAGCTTAGAATCAACTAAAAACACTTAGTTGAGTCACATGAGAGTCAAAAGCTATTTTTAGAGATATTATGCTTGTTTTGCAACGTTTTGATGGAAATTGAAGATGGAAGTGAAGTAGGAAGGTCTTAGACTCAAGAAAGGAAGAGAAAAAGGAAGAAAAGAAGAGTCTATGCACCGCTTAGCGTCAAAATCCAACGCTGAGCGTCCTATTCGAGGGAGCAACCACTGTTTGGCGCCCAGGCAGTGCAGTTGAGCAGTTCTGCGATTAGAGGCAAATCCCTGAGCGGTGAAATAGACCATTGAACGGTGGCACGATTAGAGGGAAACCGCTCAGCGGCAAAATTAGGCGTTGAGCGGTTGTCTGCTGGGCTTGGGGTTAAATTCTGTTACTTTTCTATGTTATAAATGGCCCCAGTGCGACCCTCAATGTATTCTTTTGGCAGAAGAGACGTCCAGGGTTGTTCTACACTCCTTGGAGAAGGTTTCTTGGATGCTTAGGCTCCAATTTATCATATCTAGGGTTTGCTTTTCCATTCTTTCATTGTATTTCATCTAGTTTCACCATGTCTATAGTGAACTAAACCCTTTGTTGTTGGGGAACAATGTAATCTTTTGAAACTCTCTTTTATTGAAATTCTTATTTTATTTATATGCTTGCATATGCTTTAATTATCTATTGTTGGGTTTCTTATCTATGCTCAAAGCTTTTATCGTTTAACTCATTCGGTAAAAGATGTTTGCCTTTGTCGATACGGGGATGTACGGGGAAGTCATGAACTGATAGGGAATTCCTTGATTAAGCAATACCACCTAAGGATAGGGGTAGGACGATCAATTGTATTTTGCTTCTGTGATACATGCATTACTAATTGCTAGGGGAGACTAGGGATTGTAAGCCAGGAATTAGTAGTAGGCTCTTCTCGCCGAGGGATCGGGTTTAGGGTAGACTAAGAAAGTTTGCATGACAATTAGATAATAAAGCGGATTTAATAAGAAGAGTAGATAAAAGATAGTGGATAAGATGAAATTGTAAACACCAACAACTCCATTCATCCATATCTTTTTCTTGCCAATTGAATCACTTGCATGTGTATGTTTTTCGTTCTTTGCATTCAACCCACAAGATTTATTTCTTTACAAGTCTTATAAGATTGATTTACATGAAAGTTAAGGCCTGAGAGTCCTTTGGGAAAACGATACTCGGACTTACCCGTTTTATATTACTTGATAACGATTTGGTACACTTGCCAGGGACTTAGCAGCGTCATCCTCCTCATCGTCATCCATCACCGGTGCTTCAGCTGCTCCAGATCCACTGCCCATTTCCTGTTCCTGTGGCCATGCCATAGCACTATGGAACTCGTCCATAGTCCACCTGTGCATTGGTGGTGTGTCGTATAGGCCCACTATCATCTCAGTTGTGGCCACATGCCCTCTGTGAAGAGCCTCAAGTCTCGCCTCCATCATGGACATGTACATGTCCCTCATCTGGAATGGCTCTGCGTGGTGTGTTGGCTCATCCTGCCTAGCTGCTCCTCTCCTAGGACATCTCCAAGGCACTGGTTCAGCCACCTCATCTCCTCCACAATGTTGTCTATAGTATGAGGCATCTATGGCCTTTCTAGGCCTCTCCAACGGTGGAATGAAAGTATCCACCCCAGCCTGCTGGCACATATATGTAATGAAGGAAGGATGTCCCAATGGTGTCCTGCTGCTCACAGTAGCAGCGCAACTCTCTATCTCATTAGCGATGACCTCCCCAATGTTCACATTCAATTGCCTCAGCATGCAGTAAATAAATATGACCTTGTGAAAAGTAACGTCAGAAACATGGGAACAGGGCTGGACGTTGGCATCAGTAAATGCCATCCAATATCTCGCCAGAGGTTTCAGATCTGTCTTCTTGATGTTCTTGTGCTCTTGGTACAAAATTTGTATCCTGCATACTAAAGAACACTCCACGAGAGCACATAATTAGCCCAAAAAATAAAAATAGTAAAAGATATTATTTTATTTAAATTTTCGTTTTTTTTTAATTTTTTAAATAAAAACAGAAAAATAAAAACAAAAAATAAAAACAGAAAAAGATATATTATTTTTTATTTATTAAAAAAAACAGTAAAAGAGATTATTTTTATTGAAATTCTTATTTTATTTATATGCTTGCATATGCTTTAATTATGTATTGTTGGGTTTCTTATCTATGCTCAAAGCTTTTATTGTTTAACTCATTCGGTAAAAGATGTTTGCCTTTGTTGATAAGGGGACGTACGGGGAAGTCATGAACTGATAGGGAATTCCTTGATTAAGCAATACCACCTAGGGATAGGGGTAGGACGATCAATTGTATTTTCCTTCTGTGATACATGCATTGCTAATTGCTAGGGGAGACTAGGGATAGTAAGCCAGTAATTAGTAGTAGGCTCTTCTCGCCGAGGGATCGGGTTTAGGGTAGACTAAGAAAGTTTGCATGACAATTAGATAATAAAGCGGATTTAATAAGAAGAGTAGATAAAAGAGAGTAGATAAGATGAAATTGTAAACCCCAACAACTCCATTCATCCATATCTTTTTCTTGCCAATTGAATCACTTGCATGTGCATGCTTATTTTCGTTCTTTGCATTCAACCCACAAGATTTATTTCTTTACAAGTCTTATAAGATTGATTTACATGAAATTTAAGGCCTAAGAGTCCTTTGGGAAAACGATACTCGGACTTACCCGTTTTATATTACTTGATAACGATCCGGTACACTTGCCAGGGACTTAACAAGTTTTTGGCGCTGTTGTCGGGCACTCATGATTAAACTTTTCTAGTAGTGTAAATTGATTGAATTCAACTTGTCTGTATATATTGTGTATTTTGTTCTTGTTTTTATTTTTTTATATTTTTTTATAAAAAGTGCTTCTAGGGTATTTGTTTCTTGTGTATGCAGGAAGCTATACATACTACGAGCAAGAAAAGTCAACAACCGCTTCTAGAAGGACTATCATCAGACAGGAGTGGAAGGAAAGTTAGACGTCCGTCCAGAGAACTGTTTCCCTCTCTTGAAAGATTATTGCATTCCTCACCAGAAGCTCTTACACAAGATTCGGAAGAGATGACGAATGAGCAACCTCCTCCTAGACGTACACTGGGTGATGCATCCAATGTTGTGGGTCATTTCCACTTCAACAACATAGCCATGCCCATAGATAATACGACCAACATGGTGATGAATCCCACGTTGATCCATCTTGTGCAGGGCAATCAATTTCACGGTTTGTCAAATAAGAACCCATATGATCATTTGACAATTTTCAGTGAAATTTGTAATACTGTCAAGATGACTAGAGTGTCGGATGAAAGAGTAAAGCTTAGCTTGTTTCCATTCTCACTGGGAGGCAATGCTAAGGCATGGTTGAACTCCTTTCCGGAAGGAACATTTACTACGTGGGAGATTGTGGCGTCAAAGTTTGTAAATAAATATTTTCCACAGTCGAAGGTCACTCAAGGGAAGTTAGAAATCTCCTCATTTAAATAGGGCATGGAAGAGACTCTCGGCCAAGCTTGGGAAAGATTCAAAGGCCTATTGAGAAAGACACCAGTCCACGGTTTTGACAAGACAACCCTAGTTCTTGTATACCTTGGAGGTTTGAATACTCAGTCTATGATGATGCTTGACGCCTCAGTTGGAGGTGATATAAAGAGAAAGACTAAAGACGAGGCCTATGATTTGATCGAGAGTATGGATGCTAGTGAGCAGGAGACGTTCAATGAGAGGGGTGCACCAATACAGAAAAAGGGGAGTTTTGCGTTTGCCAGCTGATGATGTTATGCTTGCTCAAAATTATCTTCTTACTCAAAAGCTGGATAATTTAACGAAGATCATTTCTCAGCTTCCAAAGGAGATTAGGAATGTCTCCAATACTCAACAACTTTGTGACTTCTGTGGTGGTGACCATATTAATGGTCAATGTGCTGTGCCAGAGGAGATGCAGCAGGAAGTAAATTATATGGGTAACCAATTGCAATACAGGCAGGGAAATTTCAACCAAGGCAACTCTAGCCAAGGTTGGAAGAATCATCCTAGTATTGGACAAACTCAAAATAACCCATCTGAGCAAGCAGGAAACTTTATGAATAATAGGTCACAACAACCATCACCCTTATGGCAGCAGGTGAATCATTTGACAGAGACTGTCAGAGACCTAAATGAAATATTTGACAAATTTTTGAAGGTTTATGAGTCTCAACATGCAGCTGACCAAGTCAGCTTCAAATCTTTGGAGATGCAAATTGGTCAATTGTCAAAAAGGGTGGAGACCACAGAAAAGAACCACTTTAGGGCTAATACTGATGTTAACCCTAAAGAAGAGTGCAAAGTTGTTATAACCAGGAGTAAAAGGAAAGCTGAAAAGGAAGTTATTGAAATTGAGAGTAGTGAAAAGGAAGAAGAAAAAGAGATTATTGAGCTAAGTAGTAGTGAGGGCGACGAAGAAGAATAGAAAATTTCTATCCAACCAAAAAAGGGAATGCATCCGCCAAAAATGAAGGTTTCAGGATGTTTGACTTTGCTTTGTGTTATTAATGATGTTGATGTAGAAGGAGCTATGCTAGATTCTGGATCGAGTACTAATATGATGCCCTTGCATTATTTGAAAACAATTGGAGGGCTAGTATTAAAACCATCTGAAATTTCTTTGACAGTGGCGGATGGTTCAACCAAGAAGACATATGGTATGGTGGAGGATGTGATTGTTCGTATTGAGCAGCTGGAGTTCTTGATTGACTTTGTGGTTGTGGATCTAGAAAAGGATGAAAAGATTCCAGTGATTTTGGGAAGACCTTTTATGGCAACTTCAAAATTGCTTTTCAGTGTCTATACTGGAAGGATCATTCTAAGAGATCAAGAACAAGGATTGTTGTATGATGGCTATAAAGAGGATAATGTGAGAATAAAGAAGAGAGCCAGACATAAAAAGTCCAGAAGAGATGTTGCATCTGAAGAAAGCACAGGTACCGATACTGATAGTTGTAATGTTTTGCAGGTACTTGTGAGTGAAGAAGGACAAACAATCCATCATGAAGCAAAAGAAGACCCAATCCGACCGGGTATAAAGGTGAAGTACAAGAAGAAGGAGTGGGTGGTAAAAGAGCTAAAAGAGAAAGGAGTGGTGGAGATTGAAGCACCATACTTCAAACGTACCAAGAAGGTGGATAGAAGAAAGCTGAGGATTTGGTGTACTAGAGACAGCAAAACAAAAGAGAAGACGTGATTTGCTGGAGAAATAAATTGTGTTGTAAAATAATTTTTATTTTTATTTTTATTTTGGACATGTAATTTTTGGATATTTAAACAATTTTTGGGTAGCATCTACTGAGGGATGCTAAATTTTATGTATCTACTGAAGGATACAGGTAAGTACACCTACTGAAGGGTGTCGGGAAGCACTTACCGATGAGTGCTAGACAAGTTTGGGTCAGGCTCGTGACGTTAAACAAACGCTACCTGGGAGGCAACCCAGTTGATTATTTCTTGTTTTTAACTCTGTTCTAAGTGCATTATATGTTTGCATGTTGCATTTGAGAGGGGAAAGGCATGAAATTGAAAAATTGAAGGTTGAAATCAGGTGCTACAGGGTTGAATCACACAAAAGCAAGCAAAAAAGAGGAAGTGGTTTCAAACGCACACCGTTAAGCGGTTGCGGCGTAGACCATGCTTGGGATTTTTAAAGCTCGGCATTTTGGTGGTTCTGCACTTTTTCACTCCTCTTTGAAGCTCGCCCAAGCGTTCTCTGTGAACCCTAACACCCAATTTTCACTTTCAAAGGTTTTCCAAAGAGATTTTGTAACATCCCCATAAATCTATAAGCAAAAGCTATAATTTATTCGAGGAGTTAACATAAATAATAATAAAGAACAGTGGGAGATAAGCAGTTAAGAGGTGAGGAATATGAAATATCATATTTAGTTTGAAACTTTTTACAAAGTTAGAATGTACACAAAATATGTAATTGAACGGTTTTACAAAATATACATAACCGAACAGTTATCTACTCTAAACAAAAGTAAACATCTAATCTAAGGACCGGACAGTCCTACACAACTCTCCGGCATGACGTCCAAGGTTTGCTCGGACTGTAGGGCATCTTCCAAAGTATCTTCTTGAGCCTCCTCTGCTCACACCCAAAAGGATGATCATTGCAGTGAAGAGAATAGCCGAACGGTTAAGACCGAACAGTAGACATAAATAAGAAAGGAAAATAAGAGGTGAGGAATATGAAATATCATCTGTAACTTGCTTCCCATCTCCTGTTGTAATGCTTGCCAGAACCGAGAGGTGAATCTGGGGTCTCGGTCTGAGATTATGCTGGATGGCACTCCATGTAACCGAACTACCTCCTTGATGTATAGTTGCACAAGCTTTGACATGGACATCTTCAAGTTGATGG
Source organism: Vigna mungo (assembly GCA_036885675.1). NCBI lineage: Eukaryota > Viridiplantae > Streptophyta > Magnoliopsida > Fabales > Fabaceae > Vigna > Vigna mungo. Next base: position 36,127,803 of record CP144697.1, read on the forward strand.
CGAGAAAGTGAGCACTCTTAGTTAATCGATCAACTATAACCCAAATAGCATCATGGTTCCTGACCGTTCGGGGTAAGTGGGTCACGAAATCCATGGCTATGCTATCCAATTTCCATTCAGGGATTTCTAGTGGCTGCAGTTGACCGCTTGGCTTCTGATGCTCTGCCTTAGCTTGTTGGCAGGTTAAAAAAGAAGAGACAAACTGAGCGACATCATTCTTCATGCCTGGCCACTAGAAAGACATCTTGAGGTCATTATACATCTTAGTCATACCTGGGTGTATGCTAAGACGGCTTTGGTGTGCTTCCTCAAGAACCAATCTCCTCAGGACTTCATCATTTGGAATGCACGTCCTCCCTCGGTACCTCCAGAGACCGTCTGTTCCTGAATTGAAATCCTTATGCAGTTGTGAACCGATCGGTCTGCTTATCTTTTGCAGCTCTTCATCAAGTGCTTGCTTCTCTTTAATTTGATCAAAGATATTACTTGACAACTTTATACTGCAGCATCTTATATCATTCGGTTCCAACTCACAATGAAGTCTCAAGTCCCTAAAACTTTCCACTAAGTTCAGCTTTCGGACCATCATTGATGAGATATGGATGGTCTTCCTACTCAAGGCATCAGCAACGACGTTGGCTTTACTAGGATGGTATTGGAGCTCAAATTCATAATCCTTCAGGAACTCCATCCACCTTCTTTGCCTCATGTTCAGCTCCTTTTGATCAAACAAGTACTTGAGACTCTTATGGTCGCTGAACACTTGAAACCGAGCTCCATATAGATAATGCCTCCATATTTTAAGAGCAAACACCACTGCTGCCAGCTCTAGGTCATGTGTTGGGTAGTTCTTCTCATGAACCTTTAGTTGCCGAGAGGCATAGGCTACTACTTTCCCTTCTTGCATCAACACACAACCCAATCCTTGATAGGAAGCATCACAAAAGACTTCAAACGGTCTGTTGACGTCCGGTATCACCAATACTGGAGCGCTTGTCAGCTTTTGCTTCAACTCCTGGAAGCTTGACTCACACCGATCAGTCCAGACGAACGGTTGGTCCTTCTTGGTTAGTTGGGTCAGTGGCGCTACTATTTTGGAGAATCCCTCTATGAAACGTCTATAGTAGTCGGCCAGCCCAACGAAACTCCTCACGTCTATGACCGAACGGGGTGTCTCCCATTCCAAAACCGTTCGGACTTTGCCTGGGTCCACTGAAATCCCTCCAGCCGAGATCACATGACCAAGAAATTGTACTTCTTCCATCCAGAACTCACACTTGGATAGTTTTGCATATAATTTCTTCTCTCTCAGCACACCAAGCACTATCCTCAAGTGTTCTTCATGCTCTTCTCGGCTCTTGGAGTAGACAAGAATATCATCTATGAAAACTACCACGAACTTGTCCAGAAAGGGACTGAAAATTCGGTTCATGTAATCCATGAATATGGCTGGAGCATTAGTAACACCGAACGACATTACTACATACTCGTAGTGATACGGCCAGCAAGGGAAGACAGTCCAGATCCATGAGCTTAGGCAATGGAACAGTGAATGTGGAATGATATATGAAGTTGAAACTGAGTGTATGTTGGCAGCGGAAGATCTGATTGAATGAAGAGTGATTTAGTAGCAGCGGAGGTGTTTGGATAATGGTTGAAGCTGGTGATTGAAGTGCTTATGGTGGCAGGGGTGCTAGCTCAGAAAGCCCTCTCTAGGAAGGAAGCTAGAGGAGAAGGAAAAGAAGCACAAAGGAATTGACTCTCGGTGGAGAGAAGACGCTGGAAAATGCTTCAGCATATCTATTCTCTCAAATATCCAAAAGTGTAGATACAAACTATGCCAAGAGGTTTTATAGATGAACCTCTCAGCCTCAACAAGGAAAAATGCATATGTCAACTAATCAACATGTGCTAAAGGTGCTTGGCTTCTAGAAAGCCTTAGGAAGCACGTGACAAATGAGTTCTTTACATGTGGAGGAAAAACAATTACTAATGCCGCCCCTTATGAGGATAAACACACCCCTCTCCCTTTGTAGAAATGACACTTTTACCCTTCTCCTTGGGTTGGGTTGTTGGTCTTTATTTATTGGGCTTAGGCCCCGCGTATCACGTAGTGACCATACCGAGACCGAAAGGCAGTCTTCTGGACGTCTCCTTCCTTGACCAAAATCTGATGATATCCTGACCTTAGGTCTATCTTGGAGAAGACCGTTGCCCCATAAAGTTGATCCAACAAGTCATCTATTCTTGGCAATGGATACTTGTTCTTGATGGTCAGTTTATTCAATTGCCTATAATCAATGCAGAGCCGAGAGCTGTCATCCTTCTTCTTGACCAATAAAACAGGGGCTCCCCAAGGTAAGGCACTTGGCCGAATGAACTTCTTTTCCAGTAAATCTTCAATGTGCTTTTTGAGTTCGGCCAATTCAGCTGGTGCCATTCGGTAAGGAGCTATAGATATCGGTCCTGCTCCCGACACCAAATCAATTGAGAACTCAACTTCTCTTTGGGGAGGAAGACCGGGCACTTCATCCGGGAAAACGTCCATAAACTCTTCAATGACCGAACGGTTTCCCACTGGACGGTCTTCTTCTCTCACGTCCATATGTGTCAGGATCAGAAAGCATATGGCACCTTCAATGAGATCTTCTCGGATTTGACCGACGTCAAGGATAACTTCTCTTCTTCTCTTGGGAAAATCAGCTTCTTCCTTTCGCAGTCAATAAGGCTGTGATTGGTGGCCAGCCAATCCATTCCTAAAATTAGTTCCAAGCCTTGAAGAGCAAACAAATGAGGTTTACTTTAAACTTGTACCCTTCTACCACAATAGGGCATCTAATGCAAACAGTAGACGTCCTAACCTCACCAGCTACTGGGGTCAACACCACCAAGTCAAACTACATCTCACTCTCGGCTAGACCCAACTTTTCAACACATGCCTTCGAGATGAAGGAGTGTGTTTCCCTCGAATCAAACAACACATTACAAGACAGTCCACACAATAAACAGGTGCTGGTGATGAGGTTACCTGAACCGACTGCTTCAGCTGCCATCAACACATACACTCGGCTTGTTGCTTGAGCCTGTCCAGCACTTCTCTGAGGGGCTCTTCCAGCCATTGGGGGCCTCATGACCGCTAGGCCCCCCATGTTGCACTCGGTGTTCAGGTGTCCATTGCGTCCACATCGAGTACAATGCTTGTATCCTCCCAGCTGAGGACAGGACGACCGGTAATGTGGTCCTCCACAGTTGAAGCATGTGACCAATCCCTGCTGACTTGATCGGTCGGTTGATACTAAGGCCTGTGAGGAGGAACCAGATCCGGATGATAGAGGTCGAGAATAAGGGGTTCGCCTTATAACAGGACCACTCCTGGATGAGACTAGCCCTCTACCGGTCGGTTGTTGCTGCCTCCTTTGCCGATCGGCTTCCAACATGTTCTTCTCCAACACTTTGGCTCTCTCTACCAGTGTTGGGAAAGACTTGATGCACAGGCTGGAGATCATCACCTTCAAGTCAGGCTTCAGCCCATTCTCATACTTCCGGCATTGCCACTCGTCGTTGATTCCCATAGTGTAGAACCGAACGAGGTGCTTGAACCGGTCGGTATATTCAGACACAGACATTCCTCCCTGGACCAACTGGAGGAATTCCACTTCCTTGGCAAACCGAACACTGCCCGGGAAGTATTCTCCGTAAAATTTTTCTTTGAACAAATCCCAAGTGATAGGAATTCGTTCTCCTTTTAACATCATTTTCATTGCACTCCACCAGTGACAGGCTTCTCCGGTCAATTGGTATTCAGTATACACCAGCCTGTTGTCATTGGGGCATCTCTTGGCGTTATATATCTTCTCCATACTTCTCAGCCAATGATCAGCTTCATCAGCCATGCAATTCCCATCAAACTTAGTCGGACGGTGTTGGAGAAAACTTTCCAAGCTCCTTTCGGCCTGGTTGTTTACTGTAGAACCGGATGGTCCACCAGACTGCGTACCGGTTCTCACCATTTCCACCATCTGCCGCTGGGTGTTCTAGGCGGATACCCGAGCGGCTTCTAAACTTTGCAGAGCAATAGTGTTTTGTTGAGTTAGAGAGGCGTTTTGTTGTTGGAGGGCAGCTAAGACTTGCTCCAACAAGTTGTTATTGGTTGTAGAATCTCGGTCGGCAGGTTGAGGGGGAGGTCTTGGAGCCATCTTCTGGTATTAACAGAAAGAAAGATCCATGAGTTTACAATAAGAGGTTAGAAAATCTAACTGATCATGTGAGTACATAGCACAAGTAAGGCATACTCATAACCTACAGGCATTCTAAGGAATAAAACTGCTCTGATACCATTAATGTAACATCCCCATAAATCTATAAGCAAAAGCTATAATTTATTCGAGGAGTTAACATAAATAATAATAAAGAACAGTGGGAGATAAGCAGTTAGGAGGTGAGGAATATGAAATATCATATTTAGTTTGAAACTTTTTACAAAGTTAGAATGTACACAAAATATGTAACCCACTTTTTCTCATCACCCATTCACAAAAACCTCATTTTATACCATTCTCTTGTCAAAAGTTTGGGGTTTTTGGTGAGAACTTTGCATCGGGAGACATTCATCATCAATTGGAAAGAATTTTTATAGCATCTAGTATCTCCACTCAAGTAAGTTGTGCAATTTCATTCTTAGGGTTTCTAAATTTTAAATTGGATGAAGAACATGTGTAGGAACATGATAAATTAGGGCTTTTGATTTCTATGCATGATTTGATAAAATAGAAAATGTTTGAACCGATTGAATTCCATGAATTTGGTCTGGAACTATGAAATTGGTGTTAGAGTGGAGATTAGGGCACTTTGAAAAAGGTTTTTGAAAACCCGTTGTCGCCGCCACTGAGCGATCTGCTTGGACGCTGAGCGATGACGCGTTTAAGGGGAAACCGTTGAGCGGTTTGCTGCAATTTTGTGTGGATGCTTGATTTCTGATGCAGGGACACTGAGGGGCCCTGTTCTTCCCTCAGTGTTAGCCTGTGTTTGGTTTGGAATTTGATTGATGATGTACTAATCTCTAATGATGAGTTCCTGTGATTTTGTGCACTTTATTTTATGCAGGAATGTCATCATCATCAATAAGGGTGAAAACTCCTGGCAACAAGAGGAAGGAGCTTGGGAGGCCAAGAAGGTTTTATTCTCCTAGGTTCATCTCTAGGAAACATGAGGAGCATTACTTTTGTGTAGGAGAGGAGATTATTGATGGAGAGGAAGGCCACTTTCATCCCAGACTTGACTCCTGAGTTTGGAATGGAGATTATGAGGAGAGACTGGGAGAGGCTGACCACATATCCTGTACCAGCAAACATTGAGCTGGTAAAGGAATTTTATGCAAATGCCTTGACCAGAGGAGGAATTGATGCTGAGAGGTACATGAGCTATGTGAAGGGGCAGATCATCAGGTATGACCCTAACACCAACAGCTTTTTGGGCACTAAGTGGCTAGGTGAGCAGTGCCAGTATGCAGCACTCGTAGGGGGGTTCAGAGACATTACATATATTGAGAGGGTTATGTGCCTTCCTGGAAGGCATTTTCAGAACAACACAAATGAAGTGCCCGTCAACATCAAGAGGGCAGATCTGACGCCCTTGGTGAAGTACTGGATGACATTCCCTCATGCCAACATTCAACCGTGCTCCCATGTGTCCGACGTTACCATGCATAGGATTATCTTCATCTATTGCATGCTAAGGCAGATGGATGTGAATGTCGGCAAGGTCATTGCTGACGAGATTCAGAATTGCGCTACTACTGTGAGTAGCAGGACACCATTGGGACATCCGTCCCTGATTACCTTTTTGTGTCAGCAGGCTGGGGTAGACACTGCAGTTCCACCATATGAGAGGCCTAGGAAGGCCATAAATGCTTCCTATTATCAGCAGTTCTGTGCAGAGGAAGAGGCAGCTGGAGCAGCACCTAGGAGACGTCCTAAGAGAGCAGCAACACAACAGGAGGATGTACCTGCAGATGCACCCGCACAACACGCCGAGCCATTCCAGATGAGGGACATGTATATGTCCATGTTGGAGGCTAGGATGGAGTCTCTTCGCATAGGGCAGATAGCTACTACCGAGATGATAGTGGGGCTGTATGATCAGCCACCAGTGCACAGGTGGACTATGGACGAGTTCCATAGTGCTATGGCTTGACTCAGATGAGGACATGGACTGAGAGGGAATCTACTGATGGATGCCAGTATTTAGACATGTATTTTTCTTTCCCTTTTGTATTTTGTTTTTTTTTAGAATAGGTTGAATTTTATTTTATGTGTCTATGCTTGGCTTGTACACTGTTTCTGAAAATGGTTTGACTGAATGAAATGCATGATGAGTCTATTTGATGATGATTGGATGTGGATGATGATTGAGTTGTGTTGCATGTTGATATCTAGGTGAATGGTTCACTAGCTTATGTGAACAGATGTGTGTTGATTTATGATTGTGGTTTTAAATGAATGATGTGTGAGAAAGCATGTTGTGTGAGGTATTGAGCTCTAGAGTATTCATTGATATAGGTGTTGTTCATATGGAAACATGAATGATATTGCCTGAGTCTTTATGATTGATTGAATTGTATGTTTATGTCATATGATCAAGGCCATGTTTGGAAGCCTTTACTAAGCCAAAATTTCGCCCAAAAATGATTAGAACCATGTGTTCTACCCTTTTTTAACCTTGGCCTTAAACAGGATGAAAACCCTTGATTGAAAATATTTACCTTGAGTTTGGTTGAGAATAATTGCATGGTATTGAAAAGGTTCAAGTTTGGGTTTGTTCGGGAAAATTGAAAAGCAAAAGAAAGGCATTGAGCTTAAGTGTTGAAAAAGAAAAATGCATGAGAAAAAGAGAAAGAAGAAAAGAAAAAGCATGAAAGATGAGGTCAATGTAAAATAAAAGAAAAAGGGAAGAAGTTGGGAATGCGTGAGATTGGTGAAAAGAGAGTTTGTACTTGAACTTTGAATGTTAAAATAGCTCTCTTGACTCAAGGATTTTGTGATCCAGAAAAGCCAATTTTTCTTGTCAGCCCAGCCTTATTATAAGCCTTGAAAAGTCCTTGTGATGGCATTTGCATGTGAGAATGTTGATTGTATTAGATGAAGATCAATTTTGTTTCATGTGACATGTGAATAGTAGAAAGTTGGAGTATCCTCTTAAGCACTTGAGTGATTGAGTGAAACACTTGCTTGGAAAGAATTGATAAATCCCATGTTTACATCTATGCTTAGTTGATTGATCATTCATAAAGTGAAACATCTGTTGGGAAATATGTGATCATGTGAACTGGATTGAATTGAAAGCATATCTTGATGAGATTCCACTGAAAATCTTAATTGAGTAGTTCTTGTCATAAGAAAAATGAATTTTTGGATTGTTGAACTATTTTGATGAAAAGTGGAAAGCCAGGTTTTGTCTTGTTTGCTTGAGAACAAGCAAAGTTCTAAGCTTGGGGTTGTGATAAATATCTAAAAAACGTTATTTTCATGCTTAAATTTGATATCAAAACACACCCTTTGTGGCTTAAAATGAGCTTAGAATCAAGTAAAACACTTAATTGAGTCACATGAGAGTCAAAAGCTGTTTTTAGAGATATTATGCTTGTTTTGCATTGTTTTGTAGGGTTTTGATGGGAATTGAAGATGGAAGTGAAGTAGGAAGGTCTTAGACTCAAGAAAGGAAGAGAAAAAGGAAGAAAAGAAGAGTCTATGCACCGCTCAGCGTCAAAATCCAACACTGAGCGTCCTATTCGAGGGAGCAGCCACTGTCTGGTGTCAGGCGGTGCAGCTGAGCGGATCTGCGATTAGAAGCAAACCGCTGAGCGGTGAAATAGACTGCTGAGCGGTGGCGCGATTAGAGGGAAACCGCTCAGCGGCCAAATTAGGCGCTAAGTGGTTGTCTGCTGGGCTTGGGCTTAAATTCTGTTACTTTTCTATGTTATAAATAGCCCTAGTGCGACCCTCAATGTATTCTTTTGGCAGAAGAGACGTCCAAAGCTGTTCTACACTCCTTGGAGAAGCTTTCTTGGATGCTTAGGCTCCAATTTATCATATCTAGGGTTTGGTTTTCCATTCTTTCATTGTATTTCATCTAGTTTCACCATGTCTTTGGTAAACTAAACCCTTTGTTGTTGGGGAACAATGTAATCTTTTGAAACTCTCTTTTATTGAAATTCTTATTTTATTTCTATGCTTGCATATGCTTTAATTATCTATTGTTGGGTTTCTTATCTATGCTCAAAGCTTTTATCGTTTAACTCATTCGGTAAAAGATGTTTTCCTTTGTCGATACGGGGACGTACGAGGAAGTCATGAACTGATAGGGAATTCCTTGATTAAGCAATACCACCTAGGGATAGGGGTAGGATGATCAATTGTATTTTGCTTCTGTGATACATGCATTGCTAATTGCTAGGGGAGACTAAGGATAGTAAGCCAGTAATTAGTAGTAGGCTCTTCTCGCCGAGGGATCGGGTTTAGGGTAGACTAAGAAAGTTTGCATGACAATTAGATAATAAAGCGGATTTAATAAGAAGAGTAGATAAAAGATAGTGGATAAGATGAAATTGTAAACACCAACAACTCCATTCATCCATATCTTTTTCTTGCCAATTGAATCACTTGCATGTGTATGTTTTTCGTTCTTTGCATTCAACCCACAAGATTTATTTCTTTACAAGTCTTATAAGATTGATTTACATGAAAGTTAAGGCCTAAGAGTCCTTTGGGAAAACGATACTCGGACTTACCCGTTTTATATTACTTGATAGCGATCTGGTACACTTGCTAGAGACTTAACAACGTCATCCTCCTCATTGTCATCCATCACTGGAGCTTCAGCTACTCCAGATCCACTGCCCATTGCCTGCTCCTATGGCCATGCCATAGCACTATGGAACTCGTCCATAGTCTACCTTTGCAACGATAGTGTGTCGTATAGGCCCACTATCATCTCAGTTACGGCCACATGCCCTCTGCGAAGAGCCTCAAGTCTCGCCTCCATCATGGACATGTACATGTCCCTCATCTGGAATGGCTCTGCGTGGTGTGTTGGTCATCTTGCCTAGCTGCTACTCTCCTAGGACATCTCCTAGGCACTGGTTCAGCCACCTCATATCCTCCACAATGTTGTCTATAGTATGAGGCATCTATGGCCTTCTAGGCCTCTCGAACGATGGAATGGAAGTATCCACCCCAGCCTGCTGGCACTGATATGTAATGAGGGAAGGATGTCGCAATGGTGTCCTGCTGCTCACAGTAGCATCACAGCTCTCTATCTCATTGGCGATGACCTCCCCAATGTTCACATTCAATTGCCTCAGCATGCAGTAAATAAATATGACCCTGTGAAATGTAATGTCAGAAACATGGGAACAGGGCTGGACGTTGGCATGAGTAAATGCCATCCAATATCTCGCCAGAGGTGTCAGATCTGCCCTCTTGATGTTCTTGTGCTCTTGGTACAAAATTTGTATCTTGCATACTAAAGAACACTGCACTAGAGCACAAAATTAGCCCAAAAAATAAAAACAGTAAAAGATATTATTTTATTTCAATTTTCGTTTTTTTTTTTTTGAATTTTTTTTAAATAAAAACAGAATAACAGAAAAATAAAAAACAAAAATATAAAAACAGAAAAAGATATCTTTATTTTTTATTTTTTTATTTATTTTTATTTATTTTTATTTTAAAAAACAGAAAAAGATATATTATTTATTTTTATTTTTTTAAAAAAAAAATAAAAACAGTAAAAGAGATTATTATTTTTCAATAAAGATAGAAAAATAAAAACAAAAAAATAAAAATGGAAAGATAAAAACACCCATCAATAGGTGTTGATTTTCTTTGCTTGATATTCTTTTCTTTTTCTTCTTTCTGCTGAATTTCTTTAGAAAGTTGAGAACACCAAACACCTGTTTCCATATATCAATCTAGGAACTTTAATCTCCAATTTCTTGAAGATTTCAATAAAGCACTTAAACTTCTTTTCTTTCCTATGATATTTCTTTTGATGAGGAAGGGGTTTTGCATATGATCTTTTCTTCTTTCCTCTCTTCCTCTTTTTCTTAATCTCCTTTTCTCTCAATTTTCTCTTTTTCTTTTCTCTTATTTTTTTCTTTATTTTCACACATTTTCTCCTTTTTTTCTTTTCTCTCAACCACTTCTTTTTCTTTCTCCTCATCTTTCTCTCGCTCACTCAACTTTTATGTTTCTTCTTCCTCTATATCTCTCTCTATCTTTTCCTCCTCAACAACCTTATCACTTTCAAAGATAGTGGCTTGACATTCTTCTGTAGGGTTAACTTCAATGTTAGCCCCACATTGATTTTTCTCTATGACCTCCACCCTCTTAGATAGCTGACCAATTTGCGTCTCCAAATTCCTGAAGGTAACTTCATAGCTCTTGGAATCGTACTTCTTTAAAAATTTGTCAAACTTTTCATTAAAGCTTTTAACTTGTTTCGTCAAGTTAGCTTCCTGATGACATAGTTGTTGATCGTCCTCCCACGTTTCTATTGGTAAAGAGAGTTGTTGCTTAACATCTCGTAAAAGAAAAGAAAAAGAAAAGCATGAAAGATAAAGCTCAATGCAAAAGAAAAAGGGAAAAGTTGGGAATGAGTACATTGGTTGAAAGAGAGTTTGTGCTTGAACTATGAATATTGTATAGCTCTCTTGACTCAAGGATTTTGTGATCTGAAAAACCAATGTTTCTTGTTAGCCCAGTCACGTTATAAGCCTTGAAAAAGTCCTTGTTATGACATTTGTGTGTGAGAATGTTGGTTGTATTAGATGAAAGTCAATTTTGTTGCATGTGACAAGTGGATAGTAGAGGGAAGAGTAACCTCCTGAAACACTTGAGTGATTGAGTGAAACACTTTGCTTGGAAAGGATTGATGAATTTCATAGTGGATTGGTCATTCATAAAAATAGCATATGTTGGAGAATATGTGATTATGTGAGTAATCTGTAAACTTGAATGAATTGAAGCATGTTTGCATCTTGATTGGATTCCATTAAAGAGCTGAATTGAGTTATTACTTATTGTGAAAGGATGTGTTTTGAAAAGTGTGAACCATTTTGATGATAGGTGGAAGGTCAAGTTTTGTTTTGTTTGCTTGAGGACAAGCAAAGTTCTAAGTTTGGGGTTGTGATAACGGTCTAAAAACTGTTATTCTTATACATTAATTTGATATCAAAACACAACTTTATGACTTAGAATTAGCTTAGAATCATGCAAAACATCTTAGTTTGAATACAAGAGAGTCAAAAGTGATGTTAGAGATATCATGTTTGGTTTTACATTGTTTTGGCAGGATTTTATAAGAATTGAATGACGAAGATGAAGAAGGAAGGACTTGGAATAGAGAAAGGGCAAGAAAAGATGAAAAGGGAGAGTCACGACCACCGCCCAGCGCCAGACCAGCGCTGAGCGTCAGAGTCACAGCCGCTGAGCTTCCAAAGAGCGCTAGGCGTCTTGCGTGACCACCGCTGAGCGATAGCTAGTGCTAAGCGCTTAAATGATGGGCCTGGGCCGAATTTCTGTTATTTTTCTGGCCTATAAATAGACCCAGTGCGATCCTCAGAGTAATCTTTTGGCAATCAGAGACGTCTAGAGCATCTTCTTCACTCCTTGGAGGCGATTTTTGGATGTGGGAGCTCCGAATCACCAATTCTAGGGTTTATTCTTCCATTCTTTTCATTAATTCCATCTAGTTTCACCATGTCCATGGTGAACTAATTTGGGTCTTCTTATCCGATTTTAATGCTTGCGTCGTTTAACTCATTCGATGTTATGATATTTAATTTTGTCGATACGGGAATGTACGGGGAAGTCTCGAACTGATAAGAATTCTCTTCATTAAGCAATACTACCTAGGAATAGGCGTAGGATGGCCGATTGCTTTAAACTTCTGTTAATAATGCGTTATTAATTATTTAGGGAGACTAGGAATAGTAAACTAGTCATTTTTAATAGACTCTCTTCGCCGAGGAATCCAGTTTACAGTAGATTAGAAAGCTGCATGACACACACATAAATTCAATTAATAACAACTTTCACACACACATGAATTCAATTAATAACAACTTTCACACTCCACCAATCTTTCAATTAAATATGCACCACAACAAAATCATTGAATAATAATCAATTTTATAGGACAAAAATAAATAGTGATTATTAATCAATTTAAATATCATTTTTTAAACTAAAAATATTACTATCTAAAATAATTTCTATATTATAAATGAAAACTTACAATTAAATTGTGAACTAAAACATTAGATAGAGATGTTTTAGTTACTTACTATTGTTAATTCTAAATAAGTCTTTAATTTTAAATTAAAAAATAATTTAAATACTAATTCTTAAAATAGTTGAGATAATATGACAACTCATGAATCACATTATTAGAGAACTACAAGTTTAACACTGATATTTTGCTCACATACTTGGGAATCATCAACTAAATTGATCATCTCTTTCATCTCTCTCACTCCAACATTTTCTCTGTCATCCCTACTGTTGCCCCAATTGAGAAAAATCAGAAACATTGTTTTGAGAATGAAAATTAAAGAAATAGGTATAGAAGAACTCCCTAGGAGTACAATTCTTTCAATTCTAGGTTGTAATCTTACATCATGTATACCATACCAAAAAAGAAAGGAAAAAGAAACACTTTGTGTAAAGGGAAAAGGACAATAGAGGGAAATATCTTGTTCTTTAAAAATATAATGAAATGTGGTGTAGATGTATAAATGATGTATGAAAATTTAATTGATTTATGAAGGTTTTATTTACATGATTTAATTTTAAAATGAAATTTAATAATAATAAGAAGGGGAAATATATAACACATCCTCCAAATGAATTAACAGAGCAAGAGCAACAAATTACGATGTTGCGGGTTGTTGTGTGTGGCTGAGGGAGAGTATGGAGACGGGAGAGAAACAAATTGGATAAGTGAGGAAAGTGGATTAGGGTTAGCAAGAGTTTTTTATTTTTTTTTTCAATTGGGGCAACAATAGGGATGACAGAGAAAATGTTAGAGTGAGAGAGATGAAAGAGAAAGGTTGAGAAGAATGAGGGAGGTGAGTAAGGGTTTGGGAAGTTTCGTTTTTTTTTTAGTTTTGAGAATGAAAATTATTTAAATATCCTTGACCTTAAAACTTAAAATCCATGATAAATAAGGGTATTTTTATCTACTATAATCAGATACACATTGTTAAAACGTACCAACTGAAAAACAGGCGTACACGTGTTAACAAACCCCTATATATATATATATATATATGTATGTATATATATATATATATATATATGTATATACATATATATGTATATATACATATATATATATATATATATATATATACATATATGTATATACATATATATGTATACATATATATATATATATATATATATATATATATATATATATATATATATATATATATACATATATATGTATATACATATATATATATATATATATATACATACATATATATATACATATATATATATACATATATATATATATATTCAATTAATAACAACTTTCACATGTTCAAACAATCATTCAATAAAATATATAAATTATGAAAATCATTAAATATAAAAATAATTAGTTACTATATGGACAAATTTAGATATTTTATAACTTAAAAATTATTGATATCTAGTTTATATTATTAATAAAAACTTATAATTAATTTATTGACTAGGGTTTTAAATTAAGCACTAAGATTCGGTACAAATGTTTAGTTACTTACTATTATTAAACCTGAATTAATTTTGTAATTTCAAATTAAAGATTAATTTAAATTTAAATTCATAAAATAGTTTTCGTAATGTGTGAAGTCATGAACCACATTATTAGAGAATAAAATTCATAAACAATATAAAATACCAAAACTACGAGTGTAACACTGTTATTATGCTCACATACTTCCGAACCATCTCATAATAATTTCTAGAGCTGTCAAAACGGGTAATTCGGTCTGACCCGGCCTGGCCCACCACGGGTTGGTCATTTAGTGAGCCAACCCAACCCGACTCATTTATTAGCGAGCCAGAAAAACCTGAACCCGGCCCGACCCACCACGGGTTGGTGGGTAAACGGATTGGCTCACTAGCTCATTTAATTACATTTTTTAAAATAAAAAAAAAATACAAACTTTCTGTAATTTATATTTAAACAAATTTCACTCCCAAAAAATTATGTTAAAGACAATTCAAAATATAATCCAAATTCAAAGATATCAAAAAAGAACTAGTACTCAACAACATCAACAAAAAATTAATAGTTTAATTTGTAACATAATTTCCCAAATTCAAAGATATCAAAACAACTTGTTCAAATAATGTATACTCAAATTGTTTAAATAAAATGAACAAACTCTGATACAAGCATGTCAGAACAGTAAAACAAAATCATTTCATGTCTTCAAATCTCCCACAACAAAAACACAAATTCGCAAACCCCTATTTTTGTCATTATAGGGTTTTTGAAAACAAAAAAGAAAGAGAAGTGAGAAAACAAAAATGTGGGGAAAAGAGAAGAAAAAAGGAAGGGTGTTTTACCTGCTCGAATAATTTTAGTGAAGTGAGAGTGAGAGCACCGTTAAATGAGAGCAAGTACCGTGAGAGTGATTTGTGAGAGCAAATGTTACTTTTTTTGTATACATAGTGAGTGAAGAGAGTATTTTATTTTTTAGGGTTTCAAAATAAAATAATAAATTAAAAAAGTAAAATTAGGTAGGTGGGTTGGTGGGCCAACCCGGCTCACCACGGGTTCAACCCTCATGAGCCGGGTCTAAATGAGTCGGGTTGAAATCTGACCGCATATAGGTGGGTTGTATTTTTCAAACCCAACCCGGCCCGAACCCGTGACGGGCCGAGTTGGCCCGCGGGTTGTGACCCATTTTGACGGCTCTAATCATTTCCATACTAAACATTAAATGTTTTTGTTACTTACTACTAGAGTTGTCAAAATGGGTCACAATCCGCGAGTCAATTTGGTCCGTCACGAGTTCGGACCAGGTTGGGTTTGAAAAAAGTGTATTTTTTTTATGCGGGTCAGATTTCAATCCGGCTCATTTAAACCCGGCTCATGCGGGTTGAACCCGTGGTGGGCTAGGTTGGTCCACCAACCCGCCTATCTAATTTTATTTTATTAAAATTTAATTTTAATTTTATAAAAAAATATTTATTATTTTTTTTGTTTGAAAAAATTATTTAAGTTCCATATTTTCAAAATTAGTTAAACATCCATGTTGAGAGTGAAATTTGAGAGTGAAATTTGTTTAGATTTGAATTATATAGAAAGTTTGTATTTTTTTATTTAAAAAAAATTGTAATTAAGTGGACCAGTGAGCCAACCCGTTTACCCACAACCCGTGGTGGGTCGAGGCGGGTTCGAATTTTTCTGGCTCGCTGATAAATGAGTCGGGTTGGGTTAGCTCACTATGTGACCAACCCGTGGTGGACCGGGCCGGGTCGAGCCGGGTTACCCGTTTTGACAGCTCTACTTACTACTAATATTTATACATATAAATTCAATTATTAACATCTTTCACATATTCAAACAATTTTCAATTAAATATATACTATATTAAAATCATGAAATAACAATCAATTTTAAAGTATAAAAGTAATTAGATACTATATTAACTAATTTAGAAATAATTTTATAAAATAAATATTATTAATGTTTAGAATCGTGTATATTATGAATAAAAACTTATAATTAATTTGTGAACTAGGATTTAAATTACCCACAGACATTATATACAAATGTTTTTGTTACTTACTACTAATATTCTAAATTAGTCTGTAATTTTAAATTAAAAACCAATTTAAATACAAATTCATAAAATAGTTTAGACAATATGTCAACTCATGAACCACGTTGTTAGAGAATAAAATTCATAAACAATATAATATCAAAACTACGAGTTTAACATTGATAATATGATCATATTGTTCCAAAAATTCAATTATATTGATAATCATCTTCATACCAAAACCTTAATTACTCTTTGTATTTTTATTCCAATCTTAGTATAAATAAACAACTAAATTTATATATATATATATATATATATATATATATATATATATATATATATATAGGTTTAATACATTATTTGGTCCCTACTTTTATGGGTTTGGTTCAAAATGATCATACCTTTTAAAAAAATTCAGTAAAACCCCATATTTCGTTAAAAAATGTTCATTTTGGCCCTTTTCGCTGACGCCGTTAAAAATCTAACGGTGCAAATGCCACAGTGGCCAAACATAGGTGAGCTGTAAAGTTTTATAAATATGTGTCATTGCACTATAAATATTTTAAAAAAATTAAGATGACGTAAGGTCATCATTTCCTCTTTATCATTCTCCTCTCACTTTTCTTTCTTTTTATTTTCCTCACCACGTCAAACTTCCTCTTTCTCTCTCACAGTCTTTCATTGATATTAATGCAGAGTTGTATATTGCAGTAGAGCAAAACTTAACTTGAGAGTGAAAATGAGTAACACCATTTTTTACCATACAATCCAAAGTTAAGTCCTGAATCCCTCCTTTTTCTCTGTCATGAGAAAAACAGCCACAACCAAAATAAGAAGAAGAACAAGTCAAAGATTCACATATTCATTTTAAGTGTGAATATAATTACGTTTAGAAAACTTGAACAATTCCAAAGTTTGTGCAAGTTCTCACCAAATTTGTAATTATATTTTAAATATTCTGAGTTTATCTAAAATTGTTTTCAACTATTTTCATTGCAAATACTGTTTGGTAATTTTTGTTTGCAGTACTGAATTAAATAAGAAGAAGGGAGGTACACAAAGGTAGGTTCATGCAGCTATTTGTGATTTATGGCTTACGTAAAACTTAATCGAAGGTTTAGGGCATCCTAGTTTGGTATTTGGTGCCATAAATTTCTGTATGTTGTGAAATTTCATGTGCAGTAGTGTTATGTTGACTTCGAGAAAATTTGTACAAACTAAATTTTGTTTAAACTGATTTAAGGTTACCATTAGCTTATTCATTTTTTCTTCTTATTTGTTTTTCTTGTAATAAGTCCTTATGGATAATTTTATCCAAACAAGCATGTGTAGAAGGGTGTGTTTTTGTTAACTCTGTCATTTTTTAGTCACACGCCTCCTCTAAAACTAAACATAGCTATCAGAGTTTTTACACTTTCCAAAGTTTATCTCTATTTCAAATTTTCTGGACTTTTTTTATGATGGCCTTAGATAGGTAATGAAGCATTTAAACACCCATTGCACATTAAAATCAAAAATTGATATCAACTAGATGAAACAAAGGTGGTGGGAACTTACGAGTTGCAAATCCTGTCTTTTGGGCTAAACCTTAACTTGAGTTTCCCACAAAGCTTTGACACTAATTGCAGATGGGGACTCAATTGTTACGTCGTAGACCTTCGAAGTGAGAATATTTGTTAAATAACTCAACGAATTCATCACGCCGTTGCCACCATTATCGGACGGTGACCGATGAGGAACCGCACCGTGGGTACTGGAGGGAATCTGGCGAGACCCGAGAACGCGGTGGAGCCACTAGCTGGGTATCCTCAACGACGGCTGCAACGGGAGAGGAAGAACGCATAGTGCCATGGCAGTGAGGTAGGTTTGGGTATGCAGAGTCATTTTAATTTTTTTAAAATATTTACACAGTGCAATCTTCAAATGTGCCACATATTTATAAAACTTTTCACACAGGTTTGCCCACAGTGGCATTTGCACCATTAGATTTTTAAGGGTGTCAGCGAAAAGGACCGAAATGAACATTTTTTAACGAAATATGGGACCTTAGTGAACTTTTTTAAAATGTAGGATCATTTTGAACCAAACCCATAAAAATAGGAACCAAATGATGTATTAAACCATATATATATATATATATATATATATATATATATATATATATATATATATATATATATATATATATATATAATCAATTGCTACATTGACTAATTTAAACATCATTTTATAAACTAAAAATGATTAATTTCTAAAATAGTTTCTATTATAAATAAAAATTTATAATTAAATTTTGAATTAGGGTTTAAATTAGTCATTCATATTATATATAATTATTTTAGTTACTTTCTATTATTAATCTTAAATTAGTTTATGATTTGAAATTAAAGACTATTTTAAATACTAATTCATAAAATAGTTGTAATAATGTGTCAACTCACGAATCACATTATTAAAAATAAAATTCGTAAACAATATAAAGTACCAAAACTACGTGTTTAACATTTATAATATGGTGATATCCTTCCAAACCATCAATTATATTAATAATCATCTCCATACTAAACATTAATTTCTCTTTGTATTTTTTTCAGTTTTAATACGAATTTATATGATGAAAGACTAATTTAAATATTAATTCATAAAATAGTTGTAATAATGTGTTAACTTATTAACCACATTATTAAAGACTAATTTATAATATTTTCCACCTTTAGTTCAATATATATATATATATATATATATATATATATATATATATATATATATATATATAAATTCAATTAATATCATCTTTTACATATTCAGACAATCGTTCATTTAAATTTATACAACAAGAAAATCATTACATAATAATCAATTTTAAATTTTAAAAATAATTACTTACTAGATTAATAATTTTGATATCATTTTATAAACTAAAAATTATTAATATCTAAAATAGTTTTTATTAGGTATAAAAACTTATAATTAATTTGTGAACTAGAATTTAAATTAGTCACTAACATTATATACATATATTTTATTTACTTACTATTATTAATTTTAAATTAGTTTATAATTTTAAATTAAAAACTAATTTCAATACAAAATTCAGAAAATACTTGAGATAATATGTCAACTCATGAACCACATTGGTAGACAATAAAATTCATAAACCAAAACTACGAGTTTAAAATTGATAATGTGGTCATATCTTTCCCAACCATCAATTATATTGATAATTATCTTTATACTAAACGTTAATTACTCTTTTTATTTTTTCACTCTTAATATATATATATATATATATATATATATATATATATATATATATATATATATATATATATTTATAAATTCAATTAATAACATTTCTCATATTCAAATGATCATTCAATTGAATATATACTGCAAGAAAATAATTAAATAACAATCAATTTTAGAAAACAAAAATAATTACTTACTACATTGAATAATTTAAATATTATTTTATAAACTAAAAATTACTTATTTCTAAAATAGTTTGTATTATAAATAAAAATTTATGATTAATTTTTGAACTAGGGTTTAAAATAGTCATTCATATTATATACATTTATTTTAGTTATTTTCTATTATTAATTTAGAATTAGTTTGTGATTTGAAATTAAAGACTATTTTAAATACTAATTCATAAATAGATGTAATAATGTGTCACATGAACCACATTATTAAAAATAAAATTCATTAACAATATAAATATCAAAACTACGAGTATAACATTCTTAACATGGGGATATTCTTTCAGACCATCAATTATATTGATAATGATCTCTATACTATATTGATAATCATCTCCATACTAAACATTAATTTCTCTTTGTATTTTTTTTCACTCTTAATACAAATTTATATAATCAAAAACTAATTTAAATACTAATTCATAAAATAGTTTAAATAATGTGTTAACTTATGAACCACATTATTAAAGAATAAAATTCATAAACAATGAGTTTCACATTCATATTATTCTCACTTCCTTCCAAACCATAATTATATTGATAATCATCTCCATACTAAACATTAATTACTCTTATAAAATACCAAAACTATGAGTTTAACATTCATCATATCATATCCATCCAAACCATTAATTATAATAATAACTATTTTTATAATAAACATTAATTACATTTTGTATTATTCTAGTCATGTATCACATATCTAAATATTTAACATTAACTCTACTTAGAGACATGCTCTTTATTCCAATACTATCTCTCATTTACCAACAATTTAAAATGGAAATTTGATTGTTAAAGTTAATTTAACCGCATAATAAAAATTTAATTATTCTCTAAATTTAACCAAATTATAATTTAATAGCAGAAGTCAAATTAAATAAAGAAATAATATCTTTAATAATTTATAAAAGAAACTATCCAATAAAAAAATTAATATCTAATGAAAGAAAGCCGTACATTTTCTAATTTTAAAACTCGTTTATTGATTAACATTTTATAACAAGCAGTAATTTAGATAGTCTTTGAGAAAGTAAAAATGACACTTTAAAATGAAATCAGAATGAGTTAGTATAAACGAGAGAGTTAAAAGTAAACTTAAATTTTATTTTACAGCTTAACATAAACAAAATGCAAACCACCAAAAATGTATTTTACACAATTTTTATATTGGTCGCGTGCTCACCGTAACTTCCCTGCATCACTTCGCGCTGTATCCCACCTCCACTTTCCACTAACACACCCTTACTCGGTTAACGTAGTTTGGACTTCGCATTCGGATACCATTAGATAAAGTCAACTGTCAAGGGTGAAACCGTAATTCGATTAACCACAGGTAACAACGCCTCACCAAGTTGGTGCTAACTTTAATTAACTTATTTAATTATTAACTTTTTCTCAACTTTTTAATCCTTCAATGGTGATGGTTAATGATTAATTAATTAATTAAGTAGCATTTATAGCAGTTAATAAAATAATAATTACAATAGTATGGTAGTAGTAGTTTCTTTCTTGGTGGGCATTAATAAATGCAGTGAGTGCGTCTCTTTAGGAGTCAGAGGTTGTGTCACAGACACGAAAAGGAAAGAGAAAGGAAAAATTGCTTCTTGGACCTTCAGGCGCTGAGTTCTTCTTCTTCTCTGATCTTGTTTTTCTTTCTTGAATGGTAAATTTCTAGTCTTTTTTGTATTTGATTCTTCTTTTTAGATTGTAGTCCTCTTGTTTACTATTTTATCTTTTTTTTTTCTTCTGAACGGTGATGGGAGTGTTGACCCAGAATTCTTCTTGGTCAAACTAACAGTTTTCTTAAGTTTGCTCTTCTAGGTTCTTTGAAAGTTTCCTTTTTTCTTTTTCTAGTCTGAGTTGTGTGGAATTTTCATTTGGGTCTATTTTGGTGACCTTTCTGGGTTTTTTCTTTTCTTTGACTTATCTGTTTTGTAGTTTGAATTGATATTTTTAATTTGTTTTCTGGTTGTTTTTTATTAGTATTACTGGTGTTGTTGTCTTTGTTTTTATCTTTGTTTTATACTGATCTTTTGTTACTATTAGGGTGGGCAGAAGGCCTTGTTTCTCAGTTTGTTGGTATTTGAAGTTTGTAATATATGAATTACAATTTCTCGTTTTCTGCGTTGTGTGGTTTGTGTTTGCTCTTGTGCATGCGAGACATTCTTAGAGGTTCAGGAAATTTGAGGTATCTGTCTTAAGATGAATTGGATGTGTTAGGCTTATTATACTGTAGTTTCAGTTTTGACTCTAATTTTATTTCTTTCTCTCCCTTTGTGAGGAATCGTAAGTTGGTTGATACAAACACAATTTTTTTTTGTATGATTCTGATTAGGGTTTGTTGCTCTCTTAAGAAGTTAGATTTAGAGGTTCAGCTGTTTGAGATAATGTTTTAAAAATATGATCCTGACAAAAGTCTGAAATTTTAGGCCGCTTTAAACTTTAGGGTCATGTGAGGCTTTCTTTTCATGAGAATCTCTCTCTCCTGTGTTTTCTTTTTCCTTTTCCCTCTTTGTGCTTTTCTCTATCCATGTTCTGTTACTTTTATTTCTTAATAACTAAGCATTGAAGCTGGATTTAAATTAAAGTTTTTGTTGATTTGCAGCTGTTGACTGTTCTAATTGAGAGTTGTGACATCTGAATAGAGTGGATATTGGAGCCTTATGAACTAAGTGCTGTTGGTACATAAAATTCTTGTGGTGTTAGTCTATTGGAGCAAATGTCCTTCCGCAGCATTGTTCGTGATGTGAGGGACGGGATTGGAAGCTTGTCAAGGCGCAGTTTTGACTTGAGGTTTTCTGGTGGCAGCAAGTCGAATAGTTCAGTCCATGAGGTGCATGAACGCCCTCCTGTTATACAGAATAGCAGGTGGGCTAGCCTTCCCCCTGAGCTTCTTCGCGATGTTATTAGAAGATTGGAAGAAAGTGAGACAACATGGCCTTCTCGGAAGCATGTGGTTGCATGTGCTGCAGTGTGCAAGTCCTGGAGAGAAATGTGCAAAGAAATTGTTACCAGTCCTGAGTTCTGTGGGAAGATTACTTTCCCAGTCTCCCTGAAGCAGGTGAGACTTTTCTTATCTTCTATCCTATGTTCAAGATATATTCTAGAGAAGTGGTTTATACAAGAGGTTTTGCCCATATGATGTTCTATTGATTCTTGTTTTACAGCCTGGTTCAAGGGATGGGGCCATTCAGTGTTTCATCAAGAGAGACAAATCTAATCTGACATACCACCTATTCCTTTGTCTGAGTCCTGGTGAGCTCAGTTTTTACTTTGAAAATCCATACACAGGAGTTTGTCTGATTTCCTTTTTGATTGGTT
The DNA here is from genome assembly GCA_036885675.1 of Vigna mungo. Taxonomy (NCBI): domain Eukaryota; kingdom Viridiplantae; phylum Streptophyta; class Magnoliopsida; order Fabales; family Fabaceae; genus Vigna; species Vigna mungo. Next base: position 36,150,438 of record CP144697.1, read on the forward strand.
TGAATTTATATATGATGTAATTTATTGGATGGCGCAGTTTAATTTATGGTCTGTTTATATTATTTCCATTACGGCCTAATCAGATTTATCATTCATTGTTGAATTTATTGGTTCCTGGATTTGTAATTTTGCTTAATAGCAAATGATTTATCTTATGCTTGTAAATTTATTTTTGTTCAAGATTTGTGGACCAACCGAATCTGGTTTTGTCCAAAATTGGTTCATCCTGCAAAATTTGATGATGTGTGTCTTTCTAGAGTACAGGATCACTGGATTATTAGTTTAATATCTAAAAGTTGGTGACCACCTAATCTACTAAAATATATGATTTTGTTTTACCACCAACTAGATCTTGCTAAGCTAAGCATTTCCTTGTCATAGTGGTAATTGTTTATTTTATTTCATCAAAATTCAATGTGTTTGTAAAAAATTGAGCTACCTAGTTCGTTGTTATTGCCTTCTGTTAATTTGTTGTCTTCATGTAGTTAAACTAGAAAGGTTTAGGTTTGGGCGTTGAACAAATAAACTAGTTTTGTTTGTAACATTTAGCGTATTGATTTAATTCTTTGCTATGCTGGCTTGTAACATGTGGCATATTTCCATACTTGAATGGACAAATTACATGGCTGTTACTATACATCTATATCATGTAAATGTACAGTGAGAAGATATTTGGATTTGGTTGTCATTTTTTCTGGGATATGTTTTGAATTCATAACTCTTCTTGCAGCATTGCTAGTTGAAAATGGAAAGTTTCTTCTTTCTGCAAAAAGGACCAGAAGAACGACTTGCACAGAGTATATTATATCAATGGACGCGGACAACATATCAAGATCCAGTAGCACTTACATTGGAAAACTGAGGTATGTTCTTTTGGGATTGTAAATTTTCGAAGCATGCATTGTGTGTCAAATCATGAAGCTTTACTGATACCTGTTTCCTGTTTTGAACGACATGAAAACTAATTAAACCTTTCAACTTGTTTTTTCCTGAAAAGTTAGTTCCTATGGATTTTAATATGATCATTGGCATTGATGATGATTAAATTTAGTACTCATCAGAGATCTTTCAACACTCTGGTATTGAAACCACTTTTTCTTTATCTTTTACTGGCAGTATGAACTTATAGTCTGTCATTTCCCTCATTTCAGGTCTAATTTTCTTGGCACCAAGTTCATAATTTATGATACACAGCCTCCCTACAACAACTCTCAATTGTCTCCTCCAGGTCGAAGCCGAAGGTTTAATTCCAAAAAGGTTTCTCCCAAGGTTCCTAGTGGCAGCTACAATATTGCCCAGATCACCTATGAGTTGAATGTCCTTGGTACTAGGGGCCCCCGCAGGATGAACTGCACAATGCACTCAATCCCTGTATCAGCCCTTGAGCCTGGTAGCACCGTGCCTGGCCAGCCGGAGCTTCTTCCGCGCTCGCTTGAAGATTCCTTCAGGAGCATATCCTTTGCTAGATCAATTTATAGCTCAACTGATTTTAGCAGTTCTAGATTCTCAGACATAGTTGTGGCAGGCAATGAAGAGGAGCAAGGAAAGGACATGCCTTTAGTTCTTAAAAACAAAGCTCCAAGATGGCATGAGCAGCTGCAGTGTTGGTGCCTCAACTTCAGGGGAAGGGTGACTGTTGCATCTGTAAAGAATTTCCAGTTGATTGCTGCAACACAGCCACCTGCAGCCGGTGGTGGTGCTCCTCCTCCACCGCCACCATCATCACAGCCACCTCAGTCTGATCATGACAAGATTATTCTTCAGTTTGGCAAGGTTGGCAAGGACATCTTTACTATGGACTATAGATATCCCCTTTCTGCATTTCAAGCTTTTGCCATTTGCTTGACTAGCTTTGACACAAAACTGGCTTGTGAATAGTGACATTGAAGAATGTTACACAGACAATAGGATTCTATCGCCATTTATGTAATACACTGGGCGGTGAAGATGCATGAATTCATAATACACCACATAGTTTAACTGTAAAGAACAGAAGAACCTGTGCTCAATGTATTTTTTCTTATATGTTTTTCCTTTTCTTATGCCTTATGTTAGTCTCTGCAACAAACTATCTCTCAAACATGTGTTTCTTCCCTGCAGTATTTTGCTGATTCCGTTAGTACTTTTTATACTTTATTAGTTCATTTTTAGTCATTGAATAGTACACATGCAGCTGTTATCTACAGATTCATAATTTCCATGGTAAAAATCGGAAGAGATAATTATAGTTATAACTCCTGGAGTTGTTAAATGCTCGCTGTGGTCGAAGATTTGAGTGAATCAAAGTTGGATTGTTATTAATCTTTTAATGCTTAACCACTTTCTCTTTCTAGAGTTGAAATCTTACGAATTCTACATAATCTCAAGCGCAACAATGATGATCGTTAACAATTCTCAAATTAAATTGATCATTTAATTCCAATCTCTTTTTAAATCGCTTTTATGAATGATCTTTTACACAATGGATAGCATAGTTGTGAATTTGATTTCTAATATGTAGTAGAAGAGGAGTATTGATAACATTATTTTTCTAACATTTTTTATTAATTAAAATTTAGAAATTATAAATTTTGTTGAACTTAATTTTCAATAAACTTGTCATCACCACCAGTCTATATTTTCTGTAAAAGAATTCCATTACAAAGCGTTGTTTGAGAGAGTATTATTAGCATTTTCATTGAACAAAATATTATGTGAATAGCGAAAACAGTGAAACTAATCTCTCTAGTTTAGAGACGGAATGAAAATATAAAGTTTATGAATAAAATTAATATGTCGAACTTAATAACTGTGTAAAAGGCCAATTAAAACGAAAACAACAAAAACGGAACTTCAAAGCCATTAAAAATATTTATGATGTCCACCGACAGAGCTTAGAAGGCTTACAGGGCCTTCCACCTTCCAATTTTTTTTTTATATATCTAAATAAAATATAAATAAGGGATGAATAAGAAGAAGAAAAACAGGTAAAGGCAATAGAAATCTTTTTCACTATAACATAAGCCACGAGTCGTAAGAAATGGAATCAAAGGGGTAAAAAGAAAAGGAAGCAAAGAGATGCTGCTCTTCAAATCGTTTTCAATGATTTAACTATTTTTGAGTTTTTAAAGCATTCCTTTTTTTTAATGCACAAAGAGGGAGAGATATTCATAAGTGTATGAGAGCAAGTCTATATGAGGAGAATTGTTGCATCATACTTTATCTGCTTAATGATATTTTTGCTGTATTTACAGAGTAAATGATCTGTTGTGATTGTTTATAATATTTGTTTTACTCTGTCAAATGTGGAACTGTACAAACATGGTTGAGTTATTAATAATGGTTGTGCATCATAAAAAAAGGGAGAGATTGTTGAGATTGTTGACAACACAAACTCTATATCAAACTTGTTTTTGATGATGACAACAAAATGCTTTAACTATTTTTGAGTTTTTAAAGCATTCCTTTTTTGTTAATGCACAAAGACGGAGAGATATTCATGAGTGTATGAGAGCAAGTCTATATGAGGAGAATTGTTGCATCATACTTTATCTACTTAATGATATTTTTGTTGTATTTACAGAGTAAATGATCTGTTGTGATTGTTTATAATATTTGTTTTACTCTGTCAAATGTGGAATTGTACAAACATGGTTGAGTTATTAATAATGGTTGTGCATCATCAAAAAAGGGGGAGATTGTTGAGATTGTTGACAACACAAACTCTATATCAAACTTGTTTTTGATGATGATAACAAAATGCTTAATAACAGTACATATGTTCCATTATTACATGTTCGTGTATTTTATTGTTTGACATATCTGCTGAACATGTTTTGATGAATTGCAATGTATGTTCCTATGTTTGACTGTGTGATATTATTGTGGAAAATGCTTGTCTTGAAATGTGAGGGGATTCTTGCTGCAATTCTGGTTTTGTGTGTGCAGCTATATTTGGTTTTGGGTTAGAGAGGAGATTTATATTTTTGCGTGGTGCTTCTATAAATTCCTTGTTTTAAAAACCGCAACCATTATAGTGCATTTGCTTCCAAGATTGGAAGGACAATAGATGTAGGCATTGTTGGCCGAACCAGTATAAAAACCAGTGTTTGATTTTCTCTATCCTTGCACTCTTTATATTCAGTCGACTTTAATTGTTTAGCAGTCAACTACGTTTTTTCGCTGCATTGAATTTTCATTACTTGCATTTCAAGGAAAGATCAAAAGCTTTGAATTTTTCATACCAATATTGCGAAAAGATTTTGTTTTTGAACTAACACCAATTCACCCCCCCCCCTCTCTTGGTCTAAAACGAAGCCAACATGTTTCCTAACAATTGGCACCAGAGCTGGTTTTCATAAAATACTTGAAAATTCAGTCGACTGTGTTTTTATTCTATTCAACTGTAAAACCTGGGGATGACTTCAAATTTTCAAACTTTTGGTGAAGGTGCTTCAACAAACATACCACCTCTGTTTGCTGGTGAAATTATCCTTTTATGAAAATTTGCATGCAGATCTTTCTTGAATCGCAAGATAAAGGAATTTTGGATGCCACTTTAAATGGTCCATTTGTGCCTACAAAAACTGTTGATAGTAAAACTGTTTTGAAACCTTTTACTGAGTGGACTGCTGATGAAAATAGAAAAGTTGAGTATGATGTTAAAGCTAGAAACATTATTGCCTCTGCACTAACAATTGATGAATTTTCCAGGATATCCCAATGCAAGTCTGCAAAGGAAATGTGGGATGTTCTAGAGGTAACACATGAAGGCACGGATGAAGTCAAGAGAGCCAGGAAGAATTCTTTGATACAAGAGTATAAATTGTTCAGAATGAAAGCTTGTGAAAGCATCTATGATGTCTAGAAACGATTCACTCACATTGTAAATCACCTGATGGCTCTTGGCAAAATCTTTGACAAAGAAGAGATCAATATCAAGATTCTGAAAAGCCTGAACAAGAATTGGCAACCAAAAGTCACTGCAATCTCTGAATCCAAAGATTTTACAACTATGAATATGGCTACCTTGTTTGGCAAGTTACGGGCACATGAGTTAGAACTTGGTAGACTGAAGGATGAAGAGGAGATTGAAGAAAAGAAGTTCATTGCTTTGAAGGCTACAAACAAGAACATCAAAGAAACAGAGATGGACGACAAAGAGTTGATGACTCTGATGGTAAGAAAGTTTAGTCGACTTATAAAAAATGATAGTCAACTGTTTAACCATGCAGGTCAAAGCAAAAAGAAAAGCTTCAGCACGAATGTTGTCCAGTGCTATGAATGTGGAAAAGAAGGTCACATCAAGCCTGATGATGGGTGTCGCACCCCATGCAAATTTAATGTGCATAAAGAAATGTAGTATAGACTAGGAAGTGACTCCTAAGTCGTCTCTCAAGGACCAAATGTGGTTCGAGAATCAGGTCAAACACGAAGTGGGGGGGTTGTGAAAGGTTTTGTGAATGCGGATAAACAAAATCAAAACATGAATGCAAACAACAATGTAAACACAGATGTAACCAGAAATGGAAACAGAAATGTAAAAATGGAATCAACTACAGAATAAAAACGGTTTCTCATTAACTCAATCACTATGCTTCCTATCACAGATTAGAGACAAGTACACACTACTCTAATCCAAATCCAACACGAATCACCCAACTAAGTGAAGGCTAATTCGGTCTTCAGAATTGCAAACTAAGCGAATGGAATGCACAAATCTAATCAGTCATGCACCATGCAGCCTAATCAACTAAGCGAAGATTGAACACCGATTAGGCAACTAAGCGTATACCTAATCGCAGGCACACAAAAAATTAAATATTGAGCAGAATCAGAGTGGCAGTATGACAATTAAAGTGCACAGGTCTCATGAATAAACTACTATAGCCTCTAATCCAGCACAGCTAACCGACTAAGCGAAGGCTAATCATGCTATCATAATTACGAACTAAGCGAACGCAATACATCTATTTCATCCTATGTGTTCTATATAGATCGATCAACTAAGCGAAGATGCAATCACCATTGGGCAACTAAGCGTATACCCAATGAAAGAACACAGTCAGATTTCATAGAATGCCAGGCATAGCAGAATAAACACAAAAACAGTCCAAGAAATCTCAAGGAAACAATGTAATATCGCTAATGACCAACCCGACTAACTTAAGCTAACATCACAATTAAATTAACATAAACGAACAGAACAGACAACATAGTGAACGGAAATAATAAATTGAACGGTGCAATAGATAAATACCAAAACACAATTCAAGCTATTAAAAAGCAACGAGTAATTGAAAATGAAGAAATGCATATTGCTTGAATAACAATTCAATGCAAAACGCTTGAACATATTTGAAACAGCGAAAACAGACTTCAAGGGAATGCATTCAATGTTATTCGCTTGTAACATATGAGCTCAAAGGGAAATAAAAAAATGCATGAAGAGTAAAATAATGTAACAAAATTGCAAAAAGGTAATTGACATTGAAAAGCTTCAAATGATGAATGAATAAAGTAACTTAAACATTAGCTAACATTCAATAAAAGACCATATATTGATCACCAAAAATGAAACGAGCTGCTGCACAATGTGATAAATGAAGCACCGCTGCTTCTTATTTGAAACAAGGAGGAGTAAAATCAATGCACCACCACCACCTCTGCAACGTTCTTGACTACATTTTGGATGTGTTAATGCCTCCAAGCAATTCATCGTGCTCTCTCCTAGTGATGTCGGCTTCTCCTTAAATTGAATTAAAACCAGGTTACCCTACAGCGTGTTGCTTGGACCGTGTGCTGGATGTGCAAGTTGATGGGCTTTTGCTTTTTGGAGCTCTCCTGACATGCTACTTCTCCACTTAAAGCAAAGATCAATAACCTCTCGAATGCTGCAACTTCTTTTTTGTTGGACCGAGAAGGTTGGATGCGTCAAACTTTTTGTATGCACCCGTTGCTGCCAGCTGTTGCAACTTCAAGTGTTGGACGTCACCAAGCTGCTTGTTGGATGAACATGCTTCTGCTGGACTTGCTAGATGCACCTCCTTGCTGGAATGCATGAAGGGAATTGCTTGCTGCTGGATGCGTGTTGATTTCTTCACGTGCTGGACTTCAGTTTCAATGTGGGTTGCTGTGTGCTTAGGTGGCAGCTGGATGCTTGCAGAACGTGTTGCTGATGCTGGGCCGAGAAGATGTGGATTGTTGGCTTCAAAGTTGGACATGAGCAGATGTGTGCGTGAAGCTCTTCACTCTTTCACTCATCTTTTCCTTTATATATATATATATATATATATATATATATATATATATATATATATATATATATATATATATATATATATATATATATATATATATATATATCTGTGTGTGTGTGTGTTGGACCTAATGTTGTTTCAACCCGTGAGCTCTTAATCCAAAGAAAACGTTGGGCGTTGCCTTCTCTATTGGGTTGTTGAAGCCCGTGTTGTGCTCTGCTGTGTGCTTAAGCATGTGACGTGCTTATTGGAGGTGCAGGCTTCTTCTTTCTCCAATCAGTTGTGATCTACTTGCTGGACGTGTCTTGATTTCCCAATGGGCCGTGAAGATGTTGTTTGCAACGTGCTGCAGCTCTTTTCAAGTGTGCACCTCTTGGAGAAATTTAACACAACCCTTTGTTGGACGGCTGTTGTTGTGTGATGCTGGCCTTTTTATTTTTCTGCTTCACGTGGACGTCACATTTTTCTTTTCAATTGAAAGTGTACATCCTTATGCGTGAAGTCCACTCAGCCGTGACAGCATGCTTTTTGCTGGACATCACCCCATTTTCAATTGAAGCACACCTTTTTCATAGGCCCAAAGAGTTAAAATGACCATAGCGCCCTCCTTCTTGTGCACATTTTTTTTGTGGAGAGTTTTGCATTAATTGGCATCCTTCCTAATGTCCCGAAATGTAATTCCAAAATTTTTCTTGCAATTCATAATGCAAATAATTAGCTCAGATAATTCAAATTAATTAAAATAAGAATTTCTGATTAAATTAAGCACAATTAGCATAAACGGGAAAATACCGGACATTTAAGCATAATTCCCTGATTAATTCTAGCACAATAAACTAAGTAAAGTCAAGAAAATATTGACTGATCACCTGACTGTCTTGAATTACAGCCAAAGCAGAAAGGAAAGAAAATATTCCCTCAAGGCAGAAATATGAGAAGAAAAGGAGCCTACATTGCTTGGGAAAACTCTGATTCTGAGAATTCAAGTGATGAGGATGCTGACCAAGAGGAAAAATCCAACATATGTCACATGGCTGGAACTGCAAAGATTGAGTGTGACAGTGATGATGAATTTGAGAAGAAATATTAGCAGTTGATTGAAACATTCAGGGAACTACATACTGAAGCGATGCAACTGGAATACAAGGTTAATCGACTGAACTCAGAGAAAAGAGATTATGAATATAGAATTAACAACCTTGTTGCAAAAAATGAAAAATTAGAAAAAGAATTGAATGAAGCTTTGTTATCTGCTAGGAATATTGAAGTTAAAATTGTTACTGTTGAAAAAGCTTGTGAAAATTGTCCTACACACATTAAAAAGATAGATTACTTGACTAGCACGCTAGCTAAGTTTACTCAAGGTACAGACAATTTAGATGTTGTATTAAACTCATCTAGCAGAATTAATAATAGACAAGGAATAGGATACAAAGCTCACTCTAACAGAACCAATGCCAGAAATTTTATTAAATTAAGAAAACCTGCTAGAAATGCATGTTTTTACTGCAGATGTGTTGGTCATATTGTTAGAAACTGTTATTATAGACATGTTGTTGTTCCTCAAGGATTATGTGTATGGATACCAAAGGAACATGAGACAAGAACTAACAATCAAGGACCCAAAGTCAAATGGGTACCAGCAACCAAAACTTAATTGTTTTTGCAGGATATACAGTTGATGCAGAACTGTTCTCGGGGAAGAATCAACTATGGAACATATCAAAAACCTTGAGTGTCTACAACTGGTAAATCTGTATCTATCTGCTGCATCATGCATATACTAATTATTTGTTGTTGTATGATTGTTTGTGTTGTGTGTTGAATGGTCTGATTGATTAAATTTGGCTGAAATGATTTTTATGAGTCATAGCCAACTCTAACATTAATTCAATCAACTGAGTCATTTGAAAATATGAAAACTCTGTTTTTTTAACGTTAAGATTAACTTAGGGTTTAAGCAAAATCCTTGACGCGTATTCTCTCTATAAATGCATGAGATAGTCTGAGGCATTCACATACAACTTGGTAAACAAACCCTTAGTCTGATTCTGGCTTCATCTTCTTCTGGTCAAATGGTTGCATATCATCAAGACCAGGAAAGCGTTCTATGTCTGCAAGAAGAGAGGTTGATCCTTTTGGATGGTTCAGTGATGATGATCAAAGAACTGATTTTATATGCAAATGGGGATTCAAAGAAGTGTTGAGGCATAAGTGCGCAAATACTGGATTCTATAAAAATGAAGGCTTCAAGTTTCAGGATTGGTTGACTAGAGAAAATCTGACAAGGTTTGTGGAACTACAAGGTGAATGCTATCCAAACTTAGTCAAAGTGTTCTACTCAAATCTCAAGAGGGAAGGAAATAATCTGATATCGAGAGTAAAAGGAACTGATATTGTTATTAACAATACCATTTGGGAAAAGGTTGCTGGCCTACAAACTGTGGGACTATCATCCCATCTCTGAATTGATGGTTATGACAGCAGAGGACTGTACAACACCATGCTAAGAAGACCTGGTTCTTCAAAATATCTTGATGACTTCAGCATTAGAAAACTCAAAATGGACGAGTGCTTATGCGCCTATTTTATGACATGGATACTGCTTCCCAGGGAAGATGATCACACCTTACTTAGAAACGAAGACATATATCTTATCTCTGTTTTATCATCTAGGATTCAAACAAATTGGGCATTTGCTGTCCGTGATCACATGATGAAGTTTACAAAAGGACATGGATTATGTCTACCTTATGGAGTACTCATCAGCAAGATATTGAGGTTATAAAAAGTTGACATCACAAATGAAAGGGTTATTCAATGTAAAAAGTGCAATGTTATGGAAACTCAATTCCTGGACTCAGTCAGAATTATAAAATTAAGGGATGAATGAACAATGATTGATGATATTCCATCCACAATTCAACTGGATCCTCTTAAAGTTGATGCAACGGGATATAAATTTCATCCATCAAGCATCTTTGAAGGCCATGTAGATAAAAGATTTGATCAACTGGAGAACAAACTGAACATGATGCAAAAATCTTTATCGGATCTTCACAAGAAAATGGACTATGCTCTCAGGATAAAAGCTTTTGAAGAATCTTCTATTGGTGCCACAGACAGTGGTATAAACAGTGCTGACAAGACGATTGAAGAATCATCTGAATTAGAATATTGTTCTGTTTATCTAAGTTGTATTTTGTGTCCTAGACTAGAACCTTTTAATTTTCAAAAATGGCATATAAAGCCATCTTTTGGTTGTTTTCTTGGTTTTGTCTTTATTTCCTTGTTCTTGCACCACCAATGTAATATCGTTAACCCAAGGAAATAAAATTAGTTGTTTGAATCAATCCATATACTTAATCTGTTGAATAAAATTTGATACTTTGTTTGATTGATTCGACTGTGCTCTGCTTGAAGTCAACTATACTTAAACTGTCATGCATTCTTATACAATTGATTTATGTTATGATATGATTAAATTCTTGCTTAACCACTATGCTTGATCTAGAAAAGGTTGTTGAAAGGTTTTGCAGGAATGTCACTGCTTTGGACATTTACATTTGGAAAAGCAATGCATTCAACTGATGACTTAAAGCATTCGACTATGTCTAAACTAGTTAACAATTCCAATTCTGGAATTTGATTCTATCATTACTGACTGCTTAAATCATTGCTGATCTTATATTATCTCTGCTCTTTACATGAATCTATATCTGAATTGAGATAATATTGTGAGATTGTTGATATTTGTATTATTGCATCTACATGTGGATTGATAATTTGACTATGATACAAATATGTGCTTAAACTGTTGGTTAATCTGTGATATTCTGGATTGCGCACTCAAACTGTTTTTGAAATTCATGCATAATGACAGGGAGAGTATCACTGCTTTACGCACTATTTCATCACACACCTATATTTCAGGGCGAGTTTAAACTGTTTTATGATGAACTTGTGATCTGTGAGAGCATCATTGTGTTTTACAAACTGCATATTTTATGATGCATCTATGTTTTTCAAAACTGCATAAATATCTAAAGCATTCCTTTTTTGTTAATGCACAAAGGGGAAGAGATATTCATGAGTGTATGAGAGCAAGTCTATATGGGGAGAATTGTTCCATCATACTTTATCTGCTTAATGATATTTTTGTTGTATTTACAGAGTAAATGATCTGTTGTGATTGTTTATGATATTTGTTTTACTCTGTCAAATGTGGAACTGTACAAACATGGTTGAGTTATTACTCATAGTTGTGCATCATCAAAAAAGGGGGAGATTGTTGACAACACAAACTCTATATCAAACTTGTTTTTGATGACAACACAATGCTTAATAACAGTACATATGTTCCAGTATTACATGTTCGTGTGTTTTATTGTTTGACATATCTGCTGAACATGTTTTGATGAATTGTAATGTATGTTCCTATGCTTAACTGTGTGATATTATTGTGGAACATGTTTGTCTTGAAATGTGAGATAAAATGTTTTTGATTACTGCACATTTCAGAAAGAAAAAGATCACAAACACCTTTATGAACTTATATTTGTTGTGACAAAGTTCTAGTCCAGTCGAATACACTCATAATGGATTCGACTATGCTAAAACCTTTGTACAGACTTTGTGAAACTGTGCTGTGTGAGATTTTGAGTTGAAAAGAATTTCAAAGTGTTTTCTCATGTGTCAGTCGACAGTGTGGATCACACATTCGACTCTATTACTGTTATATTTGGAATTTTGTTAAGCGTACACACTCTAACGGCTATATTTTTCAAAAGTTAGTTAAGATTGTCTGACTTGGTCAACTGTCTTAAATGGGTATTGATTTGGTTGACTGAGGAGCCTTATGTTAATTGTCTGTTATAAATGTCTTAATACAGTCGACTGTATTAGTAGGCTATTCGATTGAGATGTAATCTGAAATAACAGAAAACTATAAATAGTCAGAACACGAATTGTTCTTGAGACTTTTGTGATCTAACATTTTCATTGTCCTGTTTCAGATTGAATTCTCTGTCTTAGAAGCTCCAAGAATTTTCCAAGAAGACGGTGGTGATCTTTCTTGAGAGAGATTCAAATGGAGGAGTCTTTCTCGCATACTGTTTGATCAACATCTGCACAAAGAAGGTGCTTCTAGTTTGATCTTGATAGGCTTGGCATCCTGTGAAGACTGCTGCATTTGACTGGAGGCTTGGCAACCTGTGAAGTCTGCTCTGATAGGCCTGGCAACTTGTGAAGTGTGCTGTGATAGGCTTGGCATCCTGTGAAGAGTGTTGGTTACACGTTGAGGATTGTTCGACGTGGGTGCAGATTGCAGAAGAGGGGACTCTTGCTGCAATTCTGGTTTTGTATGTAGCTATATTTGGTTTTGGGTTAGAGAGGAAATTTATATTTTTGTGTGGTGCTTCTATAAATTCCTTATTGTAAAAACCGCAACTATTATAGTGCATTTGCTTCCTAGATTGGAAGGACATTGGATGTAGGCGTTGTTGGCCGAACCAGTATAAAAACCAGTGTTTGATTTTTTTTCTATCCCTGCACTTTTTATTTCCAGTCGACTTTAATTGTTTAGCAGTCAACTGCGTTTTTCCACTACATTGAATTTTCATTACTTGCATTTCAAGGAAATATCAAAAGCTTTGAACTTTCATACCAAGATTGTGAAAAGATTTTGTTTTTGAACTAATACCAATTCACTCCCCCTCTTGGTGTAAAACGAAGTCAACCTGTTTCCTGATATATAGTTGTGCACCTCAGCCTCGATGAGCGTAGTGACAAAAAGGTTTGAATGATAGGATGCAGATCTAACAAGATGTGAATGATGGGGGTAGGTGTGGTGGGGAAACATAAGTAACTTGGAAAATGTTATGAAGGTTCGAGCATGAGGAGTTTCCTTGGATGGGAATGTTTGTTGTGGAAACCGAAGCATTGCATTGGGAGAGTAGTTTCGTGTTCCAATTACCCGACTTGTGTTTCTTATTCATAGTTTGTTGGTTTGCTTCTACCGAGCAATGCTTTTCATTGAAGTGTTGAAATTTGTAGTGTTAAGGTTTAACCAAGACTACCTTAGTAGGCAATAGGGAATCGCATGGTAGGTTCAACCAAAACTGTCTAGGTAGACAACAAGGAACTACATGAAAGGTTCAACCATAAACCATAATCGCCTATGTAGGCAACAGGGAATTGTATGAAATGGTTTAGGTGAATAGATGATGAGTACATATTTATGCCTACATTTATGTTTTAAAATTAAAATTTTGATGAGATTCATATGCTTAAATGATTGATTTAAAATGAATTTGTGGTGATTAGATTTATTGGGTTTGAGAATTAAAGAGATAGAAAAAGTGAGTTTTAGGGCATAAATTACTATATAAAGTTTATTTGTGCAGCCGAAATATAAACTTTATTGACCCAAATTGCAATTCAAGACCCAAGAAAACCAAGCCCTACATGCACTTTCTTGTTGCCAGCTCCGTGGAATTATCTCATTACCACCTCCATGAACATTTCTCACTATCACCTTCATGGAATTTTCTCGTTGTCGTCCCTTTTCTTTGAACAGAGAGAGTCACCGCAAGATCATAACAGAGCAAGCTTCGCTTCCATTGATAGCCACCGCGACACCAACTAACCAGAACACCCACGGACCCAAAATCACACCACAACTTGCGTCTTCTCCGTTGCGCACCACCAACCTGCATAGACGAACTAGAGACCACCCAAAATGCGACCAGCAAGCACTAATGAGAGCTCAGAATCATGAGAAAACAGAACCCTAAGAAATCCCCAAAACACAAGATCAAACCGTAAGAAAAGGAACCCAAAACCCAATTCAAAAATCTAGAAAATAAAAACAAAGACCCCAATTCGAAAATGAAACACTGAAATCCCCAATTCAAATCCCCAAAGTTGCGAGATCAAAACCCAAAAATAGAACACTAATTTGAAGCCCTAACATGGACCACGAAGTCCCTCCCTCTACCGTCACGAAGACGCTGGATGGCATAGGCCATCGTCACCAAAGACATGCTGCAAACGAAACCCTCGTGTCGTGGGAACACCTCACTTGAAACTCGCCTCTTCTTGCCTGCAAACCAAGCCAGACCAAAGAAAAGGGAAAAGGAAACAGCACTCCCCTCCTGCGAAAAGAACTAGAACCAGAAAGATAATGAGAGAAGAAAGGTTCCCTGCAGGTCGAATCAATATGCAAAAGGAAAAGGAACACACATCCCCTCTTTTCTAAAACGAAGGAAATGATTAGGATTCTTAAAAGGAAATCAGGTATTTAAGAAAAAATAATTAAGGTTTAATTGAAAAGAATCAAATTAAGATTTAAAAATAATTAAGAATTAACATTTAACACTAATGGTAATTTTCAGGTCCCTTAGCTTTATCTTCTTACATATTTTAAAAATTAACAATGGCTAAAATAGACACTGTTAAATAAACTTTCTAAAGTTAAAAAAAAATTATTTATTCAGAATACTAAATGCAATTATTTATTCAGAATACTAAATGCACACCTTTTTAAAGTTAAAAAAGAAAACCTAGATTAAATTAAAGTTTTGAAAAAAATTAATTTTAGCTTTTACTAAAAATGAATGTAACGCTTGATTTAGTTAACCATTCGAATTAAACTCTTCACTAAAAAAATAATTACAAATAATAATTGTTCTATTTTTAACAAATGAGGTATTGTTCTATTTTTAATGATAGATGTCTTTAAAAAGCATGTTTTTCGGATCATGTTAAATTAAAAGTTAACTTATAATACTAACAACTAAAAATATTATTTTAATTTTAATCAATAAATTCTTAGTTTAATTATTTAAAAATTAATATATTGTGTTTGACAAATCTTCTTGTACTATATGTAACACTTAAATAAAAACATTCTAGAATTAAAATATTTTTCATCTTTAAAAATAACAGCCAATATTATTGTCGAGAAATAAAACATATACTTTCAAACACAATTTAGTTTATACAATACTAGTATTATTATTATTGTTATTATTATTGTTATTATTATTATTATTATTATGTCCTAAGTGCGTTTTAAACTATTTAAGAATTAATTTTTCATGCAAAAAAGATTAAAAAAATTCATACTTTACTTCTTCGAAATTCAACCCAATAGAGAGCCTTACTCATCCAAATAAAAAGAGGTATTAAATAAGAGCCATAATATTGCAGAATAATCAAGGCATCATAATTTTAAAATTAAAATACAATTAAATGTTCGGGATGAACAATTTTAGGATAACCAACCAATTGCATAACTTGAAAAAATCAAATTTCAGATTATCAAAAAATAATGGAAATATGACATTAATAATTTTAACAAATCCATAATTATTTTAAAACCTTCATTTTTAATTGTTGTAAATAATATGAATTAATCTAATAAATAAACAAATTACATATAAATAAAAACATAAAAATCAATTATTAAGAATATGACAAAATAGTGACAACGAAGACAATTATTTTTAAAAAAATGGTAACAATTTCAAACGTGTAGAATTCGAATTTAATTCTTTATATTAAGAATAAGAAAAATACAAACACAAAATTAGTCCTAACTTCTGTTATTAAAACATTCTTACTGGTTAGAAATATCAAACCATTTAAATAAACCTTTTAACAATACAAATAAAAGCAATAGAAAAAGCTCACATTAAAATAAAAACAAGTATTCCTCAGATAACCTTTCCTTTAGTCGCTTTTTTACCTATCTTTGGCAAGATCTCCAAGGACAACAATCAATAAATTAGGTCAGACCAACAACAGAAGCCTTAAATTGGATTTGGAATTTAAAATAGTGCAAACTAGTTTCTAATTTTTATCCCAATTATTTGAATCCAAAATTAATTTCGATACGATCTTAATAAATCCAATCCATATTCATCCCTAAAAATAATTGCAGAGCCCTCAGAACAACGAATTCAAACCCCGAATCCAATATTTCAACACAATGGTTTCATTTATAGCCTTCACGCACCACCAGATTAAATAAATAAATAAATAAAATGTTCGAGCAAACTTGTACGTTCCCGCATGAGAGAAAGAGAGAGAAAAAGAGGCAATGGTGCAGGCCCAGTTATAAACAAAACCAGATAGCACTTAATATAGTCCAACCATCATTGGGCAGCAGCAACAAATAGCACAGTAGGAAGTTACTATAATCTTTAAGATAAAATTATGAGCACAATGTTTTGGATGTAGATATATTTACAGTAGTAAAACACACAAAACACGTAAACCAAGATAAGAAGTTTGACTTTACAAATCCTTCAGATTTCATAGCTTAGTATACAGTCTTTAAGATACTATAATCTTTAAGATAAAATTATGAGCACAAAGTTTTAGATGTAAATATATTAACAGTAGTAAAACACACAAAACACGTAACCAAGATAAGAAGTTTGACTTCACAAATCCTTCAGATTTCATAGCTTAGTATACAGTCACTTGAAGCATTTATTACTTGCACAAAACCATTTCTTGAAATGTAGATAAAAGAACAATAAAAAGACAACAATAAGCAAAACAGGTAATGAATAATACCTCGTAGCCTCGTACATAAAAGAACACTAAAAAGACAACAATAAGCAAAACAGGTATTGAATAATACCTCGTAGCCTAATGGCCATTGCACAAAAGGGGAGGAGAAATAAATTATTTACTTAAAACTATACAAAAAGATGAAGTATATGCTACAGAAAAATGGACAAGTGATTTCTACTTTATATGAACTGCAACCAAGTTAATGCCTTCCACTTTCCTTGCTTATAGAGGGAGTACCATTCTAGTTAATTATAAAATTCCAATTGGAAAAGAGGATTGGTCGATCATTTGCAGTACAGAAACAAAGTAAGAAAAGTATGTGAATGCAAGATGTTATGTAAAGACAACATTGTTCCCACCTCCTGTTGGTACTCCTCTTGGCCAAAATTTTGCTACACATTTAATTTAGATACAAATGCATACTAATTAATAAATATCACAGGGAGATTTCCAGTAAAAAAACTATTCAAACCAGATGTTAGAATTAAAATAAATAAAGAAAAATAAACGTTCTCAGATTTCATAAATTGAAAAAAAATACGATCAAAAGCTTTTATTACAGATTCACACACCAAATCACAGTCATCCGGCAACGATCCAACAGAAAACACAAACACAGCACTAATTTGGTTTCAAAAACACCAACACCATGGAACGTAAAGAGAAAAGAAAAGAGAGATAGAGATACATATCAGGTTTTGATCAAAAACCGTGAAGTCATTCAACTATGTTTTTGTGCATCCTAAGCAGGCAATCAGACAATTTGCTGTAAGTCTAGACTTGTATTCAGACTAAATTTCCTTCTTCCAGCAAGGAAAGTAAGAAATCAACTTTCTAAGTAAAATACAAATGTTAATGAAAATCAAAGAACTCAAAAATTAACTTATGAATATAAAAGAGTATATACCAAAGGTTCAAAAATTAAGCAAAAAATTGTTTCCAGATAACATCAAATACAAGGAAGAATATAAAAAAGAAAAAGGTCACAAGAAGACTCATTACTTCAGTTTAACAATAAGTAATCCTAATTAAAACAATATTCCAAAATGCATCAAAACAAAAGAAATATAGGAAAACCAAAAAGCAATAAAAGCCAAAAGCTAACAGTCGGAGGCATGTGAAAAAATGTATATATTATGTGCTTGTATGAAATGAACGACAACATAAGCAAAGGAACGTATAAATTTGCCAATAGGTCCTCATATTTAGATATGGTAGTCAGACATAGCTTTCTAGGCTAAGCAATTCCATCAAAAATGCAGTTTAAACCGCAGTGCAGTTAAATCTGCTCAGAGCCCAGTGCGTATCATCATTCAGCAAACAAGACAATACATCATTAAAGCAAAATATATAAAAAAAAACAAAAAAATATAATAAACAATGAAAGTACAGAATTAAAAAAAAACGCAAAAGCCCTCAGATCTCATAGCTTAATTCCAAATCATCTACAGCTTTTGTCACACGATTCGTTCACAGCCTCTTGCATCCTCCCACACACGCACACATAAGCATACACACATATATATACACAACCACACACACGCACACACACACAGAGAAAGAGAGAGGGAGAGAGAGGGAGAGAAACAGATCCGGATATGAACGAAACCGTGTAGCTGCTCACAATCTATGTATGCATCATTGGGCAAGATGTTTGAAAAAAAAAATACACAATCAAAATAAAGGAGTCACAAACAGAATACAATGCAACAAGAAAAAAATACAAGTTACTCCAAACATCATAGCATACAACGAACTTAAACATAAAAATCTTCATTCGATTGTCAAAAATGGAGAAAGAAACAAAACACACTACAGAATGCATAAACAATGCAAAAAAAATGGGCGAAATACGAAATTCGCAATAATCAGGAAACAGTGTTCAACGCATACGGTTTCGATGGCAAAACATGAATTAGGGATGCATAATGTATAGAGCGAGTGGGAACAAAAACTGTACTAGGGTTTGAGACGTGCGAATAGGTTACGAGAGATGTGAGCATAAATAATGGAAACTGTCGATCGGTTTAACTCCCTCTCTTTAGTGGGCTTTTATCTGGCCATCAAGCAGGTCATTTGTAGGCCTCATTATCTCATCCATTATGTTTCATCTGATTTTACTTGCTGAACCCCTACAATTTCTTTATGCGTGCTCAAACTTTCAAATTACATGTTTTGAAAATTTTTCAGAATAAATTTTTTGAAATTTTAAAAATAAGATTTTTAGAATAAAGTATTCCAAATACATGTAATGTATTCTGAAAATAAAAATTCAGAATAATATTTATAAACAAACTTTTCAGAATATATATGTCTTTAAAGAACGAGTTTTTTCTAACATCCCACATGAAATACACTACAAAAATAGGCTTTCCAAAATACATAAAATATGTTTCGACGTTGCCTCTCTTTTCTTCCTCTGCAGTAGCGGCAATGATGGAATAATGACAGTGATAACAGTAGTGTAGTACAGTGGTAAAGTGTAGTTCATTTTTTTCCTATTAATTAGAGTGCAGTTAGTAATTTTCGGAGTGGAAGAAACAACAAGTCCTTATCTTTTTCACTTAAAACTTTATCCTAATCCTAATTGATGTTGAGGTCTTCCAGACTCATAAGGAATCACAAAATAGCTTTCTTTTCTTTCAATTCTATTTTTTTACTTGTTGGGAGACATTACAATATTTCCCCAATTTCTTCTATCAATAGTATTTGAACTTTTTAGATGAGAATTACATTCTTTTGTTCTTTCTACGTATAGTCAAAAAAAGTTTTAATTATATATGTATGCAACAAAATACAAATTTATCATGTATCTCAAATAGATATAATTTAAACTAATTTTCATTTTATTTTAATGTGCTGTTATTTGCTATTGAAATTTTAGGTGCAAAGGGCCATGTATGATGTTAGGTGGCTATAAACATAACAAGAGTTATTGAGGGAGGGACATAATGATATAGGTACTTAGTTTAGAGCTGTGAAAACACTTCAAAATGTATCAAGCAATATAGAAAACAATAGAAAGAGAAAAGAGTAAAAGAGGTAGAAAGGCGATAATATTGACGAACACGTGGAGACGGTTTATGTACTACTTGAGGCAGGGAAAACAGTATAATATCGTTCAAAGGTTTGAATTGGATAAAATATAAAGCAACAAACCACAAATACAAAATAATTTTTATGAAATGGATGACGTTGAAGGAACAAAATCTACATTATATCTATAATCCATAATCATTTCACGAATTTTGAATATACTGCTCTGAATATACTAATAGGCAAATTATATTTGTAATCAATTTTTTTCATACACATGATCTACCTTTTATTGTAAATACCTTTTCGGTAGGGGTGCAATTAAATATTGTTTTCACTTTTCTTATTCTAGTCAATATTATTCATGAAATAATGAAAAGAGACGTGCGTAAAAGAACCATGAACACAGAAAAAAAAAAGTACTGAATTCAGGTTGACCCTCTACATCCATTGTGGCCTAGCCCATGGCATGGATCATTAGTTTTTAACAACACTTAAAACAATCAGCACATTTATAATGTTATTATATTAGTTTATTGTTATTATTTTTAGATTAGTTTTGAAATTATTTTAATAATTTAATTATTATGTAAGCGTATATTTATGTTTTTCTATTTTTTCACTTCTTTAATAATTTTATAATTATATAAAAAAACAAAGTTATAATAAATTATACCTTAAAAGAATGTGAAAATCCATCAACCATGACGAATTTGCACATTCGTTGTAAAGCATGTTGTTAATTATTTATTACATATAATTAGTTTATTAATTTAATGTTTTTTTATAATGTTAGTATATATTAGTTTAATGTTATTTATGATTTAATAATGTAGATATATATTTTATATATATGATTTTCATATTTTTTATTTGTTTAACAATTTTATAATTATATAAAAAATAATGAATTAGTCTACTTATATGAAATATATATTTTAGACATTGATTCTCCACCACATACATGCCTCTGACGTCTTTTAGTCGGGAAATATTCCTCAGTGCTCTCATTAGCAATCTGAACAAGTCCATCAACGTTTGACCTACAATAGTTCTCTCGGTCACATGTCAATAACATTCTCACCATCAATCGCATTCTAACCTGCATTTATGACAAACATAAACAATTATAACAAACAATTAAATAAATATGGTTAACAAAAATAACATACCATGCATCCAGATGGTGATGGTGGAGACGATTTATGATGGGGTCGCGCCTCATGTGTAACATCGGGGTGTTGTGTAGGAGCAAGAGTCGACCGCTCATCATCTACAACAGCCAATAATATAAGGATGCAATAGCCTCCTGAACCACAATATATATCCATATACACAGTCACAAGCGGATGTTGCATGTTTCACATTACTCACAACGTGATTTGTGAAGTGCAACCATGTATAATTAATGACAACTATATCTGCATCTGGAACGGCAATGGGTGATTGTGGAAACCCAAACTGCCTCAGCAACGCTAATGCAAATGCTGGCAAAGGATGTCATCAATCTGAATCCATCCAGAATACATACATATGCTAAAGAATGGACAAATACCTCGATGTCCCTCATACAAATGTCAGTCAACTCCACTATATGTGAGAGCATCCAACTGTGACTAAATCTCTACGAGAGAGGAGGATGTCAGATTTGTTGGAAGTTCACGTGATACTTCATTGTTGATGCACTATTTCGCAGAACCGGGTGAGTACAAAACTTAAATTTTAATTATTTTGTTTTTTGGAATAAAATTTATATTAAATATTATTATATAGGATCAAGAGAAGATGTTGAAGTTAACCTCTCACGGTAAAAAAAGTATATAAGTTAGGACCTTATCACAAGGGAATTCAACACGTTGTTGGCTAATGCAAATGACGAGCAACCGACTCTTACTCCTACATAGCACTTCGATGTTCTACATGAGACACGACCCCATCGTAAATCGTATCCACCATCACCATCAAGATTCATGGTGTTATTTTTCTTAACCATGTTTATTTAATTGTCTGTTATAATTGATTATGTTTGTCATAAATGCAAGCTAAAATGTGACGAATGGTGAGAATGTTACAGACATGATATTGTGTCACATGTAACCAAAGGAAGTATTGCATATCAGACTTCAATGAACCTAATTCAGATTAACCTACTTCAGATTGCTAATAAGGACATTGAAGAATATTCTCCAACTAGGAAAGGTCAAAGGCATGTACGTGATAGACGTTCAACGTCTAAAATATATATTTCATATAATTAAACTAATTCAACTTTTTATGTAATTGTAAAATTGTTAAACAAATAAAAAATAAAAATATGAAAATCATATATAAAAAATATATATCTAAATTACTAAATTATCATCATAAATAACATTAAACCAATATATTCTAACATTACAAAAAAACATTAAATTAATAAACTAATAATATATAATAAACAATTAACAACATACCCTTCAACGGATATGCAAATCCATCAACAAAATCAACATCCTTGGAAGAAGAAATAAATGTCCATATTAATTTTCCCTTATATAGATGGTAATATCCGTTCACGGATTTGCACATCCATTTAAGGATACAGTTCAACATAATTTTATTTTTTTATATAATTATAAAATTATTAAAGAATTAAAAAAAACAAAAAAACATAAATATATACCTACATAATAATTAAATTATTAAAATAACTTCAAAAATAATCTAAAAATAATAACAATAAACTAATATAATAACATAATAAAATAACAAAACTTAAAATGGTAACTCTTCAATGAATATGAAATTTCGTGAACGGATATTAACATTCATATTACAGGTAAACGAATGTGAATATTTGAAGATGTTGATATTTATTCACAGATTTTCATATCCGTTGAAGGGTTCTCCATCTTCCTTTTGCACCCGAAACGAACCTCCTCATGCTGCAACACCATCACCACCGGACCTCCTTCTTCCACCAACACCACTACCATGCACCACTTGTAAGAAACTGCTACCTCCAAACAAGTAAAGAACCATGACCACGAAGAATACAATAGCATAACAGAGTGAAGGAAAAATAGCACGGTAAAGGAAAAGGAAATGTGATATCCGTTGTGAGGGTGCATATGAATTTATAAAGGGGACCACTTTAATGAGTGGTTACACGATGGTGAAAAGCATATTAATTTAACCGGTTTAAACCATTTAGTTGTCTCTATTTTCGGGAGATTTTCCCATTTTAATCCTCGTCTTATTAGAATTTCCAATTAAGTCCCTATAAGTGCTAATTTCAATCAATTAAGCCCCTACCTAACGGGGTTAACATTTTTGCACAGTTGGAAGGATGACCTGTTAATTTCTGTAAACATAGCCTATTTAGAATTGAAACATGGCATGAATTAGAGTTGAAATTGATTGAAATTAGCACTTATGAGACTCAATTCATGCCACGTTTCAACTCTAAATAGGCTACATTTATAGAAATTAACAGGTCATCCTCCCAACCGTGCAAAAAAATTAATCTTGTTAACTAAATTTAACGACAGAGACTTAATTGATTGAAATTAGCACTTATAGAGACTCAATTGGGGATTCGAATAAGACGGGATCAAAATGGGAAAACCTCCCGAAAATATGAACAACTAAATGGATTAAACCTAATTTAACCACCAACTTTAACTTTCTAACAAGGGGGTAAATGGGGAATGGAGAGGTGTAGGGAGAAGAGTGTGATGGTGCACGGAGAAGCTCTCCCCACAAATAGGGTAAAAGTGTTGAGAAATGTTTTTGAGCCTATATCTAAAAATGGGAGGGATGATAAACCACTCATGTTTACATCTAAAAATGGAAGGGATGATAAATCACTCATGTTGCTACTAGTTGAAATATAATGAGGAGAGAGGAGAGAAATGAGAGAAAAATAAAACACCCATATACAGCTCTCTACTAGCAGTTGCAATACGCAATGAATAAGCCTATAATCAGAAAAATGTCGTGCCCTCAGATTTAAACTAAATACAAATCAAATCATCCGTAGCAATTGACCCTGGTTTCATATACAGCCTTCTTGTACCATGAAAATACATACATATATATATATACATACACACACAAGCCCAGTCAAATGAGAGTGAGTGGAAGCAAGAGAGAGAGAAAGAGAGAGAGGAAGAGAGAGATCCAGTGGTACAGGTCCAGTTATAAAGAAACCAGGTGCTACTCAATAGTCTAAATAATCATCACAGGGCACTAACTGACTACAAAAATTACCGTAGACTTTCCTATTTACCTATTTGAAGTTTTAAAATAATAGAACAAAAGAAATAAAATCCCAGAAGATTGGAGTGATGAATTGGATAGTCATTGCATGATAAAAACCAGGAAAAAAGTTTACGAAATGTAAGAGAGCACTGCTTTATCCCAGTGCTTGTACCTTCGTTGATCAAGTCTAAAAAAACATCACAGATAACATCAGATAAATAAAAACAGAAATGTCATACTAACAGCAAACAATGTTATGCCTCACAATTGTGACAAAATCTGGGTACACATGGGAGAGAATTTAGACAGCCAAGCATTGTAATTTCCAGACAATAATAATGTAAAACTTAACTGTGAAAATAATAGCTCTGGAAATTCTTTAATTCCAGGACATCCAATTATAGGATTGGACAAGAAATAAAAGCTAAGATTTCATGATCAGATGCAACGCCAACCCACCTTAACAAATAAAGGCAACAGTCACGAGTCTAGGATCACAATAAAGAAATTGTGAGGGCTCTTTGCCTAACTATGAAAACATTGATATCATATTAGGACCCTTTAGGCAACCGATTAGAATCAACACAAGAGGAAGAACCCAAAACTCATAGCTTAATACAATATCACTAACTGCTTGCAATTCACAGACTTCTTGCAACTTCCCAATACAAACACAGCACTTTACACACACATACACAGAAAGGAACAGAAGAAAAGCGAGCGGTGAAGATCGGCTTGTGAACCAAACCATGAAGCTACTCGACAGTCAACTTCTACGAATTTTTCACATAAATAGCACACTAAACTCTTTTTACCGAAATAGCACACTGAAATTTTCATTTACTCACATAGCACACTTTTACTGTGCTAGTTCAGGATTTGGTTTACAGAGGACCTAATTCTGAACATGATTTTGGTGTTCTGCTAATACAAAATCATATTAAGAATTCGGTTCATCAAAAATCAAATTCTAAACTATTGAGTGAATATAAGATACGGTATGCTATTTAGGAAAAATTATCTGTGTAAAAGACTTTGCAAAAACTCCAAGTATAATAATCGATGCTTGTTTTCCAGACAGATTTCTTTTTGCAGTCGTGATTCTCATAAATTTGAAGTTCTCAACAAGGATTATGCGCGATGATAAGACAAATAGATGGATCCAAGAGCATCACACAAAGGACTTACAATTTCAGCAGAAAACACATGTTAACACCGACAAAAGGTAGTTGAGGTTTTCATGGAAGATACAGATATTAGAAAAAAGCCAATGAGATCCATATAAATTAGAAAATAATACTAAAACAACATATTAGAAGACAACAAAGAGAAACCAAAAAATTAAAAACGCTGCGGCTGTGGAAATAATAACACATTTAGGATTGAAGGGAATAAAACTACATGAAATAGGAACAAATGAATTACCAATGAATCACGCTTTTAATATTGTGGGTATCAGAAATAGCTTTCAAGGCCGTGCATTTCCATCATAAGTTGAGGTTAAAACTTTTCAGAGCCCAGTGCGTGCATCAGCATTCATCAAACAAAAAAAAAAAAAATAAGCAAACCAACAATAAACTAATCCAAATATAAAAGAAAACAAATAATGAAATGCAGAATTCAAGGTAAAAAAAAAAAATCAGAGCCCTCAGATCTCATAGCTTAATACGAAATCATGTACGGCTTTTGCCACTGATTTAGTTGACAACCAACATACATCTTCCAGATCAAATAGTAGTACAGAAAGGGTAGCATTAGTCACACACACACACACAGAATAAGAAATTGATAGATAGATAGATAGAGAGAGAGGAAGAGAGAGAAAGATGCAGGAGAGGCTATGAACAAAATCGTGTAGCCGATCAACTAACTATTTGAACATCATTGGGCCACAAAACAAACAATTTACTCTATATTTATGTTACAATTATAGAGTTGAAAACGTATATAAGAGGAGCCTCTGACAAGTATTATTATTAAATTAATTAAACTAATATAATACAAGTGCAAGAAATTCCAGTTGCTCCGAACATCACTTCACTTCACATAAAAGGTTTATTGTTTAGATATCAAGCATTTATCAAAAGAGATGAAAAAAAAAATATGCAAAAAATGAAGACGACGAAAGAAGCAAAACGTGAAACCGAAAAGACGCAGATTACAGAATAAACAGAAAACAAGAATCAGCGAAAGAAGAAGAGATAAATAGGAAAAAGAGAAGTGAGTATGAAAAGGAAAAGGGCAAATAGGCGAGGGATTGATTCTGATTTTGTGAAACTGAGCATAATTGGGCCCTAAACCCTAAACTGAGCATACCAATTTAAAATGGTGGATCTAATAATTGGGCCCTCTTTAAAACGAGGGTGGGCTTTTATCTTTGGGCCGGTGAAGTTCTTGTTCATGAAGTAACCGTCACTTTACTAGACTATTGGATTTAATTTTAAAAGTTAAATCTATTGTTTATATTTTTTTAAAAAAGAAATTTCCATTTTTTTTTATGTATCTAAATTTAGTTTTTATTTTAAAAATTTTGATATAATCAAGTTTTATTTTGTTAGTAATGCACTAACACTCAAAGTCATATCATGGTTCTTTTTTTTTAACTTTTTAACTTTTTCTTTTTTCTTTTTAATTATTTAGAAAATAAAAATTATTCATTTGTTAAATTAACATTGTGTCCCATCACATGTAGTGGCAATATGATGTGGTATGATGTGAGAATTGTTGTAACATCCCAAAATATATATAGCAATATATATAGATATAGAATGCAACAGTCATAATTAAAGAAAGCAGTGAGAGTAGTAGATAACTGTATATGTATAAATTACAGTCGTCCAAAATAAAGGGGAATTAAAACGAATAATAATGAAAGTATAAAGGTCTAAAGTTTCTCAAAATATGATAGTACAAAAAGAAATAAAAACAAGGCGAACTCCTAAGAAGGCATCCTAAGTACTGGGTGCTGGATCTTCCTCGGTCTTTAACGCCTGCTCCAGAGGTACATCATCACCTACTGCTCACATCCAAAGGATTGGATGATCATCGCAAGGGAGGAAGGCAAACACACACAACATACAAGTGCAAGGGTGAGCTAGGTTTCAAACAAACATACACATCAAAGCAAAGTGATCTAACATTACCGAAAGCGTAGATTTACATTCAAGCGTACAAGTCATCATAATCATAAGCACATATTTCATCACTTAACCAAAATCAATCATCTTAACATGCAAAGACTCCTAGACACGTCCGGACATAGAATGAATGTAGAGCTGGGGCGGGTTGTGCACTTGTGATGGCCCCTACTGCTTTGCAAAGCCATTGCCGAGGGGTTCCACCCGACCATACACAAGGCTAGTCCGTTACCGCGGTATAGGCCTACAGTGAAAGCGCCTACCCTAGGACCTCCCACTACTCCCACCACACGCGCCAATCCTCTCTAAGTGAGAATGAAAGAACGTTGGAGCGTTAGGGATAACCCCCCATATGGAAGCCTCTCACCATTCAATCAATACACTAACAGATCTCACCGAGAGATCATAATTTCATAACCAAATCCAACCACTTTAATCAAATTATATACCTCTTTGATTAATCAAACATACAATTTCATAGTAATTCAAGTGCATTCTTACTAAATTGTCTCATACCAAACCCATATACCATCATACAACATCAACCATGTCATAAAAACAACTCATGCATTACATACTTTCACAAAACCAACACTTATTAACACAAATTTCTTTAGGACTTTTAGTTATTAATACTTAAGTAACTCAAACAGCCTTGAGACCCTCACCAATGGTTCCGGAAGGGTCAAAAACCCCCAGAACGACCTAGAGAACGTCTAAAACGGACCTCCGGAACTCCCGAAACGTCAAAAACAAAAACGACAGCAGAAACAGTGTGCTGAATGGCGCCCAGCGCCAGGAAACAGAACCAAATGGCGCCCAGCGCGAGTTAGGTGGCGCCCGGCGTGGATTCTGCAAGTTTTATGCAAATTTTGCACAACTCACATCCCTAAGTTCCATTTTAGACCTTTTTATGAATTTCTAATCATTATAACTCGAAATTTAGGTGTATTTAAACTTGTCTAAAGGTGTATAAACATTCCTAACCTCAATTCCTAACAACTATGCATAGATTTACACTCAAAAACCTCAATTCTCTCAACTTATGGGCTCAAACCTAGATTTAACACTTGAGGACTGTTCTTGGCTATTTTGACACTTCTCACAAGTCACTTTGAACTTACATAAGTTGTCTTAACTGCCTAATTCAAGTTATAACCCCTAGAGCTCAAAACCAATACCTCACTTCCTCTAAACTCCCCCAAAATACTAGTTTTTCCTCAACCTAAGAACTCAACTTCACTTCTACCATTTAGAACCTCACTTAAACCAATTTTATAGTTCTAACAAGTTATAATTAACTTGCCTAAGCTGCCTCAACAGTCCAAAAACGTGACAAACCTCATTTGCTCAAAATCACTACCTCGCTTTCTCTAAAATAACCAAAAAGTGACCCTAAGACACTTGATTTTCATTCCTTACAATACCACAACAGATTTTTCACATGAAAACAGTTCCAACATGCATAATCCATCATTCAAAATCATTCCAAACAGTTCATATCCATCAATCACCTAATTCACATAACACTCACACTTCCATACATGCATTTCAAGTTAGCAAAAATCAAAATTATGCTTCCAACAACATACCAATTCGAAAATCATCATGCCTTCACATCACACAACTAAAATGGAAAGTAAAACTAGCTCCCCTTATCTCTAGGATGCACGGTCAACTCAAGGGATGATCCTAGACCAAGTACTTTGACCCCAAGGTGTGAGAATCACCTAAAATCATCAATTGATGATGGAAAACGAATTTTAGGACTAGATTGAAGTTAAATTAAGAAAGAAAACGAGATGGGTTGCATGCAACAAGAATTCACATGCTAGAAACCCTAGGGCAAAGGGGAAAGAGGGCTTTCTTACCGATTGGATGAAACGAAAAATCAATCGGTAGAAACGTAGCTTTTGGAGTCTTGAATGCTTAGGTAGCTTCAATTTGAGAATCCAATGGTTAGATTTTGAGTTATGGTAGATGAAAGGTAGAGGAATGAAGAAGAAAAAGAAGAAGAAGGAGGGAAGTTGTATGTTTCTACAAAGTGTATTTTTTTTTCAAGGCTTTACAATTGCAATATCACATGTCATTATAATGTTAAGTATTATTATCTTAGTTTTAATTTGTGTTTTGTATTTTTATTTTATTTTAATCTAGTTTTAAATTTTTTTAAAATTAAACAGTTTAATTCATATTAAAATTGATATTTTATTAAATATTATATTTAATCAAGTTCTTTATAACAGTCCATTACATGACTGATCATTTAGAGCACGAGAGTTTTTTTTTTTTTCACCCCTACTTAGTTCCCACCCATATTCGTGTTCGTCATCTATTTCTGAGCCATCAGCACCTTAATCATCCACCTCCTCAAACTTTATCTTCTCCACTGATCCTTTCATTAGTGTGTATCCATGCCCACCACAACCTCTTCATGTTGTTAAGCTTAGTCACAATATTCACCAGTACGGTTTCTTTCTTCGAAGCCAAAGCCTCTATTGATTTTATATTTTTTATCTTTCATATTTATCTACCTTATCATATCACAATGCATCATGATGGAAGCCTTTTTTTTCCTCAACAATTATTTATGAATTATGAAATTTCAAAGCTACTATTCAGTTTCACAATCTAAAAGCTTTTTTAAGCAAAAAATAACTTATAAATTGTATAATTTAAAAGATATTTATGGATTACACCATTTGAATGTTTTTTTAATGAAAAATGGATTTTGTATTTTGAATTTCTTTTTATGCAAAAAAAAAAAAAACTTCTCAATTGTGTAATAAAAGAAGTCAAAAGTGTCTTTTAAATTTCACAATCCAAAAGTATTTTTTTAAAGTGTCTTTTTATTTGTCCAATTTAGTTTGATTTTCAAATTCTATACTCAAATCAAGAGTTAAACTATATGGGTGAATTGAGAATCGTCATATATATATATATATATATATATATATATATATATATATATATATATATATATATATATATATATATATATATATAAAAGCGCGAAAGAAAACCACAAAAGTGCAAAAAGGAGACTTGAAAGCAAGTGGTCATTTATTATTGCAAAATTCCCACTTTATCCTTAAAAATGACTTTCACGTCATAAACTTTGAAAGTAAAAAAACTTTTAGAATGTATAATCTAAAAATATTTTTTTTTTGTTTTTTTTTTGGATAAGTTTTTTTTTTTTTTTTTTTATTTCAATTTGGACGATCTAAAATTCTGTTTGACTTATGTAGCCTGGAAGTATTTTTTTTTTCCAAATTATACAGTAAAAAGTGATTTTTTGAATGAAAAATCTTTGAGATTGTACAAACTGAAAATATGTGTTCACTGAGCCATGTAATGTATAGAAAAACATGAATATAAAGGTTCTCAATGTAATAATTATTAGAATATAAATGTATTACAATTATGAGAAGTATTTTAAATTTATTAAAATTAATTATCTATTTCTTCTCACTTCATCAAAAGTATTATAATATTTTATAAATATTTTGAAAATACTTGTTAAAAGTTACAGTATAGGTTTTTTTATGAATGAAAGTTTAAGTTCCTAAATAGGGAAAGACGAGTGACTTTTGACTAGAAAACATTCTACAGGGCAAATTCTACATATATTAAGAAAGTCATTTTAAAAAAAATAAGAGAAGCAAAAATGTTCATCAAGAGATCTTTTATAATAGATCTAGATAAGTTATTGATCTCTTCTAATAATATACATGTGAGAATCATAGATCTTAGATATAATTAATTTTATGGAAGTGAATGATATATTCTATCAATGGTAGTTACCACTAGTGCAAAAACGTTGTTTAACGTCACCCTTTAGACGTTTGTTAGGAGTAAGCACGACGTATATTGATGATCGGTAGTATCTTCGTAAATAAGTTGGTCATATAGACGTCAGTTAGGAGGTTCCCCGACATCTATAGTCTTTTATACGTTGGGGGTTGTCCTAATTGACGTTTATATGTCTGACAGGTG
The DNA here is from genome assembly GCA_036885675.1 of Vigna mungo. NCBI lineage: Eukaryota > Viridiplantae > Streptophyta > Magnoliopsida > Fabales > Fabaceae > Vigna > Vigna mungo. The sequence goes on from CP144697.1 coordinate 36,181,672, forward strand.
GGTGAAAAATCATTTCTTTCAGACATATAGACATCAATTAGTAGGGGCCCCAACGTCTATATTGCGGACATTAATGGCTATTCACCTACCTGTCAGACATATAGACGTCAGTTAGGACAACCCCGACGTCTATATGTCTGCCAGGTAGATGAATAGTCACTCTTTTCTGCCTTATAGACGTCAGATCCCACCACACTGATGTCTATATGGCAGACATTAATGGTTATTCACCTACCTGTCAAACCTATAGACGTCCCTTAGGAGATACACGACGTCTATATGTCTGCCAGGTAGGTGAAAAGTCATTCCTTTCCGCCATATAGACGTCGGATGCCTCCACACTGATGTCTATAATCGTATATAGACGTCAATGGCCTTAGTAATCGACGTCTATAAGCACTGCGAATATTAATTTTTAAATTAGAAAGACGTCGTATTAGTGACGTCCCCGACGTCTTTTCCATTATATACGTCGGTTTCCTTGGAACCGACATCTTATTTCTTATTAAATCAGTGATTGCGAACCAATATTTTCGTGCACTTCATCGTCTTCCTTGGCTTTTCTCTCTGCTCCATTGAATTTACAGGTGCGTTTAATGTCTTTTGATCTAGTTAAACTTGCTTTTAATCTGATTAAAGTAATCTTTGATGTACTATCTTTCATTTGTACTTATTAAAATGAGTTTTCGTTGTGTTTTGGTGCTGTTTTTCTTGTGTCTTTGGGTAGCGTAGTGCACCTTCTCCCTTTGCTAGTTTCCTCCTAATAAAAACTTATGTTTTTTGGATCTCTTATGGCATTCCAACCCGAAGTCAAACCTGGGTCCTTGCATAGAGTCATTCCCACCGCCAATGAAAAAGAAAACAATGAGAATGTGGTGTCATCGTATTCTCACCGTTTTCTTTTTCATTGGCGGTCGGAGTGGACCTAGGCAACGACCTAGGTTCGTCTTTGGGTTGAAATACCATAAGAGATGCAAAAGATGCAATTTTTTCTTACGAGGAAACTAGCAAGGGAAGGAGGTGCTACTACGCTACCCAAAGACACGAGAAAAGCTGCATCAAACCACAACGAACACTTTATAGGCGTCGGTTAATGTACTGACTGACGTCTATAGTGCCTATAGACGTCGGTTAATGCAATGTTTGACTGCTTTTTATATGTCGTATGTGTCACTGAACCGACGTCTAAAGTGCCCTTAGACGTCGGTTAGTGCAATGTCTGACAGCTTTAAAAACGTCGTATGTGTCACTAAACCGACGTTTATAGCAACTTCGCACCTGCAGAAATCCGACGTCCAATTAATGTCACCCGTAAAGACGTCGGTTCGGAAGGTGACGTTAAAAACCCAAAATAAATGACGTTTATAGCCCTTTCTGCACTAGTGTACTCACTGTGGTTTAAATGTGCAATCATAGTCTTTATACTATAATAAATTATATTAATTTGGGAATTAATTATATGGTAAATTTGTAATTATCAAAGTGATCAAATTAATTAAATCCAAAGTAAAGTTTAGTAATTATCCATGAAATAAAAAATATGATATATTATTTGATTTATGGGTTAATTAAAATTAATTGTTATAAGACATTTATGGATGTCATGCATGTTAGGAATGATATATATTATTGTTTGTTAAAGTGTATGTTATGGAAATTGAGTGTATTTATTTTTCCTAAGTAAAGTAGATACATGATCAAATTTCATATAGTTCGAATCTAAAATTTTCATAATATTGATGAGTGATAGTTTGTTTAAATCATTAAGACAAGATCGTTTATAAGATTGAACTGTCTAAACGATGTTTTGAAATTTAATAAACAACAATAAATTAATTGAGCATATGATAAAATGCTATATTTGGAAGCAATGCAGTCAAAAGATAAGTGGTTTATGAAAAGGTCTTGTAAAATCTAAACACCTTGAGAAAAGCTTTAGTAAAACACACAAATACATGAATAGACGCACTACTAAACGATTTCCCTATTATATGTGTTATTGAAAGTCTTGCTAAATGCACCAGTGTTATACATTGCTAAGCGATGATCAAACGAACTCTCAATATGTCTTAATAGATAAAAGTGTCAAAAGATGTTTGGAAGGTACACTAAAAATCTTAAACGATGATTCAAAAACTTGTGTTGAAAGGCACCATGTTAAATGCGCTTTTCAACAAAACAGAGATAACTTAAATAAGCGTTTTGAGTAAAAGTCTTACATAGGCTAGACGATACCATATGTCAAACGATCTCCTTCATCCAATGATGAAGTCTTCATCAACTACTTGGTATCTTAGTTAAATGCTTAAACGATCAAATGCTGCCTGAATAATAGAAAAATGTGAAAAACACTTTGTTGTTCTGAACATGCATTAAATGCACAATATTTAAAAACAACAAAAGTGATAAGAAAAAGCACATATCTATCTGCATGCATATCTACTCTACTCTCTGCAAATAACTTATGTCAAGTATCTACCTGCTTCATCTTATTCAAATTAGAAGTGGACGTTAGAGACAAAAAAGACATTCACGGAATGTTCTGACCATCAAAAGTTGCGCTAGAAAGTTAATACTACTTTTGATAAAGGATTAAAAAAAATATTCACTATGACAAGTTGACTTTAACTAATGACTTCTACCTACAATAAGGCTAAGAAGATCGAAGGTTAAAGCAAAGTACTATCTAACGAACATTTTCTTAAAGCCTATATATTGAAGAATTTCAAAGAAAATAGTAAGAGAATAAGCACACAAATACAAAAGAAAATATTTGTGAAGAAAAGAAAAGCACAAAAAAAAAAGAAAGTAATCTCAAGCCTCTTATAATCATAAGCTTATTGTTGTAAGAAGAGAGAAAATTTTGAGAGTCTATTAGATTGAATTGTATTCTATACACATTCTTTATGCGAGAGTAACAGTCTAAGGACTTGTAATCAATCTATTTGATTGTAAATTCTAAAGAGAATTGAAACACTTAATGCTTAACTTAGTGGAGTTAGATGGATGGGTTTGTCTAGTTGAAACTGAGAGTGGGTGAAACTCAACTAGATAGTGCATCGGGAAGATACCATGAGTGGTAAAGAATACTACTGATAACGGTTTAAAACACCGTTATTTGCTATGTGATTTTGATACTAAAAGCACCCTTTTTTACTTAGAAACTTGCTTGGACTCATGTGTTTTCAATAAAATGTGTGAATGAGAGAGTTGAGGTCGATTTCAATGGTTTTCTAACAAATTCTCCTTGTTTTGATAGAGATTGAAGCAATACTGGAAGAAGAAGCGAAAAACCAAGAAGATGGAGCTAAAAAGGGGTCAAAAAGACACCAAGAGGAGGGAAAACGCAAAGCTCGAGCGACAAAGAACGAAAAACAGCGAGATCACCATCATCGCTGGTCACCCGGGCGGTGGCCCCAACGCCCGGGCGATGGACGCTCGACGCCTGGGCATCCAATTCTGACGCCCAAGCCTTACAGAAGCCTCAAATCTCGCCCAGGCGAGCTCCCTGCGACGCGTGGGCGATACTTCACCTGGATTGGGCCCTGTTTCTGCTCTGTTTTGATTCTTTCAGACCGGGCTGCACTTTGGGACGCGTCTGACACTATTTAAAGGACCCTGGGGCTCTAGGTTTTGCATCCCTGGCAGAAAAGAGCATAGCAATACACTCTTAGCCAATTCTTAGTCTTTCATTCTCTTCTTTTCTTCCATTGTTCATAGAGTTCCCCCATGTCTATGGGGAACTAATTTCTAGTTGTTGTTGGGGAATGATGTAACCTTGTAAACTCTCATGTATTTGAATTGATTCTTAATTTCATATGCTTTTTTTCATTAATTGTTAGAGTAATTTATCTGTTCTTATTGCTTGCTTATACAATAGCATGATTTGTGAGTTGCATGAGTGCCGACAGGTTCCTTTCAATTCAGGTCCTTGTTAAATTACTCCTAAGGGTTATATTGCTCAGACATGAGGGTATGAGTCTTAGTCGTTGTTAAGCCCCTGGCAAGTGTACCATATCGTTATCAAGTAATATAATTGGTAAACCCAATATCGTTCTCCCAAAGGACTCAAAGGCCTAATCTTTAATGTAAACCAATCGCTTAAGACTTGAGAAAATAATTAAAGTTAAGTTTGGAATGCAAAGAACAAAAACTAAACATGCAAATGCAAGTGATTCAATTGGCAAGGAAAAACTATGAATGAATGGAGTTGTTGGGGTTTACAATTTCATCTTATCCACTCTCATCTATCTACTCTTCTTATTTAATTCACTTGTTTATCTAATTGCATGCAAACTTTCTTGGTCTACCCTTAACCCAATTCCTTGGTGAAAAGAGCCTATTATTAATTACCGGCTTGCTATCCCTAGCCTCCCCTAGTAACTAATAATGCATAGCGAATGGAAGCAAAATACAATGGATCGTCCTACCCCTATCCCTAGGCGGTATTAGCATAATCAAGGAATTTCCCACCAGTTCATGACATTACCGTACGTTCCCGTATCAATAAAGACAAACAACTTTTACTGAATGAGTTAAACAATAAAAGCATTAAGCATAGATGAGAACCCAACAATTGCTAAACAAGTATATGACAAGCATATGGAATAAATAAGAATTTGAATAAATGAGAGTTTCAAAAGATTACATTGTTTCCCAACAACAAGGGGTTTAGTTCACCATTGTCATGGTGAAGCTAGATTAATATAATGAAAATAATGGAAAAGCAAACCCTAGATTGGATAAAAAGGAGCCTAAGCATCCAAGAAATCTTCTCAAAGGAGTGTAAGGTAGGTCTAGACGTCTCCCTCTGCAAAGAATATGTTTTCAAGTCGCACTGGGGCTATATATAAGCCAAAAAGATAACAGAAAGATTACAGAATTTGTAGTATAAAAACTGACAACCGCCCAGGCGCCAAAGTTCATCGCTCAACGGTTTCCCCTCTGCCGCTTTGACCGCTCAGCAGTCAGTTTTGCCGCTGAGCGGTTTCTCTCTAATCGCTCTGAGCGCTCAGCGGACCATTCTGGCGCTCAACGGCATACTTGACCCTTCTTTTCATTATTTTTCTCCTTCTTTCATGGTTCTAAGTCCTCCTTACTTCACTTCCATCTTCAATTCACCTTAAAACCCTGCAAAACAATGTAAAAACAAGCATAATATCTCTAAAACCAACTTTTGACTCTCCTATGACTCAACTAAGTGTTTTGCTTGATTTGAAGCTCATTCTAACATAAAGGGTGTGTTTTTATATCAATTTTATGCATGAAAATAACGGTTTTTAGACCGTTATCAGTCGTCTTAACCTCTTGATCTTCACATCTTTTTACCAGGAATGCTAGGAATTGTATGAACTGGTAATTAGGGACAAGCTTATTTACCGAGACATCGGGTTTAAGTGTTTTAGTGAGGGACGTTAGCATTAATGAATAAAGAAGAATTCTTATATACATGAGAGGGAACTTGGTGAAGTCTAACCCCAAAAACATATTCATCTCATATTAATCAACCTCCGCTCATCTCTGTGCTCTTTTGCCACTGATCAATTTATTTTACTTTATTCTATTATTTTTGCAATACAAATCCATGACCTCTTTTATTCCAAGTCTTAATTAATCTTGTTTTCACACAACTGTTCAGCGCCGAGAGTCCTTTGGGATACGATATTTGGTCTTACCATTTTATATTACTTGTGCGACTCGGTACACTTGCCGATTTGTCCCAACAAGTTTTTGACGCCATTGTCGGGGACTCACGGTTTAAGCTATTCTATTTGTGTGATTCCTGATTTATTTTGACTTTGTTTTATTTTATTTTTATTTTATTTTATTCCCTCGATTTTAATTTTCCATTTTTATTTTTTATTCTTCAATCCCTAATTTTTATTTTTATTTTTATTTTTGTGCTAGCAATATTTTCTAGGGTTTTGTGTTTTGTTTATGTAGGATTATGTGAGAACCAGAAGCAACAAAATTTTGAATCTCTTCTTGAAGGACTTGAGACTAGTAGGAGGCCAAGAGGAAATAGATTATCTATAGAACCTTCTCTAGAAAAAATTTCAATGGCTTCCCAAACTGGTGAAGTAAGTGCGGAGACCAATGCCAGCAAGCGCACCTTGGCAGATTATACCACAATTGTTGGTCCTCATCATTTTAACAACATTGCAAAGCCAAGGATCAACGCTGCAAATATGGAGATGAAGCCTGCTCTGATCCACCTTGTAAAGAGCGACCAATTCAATGGACTATCTCATGAAAGTCCATATGAGCACTTGACTACCTTCAATGAGATCTGCAACACTGTGAAGATAAACGGGGTACCTGATGAGGCTATAAAGATGAGCTTATTTCTCTTTTCTCTTGGAGGAAATGCTAAATTACGGTTGAACTCTTTTCCTAAGAACAGTTTCACTAAGTGGGAAGATGTGGTGACAAAATTTCTGAACAAATACTTCCCACTAGCAAAAATCAACAAGGGAAAGCAAGAGATCTCTTCTTTCAAACAGAGCATGGAGGAAACCTTGGGACAAGCATGGGAAAGATACAAAAGCCTGCTGAGAAAAACGCCTACCCATGGTTTTGATTAAGCAACAATGGTTCTCCTTTTTCTTAGTGGTCTTGGGTCACAAACTAAATTGATGATGGATGCCTCAGCTGGAGGCAATATCAAATGCAAGACCCCTGATGAGGCCTATGAATTAATTGAGAATATGACCACCAATAACAATGAGACGCACAATGAGAGAGGTACTCCATCCCCACCTAAAGGAGTTTTTCAACTGCAACCATATGATGCCCTGCTTGCCCAAAATAAGATCATCACCCAACAATTGGAGATCCTGACCAAGAAGGTGATGCAGCAGGAACCTCAGAATGTGGCACAGGTTCAACAACAACTTTGTGAGCTATGTGGGGGTGACCATATTAATGGTCAATGTGCAGTGCCCGAAAATATTAATGAAGAAGTTAACTACATGGGCAACCAGAACCAGTTTCGTCCCAATAATTACAATCAAGGGTGGAAATCTCACCCAAGCAATGGACAGGGTCAATTTGGACAAACTGGCGGGCAATTCAATAGGCCACACAACAGCAGCAGCAGTGGCAGCAACAACCCTCTTTATCTGACAGAACCACAAGGCTTGAAGAGACTCTCCAACAATTCATGCAGGCAACCTTGTCCACACAGAAAAGCACAGATGCTGCCATCAGAAACCTGGAGATACAGGTTGGTCAAATAGCCCAACAACTGAAAGAGATGCATTTTAAGATGATGCATGATGATTAATTTATGAGACAGGTGCTTGAGATAAAGTCTGATTAAAATACTGAGCAGGATTTTTTCTGAATTTGAGAACTTGTGAGTTTGCTTGTGTGAGTTTTGAGCTTCAGTGTATTTTTTTTATTAATTATTATTACTTTGGAAGCATGAATGATTTTGCCCAAATTTTCTGTGATTGAACAGCTTGCTTACATGTTCCATATGATCAAGGCCATCTTTTGTTATCCCTTATTCTTTTAGCCTTCACAAAAGTTTTGCCCACTAAAAAGAGAACAATTTGTTCTAACCTTTGAACCTTGAGCCTTATGCATGTCTTGAAAAACCTTTTTGAAAAATCTTTACTTTGAGTTAAGTTGAGAACATTTGATGACATACTGATAAAGGTTCAAGTTTGGGGTTACTAAGAAACAACCCACTTCTTTAGGCAGTGAGCAATTGAAATCAAAAGCAAGAAAAAGGCAAAAGAAAAGAAAAAGTGAGAAAAGAAAATTCAAAAGAAAAGAAAGAGTTCACTGCAAGGGAAAGCTGGAAAAATAAAGAGAGTTGTTCTTGGATGAAAAATTCATAAATGTCTTTCTTAACTCAAGGAAATTTGCTGACCAGAAAAACCAATTTCCTTCTTAGCCCAGCCAAGTTACAAGCCATGAACAACCCTTGTGAGGATAACCTGGTTGTGAGTATGCTTGATTGTGGTTCAATGAAAGGAAAAATCAATTTGTGTGACATTGTGATAACAGAGAGACCACCACACCATACACTTGTGAGTTGAGTGAGACACTTTTGAATGCGTGAGTGACATACTTTTGAGTGCCTGAGTGAAACACTTTCCCTAGCGAGGAATAGTTCTCTGAATGTCTGATTGGATCTCTGCTTGGTTGATTGATCACTCTTAAGGATAACACCTATTAAAATTGCATCACATTGAGCATGATTATATTAAAGCATTTGCACATCTTGATTGAAATCTTATGCTGAAATTGATAAAAGTGATCCTTTGTCTTCAAAAAGTTTTTGAAAAAGGTTGAGTCATTGTAGTGATTGTTCTGAAAAGCTGAGTTACATTTTGTTTGCTTGAGGACAAGAAAAGTTATAAGTTTGGGTTGTGATAACGGTTGAAAACACCATTATTGCTATGTGATTTTGATACTAAAAGCATCCTTTTTCACTTAGAAACTTACTTGGACTCGTGTTTTCAATAAAATGTGTGAATGAGAGAGTTAAGGTCGATTTCAATGGTTTTCTAAAAAATTCCCCTTGTTTTGATAGAGATTGAAGCAATACTGGAAGAAGAAGTGAAAAGCAAAGAAGATGGACCCAAAAAGGGGTCAAAAAGACACCAAGAGGAGGGAAAACGCGAAACCCGAGCGACAAAGAACGAAAAACAGCGAGATCACCATCACCGCTGGTCGCCCGGGCGGTGGCCCCGACGCCCGGGCAACGGACGCTCAACGCCTGGGCGTCCAATTCTGACGCCCAGGGCTTACAAAAGCCTCAAATCTCGCCCAGGCGAGCTCCCTGCGACGCCTGGGCGATACTTCACCTGGATCGGGCCCTATTTCTGCTCTGTTTTGATTCTTTCGGACCGAACGACACTTTGGAACATGTCTGACACTATTTAAAGGTTTTGCATAGCAATAGCAGAGAAGAGCATATCAATACACTTTTAGCCAATTCTTAGTCTTCCATTCTCTTCTTTTCTTCCATTGTTCATAGAGTTCCCCCATGTCTATGGGGAACTAATTTCTATTTGTTGTTGGGGAATGATGTAACCTTGTAAACTCTCATGTATTTGAATTAATTCTTAATTTCATATGCTTTTTTTCATTAATTGTTAGAGTAATTTATCTGTTCTTATTGCTTGCTTATACAATAGCATGATCTGTGAGTTGCATGAGTGCCGACAGGTTCCTTTCAATTCAGGTCCTTGTTAAATTACTCCTAAGGGTTATATTGCTCAGACATGAGGGTATGAGTCTTAGTTGTCTTATCCTCTTGATCTTCACATCTTTTTACCAAGAATGCTAGGAATTGTATGAACTGGTAATGAGGGACATACTTATTTACTGAGACATCGGGTTTAAGTGTTTTAGTGAGGGACGTTAGCATTAATGAATAAAGAAGAATTCTTATATACATGAGAGGGAACTTGGGGTTAGACTTCACCAAGTTCCCTCTCATGTACATAAGAATTCCTCTTTATTCATTTATGCTAACGTCCCTCACGAAGACACTTAAACCCGATCCCTCGGTCAATAAGCATGTCCCTAATTACCAGTTCATGCAATTTCTAACATTCCTAGTAAAAAGATGTGAAGATCAAGAGGTTAAGACGACTAAGACTTACCCTCATCCCTGAGCAATATAACCCTTACTTGTAATTCAATAAGGACCTGAATTGAAAGGAATCTCCTGACACTCATGTAATTCACAAATAATGTTATTGTATAAGCAAGAATAAAGCAGATGAATTACTCTAACAAATAATGAAATAAAGCATATGGAATTAAGAACAAATTCAAATACATGAGAGTTCACAATGTTACATCATTCCCCAACAACAAATAGAAATTAGTTCTCCATAGACATGGGGGAACCTATGAACAATGGAAGAAAGAAAGAAGAATGAAAGACTAAGAATTGGCTAGGAATGTATTGTATGCTCTCTTTTGCCAGGGATGCAAAACCTAGAGCTCCAGGGTCCTTTAAATAGTGCCAGAAGTGTCCCCAAGTGCGGCCCGATCCAAAAGAATAAAATCAGAGAAGAATCAGGGCCCGATCCACGTGAAATCACGCTTAAGCATCGCACGGAGCTCGCCCAAGCGTGAATCAAGGCTTCTGTAAGGCTTGGGCGCCAGTTTTGGACGCCTAAGCTTCGAGCGTCCGTCGCCCGGGCGACCAACATCGTTTCCAGCTCGCTGTTTTTGCGTATCTGTCTCTTGGGCTTCGCTTGGACTTCGGGTTTTCTCCCTTCTTGATGCCTTTTTGACCCCTTTTGAGCTCCATCTTCATGGGTTTTCACTTCTTCTTCCATTATTGCTTCAATCTCTGTCAAAACAAGGGGAAATTGTTATAAAACAGTTAAAATCAACCTCAACTCTCTTATTCACACAATTTACTGAAAATATATGAGTTCAAGCAAGTTTCTAAGTCAAAAGGGTGCTTTTAGTATCAAAATCACATAGCAAATAACGGTATTTTAATCCGTTATCACAACCCCAAACTTAGAACTTTGCTTGTCCTCAAGCAAACAAACTGCAACTCAGCTTTTCAGAACACTCACTACAATGACTCAACTTTTTTCAAAACTTTTTCAACACAAGAATTAACTTTTATCAAGTCCAGCATAAGATCTCAGTGAAGATGTGCATATGTTTTCATGCATTTAACATGTACTATCCTTAAGAGTGATCAATCAACCAAGCAGAGATGCAATCAGAAATTCAGAGAACTATTCCTCACCAGAGAAAGTGTTTCACTCAAGCATTCAAAAATATATCACTCAAGCATTCAAAAGTGTCTCACTCACTCACAGGTGTATGGTGTGGTGTTTCTCTCTGTTGTTACAATGTCACACAAATTAATTTTGCCTTTCATTCAACCACAAATAAACCTACTTACAAACAGGTTGTCATCACAAGGGCTTTTTATGGCTTGTAACTTGGCTGGGCTAAGAAGGAAATTGGTTTTTCTGTTCAGCAAAGTTCCTTGAGTTAAGAGAGACACTTGTGAATTCTTCTTTCAAGAACAAATCTCTTATCTTTTTCCCAGCCTTCCCTTGCAGTGAGCTCTGTCTTTTTCTTTTTTGAATTTTTCTTTTCTCACCTTTTTCTTTTCTTTTTCCTTTTTCTTCTTTTCCTTTTGATTGCTCACTGCCAAGAGAGGTGGTTTGTGTCCTGGTAACCCCAAACTTGAACCTTTATCAGTACCTCATCAAATGTTCTCAACTTAACTCAAGGTAAATATTTTTCAAAAAGGTTTTTCAATACATGCATAAGGCTCAAGGTTCAAAGGTTAGAACAAATTGTTCTCTTTTCAGTGGGCAAAAATATTGTGAAGGCCAAAAGAATAAGGGATAACAAAAGATGGCCTTGATCATATGAAACTTGCAGGAAAGTAGTTCAATCACAGAAAATTTGGGCAAAATCATTCATGATTCCAGAGTAACAACAATTATTTAAGAACAACTCTGAAGCTTAAAACTCACACAGGTAAACTCACAAGTTCTCAAGTTCAGAAAAACAACCTGCTTAGTATCTCAATCAAACTTTATCTCAAGCACCTGTCTCACAAATTTATCATGCATCATCTCAACCTCAATCAAACACTAAAACTTTCAAAAGGCAAACTTCTCACACTTAAACAGAGCACAATTGAATCAAAGCATATCAGTTCATTCAAGCAGAGCACACAAAAATTAAAATAAGAGAAAACACACATTAAAACCAAAAATAAAAAAAATTAAAAATTAAAAAAGTAAAGGTTCAGAGCACTGGGTTGCCTCCCAGCAAGCGCTTCTTTAACGTCACTAGCTTGACCCAATAGGCTCATGTCACATCAACCAGCTGTATCTTTAATTTTTGTGTCATCCTTTCCTTTAGCCTGTCAGCTGATCTTTAGCATTTTCCTGTTCCCCCTTTTTGTTCTCCTAGAAGTAGGAGATTCAATCTCTATCAGTCCATCAGCTGTGAAGTCCTTTATCACCCAGAGGTTCTTGTTGAATTGTATAGGAAGGCCTGGTCTCAATCCTTCCTGCTTCCCTAAAGGACTTTGGTGAACATTTGTTCCTTTGCTGTCTTTCTCTTCCTTTGGTACCTGTGACAGAAAACATTTTTTACCTTTCCTCTTTGATTTGGCGGCTTTGGTACTTTTCCCGGGTGCATCTTTAAATGCAGCTTTGGGATTGGTCTTCTTCACTTGAATCTGTCGCCCTTTCCTCTTCTTGGTCTTTGAGATCTATGGTTCCTTCATCAACATTGATGATTACTTTGGCCGTCTTCAGGAACGACCTTCCAAGAATGATAGGGATCTTTGTATTCTCCTCCATCTCTAGTATCAAAAAATCCACCAGGAACACCAGATTCTCAACTTGCAACTTGACATTTTCTATCACCCCATAGGGTCTTTTAGGGGATCCATCTGCCATGAGGAGGGACATCTTTGTTGGCTTTATGTTAAGTCTCTAAATTTCCCCATTTTTATATGTTAATACTATTCTTTTAGCTTAGTTTAGGTTTTAATTTTCTAGAATTAGTATAGTTTAGAGTAATTAGGATAAAAATAGGTTTGTGATAGAAATAGTGTTAATTTTCCCTTTTTAGTTAAATAAATAGTATTTTTAAATAAATAAGTGTGTTGCTCTTTTCTTTAATTGCAGAATTTTTTTTTTAGAATATTAGGATTTTATTTTGTTGATTAAACTCTTAAATTCTTTCTTGTATGCAGATTAAGGGCTGATGCTGAAGAAAATATCTTGGGCCACTACATTGGGCCGACACTGATTTGAAGAGCCCGTGATGTTGTTCTAATTGATAGAGTGGGCTGCTGTTACACTGGACATCTTGGGCTGACGCTGAATTGAAAGAATGGGATGAAGCTGTGCGTGTTGCTGGTTTAATGAAACGCATCGTTCTGCTGGACAAGGCTGAAGGGGGTCTCTTCTTTACCATTCATTAGTGCAGAGGTTTGTTCATTTGGGACTTTCCCCAATTCTCCTAACCCTTAGAGCTAGGGTTCTGAAGCAGCGAAAAGCAGAAGAGGAGCTCGAATGAGTTGTAAGGAGAACACAAAGCTTGTACCAAGAAAGTGATTTCTGAACCAGGGCTCGCGTGTTGATCTGCAAAGAAGAAGAAGAAGTGATCCTTGACACGTGATAGAAGCTCTGTGGCTCATAATGAAGCCAACCCAAGAAACTAATCAATCAAAAAGGAAGACAGCCCAAGATCATGATCGGACCAGTGACGATTGAAGAGCAGAGTGAAGCAGAATTAGTTGAAGATGCTCGAGAAGCTTCGAATTCAGTTAACGATTCTTCCCCCTTTCCCTTTTTCCAGATTCTTCCTCTTTTCCCATTTTCTTTTCTTTTTCGTTCTTTGGATTTTCCCTAAAAAGGGGGTTTTGTAATGTAAAGAGTGTGTGCACTGGGTGACAGGCAGTGTGCTCTAAACTCTCAGTTCCAATTTTTTGCTTTAGTTTAGAATTTACATCTTTCGTAGAGAGTAGAACTTTGCTTTGTTGGTGTCTTTGATCTCTCCATTGGGTGACAGACGATGGAATCTTGGACTCTGGTATTCTGTACTGTTGATTTCAGATTTCAATACAAAGTTTATGTTTCTGTTCTAGTCTCCATTTCTTTGATTGCACTTTTCAATTCAATTTACACTTCTTGCACTTGAATTTACTTTTCCAGTTATTGTTTGATTATCTTACTTTCTCGTATTGATCTTGTTATTCTTTGTATCACTGTTAAATAGATCTTAAGTGTTGATATTCCTTGTTTCCTTTAAATTTTTTTTATAGAGTTCCAGATTCAGTACATAGAGCTTTTATTTTCTAGACCATGTATATAGGTATTTTATATTGATTACAAGTTTCATGCATTGCATTCATTTTCATGAGTCAATTTTGGTTTCTTTCAAGTTTCAATTCTGTTTCGGTTTCTATCTTTTTCAATATTGATATTTCCTATTTGAGATTTAATTTTTTTAAGCTTTGCATTATAGCTTTTCATTAGTGGAATTAGGATCATTTGCATGTGTCGGTTTCTTCATTAGTATATTTTTTTCTTTCTTCTTTTTTTTTACAGAACAGTTTAGGCTTTTGCTTATTAGGATTTACATATTCTTTCTTCATTGCATCTGAATCATAACAGTAGGTAATATTATCTTCCTTTATTCATACATCATTTAATCATGCATTTGCATTTAGTTTCTTTCTTTAAATTTCAATTTTCATTTTCCCCACTTAGTTTTTAGTAAATAACTAATTAGGCTTAATTCTACAGTTTATAAACTTGATTTTGCCAAGTCCTTGGATTGATCACTAGTCAGCCCTATAATACATTAGTGGGGACTAGGTTTTGTTGACTTTTGTGCGACCAAAAGCCTTTCAACACTTTACTTCTAATTCACCCATCTTTTTGAGAAAAGTCAGGGGCATTAAATTGATGTTGGATCCCAAATCAATCAAGGCTTTCCTTATTTTGTGCTCCCCAATGTTGCATGGAATAGTGAAACTTCCTGGGTCTTCTTTTGGAGACAAAGTCTTTTGTAGGATTATGCTGCAATCCCCCTGTTCTTCAGTTGCCTCCTCTTTTAAATTTTTCTTTTCAAGGAGCTTTTTCAAAAATTCCTTATATTCAGGGATCTGCTTGTATTTCACTTGTAATTTGTTCTTCAGGGTGCTTGATATTTTTTTCAACTTTTTCTTCTTTTCTTTCTTTTTCTTTCTCCACCTCTTCTATCTCCCTCAAAACCTCTTTTTCACTCTCTTCTTTTCTCTCATTTTCACTTAATCTTTCTTTTTCTTCTTCCTCTATTTTTTTTTATCTCTCTCTTCTCTTTTTTCACTCTCTTTCTCTTTCCTCTCTTTTTCTCTCTCATCTTCCAAGCTTGTTATAACCTTGCATTCTTCCTTGGGGTTAACCTCAGTATTAGCCCCAAAATTTTTATACGACTACTCCTCCATTTGATTGACCGTTTGAATTAATTGGCCCATCTGTGTTTCCAGGTTCCTAATAGCCGCTTCTGTGTTCTTTTGGTTAGAATGGTTTGCCTGCATAAACTGATTGAGAGTTTCTTGAAGTTGTGCATATTTGTCTGAGGAAGAGGGTTGTTGTTGTCACTGTTGCTGCTGTTGTGGTGGCTTATAGTATTGTCCACCAGTTTGTCCAAATTGCCCTTGTCCATTACTTGGGTGGGATTGCAACCCTTGATTGTAGTTATTGGAGCGGAACTGGTTTTGATTGCCCATGTAATTAACTTCTTCATTCAAATTATCGGACAGAGCACATTGACCATTAATATGGTCACCACCACATAATTCGCAAAGCTGTTGCTGAATTTGTGCCACATTCTGTTGTTCTTTTTGTGGCTGGATCACCTTCTTGGTAAGGATCTCCAACTGTTGAGTGATGATTTTATTTTGGGCGAGCAAGGCATCATAAGGCTGTAACTGAAAAACTCCTTTAGGTTGAGATGGAGTTCCTCTCTCACTGAGCGTCTCATTGTCACTGGCAGTCATGTCTTCAATTAATTTATAGGCTTCATTCGGGGTTTTGTATTTGGTCCTGCCTCCAGCTGAGGCATCTAGCATCAATTTGGTTTGTGACCCAAGGCCTCCAAGAAAGAAAAGGATCATTGTGCCCTCATCAAAACCATGGGTAGGCATCTTTCTCAGCAAGCTCTTATATCTTTCCCATGCTTGTCCCAAGGTTTCCTCCATGCCTTGTCTAAAAGAAGAGATCTATTGCTTCCCTTTGTTTATCTTTACTGGTGGGAAGTATTTATTGAGGAATTGGGCCACCACATCATCCCATCGAGTGAAGCTGTTCTCAGGAAAAGATTTCAACCATGTTTTAGCGTCACCTCCAAGAGAAAAGGGGAATAGGCTCAGTTTGATAGCCTCATCAGGAACCCCATTGATCTTCACAGTATTGCAGATCTCATCAAAGGTTGTCAAGTGATCATATGGACTTTCATGAGACAGTCCATTGAATTGGTTGCTCTATACAAGTTGAATCAGAGCAGGCTTCATCTCCATGTTTGCAGCATTGACCCTTGGCCTTGCAATGCTGTTAAAGTGATGTGGACCAGCAACTATGGTGTAGTCTACCAAGGTGCGTCTGGCCTAACTTTCTCCTTCACCACTTTGGGAAGCCATTGTGCTTATCTCTAGAGAAGGCTCTCTAGATAATTTGCTTGTCCTTTGCCTTCTGCTGGTTTTAAGTCCTTCAAGAAGAGGTTCAGAATTTTTGCTCCTGGTCTTAACACAATCCTGCATAAACAAAACACAAAATTCTAGATTAGCACAAAAATAAAATAAAACAAAAATGGAAATTGGGGATTTGAAAAATAAAAATAAAAATGGGAAAAATAAAATAAAATAAAGACAAAATTAATCAAGATTCACACAAATAAAATAGCTTAAACCGCGAGTCCCCGACAATGGCGCCAAAAACTTGTTGGGGCAAATCGGCAAGTATACTGAGTCGTACAAGTAATATAAAATGGTAAGACCAAGTATCGAATCCTAGAGGACTCTCAACACTGAACAGTTGTGTGAAAACAAGATTAATTAAGACTTAAAATAACGAAGATCATGGATTTGTGGTGCAGAAATATTAAAGAAAATAAATTGCAATTGATCAATGGCAAAAGAGCACAGAGATGAATGGAGGTTGATTTATATGAGATGGTTATGTTGTTGGGGTTAGACTTCACCAAGTTCCCTCTCATGTATATAAGAATTCCTCTTTAGTCATTAATGCTAACGTCCCTCACGAAGACACTTAAACTCGATCCCTCGTTCAATAAGCCTGTCCCTAATTACCAGTTCATGCAATTCCTAGCATTCCTAGTAAAAAGATGTGAAGATCAAGAGGTTAAGACGACTAAGACTCATATCCTCATCCCTGAGCAATATAACCCTTAGGAGTAATTCAACAAGGACCTGAATTGAACGGAACCTCCCGACACTCATGCAATTCACAGATAATGCTATTGTATAAGCAAGAATAAAGCAGATGAATTACTCTAAAAAATAATGAAATAAAGCATACGGAATTAAGAACAAATTCAAATACATGAGAGTTCACAAGGTTACATCATTCCCCAACAACAAATAGAAATTAGTTCTCCATAGACATGGGGGAACCTATGAACAATGGAAGAAAGAAAGAAGAATGGAAGACTAAGAATTAGCTAGGAATGTATTGTATGCTCTCTTTTGCCAGGGATGCAAAACCTAGATCCCCGGGGTCCTTTAAATAGTGTCAGAAGTGTCGCAAAATGTGGCCCGGTCCAAAAGAATAAAATTAGAGCAGAATCAGGGCCCGATCCACGTGAAATCACGCTCAAGCATCGCAGGGAGCTTGCCCAAGTGTGAATCAAGGCGTCTGTAAGGCTTGGGCGCCAGTTTTGGACGCCCAAGCTTCGAGCGTCCGTCGCCCGGGCGTCGAGTACGTCGCCCGGGCGACCAGCGTCGTTTCCAGCTCGCTGTTTTTGTGTTTCTGTCTCTTGGGCTTCGCCTGGGCTTCGGGTTTTCTCCCTTCTTGATGCCTTTTTGACCCCTTTTGAGCTCCATCTTCATGGCTTTTCACTTCTTCCATTATTGCTTCAATCCCTATCAAAACAAGGGGAAATTGTTATAAAATAGTTAAAATCAATCTCAAGTCTCTTATTAACACAATTTACTGAAAATATATGAGTTCAAGCAAGTTTCTAAGTCAAAAGGGTGCTTTTAGTATCAAAATCACATAGCAAATAACGGTATTTTAATCCGTTATCAGGATGCTGACCTCAACCTTTTGCGAGAAAAATGACATTGAGCGTCACTCTTTGTGAGAGGTTTGGTGCTAAGCACCACTTTGAGTACTAGTTTTTATGTTGGATTTTCTTCTTTTGCTATTCGAGATAGATCTATAATGGACCTTATGTATGTTTATGATTGTGATTGTGTTTAATTGAAATGAAAAAAAATGTTGTTGTGAGCCTTATAATGATAATGATGTTTAAGGAATTTAAGGAGAAATTCTTGGTGGTGGTAACTTTAGTGTATGCATTGACGTATGAGATTAAGTAAGGAGGTATTCTGAACTCTAATAACCATTCACACTCATGTAGAGTAGAATGAGTTATGTGGTAAAAGTCACATGAAGTCTTAGTCATCAAACTTGTTTGGTCCATAATACAAAGGGTATTAACCTTATGAGTAGTAGGATGATAACTCATTTGTCTATGGCTCTACAAAACATAAATATTATTAAAAGTTCACACCTCCAGTGAATTCTAATGTCAATGACATGTATCTAGTTAATTGAGTTTAATGTCGACTATTTGTGTATATATATGATTTATTGTATTTAATCCATGGTTAATTTATATTTGATATGATTTAGTTGTCTTAGGATAATTCTTTTGAATACTAGCTTATCATGTTGTTCATTTTTGGGTTTCTTGTGTTTTATTTGTCTCTTTTGCGATGATCACTTCACATTATAAGCAGACGAGAATTAAAGGAGGAGATGTTGTTGAGTAGTTCTTATGCTCCTAGTAGTTATTTTGTATAGGAGTTTGTTTTTTTTTTTGAAAAAAATCATGTTATCTATAATTAGTTTATATATATATATATATATATATATATACACACACACACACATATATATATATATATATATATATTTATTTATTTATTTATTTATTTATTATAGTTATTTTCTTTTGGAAGATAATTGTATTAATTCCTTATATATCAAGTCTTTCTATTTTTAAATTTATCGATTACTATAATATTTTATTTAGTAATTTTATACTATTAAATTGAATGTTACAAATATTTATTAAAAATATTAATGAAAACACATACACATGTGTTTATTTTTTTTATGATACCAAAAATAAAATAAAATTATAAATGTAAGAACCTAGAAAATAAAGTATTAGAGTTGACCGGTGTAACAATTTTATTTTAAAATAATATTATAATATAAATAGAACATTTTGAAGCTTGGTTCATTACCTAAATACACTTCATCTCTCTAAAACACTGTTTCCTTTCGTTCCTCTGACTTCTCTCTACCATCTCTCACTTTTAGGCTATCGGTTTGACGATCCGGAGGTACCCAGACGATCACGGCGTCAAGGGCTACACATTTGACCGATCAATTGGGCGAGTCAAGCGGGTAAGTGGTTAACCCTTTCTTGCGCGTCTAGGGTTCTTGATCTTGCAAATTGGTTATGTTTGCATGGATCAAGGGTTCCTTTCTTCCAAATTCTAGCTCATTTTCAGTTCTGAGGTTGTTTTTCCATCACCAATCCGTGATTTGTAGGGTTTCTAGAGTTACCTTATGGTGCAAACAAGTTGTCAAGGTTTTGTCCAGCGGCGCAGTTGATCAGAGGTAAGGGAAGTTGGATGTTATCTATATTTGTTGAATTACTTGATACTTGTGTGATAAGCAAGTTAGTTGGATATAATTTTTAGCTAAATTGTTGACTGCTATGTTAGATTAAATGTGTTTAGTATGGTTGTTGTAAGGATGTATGAATGAACTATGATTATGAGATAATTGGAATGATGATTCTGTTGTTATGGACTAGATGAAATGTTAATATCTGTTAGGAGTTTGGTTTGTGAGTAATTTAGTTGAATTATACTTGTTTAGGTAAGTTTTGAGGAAGCGGGGTAGTGAAGCTTCGAAGTAGGAGTTGAAAGTTGTTTTGGTTTGTTGGGATAGCTTAGAAAAGTCATTTGAGACTTATTTGAGTCCCTAAGTGGTTCAAGATAGTGCCAAAAGTGATGGAATTAGATTTGGGTCCCTAGGTTGGTGGAATTTGGAGTTTTGAAAGGAAAATGGGTTAGAAATCACTTTAGATTATGGTTAGGAAGGTTTAAAATCACTTAGCCAAGTCTAATTAGGTATATAACACAATTTAGGAGGGTTAAAAGTTGGGAAAAATAGTTAGAATTGGTAATTGGGGTTTGAGTTGCATAATTCTGCATAATTTCGTTTTGTAGAATTTCGTTCTGCAGATTATGTAGACTAGCTAAGCGAATGGATTCGCACAGTGAGTCACCCTGGCGAGATGCTCTCTGCTAGGGCATTCGCACAACGAACAGGTGCGCTGTGCGAATGAGTGTAGAGAGTTGCTCTCTGCTTGGTCATTTGCACAACGAGTTGGTGCGTTGTGCGAGTGGTTGGAGAGGGTTGCTCTTTGTTTGGTGATTCACATAGTGAATCTAGTCGTTGTGCAACTTGGTGGTGGTCTGGGATAAATGCCAGGTTAATTCGAATAGCGAATAGGTGCACTTTGCAAGTGTTTAGGGAGTTTAAATCACTGTCTAGAGTGGAGGTCTGGAACCTTTGCGAGTGTATTCGCACAACAAGTTTAGTCGTCGTGCGACTAGTTGTGAAGGGTAGGTTTGTGTCTGAGGATTCGCATAGCGAGTTGGGGTTGCTATGCGAAAACCCTCTGGATTCGCTCAACGAGTATGCGCGCTGAGCGACTGGTCCAAGTATAAATTACTCTTTTCTTGCTCTGTTCTTGAGTGGTTTGAATGATGTTTTAATTCATTGAATGTTATATTTAAGAAGAATGAAATTATATGAATATCAGTGGTATGAATAGTGGTTCAAAGTAAAGAAATGTATGAGTTAATGTGGTGTAAGTGAGTATCAAAGTAGAATCTCTTAGTGAGGTACTTGTGTGTTTAGAATGAATACATGTAGTTCAGTTTAGGGGGTTATTCTAACACTTTAATAATCATTCATTCTCATATAGAGAGGATTAATTCATGTGGTGAGAGTAGTAGGAGGTCATAGTGTAGGCGCTACTTGAAGACCTATTGCGCGGTAACATAATAACCTTGTGCGTGATAGGGGGAATCCCATTGACAATGGCTTTGCAAAGTAGTAGAGGCCATCACAAGTGCACAACCTGCCATAGCTCAGTATTCATTCTAAGTCCGGACAAGTCAAGTCTAGGTTATAACATGTTAAGATGTTTGAATTAGTTGTTTTATATGAATATTCAAGTATAATTATGTCACGTGATAATATGAATGCTTTTATATCTAACTTACCCTTTCTCTTGTGTTGTGTTTTGCATGTGCCTTGTTATTCCTTTTGCAATGATCATCTTATGGATGCGAGTAGAGGGAGAGGAGTTTTCAGTGGAGCAGGCCTTGGGTGGAGATGATGCTTTAACTTAGACTAGTTTTCTTTTAGTATTGTATATAGTTTTGGGTTAGATGCTTGTATATAAAGTTTTAAATTTTATGGTTGTTTTGGGATGACTGTAAGGTATAATACTTTATGTTCTAGTTGGATGACTATATTACTTTATCATGCATGTGACGATTGTTTTATATAGTTTATATATATTTTTGGATATTACAATAAGAACAAATGTAAATATGTTTTATTAGTTTTATACGTTATATTTTATTATAAACAATTATTTTAGTTAAAAAATAATTAAATTTTAAAAAATTTGAATTAAAATAAACAGTTAAATTGAAAAAAAACCACTTAAAAATAAAATTGATAAGCGATTACTTAGTAAAGTATAAACTTGAAAAAAATTTTGTACATCAAAATAAAAATTACTCTTTATATAATATAATATAGATATAATATAATAAATAAATTTCCTATTGATCACAAATTTTACCACAAATATATGAATATTTTTGTCCTAATTAAATTTAACTTAAAAATATGAAGTTTGTATTAATAAATATATATATATATATATATATATATATATTTATTTATTTCTTTATTTAGTTATTGTAATATGAGGTCTAAAAATTACGAGTATAAACTCATTAGCATTTCATAAAACCAATTTGATTTACAGAAACAGTTCCAGTTCAGTTTTTTTCCCCAAAATGCTTCCAGTTTTATTGGTTCACTTCGGTTTTTTGGATGGAATATTTGTTCCCACTCGTCTGAATAAATAGCCGAATTCAAAAGGTTGCAGCAGGAATGAACTTCAGAACACTCTGATACTGAATCCAGCACATAACTCTTCTGATTCTCACCATCCAAAACAAACCAAGTTTCTCGTGTTGGCTAACTCAGAACCTTAGCACAAACACACGCACAGCGTCAACACCTTCGAAAGCAAACTTCGAGAGAGGGAGAGAGAGAGATATGTTGGAGGCTAAGTGTTTGAAGAAAGCAGTGGTTCCTTCCACTCTAATTGACGACCCTTCTCCTGGAAGCATCCAGTGCACTCGCCTTGCACTTCGTGTGAGTACCATTACCATTTCTCTCATCTTCCTTTTTGTCTTATCCCTTTTGCAATCAATCTAA
Organism: Vigna mungo; assembly: GCA_036885675.1. Classification (NCBI taxonomy): domain Eukaryota; kingdom Viridiplantae; phylum Streptophyta; class Magnoliopsida; order Fabales; family Fabaceae; genus Vigna; species Vigna mungo. The sequence goes on from CP144697.1 coordinate 36,203,982, forward strand.
CCTCTTTTTTTTGTTTCTGATGACTTCTCAGGTTTGCGAGGATCGACGTTCTTGTGTTGTCTACATAGCTTCCGGTCCCCACATTTATAAGCTCCACGTATGCACCCTTCTTCATTTTCTCTACCCGAACCGTGGAATTTTAGTAGTTTTATTTTTTTCCTTAGTTGTAGACTTTTGTTGTTACAAGCCCCTTTCTTGATGTGATGTGGTTTTTGAAGTGGTGAAACGATACTGGAAAGGAAACCATCGATAGAAGAAAAAGAAAGTTTGAAAATGCATCTAATTGAGTTATTTGGTTTGAATGGTACAGAGACTTGGGATGGGGTTTGTTGTTCTAGTAAAATTCGTTGTGTTTGTTAGATAGGGCGTGATTCGATGAATTTCTCAATAAGCACTTAACAGAAAAGAAGGTAAGAAAGTAAAATTGGATAAGTTTCTCTCATAAGTTGAAATTAGCCTATGATTCATTGGAGTACATGAGTGTTCTAGCTTAATCAGTAATCTCGAGTTCGAGTCCTATGTGCACAGATGTGTTAAATACTACAATGAAGAATTTTATCACGGATGTGATCTTACTTGACACGAATAGGACTATCTAGTCTCAGAAAATAAATATTAGATTATGAATGAGCCAATTTAACTTATGAGAGACGAATTCAATTTGTTTTACCTTGTTATTTTTTTTTATCTGTAAATGTGTATCGACAAATTCATCCAAACATACTTAAGTAAACTTTGTTGTGCTAAAACACAAAGCATCACTTTGCTGATTTATTTTGGATATTGTTTTGCTTAACTATGGTTTATATATTACTCTGTAGATTGCTTTGGGAGAGTCTTCAGTCAATGAAGGAAAGGATAGCCTGTTGATACCTGAACACACTGAGGTATATAGAAAATCTTACTTCCATGATCTTTGCGAATGTTTTCTTATTTACTAATTTAACAAGTCTGCATATTGTTGTCTCTTACAGATTATTGCCTCTTCATTACTCAATCGCTGCCCTCATCGTTCAGAAATTCAGAGTATTGCTCTTGCTGAGGTGGAGAGTAAGTGACTTTTCCATTATGAGCGTTTCTTTAATATTTTGTTTTGCTACACTGTCTGTGATCAAAACTTGCATGGATATAACAGTTCTATATTTTAACCTGCTATGATTTTAGGCTGTGGTGATGTAATGTTGGGAAGTGTGGATTCATACGGTCATCTCATTGTGTCTAAACTAGATGCATCTGGTGAAGGTATTTTTTCTTTTCTTTTATGTTAACCATTCTGGCTTTCCCTGTGTAGATAATTAAATTTAACTTGATTTATTTTGAAGTAGACCTACTGGCATTTGATTATGATGTTCTTCTAGAAAAATATAGTCACACTCATTTAAAGACATTGGATAGCCAACTAAAAGGTGGAATCTCCCACCCAAGAGTCCTCTAAAAAATTTGACACGAGAACCATTGCATACCTTCAAGGTAAGCACCGACTTAAAGTTAACATATTGATGGGAGATAATTTTCTGATAACTAAAATAAGAAGCCTGGGTTTCCATATTAACATCCTATCTGTTCATTCTTCAGATAGTCTGATGTCAAAGGGAATGACCAATTAAGTTTGTGAAGAAATCACCATAGCCATTTTACTTGCCTAATGTCCAAGACAATGTTGATAGAATCAACCTGCTTTTTCAAATTAACTTTTGCTGTCTGCATTTTCCTTCTCCCATATTTTAATTTTATCCAGCTTTTAAGTTATCACTGAATCATTGTCTTAGATTTCTGTTGAACATATCTGCAGATGTTGATAAGCTAACATATTCTGCATTGCCTCATGACAATGGTATTGGGGAAGGCAGTTGGTCAGGGCTCTGCTTTTGCCCAAATCAATGGTCTACGGTAGGCACTCTACAATTGATGGTGGTTCCATTTGCACAATTGTTTTTGGAAAAACCTTAAAGTACCTTATTTAGCTTTTACTTTATCCAGACAGCTGTTGCCCGTAGCTTTTGCAAAACCATTGATATTTATGATCAAGACATGCACATTCGCACATTACGACCGTAAGTGGTTTTTATTTTTTGTTTTCAAGTTCAATTCTTTGGAAATGTATACTTTCCACCATTCATTCATATTCTAATTCTTTCCATGTGGTTGATGTAATTTTGATGACATGCACCTCAAAAGAATTTGATACATAGTTGAGAAGGGTCCGGGAAAAGATTTAGTGAAGGGTTGTGTGGATTGCTTGAGTTCTTATATTCATTATCCTTTTTATAAAGATGTTTTAAATAATAAATTATTTTTCATTGAGAACAGGAGTAAATTACACTTAACACCTACATCAATCTTCCTTATATTGGTATATGATATAATATTTTTAAAATAAAGGTTAGTGTGATTGTTAAGAAGTAACCTTTAAACCTAACTCAATTCCGCGAAACCGGCTTATAAGGTGAGGTTTGTATTCACTTATATACTATAAATTGGCATTATCTCTAGTGAATTTGAGACTTCCAACACCTCCCTCATGTCCAAGTATATACATCTCAAGCATGAGACTATACATTAATGGGTGGTCTGATAATGAGTGGAACAATATGCCCAACAAATAACAAATCTCATTAAGATAGGCTTGAACAATGGTTTGGATACCATGTTAAAAGGTAAACTTTCAGCATAAACTGGCTTGTAAGGTGAGGTTTGCACCTACTTATATACTATAAATTGGCCTTATCTTTAGTCGATGTGGGACTTTCAACATCAATCTTCCTTATAGTGGTATATGATATAATATTTTTTAAATAGAGGTTAGTGTAATGAATAAGGGATGTCAATATAATGTCCTTAAAATCATTAATGGGAGTTAGGAGGTTGACAAAAGAGGGGTGTTAGGAGAAATTTGACAAAAATTTAGATGTTAGTGTAATTTTCTCTAAACATAATTGGTCTGTCGTGGTTAGCAGCTCTCTGTCTATAGACAAGTAGAAGAAGTTGATAATATTTGAGTTTAGATATTGGACTTGGAGTCCACTTAGAACAAGAAACCCTAATAACAGTGTCACTACCTCATTACTCCCAAGTAATGGAGTGGAGAATAACTATCTTTATGGCTATAAAAAAAGACCTCTACATTATCACTAAAAGGGAGAGATAAACATTGGATGTTTCTGGTCTAAGTTGCATTTTAGATTTAGCAGGAACAATAATGATGAAAGGTTAAACTATTTCCTATGACCAATTCTTTCCAAGGACACTCTAATCACTATAACCATTTTGAATGCTCCTTCACTGTTTTGGAATTCTCTCAAACAAAATGGTTATCTATTTCAAAATGGCAACCATGATTTTGACAAATATGTTCCGAAAACAAAAGGAATATTGTTGACAAATGTTTTTATCTGTTTATATTTCTTTTTGAGAATTTCCCTGTAATTAATTTGTCCTTTCAGGCTTTGGTACCCTACTTCATTAAACTTCTTGCAAAATGTAGTTAAAGGAGATCAAAGTTCTACATTAGCTATTACGGAAGGAAGTCAGGTAAATTTGTTGGCTAATGGTTTCTTCGATGTTTTTATTTGTTGCAAATTGTATAGCATGGACACTCAATTTTGGTGTAATGTTTACACATTAGACTAGACACATGTTTTGCATGGCCCGTGAAACATGAACTAAGATATGGGTCTGGGTGACATCTAAATTAAAAATCATGTGACACGGGGACATGACTTATTGAAAAACATGGCTTCTAATTGTGGTTCATCCAGGGATAAATTAACACTTTCTAGAAAGAATAGGTGCACTTAGAAGCTTCATCATTGAACTTTGAATCGGACCTATGCACCCTCTCACCATGAGATAAGCAAAGGAAGGAGGATGGCCACTTGAGTCTCTACTCGATATAAAAACTCTAAGAAAGAAAAAGACTCGCTCTTCACAAAAATACTCAAGATTTGTTATGAACAAAGTTGTGGCAAAAGTTCACAAATATTCTCCTTATATAGAGAAGCTTGGGCATCGGAAGGAGTGATAAAACACTTCCTTTCCCCAACCCTCTATCTAAACAAGAAAGAAGTCTAACTAAGCCATCCAAACATCCAAACAAAGGTTTGTTACATGAAAAACTATTCTCTTTTATCTCTAAACTCTTGAGAACACCCTCCCCTATATCTTCATCTCCGTTTCCAGTTAATCTTCTTGAATTGAATTCTTCCTTTCAATAATCACATCAGTTTGAGGGAGATGTTATGCAATGACATTCAGGGAAACATTATTTAAAGACATTGAGCTAATCAAATTGAGGTATCAAACTACACAAATCACTCAACATCGCAAAAAATAGGGTCAAATAATGTCATGTTATTTGGTGACTCCAATGAAACATCTATGCCTTTTCGTTGCAAGAAATATAAGCATTGGATGAAAGATGACCACATGTTATTTATTCTTGCGATTGAGAAATGTGGTTGAGAAAAAGGGACTGATAATGTGTTGTTGTGTCCTGTGTTATTGCTCCTAATCCTAAAGTGCTACATGATCGACTTGGTCATCGTCATTTGTCCAAATTAAAAAAGATTTGTCCTAAACTTAGTGGTCTCCAGACCTTAGAATGTGAGTCATGTCAATTAGGAAAACATGTTAGATATTCCTTTTCTAAACGGTGTCAGTCAATATGTAATTCTCATTTTTCCATCATCCATTCTGATATATGGGGACCTAGTCGTATCTCCTCCTTTGGTTTTAGGTATTTTGTTACCTTCATTGATGAATATTCAAGATGTACTTGGGTTTATCTTATGAAAAATCGTTCTGAATTGTTAGCTATCTTTACATCATTTTTGAATGAAATCAAGAATCAATTTGGTCAAGTAATCAAAATATTAAGAATTGATAATGCAAAATAGTATTTCTCATTCTCATTTTCTGCCATCTTGAGTTCCCATGGTATCTTACACACCGCATCATAACGGTATAGCAGAACGAAAATAACAGATAAAGAGCCCAATCCATCCCAAAAACAACATTCTGCAATAGTAGAAATGGGCCGCAATGCACACTCTGCTACCTCATATTTTTGCATTACAAAAATAGCTGAATAATAGCTGTAAATAGCTAGCATTCTTCTAGAATATGATGAGCTATATAGTGGTTATTCTCTTGTACTATTTTTTGATTCCTTTATTTATTCTTATCCACATGTTGTAGCAGTATATATGATGTACATTTCTTTCATCAATTGATAACCAAATTCATTCCAATATCCTCTTTTTCTTTCCTTTCAGTCTTTCCCTTTTATGGTATCAGAGCTAGGTTTTGGATAGAAAAGAAATTTTTATTTCTAGAAATGTGTTTTTTCATGAAATGATTTATTGAAATATATTGTATTGTTTTAACTAGCTTTTTGGTTTTGGGCTTTTTAGAAGCCTTATTTACGTTGGTCCATAGTCCCTTAAAATAGGGCACTATGTGTAAAAGAATTACAGCACAGTAATAATATTTTTAACTTCTCAGTTTTCCCTCCAAACTTTTACATGTTATCAGAGCCAGTTAGGGTTTGCCCGCCGCCACATCCGCCGTCGCCTCCGCCGCTGTCCGCCGTCCGCCGCCGGCGCCACCGCCGTCGCAGCCTTTTCTCCGGCGAAGTCAAGGGTTCGGTGCGCCTCGACGAGCGCGACCCATCCTTGGTGGTCGCCGCCTCATCCTTCTCTTGACGCGCCGTCACGTGTCGTTTCTTTCCAGCCACTCTCGGCCGCGTGGGCTCCACGCGCCGCCTTCCCCGTGTCGGAACTTCACTGCGCCACTACCGGTCGTTTGGCCTCAGTCTCCTAGGTGTGTTGTGGTCTCTGATTTGCTGTTTCATTGAGGGTTGCTCCGATTAAGGTTTCTTCCCACAATCAATTTTTCCCTCTTTTCTGTTTGGCTTTATAATGGCTGGTCTTGGAACACCATCTCTCTCTGCTACTCCTACCATTACTTCTGCAAAACTCAATTGGAAAAACTATCTATCTTGGTCTTCTTCCGTGGAGTTATGGTTTCTTGGTCAAGGATACAATGATCATCTTGAACAAGATATTTCCACCGTTTCCGAAGAAGAGAAATCTCAATGGCAGAAGCTTGATTTTCAACTATGTGCTGCCCTATGGCAATCTGTTGAACAAGAAGTCTTAGAAATTTTGAGACCTTACAAAACGTGTTCCTCTTTTTGGAGAAAAGCTCAGGATATCTTTGCTAACGATGTGCAACGTCTCTTTGATGCAACTCAAAGAGTGACTTCCCTCGAACAAAACAATCATGATATGGTTGCTTACATAGGAAAGGCCCGTGCTGCTGTAGAAGAATTGAAGAATTTCTTTGTGGCTGATTCTTTAGAAGGCCTAAACAAGAAGCTTGATAAGTTTTACATGGTCTTAATTCTAAGAGGTCTACATTCAGACTTTGATCATGTTCGTGATCAAATGTTAGCTGGTGATCAAGTTCCATCAATGGACAGCTTAGTTACTCGACTTCTTCGGGTGCCTTCATTAGTTAAAAACGAAAGTTCAATTGGTGGTATTGAAACATCAGTTATGGTAGCACCACAAGGAAGAGGAGGAGGCAGAAGCAACCGAGGAGGACGTGGTGGTCGTGGTATGCGTCCTCAGTGCACATATTGTAAGAGAATAGGCCATACTCGAGAGAAATGTTATGCCTTACATGGATATCCAGACAAAGCTGCTCATGTTTTTAAATCTGATGATCTCGAATCCAAAATTTCAAATGAAGAGTACCAAGAATTTTTGAAGTATAAGTCTGGAAAATCTTCTAATCCTGACCAATCCTCCTCCATGTCCAATGTGTCAATTGCCTGCATATCTCAATCTGTGGAAGGTCACAATCTATGGATCCTTGACTCAGGTGCCTCAGACCATATCTCTGGTAATATTTCTTCTTTTTCTTCCATGTCCTCTCAGAAAATCCCTCATTTCATTACTGTTGCCAATGGATCCAAAGTTGCATCTCAGGGAATTGGCAGAGTTTCCTTATCTCCTTCACTAAATTTAAATTCTGTTTTGTATATTCCTCATTGTCCTTACAATTTAATCTCCTTGAGCCAATTGACTCGTTCCTTAAATTGTTCTGTAACCTTTACTGCTAATTCCTTTGTTATACAGGAACATGGTACGGGTTGCCTGATTGGAGAAGGACATGAGTCTCAAGGACTTTATTTTTTGAAACATAGCTCTTCAGTTTCATGTTTTGTCACTTCATCCCAAAAACTTTTGCATGATCGGTTGGGCCATCCAAGTTTATCCAAGTTGAAGATGATGGTTCCGAGTCTCAAGAACATTCAAGTCTTAGATTGTGAGTCGTGTCAGTTAGGAAAACATGTTAGATCTTCTTATCCTAAAAAGTCTGAGACACTATGTAATTTTCCTTTCTCAACTATTCACTCTGATATTTGGGGACCAAGTCGTGTTACTTCTTTTGGTTTTAATTATTTTGTAACCTTCATTGATGAATTCTCTCGATGTACTTGGGTTTATTTAATGAAAGAGAGATCTGAACTTTTGTCCATATTTGTGTCCTTTGTTAATGAAATTAAGAACCAATTTGGGAAGACAATTAAAATCCTCCGTAGTGATAATGCTAAGGAATATTTTTCTACAACATTTTCTTCATTCTTATCTTCCCAAGGAATTCTACATCAGTCAACATGTCCTCACACTCCACAACAAAATGGTATTGTCGAGAGGAAGAATAGACATCTCATTGAAACTGCACGCTCCCTGATGTTGAATACTAATATTCCTGTGCATCACTGGGGCGATGCAGTCCTCACTGCCTGTTTTCTAATCAATAGGATGCCTTCTTCCTCTCTTGAGAATAAGATTCCTCATTCTATCCTTTTTCCAAACGACACTTTATACCATGTCTCCCCACGTGTATTTGGGTGTACATGTTTTGTCCATAATGTTTCTCCAGGTCTTGATAAACTATCCGCAAAAGCTATTAAGTGCGTCTTCTTGGGATATTCTCGTCTTCAGAAAGGGTATAAATGTTATTCTCCCTCCACCAAGAGATATTATATGTCTGCTGATGTCACATTCTTTGAGGATACACCCTTTTTCTTGTCCTCCATGGAGGATCGTTCATTTGTTCAACAAATGTTTCCTCTACCATCGTGTGATCCCTTGATTATTCCTGCTTCTGTACCTCAAACTCAAAATGTGAGTGACATTGTTCCTCCACCTCTTCTCACATATCAGCGTCGGAGACAATCTCAAACTCAGATCAATGAAGATCATCGAGACTCATCTCCTCCTCCATCAGATCCCCAGACCATGGATCCTTCATCCTCCTCGTCTTCTCTTGACTCAGATAATGATTTGCCCATTGCCCTTCGGTATAGCAGAACATAACAGATAACGGTATAACAGAACGAAAATAACAGATAAAGAGCCCAATCCATCCCAAAAACAACATTGTGCAGCAATAGAAATGGGCCACAATGCATACTCTGCTACCTCATATTTTTGCATTACAGAAATAGCTGTAAATAGCTAGCATTCTTCTAGAGTATGATGAGCTGTATAATGGTTATTCTCTTGTACTATTTTCTGATTCCTTTATTCATTCTTATCCACATGCTATAGCAGTATATATGATGTACATTTCTTTCATCAATTGATAACCGAATTCATTCCAATATCCTCTCTTTCTTTCCTTCCGGTCTTTCCCTTATAGAAAAACTAGACACTTGGTTGAAACTGCCCGTACCTTTCTGCTTGGTGCCCATATTCCTGTCCATCACTGGGGGATGCCATCTTAACTGCATGTTATCTTATTAATAGGATGTCCTCCTCCTCTCTTGATAATAAAGTTCCTTTCTCTGTTATCTTTCCTAATGATCCTCTCTTTCATACATCTCACTGAGTGTTTGGCTGTGTATATTTTATTCATGACATGTCTCTAGGTCTAGACAAACTCTCCGCTCACACTCTCAAATGTGTCTTCTTAGGTTATTCTTGACTCCAAAAAGGATATCGGTGTTACTCTCCTGAAACTAAAAAGTATTTCATATCTGTCAATGTCACATTCTTTGAACAAACTCCTTACTTCTCTCCATTTGTTCAAGATGTTTCTATCCTCCAGTAGGTCCTTCCTATTCAATGGCTGAGTCAAATAACTCACCCGTCTCTGTCATTCCAAGTCTTGATCCCAATCCTCCTGCACCCGTCTCTCCACATACTGAGATCATCCTACACAGGCCTCGATGGATAGTCCACCTCCCCAAGACAATGGTGAATCTCCTACTTCAGATTCTTCTCCCTCGTCACCTTCTCCCACGCCTCCTGATGAAAATGATTCAGCATGGCCAACTGCCCTTAGAAAAGGTACTCGTTCCACTCGAAACCCTCATCATATTTATAATTTTCTTAGCTATCATCGATTGTTGCCTTCCTATTTTTCTCTTTTATCCTCAGTGTCTTCTGTTGTTATATCCAAGAATGTGAAAGAAGCACTTGATCATCCTGGATGGCGACAAGTTATAATTGTAGAAATGCAGGCTCTTGACCACAGTAATACTTGGGAGCTGGTGTCCCTTCCCCTAGGCAAAAAGGCAGTTGGTTGTCGATGGGTGTATGCAGTTAAAGTCGGCCCTGATGGTGAAATTGATCGGCTCAAAGCCCGACTTGTTGCAAAAGGCTACACTCAGGTTTATGGTCTTGATTATTGTGACACTTTCTCTCTTGTAGCCAAGATGACTACTATTCGCCTCTTCTTTGCCATGACAACCATTCATCACTGGCCATTTCATCAATTGGATATCAAGAATGCCTTCCTACATGGTGATCTTGAGGAAGAAGTTTATATGTAGCAACCTCCTGGATTTGTTGCTCAGGGAGAGTCTGGTATGGTATGCAAATTGCATCGATCTCTATATGGCCTCAAGCAATCACCACGTGCTTGGTTTGGAAAGTTTAGCTCCATTGTTCAAAAATTTGGAATAAAACGTAGTGAAGCAGGCCATTTGGTTTTTCACCATTATTCTTCTCTTGGGAAATGTGTTTACTTAATAGTATATGTTGATGATATTGTCATTACAAGAAATGATGCTGTTGGAATATCTCAACTGAAAGAGTACTTGTGTAGACATTTTCAAACCAAGGATCTTGGAAGTCTCAAATACTTCTTAGGCATTGAAGTAGCACAATCAAAAGATGGAATTGTAATTTCACAAAGGAAGTATGCTCTTGATATTATAAGAAACAAGCATGATTGATTGCAGACCGATAGACAGTCCCATGGACCCAAACCAGAAATTAAGGACAGAAGAAGGTGAATTATTCTACGATCCAGAGAGGTATATGAGGCTAGTTGGAAAACTGATTTACCTCACTATTACAAGGCCAGATCTATCCTTTGCAGTTGGAGTGGTTAGTCAGTTCATGCAGGCTCCTTGTGTTGACCACTGGAGTGCTCTCATTCGCATTCTAAGGTATATCAAAAAGGCTATCGGGCAAGGATTGTTATATGAAGATAAAGGAAACATTCAAGTCTCTGGGTATTGTGATGCAGATTGGGAAGGTTCGCCTATTGATAAACGGTCTACTACAAGATATTGTGTTTTTTTGGGAGGAAACATTATTTCATGGAAAAGTAAGAAACAAAATGTAGTAGCTCGATCAACAGCTGAAGCCAAGTAAAGGGCGTTGGCGTCACTCACATGTGAACTTATATGGGTGAAACAATTCCTTCAGAGCTTAACTTCTGTGACATCCATACTATGAAGATGTATTGTGATAATGAAGCTGCTCTTCAAATTGCATCAAATCCAGTGTTTCACGAGAGGACTAAATATATAGAAATTGATTGTCTTTTTGTTCGTGAAAAGTTGTTGACTAAAGAAATATGTACTGAGTTTGTTTGGTCAAACGATCAACTTGCAGATGTGTTGACCAAGTCATTAAGGGGTCCTCGGATTGAGTTTATTTGTTTCAAGCTTGGTACATACAATTTGTATGCTCCAGCTTGAGGGGGAGTGTTAGATATATTATCTTTATCTTTTATCTTTATTAGTTAGTTTGTTATTATTTCTTATTTATATTTTGGGCTTAGCCCATATTTGTTCTATTATAAATAGATGACCCTATGTGTATATTGAACACAAGAGAGTTTTCACTATGTTCAACTATAACAAGTTCTGCCTTATGCTTCGTATTTGTTCATATTTATATATACACTCGTTAATATATTTTCAGCTATCAATATGGGACTTGAGAATGAAAGAAAATGGTGGTTGTGTACGTCGAGTTTGTGGCATCCCTGGTGATATCTTTTATGCTGTTTCTATTTCTTCAAATGGTAATGTTGCTGTGGGAGGAGCTGATCGTACTGTGACTATTTATGATCCTCGCAGGTTAGCTGCTGTTTTTGATTTCAGGAAAAATCTTATAAAAAATTGGCTTGTCATTTTAGTCTGTGAATGTCAGTATCATTTAACCCATGTAAATATTGTATAGATTCAATAGGAGCCATGAGAACTGCTCCCTTCCTATTTTTGTTTTACCTTTAATTCGCCCTAATTAATCTTTAACATGAATGCATTTTGATATAGATGGTCGGCATTGTCTAGATGGGTGCACTGTTCAAAATACGAGGTTAGTTTTAACAATTTTTTTGCCTTGATCTCAGAATTTTTTTTACCAGTTTAAAAGAATGTTTCTTAAAGAAATTGTAATATCGTGGGCAATTACGTATTGTTTCGGAGTTTTTAAATAATTGATTTGCTAAACTAATATGATTCTTTAATTTGTGGATTTATTTATTTTTTCTAAACAACATTATCATCTTAATTTCAGATATAACAAGGGGAAGACAGATAATGTATGGAATGATGCACCTTTTAATTCATTCATTCTTTGTGTATTGGCCTCATGTATTATTACGCCCATTACATCTAGCTTCGTTGGATACACATTACGCCCTTTATTTATTTGTTTTTCTTTTACCGAGTTTCCTGTGTAGTTGAAACCCATGGTTTACTTCAAATTATGCTTTTTTTTTCCTCGAATTCAATAATATGAACTTAAATTTGTTTTCTGACATAGGGAAGTCAATTTCAAGTTAAGACTAATTTAAATAGCTTGTTAGCCTATGCCAATTTCTAATTTCTTATTTTCACGTCATTTAAGCTCTGGATTTTCTTCAAGTTACTCAAAAGGAAATGGAATACTAAGTCTATTAGGCTTAAATGTATTTTTTTACTTTCATTTTCTATATTGACAAATATTTAAAAAAAATGATTCTTGTATCCATCTTATTTCTTGTACAAATTTACATAGGACAGGGCAAACAACAGAAATCATGTTTTCACTGTTTCTTAATTAAATCTTTGAACAGAAGAAACATAGGTTACAATTTTGTTCTTAATTGCAAAAGGTTGCAAAAATAGGAAATCATAATAAAAATATCTCGTTAATCAATATATGCTTCTATCACTAGCCTTTCTCTGGGTTGCCATTGGGGATTGTGTAATATGGTTTTCCCGTCAGTTCAGCTTCACACTCATTGATGTCAATATTCTTCTATATAAAATAACTTTTTTGGTTTCACGGTGGATAATAATATCCTTCAGAATTTGGTTTTTAACCTACTCATTGGCTTTGTGTGATCCATATAGTTGATTTCACTTAGTGAGATAAGGTTACGGTTGATGTTGTTATTATTGTTTTAGTTGTTGATTATTGCTCTCACAGATGACTGGAATTGATTTCATTGATACTGCAGATAACAGGGCTGGCTTTCTCAACAATAGACCCGGACTGCATCTATATTCAAGGGGTTGATTATGAGGTAAGTTTTCTCATTTTTTAATAAATGTATATTTTTAGGTTCCTTTATCAAGAACCCACTTACTCACACTATTAGGCACTCACGCAACACAAACAGAAGAAAGAATGATCAACTGTGGTATTGATATGAAAGAATACAAAGTGTATGACGATGAAAGCTTAACCTCCTCTCTCAGGAATAATAGTTCCTGCAAATTCTTTACAAAACAAACAACTAACTCTGTACAACTACTCAATTAGCTATTTATACAAAGCTAAAACCCCGCGCCTCCTAACTGCCCAAACAGTTAGGCATCCCCCTTTTTATTCCTTCGCACATACACTTTCCAACTCCTAACATTTCCCCCCACTTCTCCAACAACCTTGTCCCCAAGGTTGAATTTGGGGTATTGGTCGGGCATCGTACTATGATCTTCCGAAGTGGCGCTCTCCTGTCCCCCTTCTTGCCATTCCACTAGCACCTGTTGTACTAGGTCTTCTCCTTGCTTGACTTGCCTCCTTTCTAGAACGCGTATCGGTTGAAAGGCAGGCCCCTTTGCTTGTAATTTTGAAGGTAATTCCTTCTTTACCTGCTGATCTCCAATAGCCTTCTTGAGTTGGGAAACATGAAAAATTGGGTGTATACGAGCCGTCTCCAGTAGCTGGATCCTGAATGTCACTTCCCCCACCTTTTGGATTACTTTGAAAGGCCCGTAGTAACGAGCTGCCAGCTTTGGGTGCAACCTCGAGGACATTGATGATTGCTTGTGAGGATGAATCTTCAAATAAACCCAGTCCTCCACCCCTATATCTGCTGGACGTCTGTTTTTATTAGCCTGTTGCACCATTAACTCCTGCGCCCTATTCAGATGAAACTTCAGCTGTTTGATCGCTTCATCCCTAGTCAACAAATCCTGGGCCAGCGCTTCAACTGGTGTCTCCCATGGTATAAATCTGCTAATGGACGGTGGAGCTCTCCCATACACAGTTTCAAAGGGCGTGCACCGTGCTGCACTCTGATAGCTGGTATTGTACCGTATTCGGCCCAAGGCAGCACCCTACTCCAACTCTTTGGCTGTTCTGAATAGAAACAACGCAGATAGCCCTCCAGAATCCTGTTATTGACTTCGGTTTGCCCATCAGACTCTGGATGATAAGCAGTGCTCATCCTGAGCTGAGTTCCCTGCAACCTAAATAATTCTTTCCAAAAGACGCTTAAGAACAGCGGATCCCTATCACTCACAATGGAAACGGGAATCCCGTGTAAGCGGACCACTTTCTTTAAAAATAATTCTGCCACCGTCTTCGCCGAGTATGGGTGCTTCAACAATATAAAATGGCTGTACTTGCTTAGCCTATCGACCACAACTAGAACCACGTCGAAACCTTGGGATTTGAGTAGCTTGGTTATGAAATCCATACTTACCTCCTCCCATACGGCGTGAGGTATGGGCAAAGGCTGCAACAAACCCTGTGGAGAAGCAGCCAAATACTTGTTCTGCTGGCACACCAAACAGCTAGCCACGTAGTCGGTCACCGCCCCCTTCATCCCTTTCCAGTATAAAGATTGAGATAACCTCCTGTAAGTCCTAAAAACACCCGAATGGGCCCCGTGTTCGTCGCATGGAATTCCGCCAACAATTTGGGAATCCATCCCGACTTCTCTGACAAGACCGATCTCCCTTTATATTGGAGCCTACCTTGCTCAAGTGTGTATGCATGATGTGATTCTGGGTCCTTCTGGAGATCCTCCATTATTTTCTTCAGTCCTGCATCCGCTTCCACCTCCGATATCAACTCCTGGAAATCCTGCCAGTAAGGCCTGGAATCACCGTTATCTCCTATTCCTCCTCTCCCCCTTCTCGTCTACGAGATAAAGCGTCAACAACTCCATTGGATTTCCCCGCCTTATACACAATGTCAAACTCATAGCCCAACAACTTGCCACCCAATTTTGTTGATTTTGGGTGGTGATCCTCTGTTCTAGGAGATATTTCAAGCTCCTCTGATCGGAATGCACCATAAACTTCTGCACTATTAAATACGGTCTCCAGTGTTGAATTGCTAGCACCAGCGCCATCAGTTCTTTTTCGTAAATCGATTTACTAAGGGACCCTTCAGACAACGCCTTACTGAAATAGGCAATGAGTTTCCCTTCCTGAGTCAACACCGCTCCTACACCTGCTCCGGACGCATCACATTCAATGTGAAATGTTTGTTTGAAGTCGGGAAGAGCTAATACGGCTGCTTTAAGCTTCTCCATGACAGCTCTCGCCTGGTCATTCCATTCGAACTTTCCTTTCTTTAGCAGCTCTGTTAGTGGCTTTGCTATTTTATCATAGTCTCGTACGAAACGCCTATAATATCCGGTTAGGCCATATGATCACCCCACGTCGCAATGTACACCAATATATCGTCGAAGAAGACCAACACGCATTTCCGAAGATACGGTTTCAACAAACAGTTCGTCGTGCTTTGGAAAGTAGCTGGCGCGTTAGTGAGACCAAAGGGCATCACTCGAAACTCGAAATGCCCTTGGTGTGTGCAGAACGCCGTTTTGGGAATGTCTCCTTCCTCCATTCTGATCTGGTGATAACCAGACTTTAAGTCGATCTTCGAAAAAAATTTAGCCCCCTTCAATTCGTCAAGTAGCTCTTCGATCACTGGGATCGGAAACTTATCGGGTACTGTGGCCTTATTGAGTGCGTGATAATCCACGCAAAAACGCCAGCTTCCATCCTTTTTTTTAATGAGGATAACGGGGCTAGAGAACGGGCTGGTGCTGGGTTGTATTATCCCAGCTTTGATCATGTCTGCCACCTGCCATTCCAGCTCCTCCTTCATCCAATGGGGATATCGGTATGGTCGGACGTTTACTGGGTCCATCCCCTCTTTAAGGGTGATTTAGTGCTCCTTTTGTCGAGGTGGAGGCAGTCCTTTTATTTCCTGAAATACCCTTGAGTGCTTGTGCAGAACCACACTCAGCTTTGCTTCCTACGCAGCTGTCAATCCCTCCGGTCCTATGGTTTCCACGTCATTCTCCACTCGTCCCAGTTCCCAAACCAAAGTCCACGTTTCAGCATCTGCCAGTTTGAGGAGGGCCCGAGGCTCCACTAATTGTCTCGACAGTGCAGGGTTCCTTTTACCCTCACTCTTTTACCCGCCAGATTATAACTCATGGTCATGTCCCTCCAGTTAATAACCACTTCTCCTAACTTAGCCAACTAGGCTATACCCAATATAATGTCAACACCACCCGAGTCGAACAAGTAAAATTCCTCCTCCACCATCGCTTCCCCCAAACTCAGCTGAATACCATCACACTGCCCCTGTGTAATTTTCTTCCGTCCATCGCCCAAGCTCACCGGATAAGGTGGTGTTTCCGTCACCGGCAACTTTAATTCCCCGACTAACCCGATGACAAAGTTGTGGCTGGCTCCACTATCGATGAGTACTACCACCTTTCTTCCTCCGATCCGCCCCTCCAACTTCATTGTTTTGGGTGGTGTCATCCCTTCCGCCGAACATGCAGATAGCTCCATGGTCTTTGCCACAAGGTCCACCCCTTCTTCATCCCGTCTTCTTTCTCATCCTCCGCCAGCAATAGGACGCGCAAACTCCTCTCGGTGCAACGGTGGCCAGGAGCGAATAGACCTCCACAACGGAAACAACGGCCCTTTTCTCTCCTCTTAAGAAATTCTGGGTAAGGAAGGTTCCTTACCATTCTTCCTCTGTTGTCGCTCCCCGCCATGGTATTACCTCTTGCATTGGTGTTACTCGCTGTCGATGACCCTTCCCTTCTGGTCGTACCAACTCCCTCTGCCCCACCGGTCCGCGTCGCAAAGTTCTGATCACCATCACTTCTAATGATCGTCGAAGCGACTCGCGTGCCCACAAAATTCACTTTAACTCCGTTCCAGACTCCTCCGCGTGCTCGGTTCACTTGAAGTTGAGAGAAAATGAAAAGACTTTATTTTATGATTATTCAACTGATACAACTTACTACTGTTTATACAGAACACAGTAGTTCTAAGAAATAAAAGGGCGGGAAGCCCTTAACAAAACCCCTAACATAAATATTAATAATAAAATAAACATTATACTTCAACACTCCCCCTCAAGCTGGAGCATATAGATCATATGCACCAAGCTTGGAACATATAAATTGAATTCTAGGCCCCCTTAGAGATTTGGTCAGAATGTCTGCGAGTTGTTCATTAGAGTTGACAAACTCAGTAATGAGATCCTTTGACAATAACTTCTCTTTGATAAAATGGCAATCAATTTCTATGTGTTTTGTTCTTTCATGAAACACTGGATTGGAGGCAATGTGAAGAGCGGCTTGATTGTCACAGTACAACTTCATCTGCTCATTTTCACAAAATTTCAACTCTTGAAGGAGTTGTCTAATCCACACAAGTTCACATGTAGTTAAAGCCATAGATCGATACTCAGCTTCAGCACTAGATCGAGCAACAACACTTTGTTTCTTACTTTTCCAAGATATAAGGTTTCCTCCAAGTAAAACACAATATCCTGTGGTAGATCTTCTGTCAATTGGACAACCAGCCCAATCTGCATCACAATATCCCTCAACTCGAGTGCTTCCCTTGTCCTCATACAACAATCCCTGTCCTGGGTTCCCTTTTACATATCTAAGAATGCGAATCACTGCATTCCAATGATCAACATGCGGATTTTGCATAAATTGACTCACAACTCCCACTGGATAAGAAAGATCAGGTCTTGTTATGGTAAGATAGATGAGTTTTCCAACAAGCCTTCTATATCTCTTTGGGTATGAGAAAAGTTCACCTTTGTCTTTCATTAACTTTTGATTTGAGTCCATAGGACTATCAATGGGCTTGCAATTTGTCATGCCTGTTTCCTCCAAAATATCAAGAGCATATTTTCTTTGTGAAATGATGACACCTTCCTTTGATTGTGCCACTTCAATACCAAGGAAATATTTTAGCCGACCCAAATCTTTGGTTTGAAAGTGGTTGAACAAATGATTCTTTAATTGAGCAATTCTAGTGACATCATTTCCTGTAATGACAATATCATCAACATAGACCATAAGATAAACACATTTATCAGGAGAAGAGTGACTATAAAATACTGAATGATCCGCCTCACATCGTTTCAATCCAAAATTCTGCACAACCCGACTAAATTTACCAAACCAAGCTCGAGGTGATTGCTTCAAGCCATAGAGGGAACGATGTAATTTGCAGACTAACCCAGACTCCCCCTGAGCAACAAACCCAGGAGGTTGCTCCATGTATATCTCTTCTTCTAGATCACCATGAAGAAAAGCATTTTTAATGTCCAACTGGTAAAGGGGCCAATGACGAATGGCAGCCATAGCAAGCAAAATACGAACAATACTGGTTTTAGCCACAGGAGAAAAGGTATCACAGTAGTCGAGGCCATAGACTTGAGTATATCCCTTAGCTACCAAACGAGCTTTGAGACGATCGATTGCACCATTAGGACCCACCTTAATAGCATAGACCCATCTACAACCAACAGGCTTCTTACCAGGAGGAAGAGGAACAAGGTCCCAAGTGCCATTGTGTTCAAGTGCCTGCATTTCATCAATCATGGCTTGTCGCCATCCAGGATGACCAAGTGCCTCATGAACATTATTAGGAACCTGAATGGAAGATAAGGAAGAAAGAAAGGAGAAATATGGAGGAGACAAACGGTGATAACTCAAAAAATTATAAACAGGATAAGGAGGAATTACTTCCAGTAGAAGAAGCCATTTTTAAAACTGAGAGAAGAAATAGGACCTAGGGTTTCAAAATACATAAGGAGAAAACCCTAGGTATGAGCCCAAGCCAACGAAACAGAGAAACAGGAACCAAAACACACTCCAGAAGCTCCGGCGAGACGTTCTACGGCGACGTGGTGAAGTTCCGACCACGGGAAGGCGGCGCGTGCAGAACACGCGCCCGAGGCTGGCCGGAAGGAAGCGGCGCGTGACGGCTGGTGCGGAGGTTCCAGAGGACGGGACCACCAGGGTTGGGTTGCGCTTCTCAAGGCGCACCTAACCCTTGACTTCGCCGGAGAAAGCGACGGCGGACGGCGGCGGCGACGGCGGGGGACGGCGGACGGCGGACGAACGGCGGAAATGACAGGGAGATGATGTCGCCGACGATAGAGGAAGAAGACAAAGAGTCTGGCTCTTGATACCAACTTGAAGTTGAGAGAAAATGAAAAGACTTTATTTTATGATTATTCAATTGATACAATTTACTACTGTTTATATAGAACACAGTAGTTCTAAGAAATAAAAGGGCGGGAAGCCCTTAACAAAACCCCTAACATAAATATGAACATCCCTTGCAACTCTTATCGCGATCATCAAATCTTGAGGATCTTGGATTTGTACTTGGCCTTTAATCTCTTCTCGTAACCCAGCTAGGAAGAATCCCAATATCAGCTCCTCAGGTAGCCCCTGGGTCTGACCCAAAAGTATCTCAAAACTCCTAACAAATTCTTCCACCGTCCCATCTTGCCTCAGCGTTGCCATCTGTTCGTATACGGTCCCCCTGAAACCACCTCTGAAGCGGTTAATCAACCCAGCCTTCAAGCCCGACCAAGAACGGTTCTTGGTTTTTTCCCTCCAATATTTGAACCAATAACTCGCACTCCCTTCCATGCTAATGTAGGCAAGTTCAACTTTATCCTCCTCAGCCACCTTTTGGATGTCAAAGAAGCGTTCTGCTCTGTTAATCCAACTATGCGGCTCCACCCCTTCAAACGATGGCAATTCCACCCTTTTCTGCCAATTCTATGGTATTCCCCCATTGTCACGTTTTTCGGGGTTATCATTCACAGAGCTCCTACTCCCTTCAGAACCACCCCCTGATTATTTTGACCTCCACCCATCAACCTCATCATTTGCTATAGGTCGCGTCGGATCGCAGCCGTCTCTTCTTTAATTCCCTCCACCGTAATCTCAAGATTGTCTAATCTTCCCTCCGTTTGGCTACCCATTGCTGATTCTTTCCCTTCTTGATCCGGCAGGTCGGACCAAACTGTTAGGTTCCTTTATCAAGAACCCACTTACTCACACACTATTAGGCACTCACGCAACACAAATAGAAGAAGAATGATCAACTGTGGTATTGATATGAAAGAATACAAAGTGTATGACGATGGGAGCTTAACCTCCCCCTTTCATGAATAATAGTTCCTGCAGATTCTTTACAAAACAAACAATTAACTCTGTACAACTACTCAATTAGCTATTTATACAAAGCTAAAACCCCGCCTCCTAACTGCCCAAACAGTTAGGCATCCCCCTTTTTATTCCTTCGCACATACACTTTCCAACTCCTAACAGTATAACTACTGTTGTCAACCAAAATATAAGGCATAAGAAAATGAAAGGTGTGTGGAGGATGTGTAAACTATTTGAAAATTATTGAAAAGACTAATTGACAGTAGATTGAGGATGAAGACCTGTATATCAAATTTGGTTTTATTCTACCAAGGTCAACTTTGAAGGTTATAATTGACAAGGCAATGACTTCTGTATGAACTCTTAGCCATGGGAATTTAACAGAAATTTATCCAATAATCATGCTGTCCACCAATGTTCGACTTGGTCTGCATACATTTTTATCTTGTACTTTGAAATATGTCGGGCTTGTTTGGATTAACTTTTGTTCAAAGCATTTTTTCCAAAGTATTTAGAGGTGAACAAATGTAATTTTGCATTTGGATACAAATGTTTAAGAATTATTTACTTAGCAGTAGCACTTTTTTGTTTGTTATCTTAAAATAAATATATATATATATATATATATATATATATATATATATATATATGTATATATTTATTTTTATTTTTTTATTTATTTTAACATTACTGAAATAGATTTCCAAGAGCACTTTTTTAAACTGTTGGGGTGAAGTGTGATTTTCCAAACTGTCTTGTGTATTTTGTCTCAGGATAGGGCTTTATATGGTTAGGATTGTAATAGGAAAGCAAATATTTGAAGAACTTTTTTTTTTTTTTTTTTCTGTTCGGCAACTGGTTTGTATTTTATCACTTGGCTTTAGATGTATTACTAGAGTCTTTTAGACATGGCTGTTTCATGCACAAATGAAAGTGTTAGTTTAGTGCATCAAATGTATTCTACTTGGTGTAGAAATGACATTACAACTCTTTAAACTAAAATTCTACAACTCACCATAGTGAGCGTATTCAGGATGGGTTTTGATAATGCCCTTTAGAGAACATGTTAAGGAATAAAAAATAGAATTACTAAATGACAAGAAAATCATTTAATTCCTTAAAAAGAATTAATGCTTTCATTGATGACACCCTCTTTTGGATTATATTTTTGGTTCATATCCATGTTATTCTCGTAATGATCTTCAATTTCGAGCAACCAATGCAGGTCTTTTGTGGACGGTGGAGAGACACCACCAAAATATTTTCGTTTAGAGGAGATTCCAATTGGCTAGGCTTTAGTAAGGTCTGTATATAGCTTGTTTATGATTTGCCACTTGACTCCATTGTGGTATCTGGCTGAAATCTAAATGTGACTTTGGAATCTGCTTTCACTTGCTTTTCTTTTTAACAGGCACACTGTTCCATTTGAATGAAATTTACTCTGTTATTTTTTTTTTTTGTAATTTAAGTTGGGTTACTTCCCAAGCATGCTTCTATAAGGGTATACTTCTACAGCTTAGTGTTCATATTTTTTGAACTTCTAGCATCACTTATATTAGTTGCGTGGCCATCACTATCCACAATAGTTATTTTAGATTAGAAAGTTAACAATGATACTTAAGGGTTTTTAAGGAGAGTTATATTTTGACGTGATATTGAAGTTATTCTTTCTTAGAAGAATTGAATTAATCAAACTCCCGAGTGCTTTCACTTGGATCTTATATCATGTTGTTAGAATTATTGGCTAGTGTGTGAGTTGTGTGTATGAGCTTAATAGTAAAATAATTACTAAGTCTACCTATGTTAGTATAGTCAGTAGGACTAAAGTAGGGAGTAGTGTGTTGGGTTATCCATAATCATTGTACCTAGTAGTCTAGGATTGTTCCTTGACCTTCCATCTCCCTATTGTATCATCTCTTTATCAATATAAATATTAGAACATGAGGAGGGTCTATCAAGCCCTCAAGATTATATTTTTATCAGTCTTAAATCTTAACATGGTATCAGAGTGGGTTCTCTGATCTTCTACCAGCTGTCTTTACTGTTCGCCGGCGGCCGGCCATTATGGCCGCCGGCGGCCCCCTAAAACTTTAGTCTTTCAGTCTTTGTGTTTCAGTGGACAGTCTTGCAATTGTCCGAACCAAGTGCAGTTTTATACTGATGTCTCTCAGCCACAGGATCAGCTATGAAAGCTGTACTTCCAGAATGGGATTCAAACCCATGCATTTTCATACAAGTATTTGAAACTGGTACCATGGCACTCTTATTTGGCATTTTCATTGTCTTCCATTCATATGCACCCAGACTCAAAGAGACCAAAAGTCTCTTCTTCGAACGGGGTACCCAGAGAGGCCACTGCCTTCACTGTTTTCCTCTGTGCATTGCCGTTATTCGCCGCCGGTCTCCGTACGTCGCTGGCCACCGTCCCAGTTTCGTCCGGTGACCAGTAGATCTGGATCGTCTCTTCGAGCGTCGGCCAACCCTACCGGAGACAGTACCATACTCCTCCTAACGCGCCACCACGAGCGCCAAATAAGTCTGCCACCGGCCACCGTCGTAGATTCGACCGGTGACTAGCGGATCTGGATCGTCTCTTCGAGCGCGACCTAACCCTGGTGGTCGCCGTCTCTGTATCCGCTCAACGCGCCTCCACGTGCCGCCTGTCTCCAACATCGAAATCACACCGTGTCGCTTCTGGTTGACTCGCCGGACCTCCTTGTCGTTGTTTAGACCCTCCATAGCAGCCATTACTGCCATCTTCTTTTACTTCACAGAATCTTCGTCTTCCTCACACACGCTTCTGCGACGGGGTTCGAATACGATCCAGCTCTGCCGTAGGGAGGAAAGGAGCCAACTCTTAACGCTTGTGGGTTTCGTCTCTCAGTTCTTTGCCATATTCTTCTTTTGGACGTTGACATGGCTCGAGACCACAATAACCCATTCAAAAGATTCAACTGCTGAACATAACAATACAAACCAACCCTCTGGCATGCCTCTTCAACTTTAACAATGTTGCTGCACTCAGGTCTGTGAGATAAAGGCACAACATTTGATTGAAGTTGAAACAGAGAAGATAGGTGTTTGAAGCAATGTCTTTGAAGATTTCTGGCACCAAACATTGGTGCTTTTCCTCTTCCTTTGATCACCAATCAGCCACAATTCGCGTTTCGCGTTTCTGGGTTTGACATCGTAGGCCAAAGAACAACAGGGTTTTGAACTTTGGAGGTTTTTCGTTCTCCAGCGAGGGAACTCATGTTGCAAACTGTCGCATGTACCTCTCTTGGTCTCCCAAAAGCTTTCTAATATTGAAACCCATGTCTTATCAAGCAACCAATATTGCGGTTGTGCGAGGTTGTCCTGAAGGGCTTTCTGCCATGGGTTTCTTCTTCCTATTCGGACCTGTTCTCAAGAAACCGAACCAGGGTGCTATTGTTCTCAACAATGATGTTATGAGTATCCCAGCAGACCTCTATCGACGCTACTGCTATTGCGTCACCTCTTTCTTGGATATTATTGGTCACCTTCTTCATAGGCTCAAGTTTAGCCCGTACGTATTGTGATACAGTGTTAAGTATCACCGTTTAGGAGTAGTCCAGCAGAGAACTTTGGACCTTCAACCTATCTTTGGCCTTTTGAAGCCATCATAAGATCCAATCTTTGGTGTTTTGGCTTCTGTCACGTGAAAGGGTCTTTGCACCGCAAATGTCGTGTTGTAACAGCTCATGTGGAGTTGTTATTTGAGCTCATGTGGAGTTGTTATTTGAGATTGCCTGCTGAATTGAATCTTTCGAAGTTATGGGTTTCAAATTTTTCCAAACCCTCGTATGTATCGGTTCTCATCCCTGCAGTTTGATGTTATTTGTTGTTGCAGGACGTCATCCACTTTTAGTGGAAATCTCTTTGGTCGAAGTCATTTATGTGTGTTTACTCAAAGCAATTGCGATGCTTCCAATTCCAGTCAACAATTTCACTGTTTCCAACGTTCATAGTGAGGGGGAGTATGTTTCCAAGACACTGCAAGTCAAGTATGGTAGTCCCTGTAGATTTGTAGCTTTCAGTCACTACAGGTCCCATCACCAATCAGTCTCAGAGATGGCAGTCCATGCAGTTTTGTCGCATTTAGCCACTGCAGGTCCCACCCTTACTTGATGAGGGATTTTGTCTTTGTAGATTGTCATTGTCCACCACTGCTCTCCATCATCCACCTTTGAAGTTGAAGTTTCACAAGCTGCTATTAGTTGTTCGTTGACATGTGATAACATACTGCCTCACACTCTTGAAGAAAAATCATCTGTTTCAAAATTGAGTTTATCTATTCCAAGCTTGGTTCATACAATTTGTATGCTCCAGCTTGAGGGGGAGTGTTAGAATTATTGGCTAGTGTGTGAGTTGTGTATGAGCTTAATGGTAAAATAATTACTAAGTCCACCTATGTTAGTGTAGTCAGTAGGACTAAAGTAGGGAGTAGTGTGTTGGGTTATCCATAATCATTGTTCCTTGACCTTCCATCTCCCTATTGTATCATTTCTTTATCAATATAAATATTAGAACATGAGGAGGGTCTATCAAGCCCTCAAGATTATATTTTTATCAAGTCTTAAATCTTAACACATGTCAATTAAACATCTCTTCATTCCTTATAGAATCTGGATGAGAAACTCAAAAAAGGGAAAGGAAACTCAAACAAAGGAACTGAGAATTGCGTATAGAAGTTTCAGAAACTCCTTTATAGCCACACCCCTGGCACTTTGAGGGTCCAGGAACCTCCCACTAATAAAAAAATTTTCTCCCTACCCCTAAAACCTGAGAACACACCTATATTTATACAAGTTTCCCAACACAACAACTTAACTAACAGATTTCACAGCTGTTTGAACTAAAACAAATAGCTGCATTTTCCGTTTCCCTTGTTTCTTCTTTTATGGACCTTCGTAATAGGAGTTTGTGTCCTAAAAATACCCCTACCCATAAAGGTGCGATTATAGAAACTTCCTTCATTTTCGTGCTCCCTTCCTCTTGCCCTTTAATTAACTTCATGACGTTGAGTTGTCTCTTCTTGCAAACATGATTCACATTATGTTTTTCATCACAGCAAAAACATTTGATCTTTTCTTGGAGCTCTGACGGTGCAAACCTTTTAAAGTTGTCTCTGTTGTGGCCATCCCTGTTAGCCTTTTTCTCATTACTGTTCTTGCTGGTAACAGATTGAGAAAAAGAATTTGCTTCTGCCGATGATCTGGGTGATGCTGAATTAGCTGCTACCATTGATCTTGGAGGCGCTGTTATCAATTCCTTTGTTCCTCTTTGAATATGGAAACTCTACCCCTCCCGTGTCTCCATAATCCCCTGCTACCTTTGCTACCCTTATATTTTTCCCTTCAGTAGCATGGGCTTTATTTATTATCTCCAAAAGATTTGTTGTTTTATACAATTTCAATTCTGCTCTGATCTCTTCCTGCAGCCCATTCGAAAAAATCTTCATCAAATACTGTTCATCCAATCCCTTAATAACTCCAACAAATCTTTCAAAATGAATGATGAATTCACTCACGAAGTTCTCCTACTTTAGAGACAACAACGATCCAAAAGGTCTCTGTTAGGTTTCTAGATAGAGGAAACCAGGAGAACCACTGCAACCACCTATACTCACTGAATAGATCTTGTATTATTGATTCTAGGCAACAAGTACAGCAGGAATGCATCCAAGGGACAATGTTCCCTTCACATAGGATGCCAATGATCCCGTCAACAATTCTCCAAACTTTCAAAAAACGTCCCTGCATACAAAGATCCCCCCAACTATATATAGAAAGTCTCACTCAACCTAACAACCCAACTAACAACTACTTCTCTATATGTTTCCTCCTAATATACACATTACATATCCTATCATTATGTGTTGCTGCACAAACAACCTTGTCTTCAAGGTTGAAGTCTAGAAACTGGCCCTTAATAGTTGCAACAACTTCCCACGCAACTGCCTCAAGACTGCCCTTGGATTAACACTTGCTGCAAGACTTGGTTTCCCATTAGACAATTCATCAAACTTGGGGAAGATTCATCAGCTTTGGTGGCCTTCTTCCCATTACGTCTACCAAACAGCTTGGTAGGTAGAAGCAAGCAAACACTTTACTTTTGCACGATCGTCATGATAGACCTGAAGATTAGTAAGAGTCCTTCCAATTACACCAACATCTATCAAAAGTTCCTCCTCAAAGTAACTTGTGGTTGAGAAGGGTTTGCTGATGGAAATACTTTGTCACAGTCCTTAGCTCATTTTTGTAAACTCTCTAAGAAGCATGTCTACATGTGCAAATAAAAAAGACCTAAAGTGATTTGAGCACCTCCTGTCCCATTGATCAACATCCTGCATCCCACCTTTGGTCAAACAACCTACTTGAGGACCATCTATGTATGCTTTGCATGCCAACTGATTATCATGAGTTCGATTGTAGAATCGTCTAGTCACGAAGTCCTCAAAATTCTTTGGATGTTTTTTCATGATATACATCATTGTCCTCAATGATAGGATGAATGTGTTCTCATTGTAATGCAAAGAATTAAAAACACCCACTTTAGAACCTATTAGATGGGCAAATCTAGGATCATTATAATATGGCTCTAAATTCAGGATTAGTTGTAACATCCCATTTTAATAGTATAAAACTATCAAAATGAAACGTTACATAGATGTTAAAATAACTAGGTAAAACAAACCTCCTTCAAAGAAGAAATCTACTTTTGTAGATCTATCTAACAACTCATTTGCTTCTCCCTCACCTCTAGTTGTAACAACTGAAAAGGTGAATCCCTAAGCTCGCACCATTAGGTAATCATCGCAAAAGAGAAACAACATAAAAAGACAGGCAACATAAAAGCAAGGGTAAGCTAAATCCAAAACAATACTTCATAAGTTTAAAGCATTTCATACACAAATAATTTATATAACATATATCAACCCAAACATCTTAACATGCGAAGATCTAAACTGACTATCTAGATATTGTATGAAATGTTGAGTTATGGTGGTTCCTGCACTTGTGTTTGGCCTCTACTGCTCTGTAGAGCCCTTTCCAATGGATTTCACCCTACCAAACACAAAGTTAGTCCTCAAACACCCTTTTGCCAAATGGAGAAAGGTCCCTCAGGCTCAGACCTCTTGCTATTCTCACCACATGACTCATCACTCTCTACTTGAGCATGAATGATCATTAGAATGTCAAGATAAACCCCAGCGTAACTCCAACCATTCATACTACCAATACTTGAAACCAAACTGAAGGAGTTCCCCGTGGAACCCATATCGCCAACCGTGAAACCATTTGAAACCATATACATATAACCTTTCACTTTTACATCGCATACAAACTTGTATGTGTGTGTGTGTCTATATATATATATATATATATATATATATATATATATATATATATATATATATATATATATATATATATATATATATATATATATAATACTAATTATACTTAAAAAGACCACAAACAATCCAGCAAGTCATCAAAAATTGCATAAAACCATTCCATATACATTATCAGAATATAATAGTCCAAGAAGAACCACTAAACAACACAAAACCCCTTAAACTCATACTTAGACAATGAAAACAGCTTTGAAACCATCACCGACAGTTCTGGAAAGGTCCAAAACCCCCAAAACGACCTAAAGAACGTCCAAAAATGATACCCGAAATCCCGAAAACCACCCAAAACTGTTGTGGATGATTTTTCCGATGACAATAATCGATTATTATATTTGATAATCGATTATTTGCGAGAACTTTAAAGAAAATATGACTCTCTTACTAGAATAATCGATTATTAAGTGAGATAATTGGTTATTCTTATCAGTTTTTTATAGCAACCTGATTTTTCTGGATAAAAAGAAGGGGTACCCATGACCCAAATCCCCCAATAATGACCAAAAGCCGTCGGTAAAGTGTAATTACCGACGACCTTGTGAAAGTCCAAAAACTGTCGGTAATTTGCGTATCGGAAGCATTACCTACGGTTTTATGGGTTTTGGTATTACCGACGGCTTTATGACCTTCGGTATAACCGACGACTTTATGGTTTTCGGTATTACCGACGCGCAAAAGCCCTCGGTAATATCGAAGGACAAAATCCATCAGTATTACCGAAGGGCAAAAGCCCTCGGTAATGCAAGGCGAAACTCATAGACATTAGCGACGACTTTGGGTCGTCGGTATTACCGAGGGACAGAAGTCCTCGGTAATGCAAGACGAAACTCATAGGCATTAGCGACGACATTGGGCCGTCGGTAGTACCGAGGGGCCTAGATAGGCATTAGCGACGACTTTAGGCTGTCGGTAACGTGCATTGTCTTTTTCAGTTTAATTGTTTTCTGCATTATACCCAATAAAATGAAACCTGCAAATAAACAATCAATAATCCTGAACATCAATTCAGCCAGCCAATTCATCCAGACAATTAAAATGCAATCATTCAACATTCATCAAGAATACTTCAATTATTCTAAGTTTCAAAAGTTCCTAAATGCAAAACAAAGTTTGAAAATAAAAAACTAACTTCAATATAACTTCAAAGTTTGAAAAGTTTCTAATGGCAAAGCAAAGTTTTTAAATAAAAAACATAACTTCAAATGTTTTCAATAGTTCCTAAATGTCTAATAATCATCATAATCATTAGAATCATCATGATTTTCTTCTTGCACAAGTGTGTCTGGGAAGGTTGCTGAGGTGGGAATGGCTGTTGGGATGATGGGGCGGACTATCTTTGCTGAGATATTAATGTCCTAACCAGATTTTCAAGATTGTTAAGTCTGGCTAGAAGTGAATCATAAACCTCTTTACTAACGACATTATTGTGGTCAAATGTGTTAGAGGTAGATGGTTGATGTCTCAATATGCTTCCTCTTCCAGCACTGTAATTGGAGACAAGTTGTCCTACCCCATACAGGCGTCCTTTCTTCTTCCCCCGACGACCTCAACCCAACATTGGGTCCTGATGATTTCATCGTCAGCATCTACTCTTGAGTCAACATCAGGAGCAGATCCCCCCTGATCTCGCCTGTGTCAATCTCGCAGAAAAATCTTCCTGTTAAATAAGATAGAAAACGTCAGTAACATGAATTTGAAAGTGACACAAAAAAAAGAGAGTACAAATTGAATGTTGTGAAAACGTTTACTTACAATGGTCTTGCGAGACCTCTCATCAACATATTCGCCAGTCCCCTTGCGAAGATGAGTTTGTTTAAACACCTCATCAACATGAACAGCCCGTCCAAGCTCTGCTGCATGTAATATTTTAAAAGATACGAATTACATATATATTAATTTCAAAGTACATGATGTTATAGAGTTATTGATAACAAATGAATGAAGATTTTTACCATACGAATCGCATGTTCATATGTAGTGATTGGTCCTCCAGTATGTAGTACACCACCTTTTCCTGAAGCCCTATTTTTCTGGGCGGCAACACATTTCATGCGGTACTGTGGCGAATTTCAGTGTGTCAGCAATGAATTCCATATGTGCTCCCATACCCAATAAGGGCGTTCTCTTGCGATCCTTGCATCTCTAAACATTTCTGACAATCGGTGAGATGCTTTCTGGTTAAAGTTTTTCTTAATTTGAGCTTCATGCTCAACTGACCACTGCACCTTTTACTGTTACAATATATAATGTTAAAATAAAGCAAATGAAATTCCTATTTGAAATAAATAAAAGATGATTAAGTAACACGATGTTTTACCTTAAATCTCTCCCAGAACAATTTTTTGTCGTCTTCAGGGATTACTCCCCATGATGCCCAGAGTTGAAGAAATTGTTGCTTAATAGACCTAGTGATGGCCTGTGAAGCAACTCTAGAAGGAAGAAACCTGAAATACAATTGTAAGAAAGTTATGAATCTACAGCCATAGTAAGACCAACAATTTAATGCAAAATACAAGACTAAGAAGAAGATTTGGTATTACCCTTTTCCACATGGCTGAATGAATGGTCGATCATGAGGAGCATGATCACCCACATCAGCAGGATCAGCAGATGATTGGTGTACATCTGGAGATGGTATAGAAGATGGTGTGGGGATAGAAGGAGAGGGATGAACATATGGTGTGGGCTCCATAGGAGGATCCGGTGTGGGCTCTACAACTAAAGGAGTAGGCCCTATAGTAGGAGGTGTGGCCCTACAACCAAATTTGGTGCATTTTAGACATGTCCAAATGATCAATTTAGAATCTGTAACACTAATACTAATATGAAACCATGTTTATGGATGAAAATAGAGTATTACATTGGTCATTTGGATAGGAATTAGATGTATCAAACCAACTCAATAACTCAAAACCCCCAAAATGGACTAAAAACCAACCTAAGATGCAACTTTCACGTTCACGACAGATTTTCACTGGTTTGAACCTCTATCCAAGTCCTTAGCCTCATAACCTATTCCAAACTCTCCAAACCAGATTAAACCCCTTACTTTAAAAATCTCACTACTCAAAACACATTTTACATTAAAAACACTTTAAACTTCAACTGTAAACTACCTTTTCATTACAGATCAGATTTCAATCACATTATACCTCTAACAAATCGTAATTTACCTCATGACACCATCTCAATAACATTTAACCCACATCAGCCCCAAATTCTCAAACTAACATATCAAAACCCTTTTTAGACTTAAATACCTAAGTTATTGACCCTTCTTCAATCCAAACACTTTGAATCCAATTTTCAATAATCATACAACTTCATCACACACCATCAATACAACAACAACATTGCAAACACACCACATCAAGCATTCAAAATCATACAATCATTTATCATTATCTAAATACAAAGAGTATTAGCAACAACCTAGCTTTTTCACTGAAATCATTTTATCATTCATAGAGGTACTAAACTCAAACAACAAACGAAATCTAAAACAAAGTCTAGCTTCTCTTACATTAAAATCTTCTCCTTCACGACAACACCCAAGATCACGAGAAGCGGGAAGAAAACCCTCTTCAAAACCCTAAACCCCAAATCACCACAAATAAGAAAGAGGGAAGAAATTCCAAATTCGAACCCTAAAGTGATCGTGAAAAATGTTGTGCCTGAGTCATTGGAAACTCATCGGGAAGATGTAAGAATTCAACCGTCGTGAAGAAAACGCTGCTGCCGCCGCACCCAAGAACAGAGACAGTCGCGTCGCAAAGAGGAATGAGTTTCCTCTTGGTGCTCCCTTTCCCTCATGCCCATAACCTTCTATGACCCTAGGGTTTTCAAAGAAATTAAAAAAAGAAAAAGGGAAAGTGATGAAAGAAGAAGAAAGGAAGGAGAGTGACAGAAAATAAGAATGAAAAGAACGGGGCCTTACATTAGTGACCCGAACTTGTAAAATTGTTGAAACACCTGGTTTCCACTTCTCAGTCTCATGGCCAGACCCGGCGTTAGGTAGACTAAGGCAAACTTTGCCAAAATATATAATTTTGGGTTGAGCTGAAGCCCACAAGAGTGGTAGTGGACTTCCATGGGTACAGTGGGATAACTGCTTGGGAAGAAAACATCAAAGAAAAGACCATCATGATAAGGTGTTCCCTCTGCTCTAATAATTACTACCCTAAAAAAATCTATTCTTGATTCATAAACTGATAAATATTGAATCTGACTTCCACTCTTGGATTCTTTTAGCACAATCCCGTGAAACCCTCAAAATTTCATCTCTAGCTTCATTGGCTATTGTAGCAACAACACTTTCGGCAACTGCTCCATTATTTCCGTCTCCGACAGGATAATGAACCCAAGAATTATCAAACAAGGCCTCTGGAGCAATGCTAAAAGTAACAAAGGGACCAACAAAACTTGATTTAACAAAACTTGAAATTGACCAAAGCTTGTTGAGTGTTGACCAACTTCTAGAGAAAGGCTATAAAGTTCTATTTGAAGATAAAACCTGCATGATTAAAGATTCAGATAATAAAGAATTATTCAAAGTTCAAATGAAAGGCAAGAGCTTTACCTTGAATTTGATTGATGAAAGGCAATTTGCTGTGGACAAGGTTGAAGACAATATGCAGGTACAAGGGCTGTCTAAATTGGAAGAGAAATCACCCGTATGCGTAGCTTTGCAATAGGGAAAACAAACAAGGTTGCCTTTTCCAAAAGAAAAATCTTGGAGAGCAACAAACAAACTGAAGTTAGTGCATATGGATGTCGGAGGACCTAAAAAACCCCATCTCTTAATGGCAAGAAAGTAGAGTTAGTGGGTATTAAAGTTTGTGAAAGTCAAATTGAACCAGAAAAACTAAAGGAAGAAGAGCAGCCTGAGACAACTCTTCCCGAAGTAGAAGCTGAAAATGCAGAGCAACAAGACAGTACTGATATAGTGATTTTTGGTTGTTGCAGCGGAGGCGCAATTCTGTGTTGGTTTATGTTTGCAGGTGAATCTTTGCTTGATGATGAACACAGAACGGAAAATGCTTCCATGGTTGACGTCCCCATTTTAAGCTTCAAATTTTCTCTTCTCATTTCAAATTTCAATTAACTTTAATTTTAAAATCTTTTAGAAAAACCTCAATTTTTTAAATGTTTCATTTAGAAAAAAACCACGTATGATGCCTGTGCAAGCCACGTTTAAAATTATAACCACGTCATCCTCACAAGTTAGCAAAAATTTAACAGAGTTAAGTTCATTTAGCGGCGATGACTCAATTGAGTCGATTATTCACTAAAAAGGATCAAATTGACAAAAAAAATAAGACGGGGATGAAACTGGGAAAACCTTACATAAATTGGGACCTTCGAAGGGGTTTAACCAATAAAAATATATTCATATCCTATTTCTTAGGAAGATTTTATGCATTATTTAATCTCATATTTAGAAGGAATAGAATACTTTCTTTTTATTCCAAGAGGTTATTAACCCCTATATAAGTACATAAGTCTGCAGTATATTTTAGGAAATATGGACTGCATATTATCAGGAATAAATCCCTATGATTACAGGATTAATCAACTATAAATGAACCTAATAAAGACAGCACAAAACTGTTACAAAATTACAACATATCAAATATAAACCTTCCTAAAATACATCATGCCAATCTCTATCACACCAATCATGGTTTCTGACATTTAATTAATTAATTTAGCGGATATTTCTCAAAATTGGTTACAAATTATGTAGTATAAATATTTACTGTTTATGCTCAATAAAAGATATCAGTTTCTCTTTCATTCTTTTGTCTCTTATACTTTAAAACCCAACACTATCTTTTTACTTTTAAACATGTAATGGCTTTTACTCATGTGAGATATCACTTCTAATGTTAGTGTTTGTTGCATCGCAGTGCTTAGGGAAAGACGTTTTGGCTGGATGGTGTGATTCAGGCAGCATATTTATAGCCGATGTAGCGAGTAATTGATGAAGTGGTGTCAGTCCAGTAATTTTCCCATCTTTGTAGAAATTGTCACTCCAACGTATGTAAGTAACCATGGTTAGTTTCATGATCGAAGGCTAATTTAGTTTGTGATCAAGCTTCATACGCAGAACATGTCATAATGAATTTCTAACCACAGAATGTGATTTAAGATTACGGAATGCATTATTTTTGTGCACTGTATCAATACTGTGATGTTCATTTTAAGTTCCTAAAATGATTATTGACATATCAAGGCTAATTGTATGCTTTACAAACAAGGCCATCATTGTGTTATATGACATTGAACAGGAGCATATGATCATTCAATGAGCAGATGGTATCTTTTTTTTTTTTTTTTTTGGTTTTCCCTTGTATGGTTATACTTTTTTAAACTTTAAGTATCACTTCATAACTTTACATGATGTTGATACTGTTACCGCGTATCATGGAGCTTCTCTTTCTAAATATAGCTTTTTGTCTCCGTGCCTTCAATCCTCTGGAAAGCTTAAATTATTCTTGACATGGTCGGTGAGATTTCATATTTTAAGCTTTCTTTTACTGTTTGTTATTTTTCTCTTTATAACCATTACTATACTCGAGCTAGGCCAAGAAATTTAAGTGTTTCAACTCCGGGAATCTCACATAGGTAATGGTCAAGGAGCTTGCTGCTATAAGGATGGTAAAACTGAACCATGCTCCCATGTTTATGGTTTAAATCAATCTCTTTGTAACACATGAAGTTTTTTATTTGACAAGAAAAAGAAATTGACACTTAATTATGTCATATGAAGTTTAAGGTTATCTGATTATTCCTTGGAGAGAAGAGTGTTGTTATTTTAGAACCTTGAGGAAAACACCCAACCAGCTACTTATCATGACCCTATTGAAAAGTCTATATAACTTCGGAAAATCTTATCCGACCCCAACTTGGCCAAGAAAATACATTAAACAATAAGTTATGAACCTAACATCTGAATTACCACCGACTTAGACTATTTTGGATTGGAGTCTGATGATGCAATTTGGGGTTTATGCTCTTTTTCTTTACATAGTCCTTATTTAGATGTTTGCACTATTATATTGGAACTCATATAATTATTGCTTTTGTTGGTAATTCATAAAAAATATATCAAGAGCTATAAGATCTTCATAGAAATAACAAATACCGAAGTTCCCTTTCAAGTACCAATGCTCACCAAGAGCAACTATGACAATTGGAGCTTAAGGATGATAGCTCTCCTTAATGCACATGACATGTGAAAGGTAGTCAAGAAGGATCATGTCGAGCCAGAGAATGTAGACAGTTTTTCTTAAAAGGAGAGTTTGAGGAACTCAAGGAAGAGAGACAAGAAAGCTCTCTGTCTAATCTATCAAGGATTAGTAAGAGTACTTTTTGAGAAGATTTTTGGAGTTAAGTCAGCCAAAGAAGCATGAGAGAAGCTTAAGATCTCTTACAAGGGAGTTGATCAAGTAGAAAAAAATACGTCTTCAAACTTTAAGATGAGAGTTTGAACCTTTGCATATAAAGGTAGATGAACTTGTCTCTGATTACTTTTCAAGAGTTTTGATGATTACTAATAAACTAAAAAAAAATGGTGAGAAGTTAGACGATGTAAAAATAATGGAGAAAATTCTTAGATTTGTAGATCCAAAGTTCGATCATACTGTCACCATTACCGAAGAAACCAAAGACTTGAAGGCCATGTCAATAGAGCAACTTCTTGATTTATTGCGAGCTTATGAAGAAAAGAAAAAGAAGAAGAAAGATATCGTGGAACAAGTTCTCAAGGCACAAGTTGATTCATGAAAAGAAGAAAATGCACGCAACCATTCAAGACAATGTTATAGTTAAGAACAGGACTATGGTGTGGATATGGACATGGACAATGACGCATGCCTAACAATAATAACCAAAGAGGAGAAAGCTCTATAAAAGGTTGTGGGAGAGGAAATTCGAATTCAAGGTATGACAACTCACGCATCAAGTGTTACAATTGTGCTAAATTCAGACATTATGGTTCCAAATGTAGAACCCCTAGCAAAAATAAAGTTGAAAAGAAAGCCAACTATGTTGAAGAAAGGTGTCATGAAGATGTTACCTTGCTACTGGCTTACAAGAACTAAGATAGAGGCATGGATAATCAATATTACCTTGATAGTGGAGTAAGTAATCATATGTGGAGAAAAAGAAGCATGTTCGTGGAGCATGATGAATCAGTGAAGGAAAACATGGATATTGGAGATGAATCAAAGGTGATAGTGAAAGGTAAAGGTAATGTCCTCATTCGAATAAAGAACGAAGAATCAATTTATTTCTAACGTACAGTATGTGCCAAGCATGAAGAGCAACATCTTGAGCTTAGGATAACTCTTAGAGAAATATTAAGATATTTAACTTAAGAATAATAACCTTTTTATAAGAGATAATACAAGTAAATTCATTGTGAAGGTGCCAATGACAAGAAATATAATGTTTGTGCTCAACATTCAAAGTGATGGTCCACAATGTCTCAAGATGTGCTACAAAGATGATAATGGCTTTGACATCTTCAACTTGGCTATCTTAATTTTAAAGGATTAGAGTTACTCTCTAAGAAGCAAATGGTGAGAGGGTTACCTTATTTCTATTCCCAACTAAGTTTGTGAAGGATGTCTACTTGGAAACAATTCCAATTGAGTTTTCCAAACTAGTCGAACTCAAGAGCTCAAACGCCATTAGAACTCATTGACAGTGCCAAGATCCCCTTTACAAAATGGAGTTACGAAAAGGAACAATCAAACAATCCTAGAGATGATAAGGAACATGCTTAAAAGTAAGATTGTTCCAAAGGAGTTTTGGGCTGAAACCGTTGTATGTGTGGTTTATCTTACCAACAACTCTCTAACAAGAAGCGTGAGTGGAAAAACACCACAAAAAGTGTGGAGTGGAAGAAAGCCGTGTATTTTTCATCTTAGAGTCTTTGGAAGCATAACTCATGTCCATCTACCATATGAGAAACGAAGTAAGCTTGATGACGAAAGCGAAAAATACATCTTCGTTGGTTACGACGTCAACTTCAAAGGGTACAAGCTCTACAACCTTGATACAAGGAAAACAATCATTAGTCAAAATGTAGTGTTTAATGAAGAAGGAAAATGAGATTGGTCGACAAACTGTGAGGACTATAACTTCTCCCTGTGCGTTGAAGAAAGTGATGTGGAACAACCACTACAACCGAAAGAGACACTTGTTACCCTACCTACTTCACCAAATACAAATACAACCCCTCAAGAAGGTATAAGCTCAAGTGAAAGAACTATACATTTTTCAATTCTACAAGAAATCTATAAGGTAACTGAAAATCTAGGTAAATATTACCTTAGTTTATCTATTTGTGGACTGTGAGCTCATCAACTTCTAATAAGCAATTGAAAAGAAGAGTTGGAGAAATGTTATGGATGAAGAGATTAAGGCGATAAAGAAGAATGATACATGAGAACTAGTCTTGCTTCTAAAAGGGCACAAAGCAATTGGTGTCAAGTGAGTTTACAAAGCAAATAAGAACTCCAAAGGAGAAGTTCAAAGATACAAGACAAGATTGGTGGCGAAAGACTACTATCAAAGAGCTAGCATCGACTATGACAAGGTATTTGCTCCAATTGCTCGATCAAAAAATGTTAAACTTATTATATCATTAGTAGCTTAAAACAATTGAAAAATACATCAAATGGATGTCAAATTCACCTTCTTAAATGAAGTTCTTGAAGAAATTTACATTGAGCAACCACAAGGATACAAAGTGAAGGGTAAAGAAGACAAAGTCTTGAAATTAAAGAAGACTCTTTATGAGTTGAAACAAACGCTTAGAGCTTGGAATGTTCGAATTGACAAGTATTTCAAAGAAGAAAATTTCATCAAGTGTCCATATGAGCATTACTCTATATCAAAGCTCAAGGTGGAGATATTTTGATTGTATGCTTGTATGTCGATGACTTGGTTTTCATAGGGAATAATCCAAGCATGTTTGAGGAATTCAAGAAGGGTATGACTATGGAATTTGAAATGACCGACATGAGGCTTATGACATATTATCTTAGAATAGAAGTAGAGCAATGAGATGAAGGAATTTTCATCACTCAAGAAAACTATGCTAAAAACCTCCTCAATAAATTCAAGTTGGATGATGTTAATCCAGTTAGTACTATCTTGAATTTCTCGAGGAGGTTTTTAGCCTAACTTTCTTGAGTGATGAAAATTCCTTTTTCTCCTTGCTTTACTTCTATTCCAAGATAGTATGCCATAAGTCCCATGTTAGTTATTTCAAATACCATGGTCATATCCTTCTTGAATTCCTTAAAGATGCTTGGATTGTTCTATGTGAGAATCAAGTCATTGACATGCCTTGAGCTTTGATATGGAGTGCAATCTTGTATGGATACTTGATGAAATTCACTTCTTTAAAGTACATGTCAATTCAAACATTCCAAGCTCTAGGGGCTTGTTTCAACCTATAAAGATCTTCTTTAATTTCAAGACTTTGTCTTTTTCACCCTTGACTTCGTACCCTTGTGGTTGCTCAATGTAGACTTCTTCTTCAAGAACTCTATTTAGGAATGCAGATTTGACATCCATTTAATGTATCTTCCAATTGTTCTAAGTTGTTAATGATATAATAAGTCTATCATTTTCTAGTCGAGCAACTCGAGCAAATACCTAGTCATAGTCAATTCCAGCTCTTTGACTATAGCCTTTTGCCACCAATCTTGCCTTGTATCTTTGAACTTCTCCTTTGAACTTCTATTTTGCTTTGTAAACCCACTTGACACCAATTGCTTTAGACCCATTTGGAAGTGAGGCTAGCTCCGATGTATCATTCTTCTTTATTTCCTTGATCTCTTCATCCATAGCATTTCTCCAGCTCTTCTTTTCAATTGCTTCTTAGAAGATGCCAAAGCCATGATTCATCTTTGTAGCCCATCTTTAGACATTGTGGACCATCACTTTGAATGTTGAGCACAAACATTATATTTCTTGTCATGGCACCTTCGTAATGAATTTGCTTGTATTATGTTTTATAAAAAGGTTATTATTCTTAAGTTGAATATCATAACATTTTTCTAAGAGTTATCCTAAGCTCAAGATGTTGCTCTTCATGCTTGGCACATACTATACGTTGGAAATAAATTAATGTTCTTCGTTCTTTAGTCGGATGAGGACATTACCTTTACCTTTCACTACCACCTTTGGTTCATCTCTAAAAGCAATGTTTCCCTTCATTGATTCATCAAGCTCCACGAACATGCTTCTTTCTCCAAATATATAATTATTTGCTCAACTGTCAAGGTACTGCTGATTATCCTCACCTCTATTATTGCCCTTGTAAGCCAGTAGTAAGGTACCATCTTCTTGAGACCTTTCTTCAGCATAGTTGACTTTCTTTTTGACTTTATTTTTGCTAGGGGTTCTACGTTTGGAAGCATAATGCCTAAACTTATCACAATTGTAACACATGATGCGTGACTTGTCATACATTGAAATCAGATTTCCTCTCCCACGACTTCTTATAGAGCTTTCTCCTCTTTGGTTATTGTTGTTAGTCCTGTGTCCTTGTCCATGTCCATATCCACACCCTTGTCCTTGTTCTTGACTATAACATCATCTTGAATGGTTGCATGTGTTTTGTTCTTTTGATGAATCAATTGGTGCCTTAAGGACTTGCTCCACGATCTCTTCCTTTTTCTTTTTCATTTCTTCATAAGCTCGCAACAAACCAAGAAGTTGCTCTATTGACATGACCTCCAAATCTTTGGTTTCTTTGGTGACAATATGTTTGAACTTTGGATGTAATGATCTAAGAATTTTCTCCATAATTCTTACATCATCTAACTTCTCACAATTTCTTTTCAGTTGATTAGTTGCCGTGAAAACTCTTGAAAAGTAATCAGAGGCAAGTTTATCTTCCTTCATATGTAGAACTTCAAACTCTCCTTTTAAAGTTTGAAGACATACATTTTTGACTTGATCAGCTCCCTTGTAAGAGATCTTAAGCTTCTCTCATGCTTCCTTGGCTAACTTGATTCCAAAAATCTTCTTGAAATGTATCTTTGTCTAATCCTTGATAGATTAGACAAAGAGCTTTCTTGTCTCTCTTCCTTGAGTTTCTAAAACTCTCTTTGATGTGACCCTTCTCGACCACTCCCAGATATCATGTGCACCAAGGATAGCTATCATCCTTATGCTCTAATTGTCATAGTTGTCATTAGTGAGCATCGGGACTTTAAAGGGAACTCTATTATTTATAATTTCTATGAAGATCTTATGGCTCTTGATACCACTTTGTTGGGAGGAAACTTTAGAGGCTTGAAGGAAGTGTTTAAAAATTAAGAGAGGTTAGAAGATTTTTACAAAGGAAAAGACTTGTAATATTGAGTACTTCTAATTTTTGGCTTGATTACCTATGTTCCAATTACCCTTATTTATACTAGTGACACTCCTACACCAATGGTTAGAATTTTGTCACTATAACATTAATCTAACGGTTATACTTTATTTTCTAAATTTTTTTAAAATATTTCTCTGACTGTAGACATTATAAGGATTTATCTAGAAGCATCTTATAAATAAACACTCTCTAAATATTTTTATATTTTATTCTAGAATCCTTCTAAATAGAATTTTTCTAAAGTTCTATTGGACATTTCCTAATATTAGTCTTTTATCTTACAGATTCAGAATACAAAATCAATTTATCATTACAACAACATAAACTCTTCAACTTAAAATTCCCTAGGTTTTGTGATAATAAAAAAAATGTCTAGAGGATTTATTACTACCTCCATCCCATAATTATATGTAGTCTTAATCTCTTCAATTTATCGTAAAATAAGTAATGTTCTCATTTTGAAATCTACTTTATAAATTAATATGTTGACTATTCAAACACAACCATTATCTTACTATACATTTAGTATATTTACTGAGAGACCACTTTAATAAATTTTATAAAAAGACATGCATGTATTGCTTTTCTTAATTTATGTATTGAAAATTTTATCTACAGGATAAGTTGGGACAACAGTAATAAATGTCAACTCAAGGTTGTTTTGTAAAAACTGAGTGCAATATTTTTTATTCTGAATC
This sequence comes from Vigna mungo, assembly GCA_036885675.1. Lineage (NCBI taxonomy): Eukaryota > Viridiplantae > Streptophyta > Magnoliopsida > Fabales > Fabaceae > Vigna > Vigna mungo. Next base: position 36,244,522 of record CP144697.1, read on the forward strand.
AAATGGTTCAATGATATTTTTTCTAATCCTTATTACATGAGAGATATGGTTCTGTGATAACCCCAATAAATGAGGACAATGAGTACTTGGGTTTTTCACCGTTGAATGATGAGAAAAGAAAAAAAAGAAAACTACCGGTTGCAATAGACCACTTTGTGTGAGTTGCAACAATTGCAAAACATTGCATTGACTTGACCTTTCTTTAACATGTGAATAAGTCCAATTCCAAAACAATTATTGCACCACACAATGAAAAGTTCAGATATAAATAATTACATAAAGAGGTGTTTTGAAATTCAACATCAATATTGTACCGTACGGTCGTTCCACACGGTCGTCCGCGTGGACCTACCCGGCTACCCTCCCAGGACAACCTTCCCGGACGTCCGTAACCTCCCTGGACGACCATACATGGTCGTCCACCTACGCCGCACCAGCTGTTAATCCACAGGGCCGTCCGCGTGGACATCCCATGCTACTCTCCCAGGCCAACCTCCCTGGACGTCCGTACATGGCGTCCGCCTACGCCGTGCCAACTGATAAACCACATGGCCGTCCGCGGGGACATCCCATGCTACTCTCCCTGGACGTCCGTACATGGCGTCCCCCTACGCCGCGCCAACTGATAAACCACATGGCCGTCCGCGTGGACATCCCATGCTACTATCCCAGGCCAACCTTCCCGGACGTCCGTACATGGTCGTCCACCTACGCCGCGCCAGCTGTTAATGACTCATTAAGTGCTTAATTAGGATTAAGGTGTGATTGGGCCGCCATCAGGCCCACGAGAGGTAAAAGCCCATTACAGGTAGTATAAATAAAGGTCTCAGGTATGACTTCAGACCATACTTGATTCTCTGCTTATTATGCATTCCTTTTTGATACCGTTCGGTCACTTAACTGACTTGAGCGTCGGAGTGCCTTTAACAGGTACCCTCCCATTCGGTTTGGAGAACTAGGAGGGAGAACATCTGATTCCAACCGGAGAAGCGCCCGGCCTTCAACACCCGTCCGGCTCCACAAACTGCCCAACACTCACCGTCCGCCCGGCCTTCACCACCCGTCAGGCTCCACAAACTGCCCAACCTTCACCGTCCGTCCGGCTCTCCACACCATCAGGTACGCTCCAGCTTCATCCGTCCCGCTTTCAACCCTCGTCACCACCATATACCGAAACATTAATGGCGCCGTCTGTGGGGACGAGTGTACATCCCCATTTGTAACCACAAGGGTAAGCAGTGCTCTTCGGAACCTTGGCAAAGTTTCTCCAGCCACTCGGTCCCGGCCATCAGGCTTCAACAGTTCACCGATCGGCCAAAACGACAACCTATACAACTAGGTCTCGGCCAGCAGGCCTCAACCGCTCGGCCAACATGGTCACCTCTCAAGCCACTCGGCCACAATTGTTCGATCGTGAGCCCGATGTCATGTATTTTGGCCTCCTAGGCCTCCACAAGTCTCAACCTCGGACGTTCGGCCTCATGGCCCTTCGGCTTAACCGGTCACCACTTCCCATCCAATCATCCGGCCATTCGTTGGTTTCCACGTCGGTCTCCTAAGGCACCTACCATTTGACCATCCATTGGCTCTACCTCTTCGGCCATCTATTAGGCCTCAACTCCTAGGCTTTCGGCCTCAAGCTCTCGGCCGTTCGGCCTCATTTTTGGCCAAATTTTGGTGTCACCACTCAACATTGGCCATTCAGCCCTCGAGCTCTCGACCGAACATTGATCTCAAACACCCAGGCCTCAGCCTCAAAACTTTCTGGCTTCAACACCTCGGCCAACTTGGCCTCCTCTCAAGCCGCTCGGTTTCCGCCATCAGGCCTCAACCGCTCGATCATAGCTTGACCCCTCAGGTAAATCTCTCAAACTTGTTTTCGCAGGTGCCTGGCCACAATTGGAGTCGACTCGACCCTCTGGCCTCACTCAATTGGCCTACCGGCCTCCAATATTCAATCTCAGGGGATCCGTCCCTCAGGGCCACCGAGCCCCTCAGGGGATCCGTCCCCCAGAGTCACCCCGACATCTTGAAGAAACCCAAGTTGATGAACGGAGTATCACTCCTGTCAACTTGGAAGGGCGGTGAACGGCCGTACCTGCTGCCCCCAACACCTTGAAGAAACCCAAGTTGATGAACGGAGTATCACTTGTCAACTTGGAAGGGCGATGAACGGTCGTGCCTGCCGCCCCCAACACGTTAAGGAAACCCAAGTGGATGAACGGAGTATCACTCCTGTTAACTTGGAAGGGCGGTGAACGGCCGTGCTTGCCGCCCCCAACACGTTCAGGATCGCCTATTTAAGGAAAAGGGCAGTCAAACTCCCAGAATCCATTGGCTTCAAATATCCCGACCGTTCGGACACAAGCTCTTGGCCATCAAAGGCCTCGACTTCTTGGCCCTTCAGCCCTCAAGCTTTCGGTCGTCCGATGGCCTCAGGCATCCCGACCGATTGTTCGACCCTCAAGCTCTCGGCCTCCCAAGGCCTCGACATTTCGGCCTTAGATTCCCGGTCATTGGCCTCCACCTATCAGTCGTTTGGCTTACTGTTCTTGGCCTCCGCAGGTTTCAAACCGTTCGGCCATCCATTGACATCATTTCTCGGCCGTCAACTGGCCTCAACCCTCAGCCTCCATGGCCCTAGCTTCTTCGGCCTCCGAAGACCGCCACTTCTTGGCCGTCAAGGTCGCACACTGCTCGGCCCTCAAGGGCCTCAGACTTCTAGGCTTTCAGCTGGCCTCAGATAGTTCGGCCAACAACCGGTCTTGAGCTTTTTGGCCTCTTAAGGCCTCAACCGTTCAGCCATCCAAATGGCCTTCAGACTCGATCGGCCAGCAAATGCTCGGCCACCCGAATGGCCTTAAATCGTTAGGCTATATCTCAGCCTCGACTATTCGGCCTCCCTTAGGCCATAAACATTACCCATGTTTCGGCCGTGAGACCTCGGTCATCCGAACTTGAACTCAGCAGGATTTGGCATCACCTCTCGGCCGTTTGGGCCTCAATGGTTCGACCATGAACTGGCCTCAGCACTCGGCCTCCAAAGGCCTCCACGTCTCGGCCATTCGGCCTCAGGCTCTCTGTCTTTCAAAGGCCGCAACAATCGGCCGTACGGCCCTGACCACTCGGCACTCCGGCCTTCACAAGTTTACTTCTTAGCCTCAAGTCCTTAAGCTCTTGGCCATCTGACCTCAAACTCTTGGCCGTTGGGCCTCAGCCAAATTTCGCAACCCTCGAGCTCTCGGCTATCAAAGGCTTTCGGCAATCAACTGGCCTCAACTTCTTGGCAATCCAGCCTTAACAAATTGGCCTCCAAAGGCCTCCACATTTCGGCTATGTCCCGGCCTCCCTAGGCCTCAAGCCTGAGGCCTGACCATATTTCGATTCTGTGAAATTGGCATCACATTCAATCTCGGCCGTTCAGCCCTAGCACCCGACCGCTAAGGGCCTGCACCCCTCGGCCTCTAAAGGCCTCCATCGCTCGGTCGTTCGGTCTCCTCACTCTGCTTCCGAAGGCCTCAACCTCTAGGCCCTTCGGCCACACACTTATCCAGGTCTGGCATCAGCACTTGACCTTGGCCGTTCGGATTCATGTTCTCGGCCCCCAAAGGCCTCCAGGTCTCGGCCATTCGGCCTCACTGAACCGTTCAAACATCTCGGTCGATTCAACCTCAACCTCTCGGCCGTCCGACCTTGCATACTCGGCCATAATCTGGCCTCACCTCCCGTCCATCCATAAGCCTCAAACATCTCGGACGGTCGATCTCTTGCGCTCGGCCTCCACAGGCCACAACCTCTCGGCCTCCAAGTCAACATCGCGGATAGTCAACCTCACTTAGCACTCAACCTCACTCCAAAAGGTCCCATGTTCTTGGACTCATCGCCCGGCCTCCAAAGGCCTCTGATTCTCGGCCTCCAGGGCCTCAAACCGTTTGGACCTAAGGGCCTCAAATTACCTCTCAGCCTTCAACTAGCCTCAGATTGCTCAGCCACCCAGGCCATTTGGCCTCAAGCTCTTGGCCTTTCGGCCTCAGCCAAAACTGGCATCAATGATCCACTCCTGCCGTTCAGTCTCATAACCTCGGCCTTCAAGGCCCCAAACTCTCCAACCATCTACACTCGACCTTCCCCAGGGCCGCAACCGTCCGGCTTTCGGAAGGCATCCACTTATTAGCTTTGAAACAGTCGAAACTGTTCCTAGCCTCCTTTAGGCCTCAAGTTTGGCTACATTTCAGCTTTGAGCCCTTGATCATCCGAACTCAAACAGCAGAATTCGACATCGCCTCTCAACTTAGGACGATCGGCCACAATCCCTCGACCTCCATAGCCTTAAGGTGACTTAGAGACGAAAAGCAAAACCGGCAGAACCCGTCCTTCCCAGGAAGGTCACTTACAAACCCTTCACATCATTAAAATCATGCTCGGGCTTGGGGGGCTAATGTACCGTACGGTCGTCCCACACGGCCGTCCGCGTGGACCTCCCTGGCTACCCTCCCAGGACAACCTCCCCGGACGTCCGTAACCTCCCTGGACGACCATACATGGTCGTCCACCTACGCCGCACCAGCTGTTAATCCACAGGGCCGTCCGCGTGGACATCCCATGCTACTCTCCCAGGCCAACCTCCCTGGACGTCCGTACATGGCGTCCCCCTACGCCGCGCCAACTGATAAACCACATGGCCGTCCGCGTGGACATCCCATGCTACTATCCCAGGCCAACCTTCCCGGACGTCCGTACATGGTCGTCCACCTACGCCGCGCCAGCTGTTAATGACTCATTAAGTGCTTAATTAGGATTAAGGTGTGATTGGGCCGCCATCAGGCCCACGAGAGGTAAAAGCCCATTACAGGTAGTATAAATAAAGGTCTCAGGTATGACTTCAGACCAGACTTGATTCTCTGCTTATTATGCATTCCTTTTTGATACCGTTCGGTCACTTAACTGACTTGAGCGTCGGAGTGCCTTTAACAGGTACCCTCCCATTCGGTTTGGAGAACTAGGAGGGAGAACATCTGATTCCAACCGGAGAAGCGCCCGGCCTTCAACACCCGTCCGGCTCCACAAACTGCCCAACACTCACCGTCCGCCCGGCCTTCACCACCCGTCAGGCTCCACAAACTGCCCAACCTTCACCGTCCGTCCGGCTCTCCACACCATCAGGTACGCTCCAGCTTCATCCGCCTCGCTTTCAACCCTCGTCACCACCATATACCGAAACAAATATATATTTTTTCCTCTCTTTGCAAATATGACCCTGTCATAGTCATTGATGCACAACTATAAATTGCATTTCTTTAACATGCTAAAAGAAAAAAACAAGGTCAATCTATATTTTTAAAAAATTCTTTTACAATGCTAAGTGTTCTTAATGTTTCTTGAAAATTCTATTTTTCACTTCTCGAAACTCGTATATGACCTTATAGACATTTTATAATTAGAAGTACGTTAGATTTAAGGAAGAAAATAAGTAAAACGTGATATGTTTTTGTAAATTATTTTATAGAAAAGAAAATGAATAGAAAATAGTACAAAAATTGAAAATAATATATTTTTTATTTAATTGAGTAGAAAATAATTTCTATTCCTCAAAAATTAAAGAATTTTTATTTAATAAAATATAAAATCACAAATATTTTATTAAAAAATAACTATAATTTTTCCACTTGATATAAATATAAATGTTGATAATATTAGTTATTGGACCTCCACCTCGCAGTCCAACCCATCCTTTTTCCTCCTTTTATTTTCTCCTATTTTTTTTTGAATTTGTACCATTTCATTTTTCAATATACTACATCTTTCTGGGTGTTTCTTTCATGGCGTCAATCTTTTCTCTTTATTATTGATTCACTGTGCCTAGGGTTTGTTTGCTGGTTCTTCTTCTTAAGATATGTTTTTCACGGTTCTTTCCTCGACGATTTGTATTGCAAATATTTTGAATGTTCTTTGCCCTATAAATTTCGTCTATTATCTTGATATGGTAAAGAAGAGCTCTGCTGCATAACTCTGCTTCATCTTCTCCCTTTCTTGTGGTTTTTTCTTTCTTTCTTATTCTTGCTTCAGTCATGGCAGAAGACAGCTTCATCCACAATTACTTGTACTTTCATCACGGCGAGAATCCAGCCGCTCCTCATAGAGTCGTTCCATGTTAACTACTATCAGCGCCAAAAACAAGATCGAATTCGTGCTTGGCAATGTTCATCCACCTAAAAAGGACAAGTCGGAGCATGTCCCCTGGAATCGCGGAAACATGGTTGTCTCTTGGATCGTCCACTTTGTTTCCATGTCCATCAGACAAAGCATTATATGGATGAACAAAGCCTTGAAGATCTGGAACGAACTAAAGAACAAATTTTCTCAAGGAAGTCTCTCTTGCATTTCTAGCCTTCAACTTGACATTGCTACTCTTCATCAAGGTGACCTTACCATTTATGATTATTTCACTAAACTTTGCATTCTTTGGGATGAGATCGAAATTTTTTGCTTAAAAACTCTTTGTACCTGTAAACTCGATTGTGGTCGTCAAGTCCTGATTGTTGTGAAACAAAGAAAGCAAGAAGACCAAATTATGGAATTTTTATGAGGATTAAATGATCAATTTACTAATGTTACCACGCATGTGCTTCTCTTGGACCCTATTCCGGACATCGCTAAGGTTTTTTCATTGGTGGCACAACAAGAAAGACAATTGTCTAGTGGAAATCTGATTGCTACGGTGAAGACTCAGGATACTAGTACTGCCATCGCTTGTAATTATTGTGGCAAGTATGGGCGTAGTGAAGTTGTCTGCTACTGCAAGAATGGCTTTCCTAATCAATACTAAGGTTTGAAAAGCGCACCGACTGGCAGAAAACATTGCACTCATTGCAACAATAGCGGTTTTCTATAAAAAGCACGGTTATCCTCCAGGACATAAGTTCTATAATAAGCATACCCAGATTCACTATACCTCTGTCCAAGAAGACAATGGGAATGTCAAAGACAACAATTCTAGTAGTACTGATCACATACACCTCACACCACAACAAGTTCATGTTCTTGCAAAGCTCTTCAAAGGCCACAATCTAAATAATGCTTCCACTTCTGCTCAAATTCACCACATTGGATCTGCTTCGACAAACCAACCTCCTTTAGGTAATATCTACCCTACTCTTACTTCCAATTATCCTAAGAATAATTGGATTCTTGATATTGGAGCCACTGACCATATAAGTATTTCTCTAAGAAACTTTTCATCCTATAAAAGAAACCTATTCAAATTGCTTTACCTAATGGTACTATTGTTTACTCTCAGTATTCTGACACTGTTATTCTAACAATAAGATCCATTTTTTAAATGTCCTTTATGTTCCACAATTCTCTTTTGATCTTATTTCCATATCTCAGTTTATTTCTTTTAATAACTACGAACTAACTTTTTCTTTTCATGGCTGCAATATGCAGGACATTCAAATCAAAGAGAAGATTTCTATAGCTAAACTCATTGATGGCTTGTACATCTTAGATTCATCTTTGAACATACTTATCTCCTGCAAATTTTGCCAACAATATTGTAAACAATACTAACCTATGTCATCTTAGATTAGGACATCCTTCCAATATTAGATTGAATAGTTTGAAATTCAAACACCCATTCATTGTGCATAATTCCACATACATATGTGATGCTTGCCATCTTGCTAAACAAAGAAAGTTTCCTTTCTCTAGTAGTACTTCTAAAACCATGAAAATCTTTGGTCTTATCCACATTGATATATGAGGTCCTTGTAGTATTCTTTCCATGCGTTGTTTCAAATATTTTCTCACCATTGTGGATGATTTTTCTCGTTATACTTTCCTTATACCTATGACTGACAAATCTGTTGTTAGAAAAATTATCATTGATTTTATAACAAACATAGAAAACTAGTTTTCTACTATCAAAACCATCCGTACTAACAATGGAATTGAATTTGCTATGCAAAACTTTTTCTCTCTCTTAAAGGTATTAACCATCAAACCACATGCAATGAAACCCCTCAACAAAATGACATAGTTGAGTGTAAACACCAACATTTGTTAAATGTCACTCACTTCCTCTTGTTTCAAGCTAATTTGCCCATTATTTTTTGTTGCTTTGCTGCTGAACATGCTACTTTTTTGTTGCTTTGATGATGTTATTCCGTATGAAAAATTATATGGGAAATTGTATGATATTTTTACTTTGCGTGGTTTTGGCTATTTATGCTATATTAGCACTTTGACTGCTCACAGAAAAAAAAAAATTGATGCAAGGGTTGTTCTTGGCATTTTAATTGGTTTCTAACATCACACTAAATGTTATGAGTTCCTAAACTTACAAAATCATAACATTGACATATCTCGCCATGTGATGTTTCATGAAAATTGCTTTCCATATACTTCTCATTCACACAATAACTCTGATTCTAATTCTTTTTCTTTGCCTACACCTCACAATTATAGTCATAATTATGATGATATTGATTTTCCTAGTAATAATGTTCTTGTGCTTACTGTAACTGATATTGTTGTTGCTAAACACTATTAAACCTCCCCTAACTAATGCCTCTAATGATGATGTCCCCAATATAACTGAGCGTGTTGACACCATAAAGTGTTCTACTAGGTCCTAACGTCCGCCTACATATCTTACCGATTTCCAAACTAATAACATTACTAGATATCCTATTACTAATTTTCTTTCTTATGATAGGTTATCCTCTAATTTTAGGCACACCATCCTCCCCATTTCATCTACCACTGAACCTCGCACCTACAAGGAAGCATCTAAAATACCTTAGTGGACTCAAGCTATGCAGGATGAACTTCACGCCTTAGCAAACAACAACACCTAGACCGTCATTGACTTTCCCCCGGGAAAAACTGTTATTAGATGCCACTAGATATACAAAATCAAACACAAGTCCGATGGATCTATTGAACGTTTTAAAACCCGCCTTGTAGATAAGGGCTACCTAACTTGAAGGATTAGAGTACTTGGAGACTCTTGCCCCTGTTGCCAAGTTAATTACTCTACGTCTTCTCCTTGCCATTGCTACCTGGATGCTCAAACAACTTGATCTCAACAACGCTTTTCTTCATGGTGACTTACATGAAGAAGTTTATATGCAACTTCCTCCTAGCTTCACCCATCACAACCCAAATCAAGTGTGCAAACTTTAAAGATCTATATATGGGCTCAAGCAAGTTGGACGACAATGGTATGATAAAATTTCCACTTTTCTTTTATCTAATAATTATACTAGTTCTAATGTTGATCATTCCTTTTTCCTGAAACATGATACTTGCCACACCACTGCATTGATAACGGTTTAAAACACCGTTATTTGTTATGTGATTTTGATACTAAAAGCACCCTTTTTCACTTAGAAACTTGCTTGGACTCATGCTTTTTCATTAAGTTGTGTGAATAAGAGAGTTGAGGTTGATTTTAATGGTTTTATGACTAATTTACCTTGTTTTGACAGAGATTGAGGTAATACTGGAAGAAGAGATGAAAAGCCAAAAAGATGGAGCTTAGAAGGGCATAAAAAGGCACCTAAAGGAGGGAAAACACGAAGCTTGGGTGACCAGAGCCAAAGCTTGGGCGATAAAAATCAATTTCCACCGCTCGGGCGGTGGGGCATTAAAGCTTGGGCGTCCAATTTCGATGCCCTGGCCTTACATGAGCTGTTTTGGCCGCCTGAGCGGTCTCCCTGGACGCTTGGGCGTCGACTTTCGTAGACCGGGCCCTGTTTATGCTCTGTTTCAATTCTTTTGGACCGGACCCTGTTTTGGCACGCCTCTGATACTATTTAAAGGACCATGGAGCTCTAGGTTTTGCATCCCTGGCAGAGAAGAGCATATCAATACACTCTTTTCCCAATTCTTAGGCTTTCATTCTCATTCTTTCTTCCATTGTTCATAGAGTTCCCCCATGTCTGTGGGGAACTAATTTCTATTTGTTGTTGGGGAATGATGTAACCTTGTAAACTCTCATGTATTTGAATTGATTCTTAATTCCATATGCTTTTTCATTAATTGTTAGAGTAATTCATCTGTTTCTATGCTTGCTTGTACAATAGCATGATTTATGAATTTACCGAGGCGAAAATTTGGCTTAGTAAGGGCTTCCAAACATGGCCTTGATCCTATGACATAAACATACAATTCAATCAATTATCAAGACTCAGGAAATATCATTCATGCTTCCATATGAACAGTACATACATCAATGAATACTCTGGAGCTCAATACCTCACACAACATGCTTTCTCACACATCATTCATTCATACACCCTGCTTAGCATCATAATCACAATCACAAGTCACCACACATATGTTCACATAACTAGTGAACCGTTCACTTGGATATCAACATGCAACACAACTCAATCATCATTCACATCCAATCATCATCAAATAGACTTATCATGCATTTCATTCAGTCAAACCATTTTCAGAAACAGTGTTCAAGCCAAGTATAGACACATAAAATATAATTCAACCTATTCTACAAATCCAAAGTACAAAAGAAAAAGAAAAATCCCTGTCTAAATACCGGCATCCATCAGTAGATGCCCTCTTAGTTCATGTCCTCATTTGAGTCATCCTCATCACCAGCCACTGCATCCTCAAAGTCATCCTCCTGGTCATCCTCATCTCCGCCTGGTGCTCCAGCTGCTCCAGACCTGCTACCCTGTGCCTGCTACCCTGTGTCTGCTCCTAAGGCCAAGCCATAACACTATGGAACTCGTCCATAGTCCACCTGTGCACTGGTGGCTGATCATATAGCCCTACTATCATCTCGGTAGTAGCTATCGGCCCTCTACGAAGAGACTCCATCCTAGCCTCCATCATGGACATATACATGTCCCTCATCTGGAATGGCTCAGCATGCTGTGCAGGTGCATCTGCAGGTACATCCTCCTGCTGGGCCGCTGCTCTCTTAGGACGTCTCCTAGGTGCTACTCCAGCTGCCTCTTCCTCTGCACAAAACTGCTGATAATAGGAAGCATCTATGGCCTTCCTAGGCCTCTCATATGGTGGAACTGCAGTGTCCACCCCAGCCTGTTGGCACAAAAAGGTAATCAGGGACGGATGTCCCAATGTGTCCTGCTACTCATAGTAGTAGTGCAACTCTGAATCTCGTCGGCAATAACTTTCCCGACGTTCACATCCATTTGCCTCAGCATGCAATAGATGAAGATGATCCTATGCATGGTGATGTCGGAAACATGGGAGCATGGCTGAATGTTGGCATGAGTGAATGACATCCAGTATTTCGCCAAAGGCGTCAAGTCTGCCCTTTTTATGTTGACGGACACTCCATTAGGGTTGTTATGAAAATGCCTTCCAGGAAGGCACATAACCCTCTCAATATCTGCTATGTCTCTGAACCCCCCTACGAGTGTTGCATACTGGCACTGCTCACCTGGCCATTCAGTGCCCAAAATGTTGTTGATGGTGTCAGGGTCATACCTGATGGTCTGCCCCCTGACATAGCTCATGTATCTCCCAACTAACACTCTTCCTCTGGTCAAGGCGTTCGTATAGAACTCCTTCACCAGTTCAATGCTGGCTAGCGCAGGATATATGGCCAACCTCTCCCAGTCTCTTCTCATGATCTCTATTCCAAATTCAGGAGCCAAGTATGGGATAAAAGTGACCTTCCTCTCCATTAGCAATATCCTCTCCTGCACAGTTACATAATGCTCCTCATGCTACCTGGAGAGGAACCTAGGAGAATAGAATCTTCTTGGCCTCTCAGGCTCCTTCCTCTTGTTGCCAGGAGTTTTCACCCTTCTTGATGATGATGACATTCCTGCATAAAATAAAGTTTAAAAGACCACAAGAATTCATCATTAGAGGTTAGCAAATCATCAATCAAACTTATGATTAAGCATAAGCTAACACTGAGGGAAGAACAGAGCCCCTCAACGTCTCTGTATCAGAAAATCAAACATTCACACAAAACTGTCGCAGACCGCTCAGCGTCAAAGCAGACCGCTCAACGGTTTCCCCTTAATTGCGCCACCGCTCAGTGTCAAAACAGACCGCTCAGCGGCGGCGACAAGGGTTTTTAAAAAACCTTTCCAAAATGCCTTAATCTCCACTCCTAACACCAATTTCATAGTTCCAGACCAAATTCATGCAATTCAATCGGTTCAAACAGTTTCTATTTCATCAAATCATGCATAGAAATCAAAAGCCTTAATTTATCATGTTCCTACAGATGTTCTTCATCAAATTTCAAATTTAGAAACCCTAAGAATGAAATTGCACAACTTACTTGAGTGGAGATACTAGATGCTTGAAAAATTCTTTCCAATTGATGATGAATGCCTCCCGATGCAAAGCTCTCACCAAAAGCCCCAAACTTTTGACAAGAGAATCGTATAAAATGAGGTTTTTGTGAATGGGTGATGAGAAAAAGTGGGGAAACCTCTTTGGAAAATCTTTGAAAGTGAAAATTGGGTGCTAGGGTTCACAGAGAACGCTTGGATGAGCTTCAAAGAGGAGTGAAAAAGTGAAGAACCACCAAAATGTTGAGCTTTATAAAGCCCAAGCGTGGTCTGCGCCGCAACCGCTTAGCGGTGCGCGTTAGAAACCACTTCCTCTTTTTTGCTTGCTTTTGTGTGATTCAACCCTGTAGCACTTGATTTCAACTTTTAATTGTTCAATTTCATGCCTTTCCCCTCTCAAATGCAACATGCAAACATATAATGCACTTAGAACAAAGTTAAAAACAAGAAATAATCAACTGAGTTGCCTCCCAAGTAGTGCTTGTTTAACGTCATGAGCCTGACCCAAACTTGTCTAGCACTCATCAGTAAGTGCTTCCCAACACCCTTCACTAAGTGTACTTACTTGTATCCTTCAGTAGATACATAAAATTTAGCATCCCTCAGTAGATGCTACCCAAAAATTGTTTAAATATCCAAAAATTACATGTCCAAAATAAAAATAAAAATAAAAATTGTTTTACAACATTTGGGATTCATTCAAATAATATCATGTCTTCTCATCCCAATTGGGGTCTTTATCAACCCAACTCATCAGCTGACTTCTGTTCACTCTTCTGATTGCTTTGGTGTATGGTCTTCTAATCTTACTACTCCTTCTTCTTCAAGCTTGTTCACAATCCACATCCTAATTTTTAAATCTTACTTTCGAACCACGTAGAAGTGGTGTGTCCTCTGAGTGAATTGTTCCTCCTTTGTCTATCTATTTCTCCTTAGGTACCTGCAAAATATTACAACTGTCAGTTTTAGTACCTGTGCTTTCTTCAATTGCAGCTTCTCTTTTTAGCTTTCTGCTTCTGGCTCTTTTCCTTAGTCTTATTTCAGAGCCATTATATGTTATCACATTTTCTTGATCTCATAACATCATTTTTCCATCATGGATACACATCACCATTTTAGAAGTCCTCATAAAAGGTCTTCCCAAAATTAGTGGAATTCTTCCATCATTCTCCATATCCACAACTACAAAGTCAATCAAGAACTCTAGCTGCTTAATACGAATAATTGCATCCTCCACCCTACCAATTGGCTTTTTAACAGAACCATCCGCAACTGTCAGAGAAATATTAGCTAGTTTCAATACTAGCCCTTTGATTTTCTTCAGATAGCTCGAAGGCATCATATTAATGCTGGATCCAGAATCTTTCATTGCTCTTCCTATATCCACATCGTTAATGACGCATGGCAAAGTCACCCATCCTGGATCTTTCATTTTTGGTGGATGATGTTTCTTTCTAGGTTGAATAGAAATTTCATGTTCTTCTTCATTAAGATCTATCACCTCCCCAAGATAATATTTTATAAATTTTCTCACTTTCAACAATTTTTTTCAACCTCTCTTCTTCTCCCTCTCCCTCACTGCTCTCGCTCTTCACATTCTCACTCATCTCTTCATCTTCCTCCTCACTACTTTCTATCTCAATAACTTCCTCCTCTGCTTTTCTTTTGCTCCTTGTTACAACAACCTTACACTCCTCTTTAGGGTTAACATCAGTATTAGCCCTAGATTGATTCTTTTCTATGATCTCAACCCTCTGTGACAGTTGACCAATTTGCATCTCCAAAGATCTGAAACTGGCTTGGTTACTTACCTGATGAGACTCATAAACCTTCAAAAAATTTTCAAATCTATCACTAAAGCCTCTGACATTCTCTGTCAAATGACTCACCTGCTGCCATAAGGGTGAAGGTTGCTGCGGCCTGTTATTAGGGAAGCCTCCTGATTGCCCATATGGGTTACTTTGAGATTGTCCAATACTAGGATGGTTTTTCTAACCTTGGCTAGAATTGCCTTGGTTGTAATTTCCCTGCCTATACTGGAATTGGTTACCCATATAATTTACTTCCTTCTGCATCTCCTCTAGAACAACACATTGACCATTAATATGGTCATCACCACAGAAGTCACAAAGTTGTTGAGTATTGGAGACATTCCTAATCTCCTTTGGAAGCTGAGAAAGGATCTTCGTTAAATTATCCAGCTTTTGAGTAAGAAGATGATTTTGAGCAAGCATAGCATCATCAGTTGGCAAATGCAAAACTCCCCTTTTCTGAACCGATGCGCCCCTCTCACTAAACGTCTCCTGCTCATTAGCAGCCATACTCTCGATCAAATCGTAGGCTTCATCCTTAGTCTTCCTCTTAATGTCACCTCCAGCTGAGGCGTCAAGCATAATTTTTGACTGAGTGTTTAAACCTCCAAGGTATGCAAGAAATAAAGTGGTATTGTCAAAACCATGGACTGGTGTCTTCCTTAATAAGCCTTTAAATCTTTCCCACGCTTGACCGAGAGTCTCTTCCATGCCCTGTTTAAATGAAGGAATTTCCAACTTCCCTTGAGTGACCTTCGATTGTAGAAAATATTAATTTACAAATTTTGACGCCATAGTCTCCCACGTAGTAAATGTTCCTTCCGGAAAGGAGTTCAACCATGTCTTAGCATTGCCTCCCAGTGAGAAAGGAAACAAGCTAAGCCTTACTCTTTCATCCGACACTCCAGTCATCTAGACAGTATTACAAATTTCACTGAAAACTGTCAAATAATCATATCGGTTCTCATTTGACAGACCGTGAAATTGATTACCCTGTACAAGATGGATCAACGCGGGATTCATCACCATGTTGGTCGTATTATTTGTGGGCATGGCTAGGCTGTTGAAGTGGAAAGGACCCACAACATTGGATGCATCACCCAGTGTTCGTCTGGGAGGAGGTTGCTCATTTGCCATCTCCTCAGAATTTACTGTACAAGCTTCTAGTGAGGATTGTAATAATCTTTCAGGAGAAGGAAACAACTCCCTAAATGGGCATCTAACTCTCCTTCCTCTCCTGTCTGATATTCCTTCAAGAAGCAGTTGCTGACTTTTCTTACTCCTAATATGTATAACTTCATGCATACACAAGAAACAAATACCCTAGAAGCACTTTTTATAAAAAATAAAAGAAAAATAAAAAAAAGAACAAAATACACAATATATACAGACAAGTCAAATTCAATCAATTTACACTACTAGAAAAGTTAAACCACGAGTCCCCGGCAACGACGCCAAAAACTTGTTAAGTCTCTGGCAAGTGTACCAGATCACTATCAAGTAATATAAAACGGGTAACTCCGAGTATCGTTTTCCCAAAGGACCCTTAGGCCTTAACTTTCATGTAAATCAATTTTATAAGACCTGTAAAAATAAATCTTGTGGTTGAATGTAAGAACGAAAATAAACATGCACATGCAATTGATTCAGTTGGCAAGAAAGATATTGATGAATGGAGTTGTTGGGGTTTACAATTTCATCTTATCCACTCTCTTTTATCTACTCTTCTTATTAAATCCGCTTTATTATCTAATTGTCATGCAAACTTTCTTAGTCTACTCTAAACCCGATCCCTCGGCGAGAAAAGCCTACTACTAATTACTGGCTTACTATCCCTAGTCTCCCCTAGCAATTATCAATGCATGTATCACAGAAGCAAAATACAATTGATCGTCCTACCCCTATCCCTAGGTGGTATTGCTTAATCAAGGAATTCCCTATCAGTTCATGACTTCCCCGTACGTTCTCGTATCGACAAAGGCAAACATCTTTATATCGAATGAGTTAAACGATAAAAGCTTTGAGCATAGATAAGAAACCCAACAATTGATAATTAAAGCATATGCAAGCATATAAATAAAATAAGAATTTCAATAAAAGAGAGTTTCAAAAGATTACTGTACAATACGATATCAAGGCCGAGCGGTTATGATATATCTTATTAAAGATATAAAATAATCAAGAATATCTTATTAAAGATATTGATAAACAGAAGATAAAATAATCAAAGGATAATCAAGAATATCTATTTAAAGATATTTAGCAAGTAGCAAGATTTTCAAGTAAGCCTGTTTATATTATATTCTGTTTATATTTTATTCTGTTTATATTTTACTAGACTTGTACCAGTTTAAGGTCCATGAGACAAATTATAAATAGAGAGCCAGGGCCACAAGCCAGGTATCTTCCAATCACACTTCTAATCACTCTCCAATCACAGTCAGAAATATTCTACAGTGATCATAAAATCACTAAATACTCAATTATGAACCGAGGTTCATCAAACCGCTCCTAACTTGAGCGTCGGAGTGCCATTGCAGGTACCTCCCCCCTCAGTCAAAGCTTGAAGATCACTGAAAGGTCAAGGGAGAAGAAGAGCGGCGGTCAAGATCAAGGAAAAGCGAGCAATCCGGTCAATCCAAGCATCAGAAAGCGGGAAAGCCACATCAGAAAAGGTTAGTGTCTCGGTCCCGTAAAATATCTACCGAAACATTTTGACGCCTACCGTGGGGCCGAGCGGCAAACCCAAATGGTGATCACAAGGAGCACGAAGGAACAACAAAGCACCAAAAAGATTATTAGAAACCACAAGAAACAAAGACGAGCGTTCAATCTCGACATGACTATTCGGATCAACACCAGAAACTTTCATCAAAGTGAAAACTACACTACGTGAATCATCATCTCTACATGAGACATCATCAACAAGATAAGTATTTTTGAAATATGAATGTTTCATAAAATATCTAATTGATAATAGATATTATAGCAACTATTTTATATAGGTATTAAAAATATACATATAATATAATCCATAGTGGTTATATGATATATTATAACCGAAATATATAATATATTATCGAAATATATAATATAATCCATAAAATATTATATGATATATGATATGCAATTTCTAAGGTAGTATATAAAATCAAGAAAGCTGCAACATTGTGGAGATTGTCTTCCATAATATATACGCATCGAGATGCATTTAAAGATTACCACATACTATATTATTATATATGCATTTAAATGCATGTTTGAATTCAAAAACAGATCACAAGGCTATAAAGCAATTACTTTCCGACCATGAAAAATCATAATATGGATTCTTCAAACATTTAACCAAAGACCGAACAGTCTCGCCTATATTTTTTATATTATATATCTTGCCGGTCACAAGACTATAAATCAAACACAGTCCCCCGTGGACTATAAATCAAAGACAGTCCCCCATGGACTATAAATCAATGACAGACTCCCATGGACTATAAATCAAAGACAGTCCCCCAGAAAGAATTTGAAGTTAAAGACCGAGCGGTAAATCCCAACGGCCGAGAGGTAAATCCCTCTCGTTGATGCCGCACTTGGGCTATTTATAACACAGAAAAGTAACAGAATTTAAGCTCAAGCCCAACAGACAACCGCTCAACGCCTAACTTGGCCGCTGAGCGGTTTCCCTCTAATCGAACCACCGCTCAGCGGTCTATTTCACCGGTCAACGGTTTGCCTCTAATTGCAGAACCGCTGAGCTGCATCGCCTGGGCGCCAGACAGTTGCTGCTCCCTCGAATAGGACGCTCAGCGTTGGATTTTGACGCTGAGCGGTGCATAGACTCTTCTTTTCTTCCTTTTTCTCTTCCTTTCTTGAGTCTAAGACCTTCCTACTTGACTTCCATCTTCAATTTCCATCAAAACCCTGCAAAACAATGCAAAACAAGCATAATATCTCTAAAAACAGCTTTTGACTCTCATGTGACTCAACTAAGTGTTTTTACTTGATTCTAAGCTCATTCTAAGCGACAAAGGGTGTGTTTTTATATCAAATTGAAGTATGAAAATAACGGTTTTTAGACGGTTATCATCAGGGACTCACGGTTTAAGCTATTCTATTTGTGTGATCCTTGATTAATTTTGACTATTTTATTTTTATTTTATTTTCTTATTTTTATTTTTCGATCCCTAATTTTTATTTTTCTTATTTTTTTTGTACTAACAATATTTCTCTAGAATTTTTGTGCAGGAACTTGAAGGAGGCCTAAAGGAGATAGATTATCTAGAGAACCTTCTTTAGAGAAAATTTCACAGGTCTCATAATATGATATAACAAGGATGCAATTCTACCAAGGTAATTTCAACTACTGGTGGGAACCTCACTCAAGCACAAATCAAATTCAATATGGACAAGTTGGTGGACTATTCAATGGATCACCACAAGCTAACAATGCTATAAAGCTTGAGGAGACCCTCTAGTGGTTCATGCAGGAATCTCTCTCAATTCAGGAAAGCACTCAAGCACCATCTGAAAGGATGGAGGCGCAATGTAAATTCATAATTCAAGAGCTGGATAATCTTGAGAGTTATTTGAGAGATGACCCTGGTAAGTAATGCAGAGATGTTGTCATTGAAAGTGGCAAGGTGTCAGATGAAGAGAGAGAAGAAGAAGAAAGGTTGAGTGAAAAAGAAAAATATGAAGTAGAGAAGGAAAAGGAAGAAAGTAAGGGAAAAGAAAAGGAAAAAGAGAGGGAAGAAAAAAAAGAGGATGAGAGAAAAATAGAGAGAGAAGAAAAAGAATGTTTGAGTGCAAAAGAGAAGGATGTAGAGGAGGAAAAAGAAGGGGTTGAGAGAGAAAAGAAAAAAAATTGAGAAAAGTCCTTTGTGCCCTAAGGAGTGTCCCAAGGAGAAAAAGGGAGAGGGGAAGGATGAAAACAAAAAGAAAGAATCATATGAAAACCCCCTTCCTCACCCAAAGAAGGATCATAGGAAGAAAAAGGAAAATTAGTTTGAGCAACATGGAAATCCTTAAGAAATTGGAGATTAAAGTTCCTATGATTGGGACACTCCAACAGGTTCCTGGTTATATTAAATTCCTAAAAAAATTCAACAAAAAGAAAAATATCTTGAACCTAGTTTCTGAATTTTTTTATCTTTTATTTTATTTTAATTTATTTTTTTTCACTTATTATTTGTGTGATTTGGATTTGAGTTTGATTTTGTGTGTTTGAGTTCTTTTTTTTAGACTATATGTTGCTTCTGATGGCAGTAATGACAGCATCTACTGATGGATGTTTCCACAACATATACTGATGGATGTTAGGTGATTAGACATCTACTGATGGATGCCAATGAAGATGTGAAAGATTGGTATCTACTGAGGGATACCAATGAAGATAAGAAGAACTAGAATCTACTGATGGATGCTATGTGATTAGACATCTACTGATGGATTTTACTAACAGCATCTACTGATGGTGTTGTGATGATGAAGACTGGGTCAAGCTAGTGGCGTTAAAGAAGCGCTTGTTGGGAGGCAACCCAGTTTTCTGAACTTTTAATTTTTAATTTTAATTTTTGTTTTTGTTTTATTTTATTTTTATTGTGCTCTACTTGAATGAATTGAACTACTTTGATTCAACTGTTTTTGTGTGATGAGTATTGCTTTATGAGATTCCGGTGTGTTGATTGAGGTTGAGATGATGCATGATGAGATAATATACAGGTGATGGCTCACAATGATGAAACAGGTGCTTGAGATAAAGTTTGATTGAGATATTGAGCATGATGTTTTTCTAAATTCTGGGACTTGTTAGTTTACCTGTGTGAGTTTTGGGCTTCAGAGTTGTTTGTAAATAATTGCTATTACTTTGGAAGCATGAATGATTTTGCTCAAATTTTTTGTGATTGAACTACTTGCTTGCAGGCTTCATATGATCAAGACCATCTTTTGTTATCCCTTATTCTTTTAGCCTTCACATGATTTTTGCCCACTCAAAAGAGAACAATTTGTTCTAACCTTTGAACCTTGAACCTTATGCATGTTTTGAAAAACCTTTTTGAAAATATTTACCTTGAGTTAAGTTGAGAGCATTTGATGAGGTACTGACAAAGGTTCAAGTTTGGGGTTGCCAGGTAACAACCTACTTCTCTAGGCAGTGAGCAATGAAAAGAAAAAAGCAAGAGCAAAGGCAAAAAGAAGAGAAAAGAAAAGAAAAAGGTCGTTGCAAGGGAAAGCTGGGAAAAAGAAAGAGAGTTGTTCTTGAATGATAAATTCATAAATGTCTCTTTTAACTCAAGGAATTTTGTTAACCAGAAAAACCAATTTCCTTCTTAGCCCAGCCAAGTTACAAGCCATGAAAAGGCCTTGAGATGATAACCTGCTTGTGAGTATGTTTGATTGTGGTTAAATGAAAGGAAAAATTAATTTGTGTGACATTGTGATAGTAGAGTGAAACACCACACTATACACCTGTGAGCTGAGTGAGACACTTTTGAGTTCTTGAGTAATACACTTTTGAGTGCTTGAGTGAAACACTTTCTTTGGTAAGAGTAGTTCTCTGAATTTCTGATTGCATTTTTGTTTGGTTGATTGATCATTCTTAAAGAGAGCACCTATTGAAAGTGTATGAGCATCACATTGACTTTCATTGAATTAAGGCACCTACACATCTTGACTGAGATCTTTATACTGAATTAATAAAAGTGACTCTTTGTCTTGAAAGAAAAAGTTTTGAAAAAGGTTGAGTCATTGTAGTGATTGTTCTGAAGAGTTGAGCTACATTCTGTATGCTTGAGGACAAGCAAAGTTCTAAGTTTGGGGTTGTGATAACGGTTTAAAACACTGTTATTTGTGATGTGATTTTGATACTAAAAACATCATTTTTCACTTAGAAACTTGCTTGGACTCGTGTTTTTTCATTAAGTTGTGTGAATAAGAGAGTTGAGGTTTATTTTAATGGTTTTATGACTAATTTCCCTTGTTTTGATAGAGATTAAGGTAATACTGGAAGAAGAGATGAAAAGCCAAAAAGATGGAGCTTAGAAGGGCGAAAAAAGGCACCTGAAGGAAGGAAAACAAGAAGCTTGGGTGACCGAAGCCAAAGCTTGGGCGATCAAAATCGATGTCCAACGCCCGGGCGGTGGCCTTCGCTGCCCGGGTGGCGGGGCCTCGAAGCTTGGGCGTCCAATTTCGACGCCTGGGCCTTACATGAGCTGTTTTGGCCGCTTGGGCAGTCTCCCTGGATGCCTGGGCATCGAATTTCGTGGACCGGGCCCTGTTTATGCTCTGTTTCAATTCTTTTGGATCAGACCCTGTTTTGCCATGCCTCTGACACTATTTAAAGGACCCTGGGGCTCTAGGATTTGCATCCTTGACAGAGAAGAGCGTAACAATACACTATTTTCCCAATTCTTAGGCTTTCATTCTCATTCTTTCTTCCATTGTTCATAGAGTTCCCGCATGTCTGTGGGGAACTAATTTCTTTTTGTTGTTGGGGAATGATGTAACCTTGTAAACTCTCATGTATTTGAATTGATTCTTAATTTCATATGCTTTTTCATTAGTTGTTAGAGTAATTCATCTGTTTCTATGCTTGCTTATACAATAGCATGATTTATGAATTGCATGAGTGTCGGGAGGTTCCTTTCAATTCAGGTTCTTGTTGAATTACTCCTAAGGATTATATTTCTCAGGGATGAGGGTATGAGTCTTGGTCGTCTTAATCTCTTGTTCTTCACATCTTTTTACCAGGAATGCTAGGAATTGTATGAACTGGTAATTAGGGACAAGCTTATTCACCGAGGGATCGGGTTTAGGTAATTTAGTGAGAGACGTTGGCATTAGTGCATAAAGAAGAATTCTTATATACATGAGAGGGAACTTGGTGAAATTTAACCCTCACAACATATCCATCTCATATAAATCAACATCTGTTCATCTCTATGCTCCTTTGTCATTGATCAATTGCATTTTATTTTATTTAATATTTTTGCGAAACCCAATGATCTCTTTTTATTTTTAAGTCTTAATTAATTTTGTTATCACACAACTGTTCAACGATGAGAGTCCTCTAGGATACGATACTTGGTCTTACCATTTTATATTACTTGTGCGACTCGGTACACTTGCCGACCCGTCCCAATTGCCATCTTAATCTATGTTGATGACATTGTTCTTGCGAGCAACAACGCCACTGAGATATAACATATCATTACTTCCCTTGACAACCTTTTCCACATAAAACAAACTTGGGTGATCTCACCTACTTCTTGGCTTGGAAGTTGCCTGGAACAGTTTTGGAATTCACCTCAGCCAATGTAAATACACCCTTGACCTCCTCAAAGAAGCTGGAATGCTCTATTGTGCCCTTATGCCCACTCCTTTGGCACATTCTTCTCGTCTAGCTAGTCAAGGTGACCTCATCAATGATGAAGATGCCTCCTCATACCGAAGACGCATTGGCCGCCTCATATATCTCACAAATACCAGACCCGACATCACATTCTCTTCAATAATCTTAGCCAATTTGTCTCCTCTCCTACCACCCTACATCAACAAGCTGCTCACCACATTCTTAGATATCTCAAGGGAAGTCCTGGTAATGGCATCCTCCTCCAAAGCAACAACACCAATCAACTCAAAGCCTATAGTGATTTTGACTGGGCCACTTATCCCAAATCCAGAAAATCTATCACTGGTTACTCCATCTGTAATTCCATCATTTCTTGAAAATCCAAAAAGCAGTAACCAATTTCCAGAAGCTCTTCAGAAGTTGAATATCTGGCTCTAACCACTATCACCTGTGAACTACAATGGTTGACCTACATTCTTCATGATCTTCATATTCTCACCATTCAACCTGCTGTCTACTATGACAATCGCTCTGCTATCCAGATTGCCTCTAATAAAGTTTTTCATGAACGCACCAAACACAGTGAAATAGAATGTCACATTGTAAGGGACAAGCTCAACAAAGGCCCCCTCAAGCTGTTCCCCATTTCAATCACTGAACAAACTGTTGACCTCTTCACTAAACCCCTTACTCCTGCTGTGTTTAAGTATCTTCTCCAAGCTAGGAATGACTAACATCTACTCCCAACTTGAGGGGAGATGATAATATTAGTTATTGGGTCTGCACCTGACAGCCCAACCCATCCTTTTTCCTCCTTTTATTTTCCCTTTTGTTTGTCTGACTCTATATCAATTCATTTTTCAATATACTACATCTTTCTGAATACTTCTTTCATACGCGTCAATCTTTTCTCTTTATTATTGATTCATTGTGTCTAAGGTTTGTTTGCTGGTTCTTCTCCTTATGGTATGTTTTTCACAGTTCTTTCTTCAATGATTTGTATTGCAAATATCTTGAATATTTTTTGTCCTATAAATTTAGTCTATTATCTAGATAAATGTACATACACAAACGCGAAATTATGGGTATTCCTGTTGTTGCATATAATAGAAGTAAAAATAAGATAATTTATAATTACATAAATCACCTCTTTTGTCCTTTTCATCTAAAATAAGTCAAATATAGTAAATATTATTATTATGTCTTGCTATTTTTTTTAGAACTTGTAATAGCTAGATGGGTGAGATTCAGATTAGAAAGAATAATCGTGTACATCACTTCGGAGTGCCTTTTCATGGTGAAACGAGAAAGGTTGGGATTTGATACGTTGAGGATTTTGGTAGGATTCCTCAATAAACACCTCACAGGGATCCTACTGTCAAAACAGAAACTGGATGAAGGGTCTTAGAATTAATTTACTTATTTGAAATATTATAATGGTTTCAAATATAATTTAATAAAATATAAGAATTTATTGGTTATTATGAGAAATTATAATAAAAATAAAATAAAAACTAATTTAATGGATATTGATTTATAAAAGAAATTAGTTTTATTTTTGATGTTTTTTTACAGCAAGCCATGAAAACGTGTGAGAAGAAAGAAAGTAGAAGAGATAGACTGAGAAAAGGAAATTGAAAAACACTAAATTTTTCATGAATTAAAGTTAGTATCTATTATGTTTAATTTTTGTGAGAATTATAAATCTTAAAAATAAGTAGTTTTTGAAATGATTTAATGAATTTAGAAAACTACAAAATTAATTTTGCATATAGAGTCTGTTATTAGATTTATGATTCTCCTTTATATTTGTTCCAAGTTATATAAACCCTAATTATGAATTATAGTAAGCTTTGAATCACAAGAGGGACACAAAAGGAACCTAGGAAAGGCACTAGAACAGATTAAACAAGTAAGAAAAACTCAAAACGAAGATAAAAAAGTAGTGCAGTGAAACTGTTTGATAATTTGAAAACTGTTTGATGAAAGTCCCCAATAAGTTTCAGCTTTTTGGAAATTTCGGTTTTGGGGTTCAAAACTGGATTGTTTGGTTTTCTTTTGCTTTTTATGAATGATTTATACTGTTTTGATCATATAATTCCATTTGGAAACATCATACCAGCTCTTGCCAATCCAGAAATGAATTTTAAAGGATGCACAAAACCAAACAGCACTAAAAGTGAAAATTGCACCAGAAAAATGGCTTTAAAAGTGTGCTTTCAAACCCAAAAATGAGTGGAAGTGTTTGGAAAGGTTAATTGATGGTGCAAGCAAGTTTATATAATCAATTTGAAGGTGTACAAACACTCAAACAGCCAAGAAATACACTACATCAAAAATTCACTAGTTGACTTCAAAATTTAGGCAAAATTTATGCTTTAGGAAGTGATTTTGCATAGTAGCTCAATTTTGACCAAATGAACAGTGCACACAAGTTTGGAATGGTAAAATAAACTTGCTCAAATGTGAAGAAAGCACTGAAACATTCAGATTCATCAAAACATAGCTGCAGTTGCTAAAAATGCAGAAATTGCACTAAAAATGGTGGTTGTAAAGTTGGAATAGCAGTGGTCAATTTGAGATGCAATGAACCAGATGTTGTTGATCAATGAGTAAAATGGAGTGAGATACTTGGAAAAAGTACTTCTTTTTGAATTCAACAAGCAAAGCCAGGAGGCTTGGAATAACGGTGGTGTTATGACACCTAATGCTCTTAAAGGTGCCCAAATTGAGGGAATTTCCAGAGGGTAATTGATCTATGAGTAAATGTTGTTGGTGGTGTCTTTTCAGTCTATGATAGGAATATATTTTGATTAAGTTGTTAATGAGTTTGAGTGATGAGTGTGCAATGTTGAATCAGGATGATTGGAATGATAAGAGGAGTATCAAAGCTGCCAACATACAGCAGGAAATTTCCTCAGGTTGTCAAAACTTTGATCCCTCATTCTCTGGAGAAAGACACTTCAGGAAAGGCTTTAGCTACTCATTCAGGGGATGTAGTTGATATTTGTGAAAAGGCTTTAGCTACTCATTCAGGGGATGTTTTTCTTATATATCCTTCAACATCACCGTGTACTCAACAACACGTGTGATAAGGCTTAACTGTTATAAGGGATATAAACCTCTTGCATAATTGATAAAACTAAAATTACAGGGTAGAGGTATATCTGTTTAATAACAACATAAAAAATGATTTCAATAACAGCATTAAAAACTCAAAATGGATGATTTGAGAGGCACTTTTGCACAGTTATGTTTAGACACCTAATTTGATGCTGAGAGCAACTTTGTATCAATGACATGAAGGTGTCCAAACAATCAAATAGCAAAGAAAGGGACCACATCAAAAAATCAATGGTCGACTTGCCAAATTCAAGCAAATTCAATGGTTTGAATAGTGATTTTGCATTTTTAATGAAAATTGACCAAATGGACAGTAACAACAGGTTTCAACTGACCATATACACTTGCACAAACATTGAAAATGCACTGATATGCACAGATTCTCAAAATCACCCTAATAGTTGCCAAATTATGCATAAAATCGGACAAAACTACAGCGGATTTGTAAATTCATGTGAATCAATGATGGATAGTTCAAGAAATGTGTAAGACAGGTCCTAAGCAACTAGATCTGGCATCATAATTACAACTAGGAGATAGAAAATGGCCTAAGACACACAATGAAAGCAGCACATTGCAGAAATTGATGTGTTCTGCACAATTTGGACAAAACTCAGTGTGCACTAATGCAAATCTTATTTAAAGAGAAAAAAAAATGAAACTGAATATTTTGAACATCTTCACCAAGTAAACACTTAGAGCAGATAAGGAGAAAACCAAAGTCATTTCTTTTTAAAAACAATCCTAATTTAAAGCTTCAACTAGTCAGCTACACATAACATGTTCAAAATGAAGAACACTTTCCAATTAGAAACAATTGAAACCATATAACATGACTTGTTAAAAAAGTGGACAGATTTCAAAATAAACTGAGAAAAAAAATCAAACCAAATCATGGCTGGCACACAATAAGAGACACAATCATATCCTAAAGATCACAATCCAATGATTCCTAAGTCATGAAGGTTTTCATGAGTACAAAATTGTAGCATTAACATCATATGCAATATCAGATGTACCAAAAGTTACTAACTTGTGACAAACATAACAATTTAAGTAATCTAACCTTTTCAATTGAATCCAAATCTCGTACAAGCAAAAGAAATAATTCAACCAGCTCCGCCAGCTGCAACAACGATTACATATCAGTTCTAAATGCTTAAGCAACATTACTAAATCTCAGTTCCAAATTTTATATAAAGTGTACAAACAAAGACCAAGTTACTCGATGTATCATATAAAGGTGGGATGTCACTGCTAATAGCTTTTAAAATTACTAAATGTCATTCATACAAAGCAGAAACTATCACCAACACATCACAAAATATAACACAAAATTTATTAGGTCTATGTGATCAGATTCTTCTTCCCTAGCTCCACCAGGTGCATTCAAAATCTCAAATCAAATATACAAAATGTAGTCAAAGTATAATATATATTAAGTTTTACTTTCTAAATAATAACTTATAATGGGCCAAATCCTTCACTACATCATGCACTTGTTCAAACTTCTAGCACGAGCTTCCAACACAAACATATTACATTACAGATTAATTTTTAATACATTAATTAAATCAGGATATGATTTGATAGGGAAATATCTTGTGAAATATTTCACCTCTCGACACAGTACCATAGTGCTACTACCCATCTCTAACTTATTTCGTCACCAATCTATTCAACAATTATATTAAGTGATTAAGTGAGACAGCTCGTTCATATTATCTCTATTAACATTTATCCAACAAGTATAAGTATGAGTAGGAAGAGAGAAAGGACAAAGACTTACATGAACAAGAGGAGTGCCAGTAGCAGTCCGGCTAAATTCAGGAATTTTGTATGCACGACCTCAGTATACTCTTCCCATTTCACTGAAAATTTTCACAAGCCATTACATTCAAATTAACTACATCAACTGCAATATCCTTTACAAAAAGGTGAGTAAAGGGCTCCCTTATCAACTTCAAATTTTCACTTAGCAAAAACTAACATTGCAAAAACTATAGGCTCAGCAAAAACCCAAGGCACACTAGAAACAAAGTACAACACTAACCTTACAAAAATCCCTAAATGCACCACGACAACGCCAACAACCTCCCTACACGAGACGAAACCGGGAAACATAGCAACCTACACGATGAAACCGGGAAACACAGCAGCAATTGGCGTCCACCAACACCCTTCACTCACATTTGCTCAACCGCAACACCAACCAACTCCTATATCCCTCAACGCACCTCCAACAGCAACGAACCCTACCACCTGACACCGTCAATGGGGTGCACTCAACCACTTGAACACCAGAAAGGGAGAGTTTTCGCGAGGGAGGAAGGGAAAATAGGGTTCTCTGCTCGAAGAAATTAAAAAAGGGGAGACAATATTGCTTAGGTCTGGGGGGAAGCTTTCGCGAAATCAATTTGGGCAGAATGGGATACTGAAATCCCAAATTGTTATTTCATATAATCCAACCACTTACCGAGGGCAGAGGCCTTCGGTAAAAAATACTTCCACTACTGACGGTCTAAATCCTTCGGTATTGTACTCCTCCATAAGCCGCCGGTAAATCCTTCGAAAAACGTAACTTACCAAAGGACTAAAAGCCTTCGGTAATTCGCGTTTTTACTGTAGTGTAATGTAACAGATTAAAACTGCAGTACTATTCATTTAACATATTATGCCATGTATATAATCTGTTAAAATTTGCAGATATGGTCATAAACAAAGTATATGATTATTGAACCTGTTTTGATCACTTTATAACCTGTAAAAATAACTTTCTCAACATTGTGCAGTGTTAGTACTTAATAATCATGATATGAACAACATTTTTATATCAAAATGTATGAGCAATGAATGATATGACAATATGCAATTTCTGAATGCTTTTCAAACTCATAGTGAACAACTTTGATCTAGAATGTCTAGTTCATTTCTGATTGTATAAAATCTTTCTTTTGACAATTGTTTTGTAAAGATATCAGCCCATTGGTGTAAAGTATCCATAAATTCAATTTTGCATTCACCTTTTGAGACATGATATCTAATGAAATGATGTCTTATTTCTATATGCTTTGTTTTAGAACGCAGAATAGGATTCTTGGTCAAGTTGATTTCAATTGTATTATCACATTTTAAAGGTATGTTGTCCAAGTAAATGCCATAATCCTCCAACTGACTCTTAATCCAAAGAGATTGAGCACGACAACTTCCATTTGCAATATACTCGGTTTTTGTGGTAGATAAAGCCACACAAGCTTGTTTCTTCGAATGCCATGTAATCAATGAGCATCCAAGTAACTGACAAGTACCACTGATGCTTTTTCTGTCAAGTTTGCAGCCACGAAAATCAGAATCACTATATCCCTCTAGAGATATATTAGCACCTCTAGGATACCATAGACCAACTGTTTTTGTTCCCTTAAGATACTTCATAATCCTTTTTACAACAGTTAAGTGTGATTTTTTTTTTTACAAGGCTGAAATCTAGCACATAAACACACGTTATGCATGATATTTGGACGACTAGTAGTCAGGTATAGTAAGGAACCAATCATACCTTGATACATTTTCTGGTCAACATCCTTACCTTTCTTATCTGTATCAAGATAACAATTAGTGTCCATTAGAGTTGTAGCTTCTTTTCATTCATCCATTTTAAATTTCTTCAAAAGGTCAGCGTAATATTTGGACTAGTGGATGAATATACCTATATCCCCTTAGTTTATTTGCAGCCCAAGACAATAGTTGAGCTCTCCCATCATTGACATCTTAAACTCCTCTTGCATGTTCTTAGAAAATTCCTTGCACAATAGAGGGTTAATAGATCCAAATACTATATCATCTACATATATTTGCACAAATAGTAGATCTCTTCCATATTTTTTAATGAAGAGAGTTGAGTCCAATTTATCCCTTTGAAATTCCTTTTCAAGGAGGAATTCACTTAACCTCTCATACCAAGAGCATGGAGCTTGCTTTAAATCATAAAGTGCTTTCTTCAACTTAAAAATGTGATCCGGAAACTCAATGTCTTGAAAGTTAGGCGGTTGTTCCACAAAGACTTCTTCCTTTATGTAACCGTTTAGAAATACACTCTTCACATCCATTTGGTAAAGCTTGAAATTAATCATAGATGCAATGGCAAGTATGATTCTTATTGCTTCAAGTCTAACCACAAGTGCATAAGTCTCGTCATATTCAATGCTTTCTTCTTGGATATATCCTTTTGCCACGAATCTTGCCTTATTCTTGATAATATTTAAGGAGGAATTCAGTTAACCTCTCATACCAAGAGTGTGGAGCTTGCTTTAAACCATAAAGTGCTTTCTTCAACTTAAAAATGTGATCCAAAAACTCAAAGTCTTGAAAGTCAGGTGGTTGTTCCACAAAGATTTCTTCCTTGATGTAACTGTTTAGAAATGCAGTCTTCACATTCATTTGGTAAAGCTTGAAATTAAGTATAGATGCAATGGCAAGTAGGATTCTTATTGCTTCATGTCTGACCACCGGTGCATAGGTCTAGTCATAATCAATGCCTTTTTCTTGGCTATATCCTTTTGCCACGAGTCTTGCCTTGTGCTTGATAATAGCTCCTGAATCATCAATTTTGTTTCTAAAGACCCACTTTGTTTCTATCACTTGTTGAGCACTTTTCCTTGGAACAAGTTCCCACTCCTTATTCCTCTTGAATTGGTTCAATTCTTCTTGCATTTCCAATAACCAGATTTCCTCTTTCAACACATCATTAACATTCTTGGGTTCTATTTGGAATACAAAGGCCACATTCATGCAGAATTGATTCAGTTGCCTTCTTGTGGACACCCTTTTTGTTACATCTCATATAATGTTGCTCTTTGACACATCTTTAAGAACTGTCCAGTCCTTGAGAGGTTCTATTCTTGCATCGGTTTCGGAAACTGCAGGATTTTGATCCCCCTGAATGTATTCAACATCTAGTTCCTCACCTGCATCTATAACATCTCGGCTACAATGTGTTAGTTATGCTATCAAAATTTTCATCAAAAGCAACATGCATAGATTCCTCTACAGATAAAGTGCATTTGTTATAAACCCTATATGCTTTACTAGTCAATTAATAGCCTAGAAAGATTGCTTCATCTGTTTTAGAATCAAACTTACCAAGATTGCTTTTACCATTATTCAATACAAAGAATTTGCAACAAAAAACCCTTAAGTGAGTAGTGTTAGTGTTAGAAAAGTGATGCCTTATATCTCAAGTCAAGAGGGGGAGGTGAATTGAATTTTGCCTTAAAAAATAATCTTTTCAAAAGCTTTGTAAAATCTTTGGTTTTCTTGAAATCAATAAAGCAAGAATGATGAATCAATAATAAAAGAGAAAAGGGAGAGAAAGGTCAACACAACAATATATATTGGTTCGGCCAAGCCTACATTTAGTCTTCTTTCAACAACCTTAGTTTAAGGCATTCCACTATAATGATAGAGTATACAAGAATACAGAGATATCCCCTCTTAATGCACTCTCCTACGCACTCAATATCACTTATAGCAATACAAGGTGTGAACACCCTCACAATCTTACCAACTAGAGAACACTCACAACTTTCTAAATACCTTGAGAACAATCACAGTTCCTTCCCCCTAGCACAATCGCGCAGGAACTCAATCCACTAATTGAAAATGATGAATCTAATCTTCATAGCAATACTCCAGAAGTATATGATCAGAACATTTTAAGCTTACTTTCTTGATAGAATCTTGATGTATAAACCTGGATTTGATCCTTGATTCTTCAAGATGGTTCTTGGACATTCCTATAATCAAAACTCAATCAAAATGTTAGTTATGAAATTGAATGTTCAAAAGATTCGTTTGAAACAGCACACATGACAATTATTTATAGGATTTTTGAATCCTAACGCAATTTAATCGATTACAAAATTAATGTAATCTGTTAAGCTTTTCTTTCTACTTTAACATATTTGCCTCTGTTTAGATTTAACAAATTATACAACTCATATAATAGATTATGCAATTCATATAAGTCATCGATAAATTCATATGACCATTATAAATAGTTAAGGCTTTAAGTGAAATTGTTGATAAGGGGAACACAGGTTTAGCTTAACCCACAATCTTAGTAATATTTGTGTTTTTGATGATGACAACACATAATTAATAACGCATGTGTATTCTGTGTTACATGTTCTTTGTTTACATGTTGTATGCTTTTCATTACTGTGATAAATCTATATGAGCATATATTAGAACATGTTTGTGTTGTTCATTGCATATCATTATGTTAAATATGTGACAAAACAACAATTTTAAGTTGATTACATTATGGGGTGAATCAGTTAAAACTCGTGTGTTTGCACAAACGTTTTTGAAGTGTGCTGTGAGATTTTTCAAAGAGAAAAGTTTTCAAAACTGTGCTAAAAGATTTCGCTTAATCGAATGCATGCGATCCGTATTCGAATAAGTTGGTTGATGTTTTGAAAAACATTTAAATGCTTGTCACAACTAACATAACATTCATATTTTTAATTGTGTTGATCAAGCATTAAATAAAAGTCGATTACATTAATTGAGAATTCAATTAATTACTTTGATTGCTACTAAACTGTTATAACTAATTGTGTATTCGATTACGTTAGTAGTTTAGTTGATTAATATGTGTTTGTTATGTGTTATACTATAAATTGACGCAGATTCGAATTTTGTAAGAACTTTTGTGATTCTAACACTTTCATATCTTTTACAGAAAGTTGTGCAATCTTATAGAAAGAGGAAAAACTCCAAGAATCAAGATTGACTGTGGTGATCAAGGATTCTGAGATTTCTTAAGGAGCAAGGCTGCTGTGTTTCAAAAGTCTGATCAATCTGCACATTTGGATGTACTCTCCGCGATCAGGATCTACAATCTTGAAGATTGGTTTGAGTTCCCTGTTGTGATTACAGGAAGAAGAACGTGTGTGTTCTTGACCTTGAGGGTGTCTCAAAGGGGTTAGACGGTAGGAGAGGGGATTCTTGTTGTTGGTCTTGTTGTGTATTGCCTATACTTAGATTATAGGGTTAGAGAGTTGTTTTACACTCTTGACGTGAGGTCTTCTGTAAAAACCTTGATCTTTATAGTGCATTTGCTTCCCATGGTTGGAAGGACACTGGATGTAGGCAGGTTGGCCGAACATTTGAATTTTCTGATCCTTACTCTCTTATATTCAATTAAGTTTCCACTCCATTGCTAATCTTTTACCTTGCGATTCAAGAAAAGTATAAAGGCATCACATTTTGTGAAAAAGATTTTGTTTTTACACTTCACCAATTCACCCCCTCCCCCCCTCTCTCTTGGTGTGAGAAATTGAGCCATTCTATTTTAACAGAAATTGATTTTGACAAAAGAAACATATTTAACCGATTATGAAACTTATGTAATCAGTTATGTTCAACACTTAAGAAAATTTTAAAAATCAATTTCCATTCCAAACATATCAATGCACTTTTAAAACTCATATTGGCATAACAACGTGTTTTAATCGATTATACAACTAATGTAATTGATTACTACACAGTTGTTTGCCCCTATTAAGTTGATAACTGTTGAAAAACAGTTATTTTCATGCTTTATTTGAGATCAAAATACACCCTTTAAGGCTTAAAATGAGCTTAGAGTCAAGCAAAACACGTAAGTTGAGAGTCAAAAGCTGTTTTTAGAGATATTATGCTTGTTTTGCAGCATTTTTTTATGAAAATGGAGAATGGGATTGAAGATGGAAGGTCTTAGACTCAAGAAAGAAGAAGAAACATGAAAAAAGGAAGAGTCTAGGAACCGCCCAGCGCCAAAATCTAACGTTGGGCGGCCAAATGCGAGGAAAAGCCATTGTCTAGCGCCTAAGCGGTGCAGCCAGGCAGTTTTGCGATTAGATGCAAACCGTTGGGCGGTGGCACGATTATGGGGAAACCGCCGGGCGCCAAACTGTGACGCCGGGTGATTGTCTACTGGGCTTGGGCCTAAATTCTGTGACGCTCCTCAGTTATAGATAGCCCTAGTGCAACTTCAGATGTATTCTTTTGACAGAAAGGGGCGGCCAGACCTAGTTTTCACTCCTTGGAGAAGATCTCGTGGATGCTTAGGCTCCTTTTTATCCAAACTAGGGTTTGTTTTTCCTTTCTTCCATTATTTTTCATCTAGTTTGACCATGACAATGGTGAACTAAACCCTTTTGTTGTTGGGGAACAATGTAATCTTTTGAAACTCTCTTCTATTGAAACTCTTATTTATTCATATACTTGTCGTATGCTTTGATTATCAATTGTTGGGTTTCTCACCTGCGCTTATTGCTTTTATCGTTTAACTCATTCGATAATTGTTGTTTGTCTTTATTGATACGAGAACGTACGGTACTGTCATGAACTGGTGGGAAATACCTTGATTAAGCAACACCACCTAGGGATAGGGGGTAGGACAATCAATTGTTTTCGCTTCCGTTTATAATGCATTATTAATTACTAGGGGAGGCTAGGCATAGCAAGCCAGTAATTAGTAATAGGCTCTTTTCGCCGAGGGATCAGGTTAAGGGTAGACTAAGAAAGTTTGCATGCTAATTAGATAACAAATCGAATCAAATAAGAGGAGTAGATAAGAGAGAGTGGATAAGATGAAATTGTAAACCCCAACAACTCCATTTATCCATAGTCTTTTTCTCGTCAATTGAATCAATCGCATTTGCATGTTTACTTGTTGTTTCTTGCATCCAAACCAATTAATTTTTCTTTACAAGTCTTACGATTTCAATTTGCACGAACGATAAGGCATGCGAGTCCTTTGGGAAGAACGATATTGGGTTTACCAATTATATTACTTGAAACGATCTGGTACACTTGTCAGTTTGTTAACATAAGCATATAAGTGTTCTGAAGAAATCTAACAGATTAGATACATTGCTTAATCGATTATTTCTTCAAGAAATGAAATATTTAATCTGTTTTAAAGCATGATTCATTTACAATCAATGAATACATATATCAAGCATCTCAAGCACAAACACAATAACGATAAAGCAATTGTTATGCATTTGTTGCGCAAGAAACCATAAAACCATTTTCTTTTCATCATAAAAAACATAAATATGTAGGGTATATATGATTCCCCGTGTCAACAATCTCACCCTTTTTTGATGATGCACAACAAGAATTATGTTTTTTAGTTACTCTCCCCTTTTGGACATTAGCAAACAATGGAAGAACAAGTAACATGAAAATAATCATGTGCTAAAGAATATCAACAATACTTATAAACCATTGAGAATGTGATGCTCCCCTATCAAAAAGAGATGTAGCACAATAACAATATATGAGCAATACAAAAATGATGTTACAGTATATTTTAGAGCTCAATTAATCAATTTGAAGCAATATAACAGATGTATATGACAGATACATATCAAAGCATTTATATTCAATTCAAATGAGTATATCATATGATATCATATTCATTTCCTAATACTCAAGATGATGTATGCAATGATGATAAAGCATAGACTATTATTGCAGTTTAAATGTATGATATCAGCTATATATGATGCAGCAGAAAATGTGATAAATGTGTTAGCACATCTGCAAGAGAGTTACCATTTCATAATGATGCATATATAATGGATTTCAAAACCAATTTCAACAATATATGCAACATATGATATTTGATTTATGCCAAACATGTATATCATAAAAGTTAAAACTCGTCTAGCAACACAAAACAACATTTATAAGCGTGTAAAGCCATATTCAATAACTTAACCGATTACATTAATAATGTAATAGATTAAGAAAACTACAGTGCAAATTAAAAAAAAAAAAACAGATTATAAAATTATAAAATTGTTTAATCTGTTAAATTTCGTGAATATGATCAATTTCATCATATTTGATCTACTACGTCTGCCTGGCTCAATTGTTGATTCCTGCCTTAAAATCTCTCTGCATGTGTCTCGAATTAGGTCATGCATTCTCACAAAATCTTCTACATGAAAACCATGAGCTTTTACCAATGGAGTGACATTACCCAGTTCACAGGTATTGAAGAAACAAGCAATGTCTTAGAAAATTCCCTTCTCATTTTCTTCCAAACCATCAGTTTAGTTTAAGTATTTCATGAATCTTCTCATGAGGAAAACTTTCATATTTATCTAATGCAGAACTGCACTAATCTAAACTTTTTCCAAATTATAAGTGGGATCCTATAACTTCCAAACTGCACGTTTGGAAATATTCATGAAGTGGATTAACTTCACCATTTTTGAAGGCAAGCCGGTTAAAGAATTCTAAAACTTTTTCAACATATAATGGTTTAACCTTATAAGTTTTACTACTCCGTGACATTAGCATGCTTGTCTTGTGGTAATATGGATTATAAAGGAAAGAAAAAATTTACAGGGAATTTTGTTGGAATAATATTAAATTTCAGGATTTATTTGAAATTCGGTTTAAGTATTTATTGTCTGTGTTGTCCGTGTTACTATCTGTTTTTTTTTTTTTCAAAAATAATGAAACTGCGCCATACTCAAATTAAGCAAGAAATAGTGACTTAGTAGTTGCTCACACTGGTGAATTTGTGAGCATTAAACACTCAAAGATCCACCTATATGAGGTCATCCCAGCCCATGATATTTTATCGAGGACATAATCAGCAAGTTTACCAGTTTGATCCCCTACTTTCGTCTCCTCAATCAAACATTCAATCACAGACCTGCAGAAGCTTGTGTTGGCCCCGAGTATGGTTTTTACTGCATCAGCTCGCTCCCATGGAAACACTGGCAATAATTCCTGGTTCTTTGGTATCCCCACCAATGCTTTCATTTCTGCAATCCTCTCATTAAAAAAGTTATCATACTTGTTATTCGACACATTCCTAAATAACAAGATCATAAAGTAGCCGCTGAACACTAACATCTCCGCGGCAGTAAACTTCTTCACATCCAAGGTTTCTACATCTGAGGGAACCTTAACTCTTATCAAACGAATTCCAGTGACTCTGTTGATGCAGAGTCTAAGATTCCTCCATAGCTGTCGTAGAATTGACAACACAGACCCAGCTGCACCCAAGTGTGTCGTTGCCATAGTTGCATCATATAGAGCCATTCCAAAAGCCAAATTGTCCCCGGGTGTATCATTTTCATAGTCTAGTACACTCAGGGTCTGACCAACTCCCACAAACATTGTACCCGCAGCTGCGGCTGTTCTCTTTCTGAGAGCATCTAAGTTGACAGGTTGATTAACGGTTCCTGCAGTTGCGAGACCCATGTTTGTAAGACCCATGTTTCTAATTTCCTGTGCAGCAATCCGCCTTTGATTTGCATGGGCAGCCATGATTCAGAGTCTCTCCTTGTATTACTACTAGGGGCAACAACGGATATCTTAGATTTAAGAATTTCAAAAATGCTACGAAAGATGAGAAACAAGGTAGTTGTAACCCTAAACCCTATTATATTTAACTTGAAGATCTGGTTGGTGTATTCAGTCTTTTTTAATGGCAGAGGCACGGGAAAAAAGTCATCTGACTAAGGAAACTCAATCGTCTATAAACGCGTGAGTGCATAAAGAAACTGAATCATCGCCTTCATCGAAAGAACAAATTCATGCGACTTTTCATGTCATGCGCAATAGATTTCGCTTTTTGAGTAAAAGAAATTGCACCAGCTGTCAAAGAATTTTGTATGACTGTGTATATATAATAGTCAGTCAATTTTTAAGGCTTATTAAATGGACATCCGAAATTTTATTCATTACCTCAACTACCCTATTAATATCTCAACTAGGAAAGAAAAAAACGAAACCATATAAATTTATAAGATGTAATTGAAGAACAAAGAGTGACTTTTAAACTAGGTCCTTATACATGGTTTCTCTTATTAATTTATCAAACATTTATGTGATACAAATAATTTCAAACTAATTTAATTAATAAACAAATGGAAAGATTTAATTAATAATTAATAATTAATTAATAAACTAAAGGAATATCTCTTAAATTAAGTGCTATGATTGTCAAATTGATACAATGGATTAGAAGGACCGGAAGTTAACTTCCCTCCAAATTTTCAAGTGATATATATGTACCAAGTGGCATATTGTGCTAATTATATGGTAAATATGTTAATATTAATTCCGAGTTTTTCAATATCCATTTTAGAATCAATATTAGATAGGTCATAATTAAAATGTTGAAAGGAGATTGTTGTCGTTGTTTCTACTATTAAATTGAATAGTAGTTGATTAATGAGTAGGCAAATTGTCTACTCTTAAAATAGATCATCTAATACTTGATTAAATTATCCATTGTATAGTTAGGGATTCTCTACTAAATTAAAAATATAAATACATGATTAGTTAACTTAAGTTGTCTCCCAACAAATTCAATTACCATCTGAGTCTGCATTGAAAGCCTATGCAGAAAGCATAAAATTGTGATAACGATAGAAAAAACAAGGTTTGTTATAGACATTATAAAAATAGAACAACTATATAAAGACATATTGGTTCTTGTGTTGATCATTCATAGTTTAATTATTCAATCGTTATTATATGATTATCACTCTTATATGATTATCATTCATTCAATTTCTAGAGAAATTTGAATTAATCAAAACAAGCGTTAATTAATTTATTAAGTTTCTATATAAGTCTGAATTTTATTCTTTCACCTTTTGAATAAAGTAAATAAGAGGTTATTAAAATTAAGCAAACTAACAATAATTTTAATTAAATAACATAACCAAATATCAACAAGTATTTTAAAACAATTTTAAGAACAAAAATCACAATTAAAAAGGACTAAATATATTAGAATATGTTTTATGAAGAACAATTAAATTGCTCAAAACCTTGGAATTAAATGAAATCACGAGAGAGTCAGCCAAAAAAGGCTTAGCCTACGAAAGACAGAGACTTATAAAATAGAAAAGTATAAGATGTGTTGTGATGAGAATGAGCAATGAGTGATCATTCGTTGAGCATTGATGATAAATATTTATAACAGTCTTGGATTAATTGAATTTGTTTCTTAGACACAATATTTGAACTTTAATTCGTTTGATCTAAAGTAACCAATTTTGTTATAAAAGATCCAAAATGTGACAAGACGTAATGTAACATATTCCATTGCAAAAGATCAAATGCAAAAAATACTTCAAGGTAACAAATTTTGTTTCAAAAGATTCATAGGTCTAGTAGTGTAGATGACCTATTAGGCCTTTAAAGCATCTAACCCTCCAAACACTAGTGCAAAATCAACGTGTAATGTCATGCATTTAATGTCGAACCACTCAATAGCCAACGTTAAAAATGAACTGTGACATTTTTATAAATAAATGAAATTATTAAACGTCATTTAGAATTGTAATTCGACGTAAAAGAATATAAAACGTCGAATGTCCCTAGACGTTAAAAGGTAAGGTTAGTGAATTAAAAAAAAAAAATTGAGCGGGAGATTGAAAATTCATTCACTTTATCTTACCGCGCAGGACCCTTTTCTATGCTCAAACTTTTTTCGAGCCGAAGTTTGACGACTATCACATGTAATCTTTCTTTCATTTGATACAAATGCATGCTAATTAACTACTTTAGGTATGATTTTCGTTTGTTTTCACCGATTATTTTCGTGTTCTTGTCCTTCATAGGCACATTCTGCTTTCTCTCTCACTGGTGGCAACGCTTTATTCCGATGAACTCAGTTTAGTTTTCGTTTTCTTTTTGAATAACATATTTGTTGATAACTTGTTTGTTATTTTTTTATTGAACTTGTTTAATGTTGTTGTTGTTTGGTTGAACTTGTTTGTTGTTATTGTTTGATGTTTGATTGAACTTCTTTGTTGTTTGTTATTGTTCTTTTATTGATCCTATATTACTGTTCATAATTCATGCTTTATAAAATACTAAAAACTGAAAATTGTTGTTTTTTCTGCTTTTCAAGTCTCGTATAACTGTAACAAAGGATCACAATTATTTAAAAAAAATAAATAAATAATTATTAATGTCGTATATTGACAAAATTGGCCGTTATTTAACGTCTTATATTGACAAAACTTAAATGCAAACATCTTAAAAAAGACAATGATCCACTCATCAAATGAGCCTATGATCCATATCTCATATAAGGTTGTTATCCACCCATCAAACGTCCATTAGTTAACAAAATAGACGTGTAATAGTCACATATTAGATGCCTAATAGTTCACAAATTAGACGTCTAGTCTATTAAACTTGCCATGAATCAACATGACTTTTCAATTTTCAAAACACTTTATTTCTTTATTAATCTTATAATCCTAGCTTCTCACCAAATTAATCTATTAGCATTGTTCATAGATCTATTACACCATTTGTCATTATATCAATTATAAACGACGTGACTTATGCACAAAACATAAGTTACAACGTTCAATAGGCATATATGCATTATATCGTATCCTCAAAACTCAACTCATGAATAGTCCATTACATCATCTAGTATTAATAGACTAGATCATCTAATTAGATTTGTTTGTAAAAAGAGTCTAATAAAGATCGTTTGTATAAAACGTTTAGTGTTTATCAAGGCTTTAAAAAATTATTTTAATAAATGATTTTATTTAAAACCCAATCAATCTCAATAAAACAAATTTCAGTTAAAAAATTAAGTTTAAACTCAAATATAATTTAAAGAAGTTAATATTAAGTTTCTAAATCTGACTGAATAAAACGTACTCCTAATTTGGAGGATGCACAGTTCAAATGCAAAATCTCAAAATAAATGTTGCATCATAGAACCACATAGGTACACAACACTAGAAAATGAAAACCTTGATATGTTGCATAATATATAAAAATAATGTACTCTACTATTTTTTTTGGAAGTACAGGGTTCCATTATCTCCAAGAATCGATGCCTATACCTTTGTTTTCTGATTTTAAATATTTCTCAATTATTTTGGGCTTTGGTTTACTTAACAACTAGAGCCTATTCTTGAATTGGGGTCTTAACGCTCCCTTTTTTTGTGATGCCTGGATATACTTCGATTCTTTAACTAAAGTATATCATAAAAAAAGAAAAAAACAAAGCCGAAAACATTTAGTGCACTAGTGATGATAACTACAAATGTTTTTTTTTTATTTTAAAAAATTTTGTAGTTTGATGAATGCATATTTACGCTCATAATTAATCTTTAGTCTTGGTTTCTTAATTTTTATGCTTAAGGTATAAACATATATGTTTAAATTATCTTTTTAATTATAAATATTTTTTTGATATTTTAAAGTTTTTTATAAGTTAAAGCTAAGTTTAAGTTCATAGATTAATTAATTTATAAAAAATTAAGTTAAGCATTGCATATGAAAAAGGCAAAGAAAAGTAAGAAAAAG
The DNA here is from genome assembly GCA_036885675.1 of Vigna mungo. NCBI lineage: Eukaryota > Viridiplantae > Streptophyta > Magnoliopsida > Fabales > Fabaceae > Vigna > Vigna mungo. Next base: position 36,285,483 of record CP144697.1, read on the forward strand.
TGAAGAGTTGGAATTTTTTGAAAAACTAATTAGGCTAAGCCAAATTTTTTTTGGCTAAACTAGATAGAGGAAATAGACAAAATAAAAATTGGACCTTGTACTTTTCTATCTTTATCCATAAAAAAGACTTTGATAATGCAAAAAATACTTTATGATAAAAAGATAAATGGGGAAAAATATATCTTTAGATGTTTATTTGATATATTTAAATAATTATCTTATTTAATTATATCATAAAATATAAAATAAAACATAGTCCTATCTAATTTCTATATTATTTTAATTATATCATAAAATATAAAAAAAACATATTTAATTATATTATTTAACAATATTATAGATGATAATTAAAGAAGATTACATCATTAAAAAGAAAATTACAACAACAAAAAATCTAGAAACATGATCTAGTCCAATTTCTATATCAAAAGACTTAGAGAAACAAACACATTAGGAAATTTAGGAACTCTTTAGAGGCCTAATGTTTACCTTTCAACATCTTCCATGTCTTTCCTCTTTAATTTCATTTTTATGTTATTTTTACTATCCATGGAGTGTTAAACCTTTAGGATTGATTTAACTGTAATTTCTTAATTAGATTATGAGGTTAGATGAAATAAACTTGTTTGTTCTTTTTTATTCTTGTTGCAATTTATTTTTATTTGTGTCTTTTGTCTCTTAATGAAGTAAAACTAATGATTTTTACATTGTAACAAGTTAGAACTATGTTAAATTTAAATAACGTAAAAATCATATTAGTCTAAGGGTTTTAGTTTGATTAAAGTTAGAATTAAATGAGATTTTGCCATGGATCGAGAAATTACTTTGATTAAAGGTGAAAATTTTTACTTGATGGTTAGCGTGGCCTAGATTCACCGCGTGGCCTAGATTCACCGCTGAGCACTGGCCTTCTCAAAGACAACATTGTTTAACGCTTAGGGTTTAGAAGGTGGATAGAAGGCAATTGATGAGTTGGTGTGATGAAGACATCAACATGAAAGAGGAGTCGTGAGCTTTACCGGATCAAGCTAATGACGTTAAAAGAGCGCTTACTGGGAGGCACCCCAGTGATCCAAGAACAATATTTTTGTACTTTAAATTTTTAAATCCTGGTGATGTAATTATGAACAATTTTTAAATTTTTGTGTATTGGGTAGCTTCTACTGAGGGAAGCTAAAAATTTTATGTACTCACTGACGGGGACAGGAAGATACACCTACTGAAAGGTGTTGGAAAGTTATGCACTTATTGACAAGTGCTAGAAAGGTTTGGGTCAGGCTCGTGACGTTAAACAAGCGCTACCTGGGAGGCAACCCAGTTGATTGTTATTTTATTTTAAACTCTGTTTTAGTTGCATTTTAGGAATTGATTGTTGCATAGGTGATGGAAACTGCATAAAAATTGAAAATTGAGAGTTGAAATCAAGTGGCACAGGTTGAATAATGCTCAAGCGAACCAAAAAGGGAGGATTTTTAAAACCGAGCCTACCGCTCAGCGGTAACCCAACACTGAACGGTGGCGTCATAGATGCATTTTTGGGTTTTAAAAGGGCTCAGCATTGGAGGCCTAGTTTCACTTTTTAAAACACCCCTTAGGGTTCGCCCAAGCGTTGATTTCCGCCAGCCACACTTCCTTTGCACTCTCAAGAGCTTTTCAAGAATTTATCTTCATGCTTCCCATCACCCACTCACTAAAAAAACCCTTTGATCATCATTTTTGCACCATTCCATTGGCAAAGTTTAGGGTTTTTGAGTGAGCATTGCATTTGGGGAACATATCCATCATCATTTAAGGAGAATTTTGCAAACATTAAAAGTCTCTCCACCCAAGTAAGTCATACAATTTTCATTTTAGGGTTTCTAGAATAGGAATTTGATGAAAATATGCATAGAAGCATGAAAAATATGGGCTTTTGATTTCTATACATGATTTGATGAAATAAAAACATTTTACACCGATTAAATTGTGTGATTTTGGTCTGGAACTGAGGAATTTGCATTTGGGTGGAGAATATAGGGGTTTAAGTTAGGTTTTGCAAAACTGTCGTCGTCACCGCTGAGCGGTAAGCTGCCGCTGAGCGGTGGGCTAGCAGAATGCTTATTTGCTTGATTTTGGCTATGCTGGTGACGCTGAGGGGCCCTATTCTGCCCTCAACGTTGGACAGTGATGGAGTAACACTTATTTTATGGTTTGCTAACCCTTGATGATGAATTTCTTGGTCTTGTGAATTGTATTTGATGTAGGAATGACATCCTCATCCAGAAAGAGAGTCAATACTCAAGGGAACAAGAGGAAAGAACCTGAGAGGTTTTACTCCAATAGATTTCTTTCTAGGAGGCATGAGCAGCACCATGTAACTGTCCAAGAAAGTCGCCTCCTAATGGAAAGGAAAGCATCATTCATCCCAGACTTGGCTCCACAGTTTGGTGAGGAGTTACAGAGCAGAAATTGGGAGAAAATTGCCACGTACCCTACACTTGCCAATATAGCAGTGGTAAAAGAATTTTACACAAATGCTCAGTCAATGGGGGTTAACATGGACAGATATAAAATTTATGTTCGGGGGAAGGTCATTAGTTATGACTTTGAGATAATTAACAGCTTCCTGGGCACTTAGTGGGTTGATGAGCAATGTCAATATGCACTGAATGTGAAGGAGGGCACAGATTTTGAAGACATTGAGAGTGCACTTTGTGTGCCTGGAGGGCATTTTCAAAGGAACCTGAATGGTGCAACCATCAACATCAAGAGAGCTGACCTGACACTCCTGGCCAAATATTGGATGGCATTCTCCCATGCTAACGTCCAACCCTGCTCCCATGTTTCTGATATTATAATTCACAGAATCATGTTCATTTATTGCATGTTGAGGGGTCTGAAAGTGAACATTGGTGAGGTCATCACCAATGAGATTCAGAGTTGTGCCACTACTGTGAGCAGCAAGACACCACTTGGTCACCCTTCTTTGATCACACATTTGTGTTGTTAGGCTGGGGTAGACACCTCTACTCCACCATTTGAGAAGTCTAGGAAGGCCATAGATGCAGCATATTATAGGCAGTACTGTGGTGGAGATGAGGCAGCTAGACCAGTGCCTTAGAGACACCTCAGGAGAGAAGTAGCCCTGGATGATGCACCTGCTCATCATGCAGAGCCCTTCCAGATGAGGGACATGTATATGTCCATGGTAGAGGCTAGACTTGAGGCTATTCGTCAAGGGCAAGTGGCCACAACTGAGATGATCGTGGGGTTGTATGATACACCCCCTGCACACAGGTGGACTATGGATGAGTTCCATAGTTCTATGGCATGGCCGTAGGAGCAGGCACAGGGTAGTGGAGCTGGAGCAGCTGAAGCTCCAGTCATGGATGATGATTTCGAGGATGCAAAGGCTGGAGATGATGATGATAACTCTGACAACAACATGGGTTGATATGGCATCTACTGATGAACGCCAATTGCAGTAGAACAGGGTTTTATTTTCTTTATGTTTTGTAACTTGAACTTTTAGAATAGGTTTGTTTCTGTTGAGTAGTGTAGGTTTTATTACACTTGCTTGAACACCTTATCTGATGATGGTTTGAGTTGTTGATTGCATGATGAGTGTGTGATAACGGTTTAAAACACCATTATTTTATAAAAGCACCCTTTTTCACTTAGAAACTTGCTTGGACTCATGTGTTTTCAATAAATTGTGTGAGTAAGAGAGTTAAGGTTGATTTTAACAGTTTTCTAACAAATTCCCCTTTTTTTGACAGAAATTGAAGCAATACAAGAAGAAGAAGTGAAAAGCCAAGAAGATGGAGCTCAAAAGGGGTCAAAAAGGCACCAAGAAGAGGGAAAACCCGGAGCCCAGGCGACAGGAACAAAAAATAGCGCATCCAAGATCATCGATGGTCGCCCGGGCGACGGCCCCGACGCCCGGGCGACGGACGCTCGAAGCTTGGGCGTCCAAAACTGACGCCCAAGCCCAACATGAACCCCAATTCATGCTTGGGCGAGCTCCCTACAACGCTTGAGCATGATTTCACGTGGATCGAGCACTGATTCTGTTCTGATTTGATTCTTTCGGATCGGGCCGCACTTTGGGACGCGTCTGACACTATTTAAAGGACCCTGGGGCTCTAGGTTTTGCATCCCTGACAGAGAAGAGCATAACAATACACTCTTAGCCAATTCTTAGTCTTTTCATTCTTTCTTTCTTCCATAGTTCATAGAGTTCCACCATGTATATGGGGAACTAATTTCTATTTGTTGTTGGGGAATGATGTAACCTTGTAAACTCTCATGTAACCTTACGAATCCATGATCTCTTTTATTTTCAGTTTTAATTAATCTTGTTTTCACACAACTGTTCAGCGCCGAGAGTCCTCTGGGATACGATACTTGGTCTTACCATTTTATATTACTTGTGCAACTCGGTACACTTGTCGATTTTCCCCAACAAGTTTCTGGCGTCGTTGTCGGGGACTCACGATTTAAGTTATTCTATTTGTGTGATTCTTGATTAATTTTGGCTTTATTTTATTTTATTTTATTTTTCCCATTTTTATCTTTATTTCTCAAATCCCTAATTTCCATTTTTGTTTTATTTTATTTTTGTGCTAACAATATTTGCTAGGGTTTTGTGTTTTGTTTATGCAAGATTGTATTAGAACCAGGAGCAACAAAAATTCTGAACCTCTTCTTGACGGGCTTGAGACCAGCAGGAAGCCAAGAGAAACTAAATTATCTAGAGATCCTTCTTTAAAGAAAATCCCAATGGCTTCCCAAACTGGTGAAGGAGAGAGCAATGCTAGCAGACGCACCTTGGCAGATTACACAACATTTGTTGGCCCTCATCACTTTAACAGCATTGCAAGGCCAAGGGTCAATGCTGCAAATATGGAGATGAAGCCTACTCTGATTCAACTTGTAAAGAGCAACCAATTCAATGGATTGTCTCATGAAAGTCCATATGATCACCTGACAACCCTCAATGAGATCTGCAACACTGTAAAAATAAATGGGGTTCCTAATGAGGCTATCAAACTGAGCCTATTTCCCTTCTCTCTTGGAGGTAATGCTAAATTATGGTTGAACTCTTTTCCTGAGAACAGCTTCACTCGGTGGGAGGATGTGGTAGCGAAATTCCTTAACAAATACTTCCCACCATCAAAGATCAACAAAGGGAAGCAGGAGATCTCTTCTTTCAGACAAGGCATGGAGGAAACCTTGGGGTAGGCATGGGATATATACAAAAGCTTGCTTAGAAAGACGTCTACCCATGGTTTCGATGAAGGAACGGTGGTCATTCTTTTTCTTGTAGCCCTTGGTGTAAGACCCTTTAAAATGGTTGTAATTAAGATGCTAGATTTTTAGAAATAATAGAAAAAATTTTATAAATGCTACAGTAAAATATGTATAATGCTACAGTAACATATGTATAATGCTACAGTGAAATATGTACAGTGCTACAGTACCACGTGAATCATGTGTTGCTACAGCACTGCTACAGGAAAAATGTAGTACGAGCTACAGTACTGCTACAGTGAAATGTAGTACAGCTACAGTACAACTACAGTGAAATGTAGTACAGCTACAGTACTGCTACAGTAACCCTAACTTCAGCTATAAATAGGAGTGAGGAAATGAAGTTTTTCACAAGGAGAGTGAAACTAAGCAAGAGTTTCATAGAAAATAAGGAGATTTTAGGGCTAAAATTTGAGTTGTAGATAAGGTAGCAAGAGTTTCTGAAGAGGTGTTCTTCATCTGCAAGAAGAGAATCAAGTAAGGGAAGCTAACCTTTCTAAGCTTTTATATTATGATTTACTATTATTAAATCACTATTCATGTCTTGAACTTCTGTGTGAATACTGTTGATGGGATATGTGCTTGTTATATATTTATTCATATTGATTTCTTGTGTTAATATCATATGTTGTTGTTTTGAATCTGTGAATGAGAAATTGTTAATAACAAGTTGAGGAAAACTTTGGCTAAGGAAAGACCTGGTACTTAAGTTGTCCATTGTGACGCACCCTCTTTCCTGGAAGTACACCCAATGAGTTTTTAACTAAATTCTTATCAGGCATATTATGTACAGTTAAATTATTTTGTAATATAATAAATTTGTATGATATTTGTGATGTATGGATTTTATGATGAATTATTGTGTGTATATCCTTATTCTCTTGCACCTATGTGGGAAGATAAGAAGATGTCTAACCGGCTTTGCCAGATTCAACTTCTTGGTTTCACATAACGTTTATATTAAAAATATTTTTTTATGGTAGCTTACCCTTACTTTTTGTGTTTGTGTCGGAAAATTATATTTTTGTGATGATCGTATAACGTATATGTTATACGGGAGCAGATGGAGGAATGTCGTCTAATCCAGTTCAAGTGAAGATAGAGACAGAAGAATAGTTGATAAGAGTCTGAGTTATCTTTATAGATGAGAAGTTGAAATCTGAGTTTAAAAGGTGTAATTAACATGAAACCCTTTATATTTCCTTATGGAAGATTGTGTAAATGTTACAGTTCTTATATTACTTATATATATAAAAAAAATTAAGTGTTAAATTATGGGGATGTTACATTAATGGTATCAGAGCAGTTTGTCCTTAGGATGACCTGCGCGTTGTGTGTTTGACCTGACTTTCCGTGAAGATTTTCGTCTAGGTGACATGATTTGTCATGTCTTTCTAAGTTTAAAATTGAATGTAGCCAACTAGAAGTTTTTTTTAAAAAAAGAAAAATAAAATGTCCATATAAGAGTAATGAGGGAGAGAGACTCTTGGTGAGTGAAGAACGAAAATTCTAAGTGTGATAAGGGTTGAAGCTGACTTAGTCAAGCAAGGAGGGTAGGAGTTGTTCTCTTTGAAGAAGAGTTTAAGGTGTCCATGTCTTCAAGAGGTGAGGGGTGCTAACTCTTACTTTGATTTCTAAAATTTTTGGTGGATGTGAATATGAATTCAGATGCTTGGTGTTGTCATGATGAAGTGTATGGAAAATTGGTCTGGTTAAATGTTTTGTATGATTTCAAGAATTTGATTCAAATGAGTTTTTACTACAACTTTGATCTTAGTGTTGTATGAACTTCATGATGGAAGACTTGTGAAAATTGATGAATATATGTTGAATTGATAGTAGATTTTCCTTCTAGCATATTGATATACATGTGTATGAAGTTTTTTTTTTTTTATGGATTGGGTTGTAAAATTGGATGAGAAACATGAGGGTTTTACCTCACTTACGAAAATGGTTCGTTTTGGATGGTTGATGAATTTTGGACAAATGAATTGATTGGTTTATGTGGAAATCTTTGGAAAAATGGAAGTATGATGAGTAAAACATTAAGATGTTGGGATTATAAAAGTTTATGTGTTGGAAATTGGTAGATCTAAAGATGTGTTTCAATGAATAAAAATTGATGATGAGTTGTTCGGAAGTTCACTTGAGAATTGTGCATTTTCAAATCTGTTTTGATGTTGATAAATGGTTGGTTAAAAGTTGTTAGAAATTATGCAGAAAAATCTGTTTGTATGTAACTAAAGAAGTTAGTTTTGCATGAGAAAATGAATGTGTTGATGTTTGTGATAATTATGATTGATTTTGGACGTGATATGTTTTGATACATGTTTACGAAGGTAAAGTGATGTGGAGATGGGTTGTATGTGAAAATACTTTGTTAAATATGAATAGTTTAACTATGAATTTGATGATGAATGGAATTATATGATATGAGAATATAATTTGTTAAGTATGGTTGAAGATAATTAAATTGTGGGTTTAATTGAGAATGATGTGTTCGGACATGTATGAGATTAATTGTGGTTGATTATGAAAGATATGTTATAAAAATTTTATTTAGTTAATCTGTGTTATTTTGATAAGTAGACAGAATGAAATGAGAAACGTTGATTGGTTATTATATGCTTGTTGAGCATGAGTGGTTTGGGATTGTTGGTTGAGATGGACGATGGTTGATTATGAAATGATGTTTACTCTCAGGAGTAATATAATGGTCTAATAAAAAAAATAAAAATTATTATGAGTTTGGTGTCCAAAGAAATCTTTTTGAGTCTACATTCCAACACAAAAAAAAAAGAATCATCCCATTTGGAGTTATGTGGAGAGAATAATGAGCAAAAGAGTCAGCAAAGGTCAAAGCTAAAAATATAAAAGTATGATTAAAATTCTGATTTTTAGTAATTTTAGTGCAGTTAGCCCTGTTGTCCAAAAAAAAAATTAAGAGTTAATAGTCATTGGAAATATTTTTGAGTCTAGAATCCAACAAAACAAGAATAAACTCATTTAGAGTTTTGGAGAGAGCGTTATGAGTAAAATACTAAGTAAAGGTTAGAGTTAAAAAAATGTATTGAATGTGATTATTGGGATTTAACGCAAATTGACATATGTTGGAAATCCTTGGGAGATGGTATTGATTTCGGGAATCATGTTACAATTGAGATGACGTTGTGTTTGTCAGCCTTGATAAGCTCCCTAGGAGAGTGGTGGGAGGTACACTTGCACTTGCTCGGTGCAGCTTCGGATGGGCGATGGGGTGTGGCGTTGTGTACTTGTCCTGATAAGCTCCCTAGATAGCGAGTAGTAGGGGGCAACACTACACATTAGGAGAATGTGTAACAACCCTGATAAGCTCACTAGATGAGAGGTGGGAGTTGCCCTGATAAGCTCTTTGAGTGGTGGGAATTTCCCTGATAATCTCTCTAGGCGAGTGATGGGAAGTAACATCGTTAAATGGTTGGGAAGTGTACTTGCCTGGAGAAACTCTTGAATAGAGTGGTGGTTGACACAATGGTTTCGGTGCTATGACATGTTTTGATGATGCATAAATTCTTTATACCTTTAGGAGTAAGGTTGTAAGAGGAGAAACTAGGATATATAGATGTATACATATTAGGGTTGTTTCAAAGTTAGTCTATATATGTATGATTGATGCCTGAATGGATATACTATTTGGTGCGATTATTGGTATAATTTATACTTTGAAGGATATGTTTTTATTTGTTCTTAATTCATGATTGTAGTATTATTAATACGTGATATGTGTATTTAGTTGATAAAATTATGGAGGATCTCTTAGTAGAAGTTTAACCATCTGGTATAGAAGGCTAATGGTTTAGGAGAAATATCAACTTAGTCGTAGTAGTTTGGGTTAGGAGAACATGTGACTTCACAAAGGAACTAGACGATCATGTGAAACAGTCATAACCCCATTGGCTTCCTTGAAATGATGAATTTTCGAGGACGAAAATTTTTAAAGGTGGGGAGAATGTAAGACCCTTGAAAATGGTTGTATTTAAGATGCTAGATTTTTAGAAATAATAGAAAAATTTTATAAATGCTACAGTAAAATACGTATAATGCTACAGTAAAATATGTATAATGCTGCAGTGAAATATGTACAGTGCTACAGTACCACGTGAATCGTGTGTTGCTACAGTACTGCTACAGGAAAAATGTAGTACGAGCTACAGTACTGCTACAGTGAAATGTAGTACAGCTACAATACTGCTACAGTAAAATGTAGTACAACTACAATAACCCTAACTTCAGTTATAAATAGGAGTGAGGAAATGAAGTTTTTCACAAGGAGAGTGAAACTAAGCAAGAGTTTCATAGAAAATAAGGAGATTTTAGGGCTATAATTTGAGTTGTAGATAAGGTAGCAAGAGTTTCTGAAGAGGTGTTCTTCATCTGCAAGAAGAGAATCAAGTAAGGGAAGCTAACCTTTCTAAGCTTTTATATTATGATTTACTATTATTAAATCACTATTCATATCTTGAACTTCTGTGTGAATACTGTTGATGGGATATGTGCTTGTTATATATTTATTCATATTGATTTCTTGTGTTAATATCATATGTTGTTGTTTTGAATCTGTGAATGAGAAATTGTTAATAACAAGTTGAGGAAAACTTTGGCTAAGGAAAGACCTGGTACTTAAGTTGTCCATTGTGACGCACCTCTCTTTCCTGGAAGTACACCCAATGAGTTTTTAACTAAATTCTTATCAGGCATATTATGTACAGTTAAATTATTTTGTAATATAATAAATTTGTATGATATTTGTGATGTATGGATTTTATGATGAATTATTGTGTGTATATCCTTATTCTCTTGCACCTATGTGGGAAGATAAGAAGATGTCTAACCGGCTTTGCCAGATTCAACTTCTTGGTTTCACATAACGTTTATATTAAAAATATTTTTTTATGGTAGCTTACCCTTACTTTTTGTGTTTGTGTTGGAAAATTATATTTTTGCGATGATCGTATAACGTATATGTTATAGGGAGCAGATGGAGGAATGTCGTCTAATCCAGTTCAAGTGAAGATAGAGACAGAAGAATAGTTGATAAGAGTCTGAGTTATCTTTATAGATGAGAAGTTGAAATCTGAGTTTAAAAGGTGTAATTAACATGAAACCCTTTATATTTCCTTATGGAAGATTGTGTAAATGTTATAGTTCTTATATTACTTATATATAAAAAAAAATTAAGTGTTAAATTATGGGGATGTTACACTTGGGTCACAAACCAAATTGATGCTGGATGCCTCAGCTGGAGGCAATATCAAATGCAAGACCCCTGATGAGGCCTATGAATTAATTGAGAACATGACTGCCAATGACAATGAGATGCATAGTGAGAGAGGAGCTCATTGCCAAACTAAAGGAGTTTTTCAACCACAGCCTTGTGATGCCTTGGTTGCCCAAAATAAGACCATCACTCAACAATTGGAGATCCTGACCAAGAAAGTGATGTAGCCACAAAAAGAACATCAGAACGTGGCACAGATTCAGCAGCAGCTCTGCAAGTTATGTGGTGGTGACCATATTAATGGTCAATGTGCAATGCCCCAGAATCTCAATGAAGAGGTTAACTACATGGGCAAACAGAACCAGTTCCGCTCCAATAATTACAATCAAGGGTGGAAATCTCACCCAAGTAATGGACAGGAACAATTTGGACCATCTGGTGGACAATTCAATAAGCCACCACAGCAGCAGCAACAGTGGCAGCAACAACCCTCTTTATCATACAAAACTACAAAGCTTGAATAGACTCTCAATCAATTCATGCAGGCAACCCAGTCCAACCAAAAAAGCACAGAAGCTGTTATCAGGAACCTGGAGATACAGATGAGCCAATTAATCCAACAAGTCCAACAAATGCAAGAGAAGGCTCATAAAATTTTGGGGCTAATACTGAGGTTAACCCCAAGGAAGAATGTAGGGCTATAGCAAGCATGGAAGATAAGAGAAAAAAAAGAGGGAAGAAAAAGAGAGTGAAAAAGAATATTTGAGTGAAATTGAAAAAAAAAAAGAAGAGGTTGAGAGAAAAAAAGAAAAAAAAAGGAAGAAAATATGAATTTTGAAAAAAATATCCAGCACCCTGAAGAACATGTTACAAGAAAAATACAAGCAGGGTGCTTTAAAGAGATCTCCAAAGAATTGGGGATAGAAGTTCCTGTGGCAGAAGCCTTGCAGCAGATCCCTGAATACAAAGAATTTCTAAGGAAGCTCCTCGAAAAGAAAAATTTAAAAGAGGATTGCAGCGTGATCTTGCAAAGAACTCTTCCTCCAAAGGTAGAAGACCTAGGAAGTTTCACTATTCCATGCAACATTGGGGATCACAAAATTAGGAAAGCCTTGATTGAGTTGGGGTCCAACATCAACTTAATGCCCCTAGTTGTTCTCAAAAAGATTGGTGAGTTAGAAGTTAAGATAGCAAGGATGTCCCTCCTCATGGCAGATGGATCCCCCAAAAAACCTTATGGTGTGGTAGAAGATGTCATGGTACAAGTTGATAACTTGATGTTCCTGGTGGGTTTTGTGATACTAGAGATGGATGAAAATGCAGAGATCCCTATAATTCTTGGATGGTCGTTCCTGAAGATGGCCAAAGTAATCATCAATGTTGATGAAGGAACCATAACCCTCAAAGACCAAGAAGAGGAGGTGATCTTCAATGCCTGTAAAACAGGGCGGCAGATTCAAGTGAAGAAAACCAATCCCAAAGTTGCATTTAAAGATGCACCTGGGAATGGTACCAGAGCCACCAAATCAAAGAGGAAAGGTAAAAAATGTTTTTTGTCACAGGTACCTAAAGAAGAAAAAGACAGCAAAGGAGTAGATGTTCACCAAAGTCCTCTAAAGAAGCAGGAAGGTCTGAGACCAGGCCTCCTTGTACAATTCAACAAAAAGCTCTGGGTGATAAAGGACTTCACAACTGATGGACTAATAGAGATTGAATCTCCTACTTCTAGGAGAACCAAAAAGGTGAACAGGAAAATGCTGAAGATTAGCTGGCAGGCTAAAGGAAAGGATGACACCAAAATTAAAGATGCAGTTGGTTGATGTGACATGAGCTTATTGGGTCAAGCTAGTGACGTTAAAGAAGCGCTTACTGGGAGGCAACCCAGTGCTCTGAACCTTTACTTTTTAATTTTTAATTTTTATTTTTGGTTTTAATGTGTGTTTTCTTTTATTTTATTTTATTTTTATTGTGCTATGCTTGAATGAACTAAACTGCTTTGATTCAACTTGAATGAACTAAACTGCTTTGATTCAACTGTGCCTGCTTATGTGAGAAGTTTGCTTTTAAAAATCAGTAAGGACATGTCAGCGAGGTTAGTTTCTCGATTCTACACATCCATATTGAAACATATATATACACACACACACACACACACATATATATATATATATACATATACATACATATACATATACATATACATATACATATACATATATATATATACATATACACACACACATACACACACACACATATATATATATATGTATATATATAGGTTTAATAGGTTCGGAGGTCCCTATATTTGGGGGTTTGTTTCAATTGGGTCCTCTAATTTTGGAAGTGATCAATTAGGTCCCTAATTTTGTCAACTTGAATCAATAAAAGCCTTTCCGTTAAATGCAGTTAACGCCGTGAAGTTTTTGAACATGTGGCACGCTGACGCTTCCAGGTGACATCGTTTCAAGTGCATAGGTGGATTATAAAAGGGTGAAATCCCTAAATTAAAAGGGTGTATTTGAAGGTGAAATCCCTAAATTAAAAGAGATTTCACCCTTTTATAATCCACCTATGCACTTGAAATAGTACCACCTAGAAGTGTCAGCGTGCCACATGTTCAAAAACTTCACGTCGTTAACTGAAAAGTTTTTATTGATTCAAATTGACAAAATTAGGGACCTAATTGATCACTTCCAAAATTGGAGGACCCAATTAAAACAAACCCTCAAATATAGGGACCTGCGAACCTATTAAACCATATATATATATATATATATATATATATATATATGTTTAATGTCTCTGTAAGTATCTATTTTAGTCCAGAATGTCAAATAGGTCTTTTTCCTTTTTAGTGTCTCAATTGGATTTTTTTTTTAAATTGATTAAATTAAAAATCTGCCGTCAAATTATACTAATTATCGTTTAAGTCTTGTTTCCGTGGTATTAAAAGTGGATTCATTAATCTCACGTGGAACTAAAAATGAATTTTCTATTAAAAATTTGAATTTCAAAGATTTAGGGAAGGAGAAAGTGGAGAAAATGCAACCTCCTGCAATTCAGAAATGCAATTGAGGTTTGAGGAAAAAAATTGGACTGTTAAATTCTGGAAAGTTATTAGGGTTTGTATTATCAGGCTATGAAATTCTGGAAAAAAAATTGGAGCACCGTATTATTAGGGTTCATTTTATTAGGGCTCCGTTTCATTATCCTTTTTTATAGGAGGGACGAGAAGACGAAGGATGTTATTCTCCTTCACAATTCTTCCATCTCTTTCTTCTCTTTGATTTCTCTTCTTTCTTCCACAAATCTTTCTCTCTGTTATCATTTTGTTCTGGTTAACATGAGGATCAAAGAAAACAAAAGGGGAAAACGATCGACGGCTGCACAAAAGGGAAAAAGGATTTTAGGGTTTTTAACCTTCATTTATTAAAAGGTAAAATTGCCATTATAAAAAATTTGGGAGTGTAGGAAGAAAAACAGTGAGTATTTTTAAATCGGCAAACGAAAAAGTCTATTAAAATATAATTAATAACTTAAATTAATTATTAATTTGAAAGTGCTCTTTAAGTTACTACTACAAGAGATGTTGTACACAAATCAATTGTAGCATACTTAAGATTGCACATGGCTAAATCATGGCCTGCAGACACAATCTGTGTAAAGCTCACAGCTTCTATTTCCTGGCAATAGTTGTAAAGGAGTAGCAGTGTAAAAACCTCCTTATTGTGAAATTTGCTGACATACATAAAGCAACTATATGCATCTGGTAAGAAAGACAAATGGTGGTTTCCGAATAGAATTGTTTTAAGAACAGTACAAAGTTTCTATTGCTAAAGATTTTTTGCAAGTCATACTTATATTTTCCCTGGAGATTATGAAATATGATTCAGCAGGAGGGATACCATTCAGATGCCTAAGAACCAGATATTAAATCAGTAGCACTGAAAAGCGCAGTCTCAAATTCAATAGATAAAAAAGAGTACGTGATCACAGACAACTGTTTTTTGTATGAATGCTCAATATTCAAAGTAAGTTTCTTCAAGTTGTTTGTGATATGCAGAATCAAAGATAGACATCAGTGAGTAAAACAGTCAAATACATTACGTTATCTACTATCTTATCCTTCCCCAGCCTGTACATTCTTAACTTCCCAGAATCTGATCGCCTAATAGACCTATAATCATATTAACTTTCCAAAATTGGGGCTCCGTATTATTACGAATTACCATTCGGTGCCATTATTCATTAATTTAGACAAGCCATTAGTCCAGTACCCTGTTTCTTTACTGTACAATCATTCTTTTATAATTTTCAGAGAACAGCAAGAGACACAAACATCATACCCCTTTGCTGGACCAAAAGCAAAACAAAACATAGATAATGATTATTTTTTAACTAAGTCGCGTTTGCAACAGGTAATTCAGAGTTAGGGCCTTTAAAAATCAGTGTCAAGTCCAGTTGAGAGCAATGGGACTAGAAACCTTGTGTTTCCCATCAGACCATTCTAGATAAGCAAAACTGGTTGTCCCAGAAGGCTTTGAAGAAGACTTGAACCTAACTGTGTAACTCTTCTTCTCATTTAGTTCACGGAAACTAAGTGTTTGTGGTTGAACCACAATCTTCATCGAGAGAGACTGCGTCACTGAAATTGTATACGTTGCTAGGTAGCCCCAAAATTTCTTCACCCACGAACCTTGACATTTCGAATCGAATCGAAGAAAGAACGCTTTATTTTCTCTCACAGGAACATGAACCCTAATAATACAAAGCCCCAAATTTTTTTTCCCAAATCTCTTTTGCATTTCTGAATTGCAGGAAGTTGCACTTAACTCTTTACATTTTCTCCCTTTGCCCTTTTCTAAATCTTATTCCACATTTTTTAAATTCAAATTTTTAATAAAAAAAAACTCAATTTTAATAACACGTGAAATTAATAAATCGATTTTTGGTGCACATAAAAAATATTTAAACGGCTGTTAGTGTAATTTCACGACAAATTGTTAATTAGATTAATTTTGCAAAAAAGAATTCAATTAAAACACCAAAAAGAAAAAAAAACTTATTTAAAATTTTGAAAATAAAAACGTACGAAAACATTAAACCTATATATAAATCTATTATAATAATAAATACAAACATTTATAAATGATAAATATATGGGATACTAAAATATTATAAAGAAAAGTTGAGAAAGATAAATGAGTTATTAAAATAATACTATTATGATACTTTTTAACGTTTTATAATTAATAGCGATTTTTTTTTTGTGAAATCTGCAAATGAAAATAAATAGAATAATTTAATGAGTAAATGGATAAGGAAAAGAGTGATCTGATAAGCTACAGGCTTCTAGAAAAATTTAACCCTTGACAAATGAGAGACTATCCATAAATCGGTGATTAAAATGGACATTAATAATTGTCGAACTTTTTTTTTTTCTATCGAAAAACATTTTACAAACGATTCTTCGATCATCCATAACTCGTCAATAATTTTTTTTAGCCACAGATTTGTGTGATTATTAATAAATTTATCTATTAATAATTCAATTCTTTCTCATATTGATATATGATTATTTAATTTATATAATTAATGGAATATAGGTTAATTTAACTGAATAAATAAAATACATATTTCTGAAGTTTGTGAATTATTGAGTGAATTGTAGCATATCTAAAGTGGTGGATAAAGTTGTAGTTCAAAGGAACTCGGAATTACCAATAGGGTTGAAAGCACTGTATTATGTAATAGTTTGAGCATTAACCTTTGGATTCCGTTATTTTGACACCTTCTATTTGACACTCATTTGACACTGCCACGTGTCAACATGCTATTGGCTAATTTATTTTTTTTTAAATTTGGTCTAAAAAATGCAGAGGTTTTCAGAGAAAATGTTTTCCGTTTCTACCCTTGGGCATTTTGAGTTTGAATGTGAAGGATTGGTTCTCTCTCAGAATTGGTTTCTCTCTCACATTTATCGTGTTCTCCATTAGCGCTCACGGACTCCTCTTCTTTACAGTTTCGTCGTGTCCATTGCTGTCCAGTGCTCTGAAATGGCATGTTCCGGATTGGAGCATCGCTGGACGAAGGTAAGTACCTTATTGTGGGTTTGGGTATTTGGATTTGTGTTTGGGTATTCGGTTTTAGGTTTGGGTTTAGGGTTTTTTTGTGGTTTCTTGTGGGTTCTGTATGGTGTTTGTTTGTTATTTGATTTGGATTGTTATTTTGTTATGGACAGTTGAGTGTGCGTCATTCATTTTCAACCATGTATATTAGTGTTCTCAACGAACGGTTGACAGAGGACCAAAGGGAAGTCATCTCCAAGACTCCATTTTTTTGGTTTTTAGAGTTCAGTGGTAAAGTGACATTGAATGCTAAACTTTTGCGTGAGTTAACCAAGACATGGGTGGATTCCACCAACTCTTTTTTTATTGCAAACAAGCATTTCAATATCAATGAAAATGAATTTTGTTCAGGAATAGGATTGAGTTTAGATGGTGAAAGCATAAACTTGAAGCATTCTTCAGTGGGTAATAGTAAATGTGTGAAGTATTTAGGTCAGGACATAACCCATTTGAAATTCATTTTCAAATTTTTGTTGAAAAAACAAAAAAAAACCCTTCCTTGTGAGGTTTTTTGTAGCTTGTACATCATGTTGGGGATATGTGAGATTTTAATCCCAAATCGTAGTGGACGAGTTTTTCCTGTATTGTTTCGAATTGTGGATGAGTTGAGTAGTTTGAGTAAATACTGTTGGGGTGGGTTAGTTTATCGTTATTTGTTAGACAACTTGAGTGAAGCCTCAGATTCTATGAAGAAAGGCAAAGCAACAAGCAATGTTTATGTTGATGGGTGTGTTTACATGTTGCAGGTACTAATTTCAGAAGTAAAGTTTGCTATATTTGTTATTTGATTACGAGTAATATATAATAATTACTTGTTTATTAGGTGTGGTTTTGTGAGCATTTCATGGCTCCTGAAGGTGCAATAGCGATAGTTCCAAGGTTCTTGCACTGGATGAATAGAACTGTTGGCGACAACATTGTGAAACGTGTGTTTGAAATGGGTTTGGTATGTTAAAATGATTATGTTTTTTATCTTGAATGTGAATTAAAATTGAAAGTAGTTTTATAACATTTTATATGTTGTTAAATTGCAGGTTCATGTTGTAGATGAAATTGGTGGTGTAAGGAAGGATGACAAAGATGTCATAGAAGAAGAAGCAGCACCAAAAAACTATGCAGAGCAAAGAAAAAAGAAATTGCTAAAAAAACAACGCAGGGAGAGTTTGATGCGCACTGCAGAGGATCAGAAGCGTTTAATTGAAAAACTTAAAAGGGAGGTGAATGACTTAGAGCAAGAGTTGGAGAAAGAGAAGGCCAAAAGAAGAAGTAAAAAGTCAACTTCAGATGACGGTTTTCAGAGTGCTGGATGTCCAGAAGCAGTAACTGACGATGCATTCGTTTCACCTGTTCGTTTGTCAACCGAGGAAGCGGGTGGAATGAGTAATGACGGTTTTCAGAGTGCTGGATGTCCACAAGCAGGAACTGACGATGCATTCGTTTCACCTGTTCGTTTGTCGGCCGAGGAAGGGGGTGGAATGAGTAACAATGAAGAAGGTCCATTGTCGCGAGATGCACCAGGTGGAATGGCTGAGAAGCAATCACAACTGAGGACTTATGTTAGGATTGGTTCAAGAAGAAGAGTTAAGAGCAAAGCACTTAGGACACCTTACACAGGAAATGTATGAGTTAGAAAGACAAAGGATTAACTATTGTGTTAAGCTGGAACAAAAGTATTTTGTTTTTAAACCTAGTATTTGGTTCAATATGTATAAGATTGATTTATTTTATGTTATTGGAAATGAAATGTTTGTTTTATTTAAAGGCATGAAATTAATGTATGTGGAAACAAATGAATCAATGGTTGTGTAGTGGTAATGTATGTTGAAAGAGATAATTGAATCTGAAGTAATGTAGTGTGGTCCAAACTGAGTGTTTGACAAAATCCAATGAAGTGCAGTAAATTTCCAATGTGTTTGGTGTGAAATTGAGTTTTGTAATCGATTACAGGACCTTGTAATCGTTTACACGAGCCATAACAGGAATTTGGACATCCTGTTGAAGTGAAGGCGCCACAAGTTTGAACTTGGAGGACCATTCTGTGTTCTGTATGGAAATCCTTGATTAAACCCGTGTTTTTTTGTTTCCTGAGTGATGAGTTAGTTCAACCTTATGTTTTGGGTCCCCCAACATGGTGGGAGAGACCACCCATGAAGGAAACCTCAAAGTCAGTGAAGTAGGTGTGAAATTGAGTTTTGTAATCGATTACAGGACCTTGTAATCGTTTACACAAGCCATAACAGGAATTTGGACATCCTGTTGAACTGAAGGCGCCACCAATTTGAACTTGGAGGACCATTCTGTGTTCTGTATGGAAATCCTTGATTGAACCCGTGTTTTTTTGTTTCCTGAGTGATGAGTTAGTTCAACCTTATGTTTTGGGTCCCCCAACATGGTGGGAGAGACCACCCATGAAGGAAACCTCAAAGTCAGTGAAGTAGGTGTGAAATTGAGTTTTGTAATCGATTACAGGACCTTGTAATCGTTTACACGAGCCATAACAGGAATTTGGACATCCTGTTGAACTGAAGGCGCCACCAGTTTGAACTTGGAGGACCATTCTGTGTTCTGTATGGAAATCCTTGATTGAACCCGTGTTTTTTGTTTCCTGAGTGATGAGTTAGTTCAACCTTATGTTTTGGGTCCCCCAACATGGTGGGAGAGACCACCCATGAAGGAAACCTCAAAGTCAGTGAAGTAGGTGTGAAATTGAGTTTTGTAATCGATTACAGGACCTTGTAATCGTTTACACGAGCCATAACAGGAATTTGGACATCCTGTTGAACTGAAGGCGCCACCAGTTTGAACTTGGAGGACCATTCTGTGTTTTGTATGGAAATCCTTGATTGAACCCGTGTTTTTTTGTTTCCTGAGTGATGAGTTAGTTCAACCTTATGTTCTGGACCACTAATTCATATGAGTGTTCATTGAGTGATTAATTGTTCCTTCAATTTTAGTTGGTTGTGTAAATATTAAATCTAAAACGACAAACATGCATTTGTGCCTTCGTAGTTTGTTGTATGGCTGTGAAATATAATACGCATAAGTTTAATATGAACGTGAAATATAACAACACTCATACATTAAAACAAGAATTAGAAATAAACTTCGAAATTGCGATATTGAAAATAAGTAATGAAAACATTACAATATTGAGCTTGAAGTTCGAAATGGAAGAAACTACATATAAAGACGAAATTCTAACTACAAAGTGAAATGATCAAATGGGTTCTGAATTGTTTCCAAGTTGTGGAAGTCGGTTCTCAATATTGCCAAGTCTTGCTTCTACGCTGTCCAATCTTGTACCAACATACGTCTTCAGTTGCTCAATGCGTTGTATAACATCATCAAGTGTTGTAGAAGAAGTTGGCTTATCACGATCCTGCACTTGTGTGCCTTCTCTCTATTGGTTGTCTGCGTCGTCTTTGTGTACCCACACTCCATCTGCATTTTGGACATAACCAAAGGATAATATTTTCTCATATCCCACCAATTGTTTGTCCATTATATCTGTAATTGGATCATCACTTATGGGCACATTAAAGTGTTCCAACAACATAGTAACCAAATGAGGATAAGGTTGGCTTTTATTGTTAGACAAAGCCCTTATCATCCTATGGCGGACAACATGTCCCCAGTTAATCTGCTTTGAATTCAAAAGGGCCCATAACAGCAGGATATCCTCGTTTGATGCCTGACCAATATTTGAGTAACGTGGAATCAATATTCTGGTTACGACATAATGCAGTATCCTTGGCTGCACCTTCAATCCCCCTGCAGTTATTCGACCACTCAAGTCTGCTTTTTCAGTACAAACAAGTTGCCTTGCAGTTATGGGATTGTACTCTTCTTTCCAGTCATCAACAAGTCGTCGTTAGTAACGAACTCCGGTACATGGGAGGGAGGTAAGTTGTTCAAACAGAGTAGGACTTACTCTAATTTTAACCCCTTTTACCTCGCTTCGAACAACTCCAGTTTCAGAAATTTCCAGGTTGGTGTAAAAGGCTTTAACTAATTGGGGATAAAATGGTTTTCTCAAAGAAACAAATTCGCTAAGTCCTGCTTCTCGTAAAATGTCGTAGAAATCAAAATTGCTTACCTCAAAGTAGTCCTCATCAAGGTATTTGCTTTCCAATATGTGTCGATTGACAAAATGCAAACTAAATTTCTCATACTGTATAGGCGAAGAGAACAATTGGTGACCTGGAGATGGGGGTGGGGAAGGCGTCGGACTTCGAGGGCGACGTTGAGGACGTGACGAAGCTCCCCTCTGTTTCTTCCTTGCACGCTCAGCCATGGATGGACAAACTGCTGCAATTGGAGGACCACAAGTTCACGAAATAGGTTAGTTTACTTTAAAACTTGGAGGGGTGGGAAGTTAAACCTAAATTGGGGAACGTGGGCAGTTGAAGCATTTAGTTGGTATTTTATGGAACCCAAGATAGTTCGTAATCGATTACAGAAATTTTGTAATCGATTACAAAACTTATATGCAGAATATAAACTCCTTTTTAAACAATCATGCAGGGCATGCCATGTATCAGAACCTATGAATTTATTACTTAACCTTACTTTGACGTTTTTTTCACATTTGATAATGAAATTTGTTTTAGACAAAATATTAATATTCATACCAACTTCAATAACAAGCACTTATATACATCAAAGTATGTTATTGTCAAAAGTGTTATGCACAGCAGATAACAAAGACATAAATCCAGATGGCGCCAATGCGGATTGGTCTGAAAATTGGTAACTTTGGGATGAAACTTGAATGACCTCAGCACTTTGTACAGCATCAGGTACTGTAGATTCCTAAATAATTGAAATAGGAATTAGAAGACAAATAACATTTAACAAAGGTGTATGCAAATATCAAACAAGACAAAACAAGATGAGTCGTCTACCAATGGTGTGGATGACTTCTTTGCTGAAGATGGTTTTCTTTTTGTTGTTCTTTTCTCGACGGTTGACTTCAACCTGTTTGTGTGAGGTCTCCCTTTTCGCCTAACTGTTAATGGACTGCGCACAAGAACATCATCATTTCCCCGCTCAGTCTCAAGTGTTGGACTATTTAAAGGATTTTGATATCTTAGTTCATCACCATCAGTAATGATTTTAGTAGCCATGGATGAACTGCATCCATATTTATGTCCAAGTACATCAAGATCTTTTTCCAACTGATCAGAAACATGTTCAGACTCACAAGCGACCTCTGCTATTTCAAAAATTTTTTTACACAAAAGCTCGTATCTTTGCATCGTCGGTTGAAGCTTATAGGTATTATAGGCTGCTCTAATCAGGGTGTGTCTTCTACAAACATTCTTACTCCAACGCCGAAGGACATATTTGGATGGCACATTGCGAACATCTTCTTGACCAAATACTAAAAGAGAATGTCGACAAATAATGCCTCTAAATTCAAATAAGTGACAAGAACAACTGGTATTGTGAGTAAGTGGATCAAATTGAACTGTATAAATTTTAGCTGCACACTTACCCTCAAACATTCGCTCCTCTTTGATTGTGTAAGTATTCATAAGGCTGTCTTTTTCAGTGTTTTTTATAAAGCAATTCATCCGACATCGAAATTCTGTTTGGACTTCTACAAACTTTTCATGTGTATACTCCAATTGAAATTGTCTTTCTATCGGTGATTGGGACCCACAACCAATCGTGGTGTTTAGGGACGAGAAGTCAGCCTGTGTTTCTTTTTGTGCCTTAACCCTAAGTGCATTGTCAAATTGAACCACAAACTGATGTAGTGTGGTGCTTGAATTTATAAACCCATCAAAAAAGGCATTCATACCCTCACTTCGTTGTGTTGTTGACATACCTGCCCAAAATTGACTCCTTAAATAACATGGAACCCATTTGATTCTTTCCTCATAAAGATTACTTAACCAGTCATTCCCTTCCAATCCATGCTTTGTAAGAAGTTCTTCCCATCCAATCTCAAACTCGCTTGGCGACCCACAGTCATAGATGAGCGCATGTATATCCGCTTTAATGGCAACGTAATTTTTGTAGCTTTGAAATTTTTCAGGCAACTTCTTCATTATGTGCCATAGACACCATCTGTGTCTAGTATTTGGGAAAACCTCTTCAATGGCATTCGCCATTGCCCTGCATTGATCCGTTATAATGGCTATTGGGGCCTTATTTCCCATGCATCTCAACCAAGATTCAAACAACCACACAAAGGATGCAGTGTCTTCGGAAGAAAGCAAACCACATCCAAGTAAAATTGAGTGACCATGATGGTTAACGCCTACAAATGGCGCAAAGGACATGTCATACTTATTTGTCAAGTAAGTGGTGTCAAACGACAAAACATCACCAAATTCTTCACAAGCTGTTATACTTCTTGCGTCTGCCCAAAACACACTACATATTCTATTCCCTACATCCAATGCAATGTCGTAGAAGTCGTTGTTCAATGCTTTCATGGATGAAAAGTGTTTTAAAAGGGCTTGACCATCACCGTCCTTACATAAAGATTTTCTGTGTTGCACAATGTAGTTCCGTGCATCACGTTCTACGAAATCCATATTCTCAAATCCACCAACATCACTAACAATGCTAAGGAAACTCTTGTTAATGCGAACGCCCGCATCATCGTTGACTTGCAACGTATGCTTAGCTTGCATGCTAATTTTCCTATTCCCAGGAATCAACTTAGATGTATTAGGGCATAGTTCATGACTGTGATCTAACACGACGCTCTTTATAACCCAATAACTATCTTTCCTTCCAATGGTAATGCTAACTGGACATTGATTTGTTTGACTTGCATGTGTTTTCACCTCTGGTTTAATGGAAGACACATATTTGCCTTCTCTGGAACAAACTAATCGCAAATAGTACAGATTATTGCGGTTATCCTTCTTTGATGATCTTGTCCTTACAGCAAAACCACAAGTAATGGCGTAATCTGTGTAGAATTTTTTGGCATCTTCCAGTGATTCAAAACACATATTTATCCTAGGTTCGTTGTCTATAAACATTTCATTAGGCTCAGCACCCTGTTCATAGCAATGAGGCACGTCTTTATCATGACTTGTGGTTGTATCCGTCATACTTAGCACACATAAGTCTGATACAAAAAAAAAAACTATAACATATTTGGGTACAAAAATCAAAACTTTTCAATGAAATATGATTAACATTCCTATATAACACCCCAGGTAAATAACGGGTCCCTAACATTAAAGAAGATAGAATGAAAGTAATTGTCATCTTAAATGAAACAAAGACATTAATACCTTTCTTTTAGTGGCTTAAAGGAAGTTGTTGTGCCCCTCACCAGCCAACTATACGTCGTATGTCCTTAAATGAGGTTGCAGCATTCTTCACCAAACTCCATTAACACTATGCCTTCAATGAAGAGAGTTAGGTGGTTCTACCAAGTTAAGGTGGAAAAGTTATGGTAGCTGATGGAAAGTTTTTGGAGGGAAGAAGTGTCCGATGGAATGGGTTGAAGAAAAAGTAACAACCTATTTTCCAAATGAAAATCCAACATTTCTTGACCATCTTTGCATTTAATTGTGACATAAAAAAGGTTTTCTGTCTCCTTACCCACAATAAATGCAGCTCACTTTCCCTTCCAAACATTTAATGCAATGTCAATCAACCAAGTTATTACACTCTTCTTTCATAATGTCACATAACGTGAGGGGGTGGGTCACCAAGGGTTTTTATCATCATTAAAACCTACATCAAAGTAGAAATAGACTTACTTTATCATTTTTTAATAAAAGTTAATGCATCCACTTGTCTTTATATATCTACGTCAAACCCTAACCTTTTTTGCATGAAACACTTCATTGTATTTGTGAGTTCACTTATTCATGAGATGATTTATCATTTTTTTATTCTTTATTTACATGATACTTCTTCATGCCATGTTGTACTGTTTTATAACCTCCATCATCTGAACTGGTGAAGGAAACTCCAAAACCGGTCATTCGACTTCCAATGTGGGCTGAGAACAATGACAAAGTGGATGCCATCCTCCGTTAAATTATGTCTTTACTGGATGACTGTATTACTGTATTAGTATGTTATGAACTCTAAAATTCATGCTTGGATGACTGTAATTTTAGTAAAGTAGAGTACTTCAGTCTTGTGTGGTCGTTTTAATATTTTGAACATGTCGTGTAAACATGTAAGTCTAATCATTCTATGGACCTTAATGGAATTATTTGTTGTTGTTTTCTAAGGTAAACAAGACCTCAAATCCCCTTTGCTCCTTCTCTTTATCCCTATTGGTTAATTACTTCCAAAATGATGTCCAAAACAAAAAACACGCTCATGTAAAGGATATTTGACACTTCCACAAAATTTCCAACCAAGACCAAGTCAATTTTAAAAAAAAAACACCCAGAATGGGCTGTGGTCCCCCACTTGACCACTGGTGGTCCTTCCAGTGCAACAGGATGTCCAAAATCCAGAAATGCTTCGTGTAATCGATTAAAGGTGTCTGTAAACGATTACAAAGCTGTTTTGTACTAGAAAATGCATTGTCCTTGTGCAACATACATGCAATGACCAAAGGTGGACCCCTTTATACATCAAGGGGTTTGCCAACCATTAAATCCATCCCTTGACACACATTTCCAACCAAGACCAAGTCAATTTTAAAAAAAAAACACCCAGAATGGGCTGTGGTCCCCACGTGACCACTGGTGGTCCTTTCAGTGCAACAGGATGTCCAAAATCCAGAAATGCTTCGCGTAATCGATTACAGGTGTCTGTAAACGATTACAAAGCTGCTTAGAAAATGCATTGTCCTTGTGCAACCTACATGCAATGACCAAGGGTGGACCCCTTTATACATCTAGGGGTTTGTCAACCATTTAATCCATCCCTTGACACACATTTCCAACCAAGACCAAGTCAATTTTCAAAAAAAAACACCCAGAATGGGCTGTGGTCTCCCACGTGACCACTGGTGGTCCTTTCAGTGCAACAGGATGTCCAAAATCCAGAAATGCTTCACGTAATCGATTACAGGTGTCTGTAAACGATTACAAAGCTGCTTTTTACTAGAAAATGCATTGTCCTTGTGCAACCTACATGCAATGACCAAGGGTGGACCCCTTTATACATCTAGGGGTTTGTCAACCATTAAATCCATCCCTTGACACACATTTCCAACCAAGACCAAGTCAATTTTAAAAAAAATACACCCAGAATTGGCTGTGGTCCCCCACTTGACCACTGGTGGTCCTTTCAGTGCAACAGGATGTCCAAAATCCAGAAATGCTTCGCGTAATCGATTACAGGTGTCTGTAAACGATTACAAAGCTGATTTTTACTAAACAATTACTTCAATTACTGGAACTTTCATTTCATCACCCTGGGAATACCCACTGTACCAAAAAAGGTTTCCCAACCAAGACATGCAACCTTCAATTTCACTTGCAAAACACCCTAATACGTACTGGAACATTCATACATTTGACATTACAAACAACCTGGAAATCAAACATAAATCAACAATCTAGTATACTTTGCTAATAAGCATTCTTGAAATCATTATTCTTATTCAAATAAAAATATGTACAGAGTCTTCATATGTCTGAAACAATCCTATTGGAATAAGAAGATGTTAACTATCTACATATACAAAGTACATAACAAGAAAATTGAATTGTCTGCATCTTCATTTCTACACTTAACAACTAGCCTACAACATTCCATAGACGTCTAGTGCATCCATTAATCTTAAGTTCTCCTCGTCCAGGATCCATTCAGTTACATATCGCTTTCTGATTGCAAGCAGAACCTCCTGAAATGAAAATATTTAACTTGTCAAAGCAACCAAATAATAATAAATAAAACAAATGGTATTCTTCCTTACGTTTGAGTATTGTGGCATGCTAGTGCCATTGAATTTATCGTGTCCATCCCATAGTTCCATAGCTTGTAACATTATAACTCCACAGTCATGTCTAAAACAATAAAATTTATTACATCAACCACTTATGACAATGAAGGTCAATTAAGATAACATTCTTTTATAAATGAACGCTTATTAAAACTTACAGGTTGGGCTGGGATGGAATTTTTGCTTGTACAAAACTCAAAGGAGCAATACTCCCTTCCGGTTTGTTGTACAACATGCAAAAAAATCTGGCAAGGTTTGCAGCCTACAAACTCAAAATACGTATTAGACCTTACCAATACATTATTACGTGCAACTCAAAAACAATATTCAAATTGGCTAACACATACCACATGAATGTCAATCCTTCTGCGGTCTCTTATGCCCTTCGCCATAGAATCAATAATATATAATTCCAATGTGCTAATTTTTACAACATAGCACCACCAATGATAATTATGGCAAAAAGGAAGAAACAACTACAAATCAACAAAAACAAAGTTAAAAATTCAACAATTGCTATATGTCACATAGCACGACATACAAAGTAAAAAATAAACCTCACTTACAAAGTCAGCTGTTGGAATGTCTGCAAGGCTAAAGTGTCCAGCACGCAAACAACTGCTGTAATTATGATCACTAAACACACGACGGTTTTTGTCCTTCTTCAAATAATCACCGATTATAAGGTCCTGAGAGTACGATGAAATACATCAATCCTAAATGACTAACACACAAAAATTCATAAAGGAACTGAAATAAAGACATTAAAACAGAATAGGTTACCGCATATAACGAACTAAAAAGGATCCTCTTCACAACCCCCGTCCTCCTTTTCTCGAAGTGCATAAATATGGTCGTTGCAAATAGCACCAACTACACATTCAAAATTCATCATTGATTCTAAATAATAATCACAATATAAATCAACTAGGGACATAAAACACTAACCATGTTATCAACGTATTCGCGAGGAGCTAAGGTATGAATAAATGTTGTGCTCAATGTCTGCCCAATTATTTCACACACGATCCTGATTAAAATTAAATGTATATTTCAATAAACAACTATTCCCAAAACAATACATTAAACTAAATTATCATTACTTACCTGTGTGGTCTATCCCTTACGCTAACGGCGATGTAGAGTTGGTCAGCATTGACGTTAGGCCTTGGATCACCAGCAACTGCACGCAGAGGTTCGATTGCCATTGGTTGCGGTGCATCCGGTTGTTCATATTCAACAATTTCAACAATTTCAACAACCTTTTGAACTTCTTGTTCAAATTCAGCCACAGATTCTTCATTGGAAGCTCCACCTAAAGGTTCTTGATGAACTCCTCCAACACCTTCACCTAAAGGTTCTTCATCAACAACTCCAACACCTTCCTCAACTAAAGGTTCTTCATCAACAACTCCAACACCTTCCTCAACTAAAGGTTCTTCATGAACTCCTCCAACACCTTCTTCACCACCTAAAGGTTCTTCATCAACAACTCCAACACCTTCCTCAACTAAAGGTTCTTCATCAACAACTCCAACACCTTCCTCAACTAAAGGTTCTTCACCAACTCCCCCAACACCTCCTTCAACTAAATGTTCTTCACCTAAAGTTTCTTCATCATCACCACCAACACCTTCTTCACCTAAAGATTCTTCATCAAGTCCTCCAACACCTTCTTCATTCACAATTGGAATGTCACGAATTTTACATACCTCATTCTTCAAAAAAACTAGCCTTGAAGACAACGCCATCATTTCTTCATTATTCTTCTTCAATGTCTCCTCAAGGTTTGCTTCAAAGGTGCCATCATCGGAGCTATCATCTATAGCTTCATCAACTCTACATCGTTTTGGCAACTGCGGTACACCTATCCCTCCATCAAACAACTCAAATGCAGCTTTGATTTCGGGCAGGTCACAGACACGTTCCCCCACATACCACTCAGACTTAAACTACAAACATTCAAACATATTAATGGCTGCATTCAAATCATCAATATTTATAACAAACTTAAATGAAGTACTTACTTCAGCAGTCCGAAATATATCGTCAATTATTTCAAATGTACGTGCCTTATACCGGAACCAACGGAGCATCCGAGGGAAATCCCTATTAATTGGATTTCCATCAAGGGAAAATCTCTCCACTGCCCAGGCCTACAATATGATGAAAATCTTCACTAACACATATATTACAATGTACAAAATTCATATAATTGACTTCAACAACTACAACGAATTTTACCTGCAATACCGCAAGATTGCCACTTAGACTTAGCGAACTGCGGATTTGTCCAGCCATTAATTTTTTCATGCCTTTATTCAAACTATCAACTAGGTGTTTATGTACACCGGTAGCCCAATCGTATAAACAGAGGTTGTCTAGGTCATCTAACACTCTTGATGGAATGTTAGCTACTACCTTAGACTTTCTAGGAAAGAAAAACACAACCAAACAAACAAATATATACAACCTACAAACAACATCAATGTCTGTGTTTTTGTCTACAACAATCACATTAAACACTTCAACCAAGTCACTCAAAGACGTGCTTTTTCTGTTAAACATTTCTCCAACCAAACCTTCTATACATTCATCAAACGGTACTTCTAAACCACCTATACCTAAACCCGTCGTCATGAAAACATCTAAAACGGTAAATGGAACCAGTTGATGACTCAGCCTAAAGCTAACGTCATGCCCGGCCCACCGACATACCATCACCTTAATTAACTCACAGTTTATGTCCACCTTTTCACCTAGGTACACACACCATCTGAAAGGTGTCTCACAAATTCGTAGAAAATGATCTTTTGTCAACAAACGATTCATTCCAATAATATAAGATGAATCCAAAGAAGTACGAACCCTCCACTACAACAGATAAAGAAAACATTGTTAATATTAACAACAAATTATCCAACTAAATAAAAGTAACAAACTTTATCTTACATTTGGGATTTCGGAAGCCATTCCAACTGAACACAAAATCAAAACACCAAAGAGGCCAAATATCAATACTTGGTTAGGGTTTACAAAAATAAAATTAACCCCTAAAGAGCAACATTATAATGAGAAGCGAAATGATTTATAAAAACCCAAACGACCAAAAAGCGACAATGGCAGCCAATGACGAAAGAAACACGACCACCATCCAAACCAAAAACCCCAATGCTACACTACGGGCTTACCTTCTCAATGATCGCCTTTCCCTGCTTGAGATAAAACGAAAGGAACGCAGCAATGGACGAAGAACGAGAACGTTGGAGAGAAGGCAAAAGTGTTCGAAAGTGTTCTCAACAAAAGTGAAACGAAAATGAAACCGCCAATTCCAAAATGATATTCAAACACTCATTATTCCACTTCTACCCCTACTCACTTTACTAAAAAAACTGTTTCAATATATAAAAAATCACCCAATAGAAATTTAACACCTGGACGATGTCAAATTTGTGTCAAATGTGGGTGTCAAACAAACATTTTCCTTAACCTTTAAATTGGAAGCTATTAGGCCAAGCAAGACATTACTTCCCACCTACTGATATAGGGACTTACACGTGTGAAACTTTTTCCTGTTTGATGAATTTTAGATTCAAACCTCCATGATTTCTGTTGTAATAATTATTATGGGAACTTAATTTATTTTTATATATCTATGGTGTAATATTATTTTTAAAAAGATAAACATCCTCATAAAGAAAATTGTAGTCTTAATATTAAAATCTTAAATACAACTTTAATATAACTTTTATACGAAATAAAATTGTCTTTCCTTTAATTATTTTTTTCCTAAACTTTAATTCAATTTGATATAAATAATCTTTGTATATTTTCATAATCTTAACTTTTGTATAATAATAGTACAGTTTAACTAAATTTCCTGTGGTTACATTTTTATATGTGAAAATATATATATAAAAAGTTACAGCTAATTATGATCAAAGAGTTTAGAGAGTGACTCATGGTCTTCTTAGGTTCTAATTCTTCAATGGACCATGGGAAAAATGAAATTGGGGATATTCATCTTAATATATTAAGAAGACTAAATTATTTGTAAATATTTTATTTTTATTTTTATTTGTGATTTTGATTTTTTTTGGTGTTAATAAGTTCTTGAAAATCTACAATTTTGATCCAATCCTCGTTTTGGTATATACTTTCATTTTGGTCTAATTGAATTCTAAACTTAATATAACAATCTAAGATATTAATGAAAATAAATTAATTAATTAAAACATAAAAAAAAATAAGCATACACAAATTGAGCATTAAATCAAAATTTAGATTTTTTTTCCTTCTCCTAAATATTTAAAACCTAAATTTCAGGAAAAGTGAATTTCCCACTAATGCAAAAAAGTGATTCCATGTGAAACCGATTTGTCGGGTTTGAAGGGTAGCTTGTGACTTGAAAACACTCATAACATTTTATTAGTTGATCAATTAGATATTATTATCATTCATAGAAAGATAAATGATGATAGCAACACAAAAAATAAAATAAAATAAAAACCAGCTCTTAAATCATTTACTAATAAGCAAGATTAATGACACTTTTAGTTTTTATTATTTTTTAATTACAATTTTCACATTAATTCCACAACTTCTGATCCAATATTTTGTTGGGTGGTACTATATTTGTCCAATTGAAAATTCCACAAGTTACCATGATAATAAAGAAAATTATCATTTTTTTTTCTGTTTATAAAGTAATACTGAACCACTTAAAATAATTTAAAATTCAATGTATCTCTACATCACTCATCAAAGTAATGCAGATAACACATCAAGGGTTACTCTTCTAAAGACAAACCTTGTAAATAAATTGTTCTGTGTTGTACATGATTAAGGTGTCTCGGAAGATCATTCTAAAGGGATATAGAGTGATAAAATCATTTTCCCTTAGTGGGGATCCCTTTTGTTCAACCAGATGAATGAGACTTTGAGTTTGAAACAACTCAGGGAAATGCCATAATACCTATAGAAGTCCAACCTGATAAACTTGACACTAAGAATGCGATGTTCACTACTATAAAATTGCATATAGATAGCGCTAAATAGATAGCACTTTTTTAAATAAACGCTATTTATAAGTGTGCAGGACAATAGATAGCGCTTTTTAAAAAAAACGCTATCTATAATTATGAAAATAGATAGCGCTTTTTTAAATAAACGCTATCTATAGATATTTAATATTATTTTTTTTAATTTATAATTTAAAATAAACCTATAGATAGCTATTTTTTCAAAAAGCGATATCTATTTAAACAAAATAGCTAATCTATTATTTTAAGATAAGCGCTATCTATGGTCCTTAAAAAAATTTGACCTCGCGCGCTCCTCTAATTGTACGTATGTTTTTGTTGTTCCCTCCTTCCACTCTCATTCATAGTCTCGTTTTCTGATAAGTGTTGTGCTCGCAGTCTCGTTTTCTTCGGTGCGTGTGGCATTGCCTTAGGGCTCGTTCGTTTCAGGGCTTTGCTCGCTCCTTTGTCGCACTCCCGTTTTGATCGGTGCGTGTGGCCTTTGCTCGTACGTTTCTCTGCCATTTTCTTCAGTACGTGTGGCATTGCCTGAAGGCTCATTCTTTTCAGGCTACCGTTTTTAGGTATCACGTTCCCTCTTCATTCTTCTCTTCTCTGTTCTTTTCTCCTTTTCCCTTTTTCATGAAAACGTGTTCTTATGATCGCGCCATTGGTGTACTGGTGTAGGATACTTGTTCATGCACTGGGTTTAGGAAGCTGTTCTTACTCGCTTTGTTGCTAGGGCAAATCGTTAGGGAGAACGCCACTCCTCTGGTAAGTTGAATTAGAATTCTGGATTATGGTATTTAAAGTTTAGGTCTGATAAGAAATTAGGAATTTGGGGATATTAACATGTACCTATAAAATTAGGAAAAACCTTTTTTAATTTGGGTAATGAAAGATATTAGACAAACTGCTTTTATAATTGTTTGACTATATTATACGTTCTTGCCAAATATGTGCAAATTCTGCTGTTTTTCTGGATCGGAGATCCACCCTTCAATGGAAGCAGGACGAGCATATCTGGAACGAGATGAAGAATCACCTGTCCTCCTGCAAGGTCTTCTTGAATCAGCCATAACAAGATGAGAACGATGAGATGCGTGAAAAGTGATGAGAGGAAGATTGAATTTTTGATGCAAAAGAGAGTTGGACAAAGTTTTGATTGCTTATGAGTGTTTGTTAATCGATTATGAGGAGTTATTTATAAGAAAAATCGAAAAAATAACCGTTTATAGCCATTTGGAGTCACTGCAACAATTCTATTTTTGAAACTACACGCGTGATAATCGATTTTGGTAAGTGATAATAGATTATCGATTCAACAATTAATTTCCAGAAATTGCATGATAATCGATTATGGATGAAGATAATCGATTATCTATTCATGAATTGCCCAGTTTTAGGGGCGAGTAAGGATAATTGATTATTTCGTGTGATAATCGATTATTTTCTCAATAGTTCAGGATAATCGATTATTCTCTTGTGATAATCGATTAAATACGCTAAGTTTACGAAAAATCTAAAAATTTCAAAAATTTTAAATCTAAGACATATATAATACTCCTAACTCTCTCCTAAGTTTATAGAATCTATCCTTAGGCAATCCTTTTGTAAAAATGTCTGCCAATTGATTCAAAGTATCAATATATTCTATGTTGCAGTCTCCCTTTTGAATATGATCTCTTAAGAAGAGATGCCTAATCTCTATATGCTTAGTTCTAGATTGCATTATGGGGTTCTTAATTAGGTTTATTGCACTAGTGTTGTCACATTTCAGAGGAATGTGATCAAGGAAGATATCAAAATCCTCCAAATTGTTGCTTCATCAACAAGATTTGGGCACAACAGTTGCCTTATATGCAACTTCAGTGTTAGACAAGGCTACACATGCTTGTTTCTTTGAGTGCCATGACACTAAAAAACAACCCAGAAAATGATATGTACCATTAGTACTTTTTCTATCTATTTTACACCTCCCATAATCTGCATCAGAATAACCTATCAAACTAGGTGTAGCTTGTTAAGACTCCGGCAAGTGTACCGAATCATATCAAGTAATAATAAGTGGTAAGACCAAGTATCGTTTTTCCAAGAGACTCACGACACTAAACAATTGTGTTTTTGCTTAACCAATCAAGACTATAAGAGCAATATTTTGGGGTTTTTGAATGCAAAACAATAAAAATAAATATGCATGCAATTTGATCAATTGAGGTTAAACACAAAAGTGAATGAACGATGTTGATAATATGAGATGAATATATTGTTAGGGTTTAGATTTCACCTAATCACTCTCATGCATAAATGAATTCATCTTCTTCATTAATGTTAATGTCACTTTCTAATTTACCCTAATCCCAATGTCTTGGTGAAAAGAGCCTACTCCTAATTACTAGTTTACAATGTCTTGTCTCCCTAGCAATTGTTAGTGCACTACATTCGCACAGAAGCTTAAAGGTAATCGGTCCTCCTATCCCTATGTCTAGGAAATATTGCTCCCGAGAGAATTCCCCAGATCATGATTTATAGATATCTCATGATACCAATCCTTGGGAGAGAAGAGGATAATTTTCATCTTCCCCAAATCCACCAACCCTAAGAGTGTGATATCTCCTCATGATACTTACAAATAATAAGATTTATGCCATAAATAAAAGAAGAATATCTCTAACAATTAATGAAAGAAGTAATAATCAATTCAAATACAAGAGAGTTTAGAGGTTATATCTTTCCCCAACAACAAATAAGATTAGTTCTCCATTGTCATGGAAGAACTAGGTGTACAATGGAATGGAAGAGATATAAATCCTAGAAAGAGAAGAGGAGAGCTCCCGCATCCCCAAATCTGCCCCCAAAGGGGTGAAAAGTGTGTTTCTATGCTTAAGCCATCAAAAAATACATTCTCTAGGGTGTCTGGGTTTTTAAATAGGACATAAAAATAACAGAGAACGGGTCCAGGCCAAAAACAGATCATAAAAATCGTAGCAACTAGCCCAAAATTCGCTATGGTTGACTTTTTCAGCATTCTGGTTGACTGGTTGATTTTTCTGGTTGACTGGTTGACTTTTCTGCAATCTGGTTGACTTTTCTGGTTTCTGATTGACTTTTATGCACTGCAACTCCTTGATACTTCAACCTTTCTTTCAAATCATTCCAGAAACCTACAAAAATCAAGGGAATTTAGTAATAAAATCATCGAGTATATCCTCAACTCTCTCATAAAACTAAAGCAAAATCAAGAGTTTAAGCAAGTCTCTAAGTCAAAAAGGGTGCATTTGATATCAAAATTAAGTATAAAAATAACGGTTTTTGAACCGTTATCACAACCCCAAACTTAGAACTTTTCTTGTCCTCAAGCAAACAAGATGAAACTTAGTCTTCCACAAATCACCACAATAGTTCAACTCTTTCCAAAACTTTTTCTTTCAAGACAAGTAATCACTTAAATCAGCTCATCAATAGAATTTAGTCAAGATGTACACATGCCTTGATTCACAATAACTCATCATGGTGTTCACATAGTCACATAATATCCAACAAATGTTGTTATCATGAACGATCAGTTTACTAAGGATAGATGTAATCATAAATTCATGGAATCGTTCCTCACCAGATAAAGTATTTCACTCAATCACATAGGTGTTTCTAGAGGTCACTCCTTCCCTCTACTATCCACATGTCACATAAAAAAAAATTGCCTTTCATTTACCACAATCAATCATACTTGCACACAAATGTCATCACAAGGGCTTTTCATGGCTTGTAACATGGTTGGGTTAACAAGAAAAAATTGGTTTTTCTAGATCACAAAATCTTTGAGTTAAGAGAGTCATACATGCATTCATCATTCAAATTCAAACTCTCTTTTTACAACCAATCTTACTCATAACCAACTTTCCCCTTTTTTCCCCTTTTTGCATTGAGCTTATCTTTCATTCTATATTTTCCATCTTTTCTATCTTTTCATCTTTTTCATGCTTTGCTCAACATTTTAGCTCAATGCTTATCTTTTCTCTTTCAATCTTCCTAACAACCCCAAACTTGAACCTCTATCAATACCTCACAATAATTCTCAACTTAGCACAAGGTAAAGATTTTCAAAAAGGGTAGAAAATAAGTAATCTTATATGCAAACATGGGTGGTTGAGTCCAAAAGAGAGATTTATATTGTGTCATACATTGATGGGTATGGCTTACTCAATATTGTACAATTTTATGAAGATTTAATTAATCGACTCACTATTTGTGATTCATGATAAGGGTTGTTGGCAAGTGATGGTGATCATACCAAGACAATGTCAAGTTGTATGGTTTTGTTTCCTACATAGGAAGATGAAACCAAAATTGGAATCTTTGTTACAAATAAGTATTACATTCTTTCATATCAATTCATTATGATACTAATATGTTAGCCTATGTTTCAAATTTAATTAGAGTTGTCGGTAAGCTCAGAGCACAGCAAATTGAAATAATCTATATAAAGTTTAAGCTACATTGATCTTTAACTTATTAACTTTCTTATGTGAAATTTAGACCATCATATTTGACTATTTTCTTTGTCATGTTTATTGTAACAAGCAGTCAGATTCCTGTGCATGCGGGTACTACATCATGTCTTGGATTAAGATCATCATCCGAGCAAGATTTAGGGCGTGTTCACTTAAGGATGATGATTTGAGGGAGAGAGATTGGATGAATTTGAGTAGATTTGAGAGTAAATCGTATGTTGTTTTTGTTGTAATAATGTTAGATTATTGCAAAAGAAACGTTGCTCAATGGTAATATGCCAACAGTCAAATTTTTAATGACAATTAATTTTGCAACGTTAAAATCATTGATTGGTTTTAATTTCTTATATTTATTTTTATTCTTTCCTAGCTCTATAAATATAGAGCTCTTCCCCATTCCAAAACACACCAAAGTTCATTCTTTCTCATTCTCCTCTTCTCTGAGTTTCATTCTTCAGCTCTCTTCCACTTCTAAAAATTATCCTGGGTATAAACTCTATAAGAGTTTCTTTCTAGTTCTGTGATCCTCGAATACTTTCGAGAAGTTCCTGTTGTATCCTGGGGGACTTGCGCAACACAGCGCGGATAAGTCCTTAAGGACAGTGAATTTACACGCCTCAGGAAAGTGCGGTTCAAGATTTTTTAAGCATTTTTACCAGTTTTTTTAGTGGATTTGAAGGTGATCAAGAGTGGATTTGGAAGTAAAGTTTGTGAAAATATATGTAACCGATGTGATATATAAAAAAAACATATTAATTGATATAAATTAAAGATTACCAAAATTTCCTTAGTAGTAAAAGTAATATAAGGTTATATTTATTACATAAAATAAATTTTAAGTATTTAAAAACCAAAAAAATTAATAAAAAAATAAAGGAGCACACCAACACCTACAACACAATTAATATGACGAGAATCAATTCTAATCAAAGCTATCACAAGTGTTATGTATTGGCACAACAAAAGATCTCAGATGTAGTTTGCACGTGAAAAAAATAAGGCTTGCAAGTGAAGGACAATATAATAAATTCATTGAAAACACCTTTAAATCCCTTCTTATATTGAATGAGATTTTCAACTCATTCCGCAAATCTGTCGTCGCTCCACCACACAAATCCTTAAATGTGAACATGTTAGTCACTTGCAAATATCTCCTTGACTATAGTATGTCCATCGAACCGAACACAACATTAGATATGAATATACTAAGGTAATAATATATCTTTCACATCTTACAAATCATATTCAACTTTGAACATTAGAATGCAAATATATCAAGTTTTCCTGATTTTGCAACGGTTCAAGAATCCATCCCCAATAATAAAGGTCACAATGAGGAAGATACGACAGGAATGAGCAACATATCTTTTGGAGAGATGAAATTAGGCATACAATAATTTAGTTTCAATTTTGTGTTTTGATATTGATAGATTTAATTTTTACTTTCAATTGTTATAGCTTTAGTTATAGTTTGAATTTTGATTAGTACAATCTTTGTTCATATGAACTCTGGATATATGAAATGTCAAAACTGATTTTTTTTGTTTTTCAAGTTTGATAAAACTGTAAAACGAAACTTTTATAAAAAAAACACAAAAAGGACGTCGATAATAATAGAGGTCACAATAATAGGCATACAATAATTTGCTTTCAATTGTGTGTTTTGATATTGATAGTTTTAATTTTTACTTTCAATTGTCATAGCTTTAGTTATAGTTGGAATTGTGATTAGTACAATCTTTGTTCATATGAATTCTAGATATATGAAATGCCAAAACTAATTTTTTGTTTTTCAGGTTTGGTAAAACTGTAAAAACAAAATTTTTATAAACAAAAAAACACAAAAAGGACATCAAAAAATGCATATCTAGATGTAAAAAACCTTATAGTACCATTATAGAGACAAACATTCGTTGAGAGAGGAGGAAATGACCTAGTTTGAATGATGTCGAAAAATATGTTTTCCAATATCAAATTGATCCTTTCACATTATAAAAAACACAACTTAGACCTCCACTAAACAAAAACTAAAAGGGGTGCGCTTAGCGTTATAGGACATCAGAATTTGCTTTTCAAATGTCAAATGATGTCCCTTTTATTTTCTAACACTAATTAAAGTATTTATTAAAAGTCAAAAATAACATACGTCAAAATCCTTTTTATACTAGGAAGTGTAGTTAGACTTTAGATTTACATACCTTTTATTTTAAAAAGATATAGAATTAATATAATTGTTATTATCTCATTAGAATAAATAAATAAAATAGAAAATACACATTCATATATAA
Source organism: Vigna mungo (assembly GCA_036885675.1). NCBI lineage: Eukaryota > Viridiplantae > Streptophyta > Magnoliopsida > Fabales > Fabaceae > Vigna > Vigna mungo. Next base: position 36,323,872 of record CP144697.1, read on the forward strand.
AGAATATAATACCAATTTAATAATTTTTTTTTAACATACTATCAATTTAGTAAAACTGCCAGAAAAATCATTGCCGCTATAAAATATTTATCTGGTAGTGATTATTTCTAATATGAATTTCCTTTACTAGGAGTAGATTTGGAAATTTAGAAATGAAAAAAATTGATAAAGGATATATGGAGGCACACTTTCAATCTCCTATAGTTGCTCAATCATTTAAATCTAACCAAGAAATTATAGTCAAGTTCCAGCTCTATCTTTGGGCAAGAATGCATATTTCTCAAACCTCTGCATATTTTTTTCTTTCATGAGCAAAGATAGAAGATTTGAAGAGACAGCTAGAAGAAAACTAACACTTTTTCTATTATTTCCTAGTTTGTGCTATTAAAAAACAAACAATTACAAAAAATAGAAAATATTTTGTAAATTTTGGAAGAGAAGTAAGAAAGGAGGAAGAAGATAATAGTAGAAGAAAAAAACTACTTTATTCATGTTACAAAGAAAGTAAAAGAGTTTTATTTAATTTCTAATTTATATTTAAACGTTGATAAACTCCTACTCTCATATCTTATACCAACTCAAGCCAAAGTCAAGTCCCACTCAACTATTTAATATTATTTACATAATGTCTTTCAAACCAATCTATTTATTATTTCAACCAAAACAGAAAACAATAATACTAATGAATTAATATGTAATCTCATATACAAAATCTTAAATCCTTTCAACAACACTTCACCCTAGGTTGCTTCATTATTCACACCAATTCAACACTAAGCTACCATTAGAATGACAAATTGCTGTGTTACTTTTAAATATCACTTTTTTTGTTTAAAAAACATTAAAAGTTTATTACTCAAGAATAAAAAACGATAACAAAGTAACTTAGAATGGTTATAAAATAATTAATTTTGTGAACTACGCACTTCAGCTAAAAAAGTGTTGTGTTGTGTCCATCACAAGAAGACTTTCAATGATGTTAAATCTAAACCTATCCTGTTGGATATAAACATGTATATTGTATTAGTAATATTTTCAAATATCACAATTATTTTTTGTTCAAATAATAGGAAAAAGTATTGTTAGTATACAAGTTTGGCTGGCCCAAAAATTGATTGATGCAAAATAAAAACGATCAAAAAAAGAAATGAAAAATAAATTCTATCTTTATTAGGTGTTCCTGTCAAAAGGAAAAGCGAAAAATTAAATATATTTTCTCTGATAATATTATATAATAAATCGTTTAATATTATAGAAACAAAGAAAATATATGATATAAGTAACGAAAATATTTTTAGCAATAAATAATTTTATACGATGGTACAAAAATTGTTACTTTATACCTTATAAAAAGAAAAAATGATAATTTTCTTTATTATCATGGTAACTTTGTGGATTTCAATTGGACAAATATAATACCACCCAATAAAATATTGGATGAGAAGTTGTTGGATTAATGTGAAAATTGTAATTAAAAAATAATAAAAACTAAAAGTGTAATTAATCTTGCTTATTAGTAGATGATTTAGAAACTGGTTTTTCTTTTATTTTATATTTTGTGTTGTTATCATCCTTTATCTTTCTATAAATGATAATAATATATAATTGAACAACTAATCAAATGTTATGGGTGTTTTGAGGTCACATGCTACCCTTCAAACCCAACAATTCGGTTTCCCCATGGAATCACTTTTTTGCATTATAATAAAAACTTGAATGACATTTAGGAATTTCACACGTGTAAGTCCCTATCAGTAGGTGGGAAATAATGTCTTGGCGTAATAGCATCCATTTTAAAGGTAAATGCTCAAACTATTACATAATCGAGTGCTTTCAACCTTATTCGTAATTCCGAGTCCCTTCGAACCACAACTTTATCCACCACTTTAGATATGCTACAACTCACTCAATAATTCACGAACTTCAGAAAGATTTTTTTTAAGTATGCAAAATATTTATTTTATTTATTGTAGAAAGTTTTTATAGAGGTTGAAAAGAATTTTTATAGCGGTATAGAAGTAGGGATATAAAAAATATTTGACATTTTATACTGGAATTAGTATAAAAAAAAATTTATCGGTTTTGAAATTGGTATAGGAAATTCGCCAGTGGATAAATAAATTTGTATATGACATAAACTTTTTATATTGGTTCACTAATTAACTGGTATAAAAAGTATGATATTCTATACTAATAAACACTTCAACTGATATAATAAACTATATTTTTTATATTGGTTAAGGTCTTAAGCAGTATAGAAAATGTGAATTTTTATATCGGTTAGTTCTCTAACCGGTATAGAAAGTGACTTATATTTGTTCGAACATTAATCAATATAAAAAGTCACATTTTTCTTCAATGGTATGTGTTACCTACCTCATAAACCTACATAAAATTTAGACAAATACAATTGCATAACAGTCCAAATATATAAAATAATGATTATACTTCCTACTACTTACACATTTAATAATAGTGTTGGGATAAACTTAAATGTTAGAGATTTATTATTTTATTAGTTTTGGGTATAGTAATATTTGGTTTGATTTGGTACAGATAAAAGAAGAATGAGTAGTTATGATTTTGTGTTTATTAGGTAGAATATTATTTTATGATAGAATAAGGAGATTTTATTCTTAGGTAAGTTGATATTTTATATTCAGTTTTTATTATTTGTACTTGGCCAAAGACCCAATTTGCACCTATTTAAAGGTGACCAATGTTTAATAAAAATAACCCATCATGGATTGAAGAATAATATTATTTGTGTGGGTCAAACCCACAATGGATTGGAATGTAAAATTATTTGTGTGGGTCACGTTATGAGTGTGTATAGTTATGAGTGTGTATAGTGAGATTTTCCCAACCGATAGGGAGATTTTCCCAACAAATAGTACCTAACCTCATGAAACAATAAATATGATTATATAATATATACACCAAAAATACCTAACATCATCTTATATAAACGTTTAAAGGGAACAAAGTCCATTATTCTCAAACTTCGTTAGGATCTGTTACTCTGTTGGACACATGTTACCAAAAATCTACACAATGAACAGTTTGAGTTAACTCATACTGATAAATACTTAAGATTTTAGTTATAAAATGTTGACATTATCAGATTCCATGAGTCTAGTTTGTGGATATAATTTTCTCCATATGTCTCGTCACACAATATTTGCACTCAAAGCTCCCCGGTTAATGCGAGCACTACAAGTCAAATTCATAGAATATCTAACATTATAATTGTATTTTAATAGTCTGAAAAATTTACTACTTATAGTTGACACAATGAACTACAACTTTTTTCTAGAGGCGATATGTGTCCCCAGCTACCTCAAACAAGCTTCAACCGCTCTATAAAAGTTAAATGTACAATGAAATTTGTGCCTAGTATGGAACTTCATAATATTAAATTCTGTGTAAACAACAAATAAATTATTCAAAAACTTACACTTGAAGTGTACTTTTAATTCTCAAAGTGTTAGGTTTATTGTGTAATGAACATAACAGAACTATAAGAAACTGTTGAGCAAGAACTACTAGCAATTGTTAGTGACCCATGTAGATTCAAACAATATTAGTGTCAAATAAGATTTACATCAATAGAATTTAATTTATATAAAACATACTTACTGTTGCAAATAAGGTGCTAAGTAGATTTTCTTTTTCACTTTTCAAAGGTCTTTGATAGGTACTTTTTCACTCTTCACCTTTATTCCCAAATTCTTGAATGGCAACACGGTCAATAAATCCATATATGTGATCATTCTTTCTCCCAATGCTTATACGATGTAAATACCTTAAACATTGAAAATGAAAAAGTTTAGAATAACATATTAGAATATATTCAAATTTCATAAAAGTTAAATTTACTTACAACAACAAAATTTGTTGTTAGAATTGATGAGCTTTGTTTCTCAACACCAAGACCAGGGGGGTGAATTGGTGTTATATAAAAATTAACACTTTTCAAATCTTTTTCGCAAATGGTATGGTTCTTGAAACCTTTTTTGTGTCGTAAGCAATGGTGTGCTATGAAAACAGTATGCATGTAAAACAATTACAAAATGTATGCGCAAATGTAAAGAGATAGGGAAAATAAAATCAAACTCAATTTTTATACTAGTTCGGCCTTAATGCCTACATCTAGTCACCCTCCTAATCAACCTTAGATTGGAGAGCAATTCACTATAATGATCAGAGTATTACAGCTAAGGCTTTACATAGACTCTCTCAAATGTAAACACCTCCCAAACTCTCAGTCAAATATAGAACAACAAAACCTGCCAACACAGAATTACCCCGTTCCTGTCGCAACAACCCCTTTGAGATATCCCCTCTCAAAGTCAAGAGTACATCACTCTTCTTCCTGACGCCACATGTACAGGGAACAAAAAGTCATAGATTGCAAGTCTTATTCTCCTGATCAAACAGAAAGCACCTCAATTGTGAAAAAACGATCAGTCTTTTCAATCCAGTCACTTTGTCTCTCAAGAATGCTTCAAGATCTGTAAACCAGTTCTCGTTCTTGATTCTTTCAGGTAGAGAAATTAATAGGCAAGACATTGGTTATAAAGAAAAGAGTAATAGGATTAACTCTAACTAGTTTATTTATCTGAGTAAACCTATCTCAAATGCTTGCTTATATTACAATATTATTGGTCATAATGTCAGAAATTGATACTACAGAAAGATTGGTGTTCCTAAAGGAAAATATAATTGGATTCCCAAGGAACAGCCCCCTGCAACTAACAAAAAAGGACCCGAGTTTATATGGGTACCTGCATCAAAATTGCTCAATTATTTTGCAGGAAAATGAGCTGCTGACTGAAGCAGTATAGTGCTCAGGGATGAACTACAGTGGAACAAATCACAAGTTCTTGAGCATCTAAATATGGTAACTGAAACAATTATTTTCATGCACTCATGCATCACAAATATCTGTATGGATGATTGATTATGTGCATGACGGTTGAATGCCTATATGGTTGATTTGTTTATTTGAAAAATTGGTTGTATGACTTTTAATTGGTTATGTTATAAATATAGTCGATTATGTTCTACGTATGTGTTTCTCTGTTTTAAACAAATTTGTTAAACACAAAATTGATTATGGTAATAATAAAGTCGATTAAGATTCTCTGTTATGAGCTTTCTATTTTTGAAAATTTAAATGGGCTTGATTCTGTGAGATTTTGTTTCGCACCCTTATAAGTAATTGTTTAGAAAATCTCCTATGTATCATTGTGTTTCATTTATTGCTCTAAGCAAAACCCTAAAAGCTGTGTAAGACTTTTTCTGGTGAATCCTGTGAAAATGGCATCATCCTCTTCGTCCAAACGCACCAGAAGGGTACCCGCATTTGAAAGAAATGCAAGTCCTACAGGATGAATTAGTGACGGTGTTGCTAGAGAAAGGTTCATGGTATGGAAAAGTGTCAAAACAGTTGACCCACACAAGTCACTTGAGTTATCCCTGTTCAGAAGTGAAGAATTTATATTCCCAGAAAAATTGGCTCATCAAGGTCTCTCTATATTTGTTCAGATGAAGGGCAACTACTATCCAGAATTGGTTGATGTGTTCTATAACAATCTCAAAGTTATCAACGGTGATATTCATTCACGTGTAAAAGGTGTGGACATCATAATCAATAATGATACATGGCTACGAGTTGTTGGAGTCAAAGATTAAGGATGCATGTCACACTTACCTGATTCTCTGCATAATAGATGGACTACAAAAGGACAAATGTATAAGGATTGCATGAGGTATCCTGGAAGATATAAGAAAGAAAAGGCATTTCTGCATAAGGGATTGAATAAATAAGAAAAGATGATTGCATCCTAGATTGGGTACTATTACTTGGAAGATTTCACTATGACAAGTTAACATCGGAAGATATGTACTTGTTGAATGCAATTCAGTTCAGAATACCAACAAATTGGGTAGTTGTATTCAAGAAACATATGATTGATACAAGTATAAATGACTGGCTCAACCTACCCTATGGTGTGTTCGTTAGTAAAATTTTGACACTTAGTCAAGTGGTTCTTACTGGTGAGACTAAGGTCATATATAACAGAACGAATTAAATTGGAAAGGCAACATTAACATGTATTGGTTTGAAGAAGACGACCATGGGATGGGTATTCAGTGATGAACAAACTCAGACCAAAAACAAAGATGAGGTGTCTGATTCTGATAGTGAACCAATTTCCTTCTCTCCCAAATCTCAGTTTGAGAGATTTGTGATAAAAGAAAACTTCTAAGAATGATGGTAAAATGAAGAAATCTATAATGGGGAAGAAAATGGAGGAAATTATCAAGAATTATGTGGAAAGCTCTACATCAACGGTGGAATCAACATATGAGGATGATGTGTCCAATGAAGAGCATTCTATGGAAATGTCTGAATCAGAATAAGGGTTTTAGGATCACATGTATTGAGTTTGTTGCTGGTCTTTTTTTTATGATAGTTTGTAATGTTTGGCATTGACTGCCATATTTTGTGTTTTGCTTCCATATGTTGGTAATCAGTTCGTATTATATCAATGAAATGGAAGTAAAATTCAGTTTAAATCAATTTGTGTTTGGATGATTATATCTGTGATTGATTGTTTGAAATTGACTAATGAATCGATTATCATGTGTTTATGTATGCAATTTGACAGACTTTACTGTTACATTCAAATCATTGCATATTCATACCTTAACTGTGTTGATTACTATACTGCATTAATAATGAAATTCTTGATCTAGTTGAGCTTGAAAGGTTATGGAGGAATAGTGTTTATTGACTGAGCAAGAATGGAAAGTCTACAATACTATGCAGCAAGAAACCAATTGAGATGAATCTTTAATCAATTGGTTGTCATAACTCGGTTTGAAGATTCCAAACTTCTGATATATGACATCTTTAAACCTTGAATTACTATTTGTTGATTGTTTATTCAGCTTATATCTTTATGATTAATCCGTTGTAAATATGTTTTGAGATAATAAGTGATTAAACTGATTTGCTAATATAACAAGTATCAATTTGCTCTCATATAAAGTGCTACAATATGCTCTGATACATAGTTTGAATGTGGTTAGCTGTTACATTCTCTGATATATATATATATATATATATATATATATATTATGCGTATCTGTTTTAGTGTTTAAACATGTATAATGACATGGTGAGTGTTGTATATGTTTGATTATTTCACATGTTTCCACAATGGGGGAGAAATTAATTAATTCATGTGAATATAGTGATAGGGGGATTATCATATTAATTCTAATTATCTTATTGATGCATCTCTATAAGTTTTATTATCCGTGTTTCAATTACTGAATACTCTCAATACCTTTTTTGCCAATGCCCAAAGGGGGATAATATTTGATATGATTAGGGAGAATTGTAATTGAGGATAATTTGTAATAATTTGTGATTGTGACTATGATTGTGACTGTACAACATGGTTTTATTAATCATGGTTGTACATCATCAAAAAAGGGGGAGATTGTTGAGATTATTGATAGGGGGAGCACAGGTTTAGTTGAACCCACAATCTTAGTGATATTTGTGTTTTTGATGATGATAACACATAGTTAATAAAAACTCATGTATTTGTACTATGTTACATGTTACATGCTTACTGTGTTGCATTTGTAAAAACATGTCTGTGAACATATTTTGTTTATCAAAGCATACCATTGTGTTTAATATGTGACTTTATCTGTGTATGCATAACATAAGGTTTCGGAAATGAAAAACCACAAGCACTTATGTTTGAACTTTAAAGTTTGGTAGAACAACAATTTTAAGTCGATTACATTATTAGTGAAATCGATTAAAACTCGTATGTTTACACAAATACTTTTCAAATGTGCTGTGATGAATTTTGTGAAGAAAAGTTTTCAAAAATGTGCTAAGTGTTTTTACTTAATCGATTGCATGCAACTTGTATTCAACTAAGTTAGTAATTGATTTGAAAACTATTTAAATGCTTGACATAATTGTCACAACGGTCATATTTTTAAATATGTTGACCAAACATTTATTATGAATCCATTATATTAGTTGTGCTTTCAATTAATGCATTTGATTGTTATTATTCTGTAATAACTGAGAAATATATTCGGCTACATTAATAGCCTAATCGATTAAAACGCATGACTTGATTTCTGTAAGAAGAATTTATCTTTACACTTTCATATCTTTTCAGTGTACTCCATGATATCTTACAGAAGAGAGAAAAGCTCCAAGAACCAAGAACGACCGTGGTGGTCGAAGTCTTGAAGGTTTCTTGCGTAGCAAGGTTGATCTGTTTTGGAAACGTCTGATCTTTCTACACACAAATGTGTTTTCTATGTGATCAGGAAAACTTTGACAATAGCTTAAGAGTTGTTGGAATTCCATGTGGTGTATACAGGAAAAAGAAATAGGTTATTGACTTTGAGGGTGTCTCAAAGGGGTTGACAGTAAAAGAGGATTGTTCTTGTTGCGTGTCTGTTTTGTACTGCCTATATTAGATTAGTGGGTTAGAGAGGTGTTTTACATTTTGACATGAGGTTGTTATAAAAACCTTGGTGTAAAAACTCAGATCTCTATAGTGCATTGGCTTCCATTAAGTGGAAGGACATTGAATGTAGGCAGGTTGGCCGAACTAGTATAAAAAGCAGTGTTTAAATACTCTTTTCCTTTATCTTTGCATATAGTCGATTAATCTGTCGTTGCATTCGATTAAGCGTATTATTTCATTGAATATAAATTTACTTGCGTTTCAATAAAAGTCCAAAGAGATCCTATTTTGCGAAAAAGATTTTGAAAACAAACATGTTTACGCATCACCAATTCAACCCCCGTCTAGGTGTGAGAAACTAAACACTTCGTTTTTAACACCACGTGTCATTACATTAGTCTCAATTTCGTCTCTATATTTTTATTGTCTCAATTTTGTCTTAATACTTCTAAAATTAGACAATTTTGTCTCTTTCTAAATTTAAACAAAATTTAATTTATATTTAAATGTTATACAAATATTTTTTTATTAAAATTGATATTTTTATTATATATTCTTAACAAATTAAAGAAATTTTCGTGAAAAAAATTTATTTTTAACCTTTAGTTTTTTAGGAGTTGTCATGTACGCATGTAAACGATTGGTTGATAGGATTTAGATAAAATCATTGTTCAATTCAATAAAAAAGTTTAGTGGGGTTTCATGTAGGCATGTAAACGATTGGTCGATAGGATTTAGATAAAATTATTGTTCAATTCAATAAAAAAGTTTAGTTGAGTAAAGTTTGTGTAGTTTTGTTATTCATATTAATTCATTATTAATAAAGTTGGATTGCATTAGTTAATTCATTCACATCTTTTTTTATTAAAATTTGTAATTTTTAAACTCTTAAAGTTTTTAAAGGATAAAATATATTGAATAGTTTAATATTTTAAAAATTAACTTAATTAAATATTTTTAATAAGATTAAGTTTACTTATTATTCTCTACACAAAATTTACTTTAATTATTTTAAAATATTTAATATTTAAAAATATTTGTATAACATTTATATACAATTAAAATTGATTTGAATTTATAGGTACAAAATTGTTTAATTTAAAAACAAATAGAATTAAATTAAGTCAAAATAAAAATAGAAGAATCAAATTTAGATTAATATAATTACAAATGGCATGAAAATGACATGTGTAACTTTTATTGTTATCTCACACTTTCATTAACACGTATTATAATGTTAATTTGATAAGTAACATTTTTTTTAAAATAAAAGTAAAAAATAATTAAAAAAATATTTTAAAAAGAATAAAAAAACACGTACTGATAAAAAGTTTTCTCGTATTTTATTAATAAACATTATGAGAGGGAGATGTCATGCAACCAAAAGATAGTAAACATGTTTTTTTTTTCTTATGAAAGAAACAAACAAATGCTTCTAAAACATGGAGCTATGAAATTATTTTGGCTGACTTATACATTGTTTGACTTTGAAGGTTACACGTACACTATTATTCTCTGTGACAACCAAACACGTCGGAACAAATTGTTCATCACCTTCATATGTGCCTTTGGTTAATATCTTTAAGAAAACCATTGAAAAAGGATCAATTTTTAAAGTTAAAGACAAAATGAAACTTTATAATATTCGTATTTCATGAGAAGTTAGAATATATATATATATATATATATATATATATAAATGATCATGAAAATTGTTATTGAATTATATTTATAACACTCTTATGTGTTGAAAATTAAATAAAAATAAGAAAGTTAAATAATATATAAGTAAAAAAATCTATAAATATATTGTTATAAGTTTTTGAATTGAAATGTTAAATTATAAATTAAGTTTATATTTTATTGGTGTTGTATTTTCTGGTAAATATATGAATATTTATAATTAAAATTTAATTTTAGAAATGTTTAGTAATATATAGGTAAACAATTCACAAAATGTTGAGTCATTGTCTTCTCCGACGAAGTCATACAATTATTTTTCTCTAGACAACTTTTTGAAGTGTATAAAACAACTTTGTCGGTAAACAAAAATAATTATTAGCAAATATGTCATACTTTGACCTTAGATACATTGTGTTTTTTTTTTTTAATTTCTATTTATTACGTGATTATTAATCATACTATTATTAATATGTAAATAATTTATCCATTTAAAATCACAATACAACTTGTTTCCATCATAAGTAAAATTTTCTTGAATTCAAGCTTAACAAACATTCAACTTACGATGAGAAAACTTGTCGTTTAGTTCTTTTATTTTCTTTTTTCTCAATCATGTCTGATGATGTAAAACTCTTTGTCATCTCACAATTATTCCATATCTTGATTTTAGTGGAAAAAAATTTGCCCACTAAGATATGTTTATTTTGCGTTTCCAATCATTCTTGTTCTGGTTTTGGCAATGTTCAAAGTTATTATTATGGGGTTGTTGTTTTCTTTTATAATTTTTGTTTCTTTCATCGTTTTAGATTATTATTGTTGATTGTTACATTTGGTGATTTCTATCTTTCTCTTGGTGTAGTAATAATGAGTGGTTTGTGATATTTTTTTATAATAGAGACTTCTAATTAGTAGTAATAATTAGTATTTATTTGACTGTTAGTTTGGTTTATCTCTCATCTGAGTTGGAGGTTGAGTTTGTTGAATTTATATATGTCTATATTAAAAAGTGGGTCCAATAGCTTGTTTAGTAAAAAAATATAACAAAACATATCAAACGTGAAAAAATATATATAGACAAATTTTTAAAATCTTATAATAAAAAATTAAGTATTTTTTCTATAAATTAAAATTACTTTATGTAAGAACTTAAAAACTAAAAATGTCCAAAAATTATATAAAAAAATTCAACAAATAACTTAGATATAAGCCAATTTACTTTATAAGGATTTTTTATTTTATTTTTGAACATCCTTATGAACCCCAGTCTAACCTGTCTTGGTTAGAACCTGTATTTTAGCACATTCTCTCCAAGGTCTATTGAATTTTAGTTCTTTCAACTTAAGAATCCACAGTTGAAATCTGAGTTCATTTCTTTAATGTGATCATTTTCACTTATAGTTGAGTTTGCAACAAGCTAACTTTTTAAATCATAGTTGAATTTGCAACTTTATATATATTTATTTTAATAAAGTTCTTTTTAATCAAATAAGCAATAGCTTTTGCTTTTTATGCATTATTTCCTTTTTTTATTTTAAAAATAAGCAATTTCACGCTTTATTTAAAAGTTCTTAAAAATTAATTCAGAAATACTTATTTTAAGTTTAACAAAATTTTTCTAATGTCTTCAGAATGACTCTTCCATCATGCTTGCATTTCGAATGATTGGTAATATTTTATATTATCAGAATTAATCAGAATATCAATGCAAGAGAAAGGGAATAATGATGATAAAATAATTTAAAATCACTCTACTATGTTATTAATATAGCCAATATAATGAACATGTACATTATTATAGCATATGATAGTAGATACATAAAGTATAACTAATAAAACACTCTTCAAACATGCTCAGAAATTATTTTTAGACACTGCAGAATATAAAAAAAAAAACAGACACACTGATGATATTCTGAGCTTGAATATTGTTATCATGTTGATGTGGATTCAGCCAAAGAGATGATGGTGCTTCTTTCCATGAGCTTCCTCATCTTCTTTCTTGGCTTCCTTTTTCTCATGGTGTTCATGGAACACAAAACCACCAGCACCAGCCGCAGCAGCTGCTGCAATCTCCTCTTCTACCTTGTGCCTGTGAGCATGTTCTGGGTCTTTCTTTGCCTCGTGTTTCTCATGCTATATCAGATCATTCACAATTACAGCAAAACTAAATCAATTTGGAATCACATTTTCTCAAGATTAAAAGGGACTCAATAATCAAATTATTTATGCAGCATCATGAAAAATTTATATAATACACAAACCAGAATGGCATGTACAGAAATATATATATATATCTGCAACCTTTTTTCCAAATGAATGATGATTACTTAGTTTTTCCAAAGGGGAAGGGGTGATCTCACAAAGATAATAGATATATATGAGTAAAACATGAATTGATTGAAGGAATATATATAAGTGATTACCAAGGCATAAGCACCAGCTGCAGCAGTTCCAAGTTCTCCAAGGTGTTCAAGATGCTTGTGATGCTTCTCCTCCTTCTTGTAATCAACCTCACCGGGAACTTCCTCTTTGTGGTGGTGGAAGAGGTGGTGATGGTGGTGCTCCTCAGCCATGAGTCAAAGCCAAAATATATATGATTAGGGAAATGGGTTTTAGGTGTGTTGGGAGAATAAGAAGCTTAGTTGTTGTATTTATAATGGAAATGATGATCGTCTTAAGGATGTGTGATTGGTTGGTTAGATGCACCTTTCTATAGGCCAATAAATGATTTTATAAAAGATTTACTAACTTTGCTGCCAATTGTAAAGCAAATAATAAATTAATGTAATTATCTTATACACTAACTTTACTAGCACAAAAATATGTTTGGTAAAACATTTCAAAAACTAATTTAATTTATTTTATATACTTTTAGTTGTTAGTTTATCTAATTTTTATTATTGTTTTTTTTTTATATTTTACTACATTATTATTATTATTTTAAAAAAAATTAATAATTGTAAATTTTTTTGGAAAAGATATATTACGAACTTATAGTTATAGAGTATAGATTATTTTAGGTAAAACTTCGAGTTTTTAGTTTATTTACTTTATCTTTTATCTTTATTGTTTCTTATATTTGGCGATATTTTTTATATTAACAGTATATTATATTTTAGATAATAGTTTATTAATAGTAATGATAATAATTTTAGGATTTAAGGAACCAATCACTTCATCCTTGAGATTATATTCCAATCTTACAAAGGAAACAAATCAATTTGACTTTGAAATGATATTCTTTAACTACTGTGAGATATGTCACACACAGAAATAGTCCTCACTTGGTCCTAACTGTAGTAAAATTACTAGCTCAAACTCGCACTCCCTCATATACAACACTACTTATTTACACATGCATGTGACACAAAGTAGTGTGTTATCAAGATTGTCAAACTCGAGAGTTTATGTAAACTCGTGAGAGTCTAGTAAACTTGACTCGTAAACTTGTAAGAGTTTACTTTACATGGAAAAAAAATATAAATAACATCCTAATTCAAATAAGATATCAAAATTATATAAATTGAAATACATAAATTCATAGAAATATTGTTCATAAAAATATAATGTAAAACATAAATTGAAATGTCAAAGTCCTATGCCTAATCCTCTAATCCTCTAATAATGACATCATCATCTCCATCATCATCCTCATCTAACTCTTCTTCTGATGAATGTTGTGCATCCTCATTGTTCCCAAATGTTATGTTATCAAGATCAAGAGCATCTAGAGCAGGATCTTTTGTTGCTCCATCTAAGTGAACATTTTCACCATCATTTTCATCTTTAACTTGATCAATCTCAACAACATCATCTGCCTCTTCAGCTATCCATTTATCATCTGATTCAAATTCATCAAATGGAAGAGCTACAATTTTTCGAATTTGTCTATTTTTCAGCTTGGAGTTATACATCACATAAACTAAATCATTCATCTTTTTTTAATGCAAATGATTCCTTCTCTTTGTATGAACCTAAAATGAAGTATAATATTTTTAGTGAAGATATAAACATAATAAAGGAATTTATAAATTAAAAATAATTTAAATTACCATTTCAAATGAGCTCCAATTACGCTCACATCTAGAAGAACTACAATTCAAGCTTAGAATTCGAATAGCAAATCTCTTCAACTTCGGAGTTCCATCACCAAACATGTTCCACCATTCCCCAGGATTTAACTCTTTCCTACACTCCTTTGCATCTTCCATTCCAAAAAGTCCTCTAGCATTATGAAATTCAACAATTTGTAAATTAATTTTTCTTCTTTCTGCCATATCTGGTATCAATCTTCTCATGCAAAAATAAAATCCTTCTTTCACCTCTCCACCATCATCAGATCTAAAGTTAGGTTCATAGTGGAAATAGGGGTTCAGAAAATAAGCAGTTGCATGCAAAGGCCTATGCAGTTGATTATCCCATCGAGCATCAATTATTCTCCAAACCTCTTCATAACTACATCAATTATGCTATATCAGAAATAATTAAAACACATAAGTAATTAAACATTGAATAAGTAAAATTTTGAAAATTTACCTCTTTTTGATATTGTTAAAGTTAGACCTAATCTTCTCTTTTGCACAATCCATCTCTTCATAAATGAAACCCATTGCGGGTTTTACATCCGAGTCTACTAATCTTAAGACCACCATAAGAGGGGCAACAACTTTCAAGCATGTTGAGACATTCTTCCAGAACCGACTATCTAATACCACATATTGTACTTTTCTGCCCTCTTGTGAAGTTTTAAACTTGCTTGTCTTCCACTCTTCAGAGCTAAACATGGTCAACAATGATGCCTTTAATTCATGAAGACAAGCAAGAGTTAAATAAGCTGTGGTAAATCTAGTCACACCCGGTCTTATCAAGTCTCTACCTTTAGTAAATTTTTTCAACAAGGAAATCAACATTGATCTTCCATAAATGTAAGTCGTAATTTTTCTTCCCTTCTTAATTGTCAATTCATGGACCTTTAAATTCTTTTCAAAATCTTCAAATATCAAATCAATGCAATGTGCTGCGCATGGAGTCCAATACAATCTTTCCCTCTTTTGCATCAACAACTCTCCATCTGCCTTGAAATTTGCAGCATTATCAGTGACAACTTGAACAACATTTTCTTCTCCAACAACATCATCTAACATTTTGACAACTTTATCAGTTGTTTTTGATATGTCTGAAGTGTCAAGTGAATAAAGAAAAATTGCCCCTTTAGGACTATTCACCAAGAAGTTGCAAATAGAATGTCTTTTTCTATCTGTCCAACCATCAGACATAATTGTACATCCAGTTCTCTTCCACTCCTCCTTATAATCCTCAAGGATTTCATCTTTTTTATTCACAGCTTGTTTCAACAGCTTTTCTCTAATGTCATGAGAAGATGGTGGTTTGTATCCAACTCCATACTTATCAATCATTTCACACATCTTTGCAAATGCTGGATTTCTAATTACATTAAAAGGAATGGCACTAGTGTCAAAGAACTCAGCCACTTGAGCATCAACTTATTCTTTGTATCCTTTTTTCATCATTTGATTTATAGTTGCTTGGACTCCCCCTTTGCTAGTAGTAGCAACTTTTTGTTTTCCTTTAAAACCGAATACATTGTGTCCTCCTTCAAGACTCTCATTTCTTCCTCATCTTCACCGATATTTACCTTTCTTTTCTTTGATGATGCATTCTTGGCTTCTGCAACTATTTTTATCATCAAATTTTTTATTTCATTAGAAACAGAAGCAGAAGGTTCAGAATCCTCCCTTGTTCCAGCAAGATGGCGTTTAAATCTAAATATACCTCCACTCACAATCTTTGAACAATAGTTACATTTCACTTTTCTTCCATTACTGTTAACGTCCAACCCATGTTTCCATCCAATACCAAATCGATTTCCTGAAGCATTTTTACTTCTACTCTTAGTGGATGAAAATGTAGTTGCATTAATTTCTGTTCAATTTGATGTATTTCCAGACATGATACTCTAAACTTTTTCACTATAAAATCAATAACAAAAGAATCATTTAATATTAAATATTTTTTTACATATTAAAATAATAAAAACAAACACTACAACATATAAAGTAATTTTTATTATAAAATCAAAAATTTATTTATATAATAAAATTACATTATAATATTATAATAAAAGCACGCAGTTATGACACAATTTTCATTATAAAATATTATAATAAAAATAAACAAATACATATGTAACCTATCGTCTCTCTAATCAAAATTTTCATTATAAAATAAAATGTTTTATATAATATTAATAAAAGTATATATGTTTCAGTGATAATTTTGGGACCGAAAGGGTTAACCTTGATGACGCTACTTTACTTCCTTCTGACGTTGAATCTTCAAGTACCTTCGCCATTCGTTCTTCAGTACGTCCGTCGAGTTCCAATTTCCACCCAAAAAGTGGGGAGGGTACATGTAAAGGCACTCCGACGATCAAGTTAGACGTCGGTGATGGAAGACCCTCAATCCTCAGCAAGTTGATGCTTAGAGTAAGGAGAGGGTGATCGTAGATATGATAGTACTCAAAGAGGAAAGTATGTAAAAGTTATGAGTGTGAGATAGCATAAGCGTACCGTGTTTGGAGTCCTCAGGCCTTTATTTATAGGCTTTGGATTGATATAAGATTAGTAAAATATTAACAAAATAAAATATAAACAAACTTACTTAATATATCTCTGTTTGGATATGTTGTGATATATCTCTATTTGGATATTATTTGATACCTGACGTGTTATTTATTTATTTATTTATGTCTGTGACGTAATGGGCCTGGAGCCCAATATATACGAACGACCAGTTTGGTCATTCGGTCCAGTAAGTGGATAAGCTGGACCGGCCGTTAGAGATATACTACCGTACATCATCCCCCCCAAGTCCGAGGGTAAATGCAGGTGTTTGACCTTGTTTGACCGAAGGACTTTTATAGAAGTGTAGATGTCGTTCGGTAAGAAGGTCGCTCGTAGTGGATGTGTGCAAGCTGGGTAGTTAGATAGACCTGTTTAGTGCTGTAAGTGACCAGGAAACAACGTAGTTGTGCCATCGTTTAACCTCGAAAGTGTAAATAGCTTTTTCCCGCGTTGGGGTAGTGGCAGAGTCGCCAGATAAGAGCCGTTAGATTATGCGTATCCAACGGTGGAGACGATGTGGTGGTTTCGTTAGTTTCACGCTTTTAATAAAAGCACTTTTCGAAACGAACCGTCATTTAGCAGTTCTGCGTCTTCTTCGTTTCCCTCTGTGAAGTTCTTGTTCCTTCGAAGTGTTTTTCTTTGCAAATCATGTCGCGCTCCCATTCTCAGGTAACAATGTCTTCCTTTTCACCAGTTTATTCATTATCTGATACTGAAGATAGGGAAGATAGTAACTCACCGGTCGTTCAACCAGTGGTTGTAGGTGCTGCTGAATCTCTGTTGAGTGGGGATAGGGTTTTTGTTTGTGGGGGTGTCGATGTTGATGGCCCAGAACAGGGCTGTTCATCTTTTCTGGCGGAGTATGCATGGGCATCTCGTGAAGTTGGGGATCAGGAAACCATTTTTATAAGTAGGAAGATATTGGGAGGTTGGGTGGAGGATAACTGTGTTCTCCGAACCCTAGGGTATAATGTTGCCCTGAGATTGGTTGCCTGTAGGAAGGATGAGAGAGTCTTTCATGGGGAGGACGTCGCCGGAGGGAACTGTTTCTATTTTTATTTATGTTTGTTGTATGACATGTATGTCCGACTCCCGTTCACTAGGTTTCAAATGGAGGTTCTGCAATATTTGAACGTAGCTCCTTCTCAGTTACACCCGAACAGCTAGGGATATATCCAAGCGTTCGGTGTGTTGTGCCAGGCCTTGGGCATCGAGCCAACGACCAAAATATTTTTGTTTTTCTTCAAAAGTCGTCCCAATGTCAAGAAGGGCTGGGTTTCCTTAAGTTCCATGGCAAAGAATGTTATTTTCCAGTTATTTGTCGAGTCATACAAAGAGTTTAAAAACCATTTTTTCAAAGTGTCCATTACTGAGATGGGTCGGCCCTTTTTTCTGAATGAGGATGGGAGTTCAAAATTTCCATTATATTGGACCAAGACTCCCCAAACGATAACTTCGTGGTCCGTAGAGGACATGACTGATGTTGAACAGAGGAACTTGGATGAGTTGGTTAGGTTACCTCGTCCATTTTCCTCAAGGAAGATAGTGAATTGTCTCAAATACAACGATCTGAAGTTGAGGGTGTCCTGTAGCTTTCTCTGTTGAATGGTTTTTCTGTCGTAGTTGAGAGAGTTTAACTTGTGTTTGTAAAATTTTGCAGAAGTTATGGCTCCTAAAAGAGATTGGTTCAAGAAGTCTCGTGGTTCCAACAAAGAGGCCAGGGTCTCTATCGGTCGCCCGTCCGGGACGTTCTTCAACCCAACAACGATCGTGGAGGATGTCCCCCCTTCTCCCGAGCAAGCACTGGTTCGTAAAAGGAAGGCCGCGAGGGTGGAGGGGGCACCAAGTGTTGCCGATAAAGGAAAAGATACGGCAACTGAGACTGACGAACCGGCTGAGAAGCGTTCGCTGCCGTTGGGCATGTGGGATCCTGGTTTTGATCTTAGGCATAAGATCGAATTTAATTTTGACGCGGCCGAGGAGAAGGTGATGGCGGCCATGTCCGAGCAGCAGATGGCTGAGTATTTGCTGGATAATTTGTTACGCTGTGGGGCGGCCGCTTTCAAGATCGTGTATGCGTCCAACAGGGGAGACGTCCTTAATGAAGTGGTTCGTCTGAGGAAACAACTTATGTTCATGCCGCCCATGTTGGATGTGCGGAGAGAGCTAATGAAGCTGCCAAAGTGATCGCAGAAGGTAAGGCCCATGCCGAAAGGTTGCGCAAGCTGAGCGTCGAGCTCCAGATCGAGCGGGATGAGTTGCTTAAAGACATGGAGGTGGCTAAGAAGACCATTGCTAACTTGAGTGAGATTCAAAAGGAACGGGATGAATTTTTGAAGGAAAGGAATGAGCTGAAACAGGCCGAGACGGAATGGAAGGCGATAGAGGTGGAGATGCTCGTGGCCATTAACCAGGAGCACACGAAGGGCTTCAAGAAAGCGTTGAGGCAAATGACTTATTTGGCCAAAGTGTCTCCTGAAGGTTTGGGCTTCGATATTGAGCAAGACATGTACCAGGGCCAAATGATGTCCATCGACCTTATTCCCGATGGCACCTACACGGAGGAGGGCGAGTTAGTTGTGCCGACCGAGGAGATTGTGGCAAGGGAAACTGGACAGGAAGAGGTGGCCACCGAAAATGTCGAAGTTGTAATTTTTTCTACTTTTTGAACAATGTTGGCTTTATTCTTGTAACTTGTTGTTCTTTGATATATATATTCTGGACTTCGGTTTGTTTGCATGATTGATATACTATACTTTTGTTTGGCTAAGTCTTCGCGTTAACTGTCTTGGAATGAATTTGGGGAAGAATTACTTGTATGAAAACCGAACGTTGTATGTATTGTACGACTTTTGTTTTGTTAAAAACCGGGCGTCCAGTGATTGGCTTGTTACGTGGTTAGACTCGTTGGTCGTTAGTCCTTGGTGCGTTGAGACTCGTAGGTCTAGTGGACACGTTGGTCCTTGGTGTGTTTAGACTCGTAGGTCTAATGGACGCGTTGGTCCTTGGTGTGTTTAGACTCGTAGGTCTAATGGACGCGTTGGTCCTTGATGTGTTTAGACTCGTAGGTCTAATGGACGCATTGGTCCTTGGTGTGTTGAGACTCGTAGGTCTAATGGACGCGTTGGTCCTTGGTGTGTTTAGACTCGTAGGTCTAATGGACGTGTTGGTCCTTGGTGTGTTTAGACTCGTAGGTCTAATGGACGCGTTGGTCCTTGGTATGTTTAGACTCGTAGGTCTAATGGACGCGTTGGTCCTTGGTGTGTTTAGACCCATAGGTCGAGCGGACGCGTTGGTCCTTTTGATAGAGGCAGTATGTATTGTGAATCTGAAATACTTCATTGAAATAATATTGAAAACGTAAAATTGTTTGAAAAAACAATGTACGAAGTAGTAAATGAAATTCTAACTGTAGTAAAATTTTAGGTGGGTGGCGTTCCATGTGTTGGGAATGACCTTCCCATCGAAATGTTCTAGGCGGTAGGCCCCATTCTTCAAGTCTTCCCCGATGCGAAAGGGTCCTTCCCAGTTGTTGGCTAGTTTGCCGTGTGCTCTATTTTTGTGAGCGTCTCCTCGTTTGCGCCAAACCATATCTCCTTCAGTGAAATTGCGGGGCTTAACTTTGGTGTTATAGCGCCGAGTAATGAGTCATTTTTTAGCCTCGTTTTTTATCAGGGCTGTTTCGCGCCGTTCGGGCAAGGTGTCTAGGTTCATCCTCAATTGCTCGTCATTGAGGTTCATGTCCTGTAAGTTCCGTCGGATGGAGGGTTCTCCCACTTCGACCGGTAACATGGCGTCGGTACCGTAAATGAGGTTGAAAGGAGATTCGCCAGTGGATTCGTGCGGTGTACAGCGGTATGCCCAAAGTACTTCGGGTAGTTCTTCAACCCACAAGCCCTTGGCTTCCCCCAAGCGCTTTTTCAGCTCAGAGATGATGGCCTTGTTTGCCGCTTCCGCTTGACCGTTCGTTTGCGGATGTTCGACTGAGCTTGTAACGTGTTTGATGCCCAGCCCCTAGAGGAAATCCTCCAGCATGCGATCGATGAATTGCCAGCCGTTATCAGTGATGACTTTCTGTGGGATGCCGAATCTGCATACCAGGTGCTAGATAAAGCTTTGTACTTTCCAGGCGCTTATTGTTGCGAGGGCTTCTGCTTCAATCCATTTGGTGAAGTAGTCGACGGCCACGAGGAGGTATTTGCATTGTCCTTTTCCGACCAGTAGTGGACCCGCTATGTCCATTCCCCACTGGGCGAAAGGCCATGGGGAGACAATTCCAGTAGTTCTATGGGAGGGATTCGAGTGTCGTGTCCGTGGGATTGGCAGGAGATGCACTTTTGTACGAACTCCGCGCAATCTTGTTCAATGGTGGGCCAATAGAAGCCCGCTCGTAAGATCTTGGTCCTGAGCATCCTTTTGCCCGAGTGTGAGCCACAGATTCCGTGGTGCAGTTCCTGCATGACGTATCTTGCTTCTTCCCCTGACAAGCATTTCAATAACGGGGTGGTGTATCCGCGTCAGTATAGGTCATCCTCGACGAATGTATAACGGGCGATTCGTTTAGAATCGATCGCGTTTACTCGTCCGCCTTGTTCTTGTTGGATCATTAACTGGATTATGTCCTGTCGCCAGTCATCCTTCGAAGGAATGAGCTCGGTTGAGCATGTCTCTAATAGAGGTTTTTCCAGCGTGGTTTTGATTACTGAAGCCAGTTGAGACTTCTCTTGGGCGTGCGTCGGTTTTGAAAGTAAATCCGCTCGGGAATTTTGTGCCCTGGGTACGTGTGTAATGTTGAAACTGGAGAATGATTTAATTATTTCATTGACCTTATGGTAATAACGCAATAGGTGATTTTCTTTGGCCTGGAAAGTCTCGTTAATGTGCCCGACGACCAATTGAGAGTCCATTCGGCATTCCAGGTGTTCGATTTCCAGTTATGCGGCTAGGAGTAATCCGCTAATCAGGGCCTCGTATTCTGCCTGGTTATTGCTGAGTTGAAAGTTGAAGGAGATGGCATGTTGGACCAGAAGACCGTTCGGTCCTTCTAGTACTGTGCCGGCTCCGCCTCCTCTTCTGTTAGAGGATCCGTCCACGTTTAAATTCCATGTGGAAGATGTCATCGTTGGGGGGAGTTCGGCTGCAAAGTCTGTCAGATGTTGGCCTTTAATGGAGCCTTGTGGTTCAAAGCGTAGGCCAAATTCTAACAATTCAATGGACCAGGCGACCATTCGTCCTGCGAGATCGGGTTTTCTGAGGATTTTGGCGATCGGATGATTTGTCCGGATGACAATTTGGTGGCTCTGGAAGTATGGTCGAAGTCTTCGCGCTGTAGTAAGCAAGGCTAGAGCCACTTTGTCCACCTGGGAATATCGTTCTTCGGCCCCTTGCAAAGTTCTGCTAATAAAGTATATTAGCTTGAAGACTAGCGATTCTTGAATGAGAGCTGCACTGACTGAGTGGTTGGACGCTGCCAGGTACAGTTGCAGGTCGAACCCCTCGGTTGGTCGTGCCATGATGGGAGGAGATGTTATTATGTTTTTAACTGTGGAGAAAGCGGCCTCACATTGATCATCCCAGTGCCGGGGTACATTTTGTTTCATGCTCTTCAGTATTGGTTTGATGTGATCCGAGAGTTTCGAAATAAACTGCGATAGGGCGGTGAGACGGCTGACAAGACATTGGACCTCTTTCAACTTGGTCGAGCTTCGCATCTCTAGGATCGCCCGACATTTGTCTGGGTTGGTCTCTATTCCCCGGCTTGTTAGCATAAAACCTAGGAATTTTCCGGCCGATACGCCAAATGTGCATTTTAACGGATTTAATCGCAAATCGTATCGTTTCAGTTGTTGGAAGACCTCGGTCAAGTCCTTTAGATGTTGTTGGTGGGAACAACTTCTTACCACCATGTCATCGACATAAACTTCCATGCACCGTTCGATTTGTTCACGGAAGACTTTATCCATGAGGCGTTGATAAGTAGCGCCTGCATTTTTTAGTCCGAACGGTATTACTTCGTAGCAGTAGTTGGCATGCTCAGTTATGAAGGTCGTCTTGTCTTGGTCTAGAACGTACATCGGGATTTGGTTGTATCCCGAATTCCCCGGCTTGTTAGCATAAAACCTAGGAATTTTCCGGCCGATACGCCAAATGTGCATTTTAACGTATTAAATCGCAAATCGTATCATTTCAGTTGTTGGAAGACCTCGGTCAAGTCCTTTAGATGTTGTTGGTGGGAACAACTTCTTACCACCATGTCATCGACATAAACTTCCATGCACCGTCCGATTTGTTCACGGAAGACTTTATCCATGAGGCGTTGATAAGTAGCGCCTGCATTTTTTAGTCCGAACGGTATTACTTCGTAGCAGTAGTTGGCATGCTCAGTTATGAAGGTCGTCTTGTCTTGGTCTGGAATGTACATCGGGATTTGGTTGTATCCCGAATATGCGTCAAGAAAACTCAAGACTGTGTGCCCGGAAGCGCCATCTACCAGTCGATCGATGCTGGGAAGGGGGTAGTTGTCTTTGGGACAGGCTTTGTTAAGGTCGGTAAAGTCGACGCACATGTGCCACTGACCGTTCACCTTCTTTACCATCACAATGTTCACCAGCTAGGTGGTGTACCTTTTTCCTGAATGAATCTGGCTTTGACCAGTTTGTCCACCTCGTTTCGTACGGCTTCTCCTTTTTCGGTGCCGAATCTTCTTTTTTTCTGAGCTACTGGTCGGGCTTCCCGAAATTCGATAGCTTATGAGTGATGACGCTAGGATGAATTCCCGGCATGTCGGAGGCGCTCCACGCGAAGAGGTCGTGGTTGTGTTTCAACAGCGCAGTTAGGTCGTTCTCTTCTTCTGGAGTACGAGCGGCCCCAATGGTAGTGGTTTGTTCGGCTTTTTTGCCCAAAATGAACGATTTAATCTCCCCCTGAGGATGAATTCGATCGTCCATATTGGTCATGGGGTCCAAGTCAACCAGTATGGCTTCAGAGCGTTTCTTGCCTTTGTAGGGCGTGGCTTTTAAGGCGGCGTAACATTGTCGGGCGGTCTTTTGATCCGCACGGACTGTGCATATAGTCCCACTATCGGATGGAAACTTCATCGCTAAGTGGGGGGTGGACACTATCACTCCGAAGGCATTAAGACATGTACGCCACAAAAGGGTGTTGTATGCAGTGTTTGCTTCTACCAGCAGGAAACGTACGCGAAGTTCTTTGGCTTCGTTGGGAGTGCCGAGTCGGGTCCTTAAATCGAGGTATCCCCGGGTGTCAACTCGTTCTCCCGCAAATCCAACGATTTGCTCGTTGAATGGTATTATTGCGTCCTCTGCCAATTCCATCTTCTGGAATGTTGTCCAGTACAGGATGTTGACCAAGCTCCCTTGATCAACCAGGATCTTGCTCACATCGTACTGTGCTATGCGGGCGGTAATGACCATGGGGTCATCCTGTTCAGGATCTGGGGCGTGGAAATCCTTATCGGTAAAGGTGATGTCTGGCATCGATAGAGGATTTCATGTTACCGAATGGATGCTTCGCAGACTTCTCAAGTGTCTTTTACGGGTTGAGGAGGAGGCTCCTCCTCCGGAGAAACCACCTGAGATTGTGTCAATTCGACCCCTGGGTTCTGTATCCCGCTCTAGAGGTCTACTTCGAGTACGTTTACGGGAGCGGGTGGTCTTTCGCCGTGAGCGATCTGGGCTTCTTCTTGTTCTTTTGGCCGAACGTCCACGTTGACTGGTTTCTTCCCGAACGAATTCTCTTAGGTGACCGACACGGATTAGTTTTTCAATCTCGTCCTTAAGGACCTGGCAGTTTTCCGTGGTGTGCCCTCGGTTGTCATGAAACTTGCAGGCTTTGGTTTCATCCGCGCCCCTGGGTGTGTACCGCTTACGGACGAAGATCAGATTGGCTTGGAGGGCCTTTTCGAACACTCTATCCCTCGGAGCGGTGAGATGTGTATAGCGGTCATATCGAGGGCCGATAGGTGACGGATGGTCTCTTCGTCAGGATTTCTGATTACGACCTTTGTCTCGCGATCGTTTATCTTCTTGCTTAGCTTCGGTTATAGGGGTTTCCACTCTCTTGCGAAAGTGTCTTTGAACTTCCATCTTGATGAACTTAGGCATTTTTACTTGTAACTCCTCCAGTGTGTTCGGTAGCTCGGCGAATAGCCTCTCCGAAACGAATCCTGGTTTAAGGCAGTTGGGTAAGTTGCTGATGACGAACTCTTGGTTGACGCCTTTCACCCTCCTAGCCGCCTCATTGTATCGGTGCATGAGCGCCCTTAGGGGTTCATCTCGTCCCTGCCTGGGGTTAACGAGTTCGGCGGCAGTGATCATCTCCCTTCAATTGGCCGCGTACTGTTTTCTGAACAGGGTAATGACAGTACGAAAACTGTCGATAGAATTGGGAGGAAGAGTGTAGTACCATTCTAGAGCTTCCCCTTTCAGGGACAGGGAGAAGGCCCGACATTTGACCGGGTCGCTCTTAGAGTAAAAGACCATGGAATCGACGAAATTCCGAAGGTGGTGTTCTCGATCAGCAGTTCCGTCGAATTTTTCTATTTGAGGGGGAGGTCGATCAGGCCTCAGAGCTTGTATGACGGTCTCGGTAAAAGGCAGTAGCTCGGGAGAGCGAACAGGAGAAGGACGATCGTTGTGGTCGTCCTTGTGGCGATCGTTGTTGTGATCTTCGTTGTGGTTATCGTTCTTGCCATCGTTGTGGCCGTTATTGTGGCCATCGTTGTGGCCTCTAGTGCGACTATTGTCTTTCGTCATCTCTTCTCGTTTTTCTTTGAGTTGTGCAATTTCTTCTGGTAGCTTTTGTTGTTTTTCGTGTTGCTGCTGAATGATCCGAGTCTGTTCCTCTAGTTGAGCTTGGAGTTGTCTTAACTGCTCTCTGGGGTCGACACCGTCCATACTTCTAGTGGTCACCATATGGAGTCTTCACTTTCGGTCCACGGTGGGCGCCAAAATGTTTCGGTGATAATTTTGGGACCGAAAGGGCTAACATTGATGACGCTGCTTTACTTCCTTCTGACGTTAAATCTTCAAGTACCTTCGCCGTCTGTTCTTCAGTACGTCCGTCGAGTTCCAATTTCCACCCAAAAAGGGGGGAGGGTACCTGTAAAGGCACTCTGACGATCAAGTTAGACGTCGGTGATGGAAGACCCTCAATCCTCAACAAGTTGATGCTTAGAGTAAGGAGAGGGTGATCGTAGATATGATAGTACTCAAAGAGGAGAGTATGTAAAAGGTATGAGTGTGAGATAGCATAAGCGTACCGTGTTTGGAGTCCTCAGGCCTTTATTTATAGGCTTTGGATTGATATAAGATTAGTAAAATATTAACAGAATAAAATATAAACAAACTTACTTAATATATCTCTGTTTGGATATGTTGTGATATATCTCTGTTTGGATATTATTTGATACCTGACGTGTTATTTATTTATGTCTGTGACGTAATGGGCCTAGAGCCCAATATATACGAACGACCAGTTTGGTCATTCGGCCCAGTAAGTGGATAAGCTGGACCGGCCGTTAGAGATATACTACCGTACAATATATAATAAGATAAGAGTATAAATAGACATGACTTTACCTTTAATGAAAATCAAATGTGTACTAGTGGCTGTAGTCACATCAACTTTAATCACCTTTTTTTTACAACAAGTAACAGGCATATGGGCATTTAAAAGAATACTTAAAACATTAAAAAAAAATTGTTCTTAAAACACAACACAACTCTAAAGTGGCTTTTGAAACCAAAATTATTTACTCACCACCACCACACGGGGACGCCGCATAGGAACACAAGAACCACGACAACAAGCACGTCGACGATCACGACGACAAACAAAGCGCGACCACGAGCAAAGTGAACGACGACCGCAAATGAAGCGAACGACGAGCGACGACTGCGACAGTGAGTATGAACCAGGCCATCGGAGCACAACGATGAGAGCACGAACATCAACCACGCAAACAGTGGTGGAGTGAAGCACAACGAAGAAAAGGATCCTAATCAGATCATTAAATAGTAATTTCAACGAAATCTTTTTGTTTGTTTTTACCTCTTTTAAACTCCTCAACGAAATCTTCTTGTTCATTTTTCTCTTTAAACTCCTCAACGAAATCTTCTTGTTCGTTTTTATCTCTTTTAAACTCCTCAACGAAATCTTCTTATTCGTTTTTATCTCTTTTAAAATCGTTAAATTGCGGCAAAATCGCGAGTTTACTCGATTTTACCGAGTTTACGAGCGAGTTCAGCGAGTTTACTCGGTTTCCGAGTTTACAACCGAGTTAACTCGGTAAGCATGACTAAAAACGTAAACTCGTCCGAGTTAACTCGCGAGTTTATTAACCATGAAAGGTAGACTAAAAAAGTTTGCATGACAATTAGATAATAAAGCAAATTAAATAAGAGGAGTAAATAAGAGAGAGTGGATAAGATGAAATTGTAAACCCCAACAACTCCATTCATCCATAGTCTTTTTCTCGCCAATTGAATCAATCGCATTTGCATGTTTACTTGTTGTTTCTTGCATCCAAACCAACTACTTTTTCTTTACAAGTCTTACGATTTCAATTTGCACAAACGATAAGGCCTTCGAGTCTCTTGGGAAGAACGATATTGGGTTTACCAATTATATTACTTGAAACGATTTGGTACGCTTGCCAGTTTCTGTTAAGAACAGGTAAGCTGAAAGTTAACCCCGTTAACTTGATTTAACGACAACTGTCAAATTCTTTTAATTTTCCAATCTTAGGGACCTAATTGGCTAAAAATAAAAGACAGAGATATAAGTGGGACAAAAACACGAAAATAGAGACCTCTGAATGAGTTTAACCTATTGATTATTTTAATTAAATTCAGATATTTTTTTAAATGAAGCAATTTTATTCTCTTTAAATTGAAATTAAAATTATTTTTTAAATATATATTATACTAATATTTTTTATTAAAGTTCATATTTTTATTAAATATTTATTAAATTATTTTTAAACAACTCTTAATACTTGTAAACGATAAGATTATAATGAATTTAAACTTACTCTATTCTTAATTCTTTTAACCAAATTTAAATTTATTTTTATAACCGTACGTAATATTGAACTTTAAGCTTTCATTCATAGGTATCATTTTTATTTATAAAAGTGTACATACATTATTTTTATTCCCTTTTCCTTTTTTATCTCTCACTTTTCTTTTAAATTTGTATTTTCAATTTTTATCATGACAGTTAAGCAAATAGAAATTTTTATTATCTCATCAAGTTTTTAGAGTAAGTTTTTATTTAGTCTAAAGACTTTTGTTTTTTCTTTTTTGATTTTGTCATCAATTTTAATTGGATTAATAGAAAAAAATAATTATTTCAACTTATTTTTATCATATATTAAAATATTATTATATTTAGATATTTTATTCTAAATTTCTAGATTTTGAGTTAGTTTGTAATTACGTTAGAGATTTCATTAGAATAAAGTATTACATACAAAGAAAATTAGATTTAATAGATTCATAGTCTTATTTCTGCAGTTTTTTGTCAAGGTCCCTATATTTGGTTCTTAATTATGAAAAAAATCAAACAATCAAGTTTGTGTAGTTAAATTATGATAACGGTGTCAAAATTATTACTTGGTGGCTAGGTGAGTTGGTATTTTAAAACACAGTCATCTTTGTCACCACCATCCTTCCCCAACAGTTCTCTCCCATAAACTACATCCAGAAACAACAAAATGTATAAAAATCCAAAAAAACAGTCAGATTTTGAAGATAATTAATTAAAGGAAAAAATTTCTTCATTCATAATTTCATACCAAAAGCACGAGCTTTCCCGTTTGCAACAAAAGGCAAATTACCACCGCCACCGTTGTTGTTAGCGATAATTCTCCTTTTGCTTCCACCACCGACGAGTCCAATTGCGGGGGTCTTGGCGGGAGGAGCACTCGGCGTAGCGGCGGAAGTTGGGGTTCTGGGTGGCAAAGAAGCGGTCGCGATCGATGAACATCTTCTCGTCGATGAAGGTGCCGAGTTCACAGGTTTTAGGACCTGGATTTCCGACCCGACGCTACGGCGTGGGGCAATTGAAGCAGAGAGGATCGTCTTGGAAGACAAGAGGGGAGCTGAGACCGTTCTCGATCCTCTGGTCGGAGAAGAGGGTGATGTCATCGGAGGACATGGGCGGAAGAGAAAAAGCTAGGGTTTGGACACGGTGGTTGCTGGAACGATGTCGTTGTGATTTGGTGTTTAAACATGTGTTTGTGAAATGTAATTTAATCCCGGTGGCACGTCTTTCAAAAATGATAGTTTATCTGTCCAGCAAGTAAGATTTTTTACGCAGTTCAGAGAAGTTAATGACATGGATTGAATTGTTCGAATTTTTCAAAAACAGGAATCAAATTGATCGAGGGACTTATTTAACAAAAAAACTGCAAATTATTAAACCAGAAAATTATTTATGATTATAGATAACTTGGATGTGAAAATTATTTCATCACTAAACTTTTATTTTTTGGTCTAGGTTGTGGTTTTATTATGAGATTTTATGATTTTCACGTGATTATAAATACTTATAATATAAGTTTGAACCACAACGGTACAATTGTAATCTATTAAAGATGAGGTTGGAATTGATCACTTTAATATTTAAGAAGTCGAATTATTAAAGTGCATTTAAAAATATCTTTTAAATTTATTAATTTTATATTTCAGACTAATTTCTCTTATATGTTTTCTCAAAGTAAAATATTTTCCTTAAATTTCTCTTATATTTTTTCTCAAAGTAAAATATTTTCCTTAAATGAAAATATTACATTGATTCAAACCTTGTTTTTATTTTCCAATTTCTTTTTCTTTTTATTTGCTTGTCTCTTTAATAGATTATATTTGAATGTTTATTATAGATTCAAACCTTGTTTTTATTTTCCAATTTCCTTCTTTTTCTTTCCTTGTCTCTTTAATAGATTATATTTGAATGTTTATTATAGATGTACTTAATTTTATATTAATTGAATTATTTTGGAAGTCACAGACTAATTAGATATAAAGTTAATTTCGAATATATAGTGAATGCAAACATCATCTTTTTATATGCTAAATTTATAAGGTTGAGTTAGACTTTTAAAGTCTATTTCTTAACAAAATGTAAATTATGTTATATGAAAATTACTATTGAAAATGATGAAGACTTGTATGAATATGTTGTCACATATATGCGATGATATTTTGGTGAATTATTGTTTGATTTTTGTATTAAGGATTAAAAATTATGTTGTAACAAATCTTTTTACTTCACTCATGATCTAAGTCATAGACTAAGATATCATTTGGTGAGAAACTGAAGACAATTCTTCAACATCGTGACATGGATCAGTCTCCTTGCTTCTCGAGGATTTAATCTCAATCGATATCATAGAATTGCTCAAAACTAAATCGACTCGATATGAGTTTTTTTTGAAAGGGACAACAAAAAATCATTTTTCAATTTAATTTGGGTGTTTTCACATCTCAATATCAATGGATAAAATTAATTTAATGTATAGATTATTGATTTCGCGTACCAATTTCACCCACACATTGAATGATCATAATCTCTTTATTACTCGAATTTCAATGATAATCTTGTGCGTCACTAGCCTATATTTTTGTTTCATTTGGTTTTTTTATATAGATGAAAATGGAAGTGCAACAACAATCGATGAGGTGTAACGTAAAAGTGATAAAACTCAAAGTGATATATGTGGTGATCGGGGAAGTTGCAATAAAGTAACGAAAACATTGAAGTAAATTGCATAAAGAAAATTACCAAGGCAAATTGCAACCATCAACATTGGATTAATCATTTTTCCTAGGAGTGGAAAAGTGGGCTACATCTGATGGGCTAACCCATCTACCCGACTGAATAAAGGTAGGTCGAGAGATGCTTTTGAACCTGCCAACCCACAATATTCTCCCCTGTGCAGCCCACCCACACGCCGAACCAGATGCGAGGTAGGACATGCAAACTCATCGACCCGTTATCCATTAATTAACTTAGCTTGCAAAATTAGGTGTGTGTTGTGTTTTTGGATTTTCTGATAGTGTGAACGCAATGAGAGTGTGAACGTTGCGAGAGTACAACACACCATCATGAGACTATGAACACAGCAAGAGTACAAGTGCTGCGAGAGTGTGACCTTCGCAAGACTATGAACGTCATGAGAGTGTGAACGTTTTCTAGAGTGGAAACACCAATGTAAAACTATGAATAATGCCATGAGAATACGAACACCGTGAGAGTGTGATCTTCGCGAGGTTGTGAACCTCGCAAGAGTGCGAACACTATAATAGTGCAAACGTCATTAAACTTTGAATGCAAATCCCTCCCACCTATCTTTTCATAGGCTGAATCTCATCTCACCCCATCCTTGTAGGGCGGAGAAAGGCAGAGTAGAAGAGTGAAGCAGAGACAACACATGTTCTCGCAACACTCTCAAATTGTTAAATAATTATGTTCTACTTTTCAATTTCCTCAACTTAAGAAAAGTAATAAAAATATATAAGTTTAAGAAAGGTGTAGTAATAAAAAAAATGTAAGTGGAGGTATAAAATAAGATAGAATTGTACTGTTATTATTTGTCTTTATAAAAGCGTACATAATTAAAATAAAGCACATCAGTTCCATTTATGGCATCTGATAACGCCATTCTCGTATCTACATGGTCCATTTTTCATAATTTTCCAAAAACAGTGCAAACATATCTCAGAATCCCTATCTTGATCATATGCATCAAAATACAACCTAGGACCATTCCCCCATTGAACCGAACAAAAGAACAATGTTCCTCCGAAAAGTTTAGTTCCAAAACTAAATCCGTAGCTTTGGTTGAAAGGGAGAACGTGGAATCCAAGATCATCATCTTTTGATTTGCAGTGAATATTTAAAGTTTCATGTCCCTCCAAACCATTCATAATCTCCACACCAGCTGGCCATGCACATGCCAATGTCAGTATGTACAACAACACAAAGATTTTCACTAACATAGACATTGTAAATTCTCACATTCATTTTCTATTCTTCAATCTGATATATATATATATATATATATATATATATATATATATATATATATATATATATATATATATATATATATATATATATATATATATATATATATATATATATATATATATATATATATATATATAGGCTACAAAATAATGATCTAATGTTGAAGGACAAAAATGTCTTTTCATTTTTGTATTTGATCTGAGTTATTGGAAAACATTTATCCCAAAATTTTAATTATAGGAAACAATTATCCCAAAATTTTAATTATAAAAAACATTTATTCTAAAATTCTCTCACCATTAATTATTTATATTCTATTACTTGTCCTAATTTAATTAATTTAATGCATATAATTGACATACGGTCAATTCATATAGCTAATTAATTACCATTAATTATTTATATTCTATTACTTGTGCCTAAATTAATTCCATTCAATTCATATAATTGACATACGGTCAATTCATATAACTAATTTATTGTTAATTTTTAAGTGTGAAAAACATGATTGTTAATTTCATATGTAGAAGACACAAAAAGTTCTGATGGAGGAAATCTTACAAACATACGACAAAACTATCAATGTCGCACAACAATTCAGAGTAATAAAATATACATAATGGTAAGAGAATATTGTAAAAAATATTTGGAATAAATGTTTTCTTATAATTGGAATTATTTTTACCAATAAAATGTAAATCAATTAATTAACCCAAAAATAAATTAGTAAAAAATATAAATAATTAATTTTGAAAATATTATACTATAAAAGAAAATTTGTTTGGAATAAATTTTTGTCTATAATTAAAATTTATTTTATCAATAAAATTTAAATGAATTAATTAATTAATTAATGCAAAAATTATATAATATATATAATTAATGATGAAAAAAATAGAATAAAATAAAATAAATTTATAATAAATATTTTCTTATAATTAAAATTACTTTTATGAATAAAATTTAGGGACTTAATTAATTAAAATTAAAATTAAAAATAATAAAATATCAATAATTAAAAATTAAAAATACTTACTTCACTTTTAATTATAACCATTTTATATTAAGAAAGGATTTTATGGACTGATTTCAAAATTTTAATTATTGACAATTTTATTAATAAAAAAATTTACTAATAATACATATTTTATTTGTTGATAACATAAATTTACGAATAGATAAAATATATATTATGACAAATTTAGTTACAAATTTCGGAGATAAAATTCATCAATTAATCAAATTTACTTTGTTGATAAAACATTATTGTTAATTCCAATTTCTTTTTTATAGTAAATGTTAAATAAATTTCAAAACATGTGATGTTGAGTTTATTATTTTCTTTTCTTAGGTGTAACATTCCGATTTTTATGGATTTCCTTATTATGAGTGAAATTTAAAAATTTTAAAATTATAACACCATTGTGGAAATCTAATTATATAATACCAAAATTAATAAAATAAAAATAAAATAAAGTAAACCCAATTACATTGCTTCTAAAATTTATAGCACAAAAGTTAAATGATCAAGTCTTTATCCTACTCTCGTGTCTCTATCATGCATTTGGAGCATCCACAACATCCCCTCCCCTACAACCAAATTTCATCCGATCATCGTAAGACACATACAATCACAAACATAAAAAATATGGGTAAGCTACCATAACACAACTAATAACAATAAAATTTGTACTAAGAAAGCAAGTACAACTTAATAACAATCATTCATCTATAGTGCTACCTTTACTCACATAATCATTTCTATACTCGATCATCATCGACATCCCCATTAACTATATGATTACTAAACAATCCATGTTATTCTTATCAAGATCATTTCCAAACACATCGTCACCACGAATTATCATCACGTGTACCTCCATTAGAACTAACCTCATCATGAATCCTTAATCATAAATAACATCATGAGCCTCCACAATACCATAACACCACAGTGAAAGGAATCGGTCACACTCCTGTATCTAGGGATGACAAAAAAATTCATGCCCGGAGATATCCGTGGATAAAATCCGCAACGGATAGTTGGTACTCACAGATATTTACTATCCACGGGTTGCGGGAATGGGATATTTTAATACCAGCTTATAAAAACGGGTCGGGTTCAGGTACTACACTATCCGACCCGTTACCCACTAAAAAGTTGAAAATACTTTTTTATCCATATGTCTAAACTAGGTTTTATTATTTTACCCCTTTTCCTCATACATATGTGCAACAACCTTCCCCTGCCCGTGCTAACGTTTTGTGCCACCATAAGAGTTTTAGATTATGCCAGCCACCATATGCACATTGTACCAACGTTGGTGTTCAATGTTGGAGTTTGATAACAGTTGAAAACACCGTTATTTTATACTTAATTTTGATACTAAAAACACCCTTAATGACTTAGAAACTAGCTTCAAGTCATGTTTTTGCTTAAGTTTGAATAATAAGAGAGTTGAAGGTGGTATTATGGGTTTTATGCTTGGGTTTCCTTGTTTTGGCAGGAACTAAGATGAATTGGATGAAAGAAGTTGAAGTAGCAAGGAGTAGGACTTAAGAAAAGCTGGAAAATAGCACAAAAGAAGAATCGCATTTGGCGCTGGGCGCCATTTTCACCGCTGAGCTCCAACCTTGTTGTTGAGTTCTCTGTCTAACGCTTAAGCGCCACTACTGAGCGTCATTTTGAGTGTCACACCTACCGCTAAGTGTCATTTTTAGTGTTAAGCGCTGACAATGTTGGCCTGGGCCAATTTTTTGTTATTTTTATAAACTATATAACGATTTAGACGACCTAGAGGGTCTATATTTTGACAGAAAGAGGCACAAAAACACTCTTTTCACCCCTCGGAGGCGGATTTTGGATGCGGAATCTCCAATCTTCAACTTTTACGGTTCTATCTTTCATTCTTTTGATTAATTTCATCTAGTTTCACCATGTCTATGGTGAACTAAACCTCTATTGTTATTAGGGAATAATGCTTCGAAACTCTCATGTATTGAATTGAATTTTAATATATATGCTTTACTTCATTAATTGTTAGGGTTTTTCCTCTACACTTTATGCATGCTTTGTTCAACATTCAATTGCATGATCATTGTTTTGTCGATATGGACACATACGGGGAAATCTAGAACTGGGGAATTTCTCCCAAAAGCAATATTACCTAGACATAGGGATAAGAGAGTTGGTTGCCTTTAAGCTTCTATGCGAATGAAATGCACAATTAGTTGCTAGTGATACTGATAACGGTTCAAAACACTGTTATTTGTGATATGATTTTGATACTAAAAGCACCCTTTTCCATTTAGAAACTTGCTTGTACTCATATTTTTTCAATAAATTGTGTGAATAAGAGAGTGGGGGTTGATTTCAATGGTTTTATGACTAATTCTCCTTGTTTTGACAGAGATTAAGGAAATATAGGAAGCAGAGATGAAGAGCCAAGAAGATGAAGCTTAGAAGGGCTTAAAAAGGCACCAGAAAGAGGAAAAACGTGAAGCTCGAGCGACCAGAAGTGAAGCTTGAGCGTCCAGAATCGACGTGCGTCGCTTGGGTGAGGACCCTAGCCACTTGGGCGACGAGGTCTCAAAGATTGGACGACCACACTCATAGCCCGTGCCATACATGAGGTACTCTTCTTGCCTGGGTGACCTCCTTAGACGACGAGCGACGACTTTCGTGGACTGGGCCCTGTTTCTGCTCTGTTTCAATTCTTTTGGACCGGACCCTATTTTGGCACACCTTTAACACTATTTAAAGGTCCCTGGGGCTCAAGGTTTTGTATCCCTGGCAGAGAAGAGCATAGCAATACACTCTTTCCCAATTCTTAGGCTTTCAGTCTCATTCTTTCTTCCATTGTTCATAGAGTTCCCCCATGTCTATGGGGAACTAATTTCTATTTGTTGTTGGGGAATGATGTAACCTTGTAAACTCTCATGTATTTGAATTGATTCTTAATTCCATATGCTTTATCATTAATTGTTAGAGTAATTCATTTGTTCTTATTGCTTGTTTATACAATAGCATGATCTGTGAGTTGCATGAGTGCTGATAGGTTCCTTTCAATTCAGGTCCTTGTTAAATTACTCCTAAGGGTTATATTTCTCATACATGAGGGTATGGGTCTTAGTCGTCTTAACCTCTTGATCTTCACATCATTTTACCAGGAGTGCTAGGAATTGTATGAACTGGTAATTAGGGACAGACTTATTTACCGAGACATCGGTTTAAGTGTTTTAGTGAGGGACGTTGGCATTAATGAATAAAGAAGAATTCTTATATACATGAGAGGGAACTTGGTGAAATCTAACCCCAACAACATACCCATCTCATATAAATCAAACTTCATTCATCTTTGTGCTCTTTTGCCACTGATCAATTTTATTTTGTTTTCTTTTATTATTTTTGCAATACAAACCCATGATCTCTTTTACTCTAAGTCTTAATTAATCTTGTTTTCACATAACTGTTCAGTGCCAAGAGTCCTCTAGGATACGATACTTGGTCTCACCATTTTATATTACTTGTGCGACTCGGTACACTTGCTGATTTGCCCAAACAAGTTTTTGGCACCGTTGTCGGGGTCTCACGGTTTAAGTTATTCTATTTGTATGATTCTTGATTAATTTTGGCTTTATTCTATTTTATCTTCTTTTTCCAATTTTTATTTTTATTTATTTTTCAAATCCCTAATTTCTATTTTTTTTGTGCTAACAATATTTTCTAGGATTGTGTGTTTTGTTTATGCAGGTTTGTGTTAGAACCAGGAGCAACAAAAATTTTGAACCTTTTCTTGAAGGGCTTGAGACCAGCAGGAGGCCAAGAGAAAATAGATTATCTAGAGAATCTTCTCTAGAGAAAATCCCAATGGCTTCCCAAACTAGTGAAGGAGAGAGCAATGCTAGCAGACGCACCTTGGCAGATTATACAACAGTTGTTGGCCCTCATCACTTTAACAGCATTGTAAAGCCAAGGGTCAATGCTACGAATATGGAGATTTAGCCTGCCCTGATCCACCTTGTAAAGAGCAACCAATGCAATGGACTATCCCATGAAAGTCTATATGAGCACTTGACAACCTTCAATGAGATATGCAACACTGTGAAGATAAATGGGGTTCTTGATGAGGCTATAAAACTGAGCCTATTCCCCTTATCTCTTGGAGGTAATGCTAAATTATGGTTGAACTCTTTTCCTGAAAATAGCTTCACTCGGTGGGAAGATGTGGTGGCGAAATTCCTCAACAAATACTTCCCACCATCAAAGATTTACATAGGGAAGCAAGATATCTCTTCTTTTAGACAAGGCATGGAGGAAACCTTGGGGCAAGCATAGGATATATACAAGAGCCTGTTGAGAAAGATGCCTACCCATGGTTTTGATGAAGGAACGGTGGTTATTCTTTTCCTTGGAGGCCTTGGGTCACAAACCAAATTAATGTTGGATGCCTCAGCTGGAGGAAATATCAAATGCAAGACTGATGGGTGTCGCACCCCATGCAAAATTTAATGTGCAATTTAGAAATGCAGTATAGCTAGGAAATGACTCCTAGGTCGTCTCTCAAGGACCAAATGTGGTTCGAGAATTAGGTCAGACATAAAGTAGGGGGGGTTTTGTGAAAGGTTTGTGGTGAATGCGGATGAACTAAATCAAAATAAGAATGCAAACAGAAATGCAAACACAGATGTTAAAACGGTTTTAAAGACAGAATGAAAACGGTTGGTCATTAACTTAATCACAATGCTTCCTACAACAGATCAACAAAATAAAGCAGCGACTCAAACCTCTAATCCAACATAGTTTACCAACTAAGTGAAGGCTAATCATGTTTTCATAAAATCGAACTAAATGAACGCAATGTTAACATCAAATCCAATTTACACCATGTAGTTTCATCAACTAAGAGAAGACTCAACACCAACTAGGCAACTAAGTGTATACCGAATTGCAAGGGCAAATACAGATTTCATATTAACCAAGTCAGAGTGGCAAATACAATTACAGTCCAGAAATCTCAAGGAAACTTTATAATATCGCTAATGACCAACTCAATTAACTTAAACTAACATGACAGTTAAATTATCAAAATCGAACAGAACAGACAACATGGTTAATGAAAACATTAAACCGAATAGTCCTAAATGAAGAGATGATGAGTGTTGATGAATTTAAAGAGCAAAAAAGCAGCAAAGATAAAGAAAAAGAAGAGGAGAAAGAAAAAGAGAAAGAAAGTCTCCGAGAGCCATTCAGGGAAATCTTCAATCAGGTGACTGTTACTCCTTTAGTGCTTCCACAAATTCCTGATTATGATAAGAGTATCAAGTACTATCTTGGAGAGGTAATTGATCTTGATGAAGAAGAAGATCAAGAAAGGGTTGTTAAGCCTAGGAAGAAGGACCATCCACCAAAATTGAAGGATTTAGGGAATTTGACTCTTCCGTGTGTTATTAATAACGTGGATATAGGAAGAACCATGATTGATTCATGATCAATTGTTAATTTGATGCCCTTTAGTGATTTCAAAAAAATTGGAGGGCTAAAATTAAAACCAGCTAATACTACCCTGACAGTTGCAGATGGGTCTATTAAGAAGCCAGTTGGTATGGTGGAAAATGCAATTGTTCAAATTGAGGAGTTGGAGTTCTTGATTGATTTTCTAGTAGTGGACATGGCAAATGAGGGAATAATTCCATTAATCTTGCGAAGACCTTTCACGAGGACTTCTAAGATGGTGATACGTGTCCATGACGGGAGAATGCTGTTAAAAGATCAAGACCAAGTGCTAACTTATAGTGGATCTGAAGACAACAAAATGAGAATAAGAAGAAGATTCAGATATAAAAAGGCCAGAAGTGAAGCTGCAAAAGAGGAGAACATCACAGGTATATATTGATCATCTTAATAGTTGTACTATTTTGCAGACACTTGAGGAGGAGAATATAGATAAAGGAGAGTCAACCTATTCAGAGGACAGGGACCTCCGAATCTATTAAACCAGAAAATTATTTATCATTATAGATAACTTGGATGTGAAAATTATTTCATCACTAAATTTTTATTTTTTGGTCTAGGAGTTGTGGTTTTATTATGAGATTTTATGATTTTCACGTGATTATAAATACTTATAATATAAGTTTGAACGACAACGGTACAATTGTGATCTATTAAAGATGAGATTCGAATTGATCACTTTAACATTTAAGAAGTCGAATTATTAAAGTGCATTTAAAAATATTTTTTAAATTTATTAATTTTATTTTTCAGACTAATTTCTCTTATATTTTCTCTCAAAGTAAAATATTTTCCTTAAGTTAAAATATTACATTGATTCAAACCTTGTTTTTATTTTCCAATTTCTTTCTTTTTATTTTCTTGTGTCTTTAATAGATTATATTTGAATGTTTATTATAGATTCAAACCTTGTTTTTATTTTCCAATTTTTTTTCTTTTTCTTTCCTTGTCTCTTTAATAGATTGTATTTGAATGTTTATTATAGATGTACTTATTTTTATATTAATTGAATTATTTTGGAAGTCTCACACTGATTAGATATAATGTTAATTTCGAATATATAGTGAATGCAAACATCATCTTTTTACATGCTAAATTTATAAGGTTGAATTAGACTTTTAAAGTCTATTTCTTAACAAAATGTAAATTATGTTATATGAAAATTACTATTGAAAAGGATGAAGACTTGTATGAATATGTTGTCACATATATGAGATGATATTTTGGTGAATTATTGTTTGATTTCTGTATTAAGGATTAAAAATTTTGTTGTAACAAATCTTTTTACTTCACTCATGATCTAAGTCATAGACTAAGATATCATTTGGTGAGAAACTGAAGACAATTCTTCAACATCATGACATGGATCAGTCTCCTTGCTTCTCGAGGATTTAATCTCAATCGATATCATAGAATTGCTCAAAACTAAATCGACTCGATATGAGTTTTTTTTGAAAGGGACAACAAAAAATCATTTTTCAATTTAATTTGGGTGTTTTCACATCTCAATATCAATGGATAAAATTAATTTAATGTATAGATTATTGATTTCGCGTACCAATTTCACCCACACATTGAATGATCATAATCTCTTTATTACTCGAATTTCAATGATAATCTTGTGCGTCACTAGCCTATATTTTTGTTTCATTTGGTTTTTTTATATAGATGAAAATGGAAGTGCAACAACAATCGATGAGGTGTAACGTAAAAGTGATAAAACTCAAAGTGATATATGTGGTGATCGGGGAAGTTGTAATAAAGTAAGGAGAATATTGAAGTAAATTGCATAAAGAAAATTACCAAGGAAAGCAAATTGCAACCATCAACATTGGATTAACTATTTTTCCTAGGATTGGAAAAGTGGGCTACATCCGATGGGCTAACCCATCTACCCGACTGAATAAAGGTAGGTCGAGAGATGCTTTTGAACCTGCCAACCCACAATAGTCTCATCTGTGCAGCCCACCCACATGCCGAACCAGATGCGAAGCTCGACATGCAAACTCATCGACCCGTTATACGTTAATTAACTTAGCTTGCAAAATTAGATGTGTGTTGTGTTTTTGGATTTTCTGAGAGTGTGAAGGCCATGAGAGTGTGAACGTTGCGAGAGTACAAACACCATCGTGAGACTATGAACATCGCAAGAGTACAAGTGCTGCGAGTGTTGTTTTAAAACCAAACCAAAACACTTAAAATTATTAATATTTATGTAACATAAATCTTGAATGAGATTATTTGTGTTAATCATTTCGGCACCAGTTATCACAAACACACTTTCCAACTACTCAAAACATTTCCTCATCTTTCTTGCTTAAGTATACGCTTGCAACACTAGCTTGTCTTTCTTTTGAGAATAATTCTTAGTTGTGTGCCTCTCCTTTTGACACTTGAAACACTTCACATCAGTACAAGGACTCCCTTGAACCTCTAAACCTGAACATCTCTTATGTAATTTTCGTTGATGTGATTATTGTTACTGAAAGGATCCAACCACCTTTTCCTGTTACTGGTTTGACATAAGGCTCCTATGATACCTTATCCTTACCAACAGAAAATTTTTCTCTCTTGAGAAAGCACCGCCATACTTGATTGGTCCTGAAAACTCTCCATCATATTAATCACCTCCACTAATAGATGAACCTCTACTTACTACACCAATTCATTGACCTCTTCAACTTTATCATCAAGTCTTTCACAAGCTTCCTACACTTCCAAGCCTCAAACACTATTTTCAATTTTGCACATTGTCATATTCTCAAACCTTGCTACTTATGCATGCATTGACATGTCACTTTGTACCAATCTTATGAACTCTTTTTGTCTTGCCAACTCTTACTTTATTTGGAAAAATCACCTTTCTTAAAACCTCCTCTTAAAGTTCATTTGATCCAAGGTCTCACCTCTGGACTCCACATGTTCTTCATCCCACAAAACCAGAACTCTGCTTTCCTCACCCCTTAATAGTTATTACACAACAACTTCATATCTTTAAGGCAAAAGCTTGCCTTATAAGCCTTATCCAACTATTGTAAAGGTAAGCAAATAAGTTGACCTTGAATATATATTTCTCTACTATTATTGAACACTACACACAAATGACAAAGGCAAAAACATGTCTAGTCTAGTATCAAAAACACAACTCAAACTACAACTTTACTTCTTCCTTTAACAAACATAACTTTTCTATACATACTCTCTCAACATCTACTAACTACATAACATACTTTTTACCAACTACCTGTTGTCTATCACTCTACTTTTCCCAAACTTTCAAATTAAGAAAAGAAAAAAAAATATTTGATACCTCATCACTCTATGAAGATTTTTTTTGTTCTTAATACTTCTAGTTTCACAAACATATCTACAATTTGAACTTAAACATTTACAGACGTAAGGCACCACAAACCCAAAAACCTTAGGTCATCCTAAGGATGAACTGCTTTAATATCATGAATGTAACATCGCATTTTGAACTCATCTCACTAGTGTAGCGAAGGGAAACGACCGCGGTTGTTTTTTACTATACGTCGTGGTTTTAGAACCACGACATATACAGGCGAGGTAAATATTCTGGGACTTTAGGCTGCGGTAATAACCTGGGGATATAACAACGGTCCTTTATTGAACCGCGATCAAAACCCATTTTTTTTAAAAAAAAATCGTCTAACCTTTTGGTCGCGGTTCTAACTGCGGTTCTAACCGCGGTAATAGACCTGCTGGAATCGCGGCCTATTCCCCTTTTCTAAAAAAAAAATTGTCTAACTTTCTACCGCAGTTTTGGCCACAACCGCGGCCTATTCTCCTGAATTTTTTTTAATAGCAGGTCTGTTTTTGTGATATCCACTATCACAAAAACAGACCTGCATATCAAACAATCACATAATGTACACAGATTCAATGCAGATTCAACAGATTCAACACAATAATCAATATTTACATCCAATTTCGATCCATACGTAAATATTCTGACTTATATATTCTACAAAATTACAATACAAAAAAAAAATTATTCATCATTTAACGACAAATTAAGGTTAATTTAATTCAATTATACAATCATTCAATAAAAAAATTGAAATAATCACATATATTCAACATAAAAATAACATTGTAAAATAAAAAAAATTAACTTTAAAATCATACCATCATAAAAATTATACAATCATACAAAATCCAAGGATACAAAATTATATGATCATTCAATCACATATTCAATCATACAAAATTATACAATCTAATAAAAGTAAAATTTAAACATTAATATAAGAACCTGATAGTGTGAAAAGCCAATAACGATGAACAACTCGCAATCAAAACGCTAGAAAATTCAACTCTAAAAAATTCAAACCTGTAAAAATATACAAA
Organism: Vigna mungo; assembly: GCA_036885675.1. NCBI lineage: Eukaryota > Viridiplantae > Streptophyta > Magnoliopsida > Fabales > Fabaceae > Vigna > Vigna mungo. The sequence goes on from CP144697.1 coordinate 36,366,657, forward strand.
CAAATATTAGTTTTAGAAATAAAAACAAACATCAAAACGCAATTTACCTCTAAGGGGAAGAATCGGAAAAACCAATAAAAAGATGATTTGAATGATTTTGATCGATTAAAACTCTTTCCCAACGTTGACAATGGCCACGACACCGAACAAAAATGGGTTTAAATGTTGAAAAATGATTGAAAATGGAAGCAGAGGATCGCGTGAGGAAGGAGACTCTGAAACTGTTTGTGCGTGAATAAGAAGGAAGATGATGACATTGTTCCTGTGTGTTTTATTTTTTTAACCTAAGCAGAGGAATAAACCGCGGTTCACCAGTTAATCGAGACCTATTCTCCTGAAAAAAATATTCAAAATACATCTGAAATGGCATTTTTGAAATTTTTTTCAAACTTTATGTCGCGGTTCACTGCCAAACCGCGGCCTATTCTCTTAAATATTTAAAATTTATTCAGATAAGGGAATAGACCGCGGTTCCCCTAACAACCGAGGCCTATTCCCTGACGTTCTGCTTCCTGTAGAGACAATAGGATGCGGTTCTTAGTGGAACCGCGACCTATTCCCTGACTCCGATTTTATTTCAGAACTGCATTTAGGGGAATGTCAGAAATTTTGTAGGGGGAATCGGCCACGGTTCTGAGGGGAACCTCGACCTATTCCCGCTGCAAATTTCTGACTTCCTGCCAAGTCAAATCTGAAATAAAATTGCAGGGGAATAGACCGTGGTTTTGAGGGGAACCGCGGTCTATTCCCCTGAAATTGTTTTTCAGAACTATTTTTGGAGAATGTCAGAATTTTGCAGGGGGAATAGATCGTGGTTCCCCTTAGAACCACGGTCTATTCCACTTAAATTTTTTTCCAAAACTACTTTTCAAGAATGTCAAAATTTTGTAAGGGGTATAAGTCGTGGTTCCCCTCAGAATCGCGGTTTATTCCCCTGTAATTGTTTTTAGAACTGCTTTTGGGGAATGTTAGAATTTTGCAGGGGGAATAGACCGCGGTTCCCCTCATAATCGCGGTCTATTCCCTTGAAATTTTTTTTCAGAACTGCTTTTAGGGAATGTTAGAATTTTGCAGGGGGAATAGGTTGCGGTTCCCCTTAGAACCACGACCTATACTGTCGATATAATTTCAAAAATGTAACCGTGCAATATTATGCTTCAGTTTCTATTGAACCGCAGCATAATGTGCATGGTAAAAGATCGATTTTTTACTAGTGTCTTGTTGATTTTTTATTTAAGTAAAAATTAAAAATAGAAGTTTTAAAAACACTGAACTCACATGTCGTATGTTTGTAAGGTCATTGCTGTAACATCCAATTTTAATAGTATAATACTACTAAAATATAAGATTTCATTATAAATGTTCAGAAAACAACTTATCCAAGATATATCTTACAGGCCATTGGCTTGTTTTGCTACCACTAAGAAATATAAATTCCAAACGTCTATATTATGTTTCTATTACAAAAACTTATACCTAACATGATTTAATATTGTTCCATGACTCAGACAGGTGGCTAGAACATCCTTCAAAACGTGTCTCTACACCTACATCTTCATCTGCTCACACCAATAATGTTATCATTGAAAAAGAAAAAGATAATCACATACACAACAAATAAACACAATAGGGTAAAACTAATTTACAAAAGAAGCATCATATATTTAAGAAACATGTTCAATCATAATACAATGCACTCCAAAATAATCACATATATATGCACCATATATCAAAGACTCTTCTAAACTAAATTATCCAAATATAAACATTGATATCATATTCTCGAAAAACATGGTCAAGTCAGAAAAAGAAAATAGAAATAGAAAAGTAATTTCTAGAGATCATATACTTTAAAACAATAATGAATCTAATTATTTTATAATTGATGGTTTAATATTAATGAATCTCATTAATTTACAACCACGGTAAATCCTATGATACCAAATTTTTTGTCCACTGTAAATCCTATGATACCAAATTTCTTCATCCTTACAATAATACTAATAATTTTTATTTTGAAGTGTAAATAAAATAAAATGTCCTTAAAATAATAATCTATGTTCAATATAGATATCCATAAAATATGAAAAAGAAAATGTTTGAAGTTAATATACTCTTGGCTTATAAACTCTATAATGTATTAAATATTTTTTTTGTAAGTTACACTTTATCAATACTTCACATATTAAAAGTAATAAATGAGCAATAAATAAAATAATTAATGGTAATTTGTATTATTTTTGGACTCAATTATAAACAAGATCGATTAGTTTCACGCTTCATATACTGATAGTAAATGAGTAATAAATTACAGAGATAAATAAATAATAGTAATTACTATTTTTAGGCTCAATTATAAATAAGATTAATTATTTTCACACTTATTAAGAATACGTGATAATCATAATTAATAGAAATTAATATCATTTTTATGATTAATATTATGACAATAATAATATTATGAGAATAATAATATAAGAAATATATATTCCAAGCTTTTGTAGTATGTTTCTATTACAAAAAATTATATCTAATGTGATCTAATTGGCTCTATGATTCATAAGTTGGTTAGAACATATTTCAAGTTGTATCCTTACACTCGCATCTTCATTTACACATACTTATGAATACTCATTGTAAAAGAAAAAGACAATAATAGAAAAAACAAAGAAAAAGATAAACTAATTTGCAATATAATATAATGCATTTCAAAACCGTGATATTATATATATATATATATATATATATAGGATGGAAAAAAATCCGCGACGGATAGTTGATACCCGTGGATATTTACTATCCGAAACCCGCAGATAGTCGATATTTTAATAGCCGCTTATAAACGGGTCGGGTGCGGGTATTATACTATCCGTACCCGCAATTTAATTTTTATTTTCTGAAGTTAAATATATTAAAATTAACATTAATTTATATTTTACAAGGTTAAATTTAATTAAAATTATACTATATGAAATATACCGATCGAAATTAATTGTCATTTATTGGCAATTAACAGGTATTAATAGGTTAGATTGCCTTAATCTTTACCAAATATAGGGGATTGATTATTGATTATTGGGTTTGATTGCCTAAAATTATACTGCACTAATTAATAAGTCAGATTCTCTTACTCTGTACAAAATATACGATATTAATTATTTATTATTGGATTTGATTGCCTAAAAATATACTGCACTAATGGTTAATCAATGGGCTTGTCTGTCATAGGCTCTATAAATATACAATTGATATTTATGTACAATCTTCCTCTTCTATTCTAATAAAATTTAGACCTTTTTATATCTTGAGTGTGTCTTCTGCACGTCAACAACCCATCGAAGTGGATGACATTCTCAAGAAGGATGGAAGATCAAAAGAGAACAAAGCAAAGAAGGACGACTGACCATCGAACCAATTCAACCCAAACAAAAATTAAATTTTAATTTATATTTAATTTAATTTATATTATATTTTATATATTTTTTTGTAATTTTATTTAAATTTTATTTTAATAATTTATAAAAGAAATTTAAATATTTACGGGTATTCACGGATATTTGCGGATTTTTTTTAGACGGATATCCGACGGATAACGTGTCGGGTTTCGAGTACAATTTTATCTGACGGATAGGATTCGAGTATCACACTATCCGACCCAAACCCGACCCGTTGTCATCCATATATATATATATATATATATATATATATATATATATATATATATATATATTTTTTTTTTTTTTTCTAAACTAAATTATCCGAAAACATGAATTGATTTTGGATTTGCGGAAGACATAATCAAACAGAAAAAGAAAAAAAATAAAAATAGAAAAATAATTTATATTGAAATAATGTATTTTAAAATAATAATAAGACTTTTTTAAAACACTTTCTATTTATAATTAATGAAAATAGATACCAAATATTTGGGTCCTTAGAGTAATAATAATAACTTTTAGTTTTTAGTTTGAAGTGTAAATAAAATATAGACGTCATTAAATCAATAATCTATGTTCAATATAGATATCCTTAAAATATGAAAAACAAAATGTATGAAGTTAATACTAGTATTCAATAATTAATATTTCAAAATCTGTAATGCATTCAATAATTCTTTTTTATAAGTTATCCTTTATCAATATTGCACATATTAAGAATAAATGAGTAATAAATTAAAGGAACAAATAAAATAATTAGAATTAATTTATATTATTTTTAGGATAATTAAAATAAATTAATTTCACGTGTATGGAGAATAAATGAGTAATAAATTAAAAAGATAAATAAATAATTAATAGTAATTACTATTTTTAAACTCAATTATAAATAAAATTAATTAATTTCACGCTTATTAAGAGTAATTGATAATATATATATATATATATATATATATATATATATATATATATATATATATATATATATATATATATATATATATATATATATATATATATATATATATATATATATATAAATAATTAATAAACATTAATATTATTTTTATTGTAAACAAAATTAATCAATATCACGTAACTCATAATTTCATTTAATATTTTTAATTTTATATTATAAAGAATTATAATTTTAAAATTGCCTCATTAATATATATATATATATATATATATATATATATATATATATATATATATATATATATGGCGAAGATAATAAGGGGTTATAAAAATTTTTAAAATTATCGACAGATTTTTACTTTTGAATGTCTATCGACAAATGTATATTTGTCGGTAAATTTATATTATTGATGGATTTATCAATGGATTTTGAATTTTTTATTTATAAAAAAATTTATTATTAAATTCGTTAGTAATGTGTATATCACTTATTGACGAAAATATTTGTTGGTAAATTCGTCAAAAATATATATGTTACTTATTGACATATAAATTTGTCGATAAATTTTCGGTGATGTGTATGTCACTTACCGACGAAAAAATTAGTTGGTAATTCCATCATTAATGTGTATGCCACTTATTGACGAAAAAGTTCATCAGTAAATTTGTCGGTAATTTGTATGTCACTTACCGACAGATTTTTCTGTCATTACATTCATCGATAATATGTATGTCAATTACCTACAGATAAATCCATCAGTAAATCTATCAGTAATGCAACGTAAAAAGAGCGAGAATTTTTCCGCCCATTTTTCACTTACCGACAGATTCTGTCGGTAGTGCAATGGTAAAAAGATCAGGAATTTTCCTGCCCAATTTTCACTTAATGACGGTAATGTCACTTTCCTTGCCTATTTCTTCTCGTTTCACACATTCAAACACAACTCTTCTTCTATTTTCAAAACTCCCTTTATCTTCTTTTCTATCCTGTGAGAGCAACTCTTCATCTTTCCCATTTTTTTCCTTTAAGCTTAGATTACAACAACTTCAAGCGCTTTTAATGTGTCTCCACACTAGTACAAAATTGTTGTTTAACGTCACTCCTTAGATGTCGGTTATGGTGTTGCAAGACGTATATGACTGACCAATGGCATTTTCGTAAATAAGTTGGGCATATAGACGTCGGTTTGTGGTTGGCCTGACGTCTATAATATTGTAGACGTCAGTTTCACCCTAAACAGACATCCATGGGCCTGACAGGTAGGTGAGAAATTAGTCTATTTCTACTATATAGACATCGGTTACGGGGGGCTAGACGTCTATATGGCTGCAATTAATATGATTCACCTACCTCACAGGCACTTACACGTCACTTGGTACAGGACATACGTCTACTGGACTGATCGGTTATTGAAAAGTCACTTCGTTCAGCGCTTTGGATATCAGCGCCTCGTCGTCCAACGTCTAAATGGCCTGAAAAGGCAGTTGAATAGTCTCTTGGACGTCGGTTTAGTTAGGCAGCCGACGTCTATATTGTTAGGAAACAGGTTGGCTTCAATTTGCACCAAGAGGGGGTGAATTGGTGTTAGTTCAAAAACAAAATCTTTTCACAATCTTGATATGAAAATTCAAAGCTTTTGATCTTTCCTTGAAATGCAAGTAATGAAAATTTCAATGCAGCGGAAAAACATAGTTGACTGCTCTAAATATAAAGTCGACTGAAATACAGAATGCAGGGATAGAGAAAATCAAACACTGGTTTTTATACTGGTTCGGCCAACAATGCCTACGTCCAGTGTCCTTCCAACCTTGGAGGCAAATGCACTATAATGGTTGCGGTTTTTACAACAAGGAATTTATAGAAGCACCACGTAAAAGTATAAATCTCCTCTCTAACCCAAAACAAAATATAGATGCACACAAAACCAGAATTGCAGCAAGAATCCCCTCTTCTGCAATCTGCACCCACGTTGAACAATCCTCAATGTGTCACCAGCACTCTTCAAAGGATGCCAAGTTTATAACAGCACGCTTCACAGGTTGCCAAGCCTATCACAGCACACTTCCCAGGTTGCCAAGCCTTCAATCAAATGCAATAGTCTTTACAGGATGTCAAGCCTTCAATATCAAAATATAAACACCTTCTCTGTGCAGATGTTGATCAAACAGTATGTGCAATTGGTTCCTCAATCTGAATCTCTCTCAAGAAAGATCACCACCGTCTTCTTGGAGAATTCTTGGAGCTTCCAAAACTGAGAAATAACTCTGAAATAGGACAATTAAAATGTTAGATCACAAAAGTCTTCTCTCATAACAGATCATGCTCTGTTCTATTTATAGATTTCCTGTCATTCTCAGTCGAATACCCTACTAATCCAGTCGACTGTATTAAATCAGTTATAACTGACAATCAACATAGAGGCTCCTCAGTCAACCAATTTAATGCACATTCATAACAGTTGACCTAGTCAGTTAATCTTAACTAACTTTTGAAAAACTAGCCATTGGAGCAAGTACGTATAACAGAATTCCAAAAATAACAACAACACAGTCGAATAGGTGTTCCACCATGTCGACTGACACTTGAAAAACACTTTGAAATTCTTTTCAACTCAAAATCTCATCAAGCACATGTTCACAAAATCTGTACTAAGATTTTAGCTTAGTCGAATCCAATACCAGTGTATTCGACTGAACCAGATCTTTGTCACAACAAATATAAGTTCATAAAAGTGTTTGTGAGCTTTTCTTTAGAAATGTGCAGAAGATAATCAAAATCATTTTATCACACATTTCAATACAAGCATGTTCCAAACATATAACAGATAATCAATCAAGGGAACATACATGCAAAACAACAAAACATGTTCAACAAAATCATTGTTCAAAACAGTATAGGATATCAGTTGAACATGTAATACTAGAACTTATGTAGTGTTATTAAGCAAGGTGTTGTCATCATCAAAAACCAGTTTGATATAGAGTTTTGTGTTGTCAAAAATCTCAACAATCTCCCCCTTTTTTGATGATCCACAACCATGATTAATAACTAAACCATGTTTGTACAATTCCACAATTTAATAGAGTAAAAACAGATAACATAATCAATACAAACAGTTCATTTACTCTGCATACACAGCAAAAATATCATGAAGCAGATAAAGTATGATATAGCAATTCTCCCCATATAGACTTGCTTTCATACACTCATGAAAACTCTCCCCCTTTATGCATTAACAAAAAAGGAATGCTTAGATATTTATGCAGTTTTAAAAAAACAGAGAAACATCAAACAAATATGCAGTTTCAAAATAGTAAGGATGCTCTCAAAATCACAAGTTCATCACAAAAACAACATATGTAAACTCCCCTGAAATATAGGTGTGTGATGAAACATTGTGTAAAGAAGTGATGATGCACAACTCAATTATGCACAATGCAGAATATCATAAATCAAATACCAGTTTAAGCACAAATTTGTATCATTGTTACTCAATTCAAGCATATATATATATATATATGCAATGACACAAATATCAACAATCTCACAATATTATCTCAACTTAGATATAAAAACAAGTAACGAACAGAGATAATATCATAATGCTAATGATTAAAGCAATCAGTAGGGATAAGATATAATTCCAAAATTGGAATTTTTAACCCAGTTTTGACATAGTCGAATGCATTGCTTTCCAAAATGTTGAATGTCAAATGTATATGTCCAAAGCAATGTTCTTCCTGCAAAACCTTTCAAAAACCTTCTCTAGATCAAGTACAGTGGTTATGCAAAAATAAAACCAAATCATAACAGAAGTTAATGTAAAAAGATGCATGACAGTTATAGCACAGTTGACTTCATTCATAACACAGTCGAATTAATCAAACAGAGTATCAGATTTTATTTGACAGTTTAAATGAATGGTTAAGCATACGGATTGATTCAAACTGCTAATATTATTTCCTTGATAGAAAAAGATATTACATTGATGGAGCAAAACAAGGAAATACAATCAAAACATTAAGAACATCAAAATAATGGCTTTATATACCATTTTTCAAAATGAAAAAGACTAGTTTAGGACACAGCACAATTTTGTCAAAACACAACTCTATTCTGATTCAGATGAGTCTTCATCAGAGGTTTCTTCACTAATGTCATCAATGTCTCTCCTTTCAGACCCTTCAGACGATGATGAGACTTCAATAAAGTGCTTGAATAAAATGTCCATCTTTTCATGTAGTTTAGCTAGAGAGTTGTTGAAGTTGTTTATCCTTTTAGATGTCCTATTGAATCTATTGTTCACTCGAATTTCAAATTCAGAATTTGGTGTTTTGAAGTCTTCATCACTATCATTGTTCTTGCTCGGCAATTTCTCATTCTGGACAACATTTTCATCGCTAAAAATCCATCCTTAAGAAGTTTTCTTTATCCCTATACAGGTTAGAGTGGCTTTTCCTATTAGATTTTCTTTCCACATATGTGCTTCTTCTCATCCGTAAAGTCAACTCCATAGTGTTCAAGAACTTTGCTTATGAGTACCCCATATGGAAGTATGTGCCCTTCACTCATTCTCACTTCTAGGATCTGTCCTTTGAAAACAGCCACCCAATTTGTCTGTATTCGAAATACAATTGCATATAGTAAACAAACATCCATAGGTGTGAGTTTAGTGAAGTTGTATCTCCCCGGTAGCAATATGTGTCCAATGATGAAAGCAATCACTTTTTCTTCTTTATCAAGCCATTTGAATAAGAACCCTTTTTCCTTTCTATACCTTCTTTGGTATCTCATGAAGCTTTTGAACATTTCTGTCTTTCGTGTTTTTCTGTACCTTGGGCAGTCAAACTTGTGAGACAACTCTCCTTCATTCCTGAGTCCAGTGAACTTCCACCAAATATTATCATCAATGACAATGTCTACTCCTTTTTCCCAAGAGTAAATCTTTCCATCAATTTCTTTGACATTATAGTAGAAAACTTCGACTAATTCATCATAGTTGTCACCTTTCATCCTAATTAATTTGTTGAGACCTTGAAACTTTAGATCATCAGGAAATGTAAACCCTTCCTGTTCAAAAAGAGTCAACTCAGTCGTGTGATGTTTGACAACTTTAGTAAGAGGACACATAACAGTAAATCTTTCTCTGGTTTCATGATCACTGAACCATCCAGAGGGGTCAGCCTCTCTTCTTACGGTTTTTGGACGTTTTCCTGGTCTTGATGATCATGAAGCCATTTGAGCAATGAGGAGGAAGATGAATTTCACCAGAATCAGAATAAGGGTTTGCTTGCAAGATTGTATCTGACTGTCTTAGACAAACTCATTCGTTTATAAATGAAAAACGCGTTAAGGGTTTTACTTAAACCCTAAGTTCAATCTTTAATGTTTAAAAATAGAGCATTTCAAATATTCAAATGACACAGTCAATTGAATTAATGCTGGAGTCGACAGGGACTCATGAAAACTTTTTCACACAGATTCAATCAATCAAGCAATTAAGCACATAATACAAACAATCATACAACAACATTCAATCTGTATATGCATGATGCAGTAGGTAGATACAGATTTACCAGTTGTAGACACTCAAGGTTTTTGAAATGTTCCATAGTTGACTTGTCCTTGAGAATAGTTCTGTATCAGCTGCACAACCTGCAAAACAGTTAAGTTTTGGTTGCTGGTACCCATTTAACTTTGGGTCCTTGATTGTCAGTTCTTGTTACATGTTCCTTTGGTATCCATACACATAATCCTTGAGGAACAACAACATGTCTATAATAACAATTTCTAACAATATGACCAACACATCTGCAGTAAAAACATGAATTTCTAGCAGGTTTTCTTAATTCATTAAGCTTTCTAGCATTGGTTCTGTTAGAGTATCCTTTAAATCCAATTCCCTGCCTATTACTGGTTCTGCTAGAAGAATTTAATACAACATCTAACTTGCCACTTGCTTGAGTAAACTTAACTAGCTTGCTAGTCAAGTAATCAATCTTTTGAATATGCAAAGCACAATTTTCACAAGCTTTTTCAACAGTAACTGTTTTAATATCTATATTCTTAGCAGATTGCAAGGCTAGACCCAATTCTTTTTCTAATCTTTCATTTTCAGTAACAAGGTTATCAATCCTATATTCATAATCTCTTTTCTCAGAGTTCAGTCGATTGACCTTGTATTCCAATCGCATTGCTTCAGCATGAAGTTCTCTGAATGTCTCAAACAACTGCTAATATTTTCTCTTCAATAGGCAACTTCTCAAATTCTTCATCACTGTCATACTCAGTCTTTGCAGTTCCAGCCATGTGACATATGTTGGATTTTTCCTCTTCATCAGCATCCTCATCACTTGAGCTTTCAGATTTAGAATTCTCCCAAGCAATGTAGGCTCCTTTCTTTCTCATATTTCTGCTTTGAGGAAATCTTTTCTCCCCTTTCTGCTTTGGCTGACATTCAGGCTTGATGTGACCTTCTTTTCCACATTCATAGCACTGGACAATGTTTGTGCTGAAGCTTTTCTTCTTGCTTTGACTTGCATGGTTAGACAGTTGACTATCATTTTGCATAAGTCGACTAAATTTTCTTACCATGAGAGTCATCAGTTCTTTGTCATCCATCATTACTTCTGTGAGATTATTACTTGCAGCTTTCAGAGCAATGGACTTCTTTTCTTCAATCTCCTCTTCATCCTCCAGTCTACCAAGTTCTAATTCATGTTCACGTAGCTTGCCAAACAAGGTAGCCATGTTCATAGTTGTAAGATCTTTGGATTCAGAGATTGCAGTGACTTTAGTTTGCTAGTTCCTGTTCAGACTTTTCAAAACCTTGATGTTGATATCTTCTTTCTCAAAGGCTTTGCCAAGAGCCATCAGGTGGTTTACAATATGAGTGAACCGTTTCTGGACATCATAGATGTTCTCACCAGCTTTCATTCTGAACAACTCATATTCTTGTATCAATGAATTCTTCCTGGCTCTCTTGATTTCATCTGTGCCTTCATGTGTTACCTCTAGAACATCCCACATTTCCTTTGCAGTCTTGCATTGGGATATCCTGAAAAATTCATCAATTGTTAATGCAGAGGCAATAATATTTCTAGCTTTAACATCATACTGAGCTTTTCTATTTTCATCAGCAGTCCACACACTAAAAGGGGTTTTTGGATCCCAGTAGGCAAATTTGCCTACTATATAACCAAAATGGGCAAAATCAAAGTCAAAGGGAAATTGTGGGGGGCCAGAACGACTTCTAATAAAGAAGTCGTGCCTCCCCTCCACGACTTCACACTGTTCATTTGACCAGTGTTGAAGTCGTGCATCCCAAAAACGACTTTAAAGCATGGTAATCGATTACCAAATACTTGTAATCGATTACCAAGTCATTTTTGATAAAAAAAAAATGAAGTCGTATGGGGGATTAACGACTTTTCTTATTAAAGTCGTGCACCCCCTCACGTTTTTACTTTTTTAATTTTTTAATTTTTTTTATTAATTAAAATCATTTATAATTTGTAAATAATGTTTTTAAATATATTTAAAATAATTAACATTATATCTAATTATTAATTAAATTTTTCAATATTATTAAATAAATAAATTTTATATTCTAATTATTTTTGTGATTAAATAAATTTTTTATAGAATAATTTTAATTAAATAATTTATAATTATTGTAATTATGTAATTAAAAATTGAAAAAAAATTATATTTCATTACAATTTATTTTTTTTTAATTTTTGTTATCATAGAATATTCTTTTTGGAAATTATAATTAATTAATAACATTTTTTTATTATAAACTATTTAATTAATAAATTAAATATAAACTATTTAAATTAATAAAAAGCAAAAATTTAAATCGTAGGGGGTTGACGACTTTGTGTGGAAGTCGTGCACCCCCCACACACTTTCACTTTTAAATTTTTTTTATTATTTAAATTAATTTATAATATTTGAATAATGTATTTAAATGTATGTATAATACTTTAAATTATATATAATTAATAATTAAAGTTTTCTAATATTATAAAATAAATAGATTTTATGGTTTCAATTATTTTTGCAATTAAATTAAATTTTTTATAAAAATTCAATTAAATAATTTTTAACCATAATTATTGTGATTAAATAAATAAAAATGTATAAACTTATTATATTTAATTATAATAAATTTTTTTATAATAAATATTTGTTTAAGTAAATTTATTATATTACAAAAATAAATTTATAATGAAATAATTTTGTTTTTGAATTATATTTTACATAATTACAATAATTATAGTTATAAATTATTTAATTAAAATAATTTAATAAAAAAATTTATTTAATTACAAAAATAATTAAAATCATAAAATTAATTTATTTTATAATAATAAAAAACTTTAATTATTAATTATACATAATTTAAAGTATTATATATACATTTAAATACATTATTTAAATATTATAAATTAATTTAAATAATAAAAAAATTTAAAAGTGAAAAGGAAGTCGTCAACCCCCTACTATTTTAATTTTTTGCTTTTTATTAATTTAAATAGTTTATATTTAATATATTTATTAATTAATTAGTTTATAATAAAAAAATGTTATTAATTAATTATAATTTCCAAAAAAAAATATCATATAATAACAAAAAAAAATTGTAATCAAATATAATTTTTTTCAATTTTTAATTACATAATTAGAATATAGTTATAAATTATTTAATTAAAATTATTTTATAAAAAATTTAATTGAATTACCAAAATAATTAGAATATAAATTTTATTTATTTAATAATATTAAAAAAATTAATTCATAATTAGATATAATTTTAATTATTTTAAATATATTTAAAAATATTATTTTCAAATTATAAATGATTTTCATTAATAAAAAAATTAAAAAATTAAAAAGGTAAAAATGTGAGGGGGGTGCACGACTTTAATAATAAAAGTCGTTAACTCCCATACGACTTCATTTTTTTTTATTTTTTTTGTCAAAAATGGCTTGGTAATCGATTACAAGTATATGGTAATCGATTATCATGCCTTAAAGTCATTTTTGGGGTGCACGACTTCAATACTGGTCAAATGAACAGTGTGATATCGTGGAGGGGGCACAACTTCTTTATTACAAGTCGTTTGGACCCCCTACGACTTTCCTATTCTCGTAATTAAAATTATTTTTGCCTATTCTCGTAATATTTCCCTCATTTTTGCCTAATATGGTGCAAAAACCCAGTAAAAGGTTTTGTAGGCACATATGGACCATTTAAAGTGGCATCCAAAATTCCTTTATCTTGCGATTCAAGAAAGATCTTCATGCGAATTTTCCTAAAAGGATAGTTTTCACCAGCAAACATAGGTGGTCTGTTTGTTGAAGCACCTTCACCAAAAGTTTGAAAATTTGAAGCCATCCCCGGGTTTTACAATCGAATAGAATAAAAATAGTGTCGACTGAATTTTCAAATATCTTATGAAAACTAGCTCTGGTGCCAATTGTTAGGAAACAGGTTGGCTTCAATTTACACCAAGAGGGGGGGTGAATTGGTGTTAGTTCAAAAACAAAATCTTTTCGCAATCTTGATATGAAAATTCAAAGCTTTTGATCTTTCCTTGAAATGAAAGTAATGAAAATTTCAATGCAGCGGAAAAACGTAATTAACTGCTCTAAATATAAAGTCGACTGAAATAAAGAGTGCAAGGATAGAGAAAATCAAACACTGGTTTTTATACTGGTTCGGCCAACAATGCCTACATCCAGTGTTCTTCCAACCTTGGAAGCAAATGCACTATAATGGTTGTGGTTTTACAACAAGGAATTTATAAAAGCACCACGCAAAAATATAAATCTCCTCTCTAACCCAAAACCAAATATAGTTGCACACACAAAAACCAGAATTGCAGCAAGAATCCTCTCTTCTGCAATCTGCACCCACGTTGAACAATCCTCAATGTGTCACCAGCACTCTTCACATGATGCCAAGCCTATAACAACACGCTTCACAGGTTGCCAAGCCTATCACAGCACACTTCCCAGGTTGCCAAGCCTTCAATGAAATGCAGTAGTTTTTACAGGATGTCAAGCCTTCAAGATCAAAACAGAAGCACCTTCTATGTGCAGATGTTGATCAAACAGTATGCGTAATTGGCTCCTCAATCTGAATCTCTCTCAAGAAAGATCACCACCGTCTTCTTGGAGAATTCTTGGAGCTTCCAAAACTGAGAAATAACTTTGAAATAGGATAATGAAAATGTTAGATCACAAAAGTCTTCTCTCATAACAGATCATGCTCTTTTCTATTTATAGGTTTCCTGATATGCTCAGTCGAATACCATACTAATCCAGTCGACTGTATTAAAACAGTTATAACTGACAGTCAACATAGAGGCTCCTCAGTCAACCAATTCAATGCACATTCATGACAGTTGACTTAGTCAGTCAATCTTAACTAACTTTTGAAAAACTAGTCGTTGGAGCAAGTAGGTATAACAAAATTCCAAAAATAACAACAACACAGTCGAATAGGTGTTCCACCATGTCGACTAACACTTGAAAAACACTTTGAAATTCTTTTCAACTCAAAATCTCATCAAGCACATGGTCACAAAATCTGTACTAAGATTTTAGCTTAGTCGAATCCAATACCAGTGTATTCGACTGAACCAGATCTTTGTCACAACAAATATAAGTTCATAAAAGTGCTTGTGAGCTTTTCTTTAGAAATGTGCAGAAGATAATCAATATCATTTTATCACACATTTCAATACAAGCATGTTCCAAACATATAACACATAATCAATCAAGGGAACATACATGCAAAACAACAAAACATGTTCAACAAAATCATTGTTCAAAACAGTATATATCAGCTGAACATGTAATACTAGAGCTTATGTACTGTTATTAAGCAATGTGTTGCCATCATCAAAAACCAGTTTGATATAAAGTTTTGTGTTGTCATCAATCTCAACATATATGGCTGCAATTAATGCGATTCACTTACTCCGTAAGAAAATATACATCCCTTTGTTCAGGACCGACGTCTATAAGTTTATAGACGTCGGAGCCCCCAGGTCCCCGTCGTCTACTGGACTGACCGGTTACTAAAAAGTTACTTCGTTCAGCGCTTTAGACGTCAACTCCCCTTGCAACTGACGTCTAAATGGCCTGAAAAAGGCATGTGAAAAATCTCTTGGACGTCAGATTAGTGAGGTAGCCAACGTCTATAGACGTCGGTTGGTACGATGACCGACGCATAAATTCATGTTAAATAAACCGCGAACTCGCAGTTACGCACACATCATCTTCTTCCTCCTCTCCTTTTCTCTCTCTCGTAGTTATGCGCACAATCTTCTTCCTCCTCTCCTTTTCTCTCTCTCGCGGTATTGCATTGCAGGTGCATTTTTTTTTATTTCAACCGTTTAAACTTTGTTTTAGTCTGATTAAATTGGTGTCTTGATCGGTTATCATCTAATAACCGATTAAAATGTGTTTTCGTTGTGTTTTAGTGCAGTTTTGATCCTCTCTTTAGGTAATGTAGTACCACATTCTCCCATTGTTAGCTTCCTCACAAGAAAAGTGGCGTCTTTGGGATGCTTTATGGCGTTTCGACCCAAAATGGATCTTGGGTTGTTGTCTAGTTCTCGTGTCACCGTAATTTTTTCCTTTTGTGGTTGAATGGGAGCTAGGCATGGACCTAGGTTCGGTTTTGGGTTGAAATGTAATAAGAGATGCAAAAGATGCAAGCTTTTTTTGTGGGGAAGCTAGCGAAGGGAGAGTGTGCTACTAGGAAATCGAAAGACAGGATCAAACTTACACTAAAACACAACGACTATCTTAGACGTCGGTTAGTGCTATGTCAGACGTCTATAGTGACCATAGACGTCGGTTAGTGACATGTTCGACCTCTATATATTCCCGTAGACGTCGGTTAAGGCATAGGCCAACGTCTATATAGTGCCATTAGACGTCGGTTGAGGCATTGTCCGACATCTATATAGTGGCCTTAGACATCGGGGATGGCATGAACTGACATCTAAATAAACGTCGGTTATTTGGAATTTCGACGTCCCATTAACATTACCCCGTATAGACGTCGGTTGTGGAAGTGACGTTAAAGGCCCAAAATAACTACGTTTAAAGCCCTTTCTGCACTAGTGCCATCTTCGTTGTGTCGATCTTCCATCTTCGTCGCCATTTACATCATCAAGCTTGGGATCTTTCGCTTCATTTTTATCTTATTTAACACATGCAAGGGAGGGATCTCATGTTTTGTTCTTCCTCTTTCATGCAAGGGTATGTCCAAACCTATCATTGTCATGCCATGCATCACCGTCGTGTCATGCATCACCGTCGTGTCATGCACTACTGTCGTGCCACGCATTGTGTAATAAACCAAAGCGGGATAGTGAATAAAAGCGAAATGAATAAATTTTGTGAATAAAATTGTATGATTTGTGTAACATTCGTCTATAATGTGTTCATTTTTGTGTATTGAAAAAAAAATAAAGGAAAGAAGAAGAAAGGAAGAGAGGAAAAAGATGAATCAGATCACAGTATTTACCGACAGATATTTCCTTCAGTAATTACCGATGAATTTTTCCTTCGATAATTACAAACGGATTTTTTCTTCAGTAATTACCGACAAATTTTTCTGTTCGTAATTACTGAAAGATTTACCGATAAATTTTTCTCTATTGATAAGTCGTCGATAATTTGAATTTATCGACGAAATTTGTACATTACCGACGAATTTTTGTCATCAATAATATCAATTTTTCCTGTATTTAATTTAATTATTTATATCATGTTTTGCTTATATTCCTGTTCAAAATGACAATAGTTTATTTTATTATCTATTTGTTATGTCTCAGCTATTACTACTTTTGTGTTTGATGTAAAAAGGAAGAATTACAAATATAATTGAAAAGTAAATATTTAATTATTTGTTTACTTTATGAAATTTCATAACTTTCTTTATCTTCTGGTGTAACATGTAATATGTGGTTATGTCTAGATTAAAAGTAAATAATGACACACTTTTTTGTTATATATATGGTGCATGGTAATAACATTACTTGTTCGATCTGCGATGAAGAGAAGCATAGAAAGTTCAGCACATTTTGGAAGGAAAGGAAATTGATTTCTCCAAAGTATGTTGATCTTAACTAGTTTCATATATATGGTTTTCAGTTTTCACCACAGATCTTTCACCAGGGTATCCAATCACTCTTGGAGATGCAAAGTAAATATTATCCTGATCTGGTAAGGGTTTTCCATTTCAACTTGAAGGTATGTGATGGAATCTACTCCACGAGAGTAAAAGGAGTACATATTATTTTGGATGATGATATTTGGACATCAGTGGCCAAGTTATAGCTTAATGAGAACGCAGTGACGCTCTCTTAGGGTCTTGAAGGCTTCAACAAGATTATGGTCTTCCGCTCTTTCTTGAAGGATCAGAAGTTGCCAATAAACAAGAAACACTTGTTGGTTGGTGGCCTTAAGAAGGATGAAAGGTTTATCCATTTCCTGATCGTTTGGTTATTATGTCCATGAGCTTCTAATCATGCTTAGTGCTCCGAGGTTGGCATCATGATTATCTATGGGATAATCAATGATATTCTGATTCACTGGCCTACTCTCATCTGAGACACTATGATGAAGGCCTAGAGGTATCTGCAGTACCTTTTACCTTATGCTTTATTGGTCTCAAGAATCTGTGAATATAAGGGGGTAGATATCTTAAGAGAAGCTTCTCAGAGTACTCACAATGGAAGTGAGATCGGGGCCACTTCACTACGCCAGATGGGCTTTGTCTTGCAAGGAAATACCTATCTCCACCAAGATGATATAGGGAACCTAGATGATGAAGATGAAGACAAACAGATGGCAGACACCCTAGACATAGCTGGTCCTTTTACTCTTGATCTTGTTCTTGCTCTTGTCGGTTCCTCCTATTCTTTAGAGAGTATCTATAAGCAACTATTTGATATATCCGTTCTTCAGGCCTCTCGGCATGAAGAAGTCTATTCTCTCCTTAGGAATTTAGATGTTAGGGTCCATGTGTTAGAAGAGCTAGTTAATCCTGGAGTTGATTGTGAAGTGATGAATTCTAGATTTCATGCCTTATCATTTTAATGTATTTTTGCATTATGCCTCCTCTGTTGCTTTTATTTAAATTCTTAAAAATTTCCTTAGTTTTTATTTGCCTTTTATTTATTTATGGCTTATATTTAGGGGAGCATATTTGTTTAAGGGAGAGAAATAATTAATCATACATAGCTTTTTTATAATGATAAAAAAATGGGAGAAATATGTTTAAAGGCTTTAATATATTTATCTCTTATCTACCTCTTTCTTCGAGTTATGTGTGGATTATAGATTACGATTACAGGTTACAAAAAGCTTTAAATCAAAGGAGTTTTGATCAGCATTAAAAAAGGAGAGATTGTTAGCAAAATTATGAAGATAAGAAGTTTTGATGATGTCTCAAGTTAAGTCTCAAGTGCTTAAGTTGCAAGAATACCTTCATGAAGACTTATTTTTGTGTTAAAGCTTTTATAATAAGTAGTTCTATGTATAAGGCTCTATTTGTTATTGATTCCATGTATTGTATGCTTTAAAAACTCATTTTGGCTTTGGAATAATCGATTACCTGGGTTTAATAATGGATTATCCATAATCGATTATATATGAGTTATCATAATCGATTATCTCCAGCAGTTATGAGAGTTTTTTAGCATGTTTTTTACCATTGTGCATTCATTAACTGAATAATCGATTACCCTACTTAGATAATAGATTATCACGCGAGAAATAGCTGACAACGGATTTTTGAAGGTGTCCTTGAGTGAGATCTTTATATATTTGTTATAGAATTTCATTCTAATACATAACACTTATATGTTTGTTTAAACTATGAAAAATGTGACCTATGGTTTGTATAACTCTTGTGTTTTGGCTTTGAAAACTTGGTGTTGACATAGAGGGAGAACTTTCACTAGGATTGTGATTGAGTGTTTTTGTTGTTGCTAAGTGAAGCCTTTCATTTTTTTGAAGATTCAAAGGAACTGCTCATCCTTCGTGAAGCATTCGGAAGAGGTGTTCATCCCTTCTGGTGTTTAAGGGAAGTGAGTTTCATCTCTTGTGATAACAAGAGAGGTGTTTTCTAAACCCTTAGACTTGTGTTCCTGTGTTATTGTAATAGTTTGTTGGTTTTATGATAGTAGAATGTTAATATCTGTTGGGATTAGTAATTGGACGTAGGATCCTTGTGATATGAACCAGTATAAAATTATTTGTACAATTTTGTCTCTTCCCTTAGTCTTTATTATTATTTTAATTATCCGCTAAGTAAATTAAAATTGAGAGAAAATTATTAAAGACATACATTCGCGATAAGAAACCAATTTAACCCTCTCTTGGTTTATTATTGTCAAAACCTAACTTTTTAGTAGGTTGGCCTCGAGGCCTAGCCATTTGATTGAGCACTTTAAGTAATCAAACCATTCAATTGATATAAGATCAAAAAAAATTAGATATCTAGAAAACGTGGTAGTCATGTGAGTCATCATTTAAAATAAGAAAAGGTTATTGTATAAGTTTTAAGGAAACCTTTGCTTTATTCCATTTATATATACAAGTGGAGGAAGTAAAGGCTTGTGCTTGAAATAAAATAAGCTGAAAAATAAAAGATTTTGAATCTAACAATTATGTTTTTAAAAAATAGTTCTAATATTATATAAAGCATTATCTAGGTAATTTCTTTTAATTTAAAAACATATTTTATTTTTAGAGGGATTTTATATAATATTCTAGTTCAAATATTATATAAAGCATTATAAAGCATTTATTTTAATGAGCTAATAACATTTATATTAATTTTAATTTTATATGTTTTTAAAATAAAATGGTTTGTATTTTAAAATTTTAAGTTTAACTATGCAATTGGGTTTGTATTTTAACTCTCATTTTGTTAACTTGTGTTCTTTCTCTTCCACATTACAAAATACATTTATTACAAATAAAATAAAATAAAAGCATAATTAATATACACCAAATAAAAAAATCTTATTCTCATTATACATTTCTATAAATTATAAATTATACTATAATTACGATATTTATACACTTAAATTTGTAGTTTGTAGAATAAGAAAATAATGAGGGTTATGGAATATATTTTATTTTCTCTTCTGCTTGGAATGTTTTTCTTCATGAAACAAAAGCTATTAATCAATCTTTTGGGCATAACATTAAACCTAGTTCATCACATAACATTACCAACCATGTTTCAAACCTTGGTTTTCTGAAACAAGAAAAGCAATAGTAAGTGACACAAATAGTATTGGAAAATTTCATTACAAGACAATAATCATGAATTCACTGAACAAAGGTTTGGTTTTTAATGAAGAGAGCTTTAAAAACTAGAATCCTTGAAAGGAAAGGAAATACTAGCTTCCCTCAAAAGAAAGAACAACACAAGCCGTATAGGCATCATCCTCATATTTAGGACTCACAATGAAAGAAAAGAATAAATACTTCTGTCATCTGTTGAAACTTCACAATTATGACCAGCCCATGATAAAAGCCTCAAATATCATTTTTCTGTTCTGATACTTAATAAAAAATCTAAAACTTTTTATTTTAAATTCTGACACCACATTTTTTTAATCCTTGTTCTGGAAATATTATAGCAGCAACATAATAGATGGACCTGGAATTGGGACTCAAAATCACCAAAACTAGAGATGACATTGCTTCCATCTCTGAATATCGATTAGCAAAAGCAGGACCTGTTTTTCAATCTAGAGAGACAAGCACTGCTTTCATTCTCACTGCTCATCTCAAAGGTCAGTTTTAGCAGAGATCACAATTATTCTTCATGATATACAATCTTGCTTGAATCAGGCAAAACTATTATGATAACAAAACCCTCTTTCAAATTATTTAATGCAGTTATATACTTAGAATTCAAACTTGAGTGTTATGTAAGAACAAGGTTTGTGTAGGATTTGAAGGATATCTGTGATCTAGCATATAATTGATGTACTTGTTTGTCCTTATTTTCTTTTCATTTTTTTGTTCTTTTATTCTTTATTGAATAAATCGTGGTATGTACCCAATGCAAACACAGGTTTTAAGAAGAATAACATTAACATCAAGATTAGTGAAGATGGTAGCAAGATATCAGTTAGTGGAGAGAAGCCTGTTCAGAATATTTTGATGATGGGATGGTTAATGCATAGGAAAGAGGTTGATGTTGCAGGGTTTAATAAGGTTTTCAAAATTCCTGATGGGGTGAAATTGGATGGGATCAAAGCCAAGTATGATGAGGAGGAATGGATAATGAACATTATCATGCCAAAATTGGTTAAAGGAATTTGTGGGGTTAAGATTGAAGAGGTCAAGGAAGATGAATCTGATGGAAGGAGATCAGAACAAGAGAAAAATGAAGGTGATCACATTCCTAGTGCTGTAGGAGAAACAAGCCAAAAGGGGTCTAAAGAGTCTGAAGTTCAGGAAATGGAGGAGAGTGAATGTTCTATGGAGAAGAAGGAAGAAGTGTCTAACAAGATGCTTGATGATTCCAACAGGAAAATAACTAAGGATACTGTACATAAAGAAGTAGAAGAATCTAAAGTTGGAACTGATGGTGAAAATGAAGATAGTTTTAGAGAAGTTGGAAAGGAAGAATATGAAGTGAAGAAGACATCAGAACCAGAGCAAAAAGTTGGAGTAGGCACCTCAGAGAAAATTGGAGAAGCAAGCCAAAAGGAAATCAAAGAATTAAAGTTGAAGAATGAGGATGGAAGAGTAAAACCATCAGCAAAGGGGAAAAGTGTAGGTGAAGGTGTTCCTAAAGACATTGGAGGAGATACAAGACAAGATAAAGAGTTGAAGGTTCAAGAAATGGAGGGCAATGAAGGTTTTGTAGAGAAGGAGGAGAAAGGAGCAAGTGAAAATATGCTTGATGATGCCAATGCAAACATAATTGGAGAGGTGATCCAGAAAGAAGAAGAATCCAAGTCAGAAATTAAGGATAGAGATGGAGAAAGTGTGAAAGAAAATAATGTGAGAACAGGACACAAAGGAATGAAGATATCAGAAATTGAGCAGAATGTTGGTGCAGATGTCACACAGAATATTGGAGATAAAATCCAAAGAGTATCTAAAGATTCTGTTATAGAACAAATAGGGGGAAATAAAAGTATTGAAGAGAATATGGAGAGAGAAGAGCCAGAAGAGATGGTTGTTGAAGCCAATGTGTCTACTGAGGGAGAGACACTTGGAGACTCAAAACAAAAACAATTTGGAGAACCGAGTTCTGAAACCGAGGATAGACTAAATGAATGTGTGAAGGAAAATAGAATGGAAACAATTAAGGCACTACAACTTGACCAAAATGTAGATGATCAGATTCCTACTAACATTGGTGGTATAAGCCAAGAAGGATATAAGGAGTCCAGGATTCAATGGAAGAAGAAAACTAAAAGCATAAAAGAGAATTTGGAAGAAGGGAAGGAAGAATTTGATTTAATGGAAACAAAGGGAGAATTTCCTCAGAAGTTACCAAAAGGCACAACTGAGGAAAGCAAAAGGTTGAGTGTTTCAAAAATGCAAGAAACTGAATATGTCAAAGAAGCAAAGATCAAAACAAAATGGAAACAGAATGAATATTTGGTGGATAAGGATGAAGGTGAAGAACTCACAAGGATGCACAAGCAAGCCAAAAAAGACTTGGCAAAAAACGAACTGCAAGAAAATGTCAAAGAAGCAATGGGCAAAAGAGAAAGGAAAGAGATTGAATATTTTGTGGATAAAAGTGCAGGTGAAGAGCACAAAAGGAGGCATATGGAGGCAAAAAAAGACTTAACAAAAGAGACAATGAAAAACAATGAAGCAAGAATGGACAAAAGAGAAGATAAAGAGATTGAGTACTTTGTGGAAGCATCGAAGGACTTAAATACAAAGAAAATTCAAGAAATTGAAGATATCGAAGAAGAAATGTCCAAAAGAAAAGACAAAGGGATTGAAAAATTTGAAGATAAGGGTGAAAGGAAAGAACACAACAGGTTGTATATGGATGCGAAGGACTTCAAAAAAGGGAGAATACAAGAAAATGAAGATATCCATGAAGCAATGATAAAAAGAGAAGGCAAAAATAACGAACATTTTGGGGATAAGCGTGGTGAAAACCCCGAAAGGATGCATATGGAATCAAAGAAGAACATAGCAAAGGAGAGAATGCAAGAAACATATGATGTCAAAGAAGCAACCGTTAAAAGAAAAGGAGAAGAGATTGGAAATTTTACAGATAAGGGTGAAGGTGAAGAACCTACAAAGATGATTACGCATGCAAAGAAAGAGTTAACAAAAGAAACAGAGCAAGAAAATGAAAAAGTAAACGAAGCTGTGCTCAAAACGAAAGACAAAGAAATTGAACGTTTTGTTGATAAGGGTGAACCCAAAAGCATGAATGTGGAACCAAAGAAGGGCTTAACAGCAAAGACCATGCAAGAAAGTGAAAATATCAGAGAAGCAATGGTCAAAGGAGAAGGCAACGGTTATATATATTTTGTGAATAAAGGTGTAAGTGAAGAACCCGAAAGGATGCATATAGAACCAAAGAAGGACATGGCAAAAGAGAAATTGCAAGAAGAAGTTTCCAAAGAAGCAATGGTGAAAATAAAAGGTAAAGAGATTGAAAATTATGTTGTTAAGGATGGAGGTGAAGAAAACAAGAAGATGAATATGAAACTAAAGAAAGAGTCAACAAAAGAAACAAAGCAAGGAAGTGAAAATGTCAAAGAAGCCATGGGGAAAATGAAAGGCAAAGAGACTAAATATTCTGTAGACAAGGGTGAAGGTGAAGAACCCAAAAGCTTGAATGTGGAAGCAAAGAAGGAAGATGATAGAGAATGCAAAGATTGTGAATGTTTTGTGGATAGGGGTGAAGCTGAAGAGACCAAAAGGATGCTAATAGAACCAAAGAACGTAGCAAGAGAGACAATACAAGAAATAAAAGGTGTCAAGGAAGCAATGGTCAAAAGAAAAGGCAAAGAGATTGAAAGTTTGGCTGATAAGGATAAAGCTGGGGAACTCACAAAGATGCTTGCGAAGTCAAACAAAGAGTTAACAAAAGAAAAAAAGCAACAAAGTGAAAAAATCAAAGAAGCTATGGTCAAAAGGAAAGGCAAAGAGACTGAATATTTTGCTGATAAGGGTGAAGATAAAGAGCCCAAAGGCATGTATGTGGAAGAAAAGAAGGACTTAACAACAACAAAGACTACACAAGAAAGTGAAGAACCCAAAAGGATGCATATCAAACCAAAGGACATAACAAAAGATACAATACCAAAAACAGCTATCAAAGAGACCAAGGTCAAAACAAAAGACAAAGAGATTGGAAATTTTGTTCACAAGTATGATGGTGAAGAACACATAAAGATGCTCATGAAAGAGTTACCAAAAGAAAGAGACAAAGAAAGAAAAAAAGTCAAAGAAGTAATGGTCCAAAAGAAAGTCAAAGAAACTGAATATTCTATAGATAAGGGTGAAGATGAAGAACCCATAAACATGCATGTGGAAGCTGAGAAGGACTTAACATCAAAGACTATACGAGAAAGTGAAGATGTGAGGGATGAAGTGGTCGAAACAGGAGGCAAAGATTATGAATATTTTGTTGATGATGGTGAGAGTGAAGAACTTAAAATGATAAATACGGAAGCAAAGAAGAACACGGGAAGAGAGTCAATGCAAGAAACAAAAGGTGCAAAAGAAGCAATGGCTAAAAGAAAAGGCAAAGAGATTGGAAGTTTTGAAAAGGGTGAAGATAAAGAGACTAAAAAGGTGCATGTGGAAGACAAGAAGGACTTGACAACAGTGACAGTGGAGGAAAATGATGGTGCCGATGAAGGCAATGAAAACAAATGCTTTTCGGATGAGGGCGAAGATGAAGAACCCAAAAGGATGTATATGGAAACAAAAAAGGATTTTAGAGAAGAGACATTGCATGAAAGTGAAAATGTAAAAAATGTGAAGGTAAAAAGCGAAGGCAAAGACGTTGAAAGTTTTGCAGATAAGAGTGCAGACAAAGAATCGATAAGGATGCTTATGGGAACAAAGAGAGACTTGACAAAAGAGGAAGTGCATGGAAAAGACGATGTCAAAGAAACTATGATCAAAAGGAAGGGCAAAGTGATTGAGTATTTTGTGGATAACAGTGAAGGTGAAGTTGAAGAACCCAAAAGGATGCATATTGAAGAAAAGAAAGACCTAGCAACAAAGACAATGCATGAAATTGAAGATGCCAATGAAGTCATGCTCAAAAGCAAACACAAGGAGATTGAAAATTTTGCGGATAAAGCTAAAGCTAAAGAATCCAAAATTAGGGAAAGAAAGAAAGACTCAACAAAAGTGACAATGAAAGAAAGTGATGATACCAGAGAAGCAATGGTCAAAAGAAAAGGCAAAGACGTTGAATGTTTTGTGAATAAGGGAGAAGAACCGAAATGGATGCATACGGAAGAAAAGAAGAACTTAACAACCAAGACAAGAGAAGAAAGTGAAGTTATCAGAGAAGCGATGGTCAAAAGAGAAGTGGAAGGAGAGATGGACTATTTTCTGGAAAAGGGAGAAGATGAGAAAGACATACCAAAAGAGAAAATTCAGATAGTTGAGAAGATTAAGCATGGAATTACGGATAATGATCAACGAAATGTGCTAGGAAAAACTACTAAAGGAAAATCTGAAGTACTAACTGAAGAGGGTCCCGAGCTGGTGGGGGGACAAGATGGAAGTAGAGGACTTAAGGTTTCAAACATGGAAGACCCAAAAGAAATTACCAAAGAAGAAATGGCTGAAACAGAAAATTTAATGGAAAAGGTTCAAGGACAAAAGTCTAAGAAGGGCGAAGAAGCAAGGAGAGTTGTTCAGAAAAACACAGCAACTGAGATCTTACAGAAAGAAACTGAGGAGTCCAACAATGAAAGGAAGTCCAGAGAAGGACCAAATGTACCAAACAATATGGTCAAAGTCGTATTTGAAGTGTTGGGGACTTTTCAGGCAAAGCTTCCCAAGAAGGTGATGGAAGCAATTGGCCAAAATAAGGATAAGAATGAATATGTTGCTGTGAAATTGAAAGCAGAGGGGTCTATAAAGATGCATGTTGAACCAAATGAGGCTTTTGATGAGGATCAAACTGAGGAAAGAAGTGAGAAAGAAGTTAGAAAGCCAGAACTCAAGTCTACTGACCAAATAAGTGGGAAAGAGAATGTTAATTTTGGGGTATTTGATGGAAGAAAGAGACCAGAATTTCTAGAGATGGGAGAAACACAAGGCGCAAAAGAAGACAATGCACAAATGGAGGAGTCTGCGAAGAAAATAGATGGAGATCAATATGAGAAGATACAAGTTGAAGAAAAAGGAAGTAAGTCATCTCAGTCATCTCAGAAAGGAAGAGAAGGTCCAAAGATCCAAACGATGTTAAAAGATCAACATCGTTTGCAAGAAGAAAAGGAAAAGCCCTTGGGAAAAACAACAGCAGCAGAAGATAAGAAGCCTAAAATGGGAGAAATAACTCCAGAGTTTGAGAAGGCTAGTGGATTCCAAAAGGCTGCAGAAAATTCGCATGAAAGTACCAAGAGAGAACATCAAATAATGACTCCAAAGAAAGAAGTTGAAAAATCAAAGAAGGAAGAGGATTCTCCTATGCCTACAACAAGGACTTTTGTCACTAAAGAACCTCGTGAGTTATCACTGCCAAGCAAGGACTACAAAATTTCGAAGATAGAGGAAGTACAACAAAAGGAGGGAAAAAGAACCATGCAATTACTAGAAGCAACCACTTCTAAAGAAGGAGAAGTTGCACAGGCCATAGCTACACATTCAAAAGCAAAAGGTGAGATTGATGAGCTACAGGTAAATCAACTACCATCTCCATCTACAGAAATGTGGAGTATAGAACCACATGAATTAGAAAAGTATCCAGTTGCAGATGAAACGGCTGAACCATCAAAATTTCCAAGTTCATCTTCCACTCAACCATTTGAAGTTGAAGGAAAGGATAAGATAAATGCTAGTTGTGATGATGAATCTCAAGATTCAGACATGGACTCTGAAATAGATGGGGAAACATCAAACCAAGGTGAAACAGACGAAGAAGTTGTACAAAGAGAGACATCACAGCCAGAGTCCCCTGAAGATCAACAATGCACCCACAAAGCTCTGGAAGAAAGCAATGGAACACATGAAATAGAAGAAAAGACAGATGAACAAGGAGATGAATCCGATCAGGAAGACTCTGAAGAGTTGGACGAGCAAAAAGAATGTGAGGAGGAAGCCATTGGAGGGAAGAAGGACCAGAAAAGGTCAAAGAAACTTATCATTTCCACCATCATAGCAGGATCAGCCCTTCTTGCTTCTGGAATATTTCTCGTTATTCGACATAGAAGATCCATAAAAGGGTAAGTATGTGTTCATCAAATCTAGTTTCCACTTTTCTATGTGAAGATAATCTTCCTTAGTGTGCCTGTTTTGCTCTCAGTGCTAAATAGTATTCAAAGTGAGTCGAAGTTCACATTTCTGCTCAATTTTTGAACGCGTGGGAATTCAACGTTGAAGAACATGCAATGGCTTGTTTGCTGATTACATGGCAACACCTTTGTTGTTTGGGTAAGCAATTTGGTATGCATGACTTGGATCTTCTCATGTTTTACGTAATGAGAAAGAAAAATATATATTGACATGATTAACCAAATTTACACAAATAATAGTGGCTCTTGTTGTAATCCTAAAATGATTTGCAAACATGTTGCCTTCAAATTTATATTTTCTTCATCATTTCAATTATTAACTATCTTATGTTGGTGTTATGATAATTCATAGTATTTATCATTTGTACTAAACGATTTGTCACGACATTAGTAAACAATCTTTGGTAGATTATATTTTTCTTCCTTCCATCAGACAATATAAAAGTCTGATTGAACTCCAGAATTGTATATTGAACATGATTTAGAATGAATCATAACACATGAGAGGTCATTCATTATTATGTATGCTATGCCATGGAACTACAAAATATTGCAATTAGAACAATATATCAATATCAGACCCTGATATATGACATTGTTCTTATGACGTTAGATTCTGATGTGCTTGAAGTTGGAAATGGAAGCATGAGCACGCACGAAACAAAATCGTGTCTGGTTCAGCGTTTCAGCATTAGCTAAGCCAAGGTACCATGAAGTCATATTAATAACTTTTAAATTAAAATTAAGGCTTTAAAAATAAAGATATTCTTAATGAGTTATGCTGCATAATTTTATGAGTTCTCTGTTTATTGGTATGTGTTGTTACCCCCACTAAGTGTACCAAATTCTAATTTTATTATATAAAAATATTCTATTTAAAGACTACTTTTACTTATCACTATCAAAATAAACTTACGGTGTGTTGAAGGTGAATGAAAGGTGAACGAGGAGAGATGAAATGGGGGACAGTGATTGAGTGGATTTGAGGATGATTTTTGTTGTGTTTATTTGAGTAAATTTGAAGGTAATTGAGAATGGATTTAGAGGTAAAGTTTGTAAAAATTAATGTAGGATTTGTTTGATGTTACAGTTAAAAAAATTTGTTTAATTATTAAAAATTAAAAAGATTACCAAAATATCTCTAGATATTAAAGTAATATAAAATGATAATTATTAAAATTATATTTAATTGTAAAAATGTTTATAAAAAATTAAAATTAATTATTAAAGTAAATTTTAAAAATGTAAATGATTATAAATTAGTAAAATAATAATAATAATAATCATTATTATAATTAATAAAAGAAGAGAAAAAGTATGAAAAATATAAAATACAATAAGGTTAAAAAAGAAAATTTGCTCTAATTCCTTGCAAATCATCCCATATGTGCGATGACTAAAAATAGAGAGCATCTCTCAATTTCTCTCTTTTCTTTCCTTAGTTAATATCTGTATATGAACACGCATAATCCCTTCTTTCTATATGCGCAAAGAGTAAATTTATCTTCATTCCTCTCAAGCGAACATACCATTAGTTTTAAGAATATTTATTTAATAGCTTTTTTATTTAAATTAGTTTTTAGGAAATTCTACTGTTTCAAAAATATACTTAAGTTATTATTTAGATTTAGAAAATATTTGATATTTTATTATATTTTGTTTTATATATAGAATACATGAATAAAAACAATTCATTCATACAATATATCTTTCGTTTCTTTTTTAAAAATTTAAATAATGATATCAGAATTCATGGTTCATCTTGGGAATAGTTTGACAAACACAACATCATAATAATAGTGTTATAAGTAAAGATCACACAAAGAGGAAAAAGTCTCGTAACTTAATTACTTTAAAGTTTTGAGTTAATTGTGTTGATTCATTGTATAAATTAGAGTCATGAAATATTTATGTCACTTTTCCTTTATGAACATTTGAAAAAGGAAAATTCATCTATTAACAACCAAATAATGAGGAGAATAAATTATAAAGACAAAAGAAAAGTATTTAATAAATATCTATAATTTATAATTTCTTAGCTCAAAAATCAAACTGCTTGTTCTTAGAAATCTCTACCTATAACATCCTAAAATCACTAGTTTCAACTAAATTAGGGTAAAATATATATTGTATCGCTCAAAAAATTTCAACATTTCGGAATGCTTGTTCAAAAAAAAAAAAGTAATCCACTTTAAAACATGTGTTTTGAATAAATATAAAAACTAAGTCTATTAAAATTTTGTCGAAATTAAAACTAATATTTTAAATGCTTTAAAGTGCCGAAAACTTTTCTTCTCATTATTTACCACCAAACTCCTTCATATGATAAAACTTACATATATTTATAATTTCGTTATATATTTAAAAAGGATTTTCTATATATCATTTTTTAAAATCATGTCTAGCACTAGTAAGTTGGATTATCATAACACTGTGATGTCATGATGAACGCAAACTAGCTAACATTATGTTTGTGAAAATGTCATTGTTATCTTTCTATAATCATTAGTTGTTTCGTCATCATATAATTTTAGTTTTCCTATCAATATATATAAATCATAAGTATAGCAAGTTCGTAAACACGAGGCAAATTTCACTCCAGAAAGGAACAATTCAGAATTCAGGTATTATAACCACTAATCAAAGAAAAATTACTTAAAGGAATAACATTGTGAAAAGAAAGAAAGAAAACGACATAGAGTTTTCGAATAATCTAGTTCAAACATCAAGTTTGATCCCTCCTTATATTGTTCTTCAGTTACGTTATTTGCTTTTGCATCCTTGTCGTTTTTACGTGCATCTATGTGAAACGTTGGAAAAGTCTTAAAATATTCATTCTTTACATTTCTAGAGTGTAGAATTTAGAAACTTGTTATGAAATGCACAAATATAAATGTAAAAATATATTTCAAATATATAAATTACATAAATTCAAAAATATTTTTTCAAATTTTAAGTACATTTTAGATTATACATTCCAAACATATTTTTGTATCATAAAACTTAAAATACATTATAGATTATAAGTTAAATAACATTTTTAAATTAAAAAATATATTTAAAGATTAAACAACTCAAAGTACTTTTTTCTTTTAATTTCAAATTGCAGACTAAAATTAGATTTTCAAATTCACATATTTTCTATTCATTGGATATTTGGAAACTTTTTTTTCTCACACTTACAAGGAGACGAAAAAAGGTATCTTTTAGCAACCCAAATTTAGGCATTCTAAGTTCTTAGATTCATAATGAGTATTGAAGTTTCAATTCTCCAAAAAAAAAATCAAACAGAAACGGCACAATTATACTTAAAAACATAATACATACCTATAAAACTAAAAGAAAAATAAATATACAGATGAAAACAAAGTCCTAATAAGAAAAAGTATTACTTAGCATGTGCAAAAATATAGATTAATTTCCAATAATATTTTTTTCTTTTTTCTTTTGTTTCTTTTAAATATGTATGCACTTGATTCGTGGAAAAATATTTATTTTTATTTTATTCTTACTATTGTAGTAATTATGATTTTTGTAATATTTGTAGATTCTTTTTGTTTTTTTTTTTTATAAGGTTGAAAAGGTAAAAAACTAAGCATAAGCATGGGGTATATTGGTAGGCTCGTTCACCTTATCAAATTTCGTCCTGCACACATAATCCAAGGAAAATACTTAAAATACCCTTATCATTGTATCACATCATCATTATCATTATCTTATCATTAATATTGTCACCAGTTTAAAATACCACCAGATCACAGAAAGATAAAAAAAATGCTAAAAGAACTCATTCCGGAACGCTTTTTCTGGAAAATATTTCATGTATTTTGAAAATTTCAATCTGAAACATACAGGAGTGTTTAAGAAAATTCATTCCCGAAAGTATTATATGTATTCTACAAAATTCGTTCCAGAAATTTATTTCGAAAAACATATTCCGTAATATATATTTTACGTGTACCCGAAAATTTTATTTTGAAAATCTCATTTCTAAAATTCGTTTAGAAAATTTTGTTTCCAAATATTTCATTCCAGAAATTCTAGAAATCCTGTTTTGAAAAACCTGTCCCAGAATTAATAATTCGGAAGTCACTTTCACAAAAGTCAAATGTCATTGTAAAACATTGATGGGTGCAAGAAGAGCTTTATGGGGTGCAGGAAACCATATTCCACTCTTCATCATCCTATGAGTCATTTTCTTCTACATCCCCTCCTTTCTTCTCCTAAAAAAAACATTACTATTTTTTTTCAATACATCTTATAATCAATTTGAAATTGTATTTATGATTAACTAATTTAAAATATAATTATAATTTACATAATTCAAAAATATAATTTAAACTGCAAAATCTTAAACATAGCTCTAAATTATGCAATTTGAAGTATAATTCTAAATTATTAAATCTAGGTTATGGTTTTAAATTACAAAATTTAGAATATAGTTCTAGTTTGTAGAGTCTAGAATATAATTATATGTTATGTAATCTAAAATCATGGTTTAAATTATGAAATTTGAAATTGAAACTATAATTACATAATTAAAAACCACATTTCACATTTTGTAATTCAAAACGATATTTTAAATTACGCAATTAAGAATCCAAATAATATTTAGGTATTATGTAATTTATTCTATGGTTCAATGATTTAAGAACGTCCTACATTGCTTAATTTAAAATCACAGATATAGTTTGGAATAGACTTTTCGAAACCAATTCAAAACACATAATTTGTGCTCAATGTATTCGGAAACAAAGTTATTTTATTAAACGCGTTATAATTATAGAGAGGGAGAAGAAAATATAGAGTGTCAAATGTGAATTTTAAGTAAAAATGAATGCTAAAATTGACAATTAAATGTATTTAAATAAAATGAATTTTCATAATAATTAGAAAAGACTCGATCTTAAACTAATATGTACCTATCAATTTTTATAGAAAAGTCGAGAAGAAAAAGAAAAAAAAAAGTTTGAAGACTAGTTCTTAAACAATTTTTTTTTCTGTATATAATTTACCGTGTCATTTTTTAGAATTGAATATTTTCTCGTATAATTAAGAACTTAGTATAATGTATTCTCTCTTTTAATGTAGGCGATATAATTTGAATGTTATGTGACGAAATATATTATTTTTAAATTAATTTTCTAAAAAAATTATCTTTAGTATTAGAATTGATTAAAATTATTTCAATATATTAAACTATTATAATTATTATTTAAAACATCAATTTAGTATGCTTGTAATGTTTGAATTATGAGATGAACCCATATAATTATAATTAGAAACTATAGAGAAAGATTTGTGAAGTGATTTCTAGAACTCAACATCATTAAATTTACTTAACAGAATGGATTTCAAATATATTGTTTGTTTAAACATGAAACTTAATTTAAGAATATTTTTGTCAGATACTTGATGAATTTATGTTTGATAAATATTCTTAAGAAAATGTTATAGGAATATTTTACAATCATTAGTGCAGAATTGGCTTTTAACGTTACTTATTCACTAGTGTAAAAACGCTATTTAACGTCGGTTATTTTGGACTTTTAACGTTTATTATTAAATTGACGTCTAAACCGATGACGTCAATGGAACATCCGACATCGTAACCGCAGACGTCTATAATGATGTTAGTTAGTACCAGAGACTGACGTAAGTAAACGTCGGTTCTGGTTTAGTTGGACGTCTAAAGGCACTATATAGACGTCGAAAAAAGGATTAACCGACGACTAAGAGGCACTAAAGACTTCGGAAAAGACACTGACTGACGTCTAAGAGATACTATAGACGTCGGTGTATACATTAACCGACGTCTAATACAGTGGTTGTGTTTTAGTGCAGTTTTGTTCCCGTTTTTGGATAGCCGAGTAGCACAATCTCCTTGGCTAGTTTCCCCAAAAAAAAAACTTGTGTCTTTTGAATTTCTTATGGTCTCTTCAACCCAAAACTGAACCTGGGTGGTTGCTTAGTTCCCTTTTTCATCCGCAAGAGGCAAAAATCACAGTGAAATGAAAACTAGACAACGACCCAGGGTCGTTTTTGGGTTGAAATGATCAAAAGAAATTCAAAAGAAGCCGCAATTTCTGGGAGGTAGCTAGCAAATGGAGAATGTGTTACTACGTTACCCAAAGAAAGGAACAAAACTGCACTAAAACACAACACACAGAAAACAGATTTTAATCAGTTGAACTAGAAGAAAATAATCGATGAAAGACTTAACAGACGGTAAGCATAAAAAGAAAACCACGCACTTGGGATGCAATGTCGCAAGAGAGAAAAGAGAGGAGGAAGACGATAAAGATATCAGAAACAACAACAGAATGCCGCAACAAAAAGAAGACGTGCCGAAAGGGAGAAAAAGAATAGTGTCGCGAGAGAAAAAAGAGAAGAGGAAGAGGAAGATATCAGAAACTGAATGCCACGAAGAGTTTGCAGTTTATTTAAAATGAAACTGTGCGTCGGTTTCTCCAAATAGCCGACGTCTATAGGACTATAGACGTTAGTTCTGTTACTAATTCGGCGTCCAAGTTAAACTTTTCAACTGACCTTTTGAATCCCACTAGACGTTGGTAACAACGGGAACCGACGTCTAAGAAGCTAAACGATTGACATTTCATTTCATGTCAGGGATGTTGACGACAGTTGTGATGGGGCACCAACGTCTATAATGATGCACATCATTACTTACAGGCACATAAACGTCGGTGCCCCTTCTAACCAACGTCTATGGCCCTCGAGTATGGTGAATCTAATTAATTACAGGCACGTGGACGTCGCTTGCACAGATCCCCGACGTCTAAATTGAAGATTTTTTATCTTCCCGCCTTTCATTCAAGCCGTAGACGTCGCCTGTTGACTACCCGACGTCGAAGCGCCTGTGAATTAGGTGAAAGCATTAATTGCCGCCCTATAGACGTCGGCCCTCCGTGAACACCGACGTCACAAGACTGTCTTCTGACCTACCTCAGGCCATTAGACGTCTGTTTGCGGCAGCGTGGACGTCTACAATATCATAGACGTCGCATTGTCTGGAAACTGACATTTAGGTTACCAAGCTATTTACGATAATGCCACCGTCCACTCAAATACGTCGGATTATCAACAAACCCACGTCTATTAGGTGACGTTAAACAACGTTTTTGCACTAATGATTAGACGTTAGTTAGAGGGGTCTGCGACGTAAATTATTGATCGGTGACCGTTCGGTCATGTTCGCATGATAACGGTTTAAAACACCGTTATTTGTTATGTGATCTTGATACTAAAAACACCCTTTTTCACTTAGAAACTTGCTTGAACTCATGTTTTTTCAATAAATTGTGTAAATAAGAGAGTTGAGGTTGATTTCAATGGTTTTATGATTAATTTCCCTTGTTTTGATAGAGATTGAGGTAATACTAGAAGAAGAGATGAAGAACCAAGAAGATGGAGCTCAGAAAGGCTAAAAAAGGCAACACAGTGAGGGAAAACACGAAGCCCAGGCATCCAGAAGCGTGGCTTAAGCAAGCAATATCAACGTCCGCCGCCCGAGCGGTGGGGCTTCGTAGCTTGGGCGACCAATTTCAATGCCCAGGCCTTACATGAGGTCCAATTCTCGCCCAGGCGGCCTCCTTGGACGCTTAAGCGACGATTTTCATGGACCGAGCCCTGTTTTTGCTCTGTTTTGATTCTTTTGGACCGGACCTTGCTCTGGCACGCCTCTGACACTATTTAAAGGACCCTAGGGCTCTAGGTTTGGCATCCCTGGCAGAGAAGAGCATAACAATACACTCTTTTCCCAATTCTTAGGCTTTCTTTTTCATTCTTTCTTCCATTATTCAAAGAGTTCCCCTATGTCTATGGGGAACTAATTTCTATTTATTGTTGGAGAATGATGTAACCTTGTAAACTCTCATGTATTTGAATTGATTCTTAATTTCATATGTTTTTTCATTAATTGTTAGAGTAATTCATCTGTTTTATTCTTGCTTATACAATAGCATGATCTATGAATTGCATGAGTGCTAGGAGGCTCCTTTCAATTCAGGTTCTTGTTGAATTAATCCTAAGGGTTATATTACTCAGGGATGAGGGTATGAGTCTTAGTTGTTTTAACCTCTTGATCTTTACATCTTTTTACCAGGAATGCTAGGAATTGTATGAACTGGTAATTAGTGATAGACTTATTTACCGAGGGATCGGGTTTAAGTGATTTAGTGGGGGACATTGGCATTAATGCATAAAGAAGAATTCTTATATACATGAGAGGGAACTTGGTGAAATCTAACCCCAACAACATATCTATCTCATATAAATCAACCTCCATTCATCTTTGTGCTCCTTTGCCATTGATCAATTGCATCTTATTTTGTTTTATTATTTTTACCCTAACCCAATGATCTCTTTTAATTTTAAGTCTTAATTAATCTTGTTTTCACACAACTGTTCAACTTTGAGAGTCCTCTAGGATACGATACTTGGTCTTACCATTTTATATTACTTGTGCGACTCGGTACACTTGTCGTTTTGCGCCAACATCGCATATAGGGTGTGTTCTCCAGTTCGACCTTGTTCATAGGTTATGTTAATCTCTTCAATTGGGTATTCTTCAAGGGTGGATTTGTGTTACTGTTCAGTTTGATTTGTATGGATGAGGAAGTATGATGATATTAAAGTATGGTGTGATAATTGTAATGGAATATGAAAGTATGATATGAAATATATAATACGGATCTGAAAGAGAATTCCAAGGAGGAACGTCTCGGTGGTTGGTTGTGATGTGGTAATAGTATGAATATGGTTATGCTAAGCTGACGTACATCCTGACATTCTAATGGTCACCGAGTCTCAAGTAGAGAATAGTTATGCATGTGGTGAGAATAGCAGGAGGTCCTAGCCTGGGCGGTATGTAGTACCTTGACCTAAGGTGTTTTAAAGAGCTAACCTCATGTGGCAAGCTTAAGGGTTTTCCATGCTGTGGTAATACTGATGGGTTATTCTAGGTTACCACCCACGAGTGCACGAACGACCGTAGCTACATATTCATACAGTCCGGACAGTCAGTGTAAAGTGGTCGGTTATAACATGTTTGTATGATTTCTGAATATGTATGAATTGTTTATATGCTTGTCTAGATTGTGTGTTAACATAGTTAATTAAATTACACTAGCTTACCCTTATTTCCCGTCTTGTCATGTTGTTCGTTCGATCGTCCTTGTCACTGCAATGATCACCTTATGGGTGTGAGCAGAGGGTGTTAATGGTACGTTGGAGCAGACACTGGAAAGAGGAGGCAACTTTCTCTAGAGTAAGACCGTTTGGTCTTGTACTTTAGTATAGGTTCTTTTAAAGTTTCAAATTTATGGTTATTTTAGGATAACTGTAAATTAACTTTATTTTTTCCTGTAACTGTTCTATTGTATTATAAATGTAAGGACTCTTAAATATAGTTTAAGGCTATATTTCTGGGATATCGTCATCGGTGTCATCCCTTAGGATGTATGTCCGACCGACTAAGTTCACTATATCATTAATCCCGTCGAAATTGGGTAATATACCTACAAACTTCATACGCAACTGAATCATATTTAGGAATTTCTGAAAGTTTCAACTCGTTCTCTTCAATTGTCTTGTCGACATGAATTTTCCTGAGAGTGTGGCCATTAAACTTTTTTGTGGCTTTCTCCTTACCATTATCTTGGTTCCTATCCCTAATCGAATCCAGATATCCTAATAAAAAACTTATAGGAGAAAAATATAAATTGTTAGAATTTTTATCACACATTTATTATAGTATTAATTATTTTAACTTATTAAATATAAGTTGATTTTAGTATTGGAATATCTTTATAGTATTAATTATTTTAACTTATTAAATATAAGTTGATTTTAGTATTGGAATACCTTTAAGAGATACCCAATGAACCTATCATCTTAAAAAAAAGACAATATTAAAATACATCAAAAAATTATTTTAAGTGGACGTTATCTTCTCCCAAACAAATGAAATCCCAAAGTTAATATTTGAAATTCTTAGTGTAAGAAAAAGAAAAAAAAAACTTTTACCTAATACACAGATGAACACTAAAAGTGAAGAATATTTACATCTTTCGTAATTGCATTTGTAAGAGACTAACTTATTTTTTACCAAATTTAACTGTCGAATCGCATTTAATTTTACTGGGAAAAGGACAAAGATGGTAGAGACCAGAACGTTTGGCAGAAGAACTGTGATTTTACTTTATTTGAAAGTACAAATCCCGATGCTGCAACAAAAGAATAAATTGACTTTTGATAAAGAAGTCACACCTTTGACCATATCCAAGAAATAATGTCATAATCTATCAAGGAAAATAAATTCTAGATGATAATTGACTAAGTCAATGTCAAAG
Source organism: Vigna mungo (assembly GCA_036885675.1). Taxonomy (NCBI): domain Eukaryota; kingdom Viridiplantae; phylum Streptophyta; class Magnoliopsida; order Fabales; family Fabaceae; genus Vigna; species Vigna mungo. The sequence goes on from CP144697.1 coordinate 36,404,914, forward strand.
CACTTCATGAACTTTGACTGAAAACAGTCTCTTAACGGATTCATCAAACTCAGTCTTGTGACAGATTCATCCCTTGAACACCACTACTTAGCTGTGGTCACATCTAAATATAAAATACTAGGAAAAAAAGTCCAAATAACACTAATAAATACTTGAATTATCTGTTAGAATGTTTCTTCATGGATTTTCCATTTTTGTAAAGTAAATAGTATATAGGAATAAATTGGTGAATAGAATCTTTATCAGATCATGTTTTCTGAATCCAGATAGAGGATGAATTTTGAAGTAATGACAAAATGGTCTTAATAACTTGATCATTATGAATTCCAAAATCAGAAATTATCTTTCTTATGTTCAAAGATGAGACTAAGTGCAATGGTTTTTTTTCTCTATATTCCTTGCATGACACTGGAATACCTTAGTTTTTTTTTTTTTTTTAGTTTGTCAAGCTTCCTCTCCAATTTGATTGTGATTAACTTCTGAGAAAATTAATTAATCTCAAAGTCCTTCAAAACACTGTGCTCTAACCAAATATATGGCAAGCATGGTTCCAAATTGCAGATAACATCAAACCAGAACACCCATTTGTTTCGTTTTTATTTTGGACACTAAACTCTCAACACATCAATTATGAAATATTCAAACACGTATATTTTGGTTGGTATAGAGGAATGAAAATAGAAAATAGATAAATAAATATTTAGTTGAAAGTTTAGTTGTTCTGCAGAACAGAAATAAATTAAGAAAAATATATACATATTTTTAAAATTATGTAGTCAGATTGATTTGATAGAAAGCATAGAGAAATAATAGATCAACAAAAATAAGTCCTACAAATTACTTCTTCTCCTCTCTCATTCTCTCCCTCTCTACTCTATTACATACACCCTTGATCATTCCTAACTTTTTCAACCTCAACTCCTTTTATGAACTCAAACCCCATCTAAAAACTTCATAGTAATTCATCTTTTATAGATAGATCACTTCTCATTTTGTATGTATCTGCCACTATAAAGTTCTCTCTGATTCTCATCAATTTTCTATGTTCACCTCCATTTTGTTAGCCTTTGGTTTCTGGGTTATTAAAGATCTAAAAATGGATTTGGAATGGCTACAGTAATCAATTTCACACATTCACACAGTTAGGAAATCAGGACACTCGTCTTTATATTAGTGGACTGATAGAGATGCCATCACAATAAATAGAAAGGGAAAGTGTCGGTGAAGAGAGAGTAGCCGAAGGGACCATCACAAATGATCTTTCACAACTGAGGAGCTAAGTTAAGCATATTCAATTTGAAGGAACAACCTTAACACGCTTCATTTTTTTCATCTACAATACTTCAATTCAAATTTCTTGAGTAGAATCAAATTTCTTATGTAAAAATGTAATATAATGACAATGATAGAATGTATTTACATTTTATATAGACAACTGAAACGAAAAAGAACACAGCAACCACATGTTTGCAAGTGAAGGAGCTATATAAGGAAAATGTATTGAATTACACATACGATCAGAATCAGCTATAATGAGGATGCAACGAAACGCTGAGAAAACTGATTATACAATAAGCCACATCAGAGCACAAATGGAGAAAAGAGTAAAAACCATAGACCATAAAGGTCTACTTCAGATATCCTAAATTCTATACATTTTTTGTGGTTCATAGATACAAGAATCCTCCCTTTACATACCTTACTATTACAATGATCATCGATTTAAATCACCATATCCTCTTACCACTCTCATTGGTTACCCTCCTAGTCATCTTATAGTCATTCACAAACTTCACTCATCTAAGCAAAATCAGGCTATGATCTCAAATTGCAATGTTGAGTTAAGCATCAACAAACAAACAGTGTTTTTGTTTTTTTTTTTTTTTTACTTTTTACCCTCTGCCATGGGTGTCAAGCCCTTCAGTTCTGCTGCGCACAATTCTGTGAAACACCTCCCTCACTTGTCGTTCCATAGGGTCCAATCCATCTTTCAAGGCTTCACATACCCTTGAAACATCTTGCACTCGCTGCCTAACCTCTTCTCCCTTCTTCTCACTCAAAGGAAACTGCAGAGAATCAGCCAACTCATTGATCACTCTAGCACACTTCTCAATCTGGTGAATCTCCTTCAGCAACCCACATGTGTTCTTCCTCTCCCTCTTCTTTGACTCCTCCACGATCCGCTCGTGCAGCGCCACCACCGGAGCCGCCCACAGGAACTGCCTCGGAACAGAGAAATGGAGCCCCAGCCCGCGGTCCTGGCAGGGAATTGCAGCCACAAGTGCCCACATAACAAACACCAGAATGCAACTCATTGTGTAAATAGGCAATGCAAGGCCATTGGTGGCAACAATATCATTAGCCTTAGGAGGGGACAAGTTGTTCCCAATGGCTTGGAGCTGCCTAGCAGCAGACCAATTCCTTGACACACTCCAGGAAAGTGACCTAAAATGCCCAAAGGAATTGTGCTGATTATTGCCATGGTGATGATCCCTTGAACCGTTGTTGTTTCTACCAAAGGACCTGTTCCTATGAGCAATAGAACCACTGGAGTTGGATTCCTTATCATCAAGCATTCCAATGGCCAAGTCAACAAGAGCCTTCTTTGCGCGGCGAAATTGGCCCTCACCAATGCTCCTCTTCTGATCCAATGCACAGATAACAATCTCCAACAGCTTCTGCCACTGCCTAATCTGCTCAACCCCATCACGGATTGCGTTGCAAACATCAAGGGCCTTCACACTCCTTTCAAAAAACTCACCCACCATGCGATCCAGGGAAGGGTGCTTCGACACCTGATCCCTGTGATTGTGGAGAATCACCCTGAACTCCTCTTGGCAAGACAGCAACGAATCCAGCAGCTTCCTAACCCATGAAAGAGAGAGCAATTCCCCGCTTTCAACGGAAGATAGTTCCAGGAACCGCTCAGTCACATGCTTCTGAAACAAATCAAGCTCTTGTTCCATGCTTGAACCCTCCATGGAGTGAACCTGAACCCCACGAAGATTCAGAACAGAACCTTGAAACTCCGCCGTAGTACGCATTCTCACACTCAAGGTCTTCAACAGCAGTTATAGTTTCGTCACGATCCTTAGTACTACGAGAAATTATGAACAAAGGCGACAGATTCAACCAAATATAGCAACTCCAAAAACCTTTTAAGTTGTAGCCAAAATCACGATCCGACAGTTTTTCGTAACCTTGCTTACCCACACAGGAAGATCACAGACCCAGTTGTCAAATAACAAATTGAATCGAAAAGTATGGCACTTTCTCTCCAAGTTTTCAGCTTTAGTGAGAGACAATGGAATTGAACTCCCCAGGAACGATAAATTCCACTGCAAAAAAGGGAAAGTGCAAAACTTCGAATTGGGAGAACCCAAAAACGAAATTCGAATAGGATTGGGACCCAATTGGGAACGAGAGAGTGGACTGAGAATGTGGGAAAAAGTGAGAAACTTGGGAGAGGAATGAGACAAAGGATCGAAGGAAGAAGAAAGGAAATTGGATGAGGGTTCTGAACTGGAGATAAGGGTTATTATATATTGGGGATAATCGGAATTTGGACCGCGTTTTAAAGTGGTTGGAAAATTAAACAAAAAAAAACGAAAAAGCTTAAAAGAAAATGATTTGGTTAAAATTTATCTCCACAAGAGGCAGTGAAAATGTCTTTTTTTTTTGTTATTAACTTTGATTGTTTGTTATTAGCGGAAGTTAAGGTTGTGTGAATGCCGTACACACGTTTGAAACACGGTGCCAATATCTCATACGAAGGATTCATCGGTTCAATTCTAAATTCAATTTTTCAATTTAATTGATGTTGGATAATAAGAAATTAAGACCAAGATATATTTGTTAGAAAATAAAGCAACTAAATTATAATATCAATGTCTTTAAACTTTTAAAAAGGATAAAGAAAAAAAAGAGTCTAAGATCAAAGGTAGTAACAATAATTATTATACGAATTTCACAATGATAAATTATATTACTTTATAATTTTAGTTTCTTTCTTTGGCACACAAATTACCTTATATCTTAATAATTCATTAATAAGAATAATTAAGTTTTTAAAATATGATAAATTATTTAACCAAATTGATCACTTTATTCTTGTGGTTAATTTGTAATTAATTTCTTATCAGAAAATGTTGAATAGTTAATTGAATAATACAAAAGGAACACATAATCTATCATGTCATGAGACATAAAACATCATCGATTATGTAAACCTTTACTACTATTTCTTCATGCATTCCATCTAATTAGAATGGTCAATTCATATACTTGCAATATTTCTTCATCCAAATTTTCATAAACACAAATAACTGCATGTATAATGAATCTTTACTTACGTTTCTCTTTATTCATTCTATATATTGCATAATGTAATTTAATTTAAAATTATATTTTTAAAACTCATGCTAAACATTACTATACACTTTAATTTTTTAGTTAGTTTCATATTTCAAGCACAACTACATTTAAAATTGATTTTAATTTTTATTATTTTTCAAAATTATAGCCATTTTGATAATTTTCTAACTTTAAGAAAATGCTAAATAAATTATATAAAAAGATGAATTATTTAATAAATATAATATAATAAAGGTTAAGTGTGCTATAATTATATCTATTAATTTTTCTTTCAATTTTACTTCTCATTTTCATTTGGAAATGTTTGTCCTATACTTTAATTTTTTTAATGGTATGTGAATTTTTTTATATAATTTGTCATTAATTATTCTAATATATTAAAATCAAAATTTTTAATTTTTTTTAACATGATTTTTTTCCTCCCTCCTCTATATATATATATATATATATATATATATATATATATATATATATATATATATATATATATATTAATGATGATGTGAATTGAAGTATGTTGAAAAAATAAAGTTCCAATAAGATTCTTTATTATCTTTATTTCATAAATCCGTGGTTCAAAAATCGCATTCATAACAAAAAGAAAAAAAAAGGAATGACCCACACACCACACATCATCATTAGTAACGCCGTAACGGTTTCTGGGTCAATATAATCCCCCGTTATTTCTTTCTTCGTTTTATTTCGATGCACGTTATTTTGACATTTTCTTTCAATTCATATTCTCAATTTATTTTCCAAACGATATTCACCATTTTTTATTAGGTTATGAATATATATATATATATATATATATATATATATATATATATATATATATATATATATATATATATATATATATATATATATTCAGATTTCTTTAAAGGCTTTTTTTTTCCTGCTAAATTTGATGATGAAGAGGAAATCCTCCTCATAGTGCACGAGGAGCAATAAATACAAGAGGATGAACAATGGTATTTTGATTCTGGTTCTAGTAATTATATGACAAGAAATAAATCATGGTTTCTGAATTTAGAAGAAGAACATTCTAAGACAGTAAAACTTGGCAATGATACTCATATGACAGTGGCAATAAAAGGTAGCATCCGAATGCATGTTATTGGCATCACCCAGGTACTAACTAAATTTTATTATATTCCTGAACTCAAAAATAACTTGTTGAGTATTGGACAACTACAAGAAAAAGTCTAGCCATTCTGATTTCAGATGGCTCCTGCAAAGTGTTTCATTCTAAAAGGGGTTTGATTATGAAAACCCACATGAGTGAGAATAGAATGTTCTATGTTACAACATCTATGACTCACACATCATCACTGTTTCTCCAATTAGAAACCAATGAAGCTTATTTATGGCATTGTCATTTTGTCCACCTATATTACAAAGCGTCGAGTATCTTGGCTGAAAAAGAAATGGTGATGGGCCTACCTACTTTAGTCCATCTGTAGAAACATGTTCTACATGTTTGGCTGGAAAATAGTCCAGAAGTTCGTTTCCAAGCCATAGTACTTGGAGAGCATCTCAATGACTACAACTAGTATATTCGGATATATGTGGGCCTATCTAACCAGCTTCAAACAACAATAGAAGGTACTTTCATAGCTTCATTAATGATTTCACCAGGAAGACTTGGGTATACTTTTTGCATGAAAAATCAGAAGCACTAGCAAAGTTCAAGATGTTCAAGGCACAAGTTAAGAAGGAAGCAGGAGTTTCTATACTCTGCTTACATACAGACCGAGGTGGAGAACTTCTTTCTAGCGAGTTTGAAGAATTTTGTCACACAGAAGGCATTAGAAGACATTTAACCACCCCTTATACTTCTTAACAAAATGGTGTAATCGAACAAAATAATAAAACGATTATGAATGTAGTTCGCTCCATGCTAAATGAGCAGTGTGTTCCCAAGGTGCTCTAGCCAGAAGCTGTCAAATGGTGTGCATATCCAGAATAGATGCCCAACAATTGCTATAGAGGATGTTACTCCATAAGAAGCCTGAAGTTGTAAGAAACCAGTGGTGAAATATTTCAGAATTTTTGGGTGTGTGGCCCATGCACATATTCCAGACCAGAAAAGGAGTGAAGCTGGATGACAAAAGCAGAAAATGTATTTTTCTGGGTGTTAGTGATGACTCTAAAGCATGGAGATTATATGACCCAGTCACAAAAATTGTTATCATTAGCAAAGATGTAATTTTTTAGGAGAAGGAAAGTTGGGATTGGAGCAGTTTGAAGCCATAAACTCAACAAGGGGGGATAATTTATGAAGTAGAAAATGACATTGCAGCAAAAAAAAAAAACTACAGTAGAAAAAACAACAATTGATGTTGATACCAATGAAAATGGTGAAGAAGGAAGCAATACACACCTAGATAGTACCCCAACAAGTTTATCTCAAGGAAGGAGTGCACGAATAAGAAGAACACCCAGATGGTTGATAGACTATGACACAAGTGCAGATCTACTAGAAGAAGAAAATCTGGTAGCCATGTCAGTGACTAAAACTGACCCAACATCATTTGAAGAAGCAGTTAGGAGTTCACATTGTAGAAAGGTTATGATGTGTTGAGATTGTTGATAAGGAGAGCATTGGTTTAGCTAAACCTTACAATCTGACAATGTTTATGGTTTTTTATGATGACAACACATTATTAATAACACATGTACTTATATGCGTTACATGTTCATTACTTTCATTTATATGATTACTTGAGAACATGTTTGTGTTGATCCTGTCATTGTGTGCAATTTCACTATGTTCTACATGAGATATTATCTGTGATTGCATAACATTTGATTTTGAAATGAAAAACCACATGCACTTTTGTGAACTTATATTGTGTGGCAAAACAACAGTTTTAAGTCGACTTCATTATGAAGCAAGTCGATTAAAACTCGTGTCTTTGCACAAAATTTTTCAAAGTGTTTTGTGAATAGTTCTGCAAAGAAGGATTTTCAAAACTGCATTAAAGTGTGACTTAGTCGACTATGTGCACAAGTCACTCGACTTAGTTAGTTTTGTTTTGAAAATCTATTAATGCTTGTGAAATATAACGGCTATATTTTGTATCTTTGACTAAGCATTAATTGCGAGTCAACTACATTAAATGCATAATCAATTAAGTTGGTCTGATTGCTGCTATCTGTTATAATTGTTATAACTGTCTGCACAGAGTAGACTGCATCAGTAGCGCAATCGACTAGAGGAGCATCAATTTTGTGATAAACTATATATAAACGCAAGTTTGACTTATGAAAGAGACTTTTGTGATTTTAACGCTTTCATTGATTCTTTTCAGATTTGTAGAATGTGCTAAGGTCTAAGAACTCATCAAGAAGACCGTGGTGATCATTCTTTGGTGGTTGCTTGAAGAGCAAGTGTTTGTGCTGAAAGACAGATTGATCATACTGCACATAGAGGTGTTTGAAATTTGATCGACTACTTCTCTCAATCTTGTGAAGATTGTGGCTGCCCTGTTCTGATTACAGGAAGAGGATGTGTTGCATTCTAGGACTTTGAGGATTGTTCAAACTGGTTAAAGACTACAGGAGATGGGATATCTTGCTGTTTTTCTTTGTGTATATGTCAATATTTTGGTTAGAGGGTTAGAGAGGTGTTTTATATTTTGACATGGAGGTCTCTTTAGAAACCTTGTTGTAAAAACCTTGACCATTATAGTGCATTTGCTTCCGGGTACAAGAAGGACACTAGATGTAGGCAGTTTGGTCGAACCAGTATAAAAACTGCGTTTGAATCTTCTATCCCTACACTTTTAAATTTCAAGTTGACTTTACATTTAACGTAGTTAACTGTTTTTTTTTTGCACTTGAATTATCTTTTTTCTTGCGATTCAAGAAACTTTTGAAAGTTCTCTCCTTTACGAAAAAGATTTTAAAAAGACTCTAACTTTTGAACTTCACCAATTCACACAGCCCCCCTCCCCCCCTCTTGGTGTTGAAACTAAGCCATTCTATTTTCAACATGATGAAAGAAATGGAAGCTATAGAGAATAATCATGCATGGGAACTCACATCACTACCAAAAGGAGTTACACCAATTGGAGTTAAATGGGTTTTTAAAACCAAATTAAATGCAGAAGGGGAAATAGAAAAACACAAGGCAAGGCTTGTAGCAAAAAGGTATGCACAAAGACATGGGATTGACTACAATGAAGTTTTTGCTCCAGTTGCTAGAATGGATACCATTAGATTAATTTTGGCAACCGCTGCCCACTTTAGTTGGAAGGTGTTTCAACTTGAGGTCAAGAGTGCCTTTCTTCATGGAGAGTTAAAAGAAGATGTCTTTATTCTATAACCTGAGGGTTTTGTTAAAAAAGGAGAAGAAGAGAATGTATATTGATTGAAGAAAGCTTTGTATGGCCTCAAACAAGCACCTTAGCCTGGTACCACAAAATTGAGACCTACTTTGCACAAGAAAATTTTGAGAAATATCCTAGTGAACACAGTTTGTTCACTCGATCACAGGGAGATAAAATCTTAATTGTTAGTTTATATGTTGATGATTTGTTATTCACAGGAAATGGTAAAATTATGTGTGAGGAATTTAAGCAATCCTTGATGACTCATTTTGACATGTCTGATTTGGGCATAATGAGTCACTTTCTTAGCATTGAGGTTAAACAATATTCTACTGACATATTTATTTTTCAGAAAAGATATGCATTGGAAATTTTATTACGTTTTGGAATGCAGAACATCAAGGCTTTGAAAAATCCCATGGTGTTAGGGACTCGTTTGACAAAGAATACAGGGAAACAAAGTGTTGATGAAACTTTGTTTAAGCAACTAGTTCGCAGTTTGATCTATTTGACTGCCATCAGACTAGATTTAATGTACAAAGTGAGTTTACTCAGCAGATTCATGACTAATTCCACTACAACACATTGGTTGGCAGCAAAACGAATTTTAAGGTATATCCAAGGCACAACTGGCCTTGGAATCTAGTACAAGAAGTGGACTAACAGTTTAAGACTACTAGCTTTTTCATATAGTGATTATGCTGGAGACTTGGATGATAGAAAAAACACTTTTAGGTATGTGTTTATGCTAGGGGTAAGGACAATTTTGTGGGCATCCAAGAAGCAAAATGTGGTAGCTTTATCTACAACAGAAGCAGAATATATAGCAGCAGCTGTATGTGCTTGTCAGTGTATTTAGCTTAGCATACTGTTAGAACAAATTGGGCTTAAAAATACTATTGAAGTTGTGATTATGTGTGATAATAGCTCTACAATATAACTATCCAAACAGCCAGTATTTCATGGAAAAAGCAAACATATAGATATAAAGTTTCACCTCTTCGGGACTTGATGAATGATGGAACAATCAAGCTAAGTTTTTGTAACTCTCAAGATCAATTAGCAGACGTTATAACAAAACCCCTAAAGTTGGACTAAACCCCTAAAGTTGGACTAGTAAAGGCTTGTACTTTAATTAGAATAACTAGTGGAAATATATTAGTTTAAGAGAGGGATTGTCAGGTTTTTTTTAAAGGATTTTTCTCGGTTTATTTGTTATATATTTTGTTGTTGTAGAACTTTCTCCTATTATATAGGGTAGTTCCAATAAATTGGGGATAACACGTTAGAGTGTGATCCAAATGGTTTTACTTAGTGTAAATGACTATAATTATTTGATTGATAAGTTTTGTGCATTTTATCTCTTAAAACATTCTATCTCTATTATTTGTTAGATTAATATATATATATATATATATATATATATATATATATATATATATATATATATTGAGTTATTCAATTTTTTTAAAAAAAACATTTAACCTTAGTTTTTAGGTGGCTCATGACATACGCTCACTGGTTGTCACTAATGACGCCAGTTGTTATCGGAGCAGTGGTTATTGGTGGTCTAGTTAGATGGAGAAAGTGCAGTGGTGAAACCTTGGTATTTAGATTGAAGACAACATAGAAAAAGATGGAAAGAGAATGAAAAAAATTAAAAGTTACATATATAAACGAAAAGAAATTTAATTTCATCAATTACGTGTGTATTCCTTTTAATCAACTTAATATCGTAGTTACACATCTCAAAAAGAAATTTGACTTCATTTAATGAAAATGATATATTTCATGCATTAAAAAAATATACAGATGACTTTTATAGAAACATATCGACAAAGATGAATTCTAATTACAAGTAAATTTAGAAACTAAAAATATATTTACACATAACTTTTTTTTAACTTAAATAATTTAAATAATGTAAAAGTCAAGGTCTAAACTAAATAAGAATTCATCTTCAATATATATATACTATTTTTAAGTATTTTTAAGAAAAATTGTAAAGAAATTATAAATTTTAAAATAGACAATAATTTATATTTAGTTATTATTATTTTCTTAATATAATACTAATAATGTATGCGAAAATGAAATATATATATATATAATTATTTTAGTACATGTTGGTGATTCAGGATGGCATAAAAACCCGTACGGGTATTTAGTATCCGCGGGTAAGAGGTATCCGCGAGTAGTGGGTAGCTTGTATTTTAATACCCGCTTGTTGGTCGGATTCGGGTATCTCACTATCCGTATCCGCGGGTACCCGTTACCCATTTGAAAAATGAAATTACAAATTTATCCTTCTTCCTTTAAATTGTTTATTAAGTATTTATTGTATCCTGCTTTCAAAACCTAAATCTCCCTTTTTCTTTTCTTTGTCCTTTCACCCGCCCATTATAGAAAGAGTGAAAAAAATGAAGTTGAATCTTAGGGTTTCCTCATTTCACGGCCCGTCGAGCGTCCGCCGCATGCTGTTGTTTGGAGCAAAGTTGATAGCCTCGGTGATGGTGCTAAACTATCCCATTCCATCTGTAGCTACAACAAGCACCCTATCATTGCCTTCCAAGAGGCGATGGGAAGCCTTCTTCTCAAGCTTAGGGAGCATTGAAAGAGAGTCACTGACATGCTTATAAGAGTTTATCACAGAATTTACCAGAACTGGCTTAAGGGTACCCGAAGCAGAATCTAAGCTCTCCAGACAGGTGCCTTTGTTGGTGAGGGTTGCATTGAGGTAGGTTCTTGCATCAAATACTTTTCTGGAGTCTTGGGAACAAATCCCTAATAGCAATCGTTCTAAGGAAGATAAGGTGGATTTTTGAAGTTCTCTATAGTCTCCATGGAGGATCCACCCGTGGAAGAAGAAAGACAGCTACCTATTCTTTATGTTGAAGGAAACAAACCCTATTTCCTTTGAAAGAAAAGGGCCTCCTAAATGAAAAGAAAAATGAACTGTGAGTAAAAGCAGCTCTGGGCTTGGGCTCACAATTTTTGTAGGCACCTTACGACTTCATTTGTGCATCCTTGACTCTATGCTTTTTTTATGATCATGAGCATGGACTGTGAGACAATCTTGGTTTGATATTTGTTGAGTTTTTTTAGATTTTTTTACGCTTTTATTTATTTATTTTATTTTTTACTACATATGAAAGAAAACCTAAAAAAAGAAAGGTTTGGGCCCTATCCATTTTCAAGAAAAACATAACGACAAAAAAAAAAGTAATTTGGGCTTTTGAACATTAACCCAATTTTGTTTCTAAAAATTATATATATATTTTTTCAATTTAATTTAAACATTTTTAAAAAGTCATAATATATATATATATATATATATATATATATATATATATATATACATATATATATTTAAATATTTGTGGGTTGAAACGGGTATCCAATGGATATCTGCGGGTTGAAAAAAATCTGCAGATTTTTTTTAGACGGGTATCTCGCGGGTACGGGTAAGATTTTTTACATGCGGGTCGGGTCGCGGGAACGCACTATCCGTGTCCGACCTGACTCGTTGCCATCCTTACTGGTGATTCTCTACATGTTGGTGATTTTAGTACTATATACATATCATTGATATGAGGTTCTTGTGTGTATATATGGTGATCAATGAGAGTAAGTCGTTAGAGAAACATTTAGAAGATTTAGGAGTATCATACAAGTAAGGAAAGCTAATTGTTAAAGTTTGTGTTTTGATTTGAATTTTAGTTAGTTGATTCACTTTGATTTTGAGTTCAACATTTATAATTCTTTTGGGATTGAGTTACCTGAATTATGTGTGAAATTGTTGAATGTGTATTTTGTCAAATTTGATATTTAGTTGTGAAATTTTGGATTGATTTTTTTTCGGTATTTTTGGTTGCTATGAATGGTTTCAAATTGAATTTGGTGTGTTGGTGATTTTGTATGAAGATGAAAATGAATTGGATGGTACTGCTAAATGCATATTGTGGTGTTTTAATATGTTGATTCATTAGAGGAGGATTTAAGTTTAACAAAGAGTTATGGGATGAGGAATCGTTGAGCAAGTATGTTCTCAGCAGGCGAATTTTTATACGATTTGTTCCAATGATGGATTCATTAAGCAAGTTAATTATTCTCTTAGTGAGTTCCAAAGATGACTTAATGAGTAAGTGAAATCATTAGGTGAGTTTTTCACATGTGGTATGAAATAGTTATTTTCATCTATAAATCAGTTATTAGAATTTTGATTGCAATGATTATAGCCTTGAAGAAATATGAACATGCTTTATAATTGAAGTAATTATATGACTTTATATGTTGCATATTGAGGTATGTTAAAGTAGTAAATTCCAAAGAGAAATTCTATTATGATTTGTTAATGTAGAGTTTATAGTGAGACTATCATGACTCATATAGAGGAAAACTGCTTAGAGTGAGAGTTGATTGAGGTCCTCATCAATAGATTTGACATTGAGAGCGAAATCTACTTATGAGTGATTTACCTTGTTAATTATACTCATTAGTATGTGATTTGATTATGGGATGGTGAGGATCCTTGAAAGGAAGTGTGATTATAACAAGTGTGTGGTCTCATTCTAATAAAATACATTGAATCATTTGAATGTTGTGTTTAATGTATAATGAGTATGAAAGAGTCATGAATGTCTTTATCATTATAATTCTTGTTTGGTGTGAATTTTCATATTTTAAGTAATGTTATAATTATAAGTAAAATATTTTATTATGACCATAAAAAAAAAAATTCTTACTTTTAATCATTTTAGCTATCCTTATATTTGTGTATGATATGATATTGTTATATTTCAACTATAATTGTGTCTATTTACATAGATTAATACAAATAGGAAACAACAATACTAAAGTTACTAAAAGAATATTTGGAGACTAACATAGTTATAGATAATATAAGAAAATTATTTTGTACTCACTAGTGCAAAAACAGCTTATAACGTCACGCGTTTAACTTCGAACCACTCAATAGCCAAAGTTAAAAATGACCGGTGGCATTTTTGTAAATAAATGCATATATTAAACGGTGTTTAGAATTGTAATTCGACGTAAAAGAATATAAAACGTCGAATGTCTCAGCGTTAGACGTTAAAAGTTTAGTGAATTCAAAAAATATTTGAGCGGGAGATTGAAAATTCATTCACTTTATCTTAGAGGGTAGAACCCTTTTTTCTGCTCAAACTTTTTTCGAACGAAGTTTGATGACCATCACATGTAATCTCTCTTTCATTTGATACAAATGCATGTTAATTAACTACTTTAGGTATGATTTTCGTTTGTTTTCACCTATTATTTTCGTGTTCTTATCCTTCATAGGCGCATTCTGCTTTCTCTCTCACTGCTAGAAACACTTTATTCCAATGAACCCAGGTTAGTTTTCGTTTTCGTTTTGAAGAACTTATTTGTTGATAACTTGTTTGTTATTTTTTTGTTGAACTTGTTTGATGTTGTTATTGCTTGGTTGTTACATTTTTATATCAAATAATTTTTTTGCATTTAGTATTTTAAAATTTGGGGTTGTTACAATTTTTATATCAAAACATATTTATCGGTAATCTCTCTGTATAGTTCCTAAATTAAGGTATTAAACTTGTAAAAAATCTATATTAGATCAAGTTTGTTAAACTTATTTTAATACATTCTATCAAGCATGTTTCGATTTTTATGTTCAATGTTCTCTATGTAAAAGATAAATGATTTAAAATAAAAATAATCTATGATATATTAGTAAAAAGTCTCATCTTACCAAATTGCTATTATAATATTAAAATTATAATAAATTATACATCTATAAAAAATTATTTTTTTACCATATAATAACTAATATTCCAACATAAAATTGATTAAAATCGTGTGATAAAAAATAATGAGCAAAATGTTTTGTACTTGAGAGGCTCATTCATACAGTGGCAGGAACGAAAATGTAATGGTGATGGGGCTATGTGTTCAGAAGTTGGGGAACCGGGGTGCATGCATCACCACGTGGAGAGTGGGTCACGTGGTTAAACGTCACTGTCAGGTGACTTAATCAATAATAGAACGGGAATGGGTCTACTTTGGCATGGTGCGTGGCAAGGACGACGACAGGGTCTCGCGTGGCGTGGGTAGGTTTCTAGAAAAGGACCATGATGACGTGTCGTGCTCATATTCCTTGCTCACCAAGCCATTAACACGTCTCCTTTTTCTCATGCCTATTTCTATTTTAATATCAAAATTTCCACTCAAGAATAAATTACAAGTTAGATTGCACTTTTTTATAAGGCTTTAATTAATAATTTTTTAATAAGGTTTAAATCCTTTAGTTGTCTCTATTTTTGGGGCATTTTTCCAATTTGATCCCTTTTTTATTGAAATCTCCAATTGGGTCCTTAAAACTGTTAATTTGATTCAATTGGATCATTTCTGTTAAATTTAGTTAACGGTTGCACATGTAGGAGGGTGATGTGTAAATTTTTTTGAAACAGTGACATGCTGATGTGAGAGTAATGTGCCTGTGAATCTCTCTGAGCACGAAACCTGAAACACAGAAAGCCCAAATCTCTTTGCACCAGAAACCCTAAAATCCTCCATTACAAACACCACCGAGAAATCCTACACAGAAATCTTCTTTCCCAGATAGACAACAGAGAGAGACATGACAGATGAAGAAGAAATAAGCAATGGATAAAAAAAAGTGGAAATGGTGGTTGGAGCGCCAGTGGTGGATGCACGGTTCGGCATTTCTCGCGATTTGGTGAAGCCGTTTTGGAAGAGGAAGGGAACGGGCCAATGACGCTTCCGACCGGCGGTGCCTCCGGTTGCATGTCGAAAGCTCATATTTCTCAACCAAGATAGTTTCTCCTTGCTCGATAAACGCTCCCTTGGACTCTCCTTACTGTCTTCAATGGCAGAGGGCTTGCAACACATGCCACCCATTATGCCCACCAACCAACTAACCCTCCCTCTCACAGAACCAATTCCCGATCTCAATACATTCGCCCCGTTATCAGCATTCCCAGATTTCTATATTTCTATCTTATTATCCTCTTCTTCAGTACCCATAATCACCAAACTCATGTCACACAAAATAAATCACAACATTAGCTATAGTAGCAACCCAGATTTGGTCACAAATCAGCAAACAAAACACACAGTCCATCCATAAAACACCAAGAAGAAACAAAATCTAACTAGCAGATAAACCCTCAATTCAACAAATCAAACCCGAGGCCACAAAAATCACTACTTTACCCTACCCACTTGAAGAAAAACACTGATAACTTGAAAATGAGAGTTACTTGCACAGAATAACAATTCCCGCAGTGCAAAACCTGCTAATTTACAATCTAGAAGATATCAAAGGTAGCAAATTTACAATAATACCCTCACATCAGCATGCCACGTTTCAAAAAAATTGACATATCACCCTCCTATGTGTGCAAAAACTTAACGCCGTTAACTAAATTTAACGGAAAGGATCCAATTGAATCAAATTAACAGTTTTAAGGACCCAATTGGGGATTTTAATAAGAAGGGGATCAAATTGGGAAAGCGCCTCAAAAATAGGAACAACTAAAAGGTTTAAACCTTTTAATAATCATATATTTTTTAGTCACATGAAATGGATAGAAAGATGAAATATTTATAGTTGGTTTCAATGATATTTAATATTTTCAAACAAGATTGTAAATTAAAAAATATGAGAAAATATATTTGACTAAAATTAGTTAATCAATTCTTTTCTTCTAAATCTTTTATAAGCAGCTTTAATTTAATACCAATAGTTATCACAAATAAAAAATTAAATGGCATTTTGAATTTTTTTTCTAAGATTTTGATACTTTAGCGCTACATGGAAGAATACTTTATGTCTTTGTCTTGTTTTCGTTTTGACGTGAACAATTAATCTTTAATCTTCTTTATTTTAGTTTATTTTTTAATAAAAAATATCGGAAATATGATTCTTTTGTCAACTAAACCTTTATTTTATTACTATATTAATGATATTTTCTTATTCATGTGAGAAAAAAAAATATAATAAAGTAAACAGGTATATTAAAATAATGAGACTGAGTAATTTATTTTAAAATAATCTTATAATATAAATAGAATTTCATAAAACTTTGTCTCATTATCTAAAACATTATCTATCTCTCTAAACTCTTTCCCCTTTGTTCTCTCTGACTTCTCTCTACTCTTTCTCACTGTCGGGTTATCTATTCGACGATCAGGAAGTGCCTAAACAATCCTAGCGTCGAGGGCTACAATTCCTACCAATCATTTTCCTGATTTGAGCCAATAAGTTTGTTTCTCTCTTTCTTCTCAAGTTCTTGAACCTTGATCATGCAATGAATTTTGTTTGCATGTATCAAGTAGCTTTTTCCTTCAATTCTTAACTTCAATTAGGTCTTAAGGTTGGTTTCCTATCATCAATCGGTGAGTTGTAGTTTTTGTAGAGTTTTCTTGCAGTGTAAGCATCGATTTGGGGTTTTTGTAGAGCTGTCTAGATTTCTCTAAGGTAAGGGAAGCTAGATTATTGCTTTAATTTGTGGTTGGGCATGTGACTAAGAGGATTCTATGTTTATTGTGTTGATTGAACTAAATCTAGGTTTTTCAGTAAACTTATTGTGTGAAATTGGACTGTTGAATTATGAAATTGATGAACTGTGGAAATGAACTAAATGGAATGATGTTTAATCTGTTATTGGTTATGTGAAAAGTGGTAAATATGTTATAAGGTTGGTTACTTAAAATTAAAATCACATTGTTGTGGTTTAGAGTTAGTTTAGAGGAACTGTAGTAGTGAAAATGAGAATTAGGGGTTAAAGGCTCAAATGGTCAGTTGTAATAGCTTAATTAAGTTATGTGTGACTTGCGAGAACTACTTAACTGATAAAAAATGTGCCTAAAGTGATAGAATTCATTTTGGGTCTATAAGTTAAGATTTTGAAGTTGTTGGAGTGCAATATGATTAGTAAACACTTTAGAATGGTGTTAAGTTGGATTAGACACACTTACCTATGTATAATTAGACATATAACACAATTTAGGAGAGTTAGAAGTTAGGAAAAATAGTTAGAATTGGTAAATGTGGTTTGGGTTGCATAATTCTGCAGAATTTGTGCTGCAAAATTATGCAGACTCGTTGAGCGAATAGGGTCGCTCAACGAGTGGTCATGAGGGCTGGCTCACTGTTTGTTGATTCGCATAGCAAGTTGGTACTTTGAGCGACGAATTGAGGTCTGGGAGCACTGTCAGATTTATTCAAATAGCGAAGGGGTGTGCTCAGCGAGTGTTTGGGAGGTTCGGGTCACTGTTTGGACTTTTGCATAGCGAGTTAGGGCGTTATGCAAGGGGTTGGAGTATGGTACCACTGGAAGTTTATTCGTACAACGAGATGGGTCGTTGTGCGAGAAACCTCTAGATTCGCTCAGCGAGAGTATGCGCTGAACGAATGGTCCAAGTTTTAGTTTAAATGATGTGATGATTTATTTTGGATTATTATGAATGTGTACTGAGTTATTTAAATACAAAAGGTTTGAGGTGTGATTCAAATGGGAATAGATTATGATCTCAAAGTGATGTAGTAAGTTTCAAAGTATAATCTCTCGGTGAGATACAAGTATTTTTAGAATGAATACAGGGAGCTCAGTATTGGGGGTTATCCTAACACTCTAATGATATTTCATTCTCATAGAGAGGATTGATTCATGGGGTGAGAGTAGTAGGAGGTCCTAGTGTAGGCATTACTTGGAGGCCTATTGCGCGTTAACAGACTAACCTTATGTGTGTGGTAGGGTGAAACCCATGACAATGGCTTTGCAAAGCAGTAGAGGCCACCACAAGTGCACAACCCACCATAGCTCGATATTCATTCTAAGTCCGAACGGTCAGAGTTAGTGTAATGTCATGTATAAAGGGTTTTGAGATGTGAATGAACTTGTATCATTGTATGAAATATAATTAATGAATATATGATTTTCTCTTTTATTTAAACTAGCTTACCCTGTTGTTTGTGTTTGTGTTTTGTATGTGTTATGTTCTTTCCTTTGCAATGATCATCATGTGGGTGTGAGCAGAGAGAGATGAGGTTTTCCTGGAGCAGGCTCTGGATGGAGAGGATACGAATTTATAGATTATTTCTATTCGTAGTGTAAATAGTTTTGAACTAGTTGTATATAAAGTTTAAATCCTAGAGTTATTTTGGATAACTGTAAAGTAAAAAACTTTATAAAGAGTTGGATAACTGTTGTATTTATCATAATTGTGATGACTCTTTTAT
Organism: Vigna mungo; assembly: GCA_036885675.1. NCBI lineage: Eukaryota > Viridiplantae > Streptophyta > Magnoliopsida > Fabales > Fabaceae > Vigna > Vigna mungo. The sequence continues at coordinate 36,423,892 of CP144697.1, forward strand.
ATAGTATTTATGTTATATTTTGGGATGTTTCAATTCATATATTATTGCATTTTTATTTTAAAAAAATAGGTTATAAAAACGTAGTGACATTTTTATATTTTTTATAAGCTAATCATAATTTATATTTTATAAATTAAAATATAAACTACGATTTTCTTAAATAAAAAGTTTATATTTTCGTAGTTAAAGAATAAGTTACGAAAGTTAGGATTTTACTAATAACTATCGTCTATTATCTAGTTATTAGGATATATGTTATGGTTATGTAAGAAAACCATAGTCTATATAAAATTTCTGAACTTTTATTTGTTTATCAGATTATTTGTCATTCTGCGTTATTATTATTATTATTCGTTTTCCGCAAACACTTATCTTGTAAGAACTTAGAAAATAAAGTATTGGAGTCAATAGGTATATTAAAATAATGAGACGAAAAATTTTATTTTAAAATAATATTATAATATAAACAAAAAATTCTAAAGTTCAGTTCATTATCAAAATACCTTCTATCAGGTTATCTGTAAAACACCATCCTCTTTTGTTTCTCTGACTTCTCTCCACCATTTCTCACTATCATGTTATCTGTTCAACGATTACGGAGTGCCTAAATTATCCTGGCATCGACGGCTACAATCTCTACCGATCAATTTCTTGTTTTGAGTCGGTAAGTTGTTTCTCCTCTTTCTCCGTACGTTCTTGGACCGTGATCATGCAACGATTTCTGTTTGTATGTATCTGGTTGTTTTTCTCTTCAATTTCTAGCTCAATTTAGGTTCTAAGGTTGGTTTCCTATCACCAATCGGTGAGTTATAGGTTTATATAGAGTTTCCTTGCGGTACAAGCATCAATTTGGGGTTTTTGTAGAGCTGTCCATATTTCTTCAAGGTAAGAGGAGCTAGATTTGCATTGAATAGATATATTAATTATATGTTTAGTATTTTTTTGGTTCTTGAACTGATTGCATGAAATTAATATGTATAGTAGGTAGAGAATATGTATTTCTATTTCTCTTGAGTGTGAGATTGATGAATGATGATAATGAACTTCTTTTGGATGATGATTGATACGTATGGGATGCGTAGAATGGTTGGAAATTGGTTATAGGTTGTTAGATTGTAAGCAAAGTCTTAAGTGTCAAGTTTTAAGGTTAATTTAAGGAAGTGGGGCAGTGAAAATGAGAATTATAGGTTAAATGCTCAATTGGACTGTTGAAGCAGCTTTGGTAAGTCAAATGTGACTTGTTTGAGCTCTTAAGTTGGTCAAAAATGTGTCAAAAGTGGTAGATTGGATTATGGGTCTATAAGTTGTGATTTTAGAGGTTTTGAAGTAGGAATTGGGTCATAAACACTTTAGAATGATGGTAGGAATCTTTAAAAAGTTTAGTCAAGTCTAATTAGGTATATAACACAATTTAGGAATGTTAGAAGTTGGGAAAAATAGTTAAAATTGGTAAATGGAGATTGAGTTACATAATTATGTAGAATTCGTGTTGTGGAATTATGCAGACTCGTTGAGCGAATGGATTCGCACCACGAGTGGTCAAGGTGAATGTCTTTGTCTAAGCAATTCGCACAGCGAGAAGGTGCATTGTACGAATGCTTATGGGGTTTCTCTCTGTCTGAGCAATTTGCACAGCAAGAAGGTGTGATGTGCAAATGGTTGATGGGGTTTGCTCTCTGTCTGATGATTCGCACAACGAATCTGTGCGCTTAGCGTCTGATTAGGGTCTGGGATCACTGCCAAATTTATTCGAATAGCGAAAGGGTGCGCACACGAGTGTTTGGGGGATTTGGTCTCTATCTAGGCTTTCGCATAACGAAATGGGCCGCAATGTGAGAGGTTGAGGTCTCATACCACTGGAAGTTTATTCGCACAACGAGCTTGTGTCGTTGTACGAGAAGCCTCTGAATTTGCTGTGCGAGAGTGTGCGTTGAGCAAATGGTCCTGGTTTAGTTTACTCTTTTCTTAATTATTCTTGTTTGATTTAAATGATGTGATGGACTATTTTGGTTGAGGTATGAACATTTATTGAATCATATGAGTATCAAAGGATAAAGTTGTGAAATTCAAATGGAAATAAAGTATGATTTCAAAATGGAATCTCTCGGTGAGATATAAAATTTTTTAGAATGAATACAGAAAACTCAGTATTGGAAATTATCGTAACATTCTAATGATCTTTTAATTTCATATAAAAAATATTGATTCATGTGATAAGAATAAAAGAATAATAAGAGATCCTAGTGTAAAAACTATTAAAGGTCTATTATGCTGACTAACCTTGATTCAAATATTAATTAAAAAAATACCAATAGTTATTAAAATTCTTACATTTTATCAAACAACCTAAATTATTTTTTTAAAAAAATTCGTGTTTATAACCCCTTCATGCCCTACTGTCACACTAATCGGTATTATGTGGTCCACAAATTTATTTCTCGACAAACCTAATTTGTCTTCTTCCAATGTTAAATAAAAACATGTTTTAGGTAATAACTATTAGTTGGTTATCTTTTTCTTAATGAACTTTCAGTTATCTTAAAAAGATGTTTTATGTGGTATTAACAAAGCATAAATATCTTCTAATAATTTATTCAGATCAATTCCTCAACCAAATACTGGTTTGCAAATCCAATTTTCCCAATTGAAAGGAATTTTACATCAATATTCCACGCTCAAATAATATATATACCATCTAATTAACCCACTTTCTTAATACTTAATAAGGTTAATTAAATAATTTATAAAAAATATATATGACATTTCATTTTTATGATTTTAATTAAATTATATATAATTCTGTGAAAGAGACTCTGACTTTTAACTCATAATGATTGACATCTCATCTTCATAATCATTAATTGTTGAGAAAGTGAATAGAGAACTAAAACAAGACATTGAAATAAAATAAATAATAATAAACTCACAAATACAATAATTTGATGGAGAAACATATTCTACAAGTAGAGAAGAATATCTGAACAAAAATTATTCAGAAACGACTTGTTTGTTTTATTCTCTTTTGCTTAATAAGAAAATCAACATTGAGATTATTAATCAATTACAGCTTCACGTGTGTGCTATATTCCTCTTCACTAGGTTTGAAAATTTTAAACTGGATTCTCATATTTGTGTTTTCTTTCTTAGAATTTATAAATTCACTCTTGGGCACTGTGATTTAATTCCTATATGAATTATATACTACAAAATAACAAGTAACAAAATAAAAGCTTAAAAAATTAGCATAAAAATATAATAAACTTATGTGTGGTATTGCATTTTATACAATTATTAGTGTTTTTTTAATTAAAAATATGATCTCATTTCAATAAGTCAAGTGAAAAAATCAATATTCAAAAATCATAGTTATTGATATCGAAAAAAATCTCTCTTAAGCTGAAAAAAGTGATATATTTGAGAGTTTGAGTTTAAATGTTCAAGAATTAATTGTGAAATCGTGGAAAAAGGACGAGACGAGATCCATCTAAAAAAAATTAATGTTCAAATGAGTAAGAATTAGAAAAAAAAAAGAAGTAAATAAGAGATCTTAATCTTTTCAAATATCTTTTATCGACAAATTCAGAATGAAATATCTTCTTTTCTTTTTTATAGTACTTTTTGGTAAAAGTTCATGAAAACTAAAATATAAAAGAAAATCTACCTACAAAATATTTTTGACATTCAAGTTAATAAGAAAGTTTAAACTTTTTTTAATAAGAAAAAATAGTATGATAAAGTACGTATTTATTGTGAAATACAATGTATATTTATAGAATTTTTAGCTATATGATTATGTGATAAAAAAAATAGTATTATTAAAATAACAATTTATCATATACATGATGATTAGTAGAATAATTGTAATAAAGTAACACTTTACCTGATATACCAAATATCTTGCAAAGGGATATTATGACGTAATCAAACTATTGAAATTTTGTCACATATATTGTCGAGATATGAATATTTGCACCAACAAATATATTTCAGAATATATTCCAACCATGTTAGGTTAGTGATATATATTGGGCTTTGTTGGACTCCATTATTCAACACATCTATTGGGTCGGGTATGTACATAAGCCCCAATCTCGGGAGTTTGATTATCGTATGAGATGTGCTTATCATGATTATGGTTGACTCTTTAGCAGAGCTGCGACTGGCTTTTAGAATTTTGTAGGTGGATTTGGCCATTAAGTGGGTTATAAGTGGTTGTTTTTTACCATGGACGCTATCTTGTGCACTTTGAATTGTTAACTTTTTGTGCACGATCATTGATTGAAGCAAAAAGGAAAGAAAAATGAGTAGAAAGTTACTTGCTCTATTGATCGGGTAAAAACATAGAAAAGTAGTTTCTAGAGAGAAGATACATTTTAAAATAATGAATTTCGTTTATAACAAAATTATTTATAATAAAACCGTTTAATATTAAAATAATCGAATATCACTATTTTTAGACTACTACCACTACTAAAAATACCATTTTCTGGATTTTACAATTTTTCACCTAATTAAACAAAAAATATATTTTTTTCAATTTTGTACTATTTTCTTTTCATTTTCCTTTCTATAAAATAATTTACAAAGTTATATCTTTTTCGAGAAGTGAAAAATAGAATCTTTTCGAGAAGTGAAAAATAGAATCTTCATGAAATATTGTAAACACTTATAATTGTAAAAGAATTTAAAAAAAAATAGATTGACCTTGACTTTTCTTTTAGCATGTTAAAGAAATGTATTTTATAGTTGTGGATCTATTGCTATGACAGGGTCATATATGCAAAGAGAAAAGAAAATATATTGATGTTGAATTTCAAAACACTTTTTATGTAATTATTTATATCTGAACTTTTTAACGTGTGGTGCAATAATGTTTTGGAATTAGACTTGTTCACATGTGAAAGGAAGTCAAGTCAAAGTTTTACTTAGCTCAACTCACAAAAAGAGTTCTATTTGAAAAGACCATATTGACCTTTTCACATGCAACAGTGTTAGTCACTGTCTTCATTTATTAGGGTATGACAGAACCATATCTTTCACTCTGTTGGGACCCTCTTCTATAAGAAAATTCCCAAATGGAAATTTAAAATATTAATGGATCATATAATTTTCTATTAGTTCTTTAAAAGGACTCATTCAACTTTTTTTAGAAAGAATATTAGAATATCAAAATAAAAAATTACAGAAATCAGTATGATATATATAACAAGAATAAAAATACCATTCGTTATGCTTTTTTTTGTCAGTTATACTCGTACTTTTTCACCTAATCTTTGATTGATTTACATAAACACATTGTAAAAAGAATAAAAAAAATATTATTGAACCATTTGATTTAGATCAATAAAAAATAATCACAAAATCAACCTTGAGTTTACATTTATACCTGTGGTCCCAACTTATCTGTAGATAAAATTTTCTACACATAAATTAAGAAAAGCAATACATGCATGCCACTTTATAAAATTTATTAAAGTGGTCTCATTCTAGTAAATACACTAAATGAATAGTAAGATAATGGTTGTGTTTGAATAGTTAACATATTAATTTATTAGGGAAAAGATAGTAAAGTACATTTTAAAATGAGAACATTACTTATTTCAGGACAAATTGAAGAGGTTAATACTGAATATATAAGTATGGGATGAAGGTAGTAATAAATCTTCCTATACTTATTGTGCCATTTATTTTGTATTATCACAAAAACCAAGGAATTTTGAGTTGAAGAGTTTATCTATGAATTACCAACAAAAACATGGTGAATTCCATTGTAAAAGTGCAGGCACCTAAATAAGGAGTATGTAGAGAAAAAGAGCATAACCCCCAAATTGAATCATCACAATCCAATCCAAAATAGTTAAAGTCGGTGGTAATTTCATAACTTTTTGTTTAATGCATTTTCTTGGTCAAGTGAGGGTCGGTGCTTGGATAAGATTTTCTGAAATCTATATAGACTTTTCGATAGGGTCATGGTAGGTAGTTGGTTGGATGTTTTTTCAAAAGGGTTTAAAATAACTAATGTTGTTAAAAGGGATAATTTAGTGTGATACAGTCTTGTTCATCATCACGAGTTGGTAATTCAGTGAGTTAAATTAATTTAACTTATTTATTAATGAGTCAGAAAAATTCAAATCCGACTAGACTCATTACAAATTGGTGAGTTAAGCGGGTTTATTGATTCACTTAATTATAATTTTTTTTAAAATAAAAATAATTACAAACTTTTTGTAATTCAAATCTAAATAAATTTTAGTCGCAAAATGATGTTAAACGATAGACAATTCAAAATAATAAATAAAAAATATAATACAATCTATATATAATTAGCCAGATGTTATTTTTTAAGATTTTATAAGATAATAAATTAATAAAAATAAAATTAGGTGGATTGGTGGACCAACTCGATTCACCACAGATTCAACTCGAATGAACCACATTTAAGTGAACTAGGTTAAAAATTGATTCGTATAAATTTTTTTTTTTTTTCCAATTTAACCCAATCCGAGTTCGAGGTGGACTAAGTTAGTCCGTGAATTATAACTCATCTTGATACTTCTAAAATAACAACACTCTTCTCTTCAAGAAATCATCATATAACCCTAAATTGAAATAGTGTAAATTAATCTTCATATGACAAATAATTAAATGTTAATGATATTTTTTTATCAAATAGAAAACTTCATATGTGTTCCAAAGAAATTGATTGAATTTGAAACAATAAACATGGCATGATAAATTTTCTTTCACATAACAACTAGTCATCCCTATAGTTCCTCCAACAAGAGAGCATGGTTCAGTTTTATTATCTTGATGGCAGTAAGCTCCTTGACCATTACCTATGAGACCATTCCCGGCGTTGAAACACTCAACTTGGGACCACACAACATTCGTCACATAGGGTCATAAATATTTTGGCCTAGCTCGAGTATAGTAATGCTTATAAAGAGAAAAATAACAAACTAACAGTAGAAAGAAAGGTTAAAATATGAAATCTCACCGACCCTTGCAAGAATAATTTAAGCTCTTTTCAAGAGGATTGTAGGCATGGAGACAAAAAGCTATATTTAGAAAGAGAACCTCCATGATACGCGGTAACAGTACAACATCATGATGTAAAGTTATAACATGATACTTAAAGTTTAAAAGAGTACAACCAGGGAAAGCCAAAAAAACTAAGAATCTTAAAAAGTACCATCTGCTCATTGAATGATCATATGCTCCTGTTCAGTGCCATATAACACAATTATGACCTTGTTTGTAAACCATACAATTAGCCTTGATATTTCAATCATTATTTTGTCAATTTAGGAACTTAAAATGAACATCACAGAATTCATACAGTGTACAAAAATAATGCATTCTGTAATCTCAAGTCACATTCTGTGGTTAGAAATTCATTATGACATGTTCTGCGTATGAAGCTTGATCACACTAAATCAGCCTTCGATCATGAAACTAACCATGTTTTTTACAAATCCTAACTTAACAGTTTCAAATTCTTCAATTCAATGAAAATGTTGGCATTTCATGCACTATGCAGAAGAAATATCATAAAGTTCCCGATAAACTCTCTGCATTCTCATCTTCATCTTGTACTCTTAAAAAGCCACCAAAGAAGCAACTGAAATTAAATTGCTCACTACTAAAAAAAGTTTTAACGTTTCACATTCAACAACATAAAATGAATAAACCAACTTAAAAAATACCGGTGAAATATTTTTATAAATAAATGTTGAATTTTGACATTGAAATTTATGCTTTTCAACGTTATATGGCTATTAGATGTTGAAATTTTCAATTTCGGAAATCATATTAGAAAAATTTGATGAAAATGTTTGGAGTAAAGGTGAATATATCTATGTATGACGTTGAATGTCCTAGTTTTAGACGTCAAAGAACTATTAGATGTCGGGATATCACTTTAGAGGTTATATATTAATGAATTCATTAAAAAATTGAGTAGGAGGGTGAAAATTTATTCACTTGATATTTGCACAAAACCTTCTTCTCTGCTTAAACCCTTCTCAGACGAAGCTTTTGGTGACCAACATATGTAATCTTTCTTTCATTTTACACAAATGCACGTTGATTAACTACTTTAGGTGTGATTTTCTTTGGTTTTGACATTGGTTTCGTGCACAACTCTTTGGAGCATAGGTGTGTTCACCTTTCTCCCTCATTAGCGGCAACACTTTATTCCGACAACCAACCCACCTTCAAGAAGGTTAGTTTCGTTTTGGGTTCTTGATGAACTTTCGTTCATTGTTTATGGGTTATAAATTGGTTGAACTTGGTATTGTTAAACTTGTTTGTTGTTCATATTATACATCCAAACTTAGGATAAAATTGAGAGTATATTCAAAAGAACTCTAAATGATCTGAAAATTTGTTCAAAGCTCCAAAAAAATCACGAGAAGTGCTCACAAAAAAATTTAGATTAAAAATTCAAAGTTTAAGTATGTGAAATAATTTTGCAAAGTTTGAGAAAAACAAAATAAATTAACAAAAAATAAAAAATAGCCTTTTTATTATTGAAAATCTAAAAGGAACATCCAACTATCTGACTACCAGACATTGGAAATTTTTTTGTAACTCAAATCAATATAATAATGCCAAATTTTGCCAATTAGAGAAAAAATTATGGTCGTTTAAAGATCTGCAACAACTAACTTTCCAAATTAAACTTCAAACGAACCCAAAATAAGGACTCATAGTGGTTTTTCCCTGAAATAGGGGTTCCAAGAAATGGTAAAACAAATTTAATATATAAAAAATAATAACTATAGCTATCAAAACACTAGTGCAGAATTGACTTTTAACGTCACTCTTTAGACGTCAGTTAAGCGGGAGTCCGACGTAAATTAATGACCGGTGGCACTTTCGTAAATAAGTTACCAATATAGACGTCACTTAAGAGGGACCCCGACGTCTATAAAATTATAGACGTCGGGGTTCTCATAACCGATGTCTATAGGCCCTCATATACGTCGGCTCCCCCGAATAGACGCCAAAACTAAACGAAAAAGTTAATAAAAAATAATTTTTTATTTTATTTAGACGTCTGTTATGGGGGGAACCGACTTTTAAAGCACTTTAGACGTCAGTTATTGGGGGAACCGACGTCTAAACCCTAAACCCAAAAATTTCAAAAGTCACTTTTTGGCTCCATATAGACGTCTGATCCCGCCACTCCGACTTCTAAAGCACTTTAGACGTCTGTTGTGGAGGGAACCGACGTCTATAGACGTCTGTTATGGCGGGAACCAACTTCTAAATACTCAGTCCGAAAATTTAAAAAGTCACTTTTTGACTCCATTTAAACGTCTGATCCCGTTACTCCGACTTCTATAGCACTTTAGACGTCTGTTGTAAGGGGAACTGACGTCTAAATGTCTGCATTAAAACAATGCGAACGCGAGGCAGTAGTTACACGCACTCATTGTTCATCATCTTCCTCGCGTTTTCTCTGCACAGGCTATGTTTTACAGGTTCGTTTCTCACTTTTGTACCTTTTAAAATTAATTTTACTGCTATGTCTTACGTCAATTAACATCTCCTGCTATGATGTCATACTTTTGCAGACGTTAAAGGTAAAAAATAAAACTAGTTCCCTCGTAATGGATTATAATAGTTTTGTAATCGATTTCCAAGAAAAGGTTACACATGTTTTGAACTATGGTAATCAATTATAAAAGCCTTGTAATTGATTATAAGTCATTGATAACGGGTTGAAACACCGTCATTTGCCATGTAATTTTGATACTAAAAGCACCCTTTTTCACTTAGAAACTTGCTTAGACTCATGTGTTTTCAATAAATTGTGTGAATAAGAGAGTTGAGGTTGATTTTAACAGTTTTCTAACAAATTCCTCTTGTTTTGACAGAGATTGAAGTAATACTGGAAGAAGAAGTGAAAAGCCAAGAAGATGGAGCTCAAAAGGGGTCAAAAAGGCACCAAGAAGAGGGAGAACCCGAAGCCTAGGCGACAGGAACGAAAAATAGCGCATCCAAGATCACCGCTGGTCACCCGGGCGACGGCCCCGACGCCCGGGCGACTGACGCTCGAAGCTTGGGTGTCCAACACTGACGCCCAAGCCCCACATGAACCCCAATTCATGCTTGGGCGAGCTCCCTGCGACGCTTGAGCATGATTTCATGTGGATCGGGCCCTGGTTCTGCTCTGATTTGATTCTTTTGGACCGGGCCGCACTTTGGGACGCGTCTGACACTATTTAAAGGACCCTGAGGCTCTAGGTTTTGCATCCGTGGCAGAAGAGAGCATAGCAATACACTCCTAGCTAATTCTTAGTCTTCCATTCTTCTTCTTTTCTTCCATTGTTCATAGGTTCCCCCATGTTTATGGAGAACTAATTTCTATTTGTTGTTGGGGAATGATGTAACCTTGTAAACTCTCATGTATTTGAATTGATTCTTAATTCTATATGTTTTTCTCATTATTTGTTAGAGTAATTCATCTATTTTATTCTTGCTTATACAATAGCATTATTTGTGAGTTGCATGAGTGCTGGGAGGTTCCCTTCAATTTAGGTCCTTGTTGAATTACTCCTAAGGGTTATATTGCTCAGGGATGAGGGTATGAGTCTTAGTCGTCTTAACCTCTTGATCTTCACATATTTTTACCAGGAATGCTAGGAATTGTATGAACTGGTAATTAGGGATAAACTTATTTACCGAGGGATCGGGTTTAAGTGGTTTAGTGAGGGACGTTGACATTAATGAATAAAGAAGAATTCTTATATACATGAGAGGGAACTTGGTGAAATCTAACCCCAAAAACATACTCATCTCATGTTAATCAACATCCATTCATCTATGTGCTCTTTTGCCAATGATCAATTTAATTTTGTGTTATTTTATTATTTTTGCAATACAACCCATGATCTCTTTTATTTTAAGTCTTAATTAATCTTGTTTTCACACAACTATTCAGCGCCGAGAGTCCTTTGGGATACGATACTTGGTCTTACCATTTTATATTACTTGTGCGACTCGATACACTTGCCAATTTGCCCCAATAGTCATCCCTGACTATAAAAAACCTAGCTTTCTCTTTTTTTTTGGGCAAAAACCTAATTTTGGTCGTCAACGACGTCATATCCATAGTTGTTCCTCTAATCTTCCTTATTTCTCTACCAAATTACTTCCCATATCTTCCAAAATATCTCTATAGCAAATCCCCATAAACCCTACCAATTAAAACATCAAAAATCATGATCAAATGGTAGAATCATCAAAGAGACGCAAGGGCTCCTATTCTGCTTCTAGTGCTCGCCGCCATCGTGATATCTCTGACAACCCACCATCACAACCAAATCCACCCATCACCATGTCACACATTCTTCTCTTAATTGCCAACAAAAGACAATATGGAGGTATTACTCCAATTTCTCAAATCGTGACATTCTTGAACCCAAATACTTTAATTCTGATTTTTTTAATGGTGAGAACTTTGACTGCTACAATGTCTTCCAAAATACCGGTTTATCACATTTCATAACTCTAAACGATCCATATTTTATTGAATTAATACAAGTCTTTCATGGTAATTGTGCATTAGTAATGATGAAGTTATACATAGTGAAGTGAAAAAAATACCAATTATCATCGATCAATCTTTATTCTTTTCTTTGATACAATTAGGAAGTCAAAGTGTGTCCTTTAAAAAAATATGGTAGATGATTTGAAAATCGAATATTCTAGTCATGATGCTAGAGTTATTATTTAATGAGAATGCAAACATTAGTGGTAGATTATTTGCTAGATCTATGAAGGTTAAAAGTTAGAAAATGCACTATATTATTTGTTGCATTTTGCTTCCTCGTGCCACTATCCTTGCACAGTCCACTAAAAAAGATTTGATTTTGATGTCGGCACTCTTAACGGGAAGAAAGATTAGCTGAGCTTATCTCATCATATATTGCATGAAAAAGGCATTACAAGATAATGCATCTCCACCATATCCTTACCTTATTACCAATTCTTTTTTATCACTTTGAAATTCTCCTCTTGATTATGAACCTTTTGTAAAGGTTAAAAGGTTATACAAAATTGGTGTTGAAGTTATGACATTCTTTGGTTTTTTTAAAAACATTTATGGTTAGTGTTTTCACAAACGTAACGACCCTCAACCTATTCTAAATGAGCAAACACCATCACCTTTACCTCAAAATACTTTCTCTACTACTATCATAAAACTTATGCATGAGATTCATGATTTTTGTGTTTTTGTTGGTGTCGATTTAAAAATCTTGATGCTCGAGTTGCTTAACTTGAGGTATACATGGATCAACTTCACTATCACTTTGGACCATCTTAAATTTAGTTTTAATACATGCTTATTTGACTATTTTGACTATTATTCATGTATGACCTATGTTTAATTTTATATATCTCATGTTATCACTACCATCTTACCTTGCTTGTTTTTACGTGTTATTTTTTTTTATATTAATAAAGAGGGACACACAGTAAGGACACTATTACTTTTTCACGTAACTAAACCCCTATTAACTTAATTGAGGCGACTTGTCCCACAACCTACAGATACTAAATATTTAATTTTATACTTAAATATCTTTATAACTTAATTACCAACAAATATGCAAAACATAATCAATTCAACCATTACTTTTTTCATTTAATTGATTATCACGTTCAAGGTGTATGGTTTACTATGTATTATCCACACTTTATTTCCCCTGACAATCGATTATATAACACCTTGTAATAGATTACTGAAGCTCTCTAAAGCTTTATTTCCCATAGTAATCAATTACACTACTCCTTGTAATCGATTACCCAACTCTGTTGAACTTTAAATTCCCTTGCTAATCGATTACATGGGAGTCGTTTTGGGGTATATACGACTTCTTTATATAAAAATGTTACCCTCCCCCTCCTCCATGCAACTTGCCTATAACTCTTAATTTTTTTAAGATTTGTCTAAATCCATAATTTGTCCTTTAATTCTGTCCATTTTTTTTAAAGGAACTAGAAATAATTACACAAGGTAAAGGATGTGGACATTGATTTCTGCTTCCACGCATCAATTGCATTCATGTTCCCTTCTATTGGGTCCACTATCCAATGCCATTCTTAAGCATAGTCCCAAGTGAACTTGCCAATGGGCATATGAATATCAGCAGGATGACATATACCCTCTCACCTCCATTAATGCATAGAATGTAATGTCCTTCATGATTGAAAAATAATCAAAATTTCATAAGAAAGCACAATTGTGTTTTTTTTTGTCTCCTTATATTCCATGATATAAATCTCCACAAAATTCATTCCATCTCCTTTTCTTTCCTTGAAATTACCTATAACTAAAATTACAGAAAGTGTTTTAAATCATTTTGTAGCATTAACCACATTGTACCTACCCACTATAAATCATTCATTCTATATCTTATAACTTTTCTCACATGCAAACAAAATGTGGACTAAGTTTCTTGGTTGTGTCCATCTTAAACATGTAAAATTTTCTCAATTGCAAGATCCATTTTGTCATTCTCCTTATTCCATTTGAGCATTAGGAAGTCAATGAAGATGTTCTTAGCTTTTGTTGGTATCAATTTGGCAACTTTAATGCTTGAGTTGTTTAACTTGAAGTTCACATAGGTCAACTCCACCATCATTTTGAGTCATCTTAAATTTAGTTTTAGTACATGTTCATTTGACTATTTTGACTATTATCTATGTATGACTTATGGTGTATATAATTTACATTTATGTATGATTTAAGTTTGCTTTTATATATTTCATATTATCTCAATCATCTTACATTGCTTGGTATTACGTGTTATATTTTCTTTATATTAATAAAAGGGACACAAAATAAGGATCTTTTCTTAAATATAAAAAATAATATAACATAACTTAAAAGTATTTACATCAACTTTTAATACCTATGAAGTTTAAAAAAACTTAACAACTATAAAATAAAGCTCAAAACCCAAAATATATAAAAATAACATAAAATGAGAATTATACATGCAAACTTTAGTCTAGAGAGATTCCCTCACCTACATCGAGCAAACACAAATTGGTTTATCATTAAAATAAAATTACAATTTATTTAATTTCTTAAATTATTTTTCTATTATGCTCATGATAATCATGTTTTTTAAATTCTCTCCTTCATGAACATTATAAAATTCAAGATGTATTTTGATTTTTTATTTTATCATAGATTCTTTAAATTGTAATTGCCTTGTTCAAATTCTTCTCAAATATGTTCAAAAGATAATTCTCAATCATTCATAAGTTGTATATGATTAATGAAAAGATAATCTCTATCATTCTTAAGCTATGTATGATTAATGAGTAATCAAATAATTAATTTTGATCTAAACGTCAATATAAAAAGTAAAAAAGTATTATACTAAATAAATAAGTAAAAAACTTAAAATATATGTTTTCTAATTATGTTACTCGTATATCAATTAACTTTATGGTTGAAGTGTTTTTTCAAACCAAATTTCATATGCACGAACTCTAAAGAAAGAGTACGTAATAATCAAATTAACTGCTACAATACATAATTGAACCAAGTATAACACTCCTAAGTTCTTCCATAACTATCATAATTGTCTACTACAATACATAATTGAACCAAGTATAACACTCCTAAGTTCTTCCATAACTATCATAATTGTCCTAATCCTGTCGCAAAATAATGTCATTTCTTAAAAGTGAAAAGTGAAGAACTGATCAAGGCCGTATCCGAATCAAATTAATATGCAATTAAAGTGCAATATAAACTAGGAAGTGACTCATAGGTCGTTAAAGATCAAACTTTGGTTCAGGCAATAGGTCGAACACGTGGTGGGGGTGATTATGTGGACAATTTTGTGAACTAAAACGAACCAAATTAAACACGAATGCAAACACAGATTTAAAACGGTTGATCAATGGCTCAATTACATCGTTCCAATTGTAGATTAACAACAATTACCCTCTCCTCTAACCCCTAATCCAACACAAGTTAGACAACTAAGTGAAGACTAACCATGTTTTCATAAAAGAAAATCAAGCAAACCCAATGCTAATATTCAATCAATTCTACACCACACAATTTCATTAACTAAGCCTATTAAACACCAATTAGGCAACTAAGCGTATACCAATTGCAAGTACAAAAACAAATTAATATCAACCAAGTCAATGCAGCAAAATCACAATTACACAGTTCAGAAATCTCATAGAAATGATGCAATGTTGCTAATGACCAACCAAGAACGCTTAAGCTACCATAAAAACGCAATTGAAACAGCAAAGTGAAAATGAAAATATCATTATAAAGGTAATACGAAATGCACAAATTACAATTCTGTCCTTCTAATGAGCTTCTACAAATTACAATTTTGTCCTTTTAATGGACTTCTACAAAATATACCCAAAATGGACCCAAAGCTAACCTAAAACGAAATTAAAACTAAATGCTGATGTAGGAAATAATAAATGGTATGACAGCCCTCTTGAAGTTTCAATAATAATTCTAAAATTTGTCCTGCAAATAATAATTGGAATAATTAAGTCCAAATAATTCAAATTAATTAAAATAAGAACTAATAATCCAATTAAGTCCAAATAATATAGTGCAGAAAGCTAAGTAAATAGTACAAAATAATAATTTATCAAGAACCATTTATAAGAGCTACAAAATACCATTTTTTCTTCAATGGTCATATAAGCTTTCGTCTTCCATTTTTCTCCCTTTGATGATGGAAATGAACCGTACATCTATCTCTTCTTCGATGCATTCCCAAAACTGTCATGCATCAAGCTTCTGGCAACAGAAAACAAACCCCAAAACATCCATCAACTTCATCTTGATGTTTACCTATTATCAGTTATCAAGCTAAGATAAACCCAAAATTTCGTATTGACAGGATATCTGGCAAGGTTGCCTACATGAACTTTCAAGATTCTTCACGAGTATAAAACAGTATTCTTTTCACGGTCTAGAACGTTTTGAACACGACAAACCACATGAGACTGGGAACCATAACAAATACTGCCCAACAATCCCCCATAAGCTAAGCAGTGTAAACCAAGCTGTAAAAGGCATGCTAATACATCATCAGTGGAGGTTGGTTCTTCACAAATATAGATGGTGTTTTCAGGTTCATGGGTGTAACTGATCTCAGTTTTGTAACTTTTGTCAACGCAAACCTCAAAATCCATTCTATTGGAGCTTTTGGTAGACATTAGCCAACTGAAATTAATAGGATCTTTACAGGATCTCAAAAAAGAGCAATCAGAGATAAGAAAACCCCATACTTTCTGTGTAATATCTGAGACATAATAAATAAATTCATTTGATACATTCTCAAAATCGGCACAGTTAATTTGACCATTTGCTATACAGGTTCTAATCCTATCAACTAATGAACACTTCGACCATTTGAATTTAATGGCTGAAGTATGGTTGGGAACAATCAGACTCAAATTATCACACGCACCCCATCCAGAACTTCTGCTTAGGAATAACAAGGATTCACCAGCTCCTATCCAAAAATTTGCAACAGAAACAATAAGTGAGGATTCAGAATTGAAGAGATGATGAGTTGCACCAGCAAGTAACAGCGAATATGCAGCACTGGTCCTGCTCATGTCAAAAGCCTTTAACTGGTTTGTATCTATTGCAGAATCTACAGACAAGAAATCACTGGCACAAACTTTATACGCTGAAGCCAGTGTCGTGTACGCTTTTAAAGAATGGTGGTTGAGGGGATGCAGCATGAACTTAGAATCTGACTTTCCTTTAACGTATTCTAACTGTTCATTTAGACCTTGCATGAGTATCTTCTCAAGCTTGTCACAACAAGACTCAGGATCACCAACCGAAAGATACTCTGATATGACATCATCAATGCACTCACTCAATTTTCTATCAGCCATGTCTTTGAGGAACTTGGAATATGAATCCGTTGAATCATAACAGAAAGCTGAAATTACCTAAAAAATAAATTGACCATGTTAGACTGTCCGGTGTCCAATAATAATATCAGTAAGTTGTGGCACTTTCCATCCCAAGTTTAGTAGTAGAGAATTGCAGACCGAAAAGGCAAATAATACTGTAGTTGAGTGAGTAGCACAAAATGTTTGGTAAAGGCAGGCTTAACAAAGAGTAGAATATCAATTTCAAAGACTTACTTGCAATGCATGATCCACGTATGAAAAAGGAAGAGCTCTACATCGTTTGCAACAACAAACAAACCTATACTTTGACCATAGCTCCCACTGTCTCGTTTCCTAGACAAGAAAAATACAAGTTGAGATCAATAGAATTGATCAATAAAGGAATTGAACGAACTCAATAAAGAGCGAAGAAAAATTGAAGACAAAACCAAAAGAAAAAAAATAAAAAGTTTCATAGAGAAAAGTAAAGTAAAACTTCAACTAATTATAATGAGAAACACGTTTACATTTATTACTTACCAGACAACTTAGCTTTTAAATGACAATTTCCCAAATTGCTACATTCTTATGATAAATAATATAACAATTAATAGAAATAAAATAAATAGCTCATATATGCCAGCCAGGGAGGGAACATATTTTATATATAAAAGTCCAATATGATATATTAAACGATGAAAAAGGATAAACACAATACATGCAGTTATTTATCACTACTAAAAATGAAAACAACATAAAATTGTATTCATGTAAAAAAAATGAGACAAGCTATAGTGTGTCTCTCAACAAAGAAGATGTAATTCATCCATAGAAGAAAACCAAGATAAAAATAGTAAGCAATCCCTTCCCACGAGGATGTGCATTAACGGCAGTAGTATAACATAAAATCACCACCCACCAGTGCTAGATAGTAGCAACAGTGAACTCTTTCTAAAGTCTGAAGAAATTATTCCAGTCACTCGTGCACGTCAGGCTAATAAAAGTGATGTAGGTCAAAGTAGTAAAACAGAAGCACATATTCACATTTTCACCGTCATTGCTACAACCAATTGAATTGATTACGAGAACAGTTACATTGTGACAACAATATTAAGTGTTACATTAAGATTTCAAGCTTTTATTTCTATTGTGCGAAAGACAGACAGGAGTGTCCAAATCCAGCACAAACCTGCACCCTCTTATATTCGAGTGTTCAAACTCCATACTTCACAAGTGCACCATATTTCATTATTTGTCAACGTCCATCAAATAGAAGTTAAAGATTCTATAATTACACTAAAATAATAAGAATGCTCGTCAAAGGTCTTAACTCAGCAGTACAGGGGCAATCTCATATGAATAATCCATGACGTATATCTAAAACAATTATACTGGTAATGCCCACTTTTGATTTGTTCTCCATACTGTTTGGACTATTTTTTACTCCTTAATTAGTATTATAAAAGAAAAAAAAAACTAAAACAATGTAATGTTTTAACTGGATATGAAAAAATCAACTTAATAACTACATATAAAATCAAAATTAAAAAATGACCATACTCTCTCATTTTCTATTTAACCTCCATCTCTCATTTCCTACAAAGTGAAGGCACATATAGCTTCTTTTTCCCAGAATAACAAAATTCAATATAAATATACTGCAAAGCTATTTCTTATATTATACCATCTCATATATGTAAGATTGTTGAGTTTTGTAATACAATTATTAATTTTTTGTAAAGTATTAAGAGTGTAATTTTAATTGGTTATTGACTTTAGGGTGATTTTTAATTGATTGAGAGTGCATAATTATTTTAATTAACAGCTGATAAATAATAAAACTAATTTGAACCATACCTTGGGCTGCAAGATATCCGTATAGGCTACAGTGACCTCTTCTCCCTTTTTAATTTTCTTGATACTCCTCACAACCAATCCAGGGCCATAACCCAGCACCTCTACATTTTCATGAACAAAATCAATTCATTAGTTTTCTATTTTTGAAAAGTTAAAGCATATTAAACAATGAACTGACTAAAAACAATGACAACCTTTGTCAAATTCATTACTGCTAACACAATTCCCACCACTACCCATCTGCAAAACACCAAGTACAGTCTAAACAGAGGACAAGAGAAGCAAAAAAGTAACATAACGAAGTAGAAGAAGAAAGAGTAGTTCACTTGTGGATGCGGAGCAATGCGAAGAAGTTCAGGTTCATCGGAATGAGAAGAGGAAGGAGGAGAAGAGAGGACGAAACGGTAGCATGCGTTGGGAGAACAGCTGTGGTTGATCCAAGAGAAGGTGGGATCAAAAACAGCGATTCCGAGGGCGCGCCCATCGTTATCGTGCACCTCTACGGCGTTCGTCAGCACCGCGCATAGCGCAATCGTAGCCTCCTCCAAAACGGCGTCGTCGTTCGGAACGGCACGCTGCACGGAGATGGCTTCGGCCATGGCGGCGGCGCCGAGCTTGATTCGCTCCGATACATGGTCGTCGTGATGGGAGAGGGAAGGGGTTTGAGGAGAGGTGAGGATGAGGCGGTTGGAGAGGAGGCCGGCGAGGCGGAGGGAGGGGGAGGGGCGGTGGGAGCAGAGGAGGCGTAGGGCAGCGCGGAGGTCGGAGGAATGGGCGGAGGGATGGAGGTGGATCTCGGCAGAGGAGTTGTGGAGAGGGGAAAGGGCGGCGGCGCAGGGAGGAGAACAGTAGAAGAGGGGAGTGGGAATGGACGGAAAAGGGCTGGAAAGAGGAGAGAAACAGGCGGAGCAGTGAGTGTTGAGATTGGAATTGTGGAGAGAGAAAGAGAGAGGAGTGAGAGTTGGAGTTATGTCTCTTCCAATCTCAATCTCTTCACTGCTTTTCATCTCCATCTTTCTTTCTTCTTCTCCTCATTTCTCAAACTTCTCTTTTTTTACAACACATCAGGAAGAGTATATTTCTATTGAACTAAAAAGTGTAAAATAATTTCAAGATCTATTGTTTACCATGCATGGAATATGAAGAAACTCATAAAAGGTGGAGGTATCAAAAATTAAAACAAATGTTGCAAAAAATTGAAGAGAAATCCAAAACTTTTGAAAAGTAAGAAAAAAAAAATGGTATATGTGTAAAATATGGGGTGTAAAATGTAAGGGTTTAAAAATGACATAAAAGGAATGGAGGTGCAGAAGTAAATAAATGGGTTCAAGAAGCATACCCAGAGACAATAACGTGAGAGTGCAACATGTAAATCATGGGAATGCAACGAGCGAACTAGGCGAAAACAAAACAAACAGCGTGCAAGAATAGTAAAACGAGTGCTGGAGTTAGCACTTAATATGCGGTGCGAACAATCAATATGCAACGAGTAAAATTAGGGATGAAAATGAAGTGTATTTACTAAAAATTATACTGAACTAAAAACTAATTTATTTAAACTGAACTGTAAAATAGTTCAGACAAACTTTTTTTGTTTTATTAAACTGAACTGAGCTGAACTATACTAAATTGTACTAAACTACAATATAAACTGTAGTGAATTACTAACTGAACTGAATTATACTAAATTGTACTAAACTATAATATAAACTGAAATAAATTACTAACTAAATTGTAAACTGCACTAATTTTAACTGAACTATTAATTTTAAACTGAATTGTATTAATTTTAACTTAAACGAAAACTTGAATTACTTTATAAACCAGTGATGATTTCCTCTATTTCCATATATTAGATACAAAATCTTATGAAAATAATATTAAATTGATTAATGTTATCATCTTTTAATAAATTATTAATTTTTATTCTTAATTTATTTCTAATGTTGGTATGTTTAAAGTACAAAGGGTTTTTAATATGTTTCAAAAGAGTATAATTAGTTTAACGTAGTTTTTCATATGTTAGTTTATGAGTTTGATACTAGTGAAAATATATATAAATTTTAATGATAAAGAATTGAATTGAAATGAGCGAGCAATGATATTTGAATAAATTATAGATTGTATTGATAATTTTAAATGTATTTGAAAGTTATATCTATCAAACTAAATTTGAGTAAAAAATTTGAAAATATATTTGATTTTATTGTATGAGGTTGATATTTTATATTTTCACTTAAACTTATTTCCACTCATGAATATCAAAATTATGTTTTTTTAATTTTATTTTCGTTCAAACAAATGACGTTTTTTCAAAATTGTTTTATAAAAAACTTAAAAAGTCACTTAAGTCATACAATTTTTTTTTATTAGGTTATTTTGTTTTCTTCTTTTTCATTGGTATTTAGAGGATTGCATGAAAATTTTATTATAAATGAAAAATAAATATTAAGACCTAGTAATATTAATTTAATTTAAATTAAAAATTTATTTAATAACTTTATTAGTAATATATAATTAATATTATTCTTATTTATTTTTTATGTTAACTTTTTTGTTATTATAAATAACATAAACAAATATTTTGCCTGTATATGAAAGATAACGTTGAAATAATAAAACTGTGTATGAACGGTAACGTAAAAATAACAAAACTTTTAAAAATAAATAATTTTTAACTAATGACTTTAAAAATTTAATGTGTGGAGAAATAGATAGAAAGTAATTAGAGAATAATAATAATTAGTTATGTCATGGGAAATTATACCACTGAAGTAAGAGTTATTAATTATAATATATGATAAGACTTTACACGCATTCAATTTAATACATGAGTATTTCAAATTTTAAATATATATTATTAATGTGTTTTGATGAATGTTATATTGAGATTAAATGGTATATACAAGTGTCTTTCTTGAAATGTGGGAGGAAGATGAGAGGGGGTGATGCATGATAACGATCTAAAAACCATTATTTTTATACTTAAAATTGATATCAAAACACACCCTTTAAGACTTAGAATGACCTTAAAATCATGCAAAACACTTAAGTTAGGTTAAAAGAGAGTCAAAGGTGGTTTGAGAGATATTATGCTTGGTTTTACATTGTTTTGACAGGATTTGATGAGAATTGGATGATGGAAAGTGAAGTAGGAAGGAGTTGGACTCAAGAAGGGATGAAGAAAGGTGCAAAAGAGGAATCGCTCCCACCGCTCAGCGCCAATCTCAGCGTTGAGCGTCCACATTGTGGAATTCAATATGGCAGAACACTTAAGCGCCAGCGCTGAGGGGAGAATGAAGAACCGTTGTGATAACGGTTGAAAAACCGTTATTTTCATATGCTAATTTGGACTAAATTACGCCCTTTATTGCTTAGAATGAGCTTGAAATCAAACAAAACTCAATAAATGAGTCAGTCGAGAGTCAAAAGCTGTTTTTAGAAATTTTATGCTTGTTTTGCAGCAAAATTGACAGAAGTGAAGATTGGGAACAAAGATGAAGGTCATAGACTCAAGAAAAGCGAGAAAATCAAAGAAAAGAAGAGTCTAGGCACCGCCCAACGGTAGACCCCTGGCGCGGGGCGGTCAAACGGGAGGAGAAGACACCAGCATTGGGCGCCGGGCGGTAGACCCCTGACGCCGGGCGGTTTTGCGGCACGAGGAAAACCGCCGGGCGGTAGACCCCTACCGCCGGGCGGTGGTGCGATTTAAGGTCCACCGCCGGGCGACAAGTGTGACGCCGGGCGGTGGTCAGCTGGGCTTGGGCCTATTTTTCTGCTGCGCTTCTCACCTATAAATAGCCCTGTTACGAATTCCAATTCATTCTTTTGACAGAGGAGGGTGGCCAGACCTACTTTGCACTCTTTGGAGAGGATCTCTTGGATGCTTAGGCTCCTTTTCGTCTTTTCTAGGGTTTGCTTTCCATATCTTCCATTATTTTCATCTTGGTTCACCATGACTATGGTGAACTAAACCCTTTTTGTTGTTGGGGGAACAATGTGATCTTTTGATACTCTCGTTTATTGAAACTCTTGTTTGAATTATATGTTTTTCATATGCGTTTATTATCAATTGTTGGATTCTCATATTGTGCTTAATGCCTTTATCGTTTAACTCATTTGGTAATTGATCTTTGACTTCATTGATACGGGACGTACAATAATGGCACGAAATGGTGAGATTTTCCTTGGTTAAGCAATACCACCTAGGGATAAGGGAGTAGGACGACCAATTGTATTTGCTTCTGTCTGTAATGCATTGCTAGTTGCTAGGGGAGGCTAGGGATAGCAAGCCGGTAATTAATAATAGGCCTTTTCACCGAGGGATCGGGTTAAGGGGAGGCAAAGAAAGTTTGCATGCAATTAGATAATAAAGCTATTTAAACAAGAGGAGTAAATAAAAGAGAGAGGATTAGATGAAATTGTAAACCCCCAAGAACTCCATTCATCCATTGCCTAAATCTTGTCAATTGAATCACAAATTGCATATTTATTTTCTGTCATTGCATCCACCACAATTATTGATTTTTTCTTTGCAAGTCTTACGATTTTGATTCACGCGAACGATAAGGCCTTTCGAGTCTCATGGGAAGAACGATAATGGGTTTTACCATTTTTATTACTTGATATGATTTGGTACACTTGCCAATCCGCTAACAAGTTTTTGGCGCCGTTGCTGGGGACTCGAGGTTTAACTTATCAAGTAGTGTGAATTGACGGAATTTGACTTGTTTGTAATTATTTGTTTATATTTTTCTTTTCTTTTGTTTTATTTTATTTTTCTGTAAAAGTGCTTTTAGGGGTATTTTCTCTTGTGTATGCAGGAAGGAGTACACACTAGGAGCAGAAAAGATCAGCAACCTCTTCTCGAGGGACTACCAGACAGGAGAGGGAGGAGAGTGAATCATTCTGAACATGAAAACTTTCCTTCTCCTGAACCACTTTTGCAAACTTTTGCACAGGATTTAGAGGAGATGGCAGAACAACCTCTTCCTCCGAGACGTACACTAGGGGACTCAGTTAACACTGTGGGTTCCTTGAATTTCAACAGCATAGTCATTCATGCGGACAATGCAACGAATTTGGTGATGAGCCCTGCACTTATTCAGTTGGTCCAAAGCAACCAGTTCCACGGATTGTCAAGTGAGAGTCCCTACAACCATTTGACTATCTTTGGCGAAATTTGCAATACTGTTAAGATGGTCAGAGTCTCAAATAAGAGGATCAAACTTAGCATATTCCCGTTCTCTTTGGGAGGAAACGCCAAGGATTAGTTGCACTCATTTGCTGAAGGGACGTTCAGAAACTAGGATGCGCTGGCCAAACAGTTTGTCACCAGATTTTTTCCGCAAACCAAGATTCATCAAGGGAAGCTCGAAATCTCCTCCTTCAAGCAAGGGATGGAGGAAACTCTCGGATAGGCATGGTACAGATTCAAAGGCCTGTTGAGAAAAACTCCAGTCCACGGATTTGACAAGACTGCTTATTTGCTTGCTTTTTTAGGAGGGCTTAACACTCAGTCAAAAATGATGTTGGATGCCTCAGCTGGAGGTAGTATAAATAGGAAGACTGAAGACGAAGCCTATGACTTGATTGAAGATATGGCTCTGAATGAAGCTTCCCAAAGTGAGAGGGGCGCACAGAAAGGAGGAATATTGCATCTTCCTACTAATGATGCAATGGCTGTGCAGAATCACCTTCTTAACCAAAAATTGGACAAATTGACAAAGGTCCTTTCTGAATTTCCAACAGGGTTAAGAAATATTTCTCAAACACAACAACTTTGCGAGTTATGCGGTGGTGACCACATCAATGGTCAATGCGCTTTCACTGAGGAAATGCAATATGATGTTAACTACATGGGGGCCCAGTTCCAATACAAAGAAGGTAATTTCAACCAAGGTAATTCTGGCCAAGGTTGGAAGAATCACCCCAGTATTGGACAAAATCAGAACAATACTTCTGGGCAAGTAGGAAGCTTCAGACAACAACAACCTTCACCATTATGGCAGCAAGTGAGTAATTTGACTGAGTCTGTCAGGACCTTAAGTAACCAATTTGATAACTTCTTCAAAAAATATGAGCAGTAGTTGAATAACACTTAGGCCAGTTTTAAATAACTGGAGTCACAGATTGGACAACTAGCAACAAGAATAGAAATTACTGAGAAAAACCAGTTCAGGGCCAACATTGAGGTGAATCCTAAGAGAGAATGCAAAGTCATTACGAGCTAGGATGGTTGGGAAGCAGACTGTGAACCATTCCATGTGGTAGATAGTGAAGAAGAAGAAATACTGATGACTGAATTTTTTGAACCAGTGAGCAGTGAAGATGAAGAAGGTGAAGGGTATAATGAAGAAGAAGATGGTGGAGAAAAGGAGGAAATAGGGACTACAAGCAATCATAATGGGGGATTTAGAGAAATTTTCAACCGAATGACTGTGGTGTCTTTAGGAAATCAGCAACTTCCTCCCTATTCTGAAAAAATTAAATCAACTTTGAGGATAAAGTTGACCTGATTGATGAAGAGGAGGATCATGTTTTTCAACCACAGAAGAGTAATTACCTCCCAAGGTATAAGATCCCGGATGCTTAACATTGTCATGTACTCTGAATGATTTAGATGTGGAAGCCATGATAGACTCGGGATCTAGTATCAATTTAATACCCACGAACTTTTGAAGGAAATTTGTGGGCTTGCGTTGAAACCATCTGACTTGACTATAGCAATGACAGACGGTTCTACGAAAGTGCCAGTGGGAATGGTAGAAGATGTTGTTGTGCGAGCAGATCGGCTTGAGTTCTTAGCATATTTCATTGTTATGGATGTAAAAGCTGAGGAAGAGTACCCTGTGATTTTGGGGTGACCCTTCATGGCAACATCAAAGATGCTTATTAATGTTCATGAAGGAAGAATAATGATGAGGGATTTGAATTATCTATTTCTCTATACTGGCCGTGAAGGGGATGAGATCAAAACAGTGAAAAGAGACAGATTTGAGAAGCCAGAGATGAGCGAAGAGCAAGAAGGGAGCATAGAAGGTACTGATTATTTTGACAGTTGTTACGTTTTGCAGGTACTTGAAGATAAAGGGAGAAGAACCATTCACCAAAAATCAAAAGAAGATCCACTCCACCCAGGGAGCAAAGCGAGATTTAAGAAAAAAGAATGGTTAGTAAAGGAGCTGAAAGAAAAAGGAATGGTGGAGAGTAGAAGACCATCATCCTCTGCTATTCACCAAGTAGAAAGACAAAAGCTGAGAAGGTGGGATGATGAAGATTCCAGTGTGAGCAAGAAGAGTTGATTGCTGAGAAGAACTTTTTGTACTTTAAGACAATTCTTATTTTTTTTGTTATTTAATTTTTCTTTTGAATATGTAAAAGTTGGAACAATTTTTGGGTAGCATTAACTGAGGGATGCTAACTTTTGGCATCCACTGAGGGATGCTAAACTTTTGGTATCTACTGAAGGATACCCGGAAGGTACACCTACTAAAGGGTGTTGGACGGCTAGCATTTACTGACAAATGCTAGGATTTCTTCTTTACCCTTGCATTTTAAATTTTTGAATTTTATTTTTGAGTGTGTATGCTTGACTTGAATACTTTTTCTGAAGATGTTTGACTGACTACTTTGCATGATGAGTTTATTTGATGATGATCTGATGTGAATGATTATTGAGTTGTATGCATGTTAACATCCTGTGAAACAGATGGGTGATGAAGTATGATTGTGGTCATGATGCTAAGCAGGATGTATGAATGACTGTGCGTGAGAAAACATGTTGTGTGAGGTATTGAGCCCCAGAGTTTTTATTGTTGTATGTATTGTTCATATTGAAGCATAGATTTTATTGCCTTAATCTTGATGATTGATTGATTTTTACGTGAATGTTAAATGATCAAGGCCATGTTTGAAAACCCTTTTCTAGCCAAATTTTCACCCAAAAAGCTTTAATGATTATATCCTTTTTGAACCTTAGCCTGAAACAGGATGAAACCCTTTGATTTGAAATTTCTTATCTTGAGTTGGGTTGAGAATAATTGTATGGAATGAAAAGGTTCAAGTTTGGGGTTGCATGGGAAAAATGGAAAGGCAAAAGAAAAGCATTGAGCTCAAGTATTGAAAAGCAAAATACATGAGTAGAGAAAAAGAAAAGAAAAGAATAAAAGCATGAAGATGAGCTCAATGAAAAAGAAAAAGGGAAGAAGCTGGGAATGAGTGAAATTGGTGACAAAGAGAGTTTAAACTTGAACCTTTTCATTGATGAAATAGTTCTTTTGACTCAAGAATTTTGTGATCCAGAAAAACCAATTTTTCTTGATAGCCCGACCTCATTACAGGCCTTGAAAAAGTCCTTTTGATGGCATTTGCATGGAAAGATGTTGATTGTTTAAGATGAATGGCAATTTTATTTCATGCGACTTGTGAACAATAAAGAGTGGAGTGCTACCTTAAACACTTGAGTGATTGAGTGAAACACTTGCTTGGTGAGAACTTCTTAAGTTCATGATTGCATTCTTTGTTTAGTGGACTGATCATTCATACTGTGTAGCATCTGTTGAGGTATGCATGAGCTAAATTAAGTTGAGAACAAGCATGCATCTTGATTTGAGTTCACTAATTATCTGAAATTGAGTAAGTTTTGTCATGTACTTTGGAAATGTTGAATCATTGGATTAAAGGGTAGAAAGTCACGCTCTATTTTGTTTTATGGTTTTGTTTTGTTTTGCTTGAGGACAAGCAAATTTCTAAGTTTGGGGTTGTGATAACGGTTGAAAAACCATTATTTTCATATGCTAATTTGGACTAAATTACGCCCTTTATTCCTTAGAATGAGCTTGAAATCAAACAAAACTCAATAAATAAGTCAGCCGAGGGTCAAAAGTTGTTTTTAGCGATTTTATGCTTGCAGCAAATTTGACAAAAGTGAAGATTGCGAACAAAGATGAAGGTCATAGACTCAAGAAAAGCGAGAAAATCAAAGAAAAGAAGAGTCTAGGCACCGCCCGGCGGTAGACCCCTGGCGCCGGGCGGTCAAACGGGAGGAGAAGACACCAGCATTGGGCACCGGGCGGTAGACCCCTGATGCCGGGCGGTTTTGCGTCACGAGGAAAACCGCCGGGCGGTGGTGCGATTTAAGGTCCACCGCCAGGCGGTAGACCCCTACCGCCGGGTGGTGGTGCGATTTAAGGTCCACCGCCGGGCGGCAAAGTGTGACGCCAGGCGGTGGTCAGCTGGGCTTAGGCCTATTTTTCTGCTGCGCTTCTCACCTATAAATAGCCCTGTTACGAATTCCAATTCATTCTTTTGACAGAGGAGGGCGGCCATATCTACTTTGCACTCTTTGGAGAGGATCTCTTGGATGCTTAGTCTCCTTTTCGTCTTTTCTAGGGTTTGCTTTCCATATCTTCCATTATTTTCATCTTGGTTCACCATGACTATGGTGAACTAAACCCTTTTTGTTGTTGGGGGAACAATGTAATCTTTTGATACTCTCGTTTATTGAAACTCTTGTTTGAATTATATGTTTTTCATATGCGTTTATTATCAATTGTTGGATTCTCATACTGTGCTTAATGCCTTTATCGTTTAACTCATTCGGTAATTGATCTTTGACTTTATTGATACGGGGACGTACAGTAATGGCACAAAATGGTGAAATTTTCCTTGGTTAAGCAATACCACCTAGGGATAGGGGAGTAGGACGACCAATTGTATTTGCTTATGTTTGTAATGCGTTGCTAGTTGCTAGGGGAGGCTAGGGATAACAAGCCGATAATTAGTAATAGGCCCTTTTCGCCGAGGGATCGGGTTAAGGGGAGGTCAAGAAAGTTTGCATGCAATTAGATAATAAAGCTATTTAAACAAGAGGAGTAAATAAAAGAGAGATGATTAGATGAAATTGTAAACCCCCATAGAACTCCATTCATCCATTGCCTAAATCTTGTCAATTGAATCACACATTGCATATTTATTTTCTGTGATTGCATCCACCACAATTATTGAATTTTTCTTCGCAAGTCTTACGATTTTGATTCACGCGAACGATAAGGCCTTTCGAGTCTCATGGGAAGAACGATAATGAGTTTTACCATTTTTATTACTTGATACGATTTGGTACACTTGCCAATCCGCTAACAAGTTTTTGGCGCCGTTGCCGGGGACTCGAGGTTTGACTTATCAAGTAGTGTGTGTCACAACCGGAAAATCGCGACGGGACGACGATCCAAAAAGAAACAATTTTTGAAAAAGAGTTTGGAGTCGCCATCATAGTTTATTCTGGAAAAGTATGGAAAAAAAACCATAAAGAAAAGACATGGTCTACGAAAACCGAAATTCGGGTTCGGGAGTCGGTTACGTGTGGGGAAGGTATTAGCACCACACAACGCCTGCCCTAAGGCAGTACCTTTAATTAAATACGCGAACAAAGATGTGGTTTTCAAAATGTTTAATTTCCCCAAAAACAACAATATAAAGAAACAAAAATATTTTTTAGGATTTTGGGCCCGACAAGGATTGACCTTGCTCCTACGTATTCTCATTCAAAATGAGAAATCAGGGTTACGTAGTTCTTTCCAAGATTGTTCGCTGCTTTGAAAAGGATGTTTTGTGTTTTGAGTATTTTATATTTTTTGGTATTTTTATAAAAGAGAAAAGGTTTTTAGCACAAGGCCTACGCGAGCGGTCGCACGTGTGTTTAAACCTTTTCAAAACATTTTTATTTGATTTTTAATTTTTGTAAAAGAAAGGGAAAAGATTTTCAGCACAAGGCCTACATGAGCGGTCGCACATGTGCTTAAGCCTTTTCAAAATATTTTTATTTGATTTTTTAATTTTGTATAAAAAAGGAAAAGATTTTCAGCACAAGGCCTACGCGAGCGGTCGCACGTGTGCTTAAACCTTTTCAAAATATTTTTATTTGATTTTTTTTATTTTGTAAAAAAGAAAGGAAAAGATTTTCAGCACAAGGCCTACGCGAGCGGTCGCACGTGTGCTTAAACCTTTTCAAAATATTTTTATTATTTTATAAAAGGGGAAAAAGGTATTAGCGCGAGGCTGATGCGAATGATCGCACACACGCTTAAACCTTTAAAATATTTTTGTTATTTTATAAAAGAAATTTTACTTTATATTTTTATTTTTTTTTATTAACAAATGAATATAACAACACAAAATAATAAAACAAATACTAGAGCTAAAGAAAATAAAGAAACAAAGAGGAATAAAAAAAAACAGTCACAGTCCAAGCCCAATAAGAACAGGGGTGTAGAGATTAAAAACCAGGGGTGCGACCCAAAGGTAGAGGTGGAACAGTAAAGTTGGAGGTGGCAGATAGTAGCTGCCCGTCAGCTCCAAACCTCTTTTTTTGTTTTTTGCAGAAATGGCTTGGGGGTTCAAATAGGAAGCGCGTGGTGGCAGGCAGAGAAAAGGCAGCCCAAAGTCAGGCCCAAAGCCCTTTGTCCAACTCATAAACATTAGGGGTTCTATTCTCATCCCCATTTTCGCAATTAGCCTCCAAGACTAGCCATCACAGACTAGGGGTTCTCCTCTTCTGAACAAAGCAACCAGCTATCACAGATTGCTGTCTACGGCGCCGTTAGGGATGATGCCCGTCGGCAGAGTTGTTGCCGGATTCGTCGCCGGAGTCGTCCTCGGCCACGGCAACGAAAACCTCTACCCCTTCTTCTCTTCACGAGAGAATCAATCTCTCCCACCCTGGGTCGCGATGTTGTTCGCTATCAAGACCGCCGGTGATGACGCCGGTCACCGCCAGGGCTCCTCCTCCAAGCTCGTCTTCGCAATCGAGAGGGAAACGCCCCTCAAATGATCACCCTGGTTGCACCGTTGAGAGGGGATCTGCGTTAGGGTTCCTCCGGATGCTTCAACTGTAACACTCACCAAGAGCGACAAAGGCGCTGCCGCTGCCGTCGTTCACTGTCTTCCTCTTCGCTGGAACATGTGGGGTTTCCTCTTCTCTCGTCGTTCAGTCACCGTCAATGTCGCTGACAGAGGTTCATGCCAGAGCCTTCAATGGTGTTCTTTTCTTCTCCACGCGGGTCCAACCGTCTTCTGTGAATACGACACCCAACCTTCGTCTGTTTTTTTTTCCTTGCAGTGTCAATGCCATCGGCGCCCTTGGTCATTACCCATGACCACCACCGGGCTTGCAATTGGAAACAACACTCAGAAACACCATTGATAGAGCCGCCGAGTCTATTGCTTCAATTCCCCTTTCATTCTTGGTTTTCTTGTCGGTTGTTCTTCACTGATTTGAATTTGATTTTGTGTTGCCAAATCCGTGTGTAAGAGAATGATGGAGATGGGATGTTTTGTAGGAGCTGTGAAGGAATGGTGGCGCGAGGATTATTGTGGCTGGAATGTAGATTGGGAACAAAGGCAAAGATGATTAAGGTGAACTGTGATTGAACGAAACTGGCACAGGATCTGTGTTTTGGTTTTCTAGAATTGCAGGTGTCGTTGGGTCGTGAAAAATGGAAGAAGAATGTGGTGCGTGATCGAATTTCTCTGTTTAAGGATTGAACAAGTGCTCTGTGATTATGTCATGGCCATGGGGAGGAAGAATTTTGGAGAAGAATTCGTGCTCGAGAGGTGGAGGTGTGGTGTGTGATGGTTGAGAAATGGGCCGATGATTTGCCTAATGCTCTCTGTTTATAGTGACCATGAAGGGATACTGATAGGTGAGGATAATGGGGCTTCGAATCATAAAAAAAAAGCTTCAATTAGGTGTTGATGATGGACGTTTTATGGGGATGAAGGTAGTGGAAGGGTAGAAGGGCGAGAGAAAGATGATTTGGTTCGCCTCAGAATGGTGTTGAGTTCGTTGCGGGTCAGAGGTGAAAGGTGGGTCAGGTCAAAGTGAGAAAATTGGCAAAACGATGGGAAAATGTGGTTGATTCAGGTATATCAGAATGGTGGTGTGAATGTTAGTGAAGAATTGGAAAATGTAGTGGAGGTGGTTACGGGTCATAGGTGAAAGAGGAGTGGAGAGAAAAGGAATCCTGTATGTGATGGATGATGAAGTGTGGTCTTCGTGATGTTTGTTGGGGTGGTTTAGAGGAATGTGTGTGAATGATGATGAGGTGTGGGTGAGGTGAATCTGTTGGGGTAATCCATTGGGAACCCAAAACGAAAATCTCCTTGGGTGGTTACGGGTGAGAGGAATGTGCGTGTGAGATGGTTGCCTCATGGAGGAACAATTCAGTTGGCCCCTCCTCCAGTGAATCAATGGATAGTGTTCTAGATACTGCACCATAACCTCTGCCTCCAATACGCTTCTGCACACGTCCTTTTTCAAACCAAATTGTTTCAAATTTTATATTATTATTTTTTTTAGAAGACAAAACATTTCATAAATTTTCTTTTCTTTCCTTTTTTTTTCTTTTCATTTTTTTTTTCATTATATATTTTTTTTACTTCTTTTTTTTTATTTCTTTTCTTTTTTTTTTCTTTTTCGATTAAATTTAATAATAAAAACACTAAACTCAAATACTAAATAGTAAAAACAAAATTAAAAAAAAAACAAAAATTAAATTAAATTAAAATAAAATAAAATAAGATAAAAATAAAAACTAGTCCTATTATAGTTACCCGGACGAAATTGGGTGTTGACAGTGTGAATTGACTGAATTTGACTTTTTTGTAATTATTTGTTTATATTTTTCTTTTGTATTGTTTTATTTTACTTTTCTGTAAAAGTGCTTTTAGGGGTATTTTCTGTTGTGTATACAGGAAGGAGTACACACTAGAAGCAGAAAAGATCAGCAGCCTCTTCTCGAGGGGCTACTAGACAGGAGAGGGAGGATAGTCAATCATTCTGAACGTGAAAACTTTCCTTCTCCTGAACCACTTTTGCAAACTTTTGCACAGGACTTAGAGGAGATGGCGGAACAACCTCCTCCTCCGAGACGTACACTGGGGGACTCAGTTAACACTGTGGGTCCCTTGAATTTCAACAGCATAGTCATTCCTGCAGACAATGCAACGAATTTGGTGATGAGCCCTGCACTTATTCAATTGGTCCAAAGCAACCAGTTCCATGGATTGTCAAGTGAGAATCCCTACAACCATTTGACTATCTTTGGCGAAATTTGCAATACTGTTAAGATGGCCGGAGTCTCAGATGAGAGGATCAGACTTAGCCTATTCCCGTTCTCTTTGGGAGGAAACGCCAAGGATTGGTTGCACTCATTTGCTGAAGGGATGTTCAGAAACTGGGATGCGCTGGCCAAACAGTTTGTCACCAGATTTTTTTCGCAAACCAAGATTCATCAAGGGAAGCTCGAAATCTCCTCATTCAAGCAAGGGATGGAGGAAACTCTCGAACAGGCATGGGACAGATTCAAAGGCCTGTTAAGAAAAACTCCAGTCCACGGATTTGACAAGACTGCTTATTTGCTTGCTTTTCTAGGAGGGCTTAACACTCAGTCAAAAATGATGCTAGATGCCTCAGCTGGCGGCAGTATAAATAGGAAGACTGAAGACAAAGCCTATGACTTGATTGAAGATATGGCTCTGAATGAAGCTTCCCAAAGTGAGAGGGGCGCACAGAAAGGAGGAATATTGCATCTTCCTACTAATGATGCAATGGTTGCGCATAATCATATTCTTAACCAAAAATTGGACAAATTGACAAAGGTCCTTTTTGAATTTCCAACAGGGTTAAGAAATATTTCTCAAACACAACAACTTTGCGAGTTATGCGGTGGTGACCACATCAATGGTCAATGCGCTTTCACTGAGGAAATGCAATATGATGTTAACTACATGGGGGCCCAGTTCCAATACAAAAAAGGTAATTTCAACCAAGGTAATTCTGGCCAAGGTTGGAAGAATCACCCCAGTATTGGACAAAATCAGAACAATACTTCTGGGCAAGTAGGAAGCTTCAGACAACAACAACCTTCACCATTATGGCAGCAAGTGAGTAATTTGATTGAGTCTGTCAGGACCTTAAGTAACCGATTTGATGACTTCTTCAAAAAATATGAGCAGTAGTTGAATAACACTCAGGCCAGTTTTAAATCACTGGAGTCACAGATTGGACAACTGGCAACAAGAATAGAAATTACTGAGAAAAACCAGTTCAGGGCCAACACTGAGGTGAATCCTAAGAGAGAATGCAAAGTCATTAAGAGCCAGGATGGTTGGGAAGCAGACTGTGAACCATTCCATGTGGTAGATAGTGAAGAAGAAAAAATACTGATGACTGAATTTTTTGAACTAGTGAGCAGTGAAGATGAAGAAGGTGAAGGGTATAATGAAGAAGAAGATGGTGGAGAAAAGGAGGAAATAGGGACTACAAGCAATCATAATGGGGGATTTAGAGAAATTTTCAACCGAATGACTGTGGTGTCTTTAGGAAATCAGCAACTTCCTCCCTATTCTGATAAAATTAAAATCAACTTTGAGGATAAAGTTGACCTGATTGATGAAGAGGAGGATCATGTTTTTCAACCACAGAAGAGTAATTACCTCCCAAGGTATAAGATCCCGGATGCTTAACATTGTCATGTACTCTGAATGATTTAGATGTGGAAGCCATGATAGACTCGGGATCTAGTATCAATTTAATACCCACGGAACTTTTGAAGGAAATTTGTGGGCTTGCGTTGAAACCATCTGACTTGACTATAGCAATGGCAGACGGTTCTACGAAAGTGCCAGTGGGAATGGTAGAAGATGTTGTTGTGCGAGCAGATCGGCTTGAGTTCTTAGCATATTTCATTGTTATGGATGTAAAATCTGAGGAAGAGTACCCTGTGATTTTGGGGCGACCCTTCATGGCAACATCAAAGATGCTTATTAATGTTCATGAAGGAAGGATAATGATGAGGGATTTGAATTATCTATTTCTCTATACTGGCCGTGAAGGGGATGAGATCAAAACAGTGAAAAGAGACAGATTTGAGAAGCCAGAGATGAGCGAAGAACAAGAAGGGAGCATAGAAGGTACTGATTATTTTGACAGTTGTTACGTTTTGCAGGTACTTATAAAGGGAGAAGAACCATTCACCAAAAATCAAAAGAAGATCCACTCCACCCAGGGAGCAAAGCGAGATTTAAGAAAAAAGAATGGTTAGTAAAGGAGCTGAAAGAAAACGGAATGGTGGAGAGTAGAAGACCATCATCCTCTGCTATTCACCAAGTAGAAAGACAAAAGCTGAGAAGGTGGGATGATGAAGATTCCAGTGTGAGTAAGAAGAGTTGATTGCTGAGAAGAACTTTTTGTACTTTAAGACAATTTTTATTTTTTTTGTTATTTAATTTTTCTTTTGAATATGTAAAAGTTGGAACAATTTTTGGGTAGCATTAACTGAGGGATGCTAACTTTTGGCATCCACTGTGGGATGCTAAACTTTTGGTATCTAGTGCAGGATACCCGGAAGGTACACCTACTGAAGGGTGTTGGACGGTTAGCATTTACTGACAAATGCTAAACAGGTTTGGGTCAGGCTCGCGACGTTAAACAAGCGCTACTAGGAGGCAACCTAGGATTTCTTCTTTACCCTTGCATTTTAAATTTTTGAATTTTATTTTTGAGTGTGTATGCTTGAGTTGAATACTTTTTCTGAAGATGTTTGACTGACTACTTTGCATGATGAGTTTATTTAATGATGATCTGATGTGAATGATTATTGAGTTGTATGCCTGTTAACATCCTGTGAAATATATGTGTGATGAAGTATGATTGTGGTCATGATGCTAAGCAGGATGTATGAATGACTGTGCGTGAGAAAGCATGTTGTGTGAGGTATTGAGCCCCAGAGTTTTTATTGTTGTATGTATTGTTCATATTGAAGCATAGATTTTATTGCCTTAATCTTGATGATTGATTGATTCAAGAATTTTATTGTTCAAAGAGAGTTTAAACTTGAACCTTTTCATTGATGAAATAGTTCTTTTGACTCAAGAATTTTGTGATCCAGAAAAACCAATTTTTCTTGATAGCCCGACCTCATTATAGGCCTTGAAAAAGTCCTTTTGATGGAATTTGCATGGAAAGATTTTGATTTTTTAAGATGAATGACAATTTTATTTCATGTGACTTGTGAACAATAAAGAGTGGAGTGCTACCTTAAACACTTGAGTGATTGAGTGAAACACTTGCTTGGTGAGAACTTCTTAAGTTCATGATTGCATTCTTTGTTTAGTTGACTGATCATTCATACTGTGTATCATCTGTTGAGGAACGCATGAGCTAAATTAAGTTGAGAACAAGCATGCATCTTGATTTGAGTTCACTGATTATCTGAAATTGAGTAAGTTTTGTCATGTACTTTGGAAATGTTGAATCATTGGATGAAAGGGTAGAAAGTCAAGCTCTGTTTTGTTTTGCTTGAGGACAAGAAAATTTCTAAGTTTGGGGTTGTGATAACAGTTGAAAAACCGTTATTTTATATGCTAATTTGGACTAAATTATGCCCTTTATTGCTTAGAATGAGCTTGAAATCAAACAAAACTCAATAAATGAGTTAGTCGAGTGTTAAAAGCTGTTTTTAGCGATTTTATGCTTGTTTTAAAGCAAAATTGACAGAAGTGAAGATTGGGAACAAAGATGAAGGTCATAGAGTCAAGAAAAGCGAGAAAATCAAAGAAAAGAGCAGTCTAGGCACTGCCCGGCGGTAGACCCCTGGCGTCGGGCAGTCAAATGGGATGAGAAGACACCAGCATTGGGCGTCACGACGGTAGACCCCTGACGCCGGGCGGTTTTGTGGCACGAGGAAAACCGCTGGGCGGTAGACCCCTACCGCCGGGCGGTGGTGCGATTTAAGCTCCACCGCCGGGCGGTAGACCCCTACCGCCGGGCGGTGATGCGATTTAAGGTCCACCGCAGGGCGGCAAAGTGTGACGCCGGGCGGTGGTCAATTGGGCTTGGGCCTATTTTTCTGCTGCGCTTCTCAGCTATAAATAGCCCTGTTACGATCTCCAATTCATTCTTTTGACAGAGGAGGGCGGCCAGACCTACTTTGCACTCTTTGGAGAGGATCTCTTGGATGCTTAGGCTCCTTTTCGTCTTTTCTAGGGTTTGCTTTCCATATCTTCCATTATTTTCATCTTGGTTCACCATGACTATGGTGAACTAAACCCTTTTTGTTGTTGGGGGAACAATGTAATCTTTTGATACTCTCGTTTATTGAAACTCTTGTTTGAATTATATGTTTTTCATATGCGTTTATTATCAATTGTTGGATTCTCATATTGTGCTTAATGCCTTTATCGTTTAACTCATTCGGTAATTGATCTTTGACTTTATTGATACGGGGACGTAGAATAATGGCACGAAATGGTGAGATTTTCCTTGGTTAAGCAATACCACCTAGGGATAGGGGAGTAGGACGACCAATTGTGTTTGCTTATGTTTGTAATGCGTTGCTAGTTGCTAGGGGAGGCTAGGGATAGCAAGCCGGTAATTAGTAATAGGCCCTTTTCGCCGAGGGATCGGGTTAAGGGGAGGTCAAGAAAGTTTGCATGCAATTAGATAATAAAGCTATTTAAACAAGAGGAGTAAATAAAAGAGAGAGGATTAGATGAAATTGTAAACCCCTAACAACTCCATTCATCCATTGCCTAAATCTTGTCAATTGAATCACACATTGCATATTTATTTTCTGTGATTGCATCCACCACAATTATTGAATTTTTCTTCGCAAGTCTTACGATTTTGATTCACGCGAACGATAAGGCCTTTCGAGTCTCATGGGAAGAACGATAATGGGTTTTACCATTTTTATGACTTGATACGATTTGGTACACTTGCCAATCCGCTAACACGTTGCCACTGCTGAGCGCTGAGAACTTTAATTCAATTCGGCATGAGGCTTGGGCGTCAATGCTCAGAGATCCAATGGAGAGTCGCACCCACGCTGAGCGGTGAATCCAGCACTGAGCGCTGTAGTTGGGCTTGGGCCAAAATTCTGTAATTTTGCATAACTTATAAATAGACCCTCAGAACTATTCTAGGGTAATATTTGGCAGAGAAAGATGACATAGCACCTTCTACACTCCTTAGAGGCGGCTTTTGGATGCTAAGGCTCCAATTTACCAAATTTAGGGTTTATCTTTCTATTCTTTTCATTAAATTCATCTAGATTCACCATGTCAATGGTGAACTAAACCCTTTGTTGTTGGGGAACAATGTAATCTTTGTGAAACTCTCTTATATTGAAATTCCTATTTTATTCATATACTTGTATTATCA
The DNA here is from genome assembly GCA_036885675.1 of Vigna mungo. Classification (NCBI taxonomy): domain Eukaryota; kingdom Viridiplantae; phylum Streptophyta; class Magnoliopsida; order Fabales; family Fabaceae; genus Vigna; species Vigna mungo. The sequence continues at coordinate 36,461,897 of CP144697.1, forward strand.
ATAGTTTGGGTTTTCTTCTCTTTACTTTAAAGCTTGCATCGTTTAACTCATTCGGCGTCATGATATTTGATTTTGTCGATATGGGAACATACAGGGAAATCTAGAACTGAGAAGAATGCTCTTGATTATGAAATATTGCCTAGGGATAGGAATAAGATGGTCAATTGCTTTAAGCTTCTGTGATTAATGCATTAGTAATTACTAGGGAGACTAGGGATAGTACACTAGTAATTATGGTAATAGGCTCTTTTCGCCGAGGGATCGGGTTTAGAGTAATTTAGAAAGTTGCATGAACATTGATAATAAAGTGGAATATAATAGGAATAGTAGATATAGGAGGGTGGATCAAGATGAAGTTGTAAACCCCAACAGCTTCATTCATTCATATTCTTATCTGTCAATTGATTCAATTTGCATGTGTAGTTTTGTCTTTGCATTACAATCTCAAATTATTATTCTTTCAAGTCTTATGCGATCAATTCACATGAACGTCTAGGCCACTGAGTCCCTTGGGAAACGATATCTGGACTTACTGTTCTATTATTACTTGATACGATCTGGTACACTTGTCAGGGGCTTAACAATGCATGAGAAGAAGGGGCTTAAACCACAGTACAATTAACTATAATTAAATGAACCAAAAATTTCTTAAGTCCAGTTTTTAAAAACTGAACCATAAAACAATATATTTAAGTTATAGTAAAAATGGATCAGTTTTTTTAGTATAATATAATATAGTACAGTTCAATTATTTTTGCCCAACTCTAAGTAAAATATTAAACTAAGTCCAAAAACAAAAGTAAAACACACAAGGGTTTGTGGTTCATGGAGTAAACAACCCAAAACTAAAAGTAAAAAAAGGATGTGTATGAGACAAAAACCGGAGGTACGAGAAGCATAAGCGTGGTCAAGGCCCAAACATCTTTTTCTTCTTCAACCACGTAGTTGGGAGGCTTCTTCTACCTTCATTGCCGGTCAAAAATTTGTTCATGCGAGAAGCCCCTTTCTATTCTCCTTTTCATAAAATGATAACTCCCACTCATTGTTCCCTATCGTCTCAAATTGAATTCCAATAAACACCATTGGGATTTTCCTTCACGCTTTCTTTCTTTGTTCTGAGAACGTGATTGTCATTGGTTGTGTCTCTGTGTATGTTAGTGTTGGAATTGATGGATGGGAGAAAAGAGAATTGATGGAGGCTGGGAGGTTGATGATGATAGTAATGGAGAGTTGTTATCTGTGTGTGAATGATTGTGAAAACCTGTTGAAGAGGGAATGGGAAGCATGAAGGTGATAAAGATTTGTAATGGTGTGGGTGATGATGAAGTGTTTTTGGAGACTAGGAAGAAGATGAAGATGAGGTGTGGCTACTGTGTGAGGCGTGGAGGGTGAAAAACAGGGTGGTGTATGTAACTTATTGGGCTTGTTAGCCCATTGGTATGTTAGAAGAAAAAGAAGAGGGTGTTTCACCCTACACCTCTAACCCTTTCATCCTGCACCTCCAAACTTTACTAAAATCCCTATTTGGCTCCTAATTAAAATATGTTTTAGGATTTGTGTGTCGTATGTCATTTGCTTACTCTCTCTCATACCACCACTCTCATTTGCTTTCCTTTCTCACACACAGTACCACCATTTGCTCTCCTTTCTCTCGCACAACACCATGGAGGTAAATAAGTCTCTGATTTAACTTTAGTCATAAAGTTCCTTTTTTTTTATCTATACAAATTGAATATAAATTAAAGAATTTACAGCAATTAATGCATTCCACCAAATGAGTGTTACTGCTTGATTGCTAAAAGAGAAACTCTTTTTAACTGTACAAAAGTCTATAACGTAAAGATTATAAAGAAGAAGAGAAGCATGAATGTGTAGTGTATGAGTTAAGAGTTGCGGGCTTAGGTTCTTTGCAAATTGCAAAGAGAAAAGAAAAGTTTCAAACAGTTGGTGTGCACTGTAATGGGCTGTATAATTCTCTCTTCTCTTTTCTTAGCTTCTCACGAGTTCTACTCTGCTAAACCATCAACCTAAAGTTTAAAACACACACTGCAAAAACATACACAGAAATTGAAATGCGAAACAATACACAACACCATCAAATTTGGAGATGCAAAGTATAAATTTTAAAATATATGCATAGCATTTCCAAATGCCACAAAAAAAAATTTCCCATCGGCTGTCGACATCCGAAAAAAAAGTTTTTCCTATCGGCTATCGACATCCGACAGAAACTGCATCAGATATCCAGATTCGAATCTCCCCTTTCGGATTTTCATATCCGATGTGTATACTTGTATTTTTCTTTTTTCACCGCCTCCAAACGCCAAGCCTTCCACCACCTCCAATTCTTAACAACCCTGTTTCGTTGTTTGTCTTGTATCACTCACTGTATATAAGTTGTAAAGCGGAGAGAAAGAAGATGAGTTCTGCCCTTTTGTCTCTTCACTCCTTTCTACTCTGGTCCTTCCATCTTATATAATCTACCCACTTTGATCTAACCTACTGAAATGCAAAATACACAAGAGAAGAAGAAGAAGATTTGACACCAAAATAGAAAAGCAAAAATGTAAAGACCCTTTCCTGCATGTTGGAATACACTTAATGAAAATAAAGGAAATGGAATGGGGTTGCAGGGAAATCAGGTGCAGGGAAATGGGGCGCAGGGGGTGCGTTGATAGGGGAAATGGGAGTGAAGGCTTTCAATGTAACAAAATTTGTTAATTAACAAATAATTATTGGATAATCATCTCATTAATTAAGGTTATTTTATGAAATTGGAGGTGTAGGGTGAAAGTGTTGGAGGTGCAGGATGAAACACCCAAAAGAAGAAGGTGTGGATAATAAAATTGTGGATTGGGTTAAAATCAAGGTGTGACAACAAAAATTAGCTGGTGTGGGTATTAAAAAGATCCTCGGGTTCTTAGCCTATCATGGTATGAATAGGACATAAACTTTAACAAATCTTCTTTTAGGATCTAAACTTTAACAAATCTTCTTTTAGGATCTTATGAATGGCGTTTCTTTTACCAATGAGGAACATTAGTAAATTTGAAGATAAATGATTTTGATGATGCTCCAAGAAGATTAACTTGAAGAAGATATTAGAATTTGTTTTAAAAGAACTTTGTAGAATATAAATGTATTAGGAATGTCTTTAAATATGTAAATCTCATATTTTTGGTACTGTTACGTATTTAATCGATTATGAGAAGCTATAATCGATTATCCTGAGCCTTTCTGAAAAACCATGTTGCTCTGGAATAATCGATTATTACTCCAAATAATCTATTATCACTGACCCTAATCAGAACTGCCCAAGTTCTTGGAATAATCGATTATCCCTCAAAATAATCGATTATCACTTTTTTGAAAACACTGTAATGGACTTGAATAAGCGATTATCACTTACAATAATCGATTATTACTGGCAGTTATAAAGTGACTTTTCATTTTCGAACTAGCTGCCTATATATAGGTGGTCTTAGAACTTCAAAAATAACTTTGAGCTTTTTAAGAATACAGTTTGTCTGAGGAAGTTCTAAAAAGCTAATTCAAGCACTTTGCCTGGTCTCCTGAATAGGAGAAGCTCGTGTTTCATGTGTCGATAGTCGAAGCGGTTCTCTTCGAGTTGGCAAGGTGGTCATCTTGCAGTTCGGTTGTCGAAGGAAGATCTTCTCTGCACTGTTTCAGTTCGTTGGTCGAAGGAAAGTGCAGAGTGCTCGCTTCCGGTTCGTTCGTCGAAGGAAGGTTTTATCATTCTTTTTATTCACTCATATTGTAATTTGTGAAACTAATTTTTAGTAAAACTGTTAATCCCTTTTTATAGTGATTAACAACTGGACGTAGATTCTTTCGAATCGAACCAGTATAAAAATTCAGTGTGTTAATTTTCTACTCCATACACTCTTTACTGTTTTATGCACATCAACTATTCGATAAATTTTCTGTTAGAAAAGTTACTTTCAAAACAGACCGTTTTAATTTAACTTGTGACTGAACACGCTTTCCGCTTATTAATTTTATTCCGTTGCGTGACTCTATACATCTGGTACCAACTAACAATTGGTATCAGAGCTTGCTTTGATATTCTTTCAAAATTTTTGAAAATGGCTGGTCTTCAAAATCTTGTATATGCCGTGGGTGCTTCTATTAACATACCACTACTTTTTACTGGTGATAATTATGCATTCTGGAAAGTTAGAATGTAAATTTTTATGGGGTCTGTTGACAGAGGCATCTGGGAAGCAGTACAAAATAGTCCTTATGTTCCTAAAAGTATAGTTGATGGTGTAGAGGTAGAAAAACCATATTTTAACTGGTCTGCTGAAGAAAATAGACGAGCTCAATTTGATATTAAAGCTCGTAATATTATATCATCTGCTGTTGTACTTGATGAATTTTATAGAATTTCAGTGTGTAAGACAGCACAGGAAATGTGGGAAGTCCAGTCACACATGAAGGTACAGAGGACGTGAAACGTGCAAGGAAGAACACGCTCATCCAGGAGTATGAGATGTTTAGAATGCAACCTGGAGAGTCAATTTCTGATGTCCAGAAGCATTTCACTCACATAGTGAACCACTTGGCAGGTTTGGGTAAGACCTTTGATACTGATGAATTAAATGTCAAAATTTTGAAATCATTGGATGGGTCTTGGCAACCAAAGGTGACTGCCATCTCGGAGTTACAAAACCTCACTCAAATGTCAATGCCTATTCTCTTTGGAAAGCTCCATGAGCATGAGCTTGAGTTGAGGAGATTAACTACTGAAGAGGATCAAGGCAAAAGAAAAACACTTGCCTTCAAGTCTGAAATCTCTAAAGGGAAGAGTTCTAAAAGGATTGAAGATGATGATTCTGATGATAATGAGGAAAACATGAGCCTCATGATAAAGAAATTTGAGAAATTCATGAGAGCAAAAGGTAAGGATAAATACCGTGGAGAAAGGAAGGATAATCAAGGTTCTCCATCAAGTGTTAAATGTTATGGATGTGGAGAAAGATGACATGCGAAGACCGAATGTCCTAAGAATAGGAAAAGTGAAGAAAAGAAGGAAAAAAAATTCCCAAAGAAGAAGAAAGCTTACATAGCTTGGGAAGATACTCTACTTTCTCTCAAGAGGAATAGAATAGACATCCCCTTAGATGTCTATGTATCCTTTATCCCCTTTTTTTTAGCGTTATATCTTCTCTGCTCTCTCTAAAAAATGGAGAGAGAAAAAGCAGATGGATCCTATCCCCTATATCGAACACTAAATCCTATCTATTGATAAAAAGATCTTCGTTAAATACCGGACTTTGCCTGTTTTTTAGGAATTCCTAATACTCATATCCAAGGCAGCTTACCATAAGCACCCCACCCCATACGACTAGTTGGGGTTCACCTTTTTAATCAAACAAAGTCAGTCTAATATAATAGAAGTAGTAGGGGCTTCATAGCGACATTCATTCTAAAGGAAACCGAAGAACAAACCTTTAGTCAATAGGAGGCCTACTTCCCTCTTTGCGACCTCATCACTTCAAAGCGCAAACCAATTTCTTAGTCACCGGGCGGAGCGCACCTTAGGTACTTCTGTAGGGCGAGCTTTTTGATAGTGACTTCTTTCGTTCGGTAGGGCGACGAAAGAAAGGCTACTTCAATCTAGGAAACAGCCGGAAACTCGAGAGGGTTGCCTTTGGAAGCGTTTGCCGGTAACCAAAGCGTCACGACTCAACAAAAAGGAAGGAGTGACGCTGACTGAATGTAATCCATAAACCCGGAAACAAAACAAAGTTCGTTCCCTTTCAGTAGGTAAAGTAGGCATACGAACCCACTTTTGCTTTGCCTTAGACTCTATTGGAACAAAGCAAAAAAGGAGGCGGAATGGAGAAAGGACAAGGGTGGTCTTGCTTGGCGCAAAGGCTCCTGGTTCGGGGGTAGGGTGCGGTACTAAACGTCCTCGGACTTCCAGGCGGTTTTTCTTTTGGACAGCTGTTCACCGTTGGATCTCGTCAATACAGCCCCCTATAGTTTTCGTTACCGAGATATCTTTTTTTTCATTGTTCCCAGGGAATTTTTGGGTAATCCGCTCCCATGCTGCAAACAGTCAAATTTGAACTAAACCTTGTCGCTCTTCTTTCCTCGCGGGCAGGAAGCACACCAGCAGCGTGTGTTGCGTGATTCTACTGTGATTTTTGCACTTGACTAGGTGGACAGTTGACCGGAAGAGAACTTCGATTCGCCCGGCCAGCAGGCGGGCGGCGTGCTTATCTTGTGTGACAACACTACAGAGCGAGTGACTCTTCTAGGCGGGCATCTGTGTGACAACACTACAGAGAAAGCGGCGCTTTCGTTTAACATGCTATGGTCTCAACGCCCTTACGAGATAGTAATGAGTTTCACGCGCTCTAAGCCCGGCCCGCGCGCGGTTAGGAAGATTGGCCACAATCTGAGCGGTACCACCCACCCTACCCTACCACCTATAGGCGACCGTCCGTTCTACAGCTGCTCGAAAAGGAACTGCAGTGATCTTGAATAGGGATCCTACAGCGATAGATAGAATCCCCATAAAAATACCACTAGATCGAGCACCAGTGATTTCGTATCCGGTCAAAATCTTGGCTAATTGATCGAAGTGGGTAGCTCCAGGAGACCCATAGATCATGGAACAAATAAGGTGGGTAGGCCCAACCACCACACTACACATATAAACACAAACCCCCCTCGTTACCGTACGTGCGACTCTCACCGCATACGGCTCGCACAAAGACTCCTAAATCCATCCCGAATGATCATCTTTCCATCAATCAATGAAGCATGCAAATAAGAGAAAAGTAAAGCAGCAAAATGAAATGCATCTCACAACTATGTTGTTCAGCATTCACACAATGCAAAAGAGAAAAAAATGTATTTTGCTCTTCATCCCCTTGTAACAGCAACGTCAAACACGTTCCAGAGGCATCTCTCCAAACGTCCCAAGCAAAGCCCCGTCCAAAAACATTCATAGAAAAATCCAAGATGTGTGTGACGGCTCCAGCGCCAAAGCAAAGCAAAGAAAGCGCACCGTGGTTGCAACAATTTCATTCAAAATTAAACCCCCAAAGAAAAACTCGAACCCTTGCACAAAATAAAAATAGGAAGGTTTGCTTTCATTCATCCATCATCAAAAATTGCAGACATGGTTCAATCAAGAGCTAATAGAAAAAAACGTTCCAAAGCTCCGTGGAAATTTCAAAAGCCAAGCGAAAAAAATGTGACGGTTGGTGGTTCCCTAGGACCATGTGTCCTACAAAAATGGGGTGTGGTCCACCCTAAACGAAACCCTAGGGTGACAAGTGTCATCCTACACTTTGGGCCCCTCATAATTTTGTCAAAATTTGGCCTAATGTGCACAAGCTTGTCTAAAAAAAACTAAACTTCTAAACTACAATTTTGATTAATTCTAAACTACTAAATTAAAATATAACTAATTCTAAATTTTCCATGTGGAGAGTCTTGAATGAATTTATGTCCTCTCAATTGTCCAAAAATGTATCTCCAAAATTTCCCTACAGTTAATAATGCAAATAATTAGCTCAGAATATTCAAATTAATTAAAATTAGAATTTCCAGTCAAATTAAGCACTATTAGCAAAAACGGGAAAATACCGGACAATTAAGCACACTTCCCTGATTAAATTCGGTACAAGAAACTAAGTGTAGTTAATAAAATTTTGACTCATCACTTGCATTTCAAGAAAGATAAAAAAGCTTTATACTTTTGTATAAAGATTGCGAAAAGATTTTGTTTTTGAACTAACACCAATTCACCCCCCCTCTTGGTGTAAAACGAAGCCTACCTGTTTACTAACATGCTCATGCGGCCATGTCATAGGACTATGGTGTGTCGTACAAGCCCACTATCATCTCAGCTGTGGCTAGCTACCCTCTGCGAAGAGCCTCAAGTCTTGCCTCCATCATGGACATGTACATGTCGCTCATCTGGAACGGCTCTGTGTGGTGTGCTAGCTCCTCCTGCCGAGCTGCTCCTTTCCTAGGACGTCTCCTAGGCACTGGTTTAGCCACCTCATCTCCTCCACAATGTTGTCTGTAGTTAGCAGCATCTATGGCCTTTCTAGGCCTCTCAAACGGTGGAATAAAAGTATCCACCCCAGCCTGCTGGCACAAGTAAGTAATAAGGGAAGGATGTCCCAATGGTGTCCTGCTGCTCACAGTAGCTGCACAACTCTCAATCTCATTAGCGATGACCTCGCTAACATTTACATTCAGGCCTCTCAGCATACAATAGATAAACATAATCCTATGAACAGTGATGTCAGAAACATGGGAGCAAGGCTGAACATTGGCATGAGTAAATGCCATCCAATATCTTGCCAGAGGTGTCAAATCTGCCCCCTTGATGTTAATGGGCACTCCTTCCTATGAAAATGCCCTTCAGGTAGACAGAGCACCCTCTCAATATCCTCATAGTCTGAACACTCCCTCATGTTCAACACATACTGGCACTGCTCGCCAACCCACTCAGTACCCAAGAAGCTGTTAATGGTCTCAGGGTCATATTTGATAATCTCCCCTCGAACATAACTGGTGTACCTCTCCATGTTCGCTCCCATGAACAAGGCATTAGTATAGAATTCCTTCACCACTTCAATGTTAGCTGGTGTGGGGTACGTAGCCAGCTTCTCCCAGTTCCTGCTTTCCAACTCTGCACCAAACTGAGGAGCCAAGTCTGGAACGAATATTGCTTTCCACTTCATCAGCAATCGCCTTTCTTGCACAATCAGGAAGTGCTCCTCATGTTTGCTAAAGAGGAATCTATGAGAGTAAAATCTCAGTGGCCTCTCTGGCTCCTCTCTCTTGTTTCCCTTGGTTTTCACTCTTCTTGAAGATGATGCCATTCCTACATCAAACATAATTCAAAAGACCAAGAAAATTCACCATTAAGGGTTAGCAAACCATCAAACATTCATTATCCAAGCACTGTCCAGCGTTGAGGGCAAAACAGGGCCCCTCAGCGCCACCTGCATCAGAGAAATCAAACCAAAAACAAAAATGTGACGCCTACCGCTCAGCGTCCACTGACCGCTCGACGATGGCGTCAGGATTTTTGAAAAAACTCATTCCTAATTGTTCTAATCTCCACGCAATCACAAATTTCACAGTTCTGGAACAGATTCATGCAATTTAATCGGTGCAAAATGTTTTTATTTCATCAAATCATGCATAGAAATCAAAAGCCCTAATTTATTATACTTCTACACATGTTCTTCATCAATTTTCAATTCTATAAACCCTAAGAATGAAATTACATGACTTACTTGGGTGGAGATACTCTAGATTGCTTGTAAATGCTCTTTGATTGATGATGAATGCTTTCCCAATGCAATACTCTCACAAAAAACCCCAAACTTTGTCAATAGAATGGTAGAAAAGTGAAGAAATATGAGATTTTGGTGAGTGGGTGATGAGAAAAGTGGAGGAAAACCTTTAAAATGTTCTTGAAAGTGAAAATAAAGTGTTAGGGTCTATGGAGAACGCTTAGGCGAGCCCTAGGGGTTGTTTAAAAATATGCAGATGGGCCTCCAACGCTGAGCTATTAAAAAGCCCATATTGGTAGTCTGCGACGCTACCGCTCAGCGCTGGGTTACCGCTGAGCGGTGGGCGTTCAAATTTTTTTCCCCTTTTTTTTGCTTGCCTTCAGGTTTTAAGACCTTTAGCACTTGATTTCAACTTTCAATTTTTCAATTTTATGCACTTCCCCTCTCTGATGCAACACTCAAGCCTATAATGCAACTAGAACAGCGTTGAAAATAAGAACCTAGTTTACCATTCCTAGTCTCCCTAATAATTAATAACGAAAATTTGATGGGTGTCACGGCCCATACAAATTTGATTGCATAAAAGAATGCAGTATAGCTAGGGAATGACTCCTAGGTCGTCTCTCAAGGACCAACTGCGGTTCAGAGTCAAGTCCAATCAAAATCAACTTATCTTGCTTGTAGCAATCAATGTGGCCTGGGCCGTGTGCTTAGCAGCTACGTGCCTCCCAAACAATTAACAACAATTGTGTTTTGCTAAAACAAAAAGAAAAATACCGCTGTCTTCACCTTCAATAAATCCCGCTGCAGCACCTATCCAATCACTTAGCAATTTCATTCACAAAGACACAAAGCAAATGAATGTTATTCAATCAGCTGCCAACTCTCTTGGCACGTCCCATCCTATAAACTTACCTAATCTACTTTCCATTTTTAATCAAAGCAAAGGAAATATATTAAAATGCAGCAGCGTGACATCAATTACTTATCTTTCCATCAATCAATAAAGCATGCACATAAGAAAGAAATGAATCTTTGCTAGACTTAAAAATGTACCGCATGACATCAATGCTTGTCTCGGCAGATGCAAAATACAAGCTCAATGGAAATGGGAAATTATGAGAAGCTTTTTCTTTCTTGCAGTAACGTGTTCACCAAAATAAAAAGTAAACAATTGATTCTTCATTCATCCAACTCCCAAGACCGTGAACATCATCACACTTCCTTCAAGAAAACGTTGCAGCAGCCTAAATATAATTTCTGCCGAGAATGAAAATGTGCCCTCCAAGTGTGACGGCTGTAGCTCCAAAAGCAAGGCCAATGTGCACAAGCTTGTCTAAAAAGTTTAAACAATTAAGTTACGATACAACTAAAATTTAAAATGTCTAATTTTGAGAGTCTTGAATTTATTTGGTGTCCTCCAAATGTCCTAAATTGTGTTTCCAAAATTTTCCCTGAAAATAATAATGCAAATAATTAGCTCAGAAAATTCAAATTAATTAAAATTAGAATTTCCGATCAAATTAAGCATAATTAGGAAAAACGGGAACATATCGGACAATTAAGCACATTCCCTTATTAATTTTAGGACAATAAACTAAGTGAAATCAATAAAAAATCGACTCATCAATTAATAACGCATTATTTACATAAGTTTAAAGCAATTGGCCGTCCTACTCCTATTCCTAGGTAGTATTGCATAACCAAGAGAATTGTTATAAGTTCTAGATTTCCCCGTACGTTCCCATATCGACAAAATAAAATATCATGACACCGAATGAGTTAAACGATGCAAGCTTTATAATCGGATAAGAAAACCCAAACTATTGATAATAAAAGCATGTGAATAAAACAAGAACTTCAATATAAGAGAGTTTCAAAAGATTACATTGTTCCCCAACAACAATGGGTTTAGTTCACCATGGACATGGTGAAACTAGCTGGAATTAATGAAAAGAATGGAAGAATAAACCCAAGAATTGGTGATTCGGAGCTCCCGCATCCAAATCAGGGAATTGACACAAACTCAACACACAAACAACAAAGACTGACAAGGAAAGAAACAAACAGAATTAAAATCCTCAAGAAATTCGGACAAGGAAAAGGAAGTAGACAGTATCCAACAAAGAATCAGAGAAAGCAGATACTCATGAAGTCATCCAAGCAATTCAAGACATGGCAAAATGATCAATCAGTTCAAGAGAGGAATAAAAAATAACAGAACCTCACAGGTGCACACTATCAGTGTTTCTCTCAAGTGTATAAGATAAACAATGTCAACTCAATGCACTCAAGAAAGCAAACACAAACAGACTTGGCAAGCCTCTAATATCAACACTCAAAAACATATGCATGTTCAAATCAAAAGGTCTTTTATGGATGTAATGGGGCCAAGGATAAGGGAGGATATAATATGGATGAGAAGCTACAAACCAAAAGGAATAGAGGAGCAATGGGGAGCACGTGAAAACACATTCAAACACACCTAAAACCTCTAATTCAATCCTCTTCTTGACTCCATTATTCACAAATCTTTTTTTTTTGTCAATTTTTTTTCTTTTTTTTTCTTTTTTTTTCTTTTTTTTTTCATCTTGTTTATTTTCTTTTCTCTCTTTTTAGAACACAACTCTAAGAGACAAGATATACAACATATATACAAAACAAAACAAGAAGAGGAGCCAACTAACCAATTCATCTAGATATCCCAAGAGACCACACTTGTTCCCAAAACCCTTCCAAAGCTCCAAAATTTCCTAAGGTTAAGGTAATCATGGTTTTTCACTTAGAGCTAGTGTATGAGCTTCAAAACAAAGAAATAGGGAAAGTATAGGCTCAAAGGGGCTATCAAAGGATCACAACAAGGTAGGCTCATCTGGCTAGAGAGGCTCAAGAATAAAACTGCCTTTATCACTTCCAAACATGCATATCAATCAAGAATCATCAAAAAGAGTCAAGCCAAGGCATATGTGCAAGCAATCAAGTCACACACAAGAAAGAATATCAAGTGGCTCAAATCTCACACAGGGTATTTCTATCACAATCAATCACCTTCTCAAACATCATGATCATCTTTCCAAGCATAGAAAAACGTGGATTTCAAAACCAATAAGAGTATCAATGAAGTGAAGGAAAAACCGACAACCTAAACAAAGTCTAGAAATCGAGAGAAACAAGTAAAACTGTACACAAGACACAACATTAATTACCTAGAAAACAAAAAATTTAACGCAGAAAACATAAACTAATCAAAGAAAAATCAGAATCTCCCCCAATAGACCACACTTAAACTACACAGTGTCCTCAGTGTGTCACAATCATCAAATCAGAAATCAGAACAGTCTACAGATCATGGACAAGTACAATAAAAGCGGGAAAGGGAGGGGAAGGGAAAAGAAGACTCCCCTGGTCATGGTGGCAGTTGCCAATTTTGGACTTTCAGGGAGAGGTCTTCCACCATAGAATTTAGCAGGGAAGTGTTGAAGAGGAATTGCTTCAGTCTCCAAATTTGATCAAGCAGGGAGATGTCCTCCACAGTTAGATCTAAGAAGCAGTGACTGTTGATGAGCGGGTTCAGTTGGTGCCTATTAATCTTCAAACTGCTTTGTATACTGGCACCCTTTTCTTCCACCGTGGGTCTGTGTTGGTCAAACTCATGTGTACCTCCTGTAATAGGGTTAGTGCAATGTAGCTCCAAAGAAATGATATGCAAAGGTATAACACCTAATCCCGGTGTAACAAGTTGAACCTTAGATAAACCCTCAGAACATGAATCAGTTTCAGAAATAGAAACAATATCAATCACAGGTTCAGATTCATGTTCAGTTCATGGAGAACAAACATTCATATGTGATAGCAAAAAGTGGTTCTCGTCATGCAAAGAGGGAGAATTAAAAGCATGCTCATCAACAATACAATCATCAACATACCCATCATCAGCATAATCATCAACAACAGAATCTATCTCAGGTATGTTTACCTCCACTTCCCTGAAGATTGGTAGAGTGGTGGAAGGTGAAAGTGGTCTACCTATCTTAAAAGTGTTGCTCATATCTGCCTGGTCCTCTAATTCTTCATCAGTCTCCTCAAGTGCAAGAGTAGGGACATAGGAGGGTGGGAAAGTAGATGGCGTAGTAGTAAGCTCATGACTCTGCTCCCCATCTCCTATGTGGATGACACCAACAGCATCTGGAAGCTGAACAGTCTGAAATAATGATTCCTCTGAAACATAAGATTGTTCCTCAGTGAGTTGAGTGGCCATCTGCCCCATCTGATCAGTCAAACTCTGAATGAAAGCTCTGGTCTCTTGCCAGAACTGAATGTTCAGAATAGTAATCTGCTCCAATAACTCCTTCAATGTAGGCTCAGAAGTAGTGGAAAGATGAGGAGTTGCTTGGGCAGGCTCATGAAACTGCAACTGCTGTGGTTCCTGGACAGGGGAAGGCATACAAGCATTCTGGAATGGTGGTTCTTCATGTTCATGCTGTGAAGGGTGAAATCTTTCCAAAAACAGATGCTTAAGATCTTCCCAATTGGTCTTCAATTTAGGAGGAAGATAATAAAGCCATTCCCATGCTGCTTGTTCTACTGAATGCAAAAATGCCTTTAAGAAAATGCGATCATCTGGGACATGAGGAGGTTTCATTTCAGAGCAAATGCGTTGGAACCTCTCCAAATGTCTATGTGGGCATTCACCTACAGAACCATAAAACCTAGGCAGCAAATCTATCAGTCCAGAGGTGAGAACGCAATGAACATCATCCTCACTATGTGAAACTGGCTCCCAAAGAGCACTCTCAGGAATGGGAGGATGAGTCATATTGTTCTCAACATAGAAATCAGCAGAATATGCATGAGAAGCAATATCAGAGTAAGATGCAGAAGGAGAATCAAAGTCATGGACATAGGCAAAAGAAACAGTATTCACAAAATCAAAGTAGGTAGACATGTAGAAGGAAGGGGGAAAAGAAAAATGCAATGAAAATATGCAACTAAAGCTACCTAAATGCAACAAACAATGACAAACACACAAAACAAAACATCACACTCACAACACAAGACAAGACAACACACACTAACATAACAACGACCTAAAACTGAACCGTTGGTCCCCGGCAACGGCGCCAAAATTTGATGGGTGTCGCGGCCCATACAAATTTGATTGCATAAAAGAATGCAGTATAGCTAGGGAATGACCCCTAGGTCGTCTCTCAAGGACCAACTGCGGTTCAGAGTCAAGTCTAACACGAAGGGGGGGGGGGTTGTTGTGAATGTAACTGATGAAATTAGAAATAAAAATTAAACACATCCGAACATCATTGAAAGAATTAAAGAGAGTGAAAATGCTACATTGAACAATTCTAAAACAAGGTATGTAAATTAATTAAAATGCAACATATACTAAAGAAACTTGTGGCGTGATATTTAAATGCAATGCTTAAAATAAAACATTAAATTTGCTAAGCAGCTTGAAATAAAAGAAAGAACACTTAGTTAACAATTGAAAAACAACTCATCACATCACAAAGATACTTTAAATGAAACATTAAAACAGTTAGCTAAAGGATATTAAACATTGAAGCGGATAAATAAAACTGCATGTGTGCCTTCCATCATCAATCACCCACCGTGACCCACTTAAACTAAAATTGTTGGACGTCACATTTTTGGCCATGACCTGGTTCCAATCAAAATCAGCTTATCTTCCTTGTAGCAATCAATGTGGCCTGGGCCGTGTGCTTAGCAGCTGCATGCCTCCCAAACAATTAACAAAAATTGTGTTTTGCTAAAACAAAAAGAAAAATACCGTTGTCTTCACCTTCAATAAATCTCGCTGCAGCACCTATCCAATCACTTAGCAATTTCTTTCACAAAGACATAAAGGAAATGAATGTTATTCAATCAGCTGCCAACTCTCTTGGCACCTCCCGTCCTATAAACTTACCTAATCTACTTTCCATTTTTAATCAAAGCAAAGGAAATATATTAAAATGCAGCAGCGTGACACCAATTACTTATCTTTCCATCAATCAATAAAGCATGCACATAAGAAAGAAATGAATCTTTGCTAGACTTAAAAATGTACCGCCTGACATCAATGCTTGTCTCGGCAAATGCAAAATACAAGCTCAATGGAAATGGGAAATTAAGAGAAGCTTTTTCTTTCTTGCAGTAACGTGTTCACCAAAATAAAAAGTAAACAATTGATTCTTCATTCATCCAACTCCCAAGACCGTGAACATCATCACACTTCCTCCAAGAAAACATTGCAGCAGCCTAAATATAATTTCCGCCGAGAATGAAAATGTGCCCTCCAAGTGTGATGGCTGTAGCTCCAAAAGCAAGGCCATGTGTCACAAAAATCAGGGTGGGGTCCACCCTAAAAACCCTAAAGTTGCCAAGTGTCTTTCTACTATTTGGGCCGATCATGTTTTTGTCAAAAATTGGCCCAATGTGCACAAGCTTGTCTAAAAAGTTTAAACAATTAAGTTACGATACAACTAAAATTTAAAATGCCTAATTTTGAGAGTCTTGAATTTATTTGGTGTCCTCCAAATGTCCTAAATTGTTTTTCCAAAATTTTCCCTGAAAATAATAATGCAAATAATTAGCTCAGAAAATTGAAATTAATTAAAATTAGAATTTCCGGTCAAATTAAGCATAATTAGGAAAAACGGGAAAATATCGGTCAATTAAGCACATTCCCTGATTAATTTTAGCACAATAAACTAAGTGAAATCAATAAAAAATCGACTCATCAATTAATAACGCATTATTAACAGAAGTTTAAAGCAATTGGCCGTCCTACTCCTATTCCTAGGTAGTATTGCATAACCAAGAGAATTGTTATAAGTTCTAGATTTCCCCGTACGTTCCCATATCGACAAAATAAAATATCATGACACCGAATGAGTTAAACGATTCAAGCTTTATAATCGGATAAGAAAACCCAAACTATTGATAATACAAGCATGTGAATAAAACAAGAACTTCGATATAAGAGAGTTTCAAAAGATTACATTGTTCCCCAACAACAATGGGTTTAGTTCACCATGGACATGGTGAAAATAGATGGAATTAATGAAAAGAATGGAAGAATAAACCCAAGAATTGGTGATTCGGAGCTCCCGCATCCAAAAACCGCCTCCAAGGAGTGAAGAAGATGCTCTAGACGTCTCTGATTGCCAAAAGATTAACCTAGGAATCGAACTCGGTCTATTTATAGGCTAGAAAAATAACAAAATTTCAGCTCAGGCCCATCATTTAGGCGCTCAGCGCTAGCTACCGCTCAGCGGTGGTCACGCAGTGTTAGGAATCAGGTTTGCTTCGTTTTACACCAAGAGGGGGGGGTGAATTGGTGTTAGTTCAAAAACAAAATCTTTTCACAATCTTGGTATGAGAATTTCAAAGCTTTTGATCTTTCCTTGAAATGCAAGTAATGAAAATTCAATGCAGCGGAAAAACGTAGTTGACTGCTAAACAATTAAAGTCGAGTGGAAATAAAGAGTGTAGGGATAGAAAAAATCAAACACTGGTTTTTATACTGGTTCGGCCAACAATGCCTACATCCAGTTTCCTTCCAATCTTGGAAGCAAATGCACTATAATGGTTGCGGTTTTTACAACAAGGAATTTATAGAAGCACCACGCAAAAATATAAATCTCCTCTCTAACTGAAAACCAAATATAGCTGCTTACACAAAACTAGAATTGCAGCAAGAATCCCCTCTTCTACAATCTGCACCCACGTCGAACAATCCTCAACGTGTAATCAGCACTCTTCACAGGATGTCAAGCCTATCACAGCACGCTTCACAGGTTGCCAAGCCTATCACAGTGCACTTCACAGGTTGCCAAGCCTATCACCAAAAGCAATAGTCTTCACAGGATGCCAAGCCTATCAAGATCAAACCAGAAGCACCTTCTCTGTGCAGATGTTGATCAAACAGTATGCGCAAAGGACTCCTCCCTTTGAATCTCTCTCAAGAAAGATCACCACCGTCTTCTTGGAGAATTCTTGGAGCTTCTAAGACAAAGAATTCAATCTGAAACAGGACAATGAAAATGTTAGATCACAAAAGTCCCAGAACAATTCGCGTTCTGACTATTTATAGTTTTCTGTTATTTCAATTTACATCTGAGTCGAATAGCCTACTAATACAATCGACTGTATTAAAATAGTTATAACTTACAGTCAACATAAGGCTCCTCAGTCAACCAAATCAATACCCATTTAATACAGTTGACCAAATCTTAACTAACTTTTGAAAAATATAGCCGTTGGAGCGTGTAGGCTTAACAAAATTCCAAATATAACAACAATACAGTCAAATGTGTAAACCACACTGTCGACTGACACATAAGAAAACACTTTGAAATTCGTTTCAACTCAAAATCTCACACAACACAGTTTCACAAAGTCTGTGCAAAGGTTTTAGCATAGTCGAATCCATTATGAGTGTATGATGAATCGATATTTTATTGATTTCACTTAGTTTATTGTGCTAGAATTAATCAGGGAATTGTGCTTAATTGTCCGGTATTTTCCCGTTTTCGCTAATAGTGCTTAATTTGACCGGAAATTCTAATTTTAATTAATTTGAATATTTTGAGCTAATTATTTGCATTATTATATTCAGGGAAAATTTTGGAAATTCAATTTGGGACATTTGGAGTGCTATCAAATAAGTCAAGACTCTTCACATGGACATTTCAAATTTAATTATTTTGAAACTTAGTAGTCTAGATAGTTTTTAATTAAATTTGTAAACATTGGGCCAATTTTTGGCAAAATAGTTTAGGCCCAAAATGTTAGAATAGATGACACTTGGCACATGACCTAGGGTTGGGTGGACCCCACCCTATTTTTGAAGGACATTTGGCCTTTTGTTAAGACAGCAGCCGTCACTTACTTGGCTCTGATATATTCTCTCGGCAGATTTTTAAAGAAGCAAGGAAATGGTATTCATGTTGATGGGCATTGGGTGAAGGGAGCCGCTGCAGACCTGGAGAGGACTCTCGGCATTTCTTTTGGTTGAATAAGAAAATTGTAAATGAGCTCCTCTGTCACACTTCATTAGCATTTTTGCCTTGAATATTTTGGAAGCTGGAATGTTGTTCTCGGTTTTTTTCTTTCATGGATAGAATGAAGAGCTGCCACTTGGTTTTTAATTTTCTTTGCTGAATGCTTTTGTCAATGAAAAATGTCACATTCTATATATTTTTCTCGCTGCCTTCATTTTGATTCATGGAGATTCAACACTTGTGAAATTTAATACTCTTTCATTCTCTTATTACCACGCTATCACACGTCATTGCTTGGCATTGGTTGGTTTCTTTATTTTACTGTGGGACACATTGAAAGAAGGGCATGTTCATTTCTTGGAAGCACATGATGGGACGTCTGGCAGCTTTTAGGAGTAGTCATGTTTTTCTTTTATTGTTTGAAGAATGAAGAGGTTATTAAATAGCAAATGGGTGCAGTACAGTGGTTATGAGATGTGCGGTGCTGAATCTCGGAAAGCTAATTCAAGTTATGTTTCATTTAGTAAAGAGTTTCATTCAATGAAAAAAATGAAAGCATCACATGAATTGCCACCTCACGGCCAAGAGGTTCTTTTTTATATTATTTGCAGTTTTAATTTGTTGGGTAGATTATGCATAGTCACGTGAATTGTAGAATGTTGTTTATTTCTTTAGCTTTAAATTAGTTTGAATTGTAGGTTGAGTTGTTTTTAATTCCTTTAATTTAGTGTTGCCTTTTAATATGTGTTTAGATATTTATTTAGTTTAGTATTGGGTTAGCATTTTCACTCTCTGGACTCGATTTTAAAAAAATAACTACAACCACACCAGAGGTCCAAATGCTACGTTTTATATGTCACATGAAAGATAATTGAGTCTACTTTCTAGGAAAAACAAACCTCATCTCATTTAGAGCTCTATAGAAAAAGTTATGGGTAAAACATTGAGCAAAGGTCAGAGCTGTCCAGTTCCAACGTGAATTTTCGTATTTATTGTTGCAGTTTCGTTTTTACTGTTTTAATTTCATTTTCATGAATGGTGAAATGTGTTGTTGCATTTAGTTTTGTTTTAATTAATTTTAATTACGTTTTTACATTTGCGTTTTAATTTAAATTCCATCTGTGTTTTAATTTTAATTTTTCTGCACACCAAACAAACTTTCAAAACCCCCCCACTTTGTGTTAGACCTAAGACTCGAATCACATTTGGTCCTTGAGAGACGACCTAGGAGTCACTTCCTAGTCTATACTGCATTTCTAATATGCAATTAAATTTGTATGGGCCGCGACACCCATCAGTGTATTCGACTGAACTAGAACTTTGTCACAACAAGTATAAGTTCATAAAGGTGCTTGTGATCTTTTTCTTTTCTGAAATGTGCAGTAATCAAAAACATTTTATCTCACATTTCAAGATAAACATGTTCCACAATAATATCACATAGTCAAGCATAGGAACACACATTGCAAATCATCAAAACATGTTCAACAGATATGTCAAACAATAAAACACACGAACATGTAATACAGGAACATATGTACTTTTATTAAGCATTGTGTTGCATCGTCAAAAACAAGTTTGATATAGAGTTTATGTTGTCAACAATCTCAACAATCTCCCCCTTTTTTGATGATGCACAACCGTGATTAATAACTCAACCATGTTTGTACAGTTCCACATATGACAGAGTAAAGCAAATATCATAAACAATCACAACAGATCAGTTACTCTGTAAATACAGCAAAAATATCATCAAGCAGATAAAGTATGATGCAGCAATTCTCCCCATATAGACTTGCTCTCATACACTTATGAATATCTCTCCCCCTTTGCGCATTAAAAAAAAGGAATGCTTTAGATATTTATGCAGTTTTGAAAACCAGAGATGTATCATAAAGATATGCAGTTTATAAAACACAATGATGGTCTCACAGATCACAGATTCATCACTAAACAGTTAAAACTCCCCCTAAAATATAGGTGTGTGATGAAACATGTGTGTAATGCAGTGATACTCCCCCTGACATTATGCATGAATTTCAAAAACAGTTTTAGTGTACAACGTAGAATATCACATATTAAGCAACAGTTTAAGCACAGATTTGTATCATAGTCAAATTATCAACAATCTCAGAATATTATCTCAATTCAGATATAGAATCATGTAAAGAGCAGAGATAAGGATAGAATCAAATTCCAGAATTGGAATTGTTAACCAGTTTAGACATAGTTGAATGCTTTAAATCATCAGTTGAATGCATTGCTTTTCCAAATGTTGAACTCCAAATGTAGATGTCCAAAGCAATGACCTTCCTGCAAAACCTTTCAACAACCTTTTCTAGATCAAGCATAGTGGTTAAGCAAGAATATAATCATATCATAACAGAAGTCAATATATAAGAATGCATGACAATGTAAGCATAGTTGATT
Organism: Vigna mungo; assembly: GCA_036885675.1. Classification (NCBI taxonomy): domain Eukaryota; kingdom Viridiplantae; phylum Streptophyta; class Magnoliopsida; order Fabales; family Fabaceae; genus Vigna; species Vigna mungo. The sequence continues at coordinate 36,482,643 of CP144697.1, forward strand.
TCAAACAAAGCACAGTCGAATCAATCAAATAGAGTATCAGATATCATTCAATCAGTTTAAGTGAATGGATTGACTCAAAAGGAAAATTTCATTTCCTTGAATAGAAGATATTACATTGATGGGTGATGAGTCAATATTTTCTCGACTTTACTTAGTTTATTGTGCTAGATTTAATTAGGGAATTGTATTTAATTGTCCGTTATTTTCCCGTTTTTCCTAATTATGCTTAATTTGATCGAAAATTCTAATTTTAATTAATTTGAATTTTTTGAGCTAATTATTTGCATTATTATTTTCAGGGAAAATATTGGACAAACATTTTTGAGCATTAGGATGAAGACAAAATAATTCAAGACTCTCTACATAGACACTTTAGAATTAATCAAAATTTTAATTTAGTAGATTAAGCTTTTTAAACCAAGTTTTGTAATTTTGGGCCAATTTTTTGTAGTGTAGACTAAGCCCAATTGTAGAGGGAGATGATTTGGCACCTAGGGTTTCTTTAGGGTGGACCCCACCCTCTCATTGAGAGACACATGGCCTCTTAGGAATTGTAGTAGCCATCACTTTGAAGACACTCACTCTCGGCAAACTCACTTGGCTGAAACATTGGGAGAAATGGAAATGCACATGGATTTTGGTTGAGTAGAAAGGAAGCTGCTGCCGCCACCTGATATATTGGAGGGGGCTGGAACACTTTGCAGGGTGCTTGGTAGGAATGAAAAGGGCTGCCATGTTTTAAACAATTTATCTTTGAATGGAAGCACCACGTTTTTACCGCACACACTACTTACGTCCAGCAAAGCTTTGTCTTGGAGAAATGGAAGCAACTTGCATATGCATTCTTTTTTTTTTTTAATCCACATTGAATTGATTGGAGCGGTGCACGCTGAATCATTTGAGCTGCCACGTTAGTTTTTATTTTTAAGAAAATGAAGTGCTGAATTCATTTCTTTTAGAAGAAGGAAGTCACGACCTGGAGGAATTTGGGTGCCAAATCCAATTTATGGCTGTTTCAATTTATTTAGAGCATAAGCGGTGATTCAATTCTTTAGAAAGCTTTTTCTTTTTAATTTGAAGCAGCTGCTATCATGTCCTTTTGGAAGGGAGCCATCACTTATTCTTCATTTGGCTTTTTGGAACATTTCCGGGAGATGATTATTGAATGAAACGGTGCTTGTTTTCTTTTACGTTTGCTGCTGGGAAATACAAAAAGAGGTAGCTTTTCTTTGAACCATGTGAGCACTTGATGAATCAATATTTTATACCATTAACTTAGTTGTTTCCCACCAAATTGTGTTGATGATTTGCGCTTAATTCTTAGTTATTGTGTCATTTTCACCATTTGGGCTTAATTAGACCAATAATTCTTATTTTAATTAATTTGAATTAATTGAGCTTAATTATTCCTATTTTTATTTTCAGGGCAATTTTGGAATCACTGAGACTTTTGGAAGGCCACCAAGCAATTGATGGAAGACTTTTCACAAAGAAATTTAGAATTAATCAAGTTTATTTTAGTAGTTTAGAATTTATAGATCAATTTTGTAATGTGGGCTAATTTTTGTTAGGATAGACTAAGTCCAATAGTAAAAAAAAAAGATGACATGGGTCTAGGGTTTTATTGTAGGTGGACCCCACCCATTTGAAAACATTTCTTTTAGACCTAGGGATTTGAAAAGTGGACAACCGTCACTTGGGGGAGGTTGTCAACTTTGCTTTTGGGAATTTTAATGAGTTGTTGGTTGGAAGCTCTCTTTGCCGAGAGTGAAGAAATGGGGTCTCTGAACATTTTCTTTTGGGACCTTGAATGCATTTTACGTTTTTTTTCTCTCATGGAATGAATGGAGAGCACACTTCATCTTCCTTTGCTAGCAACGTTATTTACTTTTGGTGAATGAAAAATAGCTTTTATATTTTGTATTGTGTGCAATGCTGCAGCGTTTTGGTTGCTTGAGAGTTTCCCATCGAATGAATTTCTTGCTTTATAGCTGCAGCCGTTGGGTAGCTTGATTGAAGTGATGGTCTTTTCTTTTCAAATGGAGTGGATGGACGGTGGCATTTCGTTGAATGAAGAAGCACATGGTGATTTTTATTTGTTGAAAAGCGTGTTTACAATTTGTGGATGAGCAAGACACACTTCTCTTTTATGAGTTGATTCACGGCTACTGAAAGGGATGTGCTAGCACTTCTTTGCTTCCATGGAATGGGAAATGGATTAGGTAGAGTCAAGTGATGAGACGACTGCAAGAGGATGTAGGTTTCATTTTACAATTAACTTTTCCAATTTCTTTGGGAAGAATAAGCTGACACAAGGTTTCCTCTAGTTTGCTTTTTGCATTTAAGTGTGTGGTGTCTATGGAGGTTTCTTTTCATTTGAGAATGAATTGTCACATCAACTCTAGCCATTTGGGGAGCTGCTTTCACGGATTCAGCTAGGAGAGAAGCACGTACGGTGCTTAATACACGGGCCACATGGAGGAAAGTTGTATGATTTGTTTTCTTGAAAATGGGAGCTCCACTTGGAAGAGTGTCACGGTTGGAAAAAATTCCATGCCTCAAAACTTTGGGATTTAAAATGAAGAGAATGAATGGGATTTTGGTTGGAGGAGGTCACAGCTAGAGGGTAACTTTTAGGCCATTTTCAATTTAATTTACTTTAGTAGGTGCATGTGTCATTTGAATTGGTAGAAAAAAAATATGTTGTTTATTTTCTTTAGCTTTAAATTAGTTTGAATTGTAGTTTATTTGTTTTTCCTTTCTTTAAATTAATTTTGCATTTGATAGTTTTAACTGTGCTTAGATATTTGTTTGCTCTAGTATTGGGTTTAGCATTTTCACTCTCTGGACTCAATTTTAAAAAAATAACTGCAACCATAACAGAGGTCCAAATGCTACGTTTTATATGTCACACGAAAGATAATTGAGTCTACTTTCCAGGAAAAAAAACCTCATCTCATTTAGAGCTCTGTAGAAAATGTTATGGGTAAAACATTGAGCAAAGGTCAAAGCTGTCCAGTTCCAGCGTGAATTTTCGTATTTACTGTAGCAGTTTCGTTTTTACTGTTTTAATTTCATTTTCATGCATGATGAAATGTGTTGTTGCATTTAACTTCGTTTTAACTGAATTTAATTACGTTTTTACATCTGCGTTTTAATTTAATTTCCTTTTAATTTTTCTGCATTCACCACGCAAACCTTTCACAACCCCCCCCACTTCGTGTTAGACTCGACTCTGAACCGCAAAATTGGTCCTTGAGAGACGACCTAGGAGTCACTTCCTAGCTATATTGCATAATTTATGCAATCAAATTTGTATGGGCCGCGACAGCCCATCAAATTTTGGCGCCGTTGCCAGGGACCAACGGTTCAGTATTGAGTCTTTTGTCTGTGTTTGTGTGTCTTGTGATTGTGTCTTGATGTGTTGTTTTCTGTGTTTTGAGATTTTTGTGCTATTGGTTCATGATTACAGGGTGTTGTGATTTAGTTCATGACTAGAGGAAATCCTGGATACATACCACCTTTTGATCCTGAAATTGATAGGACGTTTCATAGGTTAGTTAGGCATTCTAGGAATTTGTCTTTAGAGTCTGTTTTCGAGTCTGTCCCATTAGATATTGTGCACCCCACTGCTGAGTATTCTGTGCATACCGCATCCACTGCATCTGTTACATCTGCACTTGATTCTGATTCTTATTCTGTTGTTTTTCACACTGAGAACAATATGGCACAACCTCCACCTCGTTAGAGGACTTTTAGGGAGATGGTTGCACCTGATTTCGATATTGAAAGCTTGTGCATCGAATATCCTGATGAGGACGTTCCATTTGTTCTCAAGACTGGATTGATTCATTTGTTGCCCAAGTTTCATGGTCTTGCAGGTGAGAGTCCACATAAGCATTTAAAGGAATTCCACATTGTCTGTTCCACTATGAAACCTCATGATGTTCCTGAAGAGCACATCTTTTTGAAAGCATTTCCTCATTCATTGGAAGGTGTTGCTAAGGATTGGCTGTATGCTTTGGCGCCTAGATCCGTCACTAGGTGGGATGATCTGAAGAGGTTGTTCTTGGAGAAATTTTTCCCAGCATCCCGGACCACAGCTATCAGGAAAGACATCACTGAGATTAGGCAGCTTGGTGGAGAGAGCTTATATGAGTATTGGGAGAGATTCAAGACATTGTGTGCAAGCTGTCCCCACCATCAGATACCTGAACAACTCCTTATCCAGTACTTCTATGAGGGTTTAAACAACATGGATAGGGGTATGCTTGATGATGCCAGTGGTGGAGCTCTTGGAGACACCACACCTGCTGAGGCCAGGCAATTGATTGAGAAGATGGCTTCCAAGTCCCAGCAGTTTAACGCCAGAAATGATGCCATTGTGGTGAGGGGCATTCATGATGTTGTTGCCCAGTCTTTATCAGGTATTGAAAGCAAGTTGGAAGACAAGATTGAATCTCTTGCGAAGTTAGTGACACAGTTGGCAACCAACCAGAAACCTACAGCTGCATCCGCATCTGTTGCACGACTATGTGCTATTTGTCCTTCCAGTGACCACTATACAGATGCCTGTCCGACTTTGCATCACTCTGTTGCTCTTGATTCGCCTAAAGCTTATGCTACGAACATCTATAACAACAGGCAACCACAACAGCAAAATCATGACTTGTCCAGCAACAGGTACAACCCAGGGTGGAAGAATCACCCCAATCTTAGATGGAATAATGCGCCACAGCATCAGCAGCAGGCGCCACCTTTCCAGAATGCTGGAGCACCTAACAGATATGTGCCTCCACCTATGCAACAACACCAGAGGCAACAACAACAACAACAGCAGCAAGAGGCACCTGCCCAACCAGCTGCCCAACCTTCCACTTCTTCTGAGCGTTCATTGGAAGAGTTAGTGAGACAGATGACTATGCAAAACCTGCAGTTTCAGAAAGATAACATGTAATTTCAGCAGGAGACTAGAGCTTCCATACAGAGTCTCACTAACCAGATGGGTCAAATGGCTACTCAGATGAACCAGGTGCAGTCTCAGAATTCTGATAAGTTACCAACCCAGACTGTGTAGAATCTGAGGAATGTGAGTGCCATAACCCTCAGATCAGGGAAGCAGATTGTTGTGCCTTCAGAGTCCGCTTCTTCACCTACACCCGTGCCTGCCACTTGTCCTAGAGAGGACGACCATGACGGTCCACACAGGGCATTTGAGGTGGGTGGATCTTCTTCTTCAGCCGGTGGTTCTTCTTCAGGTGGATCTTCTCCCTCTTCCACCACCACCGCTGCCGTGCCATCTCCATTGGTTGACCGACCTATCCCTCTTCCATTCCCTTCACGGGCACTTCCTAGTAAAAGGACTGAAGAGGTGGATAGGGAAATTCTGGAGACCTTCAGGAAAGTAGAGGTGAACATACCTCTACTCGATGCCATTAAGCAGATTCCAAGATATGCCAAATTCTTGAAGAAGTTGTGCACACACAAGAGGAAGATGAAGGGCAATGAAAGGATTAGCATGGGAAGGAATGTATCTGCACTTATTGGTAAGTTGGTCCCGCACATTCCTGAGAAGTACAAGGACCCAGGTATATTTTGCATTCCTTGTGTGATTGGAAACAGTAAATTTGAGAATGCCATGCTTGATTTGGGTGCTTCTGTTAATGTCATGCCTTTGTCTATATATTCATCTTTGTCTCTTGGTCCTTTGCAAACCACGGGTGTGGTCATTCAGTTGGCCAATAGGAGTGTTACCCATCCGACAGGTTTCATAGAGGATGTCTTGGTTAGGGTTGGTGAATTGATTTTTCCTGCTGACTTTTATGTTTTGGAGATGGAGGAGGGATTCTCTCATGGATCCGCTCCCATTATCTTAGGCAGGCCATTTTTGAAAACTGCCCGTACCAAGATTGATGTCTATGCTGGGACATTATCTATGGAGTTTGCTGATATTGTTGTACATTTTAATATTCTTGATGCCATGAAATTTCTAGCAGAGGACCATTTTGTGTTTAGAATTGATACATTGCATGACATTGTTGATGAGTTTATTGTTGATGATTTTCGTTCTATGCATGAGAAGAAACATTCTTTTCTATCTTCTATACATTCATGCATAGTTGATGGATCAATATTTTATACCATTAACTTAGTTTTTCGCGCCGAATTTTGTTGATGATTTGCGCGTAATTCTTAGTTATTGTGTCATTTTCACCATTTGGGCTTAATTAGACTAATAATTCTGATTTTAATTAATTTGAATTAATTGAGCTTAATTATTCCTATTTTCATTTTCAGGGAAATCTTGGAAATACACTGGGAGACTTTTGGAAGGGCACAAGAAATTGAAGAATTTCTACAAATTAATTTTAGATGTAGTCAAATTTTTAATTTAGTAGATTAGGCTTTTTAAATTAAGTTTTGTAATTTTGGGCTAATTTTTGTTAGGTGAGACTAAGCCCAATAGTAAAAAAGGTGGTGACATGGCCTTAGGGTTTTATAATGTGTGAGGCAATTTTCAGACCTAGAGATTTGGGGGAAGTATGAGCCGTCACTGGGAGAGAGGGACACACACTCGACACTTTTCATTTGGCTGGTCTTGAAATTGTTTTCTTGGATACATGGGGATGAGGTTCACGGTATTTGGAAGGAATGAAAAGAGACACATTTTGTTTTCCACTGGATGAATGAGTGTTACCTTTCTTTTAGCATCTACTTTGTAATAGAAAGTGCTCACGCACATTCCGTTTTCAATTTTTGAGAGCATAGGCTTTCCTCTTTCTTTATTTTCGGTCACGCCCAGTGCTGATTCATCACGGTGGCAGCAGAATTTTATTCCAGCAATTTAGAAGCACACACTGTCATTTATTTTCTTGGGAAAAGGCTAATTTCATTTTGGAAGAGAACACAAGCTCGTTTCATTTAAGCTGGAGGTGGCAAGATGGGAAAACGCATGCTGGTTTCATTTCTTCTAAGTGATTTGACGGTAGTGCTTATTCATTCAAGGAGAACTTTTCATTTAGAGAATTCATTTTATTTACCTTGAGAAGTAACGCCCTGCAGAGAAGAAGTTACGGTGATGTTATTTTATTTTAATTTTTTTTTTTAAAAAAAAACAGTGCATTTTGTTTCTATTAGATAAAGCTCGGTGATGATTAATTGAGATGAGGAGGCGTTGATTTTGATTGGGCTTGCACACATTGGACATGAAGCAGTAGACATGTTTATATCTTGGAATGCACAATGGTGATTTTGATTTTGAAAAAAAAAAAAAAAAAGAAAAGCACGTTTTTTTTAATTTTGTTAAAGAAGCATGATTGTTACGTTTTGAAGCGGTGCAGCATGGGTTCATGCGTTGGCATCATTTATTAACTTCATTATATTCCCTTCTTGTAGCAAAAGTAGTATGCGGTGATTTCTTATTTGCTTTATCATTTAATATTTTATATTATATGTTTAATTGTGTTTCATTTTTTTTTGTTTTTTTTAAATTTAGTTTTTCATTTAATAGTTTTAACCGTGTTTATATATATTTGTTTGTTGTAATGTTAGATTTAGTATTTTATTTTACTTTAATGTTTTCTATCTTATTCGGTTGTGTTTAATTTTCATGCATTTAATTTAGTTTAATTATCATCTCAAACACCTTCAAAACCCCCCACTTAGTGTTAGACCTGATTCTGAACCGCAGTTGGTCCTTGAGAGACGACCTAGGAGTCACTTCCTAGTCTATACTGCATTTCTAATATGCAATCAAATTTGTGTGAGTTGCGACACCCATCAATAGTATCTGGGTTTGAATCATGATTTGAATATGATGTTGAATTGGATGTTGATTTGGATGAGAACTGTGATGTCCAGGGTATTGATGATGTCTAGGTTATTGATGATATGCGTGTTTATGATTATTTGGATGATATTGATGATGTTGTTGATATACCTGTGATGGATATTGATCTGGATTGTGATGAGATGGGTTTTCTGCCTTTACCTGTTCATTCTTTAGAGTCAGAATGCATTAACCACGTTATAGGAAGTACACTTGAATCTGACTTGCAGGAACCCACTCTTGAGTTGAAACAGCTCCCAGAAAACCTCAAGTACGTGTACTTGGAGGATGATGAGAGGAAACCGGTGATCATTTCCACCTCCCTTGATTCTGTTCAAGAGGAGAGGTTGCTTGGAGTGTTGAGGGCGCATAAGAAAGCCATAGGTTGGAGTTTGGCAGACATCCCTGGTATTAGCCCATCCACAAGCATGCATAGGATTCTGTTGGAGGATGGGGCAAAGCCAGTGAGACAGCTGCAGAGAAGGCAAAACCCAGTGATTATGGACGTTATCAAAAAGGAGGTGACGAAGCTTTTGCAAGCTGGAATCATCTACCCTATATCAGATAGTCAGTGGGTGAGCCCCATCCATGTTGTGCCAAAGAAGACTGGCCTCACTGTTGTGAAAAATGAAAGAGATGAGCTTATCCCGACTAGAGTGCAGAACAGCTGGAGAGTCTGCATTGACTATAGGAGGCTGAACCAAGCAACCAGGAAAGATCATTTCCCCCTGCCATTCATTGATCAGATGCTGGAGCGCCTGGCAGGTAAATCTCACTACTGCTTTCTTGATGGTTTTTCTGGTTATTTCCAAATAAATATTGCTCCTGAGGACCAAGAAAAAACCACATTCACCTGCCCCTTTGGCACTTTTGCCTATAGGAGGATGCCCTTTGGCCTATGCAACGCCCCTGGTACCTTCCAACGGTGCATGCTGAGCATTTTTAGCGACTTTCTTGAGAGTTGCATAGAGGTGTTTATGGATTATTTTACTGTGTATGGATCCTCTTTTGATGCATGTTTAGACAGTTTGGAAACAGTTTTGAAAAGATTCATAGAAATAAACCTTGTTCTCAATTTTTAGAAATGTCACTTCATGGTTGAACAAGGTTTGCTTCTAGGGAACATCATTTTTGAAAAGGGAATAGAGGTAGATCCTGCCAAGATATCTATGATTTCGCAGTTGCCTTACCCCTCTTGCGTGCGAGAGGTTAGATCTTTTCTAGGACATGCAGGTTTCTACAAGCGCTTCATCAAGGATTTCAGCAAGAAGGCGCTTCCCTTGTCTAGACTACTGCAGAAGGACATCGATTTTGAGTTTGATGACAGGTGCAAGCAGGCGTTTGACTGCCTGAAGGAAGCTTTGACCACCACTCCGATCATTTAGGCACCAGATTGGATAGCCTCATTTGAGCTCATGTGTGACGCATCAAATTATGCCTTAGGAGCTGTCCTGACATAGAAGATTGGCAAGCTGCCTAGAGTGATCTACTACGCCTCACGCACTTTGGATGCTGCCCAAGCAAACTACACTACGACTGAGAAGGAGTTGTTGGCAATTGTTTTTGCCCTTGATAAATTTAGGTCATATTTGGTTGGATCTCCTGTTATTGTGTATACTGACCATGCAGCTCTGAAGTTTTTGTTGAAAAAGGCTGAGTCAAAGCCTAGATTGATCAGGTGGATGCTACTACTCCAGGAGTTTGACTTGCAGATTAAAGACCGGAGTGGAGCACAAAATTTGGTTGCAGACCACCTCAGCAGAATTCAGAGAGCTGAGGATGAAGCTGATGTGTTGCCTATTCAGGATGACTTTCCTGATGAGAGTTTGTTAATGATTTCTTCTTGTCACCCTACTCCTTGGTTTGCACACATTGTGAATTATTTGGTTGCTTCTGTTTTTGCTTCCTTAGCATCACGTGCTCAGATTGCCAAAATTAAGAGTGATGCTAAGTATTATGTTTGGGATGACCCATATCTGTGGAAGTTGTGCAGTGACCAGGTTACTAGGAGAAGCATTCCGGACCATGAGATTGACTCGGTCCTACAATTTTGTCATGCCTCCTCACCTGGTGGTCATCTGGGGATTCAAAGAACAGCTCGCAGGGTGCTTGATTGCGGTTTCGACTGGCCTTCCATCTTCAAGGATGCAGAGAGGATTTGTAGCACCTGAGTTGTGTCAAAGAGCAGGCGGACCTATTTCACAGAGACAGGAGATGCCTCAACAACCTATGCTGTTTTGTGAGGTGTTTGATGTCTGGGGTATAAATTTCATGGGTCCTTTTCCTGTTTCTTTTGGTTTCTCTTTTATTCTCCTTGCTGTGGATTATGTTTCAAAATGGGTGGAAGCTAGAGCCACCAGGACTAATGATGCTCGGGTTGTTGTAGATTTTGTTAGATCTCACCTCTTTTGCTGGTTTGGAGTGCCTAGAGCGATTATTAGTGATAAGGGAACCCATTTTTGCAATAGATCCATGCAAGCCTTGCTCAAGAAATATGGGGTGACGCACAGAGTTTCTACACCTTACCACCCCCAAACAAATGGGCAGGCTGAGATCTCCAACAGGGAGTTTAAGAGGATTTTGGAGAAGATTGTCCAGCCCAACAGAAAGGATTGGATTAATAGGTTGAACGATGCTCTTTGGGCTCACAGGACTGCCTACAAAGCACCCATTGGGATGTCTCCCTATCGGGTTGTCTTTGGAAAGGCATGTCATTTACCAGTTGAGATTGAGCATCGGGCATATTGGGCTGTGAAGATTTGCAACTTCTCCATTGACCAAGCTGGAGAGGAAAGGAAGTTGCAACTGAATGAATTGGATGAGATCCGATTGGAGGCCTATGAGAATTCGAAGTTCTACAAAGAAAGGACCAAGAGGTTCCATGATAGTTCCATTGTTAGAAAGGACTTCGAGGTTGGCCAGCAAGTTTTGTTGTATAACTCTAGGCTTGGCCTCATGGGTGGTAAGTTGAGATCAAAGTGGACTGGACCTTTTGTTGTGACTAATGTTTATCCTTATGGTGCAGTAGAGATCCAGGATCCATATGCAGCTAAAAGCTTCAAGGTGAATGGGCATAGATTGAAGCCTTTCCTCAACAATCCTTCTTTGTTGGATGCAGTGGTGGAGGAGACGTCTTTGGTCCCCCCCACCTACCCTCCCAACTAACTCAGGGAGTTTCTTTTCTCCTTCCCTCCTCACTTTTATTGCACTTTGTCTGTATCTGATGGTTGTTCTGACTGTTGATCTGTTGATTGTGACACACTGAGGACATTGTGTCGTTTAAGTGTGGTCTATTAGGGGAGGTTGTTCCTTTTTTTATGTTTCAGTTTTTAGGTAGTTTGTTGTGTCTTGTGTACAGTTTTGCATGCTTTTTGTGAATTCTGGACTGTGATTAGGTTGCTAGTTTCCCTTCACTGCATTGATACTCTGTTTTGTTGGACTCCTTGCTCTTCTTTGCTTGGAAGATAATCATGATGTTTGAGAGTTGGATTGATTGTGACCGATTACCTGTGTGAGATTTGAGCCATTTGATGATCTTTCTTGTGTGTGATATGTCTCTGGATTGCTTGCACATTTTCCTTGGCTTGACTTTGTTGATAATTCTTGATTCATGAGCATGTTTGAAAATGATAAAGGCATTTTGTTGATTGAGCCTCTCTAGCCAGATAGCCTACCCTGTTATGATCTCCTTGTTAGCCCCTTTGAGCCTATACTTTCCCCATTTTCTTGTTTTGAATCTCAAACAATAGCCTAAGTGAAAAACCATGATCACCTGAACCTCAGGAATTTTGGAGCTTTGGAATTGTTTTGGGAATAAGTGTGGTCTCTTAGGAGTTGCAGATGAATTGGCTAGTGAGTCCTCTTCTTGCGGTTGCACTATAAATATTATGTATCTTGTCTTTTGAATTGTGTTCTGAAAAGAGAGAAAAAGAAAAGAGACAAGATGAGAAAAGAAAAAAAAATACAGAAAAATGAGAAAATTAAAAAAATGAATAATGAAGTCAAGAAGAGGATTGAATTAGAGGGTTTTGGGTGTGATTTGATTGTGTTTCACTTGTTCCCCATTGCTCCTCTATTTCTTTTGGTTTGTAGCTTCTTATCCATATTTATCCTCCCTTGTCCTTGGCCCCATTACAACCATGAAAAGACCTTTTGATTTGAACATGCATATATGTTTTGAGTGTTGATATTAGAGGCTTGCCAAGTCTATTTGTGTTTGTTTTCTTGAGTGCAGATGGTGCTGAAGCATGATATATTCGAGAGATGATGGGGACAAACTTGGGATTTTATTTACAATTATTACTTTTGAACTTTGAGACAATGTAATTGAAGTTATTTTATTTCCTTCATTATTTTCATTGGACAGATGTTTTGGAACTATTATGTTTTATGCACGTTTAAATGTTGAGGTTTTTGAAAATACGTTTTCGCGTTATGTTAAAATTTGAAAATTTTAACTGTTTTTGAATAACCGTGACACCATGGAATTTTAGGCGTTACATTTTAGTATGAGAGCCGAGTTTTTTAAAACAGTTTTCGGGCTTTTGGGGAGTGAGCTCATCTAGCTTTTGTTGTGTGACTTTATTGCATTCGTATGTGTATAAATGTGTGGATTGTTGTTGAGTCTCTTGTTAAGGAGTCTGATATTTTTATGTGTATCTGGTTTAGTAATCTGTGTGTAAATTTCTTTAGAATAGATTTAATTTTTATTTGCAATTTGTGTAGCTTTTTTGCGTGATGAGGATATATGTAAAGTCTTTCTTATTATCGATATTTCTGAATAGATTGTGGTTTTTCTTTGTATGAAACATTGACAAGTTTGTTGTGATGTTCTTTTGATCAATTCATAAATTGTTGTTGTTATGGTATTATGAAAATGTTGATAGGGGAAGCAATATGAGTGCTGAACCCAATCCCTTATGCGTTTGGTTTTTGATGATGACAATACATTGGTTGTAACAATGTTAGCGGAATGGAAAGTGTACCATATCGTATCAAGTAATAAAAATGGTAAAACCCATTATCGTTCTTCCCATGAGACTCGAAAGGCCTTATCGTTCGTGCGAACCAAAATCGTAAGACTTGCGGAGAAAAATTCAATAATTGTGCTGAATGCAAAGACAGAAAATAAACATGCAATGTGTTGATTCAATTGAAGAAAAGAGTATGAATGAATGGAGTTGTTGGGGGTTTACAATTTTATCTAATCCTCTCTCTCTTATTTACTCCTCTTGTTTAAATTGCTTTATTATCTAATTGTTATCCAAACTTTCTTGGCCTCCCCTTAACCCGATCCCTCGGCGAAAAGAGCTTATTACTAATTACCGGCTTGTTATCCCTAGCCTCCCCTAGTAACTAGCAACGCATTACAAACAGAAGCAAAAACAATTGGTCGTCCTACCCCCTATCCCTAGGTGGTATTGCTTAACTAAGGAATTTCTCACTAGTTCATGTCAGTATTGTACGTCCCCATATCAATAAAGGCAAATATCAATTACTGAATGAGTTAAACGATTAAAGCTTTAAGCACAGATGAGAACCCAACAATTGATAATAAACGCATATGAAAATCATATAATCAAACAAGAGTTTCAATAAAAGAGAGTATCAAAAGATTACATTGTTCCCCCGACAACAAAAGGGTTTAGTTCACCATAGTCATGGTGAACCAAGATGAAAATAATGGAAGATATGGAAAACAAACCCTAAAAAAGATGAAAAGGAGCCGAAGCATCCAAGAGATCCTCTCTAGAGAGTGAAAAATAGGTTTGGCCGCCCTCTTCTGTCAAAAGAATGAATTGGAATTCGTAACAGGGCTATTTATAACTCAGGAGCGCAACAGAAAAATAGGCCCAAGCCCATCTGACCACCGCCCGGTGTCACACTTTGCCGCCCGGCGGTGTACTCTAAATCGCGCCACTACCTGGCGGTAGGGGTCTAGCGCCCGGCGGTTTCCCTTGTGCCCCAAAACCGCCCGGCGTCAGGGGTTGCCGCCCGGCGTCAGGGGTTGCCGCCCGGCGTCCTCTGCTGGTGTCTTCTCCTCCCGTATGACCGCCCGGCACCAGGGGTCTACCGCCGGACGGTCCTTAGACTCTTCTTTTCATCAATGTTCTTCCTTTTTCTTGAGTCTATGACCTTCATTTTCATCCCCAATCTTTACTTCTATCAATTTTGCTGCAAAACAATGCAAAGTGAGCATAATATCGCTAAAAACAGCTTTTGACTCTCGACTGACTCATTTATTGAGTTTTACTTGATTCTAAGCTCATTCTAAGCAGTAAAGGGTGTAATTTAGTCCAAAATAACATATGAAAATAACAGTTTTTCAACCGTTATCACAACCCCAAACTTAGAACTTTGCTTGTCCTCAAGCAAAACAAAACAAAAGAATAAAACAAAATAGAGCTTGGCTTTCTACCATTTCATCCAACGATTCAACACTCCTAAAGTACATGACAAGACTTACTCAATTTCAGATAATCAGCTAAATCAAATCAAGATGAATGTTGCATGTTCTCTTCTTAATTTGGCTCATGCTTTCCTCAACAAATGTAACACATTATGAATGATCAGTCCATTAAACAAAAATGTAATCATGAACTTTAGAAGTTCTCACCAAGCAAGTGTTTCACTTAATCACTCAAGTGTTTAGGGTAGCACTCTACTCTTTATTGCTCACAAGTCACATGAAATAAAATTGCCAGTCATCTTAAACAATCAACATCTTTCCATTCAAATGCCATCAAAAGGACTTTTCCAAGGCTTGTAATGAGGTCGGGCTATCAAGAAAAATTGGTTTTTCTGGATCACAAAATTCTTGAGTCAAAAGAACTATTTCATCAATGAAAAGGTTGAAGTTTAAACTCTCTCTTTGTCACCAATTTCACTCATTCCCAGCTTCTTCCCTTTTTCTTTTTCATTGAGCTCATCTTCATGCTTTTATTCTTTTCTTTTCTTTTCCTCTACTCATGTATTTTGCTTTTCAACATTTAAGATCAATGCTTTTCTTTTGCCTTTCCATTTTTCCCATGCAACCCCAAACTTGAACCTTTTCATTCCATCAATTATTCTCAACCCAACTCAAGAGAAGTAATTTCGAATCAAAGGGTTTCATCCTGTTTCAGGCTAAGGTTCAAAAAGGATATAGTCTTTAAAGCTTTTTGGGTGGAAATTTGGCTAGAAAAGGGTTTTCAAACATGGCCTTGATCATTTGACATTCACATAAAAATCAATCAATCATCAAGATTAAGGCAATAAAATTTATGCTTCAATGAGAACAATACATACAACAATAAAAACTCTAGGGCTCAATACCTCACACAATATGCTTTCTTACGCACAGTCATTCATACATCCTGCTAAGCATCATGACCACAATCATACTTCATCACACATCTGTTTCACAGGATGTTAACATGCATACAACTCAATAATCATTCACATCAGATCATCATCAAATAAACTCATCATGCAAAGTAGTCAGTCAAACATGTTCAGAAAAGGTATTCAAGTCAAGCATACACACTGAAAGATAAAATTCAAAAACAAAAGTGAAAGAAGAAATCCTAGGTTGCTTCCTAGTAGCGCTTGTTTAACGTCGCGAGCCTGACCCAAACCTGTTTAGCATTTGTCAGTAAATGCTAACCGTCTAACACCCATCAGTAGGTGTACCTTCCTGTATCCTTTAATAGATACCTAAATCTTCTAGCATCCCTCAGTAGATGCTATCCAGTAGCATTCATCAGTAAATGCTAATTTTTCTATTCTTCATTGGCATCCATCAGTAAATGCCAAATCACCTAACATCAATCAGTAGATGTTGTAGAAGCATCCATTAGTAGATGCAATCATCATTGTCATCAGAAGCAGCACATAACCTTAACAAAATAAAATAAATAAATAAAAAAAATAAAAAAATAAAAAAATAAAATAAAATAAAATCAAAACAACATAAAAGATATAAAAAAAAATTCAGAAACTAGGTTGCCTCCCAGCAAGCGCTTCTTTAACGTCATTAGCTTGACCCGGTAAAGCTCAAACACCCATCAGTAGGTGTTGCTATTTTATGTTGGTGTTCTTCCTTCCTTCATGACACCAACAATTTTCTTGAAAATTTCCTTCTCACCAACTCTAAGGATTCTCAATCTCAAGAGCGCTTTGTTTGCTTTGATAGTCTTGACAACCCATAACCTATTCTTAAATTTAACTGGTGTGCTAGGTTTGGGTTTGTCACTTTTCACATCAGGGTGTTGGTGAAACAATTCTCCTTCCTTATCTGTCTCTTGATGATCTTGTGCTTCTCGTGCAAATTTTATCCTGCAGACACTAAAGAACATTGCACTAAAGCACAGAATTAGCCCAAAAAAAATAAAAAATAAAAAACAGTAAATGAAATTTTTTATTGTTTTTTATTTCATTTTTTTTAAAGAAGGAAAAAATAAAAACAGAAAGATAAAAAAAATAAAAGAAAAGAAAAAAAATAAAATCAAATCAAATAAAATCAAATAAAATCAAATAAAATAAAATAAAATAAAATAAAATAAAATAAAATAAAATAAAATAAAATAAAATCAAATAAAATCAAATAAAATCAAATCAAATAAAATCAAATAAAATCAAATAAAATAAAATCAAATCAAATAAAAAAAAAGTCTAATCAATCAAGAATCACACACATAGAATAGTTCTACCATGAGTCCCCGGCAGCGGCGCCAAAAACTTGTTAGCAGATTGGCAAGTGTACCATATCGTATCAAGTAATAAAAATGGTAAAACCCATTATCGTTCTTCCCATGAGACTCGAAAGGCCTTATCGTTCGTGTGAACCAAAATCGTAAGACTTGCAGAGAAAAATTCAATAATTGTGCGGAATGCAAAGACAGAAAATAAACATGCAATGTGTTGATTCAATTGACGAAAAGAGTATGAATGAATGGAGGTGTTGGGGGTTTACAATTTTATCTAATCCTCTCTCTCTTATTTACTCCTCTTGTTTAAATTGCTTTATTATCTAATTGTTATGCAAACTTTCTTGGCCTCCCCTTAACCCGATCCCTCAGCGAAAAGAGCTTATTACTAATTACCGGCTTGCTATCCCTAGCCTCCCCTAGTAACTAACAACACATTACAAACAGAAGCAAAAAAAACTGGTCGTCCTACCCCCCTATCCCTAGGTGGTATTGCTTAACCAAGGAATTTCTCACAAGTTCATGTCATTACTGTACATCCCCATATCATAAAGGCAAATATCAATTACCGAATGAGTTAAACGATAAAAGCTTTAAGCACAGATGAGAACCCAACAATTGATAATAAACGCATATGAAAATCATATAATCAAACAAGAGTTTCAATAAAAGAGAGTATCAAAAGATTACATTGTTCCCCCAACAACAAAAGGGTTTAGTTCACCATAGTCATGGTGAACCAAGATGGAAATAATGGAAGATATGGAAAAAAACCCTAGAAAAGATGAAAAGGACCCTAAGCATCCAAGAGATCCTCTCTAGAGAGTGAAAAATAGGTTTGGCCGCCCTCTTCTATCAAAAGAATGAATTGGAATTCTTAACAGGGCTATTTATAACTGAGGAGCGCAACAGAAAAATAGGCCCAAACCCATCTAACCACCGCCCGGCGTCACACTTTGCCGCCCGACGGTGTACCCTAAATCGCGCCACTGCCTGGCGGTAGCGGTCTAGTGCCCGGCGGTTTCCCTTGTGCCGCAAAACCGCCCGGCGTCAGGGGTTGCCGCCGAGCGTCCTCTACTGGTGTCTTCTCCTCCCGTCTGACCACCCGGCGCCAGGGGTCTACCACCGGACGGTCCCTACACTCTTCTTTTCTTCAATTTTCTTCCTCTTTCTTGAGTCTATGACCTTCATTTTCATCCCCAATCTTCACTTCTATTAATTTTGCTGCAAAACAATGCAAAACAAGCATAATATCGCTAAAAACAGCTTTTGACTCTCGACTGACTCATTTATTGAGTTTTACTAGATTCTAAGCTCATTCTAAGCAGTAAAGGGTGTAATTTAGTCCAAAATAACATATGAAAATAACGGTTTTTCAACCGCTATCAAACAACACATAGATGTTGTCATGACACAATAGAAATGTGTATTTGTGATTGATACATATGCAACTATGAAAATTTTTATTGTTGATTAATAGATATGTTGATATGTTATTTAGTCTGCATATGTTAAGGGTCCGACAAGTGTACCGAATCATATCAAGTAATAATAAGTGGTAAGACCAAGTATCGTTTCCGTAGAGACACATAGGCCTAGACTTTCATGTGATTTCTTGATTATTTAAGACTTGAATAACGAAAATTAGGGTTTTATAATGCAAAAACAAAAATTAAATACGTATGCAAAGGTTTTGATCAATTGACCAAAAGATAACACAGGTGAATGATGTATGAATGAATTATGTTGTTGGGATTTATGATTTCATCCTAATCCACTCTCATATATCTAAGAATTCGACTTTTTCATTAATGTCAATGCCACTTTCTAATTTACCATAGTCCCAATGTCTTGGTGAAAAGAGACTACTCCTAACCACTAGTTTACTATGTCTAGTCTCCCTAACAATTGATCATGCATTACATATTCGCACAAAAGCTTAAGGCAAACGGTCCTCTTATTCCTATGTCTAAGTAATATTGCTCCCAAGAGAGTTTCCCCATGTCTAGATCTATCTATATGTGTCCATAAAGATAACATCAAAGATCGTTCTATTGAATGAGTTAAGCAAAGCATGCATAGAGAAAAGGGGAAAAGCCCTAACAATTAATGAATGAAAGCATATTAATAAAGCAACAATTCAATATATGAGAGTTTCAAGGGATTACATCAATTCCCGAACAACAATGGAGGTTTAGTTCACCATAATCATGGTGAAACTAGATGAAAATAATGGAAAGAATGAAAAGATAAACCCTAGATTTGATAGATTGGAGCTCCTGCATCCAAAATCCGGCTTTAAGGGGTGATGAGAGTGTTTTTGCACCTCTTTCTATCAAAAGATACCTTTTCTGGTCCGACTGGGTCTATATATAGCACAGAAAAATAACAGAGTTTTGGCCCAGGCCCAATAATCCACCGCCCAGGGGTGGCTTCACCACCCGACGATGAGTGCGTTACTTGGAATCATCCCTCAGCGCTGGCGCTTGAGCATTGGGCAGAGAGTTCTCTGAAGAGTTGTTAACACTCTGGCAAGTGTACCAGATCGTATCAAGTAATAATAAATGGTAAGTCCAAGTATCGTTTTACCAAGAGACTCATGGCACTAAACTGTTGTGCTTTTGCAAAACCAATCAAGATTATAAAAAAAATATTTTGAGGGTTTTTAAATATTAAGTGCAAAAAAATAAATAAGAATGCAATTTGATCAATTGAGGTTAAACACAAAAGTGGATGGATGATATTGATAATATGAGATGGATTTGTTGCTAGGGTTCAGATTTCACCCAATCACTCTCTTTTATCTACTCTTCTTATTAGTCTGCTTTATTATCTTATTGTCATGCAAACTTTCTTAGTCTACCCTAAACCCGATTCCTCGGTGAGAAGAGCCTACTACTAATTACTGGCTTACTATTCCTAGGCTCCCCTAGCAATTAGCAATGCATGTGTCACAAAAGCAAAATATAATTGATCGTCCTAGCCCTATCCCTAGGTGGTATTGCTTAATCAAGGAATTCCCTATCAGTTCATGACTTCCCCGTACGTTCCCGTATCGACAAAGGCAAACATCTTTATATCGAATGAGTTAAACGATAAAAGCTTTGAGCATAGATAAGAAACCCAACAATTGATAATAAAAGCATATGCAAGCATATAAATAAAATAAGAATTTCAATAAGAGAGTTTAGAGGTTACATCTTTCCCCAACAACAAATAAGGGTAGTTCTCCATCGTCATGGAGAAACTAGGTGAATAATGGAATGAAAGAGATAGAAACCCTAAAAAGGAGAACAGGAGAGCTGTCACCATCTCCAAATCTACCCGCAAAGGGGTGAAAAGTGTGTTTCTGTGTCTAATCCATCAAAAGATATCAACCCTAAGACGTTCTGGCCTTTAAATAGGGCATAAAAATAACAGAAAACAAGTCCAAGCCCAAACAGATCATAAAAATAACAGAAAATAGGTCCAAGCCCGCGTCCCCAGCGCTCAGCACTAAAAAACGGCGCTCAGCGGTTTGCCAACTGGCGCTCAACGCCTAAAACTGCCGCTCAGCGCTCTGGCAACTGGTTGAATTTTCTGGTTGACTGATTGACTTTTCTGGTTGACTGGTTGACTTTTCTGCATTCTATTTGACTTTTCTGCACTGCAACCCTTTGATACTTCAACCTTTCTTTCAATTCATTCCAAAAACCGACAAAATCAAGGGAATTTAATGATAAAATCATAAAACATGTCCTCAACTCTTTTATTCACAAAACTAAAGAAAAATTATGAGTCAAAGCAAGTTTCTAAGTCAACAAGGGTATATTTGATATCAAAATTAAGTATGAAAATAACGGTTTTTCAACCGTTATCACAACCTCAAACTTGAAACGTTGCTTGTCCTCAAGCAAACAAGATGAAACTTAGTCTTTCACAAATCAACACAATTGTTCAATCACATTCAAAAGCTCTTTCTTTCAAGATAGGTAATCACTCAAATCAAGTCATCAATAGAATTTAGTCAAGATGTGCACATGCTTTGATTCAATTTACTCATCATGGTGTTCACACAATCACATAATCTTCCAACAGATGCTATTATCATGAATGATCAGTTAGCTAAGCATAGATTTAATCATGAATTCATGGAATAATTCCTCACCAGATAAAGTGTTTCACTCAATCACACAGGTGTTTCAAGAGGTCACTCCTTCCCTCTACTATCCACATGTCACATAAAACAAAATTGCCTTTCATTTGCCACAATCAAATATCATCACACACAAATGTCATCACAAGGACTTTTCAAGGCTTATAATGTGGTCGGGCTAACAAGGAAAATTGGTTTTTCTAGATCACAAAATCCTTGAGTTAAGAGAGTTATTCACATAATCATGGTTCAAGCACAAACTCTCTTTTTACCAATCTCACTCATTCCCAACTTTCCCTTTTTCTTTACATTGAGTTTTCCTTCTCATGCTTTTTCTTTTTCCATCTTTTTCTTTTCTTTTCTCATGCAATTTCTTTTCAACTCAATAGCTCAATGCCTACTTTTCTTTTCTTTTTGAATTCTCCCAATAACCCCAAACTTGAACCTTTAACAATACTACAAAATATTTCTCAACCTAACTCAAGGCAAAGAATTTCAAAGCAAAGGTTTTCACATTCTGTTTAAGGCTTAGGTTCAAAAAGGGTAGAACATATGATGTTCCTTTTTCATGTGGGACGAAACTTTTGGCTAGAAAAAGACTTTTCAAAAACGGCCTTGATCATATGACACATACATGCAATTCAATCAATCACAGAAACTCAGGCAAAATCATTCATGCTTCCAAGCCAAGTAGATAGAAAATATATCAATAAGAACTATAGAGCTCAAAAACCTCACACAAGCTTATCCCAATCATTCAATCACATACCCTGCTTAGCCTCATAATCACAATCATAAGATTACAATGCATCTTTTCACATAGCTTGTGAACCACCACCTGTATATCATCATATTGTGCACATTCTCAACATCATCAATATCAATGCATCATCAAGTAATACGAATCATGCAAAAATATCAATATCAAACCATTGCATCAGATATAGTGTCCAATGATAACGGTTGAAAAATCGTTATTTTCACGTGCTATTTTAGACCAAATTACTCCCTTTACTGCTTAGAATGAGCTTGAAATCAAACAAAACTCAATAAATGAGTCAGTCGAGAGTCAAAAGCTGTTTTTAGCGATATTATGCTTGTTTTGCAGCAATTTTGATGGAAGTGAAGAATGGAGGTGAAGATAAAGGCCTTAGACTCAAGATAGAGGAAGAAAATCAAGAAAAGAAGAGTCTAGAAACTGCCCAGCGGCAGAATTGCACCGCTGGGCGGCCAAATGCGGGGAGATGGCACCAAGGCAGCGACGCCTGGCGGTTTTGCGATAAGAGGCAAACCGCCAAGCGGTGGACCCCTGAAGCTGGGTGGTTTTGCGGCAAAGAGGCAAACCTCCGGGCGGCATAAGTGTGACGCCGGGCAGTTGCCTGTTGGGCTTGGGCTTGTTTTCTGTGTGCTCCTCAGCTATAAATAGCCCTAGTGCGAATTCATTCTCATTCTTTTGATAGAAGAGGGTGGCCAGACCTACTTTTCACTCTCTGGAGAGGATCTCTTGGATGCTTAGGCTCCTTTTCATCTTTTCTAGGGTTTGCTCTTCCATTCTTTCATTAATTTCATCTTGGTTCACCATGACAATGGTGAACTAAACCCTTTTGTTGTTGCGGGAACAATGTAATCTTTCGAAACTCTCTTTTATTGAAACTCTTGTTTAATTATATGATTGTCATATGCTTTGTTTATCGATTGTTGGGTTTCTCTTCTGCGCTTAAAACTTTTATTGTTTAACTCATTCGATAACTGTTGTTTGTCTTTACTGATACGGGAACGTACGGTACTGTCATGAACTGGGTGAAATTCCTTGATCAATGAAATACCACCTAGGGATAGGGAGGTAGGACGGTCAATTGTTTTTCTTCTGTTCGGTAATGCATTGCTAGTTGCTAGGGGAGGCTAGGGATAGCAAGCCGGTAATTAGTAATAGGCTCTTTTCGCCGAGGGATCGGGCTAAGGGTAGGCCAAGAAAGTTTGCATAACAATCAAATAATAAAGCAAATTAAACAAGAGGAGTAGATAAGAGAGGGCGGATAAGATGAAATTGTAAACCCCCAATAACTCCACTCATCCATACTCTTTTCGTCAATTGAATCAAAGCATTGCATGTTTATTTTTTGCTCTTGCATCCACAACAATTGATTTTATTTCTTTACAAGTCTTATTATTTTAATTCACACAAACGATAAGGTCGTGAGTCCTTTGGGAGAGAACGATATCGGGTTCTACCGATTTTATTACTTGAAACGATTTGGTACGCTTGCCAGTGAGTCAACAAGTTTTTGGCGCCGCTGCCGGGGGACTCTTGGTTGAACTTTTTCAAGTAGTGTGAATTGACTGAATTTGACTTGTGTGTAATTATTTGTTTTTGGTTTTTTTTTTATTTTGTTTTGTTTTATTTTCTGTAAAAGTGCTTTTAGGGGTATTGTTTCTTGTGTATGCAGGAAGGAGTACACACTAGAAGTAGAAAAGATCAGCAGCCTCTTCTCGAGGGATTATCAGACAGGAGAAGGAGGAAAGTTAGACGTCCTGCAAGTGAAAACTTTCCTTCTCCTGAGGAACTTTTGCACTCTTCCTTTGAGGCACAGGGTATAGAGGAGATAACAGACCGACCTCCTCCAAGACATACACTAGGGGACTCAGCAAACACTGTGGGTCCTTTGAATTTCAACAGCATAGCTATTCCAGCTGACAATACAAAAAACATGGTGATGAGCCTTGCACTCACTCAGTTAGTTCAGAACAACCAGTTCCATGGGTTGTCAAATGAGAATCCATATAATCATTTGACGGTCTTTGGAGAAATTTGCAATACTGTCAGAATAACTGGAGTTTCAGATGATAGAGTCAGACTCAGCCTATTTCATTTCTCTCTGGGAGGAAACGCGAAGGATTGGTTGCATTCTTTCCCGGAAGGAACTTTTCGAACTTGGGATGCTCTGGCAAGATAGTTTGTTACCAAATTCTTTCCGCAGACCAAGATCAATCAGGGGAAGCAGGAAATCTCCTCATTCAAGCAAGGGATGAAGGAACCTCTCGGACAGGCCTGGGACCGATTTAAAGGCCTGTTAAGAAAAACTCCAGTCCACGGATTTGACAAGACTACATATTTACTTGCTTTCCTTGGAGGGTTAAATACTCAGTCTAAGATGATGTTAGATGCCTCAGCTGGAGGCAGTATCAATAGAAAGACTGAAGATGAAGCTTATGAGTTGATTGAGGAGATGGCTCTGAATGAAGTATCTCAAGGTGAGAGGGTGTTAGAGGAATGGCAAGTGTACCATATCGTATCAAGTAATAAAAATGGTAAAACTCATTATCGTTCTTCCCATGAGACTCGAAAGGCCTTATCGTTCGTATGAATTAAAATCGTAAGACTTGTGAAATAAAAATAATTGATGTGGTGAATGCAAAAACAGAAAAATAAACATGCAATGATTGATTCAATTGACGAGAAAAGAGTATGAATAAATGGATTTGTTGGGGGTTTACAATTTCATCTAATCCGCTCTCTCTTATTATTTACTCCTCTTGTTTAAATAGCATTATTATCTAATTGCATGCAAACTTTCTTGGCCTCCCCTTAACCCGATCCCCCGGCGAAAAGGGCCTATTGCTAATTACCGGCTTGCTATCCCTAGCCTCCCCTAGCAACTAGCAACGCATTACAAACAGAAGTAAATACAATTGATCGTCCTACTCCCTATCCCTAGGTGGTATTGCTTAACCAAGGAAATTCTCACCATTTCGTGACATTATTGTACGTCCCCGTATCAATAAAGGCAAATATCAATTATCGAATGAGTTAAACGATAAAGGCATTAAGCACAGTATGAGAATCCAACAATTGATAATAAACGCATATGAAAATCATATAATTCAAACAAGAGTTTCAATAAAAGAGAGTATCAAAAGATTACATTGTTCCCCCAACAACAAAAGGGTTTAGTTCACCATTGTCATGGTGAACCAAGATGAAAATAATGGAAGATATGGAAAGCAAACCCTAGAAAAGATGAAAAGGAGCCTAAGCATCCAAGAGTTCCTCTCCAGAGAGTGAAAAGTAGGTCTGGCCACCCTCCTCTGTCAAAATAATGAGAATGAAGTCGCACTAGGGCTATTTATAGCTGAAGAGCGCAACAGAAAACAGGCCCGAGCCCAACAGGCAACCGCTCGGCGTCATACTTATGCCGCTGATGGGTGTCGTGGCCCATACAAATTTAATTGCATATTAGAAATGCAGTATAGACTAGGAAGTGACACCTAGGTCCTCTCTCAAGGACCAAATGTGATTCGAGTCTTAGGTCTAACACAAAGTGGGGGGGCGTTTGAAAGTTTGTTTGTGTGCAGAAAAATTAAAATTAAAACGCAGATGGAATTGAAATTAAAACGCAAATGTAAAAACGTAATTAAAATTAATTAAAATGAAACTAAATGCAACAATACATTTCACCATGAACGAAAATGAAATTAAAACAGTAAAAACGAAACTGCTACAATAAATACGAAAATTCACGCTGGAACTGGACAGCTCTGACCTTTGCTCAATATTTTACCCATAACGTTTTCTACAGAGCTCTAAATGAGATGAGGTTTTTTTTCCTGGAAAGTAGACTCAATTATCTTTCATGTGACATATAAAACGTAGCATTTGGACCTCTGGTGTGGTTGCAGTTATTTTTTTAAAATCGAGTCCAGAGAGTGAAAATGCTAACCCAATACTAAACTAAACAAATATCTAAATACATATTAAAAGGCAACACTAAATTAAAGGAATTAAAAACAACTCAACCTACAATTCAAACTAATTTAAAGCTAAAGAAATAAACAACATTCTACAATTCACGTGACTATGCATAATCTACCCAACAAATTAAAACTGCAAATAATATGAAAAAGAACCTCTTGGCCGTGAGGTGGCAATTCATGTGATGCTTTCATTTTTTTCATTGAATGAAACTCTTTACTAAATGAAACATAACTTGAATTAGCTTTCCGAGATTCAGCACCGCACATCTCATAACCACTGTACTGCACCCATTTTCTATTTAATAACCTCTTCATTCTTCAATCAATAAAAGAAAAACATGACTACTCCTAAAGCTGCCAGACGTCCCATCATGTGCTTCCAAGAAATGAACATGCCTTCTTTCAATGTGTGCCACAGTAAAATAAAGAAACCAACCAATGCCAAGCAATGACGTGTGATAGTGTGGTAATAAGAGAATGAAAGAGTATTAAATTTCACAAGTGTTGAATCTCCATGAATCAAAATGAAGGCAGCGAGAAAAATATATAGAATGTGACATTTTTCATTGACAAAAGCGTTCAGCAAAGAAAATTAAAAATCAAGTGGCAACTCTTCATTCTATCCATGAAAGAAAAAAACCGAGAACAACATTCCAGCTTCCAAAATATTCAAGGCAAAAACGCTAATGAAGTGTGACAGAGGAGCTCATTTACAATTTTCTTATTCAACCAAAAAGAAATGCCGAGAGTCCTCTCCAGGTCTGCAGCAGGTCCCTTCACCCAATGCCCATCAACATGAATACCATTTCCTTGCTTCTCTAAAAATCTGCCGAGAGAATATATCAGAGCCAAGTAAGTGACGGTTGTTGTCTTAACAAGAGGCCAAATGTCCTTCAAAAATAGGGTGGGGTCCACCCAACCCTAGGTCATGTGCCAAGTGTCATCTATTCTAACATTTTGGGCCTAAACTATTTTGCCAAAAATTGGCCCAATGTTTACAAATTTAATTAAAAACTATCTAGACTACTAAGTTTCAAAATAATTAAATTTGAAATGTCCATGTGAAGAGTCTTGACTTATTTGATAGCACTCCAAATGTCCCAAATTGAATTTCCAAAATTTTCCCTGAAAATAATAATGCAAATAATTAGCTCAAAATATTCAAATTAATTAAAATTAGAATTTTCGATCAAATTAAGCACTATTAGCGAAAACGGGAAATACCGGACAATTAAGCACAATTCCCTGATTAATTCTAGCACAATAAACTAAGTGAAATCAATAAAATATCGATTCATCAGCCGCCCGGCGGTTTGCCTCACTGCCGCAAAACCGCCCGGCGTCAGGGGTCCACCGAACGGCGGTTTGCCTCGTACCGCAAATCCGCCAGGTGTCGCTGCCCTGGTGCAAACTCCTCACATTTGGCCGCCCAGCGGTGCAATTCTGCTGCTGGGCGGTTTCTAGACTGTTCTTTTCTTGATTTTCTTCCTCTATCTTGAGTCTAAGGCCTTCCTCTTCACCTCCATTCTTCACTTCCATCAAAATTGCTGCAAAACAATGCAAAACAAGCATAGTATCGCTAAAAACAGCTTTTGACTCTCGACTGACTCATTTATTGAGTTTTGTTTGATTTCAAGCTCATTCTAAGCAGTAAAGGGGGTAATTTGGTCTAAAATAGCACATGAAATAACGATTTTTCAACTGTTATCACAACCCCAAACTTAGAAATTTGCTTGTCCTCAAGCAAAACAAAACAAAACTAAAGATAAAACAAAACTTGGCTCTCTACACTTTCATCCAATGGTTCAACATTCCTAAAGTACATGATGAGAACTACTCAAATTCAGATCTTCAGTAATGATCAAATCAAGATGCATGCTTTCAATTCAGTTATCTTACACATTCCTCAACAGATGTTACATATTATCAATGATCAATCCACTAAACAAAGATGCAGTCATGAAACTTAGAAGTTCTCACCAAGCAAGTGTTTCACTCAATCACTCAAGTGTTTAGGGTAACACTCCAACTCTAACAATCAAAATCATCACATTAAATGCCATCAAAAGGACTTTTCCAAGGCTTGTAATGAGGCTGGGTTATCAAGAAAAATTGGTTTTTCTGGATCACAAAATCTTTGAATCAAGAGAGCTCATTTATCATTCAAGGTTCAAGTTTAACTCTCTTTCTCAACCAATCTCATTTATTCCCAACTTCTTCCCTTTTTCTTTTATTTTTACATTGGGCTCATCTTTCATGATTTTTCTTCTTTCTCATGTATATTTTTCTTTTTCAACATTTGAGCTCAATGCCTTTCTTTTCGCCATTCAAACTTTCCCCACAACCCCAAACTTGAACCTTGAATATACTTACAGTCATTAACCCAATTCAAAGTAAATAATTTCAGCACAAGGGTTTTCATTCTGTTTAGGGCCAAGGTTCAAAAAGGGTATAAGATTTCAAGCACTTTGGGTACAATTTGGCTAAGTAAGGGCTTTCAAAAATGGCCTTTATCATATGACATGTACATGCAATTCAATCAATCATCAAGATTTAGGCAATATCATACATGCTTTCCTGTGAATAATTTCATACAACAATAAAACTCTGGAGCTCAATACCTCACACAACATGCTTTCTCACACACATTCATTCACACACCCTGCTTAGCATCAAGACCACAGTCATAATTCATCACACATCTGTTTCACAGGATATCATCATGCAACAATCTCAATTCTTAATCACATCAGATCATCATCAAATAGACTCATCACATAAATTAGTCAGTTAAACATTTTCAAAAAAGTATTAAGCCAAGCATAGACACAGAAAATAGAATTCAACCTATTCTAAAAGTTCAAAATGCAAAGTTAAAAGAGAAAATAAAACTCTGTCTACAATATGGGCATCCATCAGTAGATGCCTTCGCTCATCCCATGTTGTCATCAGAATCCTCTTGCTCCCCTTCATCATCTTCATCCCCATTTGCTGCTCCAGCAGCTCCACTGCCCTGTCCTTGCTCCTGAGGCCAAGCCGATGCACTGTAGAACTCATCCATAGTCCACCTGTGGGTTGGTGGATAATCATATTGCCCTATTGAGATCTCAGCAAGAGATACCTGTCCCCTGCGAAGAGAATCCATCTTAGCCTCCATTAGAGACATATACATGTCTCGCATCTGGAATGGCTCAGCATGTTGTGCTAGTGCATCATCAGGCACATGCTCTCGTTGTGCTACAACTCTTCTGGGACGTCTCCTGAGTGTTGCTCCTTCCTCAGCACAGAACTGATGAGAGTAAGATGCATCAATGGGACTCCTGAGTCTCTCATATGGGGGGACTGTAGTATCCACCCCAGCCTGTTGACAAAGAAAAGTAATCAAAGATGGATGTCCAGTGGCATCCTGCTGCTCACTGTAGTGGCAGAGCTCCGTATCTCATCAGCGATGATTTGGCCGACGTTCACATCCATCTGTTTCAGCATGCAGAAAATGAGAACAACCCTGTGCATCGTGACATCGGAGATATGGGAGCATGGCTGGAAGTTGGCATGAGTGAATGCCATCCAGTATCGTGCCAAAGGTGTCAAATTCAACCTCCTAATGTTGACCGGTGCTCCATGGGGATTGGTCTGAAAATGCTTCCCAGGGAGGCACATAATCCTCTCAACCTCAGCTATCTCATTAAACATGCCAACCTATGCCGCATACTGGCACTGCTTCCCTGGCCATTCAGTGCCTAAGAAGGTGTTTATGGTATCAGGGTCGTATTTAATAACATGCCCCCTCAAAAAGCTCCTATACCTTCTAGCAGCAACTCCATTTCGGTATATGGCATTAGCATAAAATTCCCTCACCAACTCAATACTAGCTGGTGCAGGGTAAGTAGTCAGCTTCTCCTAATCTCTCCTCAGAATCTCTGTTCCAAACTCTGGAACTAAGTCAGAGAGGAAGGAAGCCTTCCTTTCCATCAGCAGTCTCCTCTCTTGTACAGTTGCAAAATGGTCCTCATGCTGTTTAGAGAGGAACCTCTGCGAGTCAAATCCTCTTGGCCTTTCAGGCTCCTTCCTCTTGTTACCAGTGTTTCTCCTTCTTGATGTTGAGGCCATTCCTACATCAAATACAATTCAAGCACACCACAGGATTTTAAATTTCAGTTATTCTGCACAATTTGAGGCAAACCGCTCGGCGCCCAAAAGGACCGCCCGACGGTATTCATCAGGTTGCAATATCGCCCGACGTCAAACACTACCACCCGGCGGTGCACAAGGGATTTTCGCAAAAATGGTTTGAAACAGCCCTAACCTTCATCTAAACATCAATTTCATTCATGCAGACCAAATCCATACAATTTAATCGGTCAAAACAGTTTCTAATGCAACAATTCATGCAAAGAAATCCAAAACCCTAATTTGTCATGTTCCTAAGCATGTTCATTGTAAAATTCCAAAATTAGAAACCACAAATGAAATTGCATAACTTACTTGAGTGCAGATGCTAAATGCTTGCAAGAATTTCTTCAAAATGATGATGAACAACTTCTAATGCCCAATTCTCACCAAAAACCCCCAAATTTTAAACAAGAAATTAGGTTTTAGTAAGTGAGTGAAAGGGGAGTGGGGGAAAATTCATTGGAAACCCTTGTGAAGGCGCAAATTGGGTGCTAAGGTCAGAGAATATCGCTTGGCGGAATGCAAAGGAGAGGTATCAAGTATGAAACCCAAAACCGCCCAGCTTTAAAGGCTTGGGCTGAAATTCTCGCCGCTACCGCCTGGCGGTTTAAGTGTACCGCCCGGCGGTGCAGGGCAATTTTTCCCCCCTTTTCTTTGCTTGCCTTTGCGTGATTCTTTCCTGTCGCACCTGATTTTTGCCTTTACTTTTTCAATTATAAAACTTTCCTCACTCAAACGCTCATGCAAACCTAGAATGCACTCAGACAGTGTTTGAAAACAAACAATCAACTGGGCTGCCTCCCAGGTAGCGCTTGTTTAACGTCAGGAGCCTGACCCAAACCTGCTTAGCACTTGTCAGAAAGTGCGAAACTTACCAACACCCATCAGTAGGTGAACCTTCCGGGTATCCTTCAGTGGATACCAAAGATTAGCATCCCTCAGTAGATGCTACACAAAAAATATTTTTCCAAACATACACAAATTTACAAGTTCAAGAATAAAATAAACCTAAACTAAAAAATAAATAATATAATGTTTTACAACAGTTGGGATGCCCCCAATCAGACACCCATCAATAGGTGTTGATATTCTTCTTGCTTGAAATTCTTTTCTTCTTCTTCTTCCTACTGAATTCCTTCAAAAAATTGAGAACATCAAGCACACGTTTCCACGTATCAACGATAGGAACTTTATTCTTCAATTTCTTGATGATCTCCCTAAAGTACTTAACTTTCTTTTCCTTCCTATGATTTTTCTTTTGAGGACAAGAATTTTCATATGATTTTTCCCTCTTCTCCTTCTTTTTCTTCTTCTTCTTCTTCCTTTGATGAAGAGGAGGTTTTACATATAATCTTTTCTTCTTTCCGCTCTTCCTTTTTTTTTGAATCTTCTCCTTCAACTTTCTCTTTTTATTTCTCCATGGTTTCCTCTTTTTTTTTTCACACATTTTCTATTTTTTTTCCTTTCTCTCAACCACTTCTTCTTTCTCCTTCTTTTTCTCTCCCTCACTCGGTTTTTTTTTTCTCTATCTTTTCCTCTTCAATAACATTATCAACTTCAACACTAGGGGCTTGACATTCCTTCCTAGGGTTAACCTCAGTGTTACCCTTTATAATACCCAGAGATATTAATGCTTTTGTTATTTCGTCTTCCCCTATTATCTCTTCAGCAATAGCTTCCCCTTTAGGGTCAACTTCAGTATTACTCCCAATAATACCCAAGGACTTCAATACTTTTGTTATCTCATCTTCATCTACCTTATCATCCTCCAAGGTGGTAGATTGACATTCTTCCTCAGGATTAGTGGCAGCATTATTTTTGATAATGCCCAGAGAGATCAATGCATTTGTTATCTCATCTTCATCTATCTTTTCTTCATCAATAACCCTATCATCTACAAAGATAGTAGATTGACATTCTTCTCTGGGGTCCACTTTAGTATTAACCCTAATAATGCCTAGAGACCTTAATGCATAAGAGACTTGTTCATCCTGTAAACGTTGTTCAGCTTCCCACAACGTTTCTTTTCTCAAAGGGGATTGTTTCTCTTTTTGATTTTGATTCATGTATGAGTGAGGTTCCCACCAGTGATTGAAATTATTTCGGTAGGGTTGAGTGTCCATATAATCAAACTCTTGTTCGAACTGCATTCTACAAAAATTAGGCACAAAACCCTAGAAAACATTTATTAGAACAAAAACAAAAATAAACATAAAATCCAGTCAAATTCAATTAATTCACACTACTAAATAAGTCAAACCTCGAGTCCTCGGCAACGGCGCCAAAAACTTGTTAGCGGAATGGCAAGTGTACCATATCGTATCAAGTAATAAAAATGGTAAAACCCATTATCGTTCTCCCCATGAGACTCGAAAGGCCTTATCGTTCGTATGAATTAAAATTGTAAGACTTGTGAAATAAAAATAATTGATGTGGTGAATGCAAAAACAGAAAAATAAACATGCAATGATTGATTCAATTGACAAGAAAAGAGTATGAATAAATGGAGTTGTTGGGGGTTTACAATTTCATCTAATCCCCTCTCTCTTATTTACTCCTCTTGTTTAAACAACATTATTACCTAATTGCATGCAAACTTTCTTGGCCTCCCCTTAACCTGATCCCTCGGCGAAAAGGGCCTATTACTAATTACCGGCTTGCTATCCCTAGCTTCCCCTAGCAACTAGCAACGCATTACAAACAGAAGCAAATACAATTGATCGTCCTACCCCCCTATCCCTAGGTGGTATTGCTTAACCAAGGAAATTCTCACCATTTCGTGACATTATTGTACGTCCCCGTATCAATAAAGGCAAATATCAATTACTGAATGAGTTAAACGATAAAGGCATTAAGCACAGTATGAGAATCCAACAATTGATAATAAACGCATGTGAAAATCATATAATTCAAACAAGAGTTTCAATAAAAGAGAGTATCAAAATATTACATTGTTCCCCCAACAGCAAAAGGGTTTAGTTCACCATTGTCATGGTGAACCAAGATGAAAATAATGGAAGATATGGAAAGCAAACCCTAGAAAAGATGAAAAGGAGCCTAAGCATCCAAGAGTTCCTCTCCAGAGAGTGAAAAGTAGCTCTGGTCGCCCTCCTCTGTCAAAAGAATGAGAATGAAGTCGCACTAGGGCTATTTATAGCTGAAGAGCTGATGAGTCGTTATTTCTTGACTATATTTGGTTTATTGCACTCAAATAAATCAGGGAATTGTGTTTAATTGCCCGTTATTTCCCCATTTGTCCTAACTGTGCTTAATTTGGTCGGAAATTCATATTTTCACTAATTTGAATTTTCTGAGCTAATTAATTGCATGTTTAATTGCAGGGAAAATATTGGAGACGTATTTTGGAGCATTAGGAGGTGGCATGGACATTCAAGATTTAATATTTAGTCATTGCAAATTTAATTAAAATAGTAATCTAGTTGATTAAGAACTTTACTTAAGCTTTTGGTGCATTGGGCCCATGTGGGTAAATTTTATGTTAGGCCCAAACTTTGAGGGACATGTGTCACTTAACCTAGGGTTTCTTAGAGGTGGACCCACCATTTTTGAGTGGTTTTGGACAGCATTTTGAGCCAATTGCTGAGACACTCCAAGCACACACTTCATACTACACTTTCATTTTGCTTTTGGCCTTGTATGAACTCTCTTGGGAGCCTTGGTGTGCTATTTTCGTTTCTTCACTATGAATGAGCAAGATCACGTTTTTCCTCTTCTATTATGGGCAACAATGCTTGTTCTTGCTTGATGGAATGAAGATTTACCATTTCTATCTTTAGATTTTCGTTTTGAAGGTTGAATGCTTGAGTTTGAAGCTTCTTCTTTGCTTTTTCATGGTAGTTTCTTTGGTGGAAGGGAGACCCATTTTCCATTTCGGTTTTCTCATCATTTTGCTGTAGTGATTTCGTTTTTACTTTGAGTTTCTTGGATTGGAGGATGAAAATGGAGTTGTTGTCAAGTTTGGTAGTGAAAAAGGCTTAAGTTGGTGCATGGGTATTGTATTCTTGAGCCATTTTCTTCTAGCATTTTGTTGTTGATGTTGGGAAACAAATTTTGAGCTGGACTTTGTGTTTGATGATGGTGGCTGGACGGTACTGCAAGGGAAGCTAGGGGTATGGTTTTGTTTTGGTCAAAAAGTTGAAGAAAAGTAAGTGTTGAAGTTGGATTTATGAAGGTAGGCTTTGGGTTTGTTGTGCTTGTGTTATTTTGATGTTGAACTTTGGAGTTCTTGTGTTCATTCTCTGTTTGGAGATGGGAAGAAACAATTTGGATGTTTTTTTGTTGAAGAAAAACGAAAATGGGTTAAAAGGGAGAGAGAAAATGGTGCATTTAAGTTTTTACCCGATTTGGCCAAGCACATATGATGCTCATTTTGACTAAGGGAATGTTTCTATTTTGAGTTTGTTTCTAGCATTGTTTCTGCCGAGAGTCACCTTGGGATGAAGAAGGTTTTGTGTTTGATTTTTCCATTGTCTTTGCTTACATGGCACATAGGAAGAAGCACCCAAGTTACCCTTCATTTACACATTGGTTGGAAGCACTTTTTGCAGCATTCTCTTTGTAGCTCACGTAAGTTTTGTTCCTTGGTTTGTGGATCACGTAAGTTCTTGCAGCATTCTCTTTGTAACCCAACATTGCAACCAACAACTACCTAACACAATTAATTTAAGGTTAAAACCATTTAGGCGTCCCTATTTTCGTAAGGTATTCCCAATTTGGTCCCCTTCTTTTAAACCTTCCCAATTGAGTCCTTATAAGTGTTAATTTCAAACAAATTATCCCCTGCCGTTAAACATCGTTAACGGTGTTAAAATTGTGCAGAGGTGAGTAGATGACGTGGTTAAAATTCTACTTTTGAGGTGCTAATATTATGCAAAGGTGTTAAAATTGTGCAGAGGAGAATGGGAAAAAATTTGAACACCTTTGCACAATTTTAACACCTCAAAAGGAGAATTTTAACAACGTCATCTACCCACCTCTACACAATTTTAACACCGTTAACGATCTTTAACGGTAGGGACTAATTTGTTTGAAATTAGCACTTATAAGGACTCAACTGGGAAGGTTTAAAAAAAGGGGACCAAATTAGGAATACCTTACGAAAATAGGGACGC
The DNA here is from genome assembly GCA_036885675.1 of Vigna mungo. Taxonomy (NCBI): domain Eukaryota; kingdom Viridiplantae; phylum Streptophyta; class Magnoliopsida; order Fabales; family Fabaceae; genus Vigna; species Vigna mungo. Next base: position 36,517,350 of record CP144697.1, read on the forward strand.
CTAAATGGTTTTAACCTTAATTTAATTGTGTTAGGTAGTTGTTGGTTGCAATGTTGGGTTTAGTATTTTATTTTACCTTGATGTTTTCTAACTTACACAGTTGAGTTTAATGTCCATTCATTTTAATTTAGTTATTTGAAGTCACAAAAACACTTTTCAAACCCCCCCCCTTTCGTGTTAGACTTGACTCTGAACCGCAGTTGGTCCTTGAGAGACGACCTAGGGGTCATTCCCTAGCATTATACTGCATTTCTAAATTGCAATCAAATTTGTATGGGTTGCGACACCCATCAAATTTTGGCGCCGTTGCCGGGGACCAACGGTTCAGTATTAAGTCTTTTGTCTGTGTTTATGTGTCTTGTGACTGTGTTTTGACGTGTTGTGATAGTCTTTGATGTGTCTTGTGTTGTTTTTCTGTGATTTGAGATTTTTGTGCTATTGTTTCATGATTAAAGGGTGTTGTGATTTAGTGCATGACTAGAGGAAATCCTGGATTCATACCACCTTTTGACCCTGAAATTGATAGGACATTTCATAGGTTAGTTAGGCATTCTAGGAATTTGTCTTTAGAGTCTGTTTTTGAGTCTGTTCCATTAGATACTGTGCATCCAACTACTAAGTATTCTGTGCATACTGCATCCACTGCATCTGTTGCATCTGCACTTGATTCTGATTCTGATTCTGTTGTTTTTCACACTGAGAACAATATGGCATAACCTCCACCTCGTGAGAGGACTTTTAGGGAAAGCTGCACCTGATTTCGATATTGAAAGCTTGTGCATCCAATATCCTGATGAGGACGTTCCATTTGTTCTCAAGACTGGACTGATTCATTTGTTGCCCAAGTTTCATGGTCTTGAAGGTGAGAGCCCACACAAGCATTTGAAGGAATTCCACATTGTCTGTTCCACTATGAAACCTCATGATGTTCCTGAAGAGCACATCTTTTTGAAAGCATTTCCTCATTCATTGGAAGGTGTTGCTAAGGATTGGTTGTACGCTTTTGCGCCTAGATCCATTACTAGTTGGGATGATCTGAAGAGGTTGTTCTTGGAGAAATTTTTCCTAGCATCCCGGACCACAGCTATCAGGAAAGCATCACTGGGATTAGGCAGCTTGGTGGAGAGAGCTTGTATGAGTATTGGGAGAGATTCAAGACACTTTTTGCAAGCTGTCCCCACCATCAGATACCTGAACAACTCCTTATACAGTATTTCTATGAGGGTTTGAACAACATGGATAGGGGTATGCTTGATGCTGCCAGTGGTGGAGCTCTTGGAGACACCACACCTGCTGAGGCCAGACATTTGATTGAGAAGATGACTTCCAACTCCCAATAGTTTAGCGCCAGGAATGATGCCATTTTGGTGAGGGGCGTACATGATGTGGTTGCCCAGTCATTATCAGCCATTGAAAGCAAGTTGGAAGACAAGATTGAATCTCTTACAAAGTTGGTGACACAGTTGTATGTGCTATTGGTCTACAGCTCCATCTGCATCTGTTGCACGACTATGTGCTATTTGTCCTTCCAGTGACCACTATACAGATGCTTGTCCTACTTTGCAGTCCTCAGCTGCCTTTAATGCACCTCAGGCTTATGCTACTAACATATATAACAACAGGCAGCCACAATAGCAAAATCATGACTTGTCCAGCAACAGGTACAACCCAGGGTGGAGGAATCACCCTAATCTTAGATGGAACAATGCGCCACAGCATCAGCAGCAGGCGCCACCTTTCCAGAATGCTGGAGCACCTAACAGATATGTGCATCCACCTATGCAACAACACCAGAGGCAACAACAACAGCAGCAACAAGAGGCACATGCCCAACCAGCTGCCCAACCTTCAACTTCTTCTGAGACTTCATTGGAAGAGTTAGTGAAACAGATGACTATGCAAAACCTGCACTTTCAGAAAGATAACATGCAATTTCAGCAGGAGACTAGAGCTTCCATACAGAGTCTCACTAACCAGATGGGTCAGATGGCTATTCAGATGAACCAGGCGCAGTCTCAGAATTCTGATAAGTTACCATCCCAGACTGTGCAGAATCCTAGGAATGTGAGTGTCATAACCCTCAGATCAGGGAAGCAGATGGTTGTGCCTTCAGAGCCCACTTCTACACCTACACCCGTACCTGCCACTTGTCCTAGAGAGGACGACCATGACGGTCCACGCAGGGCATTTGAGGTGGGTGGATCTTCTTCTCCAACCGGTGGTTCTTCTTCAGGTGGATCTTCTCCCTCTTCCACCACCACCGCTGTTGCGCCTTCTCCATTGGTTGACCGACCTATCCCTCTTCCATTCCCTTCACGAGCACTTCCTAGCAAAAAGACTAAAGAGGTGGATAGGGAAATTCTTGAGACCTTCAGGAAAGTAGAGGTGAACATACCTCTACTTGATGCCATTAAACAGATTCCAAGATATGCCAAATTCTTGAAGGAGTTGTGCACACACAAGAGGAATGTATCAGCTCTTATTGGTAAGTCGGTCCCGCACATTCCTGAAAAGTGCAAGGACCCAGGTACGTTTTGCATTCCTTGTGTAAATCTCTGTCTCTTGGTCCATGGTCATTCAGTTGGCCAATAGGAGTGTTACCCACCCGACAGGTTACATAGAGGATGTCTTGGTTAGGGTAGGTGAATTGATATTTCCTGCTGATTTCTATGTTTTAGAGATGGAGGACGGTTTCTCTCATGGATCCGCCCCCATTATCCTAGGCAGGCCATTTTTGAAAACTGCCCGTACCAAGATTGATGTTTATGCTGGGACATTGTCTATGGAAATTGCTGAATTGTTGTGCATTTTAACATCCTTGATGCCATGAAATACCCAGCTGAGGACCATTCTGTGTTTAAGATTGATACATTGGATGACATTGTTGATGAGTTCATTGTTGATGATTTTGGTTCTATGCATGAGAAGAAGCATTCTTTTCTATCTTCTTTACATCCATGCATTGAATCTGGAATTGAGACAGGATTTGAATATGATGTTGAATTGGATGTTAATTTGGATGAGAACTGTGATGTCCAGGGTATTGATGATGTCCAGGTTATTGATGATATGTGTGTTAATGATGATTTGGATGATATTGATGATGTTGTTGATATACCTGTGATGGATATTGATCTGGATTGTGATGAGATGGGATTTCTGCCTTTACCTGTTCATTCTTTAGAGTCAGAATGCATTCACCACGTTGCAGGAAGTACACTTGAATCTGACTTACAGGAACCCACTCTTGAGCTGAAACAGCTCCCAGAAAACCTCAAGTACGTGTACTTGGAGGATGATGAGAGGAAACCGGTCATAATTTCCACCTCCCTTGATTCTTTTCAAGAGAAGAGGTTGCTTGGAGTATTGAGGGCACATAAGAAAGCCATAGGTTGGAGTTTGGCGGACATCCCTGGTATTAGCCCATCCACATGCATGCATAGGATTCTGTTGGAAGATGGGGCAAAACCAGTGAGACAGCCGCAGAGAAGGCAAAACCCCGTGATCATGGACGTGATAAAGAAGGAGGTGACAAAGCTTTTGCAAGCTCGGATCATCTACCCCATCTCAGACAGTCAGTGGGTGAGCCCGATACATGTTGTGCCTAAGAAGACTAGCCTCACGATTGTGAAAAATGAGAGGGATGAGTTGATTCCCACAAGAGTGCAGAACAGCTGGAGAGTCTGCATTGATTATAGGAGGCTCAATCAAGCAACCAGGAAAGATCACTTCCCCCTGTCATTCATTGATCAGATGCTTGAGCGCCTGGTAGGTAAATCCCATTATTGCTTTCTTGATGGTTTTTCTGGTTATTTCCAAATCAATATTGCTCCTGAGGACCAAGAGAAAACCACATTCACCTGCCCCTTTGGCACTTTTGCCTATAGGAGGATGCCCTTTGGCCTATGCAACGACCCTAGTACCTTCCAGCGGTGCATGCTTAGCATTTTTAACGACTTTCTTGAGAGTTGCATAAAGGTGTTTATGGATGATTTTACTGTGTATGGATCCTCTTTTGATGCATGTTTACACAGTCTGGAAAAAGTTTTGAAAAGATGCATAGAAACAAACCTTGTTCTCAATTTTGAGAAATGTCACTTCATGGTTGAACAAGGTTTGGTTCTAGGGCACATCATTTCTGAAAAGAAAATAGAGGTAGATCCTGCCAAGATATCTGTGATTTCGCAGTTGCCTTACCCCTCTTGCGTGCGAGAGGTTAGATCTTTTCTAGGACATGCAGGTTTCTACATGCGCTTCATCAAGGATTTCAGCAAGAAGGAGCTTCCCTTGTCTAGACTGCTACAGTAGGACATAGATTTTGAGTTTGATGACAGGTGCAAGCAGGCATTTGATTGCCTAAAGGAAGCTTTGACCACCACTCCGATCATTCAGGCACCAGATTGGACAACCCCATTTGAGCTCATGTGTGACGCATCAAATCATGCCTTGGGAGCTGTCCTAACACAGAAGATTGTAAGCTGCCTAGAGTGATCTACTACGCCTCACGCACTCTGGATGCTGCCCAAGCAAACTACACTACGACTGAGAAGGAATTGTTGGCAATTGTTTTTGCCCTTGATAAATTTAGGTCGTATTTGCTTGGATCTCCTGTTATTGTGTACACTGACCATGCAACTCTGAAGTTTTTGTTGAAAAAGGCGGAGTCAAAGCTTAGATTGATAAGGTGGATGCTACTACTCCAGGAGTTTGACTTGCAGATTAAAGACCGGAGTGGAGCACAAAATTTGGTTGCAGACCACGTCAGCAGAATTGAGAGTGCTAAGGATGAAGCTGATGTGTTGCCTATCCAGGATGACTTTCCTGATGAGAGTTTGTTGACGATTTCTTCTTCTCACCCTACTCCTTGGTTTACACACATTGTGAATTATTTGGTTGCTTCTGTTTTTCCTCCCTTAGCATCACGTGCTCAGATTACCAAATTTAAGAGTGATGCTAAGTATTATGTTTGGGATGACCCATATCTATAGAAGTTGTGCAGTGACCAGGTTACTAGGAGGTGCATTCCGGACCATGAGATTGACTCGGTCCTACAATTCTGTCATGCCTCCTCATCTGGTGATCATCTGGGGATACAGAGAACAGCTCGCAGGGTGCTTGATTGCGGTTTCTACTGGCCTTCCATCTTTAAGGATGCAGAGAGGACTTGTAGCACCTGTGAGCCGTGTCAGAGAGCAGGCTGACCTATTTCACAGAGACAGGAGATGCCTCAACAACCTATGCTGTTCTGTGAGGTGTTTGATGTCTGGGGTATAGATTTCATGGGTCCTTTTCCTATTTCTTTTGGTTTCTCTTATATTCTCCTTGCTGTGGATTATGTTTCAAAATGGGAGGAAGCTAGAGCCACCAGGACTAATGATGCTCGGGTTGTTGTAGATTTTGTTAGATCTCACCCCTTTTGCAGGTTTGGAGTGCCTAGAGCGATTGTTAGCGATCAGGGAACCCATTTTTGCAACAGATCCATGCAAGCCTTGCTCAAGAAATATGGGGTGACGCACAGAGTTTCTACACCTTACCACCCCGAAACAAATGGGCAGGCTGAGATCTCGAACAGGGAGATTAAGAGGATTTTGGAGAAGATTGTCCAGCCCAACAGAAAGGATTGGAGCAATAGGTTGGATGATGCTCTTTGGGCTCACAGGACTGCCTACAAAGCACCCATTGGGATGTCTCCCTATCGGGTTGTCTTTGGAAAGGCATGTCATTTACCAGTTGATATTGAGCATCGGGCATATTGGGCTGTGAAGATTTGCAACTTCTCCATTGACCAAGCTGGAGAGGAAAGGAAGTTGCAACTGAATGAATTGGATGAGATCCGATTGGAGGCCTATGAGAATTCGAAGTTCTACAAAGAAAGGACCAAGAGGTTTCATGATAGTTCCATTGTTAGAAAGGACTTCGAGGTTGGCCAACAGGTTTTGCTGTATAACTCTAGGATCGGCCTCATGGGTGGTAAGTTGCGATCAAAGTGGATTGGACCTTTTCTTGTGACTAATGTTTATCCTTATGGTGCAGTAGAGATACAGGATCCATCTGCAGCTACAAGCTTCAAGGTGAATGGGCATAGACTGAGGCCTTTCCTCAGCAATCCTTCTTTGTTGGATGCAGTGGTGGAGGAGACGTCTTTGGTCCACCCCACCTACCCTCCCATCTGACTCAGGGAGCTTCTTTTCTCCTTCCCTCCTCACTTTTATTGCACTTTGTCTATATCTGCTGAATGTGTTGATTGTTGATCTGTTGATTGTGATACACTGAGGACATTGTGTAGTTTAAGTGTGGTCTATTAGGGGAGGTTGTTTCTTTGTTTTATGTTTCGGTTTTTATGTAGTTTGTTTTGTCTGGTGTACAGTTTTGCATGCTTTTCGTGAATTATGGACTGTGATTAGGTTGCTAGTTTCCCTTCACTGCATGGATACTTTGTTTTGTTGTACTCCTTGCTCTTCTTTTCTTGGAAGATAATCATGATGTTTGAGAGTTGGATTGATTGTGACCGATTACCTGTGCGAGATTTGAGCCTTTGATGATCTTTCTTGTGTGTGATATGTCTCTGGATTGCTTGCACATTTGCCTTGGCTTGACTCTTGTTGATAATTCTTGATTGATATGCATGTTTGGAAGTGATAAAGGCATTTTGTTGTCTGAGCCTCTCTGGCCAGATAGCCTACCCTGTTATGATCTCTTTGTTAGCCCCCTTTGAGCCTATACTTCCCCTATTTCTTTTTTTCGAAGCTCATACAATAGCCTAAGTGAAAAACCATGATCACCTGAAACTTAGGAATTTTGGAGCTTTGGAATTGTTTTGGGAATAAGTGTGGTCTCTTAGGAGTTGCAGATGAATTGGCTAGTGAGTCCTCTTCTTGCAATTGCACTGTAAATATCATGTATCTTGTCTTTTGAATTGTGTGTTGAATAGAAAAAAAAAAGAAAAAAAAATTTACCGAGAATAATGGAGTCAGATGCTGCTCAAGCAAACTATACCACAACTTAAAAAGAGTTGTTGGCGATTGTTTTTGCTCTTGATAAGTTTAGATCATATTTGCTTGGATCGCCTGTTATTGTGTACACTGACCATGCAACTCTTAAGTTTCTTTTGAAAAAGGTTGAGTCAAAACCAAGATTGATCAGATGGATGCTACTACTCCAGGAGTTTGACTTGCAAATTAAAGACCGGAGTGGAGCACAGAACTTGGTTGCAGATCACCTCAGCAGGATTGAGAGAGTTGGGGATCAGGCTCATGTGTTGCCCATCCAGGATGATTTTCCTGATGAGAGTTTGTTGATGATTTCTTCTTCTCACCCTACTCCTTGGTTTGCACACATTGTGAATTATTTGGTTGCTTCTGTTTTTCCTCCCTTAGCATCACGTGCTCAGATTGCCAAACAGTTGATATGCGTTAAGTAAAATAAGTGTAGGGAATAGAAAAATCACACGAGTATTTTTATACTGGTTCGATTCAACAGAATCTACGTCCAGTCGTTAATCACTACAAAGAGTGATTAATAGTTCCACTAAAAATTGGTTTTACAGATTACAATTAGGTGAACAAGATTTAGAACGAAAAGAATCACTCTACCAACTTGAAGAGAACCGCTTCGGCAATCGACCAACGATTCGCGAGCTTCTCCGTTCACAAGACCAGGCAGAGTACCTTGCTAACTTGAAGAGAGTCTGCTCCGACTATCGACACACGATACGCGAGCCTCTCCTTTCACAAGACCAAGCAAGAGAACAATGAACAAAAAGCTATCTAAGAATGTTCCTCTGACACACAGTGTTCTAAGCTTTCTCAGTTCAAAAACGTTGTTTTCTGAATTCTCAAAATCCAAATATATAGCCAAGTACACTGAATGCCAAAGGTCAGCTCCCAACTGCCATGAATAATCGATTATTGTAAGTGATAATCGATTATTCAAGTCCGTTACAGAGTTTTCAAAAAGTGATAATCGATTATATGAAGTGATAATCGATTATTCAAGTATGACTTGTGATAATCGATTATTGCTTCATGATAATCGATTATACCAGTAAAAATTACAATGTTTAACATTTTCCTACTACATTCAAAATCTACAAGTTGCTTTTTAATTATTTTCCTATTACATCCAAAATTTATAAGTTGCAGCATCATCAAAACAATTCTTCAGGTTTTTACCAATACTCCTTTATTAGTAACAATCTCCCCCTTTTTGATGATGATAAAAAATTCTCTATTTAAAAGCAACTCAGGTTTACCTACAACACATACAAACTTAAAGAACAGCCACAGAGTTAGCAGTACCTGTACAATTGAAAAATATTTCTCCCCTTAATTCTCCCTTAATATTTCTTCTCCCCTATAATATTTCTTAATCTCCCCCTTTTTTATCATAAGCAAAAAGAATAAAGTAAAAAAAATTTCCCCCTTAATATGAGCTCCCCCTCAAAAAGATAATATATGCACAAAAGCTCATTATATTAAGAACAAAAATAAAGTACAGGAAATTTATAAAGATTTAAAGACAAAATGCCACAAAGAAAGCAATCAATCTTAGGGACCTAAAAAACTAAAATTCAGGACTAGGGGATCTTTCAGTAGGTGGAATATTGAGATGATCCTCAATGTTATGTAGTCGAACATCAATCTCAAGAAATTGATCAACTAAGTACTCATCAAGAGATTGCTGCCACTCATGTACTTCATCAAAATGAGTCTTCTGTGCTAGACTCATATCCTCCAATTGTTTAGATAATCTTGCAAAATGTTCTTCCATAGAAGTTGAGGAAGATGAGGGTATGTTGGAAGGTCCAGCATCAGATGGAGCTGCAGCATCACTGGGTCAGCCATATGAGTGTCCATGTCGTCGTCTTCATCATCATCAGGATGGTCATCATCTTTGTGAATAAGGACCCTTCCTCTAGTAATGAATCCCATCTGACGAAAGGTAGTATCTCCAATTTCTGATCCCACAACTTCAATAGTTTGAACGAGTTCTCCTTCCATAGGTACACCTTTGTATTCTAAAATCCTAGAAATAAGAAGAGCATAAGGAAATTGATATGAGTGGGATTTCTTGGCTTTTACCATTGTGTCAACAATGAGAGCAAGCCAGTCGATGTGTATGTGATTTAGAATCCCATACAAAAGAAGTAAGTCCTGCTCAGAGCATTGAGCATGGTTGGTTGCTCTAGGACATAGAATCCAAACAAGCAAGTAGTGGGTCATCCTTTCTTCAACCTTGAAACCTCCAACTAGTAATTGCCTTCTATTTGTTTGCCGTTCAGGATGACGCAGAAAGGATTGGAAAGTCAGCATCCTGTTAAAATCTTCAAGTCCTAAATGGACTTTTACAGCATCATCCCAGATGTGGAGTTGAGCAACATTTGTCCAAACGTCATCATCTAAAATGATGCGTACGCCCTTGACCTTAGTAGATATTATTCCATCCCGATAACGTAAGTTGAAGTAGAAGACTCTTATAAGATCGGGATAAATACATCCTTTTTGTTCTACTAGATGAGTTAACCCCTGCTCAGCAAAAGTGTTTGGAAATTGAAACCCATAAAAGCGGAAAAAGTCAAGACGAATAAACTTTACCGTCATGATTTTCCTTTCTTGCCAAGAGTTAACAAAATCTGCATGTTTCCCTTGATCTGAGATCCATCCATCTATGTTTGCGAGACGTGGTTGAGAGGAGGAAGAAGCTCCAGCTATTTTGCGACGATGCCTTCTTGGTTCAGCCATGGATGAAGTTTAGGAAGATGAAAGTTTACGAAGTGGAAGAGAAATGAAGAGATTTAGAGCTCTGGACTTGAGTTTAGCAGTATTTGGTTGCAAAGGAGTGTCTAATAATCGATTATGGGGGGCTATTTATAAGAAAAATGAAAAAACTAGCCGTTTATGGCCATTTATAGCCGTTATAGGACGCTCCAACGGCTTTATATTTGAAACTGTTAGCGCGATAATCGATTATGGCTCGTGATAATCGATTATCAGCTCAATAATCACTACCCAGAATTGCATGATAATCGATTATGCCTGATGATAATCGATTATCTGCTCAAATTTTTCAGAATTGAAGTTTATGCATGAATAATCGATTATAACCTAGTGATAATCGATTATGAAGTGTTAAGCTTACGAAAAATGCAAAAAAAAAAAAATTGCATAGACTTTGATTTTAAGACATGTCTAACACTCCTAACTCTCTTCTAAGTTCAAAGAATCTATCTTTAGGTAGAGCCTTGGTGAAAATATCAGCTAATTGATGCAAGGTATCAACATATTCAATTTGACAATCCCCTTTTTGAATATGATCTCTTAAGAAATGGTGTCTAATTTCTATATGCTTAGTTCTTGAATGCATTATGGGGTTCTTGGTCAAATTTATCGCACTAGTATTATCACATTTTAGAGGAATATTGTCAAGGAAGATGTCAAAGTCTTCCAGTTGTTGTTTCATCCACAAAATTTGGGCACAACAGTTTCCAGCTGCAATATATTCAGCTTCAGTGGTAGACAAAGCTACACATGCTTGTTTCTTTGAGTGCCATGAAACTAAAGAACATCCCAAGAAATGACAGGTTCAACTAGTACTTTTTCTATCAATTTTACAACCACCATAATCTGCATCAGAATATCCTATTAAACTAGGTGAACCATCAGAGGGATACCACAGTCCAAATGAAATAGTTCCTTTAAGATATTTTAGAATTCTCTTAACTGCAGTCAAATGTGATTCTTTAGGATTGGCTTGGTATCTCGCACATACACAAACACTTTGCCTGATATCTGGTCTACTAGCAGTTAAGTATAGCAAAGATCCTATCATGCCTCTAAACATGGTTTCATTTACTCCTTTTCCAGTTTCATCCTTATCTAAATAACAAGAGGTACCCATGGGTGTACTAGCTTCCTTGCAGCTATCCATTCCAAATTTCCTAAGAATTTCTCTACAGTATTTAGTTTGAGATATAAATGTTCCACCATTCATTTATTTTATTTGTAGTCCTAAGAAAAAATTTAACTCACCCATCATAGACATCTCAACTCACCTTGCATTATTTTTGCAAACTCTTCACACAGAGTCATCAGTTGAACCAAAAATAATGTCATCTACATAAACTTGCACAATTAAAATGTGTTTTCCTACTTTCTTAATGAATAAGGTTGAATCAACCTTCCCTCTAGAAAAATCATTTTCAATCAAAAAGGTACTAAGTCTTTCATACCAAGACCTAGGTGCCTGTTTAAGACCATAAAGGGCCTTTTTCAACTTGTACACATGATCAAGAAATTTAAAATCTTCAAAGCCAGGGGGTTGATTAACATACACTTCTTCTTTTATAAAACCATTTAAAAATGCACTTTTAACATCCATATGATACAGTTTAAATTTCATCAAAGATGCATATGCAAGTAACAATCTAATTGCTTCTAACCTGGCTACTGGTGCATAAGTTTCATCGTAATCAATACCTTCCTCTTGACAGTAGCCCTTAGCAACTAGCCTTGCTTTATTCTTTGTGATGTTTCCATCCTCATCAAGCTTGTTCCTGAATACCCATTTGGTTCTTATGACTTGGAATTCATCTTGTTTTGGAATAAGTTCCCAAACTTCATTCTTTTCAAATTGATTTAGCTCTTCTTGCATAGCAATGCACCATTTGTCATCTTGAAGAGCTTCCTTTATATTCTTAGGTTCTATCTGAGACACAAAAGCAACAATTAGACAAAAATTATTTAAATTATGTCTAGTGGTTACCCCTTTTGATATATCTCCTATGATGTTGTCCAAAGATAGTCCTCTTGGTTGTTGATAGCTTTTGGAATCAACAACTTGGGGTGTTTCTTGAAGCTCTGGAGGATAATTCTCATTTAGATACATCTCTTCAAGAGCTTCTCTTAAGTAATCCTCATCACCTGCAATGGGTTTATTTGACTCAAGAGGATTTTCCTCAAGGTCTACAATCTCATCAAAGACAACATGCATAGATTCTTCAATTATTAGTGTTCTTCTATTGAACACCCTATAAGCTTTACTAGTTAAAGAATATCCTAGAAAAATTGCTTCATCAGATTTGGCATCAAACTTTCCAAGATTATCTTTTCCATTATTTAAGACAAAGCATTTGCATCCAAAGATTTTCAAATGAGATATATTTGGTTTTCTACCATTCAACAATTCATATGGAGTTAATTTTAGAATTGGTCTAATGAGCATCCTATTTAACACATAACAAGCAGTACTTACTGCATCAGCCCAAAAATATTTTGGCACATTAGATTCATTCATAAGAGTTCTGGCTAATTCTTCTAATGATCTATTTTTCCTTTCAACAACACCATTCTGTTGGGGAGTTCTAGGTGCAGAAAAATTATGTGCAATTCCAAATTCTTCACAAAATTTTCCAAACGATTCATTTTCAAATTCACCACCATGATCACTTCTCAAGGTTTTGATTTTCAAATCTTTTTCATTTTGAATACGTTTAGCAAAAGTTTTAAATGCTTTGAAAGCTTCACTTTTCAGAGTTAAAAAGAAAGTCCAAGTAAATCTAGAGTAATCATCAACAATTACAAGAGCATAGTAATTTCCACCAAAACTTTTAATTCTAGATGGACCAAACAAGTCCATATGCAAAAGTTCTAAAGGTTTTGATGTAGAAATCATGATTTTAGATGAAAATGAAGATTTGTTTTGTTTACCCTTTTGACATGCAGAACAAAGCTTATCTTTCTCAAATTTTAGTTTAGGCAAACCAATCACAAGATCCTTAGAGATTAATTTATTTAAGTGTTGCATGTGAATATGTGCAGCTCTTTTGTGCCATAGCCATGGATTTTCTTCTTTAGCAACTAAGCATGTTATACTATGACTAGATGCACTCTCAAATGTTATTGTGCCTAACACCTTGCAAGGCAATTTCAGCAGAATTTTTAAAATAAACAGTACATTTATCACTCTCAAAAGTTACCTTGAAACCTTTGTCGCATAGTTGGCTTATGCTTAGAAGATTATGTTTGAGGCCTTCAACGTATAAGACGTCTTTTATCGTCAAAGTGTTTCCTCCTCCAATGTTTCCGGTTCCCATTATTCTGCCTTTGTTGTTATCCCCGTAAGTTACAAATACTTGCTTCTACTTTGCAAAAGAGATGAATCTTTTCTTGTCACCAGTCATGTGTCTTGAGCAACCACTGTCAAGATACCACAGTGATCTTTTTGACTTAGATTGGTCCTACAAAACAAATTAGCGAGAACTTTAGGTCCCCAATCTCAATATGGGTCCTTGGGGTTAGTTTTTGCAAGTTTATATCATTTCACAACTTTAACCCATGCATATTTGCCACTTGGAACACCAACATGTTTGATATTGCACTTGTTTGATGTATGACCATGCTTCATACAGTAAAAGCAACATACATCATTAACTTTATTTTTAATGAAAGTTCCTTTAACAACCCAAATTTTTCGAGTTCTTCTTACCTTGGATTTATAATTTTGACGCATGTTACCATTTTTAAAATTGCTTTTATTGAGGTTTGATTTAGCATGGGAATTAGTTTTAGTTGCCTTAGCAAGTAAGTTTTCAAGAATATCAATATCAAACATATAGCTTTTGCATGACAAGCATTCAACAGGTTCAACAGTAGCTTTATCATTTGATAATTTAATTTCTAAGGTATTAACTTTATTTCTTAACACAACTTCATCATCAAGCAGTTTATCATATTTTAACTTCAATTCATTATGTTCCTTTTTTAATTTTTTATGAGCAGCATCAAGTTTTTCAGATTCATTTATTAAATCAAAGAAAGCCTTTTGTAAATCTAATTCACTGGATTCAAAACTGGAATCACTTACTTGGCTTCCTGTTTCTTCAGAATCTGCCATAAGGCATAGATTAGCTTCTTCTTCTGTGTCACTTGAGCTCGTTGAGCTAGAGGCATTATCCTCCCAAGCTATGTATGCTTTCTTTTTCCTTTGAAATTTTCTTTCCTTCTTGTCTTCACTTTTCTTGCTCTTTGGACACTCAGATTTTACGTGCCCTCTTTCTCCACAACCGAAGCACTTCACGTTTGATGGAGATTCTTGACTTTCTTTCCTTTCCTTGTGAAACTTATCCTTTCCCTTAGCTTTCATGAATTTTGCAAATTTCTTTATCATCAAGCTCATGTTTTCTTCATCATCAGAGTCATCTTCTTCGATCCTCTTAGAACTTTTTCCTTTAGATATTTCGGACTTGAAAGCTAGAGTTTTCCTCTTGCCTTGATCCTCTTCAGCAGTCAATCTCCTCAACTCAAGTTCATGCTCACGAAGCTTTCCAAACAAGATTGGCATTGACATCTGAGTAAGATTTTGAGACTCCGAGATGGCAGTCACCTTTGGTTGCCAAGACCTGTCCAAAGATTTCAGAATTTTCACATTAAGTTCATCAGTATCAAAAGTCTTACCCAACCCTTTTAAGTGATTCACAATGTGAGTGAATCGTTTTTTAACGTCAGAGATCGTTTCTCCAGGTTGCATTCTGAACATCTCATATTCCTAAATGAGAGTGTTCTTCCTAGCGTGTTTCACGTCCTCTGTTCCTTCATGAGTGACTCTGAGGACTTCCCACATTTCCTGTGCTGTCTTACACACTGAAATTCTATAAAATTCATCAAGTACAACAGCAGATGAAATTATATTACGAGCTTTAATATCAAACTGAGCTCGTCTATTTTCCTCAGCAGTCCAATGAAAATAAGGTTTTTCTGTCTCTACACCATCAACAGTATGCATAGGAATATAAGGGCCATTTTGTACAGCTTCCCAGATGCCTCTATCAACAGACCCCATAAAAATCTCCATTCTCACTTTCCAAAAAGCATAATTATCACCAGTAAACAATGGAGGTCTGTTAATGGAAGCACCCTCAGCATATACATGGTTTTGATTGTGACCGGCCATTTTCGCAAATATCTTGAAAAACTATCACAGCAAGCTCTGATACCAATTGACGGTATCGTAGGGGGTAATTTTCGAAGAGTAAAACGCAGCGGAATTAAAACATAAAGAGCGTAAAGCGTATTAGGTCACAATTGGAACGATTTTGGCCTGTTTTACAAAAGTAATTTTCTTTCGGAAAATTAACCAAACAGTTGATATGCGTTAAGTAAAATAAGTGTAGGGAATAGAAAAATCACACGAGTATTTTTATACTGGTTCGATTCAACAGAATCTACGTCCAGTCTTTAATCACTACAAAGAGTGATTAACAGTTCCACTAAAAATTGGTTTTACAGATTACAATTAGATGAACAAGATTTAGAACGAAAAGAATCACTCTACCAACTTGAAGAGAACCGCTCCGGCAATCGACCAACGATTCGTGAGCTTCTCCTTTCACAAGACTAGGCAGAGTACCTTGCTAACTTGAAGAGAGTCTGCTACGACTATCGACACACGATACGCGAGCCTCTCCTTTCACAAGACCAAGCAAGAGAACAATGAACAAAAAGCTATCTAAGAACGTTCCTTTGACACACAATGTTCTAAGCTTTCTCAGTTCAAAAACGTTGTTTTCTAAATTCTCAAAATCCAAATATATAGCCAAGTACACTGAATGCCAAAGGTCAGCTCCCAACTGCCATGAATAATCGATTATTGTAAGTGATAATCGATTATTCAAGTCCGTTACAGAGTTTTCGAAAAGTGATAATCGATTATATGAAGTGATAATCGATTATTCAAGTATGACTTGTGATAATCGATTATTGCTTCATGATAATCGATTATACCAGTAAAAATTACAATGTTTAACATTTTCCTACTACATTCAAAATCTACAAGTTGCTTTTTAATTATTTTCCTATTACATCCAAAATTTATAAGTTGCAACATCATCAAAACAATTCTTCAGGTTTTCACCAATACTCCTTTATTGGTAACACTGATGATTGTTCTGATTGTTGATCTGTTGATTGTGACGCACTGAGGACATTGTGTCGTTTAAGTGTGGTTTATTAGGGGAGGTTGTTTCCATGTTTATGTTTCGTTTTTTAGGTAGTTTGTTGTGTCTTGTGTATAGTTTTGCATGCTTTTCGTGAATTCTGGACTGTGATTAGGTTGCTAGTTTCCCTTCACTGCATTGATACTCTGTTTTGTTGGACTCCTTGCTCTTCTTTGCTTGGAAGATAATCATGATGTTTGAGAGGTTGATTTGATTGTGACAATTACCCTGTGTGAGATTTAAGCCATTTGGAGATTTTTCTTGTGTGTGATATGTCTCTGGACTGCTTGCACATTTGCCTTGGCTTGACTCTGTTGATAATTCTTGATTCATGCGCATGTTTGGAAATGATAAAGGCATTTTGTTGCTTGAGCCTCTATAGCCAGATAGCTTACCCTGTTATGATCTCTTTGTTAGCCCTTTGAGCCTATACTTCCCCCATTTCTTTGTTTTGAGGCTCATACAATAGCCTAAGTGAAAAACCATGATCACCTGAACCTTAGGAATTTTGGAGCTTTGTAACTGTTTTGGGAATAAGTGTGGTCTCTTAGGAGTTGCAGATGAATTGGCTAGTGAGTCCTCTTCTTGCGTTGAACTGTAAATATTATGTATCTTGTCTTTTGAATTGTGTGTTGAATAGCAAAAAAAAAAGAAAAAAAAAGAAAAAAAAAGAGAAAATACAGAAAATTTTTTGTGAATAATGGAGTCAAGAAGGGGATGGAATTAGAGGTTGTGGGTGTGTTTGAATGTGTTTACACTTGTTCCCCATTGCTCCTCTTTTCCTTATGGTTTGTAGCTTCTTATCCAGATGTATCCTCCCTTGTCCTTGGCCCCATTACAACCATGAAAAGACCTTTTGATTTGAACATGCATATGTGTTTGAGTGTTTATATTAGAGGCTTGCCAAGTCTGTTTGTGTTTGCTTTCTTGAGTGCATCGAGTGACATTGATATACCTTTGACACTTGAGAGAAACACTGATTGTGTGCATCTGTGAGGCTCTGTTGCTTTTGATTCATCTCTCGAACTGATTGATTGTTTTCCATGTACTGAAATGTTTGGATGATTTTGTGAGTATCTGCTTTCATTGACTCTGTGTGGGATTCTGCCTATGCCTTTCACTGTCCAGATTTTGTGAGAATTGTGCAACTCTGTTTCTATTTTGTGATTCGTTGTTGTATGTTTGTCGAGTCTGTGTCACCTCCCTGATGTTTGAGTAGTTCCTTGGTTTTCGTCTTGGTTTTTGCCCAGGAGTGCAAAAGACTAAGTGTGGTCTATTTTGATGAGTGGTTATTTCTTGAACTATATTTAGTTTATTGCACTTAAATAAACTAGGGAATTGTGTTTAATTGTCTGTTATTTCCCCGTTTTCCAAATTCTGCTTAATTTGGTCGGAAATTCGCAATTGTGCTAATTTGGATTTTCTGAGCTGATTAAGCACATTTTTGGTTGTAGGGAAATTGTGGAAATATCATCTGGAGCATTAGGATATGGCGTGGCACATTCAAGACTCAATATTTAGTCATTTAAATTCTAATTAAAGTTGTAATTTCGTTTTCTAGAAGCCCTTAATTAGAATTAGGTGTTTTGGACCCTTTTAGGGGAATTTTTGTAAAAAACCAAATGTGGGGGCCATGTGGCATCTCTTTAGGGCTGACTAGTAGTGTGTGGACCCTACCAAATTGTAATTCTTGGTCATATAGGGTGTGAATACCGAGCCACACACTTAGAAACCCATATCCTACGTTTTTGGTTTCATTCTCCTAGGGTTTCTCTTGTTTGAACATGCTCTCATGGGTGCTTGCTTGGTGCCACGGTTTTGGACCATTTTTAATGAAGATGATGCAAATTTTCTTCTTCCCTTGACTCACTCTTAGCTGTCTTAACTCATTTGTGGTGAAAATCCTTTCATTCCTTCTTCCATTTGCTTGTTCTTTGAAGTTGGAAGCTTGAGTTTTTAAGCTTTTCTTTGCATTTTCATGGTGTTTCTTGGGTTTGAATGAAGTTATATTTTCGTTTTCCTCTCCATTTGCTGCAGTTCTAACGGTTTTTCTTTGCATTTTGGTTGGTTGGTTGATGAAAATGGGGTTCCATGTGAGTTTTGGGTTGAAGAGAGCTTAAGGTGTTGTGTGGGTGTTGTGGGTTTGGCTCTTTCTTCTTGATTTTCGGTTTTGATGTTTGAAGCAAGGATGGAACCAGATTTTGGGGTTATTATTGTGGCTGGACAGAGCTTGAATTGGTAGCTTAATTATCATTTTAGTTTTTGCAAAGAAATTTGAAGAGTAGAGAGTTAGAACTTGGGTTGAAGGAGTTAGATTTTGTGTTTGATGTGTTTGTATGATTTTACATGTGCAAGCTTGGTTTCTAGAGCTCATTCTCGGTATTGAGAAGAGGAAGAAAGAATATGAAGGTGTGTTGGTGAAGAAAAACCGTATGGTGAGTATGAAAGGAGGAGAGAAGCTTCATTTAATTTTTACCCTTTTTGGACCAACAAAAAAGATGCTTATTTTGACTAAAGGAATGTTTCTACTTTGAGCTTTGGCTTTTGCATTGTTTCAGCCATGAGTTGCAAGGGGAATGAGAGGTTTTTGGAGTTTGTTTACATTTGGTTTAGCTTACTTGGCACATTGGTAGGAGCACCCATGGTATCTTCCATTTCACATTAGTTTTTGAAGCACCTTTTTGTCTTTCACTTGGAGCTCACGGCCATTTTGTGCTTGGTGTATTGGAATCCGAATTTGCTGCATGAAAGGAGTAAGGGCATTTTGATGAGTCGATATTTTATTGATTTCACTTAGTTTATTTGCTAAAATTAATCAGGGAATTGTGCTTAATTGTCTGGTATTTTCTCGTTTTTGCTAATTATGCTTAATTTGACCAGAAATTCTAATTTTAGTTAATTTGAATTTTCTGAGCTAATTATTTGCATTACTATTTTCAGGGAAAATTATGGAAATACAATTTGGGACATTAGAGGAGACATAAATAAATTAAAAACTGTCCAAAAAGAATTTTCAACAAGAAGAAGGGCACTATGGTGATTTTATCCTTTGGGCTTATAAGAAAAGGGTGCAACATGTTGAATTTGGGGGTGCACATGGGAAGCATTATTCCATCACGTTAAATGTTAAAAAAATGGAGAAGTGTGATGATTGAATTTGGAAAGCTACTGCACATGGTACATAATTAATATTTGTTGGCAAAGCAACCCATGCACATCTTCATGCAGCAAGTCATGGGCTGCACTCCAAACTTCCATGGCCATACACCCAAACCAGTAGCTCCCAACATCTTCTCGGTCCAGTTCTCTCCATGCAAACAGCAGCTGCAACCTCCAAGCAACACCAACACGTCCTTGAAGCTGCATCACGTACCAAGTCCACCACGCTGCAGCTCTCTTCACGGACAGTTTTAGCTTAAAGAAGTGCAGCAGCTCTTCACGTAAGGTCCAGCAAGAAAGCTTCTAAGTGAGAGACACTCATGGACTCAATAAAAAAGAATGGTGCAGCATGGGTTGGCAGTGGAAGAAACGGTCTAGCAGCTACACTTCACGCTGCAGCAGTTTGAAGAGCTTCACACTTCCAACTCTCCACGACCCATGGCTGCAAAAGAAGAAGCACACAGACTGCACTCCACATCTCCACGGACATCCAGAATTTTGCTGCAGCCCACAATGCAACGTCCAGAAAGGTTTTGCACATTCCAATCAACACACACATTTAGCTTGACAGCAGAAGACCGTGCGCACCAAAGCTGCAAGTGTTGGAGCGGTGCTTCAATCATAAGCTTGAAGTGGACTGATTAATTTAAAGTGCAGCAGCATGCACACATGTGTCCAACATATTTCTTCATTTATTATTCATCTAGGTGCAGCTGCACATGATAAGCAGTCCAGCAACATCTCTAGGCAAGAAGCAGCTGCAACATGTGATAGACTAAAGAAAACTTGCACCCAAGAGTAGCAAACAGCAGCAAAGTCACGTCCTGCAGCTTCCAACATCTTCTCCACGGTCCTACACGCTTGAACCAACTTTATTCCAGCAGAGTTTGCAGCCCATACACCTCCATGCAACACGGTCCAACATCTACTCTTCATTGAACCAGCTGCATGTCTTCATTTGGACAAAGAGCTGTTACGGTCCAGCCACTTCACGGACACCCTGATTTTTGGAAGCTTGGAGCTGCACACCCAGTCCAGCAGCTGCCATCAACGTCAACATTTTCTTCACGGTCTCGGTCCAGACTAGCAAAGGGACTGTAGCAGTAGTTCCACATTGACGTTCACGGCCTGGGAAAGTAGAGCCTACTTTTATATTTTATTAGGCGCACAAGCTGAATTAAAGAGGCAGTAGCCCACATGAAACACATACCACGGTCCACACTTGCCACTAGTTGCAGTTTTTAAATAATAATAGAAAAAGGAACGGTGCAAAGAGTGGAGCTCTGGAAGCAGCCGTCACCCACCCAGGAGAAATAAATTATTTTATTTCTTGGTGATTAAATGAAGCTGGCCCATGGGACAATTAATGGAGGAGCCAAAGATTAAAAAAAGAGGGTATGGTGCAGCTGCCAACACAGAAAAGGAGTAGGACTCTCGGCAATTTAAGGAGACGCTGCTGCAACGTTTAGACGGAGGGGGAGAGAGCCGACACTTACTTAGGCTCTCTCTCGGAAATTTGAGTGAAAAAATGAAGGTTGATTCTCGGCAGAAAGGGGGTCACGGTTGAGGTTGGGAACATTCAGCCGCCACTTTTCTTTCTTGTGTTGGAACTGTGCATTCAAAAATTTACTTTCAATTTTCTTACATCGCAATTTATTCTCTTGGAAGTGCAACATGTTCTCTTTTAATTCCTTTCTTTTCTTTGCTGGAGTAATTTGTATTAAAGTTGTACTATAATTTTTTTTTTCATTTCAATTCATGACTTGTCTATTGTAATTTCATTTCTTTTATTTCATATGATGTATTTTTATTTACTGT
Organism: Vigna mungo; assembly: GCA_036885675.1. Taxonomy (NCBI): domain Eukaryota; kingdom Viridiplantae; phylum Streptophyta; class Magnoliopsida; order Fabales; family Fabaceae; genus Vigna; species Vigna mungo. Next base: position 36,538,315 of record CP144697.1, read on the forward strand.
TATAATTTCGTTTTACTGCAAGTTAATTTTATGCTGAATCAATTTTAATTCTGTTTTTAAATTTTTCTGTTTTACTGTTTTGATTTTACTGTTTTACTATTTTACTATTTTCTGTATTCTGTTTTTACTGTTTCTGTATTAATGTAATTTGTGTTTCTGAAATTCTGTATTTTCTGTACTGTTGTTATTATGTATTGATGTAATTTTAATTTCTGTTTTACTGTTTCTGTATTTACTGTTTTACTGTTTTCTGTATTTACTGTTTTCTGTATTTTTGTATTTACTGTAGCAGTTTCATTTTTACTGTTTTAATTTCATTTTTATGCATGGTAAAATGTTTTTTTGCATGAAATTTCGTTTTAATTAAATTTAATTACGTTTTTACATCTGCATTTTAATTTAATTTCATCCGTACCGTAATTTTAATTTTTCCGCATTCACCAAACAAACTTTCAAACCCCCCACTACGTGTTAGACTCGAAACTCGAACCACAAAATTGGTCCTTGAGAGACGACCTAGGAGTCACTTCCTAGTACTATACTGCATTATTTATGCACATCAAATTTGTGTGGGTTGCGACACCCCATCAGCATGGTTTCAAATGGATTGTTTTAAGTATATTTTAATTCCTTTTGAGAAATGGTGCACATGGGGACAAAAAGACAACAAATTGGATGGTTTCTTGAAGAGTAAAAATTGAAGTGGACTTGGTGGAGTGTGGGTCACGGCCATGTGCCTTTTCTTCGCCATTTGGACTTTTAAAATTAATTGTTAATTGTCATTTAGTCAAAGTAATTTGCTAGGACTAAATTAGGTTTGTTGGTTTCTTTTGTTTTCAATTAAATTGCTTAGTAGGTTGAGTTGTTTTTATGTGTTTAAGTTAGTTTCGCATTTAATTATTTTTAACTGTGTTTGCTAATTAATTGATAACAGTGTTTGATATTTAAATGTTGTCTAAGGTTTTTAATAGTGTTAGTTTAATTACCATGCTAGCTCAAATTGGTTTGTTTGCATCTGTGTCTTTATATTGAGATCGTTAAATTTTGCAACACACTTTCAAACCCCCCCCCTTTTAGTGTTAGACTCGATTCTCGAACCGCAAAATTGGTCCTTGAGAGACGACCTAGGGGTCATTCCCTAGCTATACTTCATTTCTAATATGCAATCAAATTTGTATGGGCCGCGACAGCACATCACTCCTCAGTCAACAAAATCAATACACATTTATGATAGTTGACCAGGTCAGTCAATCTTAACTAACGTTTAAAAAATATAGCCATTAGAGCGTGTAGGCTTAACAAAATTCCAAACAGAACAATAATACAGCCGAATGTGTGATCCACAATGTCGACTGACTCATGAAAAATCACTTTGAAATTCTTTTCAACTCAAAATCTCACACAGCACAGGTTCACAAAATCTGTACAAAGATTTTAGCATAGTCAAATTCATTATGAGTGTATTCGACTGAACTAGAACTTTGTCACACAAGTATAAGTTCATAAAGGTGCTTGTGATCTTTTCTTTCAGCATGTTCCACAAATATAACACATCAATCTATCATGGGAACATACATTGCAATTCAACAAAACATGTTCAGCAGATATGTCAAACAATAGAACACGAACATGTAATACAGTAACATGTGTACTGTTATTAAGCATTATGTTGTCATCATAAAAAGCTAGTTTGATATAGAGTTTGTGTTGTCAACAATCTCAACAATCTCCCCTTTTTTTGATGATGCACAACCATGATTAATAACTCAACCATGTTTGTACAGTTCCACACATATGATAGAGTAAAAACATATATATGAAACAATTATAACAGTTCAGTTACTCTGCATATACAACAAAAATATCAAGCAGATAAAGTATGATGCAACAATTCTCCCCATATAGACTTGCTCTCATACACTCATGTATATCTCTCCCCCTTTGTGCATTAACAAAAAAGGAATGCTTTAGATATTTATGCAGTTTTGGAAAACAGAGATGCATCATAAAGATATGCAGTTTGTAAAATACAATGATGCTCTCACAATCACAAGTTCATCACAAAGTAGTGTAAATTCCCCCTAAAATATAGGTGTGTGATGAAACAATGTGTAAAACAATGATACTCCCCCTGTCATTATGAATGTTTTTCGAAAACAGTTTGAGTGCAGAATGGAGAATATCACAGATTAAGCAACAATTTAAGCACAGATTTGTATCGCAGTCAAATTATCAAATCACATGTACATGCAATGATACAAATATCAACAATGTCACAATATTATCTCAATTCAGATATTTAAACATTTAAAGAGCAGAGATAATAGCAGAATATTAATGATTTAAGCAGACAGTAAGGATATAATCAAATTCTAGAATTGGAATTGTTAACCCATTTAGACGCAGTCGAATGCTTTAAATCATCAGTCGAATGCATTGCTTTACAATTTGTTGAATTCCAATTATAGATGTCCAAAGCAATGTCCTTCCTGCAAAACCTTTCAACAACCTTTTCTAGATCAAGCATAGTGGTTAAGCAAGAGTTTAGTCATATCATAAAAGAAGTCAATATGTAAGAATGCATGACAGTTTAAGCATAGTTGACTTCAAACAGAGCACAGTCGAATCAATCAACCAGAATATAAAAAATTATTCAAGCAGTTAAGTAAATAGATTGATTCAAACTACTAATTTCATTTTCTTGAATTAAAAGATATTACAATAGTGGTGCAAGAGCAAGGAAATACAAACAAAACATAGAAAGTCAAAATATGGCTTTATATGCCATTATACAATGAGAGACCTAGTCTAGGACTCAACACACAACTTGGATAAACAGGGCACTATTCTGATTCAGATGATTCTTCATCAGTGGTTTCTTCACTAATATCGTCTACATCCCTTCTTTCAGATTCTTCAGATGATGATGAAATTTCAATATAATGTTTGAACAGAATGTCCATCTTTTCATCTAGAGTCGCCAGAGAAGTGTTGAAGTTGTTTATCCTTTTATATGTCCTCTTAAACCTGTCATTTATTCGAATTTCAAACTCAGAATTCAGTGATCCAAACTCTTCATCACTGTCTTTGTTTACAGATGGCATTTTATCTTTCTGAAGGTTATTTTCATCGTTGAATACCCATCCTTGAGGAGTTTTCTTCATTCCAATACAAGTTAGAGTGGCCTTTCCAATCATGTTTTCTCTGCCACATGTTTGTTTCTTCTCATTAGTAAAATCAACACTATAATGTTCCAGGACCTTGCTTATGAATACACCATATGAAAGTCTGTGCCCTTCACTTGTTCCCACCTCTAGGATGTGTTCTTTAAAGACAGCAACCCAATTTGTTGGTATTCTATATTCAATAGCATATAGTAAGCAAACATCCACAGGAGTAAGTTTCGTAATGTTGTATCTTCCAGGTAACAAGATATGTCGTATGATGAATGCAACAACTTTTTCTTCTTTATTAAGCCATTTGAATAAAAATCCTTTTTCTTTTCTATACCTTCCTCGGTACCTCGTGAAGCTTTTGAACATTTCTGTTTTCCGTATGCTTTTATACCGTGGATAGTCAAACTTGTGAGATAGTTCTCCTTCATTTCTCAGCCCGGTGAACTTCCACCAAATGTCATCATCAATAACAATGTCTACACCTTTAACCCGAGAATGAATGTTCCCATTAACTTCTTTGATATTATAGTAGAAGACTTCTACCAATTCATCATAACAATCTCCCTTCATTTCAATGAATTTGTTGAGACCTTGAAATTTAAGAGCATAAGGAAACATAAACTTCTCTTGTTCGAACAGAGCAAGTTGAGCCATATGATGTTTGACAACTTCTTTGAGTGTCCGCATAATGAGGAATATTTTTTTGGTTGTATCATCACTGATCCATCCAGAAAGATCAGCCTCTCTTCTCGCAGACATTGGACGCTTTCCTGGTCTTGATGATGATGCAGCCATTTGAGCAAAGAAGAGGAAGGGTTTCACCGGAATCAGAATGAGGGTTTGTTTACCAAGTTGTATGTGAATGCCTCAGACTATCTCATTCATTTATACAAGGAAAACGCGCCAAGGATTTTTCTTAAACCCTAAGTTTAAATGTTAACGTTCAAAAATAGGGTTTTTCACATATTCAAATGACTCAGTCGATTGAATTAATATTAGAGTCGATTGAATTAATATTAGAAGATCATTGTATCTACCCTACGCATGCCTGATAAGCAAAGTGTTAGTACTCCTTGGTGTTGAGGTTAGCAATGAGCGAAAGTGTGTCTGGGGTTCTTCAAACACGTTTAACAAGGATTCACTCATGTCACTTGGACTGGTGAAAACAATAAAAGGATGGAAATTCATGGGTGAACATTTTATGGACAATCTTACTAAGAAGAAAGAGATAGTAACAGTTGGTGGAACACACTTCTTTCTTGAAACAAACTTTGACAAGTATGTTGTAAATCAAATATGGATTCTACACGACAAATATAATAAACTTGAGAGCAAACACAATGTAAATATGCAACTAATGATTGAAGACTCTGATGAAGAAGATTCTGCTGAAATTTTCTAAAATTTTTTGTCTTAATTGGTTCCTCTATGTCGTGTCATTGTCCCTTGTTGTCTCGTATTAGCCATCTGTCTACTGTCCCTTTTTTTTCATTTTGTATATGGCATATAAAGCCATCTTTTATTGTTTTGTTTTGATTTCCTTGTTCCTACTCCACCAATGTAATATCCTTTAATTCAAGGAAATGAAATTAGTCTTTTGAATCAATCCAATTACTTATCTGGTTGAATGATATCTAATATACTGGATGATTGATTTGACTATGCTCTGTTTGAAGTCAACTATGCTTAATCTGTCATGCATCTTTACATATTGACTTCTGTTATGATATGATTTCATTCTTGCTTAACCACTATGCTTGATCTAGAAAAGGTTGTTGAAAGGTTTTGCAGGAAGGACATTGCTTTGGACATTGTTAATTCCCTGGCAAGTGTACCAGATCGTTATCAAGTAATATTATATCAAGTAATATTAAAATGGTAAGTCCAAGTGTCGTTTTCCCAAGAGACTCATGGCACTAAACTGTTGTGCTTTTGCATAACCAATTAACACTATAAGAACAAAATATTTTGGGGTTTTTGGATATAAAGTGCGGAAAAATAAACATGAATGCAATTTGATCAATTGAGGTTAAACACAAAAGTGGATGGATAATGTTGATAATTTGAGACAGGTTTGTTGCTAGGGTTCAGATTTCACCCAATCACTCTCATATATCTACTTTTCTTATTTAATTCGCTTTATTATCATATTGTCATGCAAACTTTCTTAGTCTACCCTAAACCCAATCTCTTGGCGAATAGAGCCTATTACTAATTACTGGCTTGCTATCTCTAGCCTCCCCTAGTAACTAATAATGCATGATAAACGAAAGCAATTACAATTGAATGTCCTACCCTTATCTCTAGGCGGTATTAGCATAATCAAGGAATTCCCCCCAGTTCATGACATTACCGTACGTCTACGTATCAATAAAGACAAACAACATTTACCGAATGAGTTAGAGGTTACATCTTTACCCAACAACAAATAAGGTTAGTTTTCCATCGTCATGGAGAAACTAGGTGAACAATGGAATGAAAGAGATAAAAACCCTAAAAGGAGAAGAGGAGAGTTGTCACCGTCTCCAAATCTACCCCTAAAGGGGTGAAAAGTGTGTTCCTGTGCCTAAGCCATCAAAAGATACAAACCCTAAGACGTTCTGGCCTTTAAATAGGGCAGAAGAATAACTGAAAACAAGCACAAGCCCAAACAGATCATAAAAATCGCAGAAAACAGGTCCAACACCGCGTCCCCAGCGCCCAGCGCTAAAAAACGGCGCTTAGCGGTTTCCTTCTAGCTGTCGGACCGCTCAGCGGTCAATTCTGGCGCTCAGCGCTCTGACTGGCGCTCAGGTGCCACTCAGCTACCGCTCAGCGCTCTGGTCAACTTTTCTGGTTGACTGGTTGACTTTTTTGCATTTTGGTTGACTTTTCAGCACTCCAACCATTTGATACTTCAACCTTTCTTTCAATTCATTCCAAAAACCTACAAAATCAAGGGAATTTAATGATAAAATCATAAAATATGTCCTTAACTCTTTTATTCACAAAACTAAAGAAAAATTATGATTCCAAGCAAGTTTCTAAGTCAACAAGGGTGCATTTGATATCAAAATTAAGTATGAAAATAACGGTTTTTCAACCGTTATCACAACCCCAAACTTGAAACTTTGCTTGTCCTCAAGCAAACAAGATGAAACTTAGTTTTCCATAAATCAACACAATGGTTCAATCACATTCAAAAGCTCTTTATTTCAAGAGGTAATCACTCAAATCAACTCATCAATAAAATTTAGTTAAGATGTGCACATGCTTTGATTCAAATTACTCATCATGGTGTTCATAGAATCACATAATCTTCCAACAGATGCTATTCTCATGAATGATCAATTAGCTAAGCATAAATATAATCATGAATCCATGGAATCATTCCTCACCATATAAAGTGTTTCACTCAAGCACTCAAAAGTGTTTCACTCAAAGGTGTATAAAGGTCACTCCGTCCCTCTACTATCCACATGTCACATAGAACAAAATTGCCTTTCATTTACCACAATCAATTATCATCACATACACATGTCATCACAAGGACTTTTCAAGGCTTATAATATGGTCGGGCTAACAAGGAAAATTGGTTTTTCTAGATTACAAAATCCTTTAGTTAAGAAAGCTATTCACACAATCATGGTTCAAGCACAAACTCTCTTTTTACCAATCTCACTCATTCCCAACTTTCCCTTTTCTTCACATTAAGCTTTACTTTTCATGCTTTGCTTTTTCTATTTTGATCTTTTCTCATGCATTTTCTTTTCAACTCATAAGCTCAATGCCTAACTTTTCTTTTCTTTTTCAATTCTCCCATCCACCCCAAACTTGAACCTTTAACAATACCTGTTAGCGGAATGGCAAGTGTACCATATCGTATCAAGTAATAAAAATGGTAAAACCCATTATCATTGTTCCCATGAGACTCGAAAGGCCTTATCGTTCGCGTGAATCAAAATCGTATGACTTGCGGAGAAAAATTCAATAATTGTGGTGGATGCATAGACAGAAAATAAACATGCAATGTGTGATTCAATTGACAAGATTTAGGCAATGGATAAATAAAGTTGTTAAGGGTTTACAATTTCATCTAATCCGATCTCTCTTATTTACTCCTCTTGTTTAAATAGCATTATTCTCTAATTGCATGCAAAATTTCTTGGCCTCCCCTTAACCCGATCCCTCCGCGAAAAGGGCCTATTACTAATTACCGGCTTGCTATCCCTAGCCTCCCCTAACAACTAGCAACGCATTACAAACAGAAGCAAATACAATTGGTTGTCCTACTCCCCTATCCCTAGGTGGTATTGCTTAACCAAGGAAATTCTCACCATTTCGTGTCATTACTGTACGTCCCCGTATCAATAAAGGCAAATATCAATTACCGAATGAGTTAAACGATAAAGGCATTAAGCACAGTATGAGAATCCAACAATTGATAATAAACGCATATGAAAATCATATAATTCAAACAATAGTTTCAATAAAAGAGAGTATCAAAAGATTACATTGTTCCCCCAACAACAAAAAGGGTTTAGTTCACCATAGTCATGGTGAACCAAGATGAAAATAATGGAAGATATGGAAAGCAAACCCTAGAAAAGATGAAAAGGAGCCTAAGCATCCAAGAGATCCTCTCCAAAGAGTGCAAAGTAGGTCTGGCCGCCCTCTTCTGTCAATAGAATGAATTGGAATTTGTCACGGGGCTATTTATAGGTGAGGAGCGCAACAGAAAAATAGGCCCAAGCCCAACTGACCACCGCCTGACGTCTCACTTTGCCGCCCGGCGGTGTACCCTAAATCGCACCACCACCCGGCGGTAGGGGTCTACCGCCTGGCGGTTTCCCTTGTGCCGCAAAACCGCCCGGCGTCAGGGGTCTGCCGCTCGGCGTCCACTGCTAGTGTCTTCTCCTCCCATCTGACCGCCCAACGCTAGGGGTCTACCGCCGGGCGGTGCCTAGACTCTTCTTTTCTTCACTTCTATCAAATTTGGTGCAAAAACAATGCAAAACAAGCATAATATCGCTAAAAACAGCTTTTGACTCTCAACTTACTCATTTATTGAGTTTTGTTTGATTTCAAGCTCATTCTAAGCAGTAAAGGGCGTAATTTAGTCCAAAATAGCATATGAAAATAACGGTTTTTCAACCGTTATCACAACCCCAAACTTAGAAATTTGCTTGTCCTCAAGCAAAACAAAACAAAACCATAAAACAAAACAGAACTTGGCTTTCTACCCTTTCATCCAATGATTCAACATTTCTAAAGTACATGATAAGACTTACTCAATTTCAAATAATCAGTGAACTCAAATCAAGATGCATGCTTGTTCTCAACTTAATTTAGCTCATGCTTTCCTCAACAGATGCTACAGAGTATGAATGATCAGTCCACTAAACAAAAATGCAATCAAGAACTTTAGAAGTTCTCACGAAGCAAGTGTTTCACTCAATCACTCAAGTGTTTAGGGTAGCACTCCACTCTTTATTGCTCACAAGTCACATGAAATAAAATTGCCATTCATCTCAAACAATCAAAATCATCACATGCAAATGCCATCAAAAGGACTTTTCCAAGGCTTGTAATGAGGTCGGGCTATCAAGAAAAATTGGTTTTTCTGGATCACAAAATTCTTGAGTTAAAAGAACTATTTCATCAATGAAAAGGTTCAAGTTTAAACTCTCTCTTTGTCACCAATTTCACTCATTCCCAGCTTCTTCCCTTTTTCTTTTCCATTGAGCTCATCTTCATGCTTTTATTCTTTTCTTTTCTTTTTCTCTCCTCATGTATTTTGCTTTTCAACATTTGAGCTCAATGCTTTTCTTTTGCCTTTCCATTTTCCCCATGCAACCCCAAACTTGAACCTTTTCATTCCATACAATTATTCTCAACCCAACTCAAGATAAGTAATTTCAAATCAAAGGGTTTCATCCTGTTTCAGGCTAAGGTTCAAAAAGGATATAATCTTTAAAGCATTTTGGGTGAAAATTTGGCTAGAAAAGGGTTTTCAAACATGGCCTTGATCATTTGACATTCACACAAAAATCAATCAATCATCAAGATTAAGGCAATACAATTTATGCTTCACTGTGAACAATACATACAACAAAAAACTCTGGGGCTCAATACCTCACACAACATGCTTTCTCACGCACAGTCATTCATACATCCTGCTTAGCATCATGACCACAATCATACTTCATCACACATCTGTTTCACAGGATGTTAACATGCAACACAACTCAATAATCATTCACATCAGATCATCATCAAATAAACGCATCATGCAAAATAGTTAGTCAAACATCTTCAGAAAGAGTATTCAAGTCAAGCATACACACTGAAAAATAAAATTCAACCTATTCTAAAAATTTAAAATGAAAAAGTGAAAGAAGAAATTCTAGGTTGCCTCCTAGTAGCGCTTGTTTAACGTCGCGAGCCTGACCCAAACCTGTTTAGCATTTGTCAGTACATGTCAGCCGTCCAACACCCTTCAGTAGGTGTACCTTTCGGGTATCCTTTAGTAGATACCAAAAGTTAGCATCCCTCAGTAGATGCTACCCAAAAATTGTTCCAAATTTTACATGTTCAAAAGAAAAACTAACCAAAACAAAAAAATAAAAATTGTCTTATAGTACAAAATGTTCTTCTCAGCAATTAACTCTTCTCAGAAATCAACCAAGAATTCAAACTCTTCAATTCGAACAATTGCGTCTTCCACCATACTCAAAGGTTTTTTTATGGATCCATCTGCAACTATCAAGGAAGGGTATCCTGGTTTTAATTTTAGCCCTCTAATCTTCTTGAAGTCACTGAAGGACATTAAATTAACACTAGATCCTGAATCGATCATAGCTCTCCCTATATCCACATCATTGATCACACAAGGAAGAGTCAAACTTCCTAAATCCTTCAATTTTTGTGGATGGTCTTTCTTCCTTGGTTTAACGATCCGTGCTTGATCTTCTTCCTCCTCATCAAGATCAGCTATCTTGCAAGGACGGTATTCAGTCGGTTTATCATCTTTAGGCACTTGTGGAAACGCTCCAGGCATAATAGTCACCCGATTAAAAATTTCTCGGAATAACTTATAAGGACTCTTCAGTTTTCTTTCCTTTTTCTCTTCTTCTTCACATTTCTTTTGCTTATTGCACTTATTCTTACAAACCATCTCTTCCTCTTCATCTTCACTGCTCCCAATTTCAATTATTTCTTCTACTGGCTTCCTTTTATTTCTCGTCATCACTACTTTGCACTCATCCTTGGGGTTAACCTCAGTGTTAGCCCGAAACTGGTTCTTTTCTGCGGTGTCAACTCTTTTTGACAGTTGCCCAATTTGTGTCTCCAATGCTCTAAAACTAGCTTGGTCACTTGCTTGTTGAGACTCATAGACTTTCAGAAATTTGTCAAATCGGTCATTTAATTCTCTGACGGTCTCCGTCAAGCTGTTTACCTGTTGCCATAAAGGTGACGGTTGCTGCTGCCGGAAGCCTCCTACTAGCCCAGAAGAAGTATTCTGATTCTGTCCAATGCTGGGGTGGTTGTTCCAACCTTGGCTAGAATTGCCTTGGTTAGAACTACCCGGCTTAAACAGGAATTGATTCCCCATGAAGTTGACATCCTGCTGCATTTCTTCAGGAAAAACACACTGACCATTGATGTGGTCACCACCGCATAAGTTGCAAAGTTGTTGAGTTTGAGAAATATTTCTTAACCCTGTTGGAAGTTCAGAAAGGACCTTTGTCAGTTTGTCCAATTTTTGGTTAAGAAGATGATTCTGCACAGCCATTGCATCATTAGCAGGAAGATGCAATATTCCTCCTTTCTGTGCGTCTCTCTCACTTTGGGAAGCTTCATTCAGAGCCATGTCTTCAATCAAGTCATAGGCTTCATCCTCAGTCTTTCTATTCCAGCTGAGGCATCCAGCATCATTTTTGACTGAGTATTAAGCCCTCCTAGGAAAGCAAGCAAATAGGCAGTCTTGTCAAATCCATGGACTAGAGTCTTTCTCAACAGGCCTTTGAATCTGTCCCAGGCTTGTCCGAGAGTTTCCTCCATCCCTTACTTGAATGAGGAGATTTCGAGCTTCCCTTGATGAATCTTCGTTTGCGGAAAAAATCTGGTGACAAACTATTTGGCCAATGCATCCCAGTTTCTAAACGTCCCTTTAGCAAATTAGTGCAACCAATCCTTGGCGTTTCCTCCCAAAGAGAACGAGAATAGGCTAAGTTTGATCCTCTCATCTGAGACTCCGGCCATCTTAACAGTATTGCAAATTTCGCCAAAGATAGTTAAGTGTTTGTAGGGATTCTCACTCGACAATCCGTGAAACTGGTTGCTTTGGACCAACTGAATAAGTGCAGGGCTCATCACCAAATTCGTTGCATTGTCCGTAGGAATGACTATGCTGTTGAAATTCAAGGGACCCATAGTGTTGGCTGAGTCCCCCAGTGTACATCTCGGAGGAGGAGGTTGTTCCTCCATCTCCTCTAAGTCCTGTGCCAAAGTTTGCAAAAGTGCTTCAGGAGAAGGAAAGTTCTCACGTTCAGAATGATTAACTCTCCTCCCTCTCCTGTCTGGTAGCCCCTCGAGAAGAGGTTGCTGATCTTTTATGCTCCTAGTGTGTACTCCTTCCTGCATACACAAGAGAAAATACCCCTAAAAGCACTTTTACAGAAAAATAAAATAAAACAAAAGAAAAGAAAAATATAAACAAATATTTACAAACAAGTCAAATTCAGTCAATTCATACTACTAAATAAGTCAAACCTCGAGTCTCTGGCAGCGGCGCCAAAAACTTGTTAGCGGAATGCCAAGTGTACCATATCGTATCAAGTAATAACAATGGTAAAACCCATTATCGTTCTTCCCATGAGACTCGAAAGGCCTTATCGTTCGCGTGAATCAACATCGTAAGACTTGCGGAGAAAAATTCAATAATTGTGGTGGATGCAAAGACAGAAAATAAACATGCATTGTGTGATTCAATTGACAAGATTTAGGCAATGGATGAATGGAGTTGTTGGGGGTTTACAATTTCATCTAATCCGCTCTCTCTTATTTACTCCTCTTGTTTAAATAGCATTATTATCTAATTGCATGCAAACTTTCTTGGCCTCCCCTTAACCCGATCCCTCCGCGAAAAGGGCCTATTACTAATTAACAGCTTGCTATCCCTAGCCTCCCCTAGCAACTAGCAACGCATTACAAACAGAAGCAAATACAATTGGTCGTCCTACTCCCCTATCCCTAGGTGGTATTGCTTAACCACGGAAAATCTCACCATTTCGTGCCATTACTGTACGTCCCCGTATCAATAAAGGCAAATATCAATTACCAAATGAGTTAAACGATAAAGGCATTAAGCACAGTATGAGAATCCAACAATTGATAATAAACGCATATGAAAATCATATAATTCAAGCTAGAGTTTCAATAAAAGAGAGTATCAAAAGATTACATTGTTCCCCCAACAACAAAAAGGGTTTAGTTCACCATAGTCATGGTGAACCAAGATGAAAACAATGGAAGATATCGAAAGCAAACCCTAGAAAAGATGAAAAGGAGCCTAAGCATCCAAGAGATCCTCTCCAAAGAGTGCAAAGTAGGTCTGGTCGCCCTCTTCTGTCAAAAGAATGAATTAGAATTCGTCACAGGGCCATTTATAGGTGAGGAGCGCAATAGAAAAATAGGCCCAAGCCCAGCTGACCACGGCCCGGCGGTAGGGGTCTACCGCCCGGCGGTTTCCCATGTGCCGCAAAACCGCCCGACGTCAGGGGTCTGCCGCCCGGCGTCCACTGCTGGTGTCTTCTCCTCCCGTCTGACCGCCCGGCGCCAGGGGTCTACCGCTGGGCGGTCCCTAGACTCTCCTTTTCTTCGATTTTCTTGCTTTTTCTTGAGTCTATGACCTTCATCTTCAAATCCAATCTTCACTTCTATCAAATTTGCTGCAAAATAATGCAAAACAAGCATAATATCGCTAAAAACAACTTTTGACTCTCGACTGACTCATTTATTGAGTTTTGTTTGATTTCAAGCTCATTCTAAGCAGTAAAGGGCGTAATTTAGTCCAAAATAGCATATGAAAATAACGGTTTTTCAACCGTTATCAATACCCCAAAAATATTTCTCAACCTAACTCAAGGCAAAGATTTTCAAAGGAAGGGTTCTCATCTTGTTTAAGGTTTAGGTTCAAAAAGGGTAGAACATAAGATGTTCTTTTTTCATATGGGACGAAATTTTAGCTAGAAAAGGGCTTTTCAAAAACGGCCTTGATCATATGACACATACATGCAATTCAATCAATCACAGAAATTTAGGCAAAATCATTCATGCTTCAAGTAGATAGCAAATATATCAATAACAACTCTAGAGCTCAAACCTCACTCATAAGCTTATTTCAATCATTCAATCACATACCCTGCTTAGGATCATAATCACAATCACAAAACCACAATGCATCTGTTCACATAGCTTGTGAACTACCACCTGTATATGAGCATATTGTGCAATCTCAACATCATCGATATCAAAGCATCATCAAGCAATACCCATCATGCAAAATCAATAGTCAAACCACTGCATTAGATAAAGTGTCCAACCAAGTTCATCAATCTTACACTACTAAACAGGAACAAATAAATACAAAAATAAATCAATCAATTGGGTTGCCTCCCAAGTAGCGCTTGTTAACGTCACAAGCCTGACCCAAACCTTTCTAGCACCCATCAGTAGTTGCAAACCTTACCATCACCCATCAGTAGGTGTACCTTCCTGTATCCTTCAGTAGATACTCAATCATTTAGCATCCTTCAGTAGATGTTATCCCAGTAGCATTCATTAGTAAACGCTATCAATGACATCCATCAGTAGATGTCTAATCATATAACATCCATCAGTAGATGCTAATCTTTCTTAACATCCCTCAGTAGATGTTGTCATCTCTGCAAAACAAAAAAAAATCAAATCCAAACCACCCAAATTAAAAAGAAAAAGTTAGAAATTGGGTTGCCTCCTAGCAAGCGCTTCTTTAACGTCATTAGCTTGACCCGGTAAAGCCCAAACACCTATCAGTAGGTGTTGATGTTGGCGTTCTTCCTTCCTTCATGACACCAACAAAATCTCAAAAATTTCCCTGTCACCAACTCTAAAGATTCTCAATCTAAAGCGCGCGCTCTGTTTGCTTTGATAGTCTTGACAACCCATAACCTATTCTCAAATTTCATTAATGTGCCAGGTTTGGGTTTATCACTTTTCACATCAGGATGTTGGTGAGCCAATTCTCCTTTAACTCAAGGAACTTCGCTGACCAGAAAAACCAATTTCGTTCTTAGCCCAACCAAGTTACAAGCCATGAACAACCCTTGTGATGATAACCTGCTTGTGAGTATGTTTGATTGTGGTTAAATGAAAGGCAAAATTAATTTGTGTGACATTGTGATAACAGAGAGAAATACCACATCATAATCCTGTGAGTTGAGTGAGACACTTTTGAATGCTTGAGAGATATATTTTTGAGTGCTTGAGTGAAACACTTTCCCTGGTGAGAAATAGTTCTCTGAATTCTTGATTGCATCTCTGCTTGGTTGATTGATCACTCTTAAGGATAGCACCTGTTTTAAATGCATCACATTGAGCATGATTGAATTGAAGTATCTGCACATCTTAACTGATATCTTATGATGAAATTGATAAAAGTGATTCCTTGTCTTGAAAAAGTTTTTGAAAAAGGTTGAGTCATTGTAGTGATTGTTCTAAAAGGCTGAGTTGCATTGTGTTTGCTTGAGGACAAGCAAAGTTCTAAGTTTGGGGTTGGGATAACGGTTTGAAATACCATTATTTGTTATGCAACTTTGATACTAAAAACATCAAAACCCTAACTAAACCCTAATTGGAGGAGGACGCCCTAGGCCAGTTGCCACACTCCCTACATCACTTACACAGGGTTCCCTCTTTTTCTCTCCGGACACACGACTCTTGTTCAACATATTCATCTCTCTCTCACCACATACAAGACTCCCAATTCCGTCCTCTCGACACTTCACCATTTTCATTTTCTCTCACCCATTCTCATCTACACTTGGAGCCTATGCTCTTCTCAGTTACCAGCGTCATTCTACCTCCATTGGATCTCCTTCAAGTTTCGCTCATCGTAGCTTACCTCGTTATTACATTACGAAGTCGTCTTTGCCACAACGATTCGAGCTCGCAGTTATCACTAGCGAGACCACCACTGTCGATCTCTTTTCCAGATCCATCGCATCTAAGTGGAAGTTATAGAAGGTAACGCCAACTCCAATACCAACACCAAGCGCTGCACTTAAAGTAGAATCGCACCTCCTTTACCACCTTCGCCCACAATGCTCCCACCGCTGCCAGAGAATCCGGTTCTGAAGAAAATAACCACCACTAGATCGAAAACGACGAGGAAAGTGGAAGAAAAATGGTGGAGGAAAATAACAGCACACTAACAGGACAATAATGCAAAAGGAAATTACTGGAAAAGAGTCTGAAACGAAAGAGTTGATAACAATAGAAGAAAATCAAACTTCAAGGGAAGTTGTCTTCACCGTCATCGCCTAGCTTGGGCCCGCTGCTGGTTTCCTCTCAAGTAAGATCTTATACCTATTTCTACCGTAGACGAGGGTAGTTCTCTTCCGTCCTCAGGTAAGTCTGATTTTCCCTTTTTTCATTGCCATCTATTCATGTTACGATCCTTTATCTTTTATGAATTTGTCTCTCTTGTATTCATTGTTTACAGCTCTGTCTGATAATGGTTTGAATCTCGTGTTCTGCAATTGGTGTTTAAGAGGGGATGAGAGTTTAATTAATACTTTTCTTTTTACATGAGATCTGTGAGTTTTCGGAGGGGATGAAATGTAGCCTATCTGGAAAGGTTGGTGATGAGACACGTTCCAATGGGAGGAAAGATATTTTTGGTTGTTAAAGTAAAGTATTTTGTAACTTCATTCGTTTTTTATCATGAATTGTACTGTTTAGATTAAATGTAATTTTGTGTTTTATTTGTTGTTTTCTTTATTTTGTTTTCTTTTGTTCACTGGTGGCATGTTCATGATTGTTTAAGCTTGAATTTTATCTGTATGTCTCGATTTTATGGATGGGATCCGTGCAACATTCAATTTAATGAAACTTATTTCAATTAAAAGAAAACAAGTCATAAAAATATTAAAAATTAAAAAAACGGGGGTAATAAAGGAAGAACTTGGTTGTCCTGGTGCTTCTGTTTTTTATAAATATGTGAAGGATGAGACGCGTGTTTCTTATTCCAATGGAATGGCAGCACTTAATTTAATATAGGGGATTTCCTTCCTTTACAAAAATTAATAATGAAAATCGTAAAAAAAAAATAATATATAGTTTCTATAGCTTAGCATTATCTTAATAATTATTCTAGTTTTAATTTCTATTCCATTTCAGGTTTTTCATTTATTTAAATATTATTATTACTTTATTGTTTTATTTGAATTAATTAAATATTGTTATTATATTAAACCCTTATGTAAATATAATTATTATCCTTATAATTTTATAAAATAAAAATAAAAACAAAAATAAAAGATAAAATATATATATATAATAATAACAAAAACATTTTAAAAGTTTAAGCGTGTGTGCGATTATTTGCATCAGCCTCGCGATAAGACATTTTTTCCTTTTATAAAATATCAAAAATATTTTAAAGGTTTAAGCGTGTTTGCGATCATTCGTATCAGCTTCGCGCTAAGACCTTTTTTTCCCTTTTATAAAAATATCAAAAAATGTCTTAAAGGTTTAAGCGCGTGTATGATCACTCGCATCGTCCTCGTGCTGAGACCTTTTCTTCTTTTATAAAAATATCAAAAAATGTCTTAAAGGTTTAAGCGCGTGTGATCGCTCGCATCGTCCTCGTGCTGAGACCTCTTCTTCCTTTATAAAAATATCAAAATATGTCTTAAAGGTTTAAGCGCATGTGTGATCGCTCGCATCGTCCTCGTGCTGAGACCTATTCTTCCTCACATAAAAATACCAAAAACATAAAACATCCATGATTTCAAACAAATAAACAATCTTTCTGAAAGAACTACATAACCCTGATTTCTCATTTTGAATGAGAATACGTAGGAACAAGGTCAATCCTTGTCGGGCCCAAAAACCTAAAAAATATTTTTGTTTCTTTATATTGTTGTTCTTGGGATAGTTAAACATTTTGCAAACCACATCTTTATTCGCGTATTTAATTAAAGGTACTGCCTTCGGACAGGCATTGTAGGGTGCTAACACCTTCCCTACACGTAACCGACTCCCGAACCCAATCTTTGGTTTTCGTGGACCGTGTCCTTTCTTTATGGTTTTTTCCATAGTTTTCCAAAATAAACTATGGTGGCGACTCCAAAGTCTCTTTTTCAAAATCGTTTTTCTTTTTGGATCGTCGTCCCGTCGCGATTCAGGTTGTGACAGATGGCGACTCCACTGGGGACCATCTAGAGAGTCAAGCTAATAAGTTAAATACGCGAATTTAATGTGGTTTTGCTTTGATGTTTTTCTTCCTTTTTTCTTTTTCACATTTGTTTATTCTTATCTATCTTTGATATTTGAATAATTGCGTGTGAATAACTTTGCTTGTTGGATATTGAACCCTAGGATAGATGACATGCTTATATCTACCTAAGAAATTTTTCTGGTTGTTTTGTAGGTGAGGGTTTGGGTGCATTACATTCTCCCTTCACACACACACACTTTGTGCATCTATTGAGTGGGGCCCTATACCTGGGTCTGAGCGTAACTTAGAATTAGAGGAGTTGTGTAGCAGTGTCACTCTGGGATGTACTTCCTGTCTGGCTATCGTGAGAACTCCAACTAGAGTCTGTCCTCTTCACTTGTGTCTCCTCATCTAGTTGATTACTCGACTGTTGTGGAGATACTATGAAAGGGCCATAGCTCTAGTGACCTTTGACCTTTAGGTTCAGGGAACCATCCTGGTGAAATTACATATATTTGACCTTAAATCCGAAGCAGTGAACCTACTCTAGGGCACAAAGGGAGATATGTGCAGTCCTAAAACCCTCATTTTTGCTTAATAAAATCAAGCACCTTGTACATATCATTACATTCTTTTTCTTTCTTTCTTTGTCGCTCATGTTTTTTATGGTCTTGTCACATTTTGTGGATTCTAGTAAGGAAATTATAAATTTGTGATTACCTCAAGGTACAAAATGGAAATTAACATGGGATTTTGAGTCAAGGGGCATTCAAGTTTAGACTTTTGAAGAAAAGCATACACATGGAGGCCAAGGAGGACATCATCGGTCACTGGAGGTATCTGGTAAAAAGAAAATGACCTTGAAAAATGCATTTAAGAAGGAGTGTGAGGATTTCTTGATCTTGTTGGAGGTGGATGTCCGGGCAACAACAATTATTGTTTCAGCCCAGCACTATGACCCATTTCTAATTGGTGCCTACAATAGAAGAATTTGAGTTGATCTTAGATGTATTTCTTGAGGGCAAAGATCCAAGCAATCACCTTGGGCAATATACCCATGTCTTGCAGCTAACGAGAATCACGAAAACGCATCCTATAAAGTTAGAAAGCGAATTCATACTAGCTCAAGGATGCCTAGAGTGGTTTTTGCATTGATTAACCAAGAAGGAAAATGGGAAACATTCATGAATGTACTAGCTCTTATCTTCTATGGTGTCATGCTCCTTCCTAATACCAGGGATTTTGTTGACTATGCCGCAATGAATGCATTTACAGGATAAAAAGTTTGCTTTGTGAATCCAGTCTTGGTCGTCCTAGCCAAAGCTTGTGGGACCCCTTAGTCAGTGGTATGAGCCAAAGACAAGGAAGATATTATGTTGTTTACTAGTATCGTATCCATGATTCATCTCTTGCACGAGTTAGGTTGTTTTGAATGCTACATGTCCTGTGGAGGAGTTACTGCAATGTAAACCAGAAAGAAAAGGGGCAAATGAATGAGTGCAACCTTATGCAAGCTCAGAGGAGGAAATTTTTAAATCGCAGGTTTTCTTGGTAACAAAGATCATGTACTGCACACTGCTGCGAGAATTACCCTAATGTCCCTCTCATGGGTATCCATTGTGTGTGAGTCAGCAAAAAAAAAAGCAAAAAAAAAACAACAAAAAAAAAACAAAAACAAAGAAAAAAAAAGCAAAAAAAAAAAAACACATTGGGTATCCTGTGAGAGGATCGTCAACGCTTGCATCTCTTGTCACATTGCAGATCACATGAGGAATAAGTCTTTGCAGAAGTGCTTCATCAAGTTAAGCCGCTTGGGGGCAATGTTGTTCGCTTCGAAGAAAAGCCAAAGATCATGGACTATTAATGGAAGATTCCCT
This sequence comes from Vigna mungo, assembly GCA_036885675.1. NCBI lineage: Eukaryota > Viridiplantae > Streptophyta > Magnoliopsida > Fabales > Fabaceae > Vigna > Vigna mungo. The sequence continues at coordinate 36,557,832 of CP144697.1, forward strand.
TAGACAATGAATCGCAGAAAGGGTTAAGATAATCAAGTTGCCAACCAAGTTTATCAATCAAGTTAATTTCCCCTGACCTAAATTGTGAAAAGTAATTTCATAATGATGAGCAGCGGGTGAAAGCAGTAGTGACGAAACTGGAGAAGGAATGTTGGCATCAAGAATTGATAATTCAGATGAATGAGCATGTTGTTGAACAAGGGCGAGTTATCGAGAATTGGAAGAGAATTTTCTCACAGCTAGCTTCTTTGCCAATGAAGTCGTCGAAGGCATTCCTAAGCTATTAACTAATGTTAAGTTTGCAGTGCCGATATTTAACCTGCTTAAGGGGATTGAAACGTTCCTCAATTGCTACAAGAGCCGATCGGAGAAATGAAGGATGTGATGGCTAAGGCCCGAGTTAGTTGATCAAAACTTCCTTACTCACATTTTGGGAACCTCTGAATGATGAACCACCCTATTGACTCAGTCTTGTGTTAATTTCCAGATTATACCAGGACAATGTTTTCACATCTTTATAATTTCTGGCTATAGTATTTGCATTATTTTGTCTTTTCTCTTTTTTCTTTTCGTTTTATGTTCTTTTTCTTAATTTATTTCATCTAATGAAATTCAGTTTAAGAAATAACAATACGGCTAAGTTTCCAAGACATCCTAAAGGACACAAACCTATGAAAACTCATGGAGAACCAAGGAGAAGTTCAAGAGGGGATGAAAGCTGATATCCAACAGCTGAAGGGACAAATGAGCCAAATCCTAGAGGCTCTGAATGAATTACAAAGCCCTGGAGATTCGCGGGCACCAACACCGCAACAAAGAGCATCAGAGGCGCAAACTTTCCCACCTTATGGTCTTCCTCCGAACTACACCCCACCCTCAATAATGGACTCAGGACATGTTGACACCCAAAAGGCCGAAGGCGACACAGTTAAAGCAGAAGACAAGCTCGGAGCAAACACTGCCATAATTCATGGGGAGACAATCCAGTCAGGTCTGGGGGGCGTGATAATGAAAAAACAACCTGAGATGAAGCCTTCACCTCATGTCATTACGCCAGCGGAGTTTGAGGACGACAAAAGTGCATTAGAAATGTTTGAGAAGAGGTTGAGAGCCATAGAGGGCGAAGGAAGTTTTGAATTTGGAGATGCTAGAAAACTATGTTTAGTTCCTGATGTGGTGATACCTCCAAAGTTCAAGTTGCCAGAGTTTGAGAAATATCGAGGAAACACGTGCCCAAGGAACCACATAACCATGTACTGCAGGAAAATGGCGGCCTATGCTCAGGATGAAAAGGTTTTGATTCACTTCTTCCAAGAAAGCTTAACTGGCGTGGCTCTAAATTGGTACATGCGTCTGGAGACCACTCACATCCACTCATGGAAAGACCTGGTTGATGTGTTCCTAAGGCAGTATGAATATAATGAAGATCTAGCACCCGACAGAGTACAACTGCAGAACATGGTGAAGAAAGAGTCTGAGTCGTTCAAGGAATATGCCCAAAGGTGGAGAGAAATTTCTGCTCAAGTAGAACCTCCTCTGAGTGACAAGGAGATGACTAACCTATTTCTAAATACTCTGCAACCACCATTTTATGAACACATGATAAGCAGTGTCTCCTCGAGCTTTGCTGATATAGTAATAATTGGAGAGAGGATTGAGGGAGGCATACGAAATGGAAAAATTGCACTAAATCCAAATCTGGTGGCGAGTCTGAATGAGTATGATCCTGGACAGGAAGACAAGAGAAAGCAAAAGGCTAATTCGCATTTACTTCCTATTCCCAGATGGCGCATTCCTATGGGTCCAATCGAGCCATTAAGCAGAGAAATTACAACCGGAATGAGAAGGTCGTCAACTTCACTCCTATCCCCATGACCTATATGGAGCTACTACCAGATCTTCTCCGCAATAACCTCATAGAGGTTTGTCCCACCAGGCCTGTACGACCTCCTTACCCAAAGAACTATGACATAAATGCCAGGTGTGATTATCATGAAGGAGCGTGTGGGCATTCAACAGAGGCATGCATGGCCCTAAAGCATAAGGTGCAATCTTTGATCGATTCAGGATGTTTAAAGTTCGAAGAAAGTCAATACAACACTGTGGCAAGGTGTGAGTTCACCTCTGCAAATGTCGTGGACAAGTAAAGAGGACTCTAGGACTATGTAGGAAAGCATTAGTTATTGTAAAGAGTGAAACTGGTGTTGCTTTGCTCATGTTTTGGATTGTCTCGTTGTAAAGACTATGCTCATTGATATTGTGCCTTCATCTTTGACTTTAATATGAACTGTCACTACGCGATTTCTCCAAGGTTTACTGGAAATCTTGTCCTAATAGGGTGTCACGGAGAAAACGAAAGCTACAAATAACAAAATTGAAAAAAGTGATGGCAATCTTGAGTCACTTGTCTTTCATACAAATCATCAAACTCTTGTTTTTTTTTTTAAAAAACATGAGGATAAATCAAAAACAAAAGTTGTAGTGTCAGACTTTTCCGAGGTCAAATGTTTAATAAAAAATAACAACTTGACATTTTCTCAAGATGTTTGTGCGCGTGTTGCTTGAAAACCTTCATCCTTCAGCTTTCCCAAAATAAAGGTTTTTCCCCAACAAACATTGTCACTGCCCTCAATAACAAAGCAAATCTTTACACTGGGGCAGATTGACTTGGCCAAAAGATTTCTCGCTTGCACTAGTAAGGTGATCCCTGAATCCATTGAGACAAAAAAAAAGGAATTAAAAAAAAAACTTTCAAAAAGAGAATAAGTACCCTAGATTGAGAACCCGAAAGGGCGGTTTAGGAAGAAAGAAAAAAAGAAAAAGGAAAAAACGGCTAATGTTGAGGTCATTTAGTCGCAAAATTAATCTTTTGAAAATAAAGCAACCAGAGTTCAAAATGATGTGTGGCCTTCTTGTCTTTATCAAAAAGCAATAAAAAATGTATCCATTGTCTTCCCGTTTGAGCCAAAAATAAATTCTATTTCAAAAATTTTCCCAAGCAAGGGTTATCATCAGGTATGCATCAGCTCGGTGTACAAATGAAAAGCACTTAGTGATCAAATGAAGAAAATTCATCAAGAAGAGTGAATAAAAAAAACAAAAAAAAAGAAGAACAAAAAATCACAAAGTGATTAGGAGCAACAAGAATGAAAATCAAAGTTCGAGAAAGAGAAAAGTGCTCAAAAAGTCGAATGGTTGTTGCAATGCCCAGATGATAGCCCTTGTTTCAAAAAATATAACCAACAAACTTTCATTTGGGCCTTTATATCCTTTTTTTCAATACCTTCCAGCCCCTAGTCACGTTACAAGCCTAATAAAGTCCACACTGATTGAATAATGTTTGCTCAAATTTTCATAAAGCTTAATTTTGCGATAAGGCGAAATGACTTTCAATATGTTAGAAAAAAAAGGTTGAAAATGAATGAATGAAAATAAAAATGAAATGAATGAAAAAATGAAACAAAAAGAAAAAAGGTAATGTCTAGGGAAGAGGGGATCTCCCTGCCAACAAGCCAGAAGCATGCAACAGAAAATCAAACCAATTGGGACAACCTTTTAAACCGATCCTTTTCATTCCCACTACCTCTTCCAAACAGAACCCATACCTCCAAAATTGGGGCAGCCTTGTGAAACTCACGTGAATTCTTCACCTAGCAATTCATCAACCCATAATCTCAAGACTGGGGCAGCTTTACGGATCTCCCTTGAATTTTCACCCTAATTTTCATGAATCCAAACCCTAGCTCATTTTCCTAAACACCAGACCCGGGCAAAATTTTGGTGTATCGTGTTTGTCTTAACACTCACATATTGCATTTCCTTTGAGGATTGTAGTGCCCACGTGCCTGTCCCAACTAAAAAAAGAAAAAAAAACTAAACAGCTCTCATTCTCTTCAAAACTATCCTTTTGCCAATAAATTCAAGCATGTGTGCACTGATGTCAAAAAAGAAAAAGTCAAACATATAATCATATCTGACATTAGACCTCGGATGTATGACATTCCTCAGTTTTCACAAAACATTGAAAATAAAGACTAGTTTGATGATTGCAAGCAAGATGACTGACTCAAGAAAAAAAGAAATGCAAAGCCAAACAAATGTTTTCACGTGTGCATGACATAAGTTGCCATCAATTCATAAAAAAGGAAAGTCTTTCTGATCGAAACCCTCTTCATCCATATGAATGGTTATCGAATCCTTCTTCTTCATGAAATACAATAAGAATAACATTCGAATTTTCTCTTTCAAGCCATATTATTTCAAGTCGATCAAGCTTTTTCTCTCATATTAGAGTTTTGACACCCTGATTCCTACATCAAATTTTGTCACATTGTATTGAGGGTTTCGACACCCTGATGTCTTTTCAACAATCAATTTTTTGTCGAAAATCACCAAGACATTTCACAAAAGCGCAGTTTCGTCTGGCAATTTCAAAATTTCAAAAGCCCAGTTTCATCTAGCAATTTCAAAATTTCAAAAGTCCAGTTTCATCTGGCAATTTCAAAATTTCAAAAGCCCAGTTTCACCTGGCAATTTCAAATTTCAAAAGCCCAGTTTCATCTGGCAATTTCAAAATTTCAAAAGCTCAGTTTCATCTGCCTATTCCAAAATTTCAAACGCCCAATTTCATCTGGCTATTTCAAAATTTCAAAAGCCCAGTTTCACCTGGCCCCCCAAAAGCCCAGTTTCATCTGGCCCATAAGCCCAGTTTCCACACTGGCCCCTAAGCCCAGTTTCCACACGGGCCCCTAAGCCAAGTTTCCACACTAGCCCCTAAGCCCAGCTCGCCTAGCCCATAAGCCCAGTTTTATCTAGCCCATAAGCCCAGTTTCTACACTGGCCCCTAAGCCCAGTTTCCATACTGGCCCATTAAGCCCAGTTTCCACACTGGCCCCCCATAAGCCCAGTTTCTACACTGGCCCATAAGCCCAGTTTTGCCTGGCCCATAAGCCTAGTTCTACACTGGCCCATAAGCCTAGTTTCGCCTGGCCCATAAGCCCAGTTTCGCCTGGCCCATAAGCCCAGTTCTACACTGGCCCACAAGCCCAGTTTCGCCTGGCCCATAAGCCCAGTTCTACACTGGCCCACAAGCCCAGTTTCGCCTGGCCCATAAGCCCAGTTCTACACTGGCCCATAAGCCCAATTTCGCCTGGCCCATAAGCCCAGTTTCGCCTGGCCCATAAGCCCAGTTTCCACACTGGCCCATAAGACCAGTTTCCACACTGACCCACAAAGCCTAGTTTCCGCACTGACCTCCAAAGCCCAGTTTCCATACTGGCTCCCGAGCCCAGCTCGAGTTTTTATCCTTTCTCTTTCTCATTTGAAGCCGAGACGAAATTAGTGTTTCTTTCTTTACTTAGCTTTTACTCAGATAATATGAAAATGACAAATTTTCATATTATCTAGTAATATCTAAGTAAAGAGGAACAACTGTCAACACCCAATTTCGTCCGGAAGACTAAATAATATAAGTTTTTTATTTATTTTTATTCTTTTTTATGTTAGCTTATTTTGTTATATCTTATTTAGTTTTTTTTTTTAAAAAAAAAGAACAAGAAAAAAACGTATTCGACTTTGTATTTTGGGTTCTTCCATCGGGCCCAACCAGAAGGTAGAAACGACCCACCCAATTCCCTGCCTCAAAACCCTAACTAAACCCTAATTGGAGGAGGACGCCCTAGGCCAGTTGCTCACTCCCTACATCACTTACACAGGGTCCCCTCTTTTTCTGTCCGGACACACGACTCTTGTTCAACATATTCATCTCTCTCTCACCACATACAAGACTCCCAATTCCATCCTCTCGGCACTTCACCATTTTCATTTTCTCTCACCCATTCTCATCTGCACTTGGAGCCTATGCTCTCCTCAGTTACCAGCGTCATTCTACCTCCATTGGATCTCCTTCAAGTTTGGCACATCGTAGCTTACCTCGTTATTACATTACGAAGTCGTCTTGCCACAACGATTCGAGCTCACAACTATCACTAGCGAGACCACCACTGTCGATCTCTTTTCCAGATCCATCGCATCTAAGTGGAAGTTACAGAAGGTAACGCCAACTCCAATACCAACACCAAGTGCTGCACTCAGAGTAGAATCGCACCTCCTTTACCACCTTCGCCTACAATGCTCCCACCGCTGCCAGAGAATCCGATTCTGAAGAAAATAACCACCACTAAATCGAAAACGACGGGAAAAGTGGAAGAAAAATGGTGGAGGAAAATAACAACACACTAACAGGACAATAATACAAAAGGAAATTACTGGAAAACTGTCTGAAACGAAAGAGTTGATAACAATAGAAGAAAATCAAACTTCAAGGGAAGTTGTCTTCACCGTGAACCGCCTGGCTTGGGCCCGCTGCTGGTTTCCTCTCAAGTAAGATCTTATACCTATTTCTACCGTAGACGAAGGTAGTTCTCTTCCATCCTCAGGTAAGTCTGATTTCCCCTTTTTCATTGCCATCTATTCATGTTACGATCCTTTATCTTTTATGAATTTGTCTCTCTCATATTCATTGTTTACAGTTCTGTTTGATAATGGTTTGAATCTCGTGTTCTGCAATTGGTGTTTAAGAGGGGATGAGAGTTTAATTAATACTTTTCTTTTTACATGAGATCTGTGAGTTTCCGGAGGGGATGGAATGTAGCCTATCTGGAAAGGTTGGTGATGAGACACGTTTCAATGGGAGGAAAGATATTTTTGGTTGTTAAAGTAAAGTCAGGGGGTTCGTTCATTGATTCTGTAACTTCATTCGTTTTTTTAATGGAATGGCAGCACTTAATTTAATAAAGGGGATTTCCTTCCTTTACAAAATTTAATAATGAAAATCGTAAAAAAAAATAATATATAGTTTCTTTACTGCTTAGTATTATCTTAATAATTATTCTAGTTTTAATTTCTATTCCATTTCAGGTTTTTCATTTATTTAAATATTATTATTACTTTATTGTTTTATTTGAATTAATTAAATATTGTTATTATATTAAACCCTTATGTAAATATAATTATTATCCTTATAATTTTATACAATAAAAATAAAAACAAAAATAAAAGATAAAAAATATATATATAATAATAACAAAAACATTTTAAAAGTTTAACCGTGTGTGCGATCATTCGCATCAGCCTCGCGCTAAGACATTTTTCCCTTTTATAAAATATCAAAAATATTTTAAAGGTTTAAGCGTGTTTGCGATCATTCGCATCAGACTCGCGCTAAGACCTTTTTTTCCCTTTTATAAAAATATCAAAAAATGTTTTAAAGGTTTAAGCGCGTGTGTGATCGCTCGCATCGTCCTCGTGCTGAGACCTTTTCTTCTTTTATAAAAATATCAAAAAATGGCTTAAAGGTTTAAGCGCGTGTGTGATCGCTCGCATCGTCCTCGTGCTGAGACCTCTTCTTCCTTTATAAAAATATCAAAAAATGTCTTAAAGGTTTAAGCGCGTGTGTGATCGCTCGCATCGTCCTCGTGCTGAGACCTATTCTTCCTCACATAAAAATACCAAAAACATAAAACATCCATGATTTCAAACAAATAAACAATCTTTCTAAGAGAACTACGTAACCCTAATTTCTCATTTGGAATGAGAATACGTAGGAACAAGGTCAATCCTTGTTGGGTCCAAAAACCTAAAAAATATTTGTTTCTTTATATTGTTGTTCTTGGGATAGTTAAACATTTTGCAAACCACATCTTTATTCGTGTATTTAATTAAAGGTACTGCCTTCGGGCAGGCATTGTAGGGTGCTAACACCTTCCCTATACGTAACCGACTCCCGAACCCAATCTTTGGTTTTCGTGGACCGTGTCCTTTCTTTATGGTTTTTTCCATAGTTTTCCAGAATAAACTATGGTGGCGACTCCAAAATCTCTTTTTCAAAATCGTTTTTCTTTTTGGATCGTCGTCCCGTCGCGATTCAGGTTGCGACAAGCAATAGGTTGGACGATGCTCTTTGGGCTCACAGGACTGCCTACAAAGCACCCATTGGGATGTCTCCCTCTCGGGTTGTCTTTGGAAAGGCATGTCATTTACCAGTTGAGATTGAGCATCGGGCATATTGGGCTGTGTAGATTTGCAACTTTTCCATTGACCAAGCTGGAGAGGAAAGGAAGTTGCAACTGAATGAATTGGATGAGATCCGATTGGAGGCCTATGAGAATTCGAAGTTCTATAAAGAAAGGACCAAGAGGTTCCATGATAGTTCCATTGTTAGAAAGGACTTCGAGGTTGACCAGTAAGTTTTGTTGTATAACTCTAGACTTGGCCTCATGGGTGGTAAGTTGAGATCAAAGTGGACTGGACCTTTTGTTGTGACCAACATTTATCCTTATGGTGCAGTAGAGATCCAAGGTCCTTCCACAGCTAAAAGCTTCAAGGTGAATGGGCATAGACTGAAGCCTTTCCTCAGCAATCCTTCTTTGTTGGATGCAGTGGTGGAGGAGACGTCTTTGGTCCACCCCACCTACCCTCCCATCTGACTCAGGGAGCTTCTTTTCTCCTTCCCTCCTCACTTTTATTGCACTTTGTCTATATCTGCTGCATGTGCTGATTGTTGATCTGTTGATTGTGACACACTGAGGACATTGTGTAGTTTAAGTGTGGTCTATTAGGGGAGGTTGTTTCTTTGTTTTATGTTTCAGTTTTTATGTAGTTTGTTATGTCTGGTGTACAGTTTTGCATGCTTTTCGTGAATTCTGGACTGTGATTAGGTTGCTAGTTTCCCTTCACTGCATTGATACTCTATTTTGTTGGACTCCTTGCTCTTCTTTGCTTGGAAGATAATCATGATGTTTGAGAGTTGGATTGATTGTGACTGATTACCTGTGCGAGATTTGAGCCTTTGATGATCTTTCTTGTGTGTGATATGTCTCTGGATTGCTTGCACATTTGCCTTGGCTTGAGTCTTGTTGATAATTCTTGATTGATATGCATGTTTGGAAGTGATAAAGGCATTTTGTTGACTGAGCCTCTCTAGCCAGATAGCCTACCCTGTTATGATCTCTTTGTTAGCCCCTTTGAGCCTATACTTCCCCCATTTCTTTGTCTTGAAGCTCATACAATAGCCTAAGTGAAAAACCGTGATCACCTGAACCTTAGGAATTTTGGAGCTTTGGAATTGTTTTGGGAATAAGTGTGGTCTCTTAGGAGTTGCAGATGAATTGGCTAGTGAGTCCTCTTCTTGCGGTTGCACTGTAAATATCATGTATCTTGTCTTTTAATTTGTGTGTTGAATAGAAAAAAAGAGACAAAATAAAAAAAAAAACGAGAAAAAAAAGAATTTTTTTTTTTTGTGAATAATGGAGTCAAGAAGAGGATGAAATTAGATGTTGTGGGTGTGTTTGAATGTGTTTACACTTGTTCCCCATTGCTCCTCTGTTCCTTATGGTTTGTAGCTTCTTATCCAGATGTATCCTCCATTGTCCTTGGCCCCATTACAACCATGAAAAGACCTTTTGATTTGAACATGCGTATGTGCTTGAGTGTTGATATTAGAGGCTTGCCAAGTCTACGTGTGTCTGCTTTCTTGAGTGCATTGAGTGATATTGATTTACCTTAAACACTTGAGAGAAACACTGATTGTGTGCATCTGTGAGGCTCTATTGCTTTCGATTCATTGCTTGAGCTGATTGATTGTTTTCCATGTACTAAACTGCTTGGATGATTCTGTAAGTATCTGCTTTCATTGACTCTATGTGGGATTCTGCCTATGCCTTTCACTGTCTAGATTTTGTGAGAACTGTGCAACTCTGTGTCTGTCTGTTGAGTCTGTGTCTCTTCCTGTGTCTTATGAATTATTCCCTGTTTTGCGTCTTGATTTTGCCCAGGAGTGCAAAAGATTAAGTGTGGTCTATTTTGATGAGTCATTATTTCTTGACCATATCTTGTTTATTGCACTTAAATAAATCAGGGAATTGTGTTTAATTGCCCATTATTTCCCCGTTTGTCTTAATTGTGCTTAATTTGGTCGGAAATTCATATTTTCACTAATTTGGATTTTCTGAGCTAATTAATTACATTTTTAATTGCAGGGAAAATATTGGAGACATAATTTGGAGCATTAGGAGATGGCATGGACATTCAAGATTTAATATTTAGTCATTGTAAATTTAATTAAAATTGTAATCTAGTTGATTAAGAACTTTACTTAAGCTTTTGGTGCATTGGGCCCATGTTGGCAAATTTCATGTTAGGCCCAAACTTTGAGGGACATGTGGCATTAAACCTAGGGTTTCTAGGAGGTGGACCCCACCATTTTTTTGAGGTGTTGGATGGTATTCTAGGGCAATTGCCGAGACACACTCCTAGCACACTTCATACTACACTTTCATTTTTGCTTTTGCCTTGTATGAACTCTCTTGGGAGCTTTGGTGTGCCCTTTTGGTTTTGAGCTATGTGATGAACAAAATTTCGTTTTTCTTCTTCTATTGTGTGCAACAATGCTTGTTCTTGCTTGATGGAATGAAGCTCTACCATTTCTCTCTTTAGATTTTCGTTTTGAAGGTTGAATGCTTGAGTTTAAAGCATCTTCTTTGCTTTTTCATGGTGGTTTCTTTGGTGGAAGAGAGACCCATTGTCCATTTCGGTTTTCTCATCATTTTGCTGCAGTGATTTCGAATTTACTTTGAGTTTCTTGGATTGGAGGATGAAAATGGAGTTGTTGTCAAGTTTGGTAGTGAAAAAAAGCTTAAGTTGGTGCATGGGTATTGTATTCTTGAGCCATTTTCTTCTAGCATTTGTTTTTGATGTTTGGAAGCATATTTGGAGCTAGACTTTGTGATTGATGATGGTGGCTGGACGGTAATGCAAGGGAAGCTAGAGGTTTGGTTTTGTTTTAGTCAAAAAGTTGAAGAAAAGTAAGTGGTGAAGTTGGATTTATGAAGGTAGGCTTTGGGTTTGTTGTGCTTGTGTTATTTTGATGTTGAACTTTGGAGTTCTTGTGTTCATTCTCAGTTTGGAGATGGGAAGAACAATTTGAATGCCTGTTTTGTTGAAGAAAAACCGAAAATGGGTTGAAAGAGAGAGAGAAAATGGTGCATTTAAATTTTTACCCGATTTGGACAAACAAATGTTGAGACCCAATTTCCATAGAAGGAATTTTGCCATTTTGGTTTTGGACTTTGCTAGCAATTTCCGTGAACATCATATGAAGAAGAGAATGACTTGTTTGTTTTATTCCTTTTAAGCTTGCACATGTGGCACTTTGATAGAAGCAATTTTACTTTTTGTATTTGTGCATTGAAGAAAGTTGCCTTTGATTTGGAAGGAAGGTAGTAGCTCACGGCAATTGTGTGCTTTGGAGAGTGGATTCAGATTTCTTTGCTGCATTGGATGAGAGAGAGGACGGTTCATTGTATTTGGAAGGCACATGTGTATTGTCTTGAAGAATGGTGCACATGAGACAAAGAGTCAACACATCTTGCATGGTTCATTTAAGGAAGAAAGTCAAGAATTGAAGTTGGGCCTTGGTGGACTAGGAGCTCACGGCCCAAGGGGGTTTTCTCAAGCTAATTGCACTTTTAATTTCATTTGATAGATGAATATTGGTCACATAATTGATAGATGAAAAAGCATGTTTAATTATCCCTTTTGTTTGGTATTAATTTGCATGGTAGGATTAGTTGCATTTTAATTTAGTGTTGCATGGTAGGATTAGTTGCATTTTGATGTCTCTAATTTAGTGTTGCATTTTAATAGTTTTAATTGTGTTTAGATAATTGTTTGTTGAATTGTTGGATTTAGCATTTTATTTTACCTTATGTTTTCTAACTTACATAGTTGAGTTTAATGTCCATTCATTTTTAATTTAGTTGTTCGTATTCACAAAAACACTTTTCAAAACCCCCCCTTTTTCGTGATAGACTTGACTCTGAACCACAGTTGTTTCTTGAGAGACGACCTAGTGGTCATTCCTTAGCACTATACTGCATTATTTATGCACATCAAATTTGTATGGGCTGCGACAACTCATCAATGTTCAATCTTCTCAAGACACAGTAAACGAAGATGACCCTATGTGTGGTAAAATTTGATACATGAGAGCAAGGCTGAATATTAGCATGAGTGAATGTCATCCAGTATTTTGCCAAAGGCGTGAGGAATGACCTCCTGATATGAATAGGCACATCCTGCTTATTCCTCTGAAAATACCCTCCTTCAACACACAAAGTCCGCTCTACCTCAGCATAATTAACATCTTATTCCATCAAAGAGGCAAACTGACATTGGCTATCATCACCTGGCCATTTGGTCCCAAAGAAGGTGTTAATCATTACAGCATCATAGGGGATCCTCTTTCCCCTCACATAGCTCCTGTACATCTCTTCATGCACGCCATAGGACCTATCGTTTGCATAAAACTCCTTCACCACTGCAATATTAGCAGGTGCAGGGTAGGAGGCCAAATTCTCCCATTGCCTTCTTATCAATTCTCGCTCAAACTGAGGAGCCATAAGAGGTATCAAACCCACTTTTCTCTCCATTAATGACTTGCAGTTCTGAACCGCCCCAAAATTCTTTTTGTGCATATGTGAGAGAAACTTATTGGAATAAGCTTGTTTTTTCATCTTTTTCCCTTTCTCTATCTGTGCAGCAGTGGTTTTAATCCTTGTGGAACCAAAAGATAAGGCCATATCTGCACCACAAATTTTCCATTTATAACAAGAGTGGGCTCATATGGACCGTTTAGAGTTGCATCCCAAACTCCTTTATCCACGAATTCAAGAAAGATTTGCATCCTTATTTTCCAAAAGGCATAGTTTCCTCCAGCAAATAGTGGTGGTCTATTTGTGGATGCACCTTCATCAAAGGTTTGAGAATTAAAAGCCATTTTCCAGGATCAATCGATTAAACGAAAATAGTAATTGATTAGTTTTTCAAATATTTTATGAAAACCAACTCTGGTGCCAATTATTAAAATAAAATGGCTCAGTTTCTCACACCAAGAGGGGGAGGGAGGAATTGATGAAGTATAAAAACAAAAGCTTTTAAAATCCTTTTCACAAAAAGTGATGCCTTTATACTTTTCTTGAATCGCAAGGTAAAAAATTTTTAATGCAGCGAAAACTTAATTGAATAAGTACAGAAACCAATCAATTATAAAAGAGAGTAGGGATCAGAAAATTCAAACACTGTGCTTTTATACTGGTTCGACCAACCTGCCTACATCTAGTTTCCCTCCAACCACGGGAAGCAAATGCACTATCATGATCAAGATTTTTACAACGAGGTTTCTACAGAAGACCTCACATAAAAAATGTGAAACACCTCTCTAACCCTCTAATAAAAATATATGCAATAAACAACAAGACCAGCAGCAAGAATCCCCTCTCCTACCGTCTAACCCCTTTAAGTCACCATCAAAGTCAAGAACACACACGTTCTTCTTCCTATAATCACAACAGGGAACTCAAACCAATCTTCAAAATATTGCAGAATCTGATTGTGCAATAACACCTAAATGTGCAGATTGATCAGCCTTTGAAACACAACAGTCTAACTCTTCAAGAAGTCACAAGTTGTTGATCACCACGACCAATCTTGTTTCTTGGAGCTTTTGCTCTCTTTCTGTAAGATCACAACTTTCTGTAAAAGGTATGAAAATGTTAAAATCACAAAAGTTCCTACAGAATTCAAATCTGTGTCAATTTATAGTATAACATATATCAGACGCAATTTAATCGACTTAGCCACTAATGTAATCGAATACAACAATTATGTTAGAATAGTTAGCAGCAAACACAACAATTAATTGAATGCGCAATTAATGTAGTCGAATATCATTTAATGCTTGGGCAACACATTTAAAAATATGACCGTTATGACAATTGTGTCAAGCATTAACATATTTTAAAAACAATAACTAACTTAGTCGAATACAGCATGCACGCAATTGATTAAGCAACAATGCTAAGCATAGTTTTGAAAACTTTTCTCTTTGAAAAATCCCACAACACACTTGAAAAGAGTTTGGGCAAAGACACGAGTTTTAATCAATTCACCTCATAATGTAATTGACTTAAAATTGTTGTTTTGCCACACATTTAAAGTTTAACATAAGTGGTTGTGGTTTTCCTTTTCTATAAACATATGTCATGCATTCACATATAAAATCACATATGTAACACAGTGATATGCAATGAACAACATAATCATGTTCTCAAATATGCTTTAAAAAGATTTAACACATTGATCAAAAGCATATAGCATGTAAACACAGAACATGTAACGCAGATTACACATGTGTTATTAATTATGTGTTGTAATCATCAAAAACAGATATTACTGAGATTGTGGGTTAAGCTAAACCTGTGCTCCCCCTATCAACAATCTCAACATATAAAACAGTACATACACATGTGTTAATATTAATTATGTGTTGTCATCATCAAAGACACAGATATCACTGAGATTGTAGGTTAAGCTAAACCTGTGCACCCCTGATAATGGTTGAAAACACTGTTATTTTACACTTAATTTTAATACTAAAAACACCCTTTATGACTTATAAACTAGCTTGAAATCATGCTTTTGCTTAAGTTGAGAGTATAAGAGAGTTGAAGGTGGTATTATTGGTTTTATGGTTGGTTTTCCTTGTTTTGATAAGAATTAAGATGAATTGGATGAAGAAGTTGAAGTGCAAAGAGTCGAAGTCAGGAAAAGCTGGAAAAGTAACATATAGAAGAACCGTAGACAGTGCTGAGCATCATTTAGACCGTTGAGCGCTAATTTCCACTGTCTAGCGCCTGAGCGCCACTACTAAGCGTCATTTTGAGTACCGCACCTACCGTTGAGCACCATTTTTAGCGCTACGCGCTGATGACGTAGGCTTGGGCCAGTTTTTTGTTATTTTTATAAATTATGTAAGGGTTTGGATGACCTAAAGGGTCTATCTTTTGACAGAAAGAGGTACAGAAACACTTCTTCCACCCCTCGGAGGCGGATTTTGGATGCGGAAGCTCCAATTTTCAACTTTTAGGGTTCTATCTTTCATTCTTTTCATTATTTTCATGTAGTTTCACCATGTCTATGGTGAACTAAACTTCCATTGTTGTTGGAGAAACGATATAATCCTTTGAAACTTCATGTATTGAATTGGTTTATATTATATATGCTTTACTTCATTAATTGTTAGGGTTTTTCCTCTATGCTCTATGCATGCTTTTTTTAACTCATTCAATTGCATGATCATTGATTTTGTCAATATGGACACATACGAGGAAATCTAGAACTGGGGAAATTCTCCCAAAAGCAATATTACCTAGACATAGCAATAGGAGGGTTGGTTGCCTTTAAGCTTCTGTGCGAATATAATGCATAATTAGTTGTTAGGGATACAAGACATTGTGAACTAGTAATTAAGAGTAGGCTTTCTTCACCGAGACATCGGGTTTAAAGTAAATTAGAAAATGGCATTAACATTAATGAAGAAAGATGAATTCGTAAATATATGAGAGTGGATAGGATAAGTCGGAAACCCCAATAACATAATCATTCCATATTTTATACACCAATCACATATGCATTCTTTTATCAATTGATCAACACTTGCATTCATATTTATTTTCTGTTTTGCATTTTAAACCTAAAATTTTCGTTCTCAAGTCTTAAATAATCAACAAATCACATGACTGTTTAGGCTAGTGAGTCTCTAGGAAAACGATACTTGATCTTGCCATTTATATTACTTGATACGATTTGGTACACTTGCCGGAGTCTTAACAACCCCTATCAACAATCTCAAAAGTTGTGTACAATTTAATTTTACTATGTTCCATACTGGCCACAAGTTTTAATGTACATTTAAATTTTACAGAGTGGTTAAGGCTTATTCAAAATTGTAGAGAACACATATTATCTCTAGAAAGAAGTTGTAGTGCACTGCGCTAACTGTAAGTAGTTAATCTTTTAAATTATGTAATAAAACACATGCAAAAAATCATATTTGTAAACATGGTTGACTCATGAAATTTGGTAACTAATATATTAAGTATTTATATAAGTTAAATCAAACTATTTATTATATAGATTTTTGATGACATGTATCTAATGTAGCAAGAAGTCCTAAGGCCTTGTTCACTTGAGTGGATTTGAGGGAGAGTAATTGAGTGGATTTGAGAGCATTTGAAGATAATTTTTCTTATTGACGGTATTGGAGGGGGTAAATTTTAAAAGAGTTTAGCGCAGCGGAATTAAAACAACTCAGAGAGCAGAAAGCGTGTTCGGTCACAAAAATAGTTCCTTTATCAGTTTTAAATTTCTTGTAAAACTTTTATCGAACAGTTGGAGTGCTAAAAGATTAAGGAGTGTAGGGAAGAGAAAAATCACACAAATGATTTTTATACTGGTTCGAATCAAAAGATTCTACGTCCAGTTGTTAATCACTATAAAAAGTGATTAACTATTTTCACTAAAAATATAGTTGTACAGATTACAAGATAATGAAATGAGTAAGGGATAGAAAACACCTTCCTTCGACAAACGAACCGGAAGAGTGCAGAGAGAAACTTCCTTCGACAAACGAAATGGAAGTGCTTCCTTCGACACACGAACCGGAAGCAAACACTCTGCCAACTCGAAGAGAACCGCTCCGACTTTCGACACACGAAACGCGAGCTTCTCCTATTCACGAGACCAGGCAAGGGAACCTTGAACAAGCTTCTGAGAATTTCCTCTGACAAACAGTATTCTACTTAAGCCTCAGTTCAAGAACGTTGCTTTCTGAAGTTCTCAAGGCCCCTATATATAGCCAGCTAGTCTGAATATGAAAGGTCAAGTCCCAACTGCCAGTAATAATCGATTATTGTAAGTGATAATCGATTATTCAAGTCCGTTACATGTTTTTCAAAAAGGTGATAATCGATTATGTGAGGTGATAATCGATTATTCCTGTAAGACTCATGATAATCGATTATTGCTTGACATAATCGATTATTTCAGTACAAAATACAAGTTTTACAAATTTTAAAGACATTCCTACTACATTTATATTCTACAAAGTGCTTTTAAATATTTCTAATATGTTCTTCAGGTAAAACATCTTGCAGCATTATCAAAACCATTTTCTTCAAGATTTACCAATGCTCCTTATTGGTAACAGTTATTGTTTATTTGAGTGAATTTGAAGATAATCGAGAGTGAATTTGGAAGTAAATTTTTTAATCTGTCACATAAATTAAATCCTACACTGATAATTCTTACAAATTTTACTTCCAAATCCACTCTCGTTTATTTCCAAATTCACTCAAATAAACAACAAAAAAAATCATCTTCAAATCTATTTAATTACTCTCCCTCAAATCCACTCAAGTGAACAAGAAATTTGAAGGAAGTTGACTTTGTTTTTTTAAGTATTTATAAAAGTTTATGTTAGGTCTTTTCTGAGTTTTCATGTGAATATTAAATATATTAGGTTATGAAATATTATGTGATGTTTAACACTAGGAAATATAATTATTATTATTTTATTTCTTTTATATGTTATCCTGACTATTCCGAAACTATTATAATATGGATTTCTAAATTTTATATGTAATAGATAATCTGCAATTTTTCAAATGACATTGGTCCAAGAACACACTCGTAACAGGTGTAAAATCTGTTTGTATAATATGTTAAGCATTTCAAGAGAGGTATTATGTAAAACCAATATCTAGAAATTATGTATTGGACTCAACATCATAATATGATGTAAACTGTAGTATTAGATTGTCTGTTCCATTATAAAACTTTATATAGTAATGCAAAAAGAATTAACTAATTATTAATTACAAACATAAAACTTAATATATCCACATTCAAATTATTCATCTTTAAGCAACTCCCAGTCAGAATTACTCAAGGACTGAGTCTACCTTTGATTGTAACAACTTATGGTTTATCTCAAACTTCAACAACAAAAATATTATTAATTAAAAAATATATAAAAGAATAAAATCAAAAGACTATTTATAAGACCAACACGGATATGAAACTGTTATCACTAGTTATATATTATTATAAATAATAACTATAATACCAAATTATTGATATTAGTTATAATATGTGGATATTATTTTTAATAGACATAAGTTTAAACTGTTTTAGAATAAAAAATTTAATAAATTTTATTGAACAGTGCTTTTTAATATATATATATTGAGTTAGATAGAAACACCTTTTATAACAAATTTTCTAAAACAGACTTTTCAAATCACATAAAAATATGTTCTGAAAAAACTTTTAGGAAGAGCTTTTTTTTCAAAACGAGCTCTTCTTCCTATAGTAACTGTACAGCACAATGGGGAGGGCAACACTAATGGTATGATGCAATGAGGCAAAGTGTTGAGTTCCCAATATCATATATGAAAGAGGCATAGTGAAGTTCGGCTCATCAGAATTACTCTAGGAGTCCAAACTGACCTATAACAAAAAATACTTGGCAAAGATAGTTTTACTGTTTATTTGCTTATAAGGATGCTTCTCAAACAAAGAAAAATATTATTTTTATATTTTAGATTACTGAATATCTGAGAGCAGACACTTCATCAGTTTTATATGTTGCGGTAGCTTTAGTTTACTACAGTTCACCTGTAGTTAGGAGCCTAGCCTAATCTTGACATTTCCCTTCCCCACCATGTGCTGTAGGATAGGATTCTCACTTTACTTAGATTCAAATTTCCCGTTAATTATACACAACACAAAACAAGATAAAATGCAGAAAGAAATTTTTCTAAACTATAAAAGAACCAGGAAAGAGTAGCAGCTTTCCTGCAATCATGAAGCTGAGAATAATGTCTCTTAGGTACTTAGGATCTGTCTCGTTCAATGCCAGAAACCTTGACACCATATCTTCTTTTTTCTCCTGTAAATAGATATACATATCAAATGACAAGAGTTTAATATCTATGCTCAATTGTTGTAAATTTTTCTTAGACTTTGAATCAATAAAAAATACTGATAGATATTATATTTAAGTAAGGAGTTAAATTAGAGTTCTTAAACTAAGATTTGAAATTGGATTTCGTTCCTGTAATACTTTGATACATTTTGGTTTTTCAAACTCCTATCCAAGATGAATGCCTATATTATTTACTTAGTATAAGAAGAGGGGTGGTAAAAATTTTACTCACAGAAAAATCAGATTTTGATGACTTCTGAACTTGCTCTGTCTTAATTCTGATTAGTTTGTAAACAAAATCATCCACCTCTTTAATACGGTTTCTAAGTACTGCCTATGATCCATTGTTGAGAAAACGCTTGATCTTCGATAAAACATCGACATACTGATACAACGTAGCACTTGCTTCATCAAAGGCATTGGAGAATTGAGTGCCTTCTTCGTATGTTCCGTATATGGTGTCCAAGGTCTACACCAAGGACAATCTTAAAGACCGAGTCCAAGGTTGATTTCATAAACAGTTCCTGTCAATAAACACCATGAGATTAATATTATAGATCCTTTGTTTTATTTATAATCGACTTCACCGCTTTGTATCAAGCATGTAACAAAATCTTACTTGGAAGTCAACTGCATTATTTGACATAGCTGTTTTTGAAACAACTACTGTAAGTTTTACTGCATTGGATTTGAACACTTCAAGGCTAAAATCTCTCACTGTTTTGGTGCCAATTTCATAGCTCGCAACCTTTCTCTGATGTAGCCACTTCTCGCCGTCCACTGAGAATATTCCATCACCTAAAAGATCTGTCAATTTCTCATAGTGGTACCAGCCCTATAACAGCACACGGGAATAAGAATATACATTTATTTGTCGTAGGTTTTGAATCATGCATATTCAGTGTTAGGAAGGAAGAAGAGAAAAATAAACGAGAATTTAACGTGATTGAAATATTGTACACCTAATTCCACACTATTTGAAATTCTAACATTCAGACGATGAAAGAGTACATCTTTGACAATCAATACCTTCTCATAGTTTGCAAAGTTTGTTTTGAGGATGTATTCAACATTGACAGGGTCCACAGTGTATCAACATTGGATACCTAACTTATTGAATTTGACAAGGAAATAGTACAACGAATATAGTAAGCACAGCTCCAGCCATCAAACCAATTTCTGCAATTTGACTTCATCTTTATAGTGCCTATTTACAAGATCTCCCACAACACAAGTTTAACCTGACCTGTAACGTCAATGAAAATAATGAGTTCAAAGATAACGAAACAAAAAATATAATAAAACCTAACATTCAACATATCTCCATCCACTGTTACCTAAACTTGCACACCACACAGCATTTGCTCACCCAGCACCCATTTCAATTCTTCATTTCCTTGTAAACCCATCAATTCAAGCTCGATCATCATAATGTTCCAAGTGATCAATTATTAATCTTTCATACAAACACCGTGGTCGAAACATGTACCTCCCTACAACCAACAAGAGAGACTAAAGTCAATCCAACTTGAACAGACAACAAAAATAATATATGAGAATTTAATAAAACATAAAGCATTTTAGTAAGTAAAATAATCTACCGCTACTCCATCGATACAATATATCCATCCTCTTAACTGAAACACGAGTAGAAGAACATTCATCGAAATCAACAACCAACTGTCCAACAAGCCTGCCACTCATAGACTGCCTACTTTCAAGATCTACCACTCCATAAGTTTAGGTTTGAATAATGATAAGTGTTTCGGTTGTGCGGTCGTCAGACTCCTCCTACACAACTTCCCCTGGCCGTCCGTTCGTATGCTCCCGTCCCTCCTCGTCACGCTTTCCGATCTTTCCTGTCCAATTTAGGTCTTCTGTCAGCCACGCCTCGTAGGTAGTCAAAGGGTAGAGATAGAAAGAGAAAGTAAATACTAAGAGTAAATGTGCATTCATTGTAACTAACTACCTTTCTCCTTTGACCTCTATTTATAGGTTTTGCCATGGGTCTGAGATCTTAACCATGGTCCAATTATTGGCCCAATATTACTAATCGTGTTTTACCTTAATTTAATTCTAAATATTACTAGCTGCCTTGACCGAGCGGTCCCTCCTAAAATATCAATTTTAGTCAATCAAACGTTGCACTGTTATTAGTTATCTCAGGTGATGACTTTAGTGGTTCCTGTATCATGTGTCTTTCCAAGCTGCGATTAACCTACCGGACGTTCTTGATCAATCTGTCCGATTCATATGATATAATAAGGTTCACCAGTTTTCATAAATTATAAAAAACACGAATTTTCAAAACTCCTTTCGAAACCCTAACCCCTAACCCCCAAATCACAAGAATCAGGGGAAAAAAAGAACACGATTTGAACCCTATCAGGCGAAGCCCATCCCCGCACCGCGAAGATGTCACCGCCGTGGTACCCACCCTGCGGCGATGAAGATGGAGGTCGTGCTTAGCCGCCAAAACTTGCGTTTCCTCTCTACCAGAACCGAACACAAACCTCATCCTTTGCCATGCTCCTTGTGCGAGAACTCCACATCTTGTTTGAAGTCCAGAAAACGTGAAGAATAACGTTCGAGACGTGAAGGCTTTAAGACGCGAAGATAAGCCTTTGAGACCCGAACTGAAATCCAAGAAACATAGATAAATGGTGCGGGAAAGAAGTAGGGTTAGGAAAAAATGAGTTCAGAGAATGAGACACGTAAAGAAAGGCAAGGGAGAAAGAGAACTGAAAAAATATTCATAATAAAAATATGAATTAAATATTAAAAACATAGCTGCGGCTTTTATTTAAACCGCCGGAAGTTACTTGGTATGTTGAAAACCTCCGATGAAAACCTCCCCTAGAATATATTATTTTTGTAGTGTGATTTGTATTAAGAAAGAATGCTTACAAATATTCTCTAATAAACTTTTCTAAATAAAATTAGGGATGATAAGGTGAATCAGAACCTCTGCAAGCTAGCTAGCCAACCCCAAAATAAGATAAGTTAAGTTTAAATTTTCAACGTAACAATTTGTTTTGACTTGACGTGTCTAGCTCACCAAATTGGTAAGGTAAAGCCGGGATCATGACCTATTGATCCATTTAAAAATTACAATGAAAATAATTTAGAAGATTAATTTTTCAATATAGTATCCTTTTTAGAATGTAAATATGTAATAATATTTAACTTGAATCATTGACATTTATAAATTAAATTCTAATTATTAGTTATAATAATGTAATTTAATAATAATGTAATTTAATATGTAAATATAATAATTATTTTATTTAATCTAATTAAAAATATTAATTAATTAACTAAAAACTTATTAAATATTTATATGATTAAATAATGTTTATATATATATATATATATATATATATACATATCTATATATATATATAATATATACATATCTATATATATATATATATATATATATATATATATATATATATATATACATATATATTAAATTAGAAAATAAAGTTAAAAAAATTACCTAATAAGACAAATTACAAATTCTAACTTGTGTTTTTGTGGTAGGTCAGTCAAATCTAACTTATTTTTGAAAAATTAATTACAAGCTACAAGCATGCCTAAATCAGTTGGGTTGATCCATTTTATCATCTTAAATAACAAAAAAACAAAGTAATTAAACAATAAGTAAGATCTAAACTTTTTAATAAAAGAAAGAAAGTGTATTAAGAAGCGCAAATAAAATAATTATGTATGTTACTAACATTTCTCACTGAACTAATATGATGTTTTAAGTTAATGGGACTAATTGCACGAATTAGATCTGAAATGTGGAATGGAATATTCTTTTGGGATTCTATGAGAAAAGATTTTGATGAATTTAAAGATGTGCATATTTTGATCATTTTCCTCTTATTTAATGATTAAAATATACATTTTAATTAATTAACTAAGATACTATTTCCTGCACTCTCTTATTCTTGACATGGAAAGGCAATTTAAAAAGTTCATTTTCAAATGTAATTAATAAAATTAAATAATGCTCTCATGTTCCTATATATAGTACTTATATTAAAAATTACGTTTGTTTATTTATAAACTCATAAATCTATTATTATCAATTAAAATCAAGTTATTAAGTCTTATCCATAAGTACAAATCGAGGATTGACTAATTTTCTCAGTTAACGTGATTTTATCTTATATAGAGTAAGGCTCTATTCAGTATGATGGTTGAAAATAAAATAAAAAATGATTAAAAATAAAGAATAAATAGAAAATACTTATTAAAATAATAATAAAAGTAATAGCTTTTTTTACTGAAAGAACATAGTCAACAATAATGGATGAAAAAGGTTGGGTAGTAATAAATGTCACATATTTGTGTTTGTGAACCAGTAGTAAAAATTATAAGAGACAAATTGACATATTTAGTAAGGGAAGATAAAGGAGAACAATTATCTGTATGTGATTGGAGTCGATACCCAAAGATCAAAAAAGGTAATTGAGGAAAACAAGTAAATGAATTACTAATGTGTGTTACTAAAGCAATGTTACTAGTTGATTGGTGTATTGTTAATTTTTTCTTTTTTTAAAGTCTTCAAGTTTTGTTGGAGATAGATCAATTGAAATATAACAGACGATTTAGTAGTGGAAGTGAATAGTTAACTCTATCCATCTTAGTACTAACAATATGATTAGAAAAGTTGGAAAACATTATTCTTAAGGTTGATGTTGTGTTGAAAGACATATTTTTTTCTTTGACAAAGTGAGGACATAAAACTAAGGAGAGGAAAACCAAAGAAAACCTAAGAGAAAGGTTGGCAAAAATAAATTTTGTTGGAGACCGTGATCGATTGGGACAACAAATGAGATCTCACTTGTGCAGAAATATTTTTTGTGACAAGTAAAATTGACCTATTATGACGGATTGTTGGCGTTATAGCTTTGGGATCATAATAGGTTTGTGTTTTTTATGACGTAATAAAAAAGTATATTATAATAGGTTCAATATATTATTATAACGTACAATTTTTTGACGTGTCATAATACATTGTATGTCATAAAAGGTTGTTTTTAAAAAAAAAATATTCATGCTTACATTTTGACCTCCAATCAATTTATAATCAATTTTTCTATATTATCATCTTATCCAATTAATTTATAATCAATATATCTTGTATTATAATCAATTTACAATCAATTTATAATCAATAAACAAAATGAAAATTATTTCATACATTAAAATGTCTAATAGTACTTTATACATTATTTGTACATAAAACTATATTTTAAATTCAAATATTATTCTAAACTAGATATATATTAAATTGTAACTAAGTGTTTACAATTCACTAACACTTAAAATAAAATAAGTCTACTTTGATTCTAATGGATTGTTTTTAGATGGCCTAAGCTGGAAGTTGTCTATCGTGATTCCTGACCCAACATCATAGTTTGTAGATTAATGAGTCTGAAAGCATCAATTACCACTTTTCCTTTGACACTCTAAATGGGATCGACCACAATAACCACTGCACGGAAGACAAAAATCAGCTAATGAACCCTAGGTTTGTGGTTTAATCGGTGAAATTGCTAGGGTTTAATGTAAAAGAGGATTTAATCGGAGGAGAAGTGAAATAATCGGAGGAAAAGGTTGAACGAACCCTGGATCGGCAGGTTTGTTCGGTGAAAAGAGGAATTCATCGATTAGATAGGGGAAAAGGAACGAATAAGAGGTTGAATCGGTGGGAGTAGCTTATGCGAGGGCAGACCTGAGAGGAGGAGGTGGTTTGTGGCTGGAGACGTTCGAGAGAGAGAGAGACGCGGCTGAAACAAAAATGAAGAAGTGTTGTGCTGAGGCAGTGGCGCGGAGAAAAGTGAGACGTATGCGTCTGAGGACGTGGCTGGTGACCCAACGAGAAATAACGCGACGCGTGCCAAACAGTGGAGTGGTCAGGTGGATGCTACGGAGGAGTGAGAAATCTGATGATGGAAATGAAATAGAATGCAAATGTGAATGGAAGGTGGCTGAGTGAATCCCTTGGATTCTTCAACCTTGACTTTCAAGGGATTAAAATCTGGAGTGCTCTCAACAAAAGATTTAATCCAATATCTCAAAAGTGCTTACAATAAGGTTGGCATGTCTATTTATAGGACTAAATGTCCCACATGCCTAACACAATTTACACATGTCTAATACAAGTAAAAGAAATGCTAAACTAAAATAATTGGGCTTGGGCCCCGCGTATCATCCCCTCCTCCTTGGAAAAGATTTGTCCTCAAATCTAATGGTTCGCCTGAGGACTTATTATTGTAGACTCCATACAAGTTCCTCCTAGGGCAAAGATTAATCTGCAATAAGCATCAAACATATCTCTAATTAGCTTTATTTGACCTAGTAAGATATATAAAGGAAAATGTTTAGAAGAAGGTTTCCTAGATTTGAAATTTTCAAGTTGATGATAATAAAGAAACCTTTCTTCATTTGAAAATTTAATTTTTTCTTGAGTTAGTGATAACTTAAAAGGTAACTTTAACTCAAGTTTTTTATTGCCATGTGTTAAAAATTGCAACTTTTGAAAAGATGTGATGGCAATGTCTTGGAAAGAAAAGGTGAATTTGGAACATTTCATTTCAAATGGAGAAAAGTGAAAGGATAGAAAACCTCCCCTTAAAAGTTTGGATTCTAGAGTAGGAGATGTTGCCATCAATTTCTTTTCTTCCATTTTCTTCCTTTCAATTTCTTCCTTCTCTTTCTTTTGTAGTCTCTTTTCCTCTTCTCTTTTTTCTTCCTCTTTTCTCTCTTCTTATTTTCTCTTTTTCTTCCTCTTTCTCCTTTGTTGCTCTCTTCTTTCTTCCTCATCTCTTCTCACTTGCTCTCTTCTTCTCTCCTTTTCTCTTCTTCTCTCTTCTTCTCTTTTGCTCTCTTTACTTCTCTCAATTTGTTCTTCCCGAAGCCTCTAAAGCTTTTCTCTAAACTCATTTTTTCTATGAAAGAACCCACTTATATTTTTAATGAACGACTTGCCTTCTCTAATGAATTCCTTCATAAGTTCTATGTTTCTAAGAGTCTCAGGAGGCACAAACTTTCTTCTCATGCAAGCTCTTAATTCATACCAATCATGAATGAAGGATTTTCTACCTTGTCTAACACTAATTTGTCTTTGATCCCACCACTCTCTTGCATGGTTTTCTAACTTAGAGAGATATAAACTAAGAACACGAGATTCACACTCTCTAGAAAGAACAATTGTACTATAAGATTCAATTTCACTTTGCCTAAGAAGGACATGATGCATTTTATTAATTTCTTTTTCCCAAACTAGGTATGTGAAGACATTTATATCTTTACCAAAGAATGGAATTCTTCTAGCTCTAGTACATAAATCATCCTCAATGTATGAACCTTGATACTCATTATAAATCCTAGATGACCTAGATAAACTAAAAGAACTATATGAATAACAAGACATCTTTGTTCTTAAAAGTTTTCTTAATCTAAAGAATTAAAAGCTTTCACTTTAGACAAATCCCATGTAAGAGAGGTGAACCACAAGGGTTGTTTAAATACCTGCCTTAGCCAGATGTGTCTTAAGCTACTTACTAATTAACCTTTAAAATAAAATCACTTTTAAAATCAAAGGACTCATCAAACAAAGACAATTGACGGACGCTAGACGAACTATAAGACCCCTATGCCCCTAAGCGAAACACAATTCAAAGACAATCAAATTATACTCCTATGGTGAGGCTTGTAGCTTTGGCTAAAAAGACACACTCACCAGTCTAAGCTAAAATTAAAAGAAAACACTTAAGAAAGGTTGTCAAGAGTTGGAAAGAGCACTAAGAACTCTTCTAATCTACTTGGACTTTATAAATGGCTTTATAAAACCAAGGCTAACAGAAGCCTATTACAAACTAATTTATACAGGACAAATTACAAAAGAAAAACACAAAAGTTTGCTACGGTCCTGGTTCATTCAGCTTCTTGCTTCATCTTGAACGAGTTCTTCAAGTGTCCATGTTTCTTTCAACTCTCAGATTTAAATCACGAAATTGTCTGGTTCCAATCGTGCAAACACAAAAGGATCAAGCTGTTGTCACTTACACCCTTATCTAATTAGATTATGCAAAAGAAAATATAGGGTAGTGAGAACTTCCCTTTCTCGGTATTGTACAATTGGTGCAGTTCAAGAATTCCTTTGCTCTCAAATTACAATCTTCAAAGTCAAAATTGCACACAGATGCTACTGCTGTTTCACGGATCTGCTCGGACCATTGCTGCTACAGTCCAAGCTTCATTTTCTCTCGATTTCAGCACTTGATGTAGCTGAATGGCTTTCCTTTGCTTCCAAATGGAATTCTGTTGCACAAGTAATGCACACCAAATTTAAGAGACAACCAACAATGCTTTCACTATAGAAAAACTGATGAACCCAAAGGAAATTGAACTAGATAACTCCCTGCAGTTCAAGTGGCTGCTTCTAACTCTTAAGCTCCACATATATCAGCAAAACAGTTTAAGCATATATCAGAAGCTTCCACAGGTCAACTCTGCTCACACCAAGTTATACCAGATTCCAAAATACACATGCAAATGGTCTTTAAATCAAATTCAAATGGATGTAATTATAAGTTGAAGTCAAACTGATTTAAACAACCATCCAAGTTAATTGAAACCTGATCAACCCAATTGCAATGCAGAGAAGCTTACACCCAATTCAGAAATCAGTGTAACATGTAAATCAAATCAATGGACAAGGAGTAAAGTGAGGCAAATCAGGATTCAATGCAGCAATCAGCTAACTCATTCAATCATGCAATTAGAATTGGAAATGCAATGCTTGATTCACTTTGTAAAACTGAAAGATGTGTATGGCAGTTAAAACAATGTTGATGCACAACCCTCTTTGCTTCAAAATAGTTCAGCTCGTTCACAACAGTACCAGAAACAGTAACTATATTACTCCGACTAAAACTGAATTTCTACACTTACACAAAAATTGCTTGCTCATAACAATTATAATTTTTCAGTTTCAACAGAGAAAGAACAATGGTTCTAGTCAGGACTTAATGCAGAATTGGAAACAATCATCATTCACAATCACACAGATATCATAACTATGAAATCAGCAAACCATCATTTTCAGAACAATTAAGATATCAGGGATGACTCAGTAAACACTTTAAAAACTAAAGTGAATGCAATAATCCTCTGTCAAAAGAATGAATTGGAATTCGTAACAGAGCTATTTATAGGTGAGAAGCGCAGTAGAAAAATAGGCCCAACCCCAACTGAGCACCGCCCGACGTCACACTTTGCCGCCCGGCGGTGGACCTTGAATCGCACCACCGCCCGGCGGTAGGGGTCTACCGCCCGGCAGTTTCCCTCGTGCCGCAAAACTGCCCGGCGCCCAAAACTGGTGTCTTCTCCTCCTGTTTGACCGCCCAACGCCAGGGGTTTACCGCCGGGCGGTGCCTAGACTCTTTTTTTCTCTGATTTTCTCTCTTTTCTTGAGTCTATGACCTTCATTTTTATTCCCAATCTTCACTTCTGTCAATTTTGCTATAAAACAATGTAAAACAAGCATAAAATCGCTAAAAACAGCTTTCGACCCTCGACTGACTCATTTATTGAGTTTTGTTTGATTTCAATCTTATTCTAAGCAATAAAGGGCGTAATTTAGTTCAAATTAGCAGATGAAAATAACGGTTTTTCAACCTTTATCACAACCCCAAACTTAGAAATTTGCTTGTCCTCAAGCAAAACAAAACAAAACCATAAAACAAAACAGAGCTTGACTTTCTACCCTTTCATCCAATGATTCAACATTTCCAAAGCACATGACAAAGCTTACTCAATTTCAGATAATCAGTGAACTGAAATCAAGATGCATGCTTGTTCTCAACTTAATTTAGCTCATGCGTTCCTCAATAGATGCTACACAGTATGAATGATTAGTCCACTAAACAAAGAATGCAATCATGAACTTTAGAAGTTCTCACCAAGAAAGTGTTTCACTCAATCACTCAAGTGTTTAAGGTAGCACTCCACTCTTTATTGTTCACAAGTCACAAGAAATGAAATTGCCATTCATC
This sequence comes from Vigna mungo, assembly GCA_036885675.1. Taxonomy (NCBI): domain Eukaryota; kingdom Viridiplantae; phylum Streptophyta; class Magnoliopsida; order Fabales; family Fabaceae; genus Vigna; species Vigna mungo. The sequence goes on from CP144697.1 coordinate 36,586,794, forward strand.
TTAAACAATCAACATCTTTCCATGCAAATGCCATCAAAAGGACTTTTCCAAGGCTTGTAATGAGGTCGAGCTATCAAGAAAAATTGGTTTTTCTGGATCACAAAATTCTTGAGTCAAAAGAACTATTTCATCAATGAAAAGGTTCAAGTTTAAACTCTCTCTTGTTACCAATTCACTTATTCCCAGCTTCTTCCCTTTTCTTTTTCATTGAGCTCATCTTCATGCTTTTATTCTTTTCTTTTCTTTTTCTCTATTCATGTATTTTGCTTTTCAACACTTGAGCTTAATGCTTTTCTTTTGCCTTTCCATTTTTCCCATGCAACCCCAAACTTGAACCTTTTCATTCCATACAATTATTCTTAACCCAACTCAAGATAAATAATTTCAAATCAAAGGGTTTCATCCTGTTTCAGGCTAAGGTTCAAACAGGATATAATCTTTAGAGCTTTTTGGGTGGAAATTTGGCTAGAAAAGGGTTTTCAAACATGGCCTTGATCATTTGACATTCACATAAAAATCAATCAATCATCAAGATTAAGGCAATAAAATTTATGCTTCAATGTGAACAATACATACAACAATAAAAACTCTGGGGCTCAATACCTCACACAACATGCTTTCTCATACACAGTCATTCATACATCCTGCTTAGCATCATGATCACAATCATACTTCATTATGCATCTGTTTCACAGAGTGTTAACATGCATACAACTCAATAATCATTCACATCAAATCATTGTCAAATAGACTCATCATGCAAAGCAGACAGTCAAACATCTTCAGAAGAAGTATTCAAGTCAAGCACTGAAAAATAAAATTCAAAAATTATTCTAAAAATTTAAAATGCAAAAGTGAAAGAAGAAAAGAGAAAAAAAATTCCTATCTATAATATGGGCAACTATTAGTAGATGCCCTCAATCATCCCATGCTGTCATCAGAATCCTCCTGGTCTTCTTCATCATCTTCATCCTCATTTGCTGCTCCAGCAGCTCCACTGCTCTGTCCTTGCTCCTGAGGCCAAGCCGACACACTATAGAACTCATCCATGGTCCACCTGTGGGTTGGTGGATAATCATATTGCCCCACTGATATCTCAGCAAGAGCTACCTGTCCTCTACGAAGAGAATCCATCTTAGCCTCCAGTAGAGACATATACATGTCCCGCATCTGAAAGGGCTCTGCATGCTGTGCTGGACCATCAGGAACCTGATCCTGCTGTGATGTAGCTCTCCTACGATGTCCCCTGGGTGCTGCTCCTGCTTCTCCTCCCTCAGCATAGTACTGCTGAAAGTAAGCAGCATTAATAACACTCTTGGGTCTCTCATATGGAGGAACTGCAGTATCCACCCCACCCAGTTGGCAGAGAAAAGTAATAAGGGATGGATGTCCCAATGGTGTTCTGCTACTCGTAGTGGTAGTGCAGTTGCGTATCTCGTCGGCAATAATCTGCCCAACATTCACATCCAACTGCTTCAGCATACAATAGATAAGACAACTCCTCTGTATCGTGACATCGGAGATGTGTGAGCAGGGTTGGATGTTGGCATGGGTGAAGGCCATCCAATACCTTGCCAAAGGTGACAAGTCTAGCCTCCTGATATTAACCCGGGCTCCACTGGCATTTGTCTAGAAACGCCTTCTAGGAAGGCATAGAACCCTTTCCATCTCAGCAATATCCTCCAGCAAACTAAAGCTAGTAGCAAAATGGCACTGCTCTCCTGGCCATTCCGTGCCCAAGAAGCTGTTTATTTTTTCAGGGTCATACTTAATAATATGTCCCCTGACAAAACTTCTATATTGTCCAACTGCAATTCCTCCCTTGGAAATAGCATTGGTGTAAAATTCCTTCTCCAATTCCACACTGGCTGGTGCAAGGTAGTTTGTCAGCCTCAACCAATCTCTTCTCAAAATCTCCTCTCCAAATTGAGGAGCCAGGTTAGTGACAAATGCTACTTTCCTTTCCATCAACAATCTCCTCTCTTGCACGGTTGCGAAGTGCTCCTCATGATGCCTAGAAAGGAACCTCTGGGAATCAAACCCTCTCGGCCTCTCAGGTTCCTTCCTCTTGCTGCCAGTATTTTTCCCCCTTCATGCTGATGATGACATCCCTACAAAAAGTATAATGCACAACAGACCATAGGAATCCAGCATTAGTGATGAATAAATCATCAAGCATTTATAGGCCGCACAGTTCGACACTAAGAGTGAAAAAGGGTTTCCCTCCGTATCAAAATGAAGAAATTTTCAGAAATCTATAGCAGACCGCCCGGCGGCAAGGGTTTACCGCCCGGCGGTATTCAACTGCAACAATTCCGCCCGGCGGTACATCAAGACCGCCCGGCGGTGCGACCCAACTTTTTTCGAAAACCAGTTTTAATGACCCTATTCTCCACTCAAACACTAAATTCATCCAAGCAAACAGGATTCATGCATCCTAATGAGTCAAAACAGTTCCCAAACCATCAATTCATGCAAGGAGAATGAAAACCCTAACTTGTCATGTTCCTAATCATGTTCTAATATCAAAATCCACAATTAAAAACCAAAAATGAAATTGCACAACTTACTTGAGTGGAGAAATGCAATGCTCTCAAGAAATCCTTCAATTGATGATGCAAAACCTCCTAATGCACACTTCTCGCCAAAAACCCCCAAATTTGAAACAAAAAATTAGGGCAAACTGAGTGGGTGATGAGAGTTTGAGAAAAACTCTTTGGGAAGTTCTTTGAAGGTGGGTGCTACAAGCCAAGAATACCGCTGGGCGAAATGCAAAGAGGAAAAATAAAGTGTAGAACACCCAAACCCGCCCAGCTTTAAGGGGCTCGGGTTGGGTGTCTCGCAGCCACCGCCCGGCGGCAAAGTGCACCGCCCGACGGTGAGAGGTATCCCCCTTCCCAAAAAATTTTCTTTTTTGAAATTTTTTTCTGTGGCACCTGATTTCATTTTTCAAGATTTCCCCCACTCAGATGCTTATGCAACCTATGATGTACTACAAACAGGGTTCAAAAACAAACAAATAAACAAACAAACAATCAACACACAAATAACTGGGTTGCCTCCCAGGTAGCGCTTGTTTAACATCACGAGCTTGGCCCCAATCTTCCTAGCACCCATCAGTAGGTGCAAACCTTACCATCACCCATCAATGGGTGAACCTTCCTGTGTCCTTCAGTGGATACTTTAACTTTCTAGCATCCCTCAGTAGATGTTATCCCGGTGGATACTTTAACTTTCTTCCATCTTTCAACCATAGGCACTTTAATCTCCAATTTCTTAAAGATTGCCAGCTTGAACTTCTTTCCCTTCCTATGATTTTTCTTTTTATGAGGAAGAGGTTTTTCATGTGATCTTTTCTTTTGTCCTCTCTTCCTCTTTTTCTCAACCTTCTCCTTCTTCCACTTTCTTTTTTTCTTTTTTCTTATTTTCTTATTTTTTTCTTTTTTCTCAATCACCGCTTCTTCTTTCTCCTCATCTTTCTCTCCCTCACTCAACCTTTCTGCTTCATCTTCCACTATTTTCTCCTCTTCTATCTCTTTCACTTCTCTCTCCACCTTCTCCTCATCATTTTCAAAGATAGTTACTTGATATTCCTCTTTAGGGTCAACTCCAGTGTTACCCCGAATAATACCTAGAAATATCAATGCTTTTGTTATCTCATCTTCTTTCTTCTCTTCATCAATATCCTCTTCTTTAGGAATATCCTCCTTTTTAGGGTCAACTTCAGTATTACCCCTAATAATACCCAGAGATATTAATGCTTTTGTTATCTCATCTTCTTCTATCTTTTCTTCACTACTGACTTTATCATTCGCAAAGATAGTAAATTGATATTCTTCTCTGGGGTCTATCTCAGTATTAACCCCAATAATGCCCAGAGACTTTAATGCACCAGAGATTTATTCATCCAGTAAACGTTGTTCAATTTCCCCCAACGTTTCTTTTCTTAAAGAGGATTGTTTCTCTTTTTCATTTTGATCAAGGTATGAGTGAGGTTCCCACCAGTGATTGAAATTATTTTGGTAGGATTGAGTGCCCATATAATCAACTTCTTGTCTAAACTGCATCCTGTAAATCTTAGGCACAAAACACTAGAGAACATTTATTAAAACAAAAATAAAAACAAACATGAAAAATTAAATAATTACAAACAAGTCAAATTCAGTTAATTCACACTACTAAATAAGTCAAACCTCGAGTCCCCGGCAGCAACGCCAAAAACTTGTTAGCGGATTGGCAAGTGTACCAAATCGTATCAAGTAATAAAAATGGTAAATCCCATTATCGTTCTTCCCATGAGACTCGAAAGGCCTTATTGTTCGCGTGAATTAAAATCGTAAGACTTGCAAAGAAAAATTCAATAATTGTGGTGGATGCAATGACATAAAATAAATATGCAATGTGATTCAATTGACAAGATTTAGGCAATGGATGAATGGAGTTTTTGGGGGTTTACAATTTCATCTAATCCTCTCTCTTTTATTTACTCCTCTTGTTTAAACGGCGTTATTATCTAATTGCATGCAAAATTTCTTGGCCTCCCCTTAACCCGATCCCTCGGTGAAAAGGGCCTATTACTAATTACCGGTTTGCTATCCCTAGCCTCCCTAGCAACTAGCAACACATTACAAACAAAAGCAAATACAATTGGTCGTCCTACTCCCCTATCCCTAGGTTATATTTCTTAACCAAGGAAAATCTCACCAGTTTGTGTCATTATTGTACGTCCCCGTATCAATAAAGTCAAAGATCAATTACCGAATGAGTTAAACGATAAAGGCATTAAGCACAGTATGAGAATCCAACAATTGATAATAAACGCATATGAAAAACATATAATTCAAACAAGAGTTTCAATAAACGAGAGTATCAAAAGATTACATTGTTCCCCCAACAACAAAAAGGGTTTAGTTCACCATAGTCATGGTGAACCAAGATGAAAGTAATGGAAGATATGGAAAGCAAACCCTAAAAAAGATGAAAAAGAGCCTAAGCATCCAAGAGATCCTCTCCAAAGAGTGCAAAGTAGGTCTGGCCGCCCTCCTCTATCAAAAGAATGAATTGGAATTCGTAACAGGGCTATTTATAGGTGAGAAGCGTAGCAGAAAAATAGGCCCAACCCCAGCTGACCACCGCCCGACGTCACACTTTGCCGCCCAGCGGAGGACCTTGAATCGCACCACCGCTCGACGGTAGGGGTCTACCGCCCGGCGGTTTCCCTCCTGCAACAAAACCGCCCGGCGGCAGGGGTCTGCCGCCCGGCGCCCAAAACTGGTGTCTTCTCCTCCCGTTTGACCGCCCAACGCCAGGGGTTTACCGCCGGGTGGTGCCTAGACTCTTCTTTTCTCTGATTTCTCTGTTTTCATGAGTCTATGACCTTCATCTTTATACCCAATCTTCAGTTCTGTCAATTTTGCTGCAAAACAAGCATAAAATCGCTAAAAACAGCTTTCGGCCCTCGACTGACTCTTTTATTGAGTTTGGTTTGATTTCAAGCTCATTCTAAGCAATAAAGGGCGTAATTTAGTCCAAATTAGCATATGAAAATAACGGTTTTTCAACCGTTATCACTAGGGGAGGCTAGGGATAGCAAGCCGGTAATTAGTAATAGGCTTTTTTCGCCGAGGAATCGGGCTAAGGGTAGGCCAAGAAAGTTTGCATAACAATTAGATAACAAGCAATTTAAACAAGAGGAGTAGATAAGAGAGGGTGGATAAGATGAAATTGTAAACCCCCAACAACTCCACTCATCCATACTCTTTTTCGTCAATTGAATCAACCACATTGCATGTTTAATTTGTGTTCTTGCATTCCAAACAATTAATCTTTTTCTTTACAAGTCTTACGATTTTAATTCACACGCACGATAAGGCCGTGAGTCCTTTGGGAGAGAACGATATTGGGTTACACCAATTATATTACTTGGAACGATCTGGTACGTTTGCTAGTGAGTCAACAAGTTTTTGGCGCCGTTGCCGGGGACTCTTGGTTGATCTTTTTCAAGTAGTGTGAATTGATTGAATTTGACTTGTTTGTAATTATTTGTTTTTCGTTATTTTATTTATTTTGTTTTGTTTTGTTTTCTGTAAAAGTGCTTTTAGGGGTATTGTTTCTTGTGTATGCAGGAAGGAGTACACACTAGAAGCAGAAAAGATCAACAACCTCTTCTCGAGGGATTATCAGACAGGAGAAGGAGGAAAGTTAGACACTCTGCACGTGAAAACTTTCCTTCTCCTGAACCACTTTTACAATCTTTGTTGGACACTTCTGCAGAGGACATAGAGGAGATGACGGATCAACCTCCTCCAAGACGCACACTGGGGACTCAACAAACACTGTGGGTCCTTTGAATTTCAACAGCATAGCTATTCCAACTGACAATACAACTAACATGGTGATGAGCCCTGCACTCATCAGTTAGTTCAAAACAACCAGTTCCACGGGTTGTCAAATGAGAATCCATATAATCATTTGACGGTCTTTGGAGAAATTTGCAATACTGTCAGAATAACTAAAGTTTCAGATGATAGAGTTAGACTCAGCCTGTTTCCTTTCTCTCTAGGAGGAAACGCTAAAGATTGGTTGCATTCTATCCCGGAAGGAACTTTTCGAACTTGGGATGCTTTGGCAAGACAGTTTGTTACCAAATTCTTTCCGCAAACCAAGATCAATCAGGGGCAGCTGGAAATCTCCTTATTCAAGCAAGGGATGGAGGAAACACTCAGACAGGCCTGGGACAGATTTAAAGGCCTGTTGAGAAAAACTCCAATTTATGGATTCAACAAGACCTCATATTTACTCGCTTTCCTTGGAGGGCTAAATACTCAGTCTAAGATGATGTTGGATGCTTCAGCTAGAGGCAGTGTCAATAGAAAGACTGAAGATGAGGCTTATGAGTTAATTGAGGAGATGACTCTGAATGAAGTATCTCAAAGTGAGAGGGGAGTACAGAAAGGAGGACTTTTGCATCTCCCTGCTAATGATGTAATGGCTGCACAAAATCATCTCTTTAACCAAAAATTTGACAAGTTAACAAAGGTCCTTTCTGAATTTCCAACGGGGTTAAGGAATAATTCTCAAACTCAACAACTTTGCGATTTATGCAGTGGTGACCACATTAATGGTGAATGCGCTTTTCCTGAAGAAATGCAATAGGATGTCAACTACATGGGGAATCAATTCCCGTTCAAGCAGGGTAATTTTAACCAAGGCAACTCTAGCCAAGGTTGGAAGAACCACCCCAGCATTGGACAAAACCAGAATACTTCTTCTGGGCAAGTAGGAGGCTTCCGGCAGCAACAACCTTCGCCTTTATGGCGCAGGTAAGCAGTTTGACTGAGACGGTCAGAGCCCTCACTGATCGATTTGATAAAATTTTTAAAGCCTATGAGTCTCAGTTAGATAACAATCAAGTCAGCTTCAAATCATTGGAATCACATATTGGCCAATTGTGAAAAAGGATAGAAACCACCAAAAAGAATCAGTTTAGGGCTAACACTGAAGTTAATCCTAAGGATGAGTGCAAAGTTATTCTGACAAGCCACAAAAGGAAGGCAGAAGGTGAACCAACTGACTTTAAAAGCAATGAAGGAGGAGATGAGGAGATGATGAGTGCTGACGAAGTCAATGATAAAAGAAATAAGGAAGATAAAGTTGAAATCATTTATGAGGAAGAGGATCCTGAAGAAGAAATCAATGAGCCAGAAAATGAAGAGCAAGTTGAACTCACTGATGAAGAAGAGGATCCTGTTGTTCAGCCTCAGAAAAAGATTCATCCGCCTAAGGTAGAGGATCCAGGATGTTTAACAATATCATGTGTCCTGAATGATTGTGATATAGGAAAAGCTATGATAGATTCTGGGGCTAGCACCAATATGATACCTAAGCATCTCTTATGGAAAATCAGAGGACTGGTATTGAAGCCGTCTAGTGTTACTGTGACGGTGGCAGATGGATCCATAGCAGAATCACTTGGTATAGTGGAGGATGTTATTGTGCGAGTGGAGCAGCTAAAGTTTTTAGTTGATTTCGTTGTCATGGATATGGAGAATGATGAAAAGAAACCTGTGATTTTGGTAAGACCCTTCATGGCAACGTCAAAGATGTTTATTAGTGTTCATGATAAAAGAATAATGATGAGAGATGAAGAATATTTGCTTCTATACATTGGTTATGAGAAGGATGAGGTTAAACTAGTAAGAAGAGACAGACATGAGAAGCTAGAGGAAGAAGCTGCATCTAAGGATAGCACATCAGGTATTGATTATACTAACAGTTGTAATATGTTGCAGGTCCCCGTTCATTCTGAATTAAAGGAAGACCCATTCCATCCGGTGTGGGTGTTGAAGGAGCTGAAAGAGAAAGGGATGGTGGAGATCGAGGCACCATACAGTGGACATACCAAGCGAGTGGACAAAAGAAAGTTGAGGATTCGGTGTACTGGAGACACCAATGAAAAGGACAACATGTGATGTTGCTGGGACAATTTATTTTGTAAATATTAATTTTAGGTTTATTTTAATTTTTGTTGAACATGTAAATTTTGAATTTGTGAACAATTTTGGGGTAGCATCTACTGAGGGATGTTAAATTTTGTATCCACTGAAGGATACCAGGAAGGCACACCTACTGATGGGTGTTGGAAGGAATTGCACTTACTGACAAGTGCTAAACAGGTTTGGGTCAGGCTCGTGACGTTAAACAAGCGCTACTAGGAGGCAACCTAGATTCTCTTCTTCACTTTTGCATTTTAAATTCTTAGCATAGGTTGAATTTTATTTTCAGTGTGTATGCTTGGCTTAATACTTTTCTGAAGATGGTTGACTGAATAATTTGCATGATGAGCCTGTTTGATGATGATTTGATGAGAATGATTCTCAAGTTGTGTTGCATGTTGATATCCTGTGAAACAGATGTGTGATGAATTATGATTGTGGTTATGATGCTAAGCAGGGTGTATGAATAAATGTGTGTGAGGAAGCATGCTGTGTGAGGTATTGAGCTCCAGAATTTTAACTATGTATGAGAATTATTCACAGGGAAGCACGCATGATACTGCCTAAATCTTGATGATTGATTGAATTGCATGTATATGTCATATGATCAAGGCCATTTTTGGAAGCCCTTATTTAGCCAAAATTTTACCCAAAGTGCTTAAAAGTTTTATACCCTTTTTGAACCTTGGCCCTAAACAGAAAACCCTTGTGCTGAAACTATTTACTTTGTATTGGGTTAATGATTGTAAGTATATTCAAGGTTCAAGTTTGGGGTTGTGGGCAAAGTTTGAATGGCAAAAAGAAAGGTATTGAGCTCAAAGGTTGAAAATGAAAAATGCATGAGAAAAAGAAAAATCATGAAAAATGAGCTCAATGTAAAAATAGAAGAAAAAAGGAAGAAGTTGGGGACAAGTGAGATTGGTTGAAAAAGAGAGTTAAACTTGAACCTTGAATGATAAATGAGCTCTCTTGATTCAAAGATTTTGTGATCCAGAAAAACCAATTTTTCTTGACAGCCCAGCCTCATTACAAGCCTTGGAAAAGTCCTTTTGATGGCACTTGCATGTTGTTAACTGAATGGCAAGTGTACCATATCGTTTCAAGTAATAAAAATGGTAAATCTCATTATCGTTCTTCCCATGAGACTCAAAAGGCCTTATCGTTCGTATGAATCAAAATCGTAAGACTTGTGAAAGAAAAAATAATTGTTGTGGTGAATGCAAAGACAGAAAATAAACATGCAATGAGTGATTCAGTTGACGAGAAAAGAGTATGAATAAATGGAGTTGTTGGGGGTTTACAATTTCATCTAATCCGCTATCTCTTATTTACTCCTCTTGTTTAAATTGCGTTATTATCTAATTGTTATGCAAACTTTCTTGGCCTCCCCTTAACCCGATCCCTCGGCGAAAATGGCCTATTACTAATTACCGGCTTGCTATCCCTAGCCTCCCCTAGCAACTAGCAACGCATTACAAACAAAAGCAAAAACAATTGGTCGTCCTACCCCCTATCCCTAGGTGGTATTGCTTAACCAAGGAATTACTCACCAGTTCGTGACATTACTGTACTTTCCCGTATCAATAAAGGCAAATAACAATTACCGAATGAGTTAAACGATAAAAGCTTTAAGCACAGTATGAGAATCCAACAATTGATAATAAACGCATATGAAAATCATATAATTTAAACAATAGTTTCAATAAAAGAGAGTTTCAAAAGATTACATAGTTCCCCCAACAACAAAAGGGTTTAGTTAACCATTGTCATGGTGAACCAAGATGAAAATAATGGAAGAAATGGAAAACAAACCCTAGAAAAGATGAAAAGGAGCCTAAGCATCCAAGAGATCCTCTCTAGAGAGTGAAAAGTAGGTCTAGCCGCCCTCTTCTGTCAAAAGAATGAGAATGAAATCGCACTAGGGCTATTTATAGCTGAGGAGCGCAATAGAAAACAGGCCCGAGCCCAACAGGCAACCGCCCGGCGTCACACTTATGCCGCCCGACGGTTTGCCTCTTATCGCAAAAACCGCCATGCGTCGCTACCTTGGTGCCAACTCCTCGCATTTGGCCGCCAAGCGGTGCAATTCTGCCGCTGGGCAGTTTCTAGACTCTTCTTTTCTTGATTTTCTTCCTCTATCGTGAGTCTAAGGCCTTTATTTTCACCTCCATTCTTCACTTCCATCAAAGTTGCTGCAAAACAATGCAAAACAAGCATAGTATCGCTAAAAACAGCTTTTGACTCTCGACTGACTCATTTATTGAGTTTTGTTTGATTTCAAGCTCATTCTAAGCAATAAAGGGAGTAATTTGGTCTAAAATAGCACATGAAAATAACGGTTTTTCAACCGTTATCACATGTAATGATTTTGATTGTTTGAGGTGAACGACAATTTTATTTCATGTGACTTGTGAATAATGAAGAGTTGGAGTACCATCCTAAACACTTGAGTGATTGAGTGAAACACTTGCTTGGTAAGAAATTCTAAGTTTCATAATTATATCTTTGCTTAGTGGATTGATCATTCATAAGATGTAACATTGATAACGGTAATTCTTACCATTATCTATGGTGCACTTTTCATGCCAAATCAATACTCCTGAAGCTTTAAACATGCTTGATCCTCTTCTTTATCCAACTTTGTGAATAAACTTAGCTTAGGTTATACACTTGAGTTTTCATCTCTTTTCCTCAAATTTTGTAGGATCTTTGAGTACTTTGGAAAGGCATTAAAGTTATAAAGAGTGGAGAACCAAAGGAGGACCACAAAGAAGAAATCCAAGAAGCTCACTTAGAATGGCGTTGGGCGCCACCCATCTCACGCTGGGCGTGAAAACTGACTGTTTCCAACAAGATTTCACGCTGGGCGCCAATTCCTCACGCTGGGCGTGAAAATCCACTGTTTCCAGGGATGTTTCACGCTGGGCGCCACTTTAATGGCGCTGGGCGCGAATGGTCTGATGTGGCACCCTACCCTATAAAAGGCACACAGTTTTCGAGGGTAAGGATCTTCTTGGTGGCTGAGACCTGGGGAAGCGTTCCTACACCTCTTGGAGCTGGTTTTGGACAGTGGGAGCTCTTATTTCCTCCTCCTTGAGTCTCATCTTCACCATTTTCACTCCATTGTAAGCTCAAGCTCTCCATTAATGGAGAGCTAAGTTCATTAGTGTTGGAGAGTGATGTGAACTAAGAACTTCTTATGTAAATGCACTTGCTTTTAAATGAAAAATGCTTCATTCATTACTTGTTGGTGTTTATGTCTTTTACTTAATGTTAGTTATGACTTGATTAACCATAACTTGATTTTGGGGTTTACTTAAGGTTGGGAAACTTTGGGTGAAACTTGAATTAGACTAAACACCTAAGGGAAATAGTGTCTAGGGATAGAGCTAGGACCGTTAGTTGTCTCAAACTTCTTTTCTTAATGCGGGTGAGTTTGTTGGATTACCAAGGGATTGGGATTTATCAAATGAACCTAGGCTATCTCACCAAGGGATTGGGTTTTAGTAATTTAGGTAGTGACAAGAATAAGTAATTGAAGAAGAGTGTTTTGGTGCATTTGCATAGGATGGAATTAGCTTAAGTCATTCTCCAACATTTTCATTCCAACTCATTTGTTAATCATCTTGTTTTCACACGCTTTGGCCCTAAGTAGTTCAAAAAGTTACTCATGCATAACTTTCACTTTCATTGCATACTTTCACACTAAAATGAAATCATTCTTTAGCTTAGATTAGTTAGTAATTATACGTTAGTTAAGTAATACCGAAGTCTCTTGGGAAACGATATCCGGTCTTACCGGTTTCACTACTTGAACGATTTGGTACACTTGCCAAAGTCATAACAAGTTTTTGGCGCCGCTGCCGGGGATTTCGGTTTAATTACTTTACTTTTGTGTGATTTCTAACCCATTTAAGTTTTATTCTTACATTCTTGCTTTTGTGAATAAATTTTGCTTTTCATTATTTTTGAGCTAACTTGGTGCTCTAGTACTACTGGCTCTAGTGTATGCAGGGCACAATCCGTACTAGGAGCACACAATCTTCCGATCCTCTCCTCTTAGATCCCGAAGTAGAGAAGACTGCCCGAAGAAACAACAGTAGAAGAAGAAGAGAGAATCGGCCATCTAGAGAAACTTCTCCAGCTCCGGTGATTCCTGAGCAACCCATTGTGCTTGCAGTTGAGCAGGAGGTGGAACAAATGGCTGATAATAGAAATAATGGTGGTGAAGGGCAAGCTAGACGCACTCTGGAGGATTTCAATACTTTCTCAGGGTCGTTTCATTTTAATAGTATTGCTCGGCCACGGATAAATGCACCAAACATGGAGGTGAAGCCTGCTCTCATTCATCTGGTGCAGAGCAAGCAATTTCATGGCCTGGCACATGAAGATCCTTTCAAAAACATCACCTGCTTCTTGGAGATATGCAACACGGTGAAGCTCCAAGATGTTCCTGATGATTTCATACGACTTAGTCTATTCCCTTGCTCCCTTGAGGGCAACGCCAAAGAATGGCTCACGTCATTTCCTGAAAACAGCCTTACTTCATGGGATGAGGTGGGGGCAAAGTTTTGCAACAAATACTTCCCTCAATCCAAAGTAACTAAAGGTAAGCAACAGATTTCATCTTTCCAGCAGGAGTTTAGTGAGACGCTCAGTCAAGCATGGGAAAGATTCAAGGGGCTGCTAAGGAAGACACCCACTGATGAGTCGATATTTTATTGATTTCACTTAGTTTATTGTGCTAGAATTAATCAGGGAATTGTGCTTAATTGTCCGGTATTTTCCCGTTTTTCCTAGTTATGCGTAATTTGACGGAAATTTTTAATTTTAATTAATTTGAATTTTCTGAGCTAATTATTTGCATTATTATTTTCAGGGAAAATTTTGGAAACACAATTTGGGACATTTGGAGGACACCAAATAAATTCAAGACTCTCAAATTAAACATTTTAAATTTTAGATGTATTGTAATTTTAATTGTTTAAACTTTTTAGACAAACTCTTTGCATCATGGGCCAATTTTGGAAAAATGTTGTTGAGCCCAATTTTTAGTAGACACTTGACACATGGCACCTAGGGTTGGGTGGACCCCACCCTAATTTTAGAGACACCTCACGGTCTTGGCGAATGTCCAGCCGTCACACACATAAAAAAAGGGGCTGCAACGTTTTGGACTACACTAGCTCTCGACAATTTGAGAATTGGGGGGCTGCAGCGTTTTTTTTCTTATTAGGTGGGGGCTGTAACATTATTTGGAAGAGCTTGGAAATGTTGTTGACGGTAGATGGCATTGGTTGAATGAAGGATAATTTTTTCCTTGCCTTTATTTTCCTTGCCCTTTTATTTTTCTTAATTTTTGTACAAGCTGCAACATTTTTTTAAGCTTTTATTGATTGAAGTAGTGATTTGATAGAAAGTGTGTGTCACGGCTTTGAGAGGATAAAGTGCTAAATCTAAATTTTTTTTTCTAGCATGATGCGTGATGTTAATTGCTTGGGGAATTGCTATTTTGACTTCATTTATAAGTAGCTGCTGCGTATAACATTTCAACATTTCTTTTATTTCGTGATTGAAGAATTGATTAGGTAGAGGAGTCAGCTGCAGCGTTTTTAATTGGAGAAAGGAGGTGCAAGGAATCAACATATTCATTTGGCTATTGAAGTGATGTGACGGAAGAAAGTGGCACACGTGATTGCTGCACCAAATTTAATTGAAAAATTTACTTTCATTTCTTTTAGAAAGTAGAGGTGGCTAATTACAAGTGCTGCACCAAATTTAATTGACAATTAAACAAAGTTTTTGTAAGTTGGGTGTTGAATTTCCGGTTGCAGCACGTTTGTTCATCTCTCGGTTAAAGGAAGCATTTCACTTGGAGGAAATTGATGGGACGTTGTTGGTAATTTGGTAGTAGCAAACTTTACTTTTGTTTCATTTGGAGCAGAAGAGGCGTTGGTTCATTGTGAAAGAGGATGAAAAGTGACGTGCTGGAAGATGGTACCAAGGGAGGTCATGACCAAGAGTTAATTTTTAGAAGCACTTGCATTTTTAATTTTCTTTGGGAGCTGCAGGGTCACGTGAATTGGTAGATAAATATACATTTTATTTTTATTTTTCTTGCCTTAGAATATTTTACATTATATGTTGAGTAGTTCTTTTTTATGTTTCTAATTTAGTGTTGCATTTTTATAGCTTGGATTATGTTTGGATATTTGTCTATTGCAGTGTTAGGATTAGCATTTTATTTTACTTTAATGTTTTCTATTTTATTCGGTTGTGTTTAATTTCCATGCATTTTAATTAAGCTTAATTATCATCTCAAACACTTTCAAACCCCCCCCCCACTTCGTGTTGGACCTAAGACTCGAACCACATTTGGTCCTTGAGAGACGACCTAGGGGTCATTCCCTAGCTATACTGCATTTCTAATATGCAATCAAATTTGTATGGGTTGCGACAACCCATCAAATTTTGGCGCCGCTGCCGGGGACCAACGGTTCGGTTTTAGGTCTTTTGTTGTTTTAGTGTGTGTTGTCTTGTCTTGTGTTGTGAGTGTGATGTTCTGTTTTGTGTGTTCGACATTGTGTGTTGCATTTAGGTAGCTTTAGTTGCATATTTTCATTGCATTCTTCTTTTTCCCCCTTTTACATGTCTACCTATTTTGGTGATGTGAGTAATGCTTATTATGCCTGTGTCTATGACTCTACTTCTGCATTTGACTCTGATATTACTTGTGGTGTATTCTCTGCTGATTTCTATGTATAGAACATAACGGTTCCTCCTCCATCTCATGAGAGTGCTCCTAGGGAGCCGTTTCCACTTGATGAGGAGGATATTCGTTGTGTTTTCAACATTGGACTGATACATTTGCTGCCTAAGTTTCATGGTTTTGCAGGTGAATGCCCACATAGACATTTGGAGGAGTTCTGCACATTATGCTCTTTAATGAAACCTCTAGATGTCCCAAATGAAGACATGTTCTTAAGGGCATTTCAACACACATTACACGGAGCACAAAGGATTGGTGTTACTGTCTTCCTCCAGGATCCGTCACCAGTTGGGAAGATTTGAAGCATCCGTTTCTAGACAAATTCTTC
Source organism: Vigna mungo (assembly GCA_036885675.1). Taxonomy (NCBI): domain Eukaryota; kingdom Viridiplantae; phylum Streptophyta; class Magnoliopsida; order Fabales; family Fabaceae; genus Vigna; species Vigna mungo. The sequence goes on from CP144697.1 coordinate 36,602,386, forward strand.
CCTGTGAGGTATGGTTATAGCGACGATCTTGGGTGGACTGATCCTAACTTGGGATGGTATGGTACTTCACAGCATCAATATCATGAACCATCATTCCAGACTCCTTGTATGCCTCCACCTGTTCAGGAACCACAGCAACTACAGTCTCATGAGCCTGCCCATTCTTTATCAGCTGTTGGTAGGAAATTGGAAAGCAAGCTTGATTCTCTTGAGAGTTTGGTGACACAGTTGGCATCCAATCAGAGACCAGCACCTTCATCTGCATATGTTGCACGGCTGTGTGCTATTTGTCCTTCTAGTGACCATTCTACGGATGCATGTCCTTCTTTGGACCACCCTGTTACTCATGATGAGCCTCAAGCTTATGCTACCGACATATACAACAACAAGCAGGCACAACAGAAAAATCAGAGGAAAAAGGAACAACAAGAGGCATATGCCCGACCACCTTCCAAATCTTCTACTTCTTCTGAGCCAACATTGAATGAGTTGTGGAGGCAGATAGCCAGGCAGGCCATTGAGGAATAATCTCGTGATTTTGAGGAATCACCATTTCAGGCTGTTCAGCTTCCAGATGATGTTGATGTCATCCACATAGGAGATGAGGAGCAGAGTCATGAGTTTACTATTGCGCCATCTACTTCCCCACCCTCCTATGTCCCAACTCCTACACCTGAGGAGACTAATGAAGATTTGGAGGACCAGGTAGGTATATGCAGTAATTTTGAGTCAGGAAGACCACTTTCACCTTCCACCACTCTACCAACATTCAGGGAAGTGGAGGTAAACATACCTATGATTGATTTTGTTGTTGATGATTATGTAGTTGATAGGTATGTTGATGTTGACGATATTGATGAGCATGCTTTTGATTTTCACTCTTTGCATGATGAGAAACAACTTTTGCCATCTTGTTTGAATGTTTATTCTCCATGCACTGAACATGAATCTGAGCCTATTGTTGATATTGCTTCTAAATTTGAACTTGATTCATGTTCTGAGGGTATATATGAGGTTCAGCCTCTTACACTGGGATTGGGTGTTATACCTCTGCATGTTATTTTTGTGGAACCACATTGCACTAACCATGTTGCAGGAGGTACATATGGATTTGATCAACACACACCCATGGTGGAAGACAAAGGTGCCGACAGTTTGAAGATTAATAGGCACCAGCTGAACCTGCTCATCAACAATCACTGCTTCTTGGATCCAGCTGTGGAGGACATCTCCCTGCTTGATCAAATTTGGAGGATGAAACAGTTCTTCCTCAACACTTCTTTGCTGAATTCTATGGTGGAAGACCTCTCCCTGGAAGTCCAAAATTGGCAACTGCCACCATGATCAGGGGAGTTTCCTTTTCCCTTCTCCCCCCTTTCCCGCTTTTATTGCACTTGTCCACGATCTATAGACTGTTCTGATTTCTGATTTGATGATTGTGACACATTGAGGACACTGTGTAGTTTAAGTGTGGTCTATTGGGGGAGATTTTGATTTTTTTTTTATTAGTTTATGTTTTCTGCGTTAAATGTTTTTTTCTAGGTAGTTTTTGTTGTGTCTTGTGTACAGTTTTGCATGTTTCTCTTGATTTCTGAACTTGGTTTAAGTTGTAGACATGTCTTTCACTTCATTGATACTCTAATTGGTTTGAAATCCATGTTTTTCTCTGATTGGAAGATGATTATGATGTTTGAGAGGATGATTGATTGTGACAGAAATACCCTGTGTGAGATTTGAGCCACTTTATGTTCTTTCTTGTGTGTGATATGTCTCTTGATTGCTTGCACATATGCCTTGGCTTGACTCTGTTGATAATTCTTGATTAATATGCATGTTTGGAAGTGATAAAGGCAGTTTTATTCTTGAGCCTCTCTAGCCAGATGAGAATACCTTGTTGTGATCCTTTGATAGCCCCTTTGAGCCTTTACTTTCCCCATTTCTTTGTTTTGAAGCTCATACACTAGCCCTATGTGAAAAATCATGATTACCTTAACCTTAGGGAATTTTGGAGCTTTGGAATTGTTTTGGAAATAAGTGTGGTCTCCCTGGGGATTCAGATGAATTGACTAGTTGGTTCCTCTTCTTGCTTTTGTTTTTGAGCATATGTTGTGTATATCTTGTCTTTTAGAGTTCTGTTCTGAAAAGAGAGAAAAGAAAAGAGACAAGATGAAAAAAAAAAAGAAAAAAAAAATGAGAAAAAAAAATAAAATAAAAAATTTTGTGAATAATGGAGTCAAGAAGAGGATTGAATTAGAGGGTTTTGGTTGTGATTTGGTTGTGTTTCACTTGTTCCCCATTGCTCCTCTATTTCTTTTGGTTGGTAGCTTCTTATCCATATTTATCCTCCCTTGTCCTTGGCCCCACTACAACCATGAAAAGACCTTTTGATTTGAACATGCATATATGTTTTGAGTGTTGATATTAGAGGCTTGCCAAGTCTGTTCGTGTTTGCTTTCTTGAGTTCATTGACTTGACATTGTTTACCATAGACACTTGAGAGAAACACTGATTGTGTGCATCTGTGAGGCTCTGTTGCTTTTGATTCACCTCTTGAGCTGATTGATCATTCTGCCATGTCTTGAATTCCTTGGATGACTTCATGAGTATCTGTTTTCTCTGATTCTGTGTTGGATATTGTCTACTTCCTTTTCCATGTCCAGATTTCTTGAGGACTGTAATTATGTCTGTTGAGTCTGTGTCAATTTCCTGATGTCTGTAGAACTGTTCCCTGATTTGCGTCTTGATTTTGCCTAGGAGTGCAAAAGACTAAGTGTGGTCTATTTTGATGAGTCGATATTTTATTGATTTCACTTAGTTTATTGTGCTAGAATTAATCAGGGAATTGTGCTTAATTGTCCGGTATTTTCCCCTTTTTCCTAGTTATGCGTAATTTGACCGAAAATTTTAATTTTAATTAATTTGAATTTTCTGAGCTAATTATTTGCATTACTATTTTCAGGGAAAATTTTGGAAACACAATTTGGGACATTTGGAGGACACCAAATAAATTCAAGACTCTCAAATTAAACATTTTAAATTTTAGATGTATTGTAATTTTAATTGTTTAAACTTTTTAGACAAACTCTTTGCTATCATGGGCCAATTTTGGAAAAATGTTGTTGAGCCCAATTTTTAGTAGACACTTGACACATGGCACCTAGGGTTGGGTGGACCCCACCCTAATTTTAGAGACACCTCACGGTCTTGGAGAATGTCCAGCCGTCACACACATAAAAAAAGGGGCTGCAACGTTTTGGACTACACTAGCTCTCGGCAATTTGAGAATTGGGGGGCTGCAGCGTTTTTTTTCTTATTAGGTGGGGGCTGTAAAATTATTTGGAAGAGCTTGGAAATGTTGTGGACGGTAGATGGCATTGGTTGAATGAAGGATAATTTTTTCCTTCCCTTTATTTTCCTTCCCTTTTATTTTTCTTAATTTTTGTACAAGCTGCAACATTTCTTTTAAGCTTTTATTGATTGAAGTAGTGATTTGATAGAAAGTGTGTGTCACGGCTTTGAGAGGATAAAGTGCTGAATCTAATTTTTTTTTCTAGCATGATGCGTGATGTTAATTGCTTGGGGAATTGGTATTTTGACTTCATTTATAAGTAGCTGCTGCATATAACATTTCAACATTTCTTTTATTTCGTGATTGAAGAATTGATTAGGTAGAGGAGTCAGCTGCAGCGTTTTTAATTGGAGAAAGGAGGTGCAAGGAATCAACATATTCATTTGGCTATTGAAGTGATGTGATGGAAGAAAGTGGCACACGTGATTGTTGCACCAAATTTAATTGAAAAATTTACTTTCATTTCTTTTATAAAGTAGAGGTGGCTAATTACAAGTGCTGCACCAAATTTAATTGACAATTAAACAAAGTTTTTGTAAGTTGGGTGTTGAATTTTCCGGTTGCAGCACGTTTGTTCATCTCTCGGTTAAAGGAAGCATTTCACTTGGAGGAAATTGATGGGACGTTGTTGGTAGTTTGGTAGTAGCAAACTTTACTTTTGTTTCATTTGGAGCAGAAGAGGCACTGGTTCATTGTGAAAGAGGATGAAAAGTGACGTGCTGGAAGATGGTACCAAGGGAGGTCATGACCAAGAGTTAATTTTTAGAAGCACTTGCATTTTTAATTTTCTTTGGGAGCTGCAGGGTCACGTGAATTGGTAGATAAATATACATTTTATTTTTATTTTTCTTGCCTTAGAATATTTTACATTATATGTTGAGTAGTTCTTTTTTATGTTTCTAATTTAGTGTTGCATTTTTATAGCTTGGATTATGTTTGGATATTTGTCTATTGCAGTGTTAGGATTAGCATTTTATTTTACTTTAATGTTTTCTATTTTATTCGGTTGTGTTTAATTTCCATGCATTTTAATTAAGCTTAATTATCATCTCAAACACTTTCAAACCCCCCCACTTCGTGTTGGACCTAAGACTCGAACCACATTTGGTCCTTGAGAGACGACCTAGGGGTCATTCCCTAGCTATACTGCATTTCTAATATGCAATCAAATTTGTATGGGTTGCGACAACCCATCACCCACTCATGGGTTTGATGAGCCCACGGTTTTGAACATGTTCTTGAGAGGATTGAGCTCCCAAACTAAGTTGATGTTGGATGCCTCAGCTGGAGGAAACATCAGGTGGAAGACTCCTGAGGAAGCCCGTGATCTCATTGAAAACATGGCGGCAAATGATAGTGAATCACAGAATGAGAGGGGGCAACAAAAAGGTGTTTTACACCTACAGTCTCAGGATGCCATCTTGGCCCAAAATAAAATCATGACCCAGCAGCTTGAAATCCTCATGAACAAGGTAACTCAGTTGCAAGACTGGCAAAATGTGTCACACGCCCAACATCAAGGGTGTGAGCTATGTGGTGATGAGCATGCTAGTGGCCAGTGTGTTAAACAAGCCAATACCCAAGAGAATGTAAACTTCATGGGTAATCAAAATTCTAATTTCAAGTTAAACCCATTAACTCGTCCATTGGCTAAACCCACTTCTTTTATTCCCCCGTTCTTTTACCTTTGTCATAGAAACCAGGTATGCAATTTTTTTCTAGCTAAAAAGTATCTTAGAACACTCACATCGTATTTCTTGGTCCAATAATAACTTGTCATGGACATGCATTGAATCCTTTGACTTGTTAATAATTTAAATAGTTTATCATTAAAATTATGCTTAAGACAAAATCTAGCAAAATCCAAGTAATATTCTAAACTATTATTACAAATATATAAATAAAAAAAATTGATGTTGGATGAGTATATGTATTACAAATCGTAGGAATTACGTAATTACAATGATCTATTTGAAAAAATGATAGAAATCTTGTTGGTACGAGTAAATGAAGTACTTGATCAATCT